>OY728157.1:1900745333-1902222208 GCA_963277665.1 Viscum album
AACTAGAGTTCCATCTATTAACTAATTTTTACCAAAAACTCATCATTCACTTCAGAAGATAATAGAACTCAAAAATATTCTATTTATCCTAATAGAGTATGGTGAAAAAATTGAATTTATAATTTACCTATCAGAACATTTAATGAAACTAAATTATAGAAACCAGGACTTCACATAGGATACTAGTAGATGATGCAACCTTGTTGCCCTTTGGTTGTAGGTTCATGTCTTGTGGCCCTGCCGGATGTGACGGGTTGTCGCACGACCTCTGGGTTGTCCTTTTTATAAAAATCCAAAAATCATATTAAGCATTTTATACACAAAAAATAGTATCCATTGCACAAATTAATTCATTCCAACCATTATTATTATCTAAAATACATCTCTCTAAACTCATAGCCAATAATTTATAAGAAAGGTAAACATATAAATGATCTCTCATACTACAGAACATCATGTGAATACCTTTATCATATATTTTCATAAAACATGGTAACGACCTTAATTAGCATAAAACCTTATTGATTACATTCATTCTCCCTTATTCATTATAGAATACTGGATATACTCTTTATATCAAAATATGATATAAACTACAATAATTAGGGAATAAACAAACAATTAATTAGTTTCAAGATAGTAAATAATTACCAATATAATTTAACAAAATCAACCATATCTTATTTTGAAATCATTATCTCAGTTTTAGAATCATATTAAAGGTTATATTTTCCCCAACCACATATTTTACAAAATAATTAACTTGAAACTGTGTCACAATACATGGTACTATAAAATCTCATATCCATAATGGAATCATACAGCAGTATAATCCTTATATACTTTATAAACCATATAACTTGTATGCCAATAATGAAATACTCAAATGACACAATTCATTAATAACAACTTAAGAAAACTAATCATTCCTACTCAACTGTGTTACTATCATAACTTGATTGTTTTCTAATAGCATCAATTGTGGTATACTCTGATGATTAGGGAATTTATTCGAGTAGTTCCCCAACTCATTGCAGACGAAACATTGTACATTTGAAACCATTTTTTTACCCTTGAAATCATGACCATGGTGTCATTTTTTCACCACACCTATAAAAAACTCATATTCCATTCATTCACTTCCCAGGGTGATTCTTTCCACAGTTATCACATATAATAATATCCTTCTTTCTCTTCTTCCCTTAATCAATCTCTCCCTCTACAGTCATCTTCTTCTCTTTCTTCCCTTAAAATCCATATGACTCATGGAATTCATTACTTATCTTATTAACACATGATACTCTTTATTAATATGATTAGAATAAAAGTGATACTATTTCCATTCTAAATGTTTTCTTAATACCATGAAATATATGATCCTTCTTACTCTTTGGATCATGTGTATTCCTAGAGTTCCCAATATTTCTACTGGGATCCATTTCAAAATGATGACATACACTAGGTTAGATCATATCATAATTTATAACCAAAAAACATGAAAAATTATCAACAATAATTGATGAACATCACATATCTAGTAGAATTATTATAAAAATGGTTTCATTGCTGACATATATACTCATAAATCAATCATAATGGGTTTTAATGAAAATGTGAATTATTATATGAATATCTCTTTGTAGTGTCAAACTAGGTCCATAATAAGTCCGGTTGTCGTGTATTGGGATACGCCAGGTCAAGCCCAAATCTACATGCATGATTTTTCACTCATAGGTACATCAGTGCCAGAACCATGTTCATTTAAAGTATTAAGACATGGATCTATTTCATGGAAAACACAAAAAATCTCCACATTACCAAAATTATAGGATGTTCTTCTATACTAATACTCAAAGTCTATCGCAGGGTAATGTTCTTTAATACGAGTTTCTCTAAATATTGTTTCCAAAGATTATACTAAACATCCACTAACACCAACTGTAATGCCCAGACCCCAGTTACCCATAACCAGTGCATTATTTTAATACATTGGCATGATTACAAGGAATCAAGTATAGAAGAACCGATCAGTTTAGTAGTTTATGAAAATAGATTACATACATTGACGTCACATTACACATTCACACATAAAACACAAAAAAAATATTTTGAGAATTCCATTATTCCCCATGAATATCCCTACATATCAATCACAATGAACATCTTAGAATCCTGGGAAAACAAAACCAGTGAAAGGGGGGAGCTCAGGTGCTCGATAAGTGTAAATAATTTAGTGAAGGCTATAAATTCTTAAGTAGTGATGTCTAATAAAAACAAAATACTTTTCAATGAAAACATGAACATAATATGGAAAAAATAAATATAAAATTACCATATAAACATGGACATGGATATTCTACCTGTTTAATAATTAGATGTAATAACTAATATCATAATGAGGTAATTTCATAATGTCAGACAACATAACCACAAAGTCAAATCCTCGATCCAAGATTACAAATAATTTTTTTTGTTAAGGCCTTATGCTAAGACATTTATTTTCCTCATGTTACTTACCGATGCATCGAGGGTCTATACCAGACCCTGCCTGTCACATACTATGTCCAATGCATTCCTCGAATTAAAATATTGAAACAAAACATAAATATTCGTATTAAAACTAGCAAATGAAATGTCAATACATTAAACATATACCATAAATGGTATAAAAATAGCACTTCCACAATAAAACATATCATAAATCATTCAATAAAATATTGAATATTATATTATATTAAATAAACCTCAATCAAGAATAATATATAGTAATGGATGTTGACAAGGTTGAAAATGATCAGTAAAACACATTGAGAGAAATATCCCATTTTTTGTGAATTAAAAGTCACACATTTATAAAAAAAGACATATAATAGATATTTTTTAATAAATTATCCCCTTACTAGTTTGAATATTTTGAAATAAACTAATATTTTAATATAATAAAGTACATATAAATAAATCCTAAAAATAATTTGTAATACATGTACATTAAATGAATAGATATAGAATCATAAATCATTAAAACATTTAAAATGATGATATAGATAATGATTCCCTTCAACAAAAACATAAAATATTTCATTGGAAAAATAATTTACGAAACCATAACATGGATGATAAATATTTCCCTGTAAATGAAAACACATAAACAATCTAAGATAATAATGAGATTGCAGAATTAACCCTTATCTTGTAATTTCTATTAGTCGAGGGTATGTTTAGCCTCATATATAATGACCATAGTATTTCATTAAATTATACTAGAACTATATAAATATTTATAATTTCATACATGATTCATTTATAACTACATACTACCAATTTTAAAATAATTTCCTTATTAATGTAACATTTCGGGTACTAATCGCTTTCTTTATCGTACGTGTTTTAAATTATTATTTTTGATCGTATCACAAAGATGATGATTTACATACTTCAAGATTATAAAAAATGAATTATATATCATATATATTCAGAATATAAATATGTATAATAGATATATATCTTAAATGGAAACATCGTTAATGGAGACGGTAGTCCGTACGTAATCATGAAAGATGTTTCTGTTTTCATATTGTATAGAATGGAACTATGTTATTGAAATATATTTATCTGCCTAATTATATATTATTCCAGATGAAATATTAATACATATATCTCATACTTAATCATTATATATTTTTTTATAATGTTTTTTGAATGGTGTTCATTGAAGATGTATCTCAACGCATCATGGAGACGGAATGTTGTACTTACGCATGAGCGATAATATAATTATTTTGATGGTGAAATCATATATAGTAGAATGTTATATTATAAATAAAACTCATTAAAATTTTATATCTATTATTTAAATCAATTATACTCATTATTATAACCCTACAATTAATGAACTGTTAAATAACAAACTACACCACAATGTGGAGATGGTAATCTGTACGTACACACGTATGGTGACATTGTCATTAATAGGATGGATAGAATAATGAATATGGTTTTACCATATTAATAATAACATTTTAGTATATAGATGTTAATGAAGTTTTTATTTTCATGTGGAGACTACAATGAATGAGAATGTTGAAGAATACAACAACTTTGAAAGAGGTGATGAAATAATTACCTCTTCTCTGGTTGCCTCCATTTCATTTGAACAAAAGGGATCCTTAGGTTTTATTTTTGATAAAATTAAGGCATGTAGGATTATTTGTGGGTTGTTGGAAGACAATTTGAGTAGGGGTTGGCTGAGAAAAATGGATTTAGAGGTGTGAAGTTAATAGAAGAGGAAGTACCCTTTTATAAGAGAGGTGGGGGAATTTTAGAAAAAGATTTAAATATTAATTTATTATATAAAAATGTTCAGTTTTAAATAACCCCAATTGCATTTATATCGAGGTTAATGTGGGATGGGTCAAAATACTCTCAACAAATACGTTTTTGACAGGTTTAGCTCACCATATTATGTTTATATTCTATATTTAACCCTTTGTTATATACATCAACTTTTACCATGTATTCTTATGTTATTATAATACATTGTTAATAAACATACAATAAAATGACAAGAGAACCTAATGTGGTTCATTAATGTCATATATTTTATTATATAAGTACATTGGTAGAACCATATATTTTTAGGACTATTATATAATATAATAAAACTGTATTTCTTTTAAAAACACATTTATGTTAATTTTGAAACTATTTAGTATTTGGTTTTTTTGAAAGTACTGACAATATGATTACTTCGAACCAAATGTATTGAATCAACCCTAACATGTCATATTAACATATAAAATTCGTGGAATGAATCAAATCATTCAATTTAAATTTATTTTAATAATTATTAGAAAATTTAATTTTGTATTTCATTAATAAAGTAAAAATATAATCATGATTATGTCATAAATAAATATAATTTTTTAATGTCTAAAATTTATAAATAAAATTCCATTTTGTAGAAAATATAGTTATCATTCTAATTAATATTTATAGTCTATTTTATATGTCTAGACTTATTATAAAATGACTCCAATGAATTAAAAATAATAATATATGTATTATTAATCTATTTTTTCATTAAGATAAATTTGTATTCAAAACAATTATTTAAATGAAAAAAATCTATTTCTCTCTACAACGCTGTGTTTTTTACTATTAATCAAAAATTGAAAGTTTTTAGAAAATACCAAAAATTCTCCCAATAATAATTTTGATATTCTAAATTCAAAATTTATTTAATTTTTACAAAATTCAAAACATAGAAGTTTAATTAATTAATTTAAAATTAATTCTTGTTGTCAAAACTAGAAAATGGGATTAGACATCGTAAAAAAATCAAAATATTGTCATGTGTTTATGTACAATTTAAATGTTAAATTACATGAAATGAAATAAAATTTATTAGATGAAAAAAATATAATTTAATGATACATTAAAACCACTCAAATTTAATATTTAAAAATATAAATTATTTTGATTAGAATAATGTTTTTTAATTAAAATTTATAAATTATCACTGTTGATCTATATATTATAGTTATCATAAAAATACAAAAAAGGAATCAAAACAAAAAATTTATATCCCACTTTGAAAGGAGAATATAATTTCATTAAATTGAATATATAAAAGTGTTAAATGTTGTATTTAAAAAGGGTTCTTCATTAAAAGGCTGAAAATTTTATTTTTTGAAATATACTTCTTTTATATGAAAAATTGAATTTTTATATATATTATGTTAAAGAAACATAAAATATAAATGTTAAAATTATATAGGATATATATATAATTGAAAATGAAGATAATACTATTCATAACCCCTTTTTGAAGGGCTAGTTTGATAGGCCTTGATGCGCTTGAACATGGTGTTGTTTGTAGAAAAAGCTATTAAATTACTTTAAAAAGATAACATAGTATGAATTATTGGTGTGTTACATGAAATCTGTAAGGAACGACTATGGATTAAATTTTTTTTAAATAAATGAATTTTAAAAGTGAAGAATATGAGATTATAGTTACTTGGAATTCATAATGACTCAGATGACATAGATTTCAAGATAGATGAATAAATCTATTTAAAACGTATGTAATAAATAGAATGTTAGATTAAACTTTCATTATGGTTTTAAAATTTCAAATATATCATCCCAATGTTATACCCAATGTGTTTCAAACTAGGTGTGTGGTGTTGGAATTTTCATTGTTTAATAGAAATATCATTAGGTTACACCTAACTAAATATTTTTAAGGTCCCAACAAATAAATTTATATTTTCCAAAAAAATTCCACTAAATTATATCTGGAATGAAAATTTCTTTTATAATAAAACAACATAAACATAACATAAACAAAACTTTAGGATGGTTTTTTAGATGTTGTATTGTTTCACAATTATAATGGCTTATTAAGGTTGTATAATTTGAGATAATTCTGAACAGTCATAAATATATTAATATTTAATTTATATCAATGTAACAGAAATTAATTCCTCATGGAATTAAAATGGGATATAAAAATAAAGCAACTGAAAATATTATGAACACCTAAATTATTAGATTGAATCATAATTCACTCTAAGAGAACATTATAATATTTGAAACTATTTGGTGAGATTATAGAGAGAGAATATTATTGGAGGTATGTGCTCATAATTATTAGAGTGGATAGAGATGAGGTAATGGTTGTGTACTTATAGAATGTCGGGGGGAACATTTTAATAATTTTCAGACATAGGACGTGGAAAATATAGGTAATTTTAAAATTAAAACACATTGGCTTACCCATGGTTTTGATTCATGGATTTAGAGTAACAGAAAATTATTAAATATTACATTTATTTTAGAACAAAACTCCATTAATTTTTAATATTTTCTCCTTTGAAAACAATTTTTCCTTAGAATATTTATTTCAAGTAGTAATTTTTAAAATATATCACTAGATATCATATATTATACATCTAAAAATAATATTAATTCAATAAATAATTGATATTAATAAAATAACCTATTTTTGGTTGATTGTTCAATTTAATATGAATTCGGTTTTAAATCAATAATAATTTATAATTATTACAATATAATTATAACATTATTTAAAATGTAACATAAAATATGACATTTTTGTGAAGTTATAAAAAAAATTAAAATTGGTGACTTTTTAAATTCTTACTAAGTATTACGTAATTTTTAAAAATAAAATTCTAGACATAATAAATATACATATTGAATACTAAATTATCTATTTTGAAAAATTGGATTTTGCAAAAAAAATCCTTTCATTTCCAATTAATATTTTATCTAATCCTTGTTTTTATAAATAGATTACTTTCAATTTATCAATAATTATTATTATTTTTATTTTTTATTTTATTTTTAATTGGTTTTATAAATTAAATCATTGAATTATTTTTATAACTATAATATTACCATTATATCTAATTTATTTCAAACAATTAGATTCTAGTAGTCAGATTCCCAACTATCAGATTATAATTGCTATATACAACAAGAAATAATAAACCATATATATATATATATTATTCTAAATAAATCATTCAAACAGTTATCTTATATTGCACAACATTTCAATTTCTATGTGATTTTCATTTTAATATCAATGTGTCTCATATACATTGTATTCTTCCTGGAGTAGGATCATACATAGTTCAATCTTATAGTGTTACAATATATTTTTACTTGTTTTGAGGTACTTTGTTTATAAATTTTAATTAATTTAATTACAAATTATATTATATTAATTCTTTTTAATTTTTTCATTAAGAGGAAATATGAAAATATACTATATATAAAAATTCTATAGATATGGAATGTTTTTTATAATATTAAAATATATTGTGTTACATTCTCCCCAATTAAATAAGTTAAAATTGAATGTTTTGGGTGTATTTTAAAAACAAAAAAATGGGGGTAAGTCACATTCATTATTTCTTCAAGCTCCCTTATTGATTCCACTTACTTTTGATTGCACTGATGTACATTCATATGATGGTAATTTCAATTCTATAAAAAAATTCTATCATGATTCAATAATTTTTATGGTTTCTTTAGTAAAACAAAAATCATATTTATTATAAATATCATATATGGCTAATATAAGGGAAGGGTCTGATGTAAGCTAATGTATCTTTGATACATTTAAGAATACAATAAATTTAGAGTAATTTGGAGTAAAATCTAGATAAAAAAACTCTAATTCTCTCTATGTATAAAATGTACAAGTATTCCTCTGAGATAACATTATATTATTCTAAAACCATCTAAATCTCATGCCTGGTGATAATTTAATATGATATGATCATCAAGTTAATATTAAATATCATTCCCTCTATTATTAGTTTATATTTTGTATCTTCTCTATGAATTCATAATGTGATTCTGATTATCTCACACCATCTATGTTTGCATAACAAGGTGTTCTAGACTAACTAGCTGCTTTTATTTAACAATACCCGAGTTTCTTTATGTGTAAAATCACTTCACATACATTCCATCATATTTTCCACTTTGTATTTATCAGTTGAATTTGTTTTCAAATTTAAATTATTCCTGGAGTTTGTATTGGTCACATTCTCATTGTATGTGAATTGACCATGTCATTATCATATAATAGATTTTGTGTACGATCCATTCAAATTGTCCATCTATTTGGAGAACATATTGGTTTTGATAAAGTAACTGATTGTTAAAATATGTTTTTTGTATAATCTAACATTTATATGTGATTCATGGTAGTGTATTTGATAAAATAGATAGTGGATTAAATTTTTTTATCACAATTCAATTGATATAGTTCCTTGGAATACGTTCATGTGGTAGATCATCACTTATTAGCATGAAATTATTTTACATGTTTTTATGATGTATTATACCCCATGTATCTTCATTTATATTATATTCCATGAAAATACCATTTATAAAGTAAATTGTTTAATTTTGAAACTTCTATAAAGGCCTAGGGATAGGTTTCATGAAACCATTTTTAAATTTCCTATCATCCATTACATGATGTTATACATTGAATATATGAACATAATATGAAATCTAATTCTTAATTAAACCCCCATATTTTCATCAGATGGAATATATGTATCTTTAGGACTTCATCACCAAATAATATATAAAATAACCACCACATAAGGTGGAATATCTCCACCATTGTGTTGATAACACACGTATTTGTGGGTTGGGCCCCAACAACCATCACACATTGGCTCAAGACATCCTCATAGAGAAGGAACTAACTAAATTATAGGTACACGATATTAAACGGAAAAAGGGTAAGGAAGAGGGATCCTAGGAACATAAAGCAATTGAATTGGAGGTCTTTCATCTAGAAGTTCTGGAACACAGGTATGCAGTCATCACAACATACCCTTCAGAAGTCCAAAATAATCTAAAGGTTAAATTTCATGATTCTATGGACAATGAGGTAGAGGGGAAAGAACTAGAGGTTGAATGTTATTATGATAATAAATATATATGTATCATGGTTGAATAATTATTCCTTATATCCACTAAAGAGTTGGAAGTCATAGTGGACTAGAATTAGACAATGGAGACCACCTAGTAGAGGCTAGCTGGTCGAATACCTTATTGGTGGGGTCGATCCAATGTTTCCAATTTCAATGGAGATGATCCAATATGAGGTTGTTTCTTGAAATCATTATCTAGTTATTTTTCACTCCTCCGTTATTGAAAATTTCATCTGAGTCAAATTTCATTTTCTAACATCTGTTATACTCTTTAGACAACCAATGAATCATCCCTTCTCTCAATTCAGTCATACTCTATGTGAGTGATAATATAAGACCACATGTTTGATCATGTGTGTGAGTGTTTCATTCATTAATATATCAGGTTATTCATTTACTAATTGATCCATATACTTTTTTTGGCTGAAATGGATATGGATTTAGAATGGGGTTCTCATAAAAACCACCTTTCATTCCCAATATGTGCTACTATATGAAGGGGTAAATCTACATGCATTGAAATCATCATGAAAAATGTGGAATGAAGATAATGAATCATGATTTAAAATAACTTTGATACAAGGGGACATGTGTGAAAATATAGGATATGTGCTGACCGTGTTCAAAAAAGATATTCTATATCATTTCGTAGAGGTTGGCGGAAAAAAAATTGAGGATCGACCGCATTCCATGTTTGAAAAATGGGACCTATTTCAGAATTCCATACAATGTTTTAAAAGGAAATGGCCTAAGATTGAAGGTCATCCATTTTTGATAGGCACCAATTCTTATTTTTGGCCTATTTGGATTTAGAAGGGTATATGGATCCAAATAAGGGGCATGTAAAGCATGGAGATGAAGTGAATGAATGTTTGAACAGATTCTAACCCTCGTGTAAATATGAACCTATAGTTCAATGAAAATTTGTGTATTAATATTGATCTAAAAAGGTTTAACTCACCTTCTTGGTGGCACATAATCTTTGTTGTCAAGAAATGGTCGAAGAAACGGGACAACGTGGTTAGTCACCAACACTGAAGGAAGTGGATTCTCACAAACAGACTATGATGTCTTATAGTATACCATCATGCAATGATTAGGAAAAAAAGGTAATTTAAAATCAAAGGGCTAGGAAATTTAACACACATTTTAACATTATATGGTTAATATGAAGTATCACATAATTTTAACATCATGTTCTCTGAAAGGTAGTGTGTGGGTTTTAGGCATCAAGTCGCCCAAAATTTCTTCCAAATGTTTGTAAAAATATAATCCCATATCAATTTCATGGGGTAATATTACAATTTAATATCCTATGAAAATATGTGTCTAAAATGACATATATGAAACCCATCTAACAACAATGGTTGATGGAGAATGAGGGTAACACTATATGGAAATTCCATGGTGGGGGGAAATATTAATGGGATCTTGGAGGACTCCCCATGAAGAGAAGAGACCTTCGACGAGTCACATATAGCTTAAAGTCACATTGTTTGGACTGTGAAAAAATTTTTAGTGTCATAATTATTGGACTATATTATGTGCATGTCTTAGACGATTATGTGAAACATTTAATGAATGTTAAGAAATGGGAATGGAGGGTCTATGTATTCCATCCGATGTTGAACTAGTGACTCCAATAAAACATACATCATTTTATTGGCAATGATTCTTAGACTATGAATCCTTGTTTAATGTCATACATTTTATTACATGATCTTGAAATCACTACATGAAAATTTATTGTATGGTAGGGTGATAACATGATGAGAATGAGGGTTTAAAAAGATCATGACACCATACAACATATTCTAGGGGTTACATGAACACATTTTAATGTCATGATGATTAGACTTGGAATCCTTGTTTAGGGTAATATATTAATGACCATGGAGTGACTCATGAATATCAACCTTGCATCAGATAAACCTACTTCGGAATCCAAAGTATGTGTGGGGAATTCTTATTGTTTTTAACAAAGACCACTGCACAGATCATGTTTCTAGCAAGGTAGAACATAACTAGGGGTAAAAGTTACTAACAAATCCCATGAGGGAGATTGTGACTTTATAGACCATAATATTAATTGAGAGTAAAAAATGAAATAAGGGGAACAAATTTTGGTCATGTATGAAAAAAAAATTAGATACCCACAATGGATATTGTTGAGGTGAAGAAATACAAGATCAACTATTAACCATGTTTGAAACATGAGATTGACTCATTTCCACTAAATATCATTCAAGATGTCATCCCAACATTTCACTTGATCCAATATGACATGAGTCCATTTCATTAGGGATACAATCAATTTCATGAGGATGTAGAAATTTAAAAATGAAGAGGTGGAAATGGGGAATATTAATGAAATAATTTCATGGTACGACATGGGATAATATGAAACATCGAGATGTCACTACAAATCTAGTAAGTATGAGAATAAACCCTACCATTATTTTAGTATATGAAGTAGTAGGAATCCAACACTAGTGGGGAAATATCCTCTATATTGAGGGATTTTATTAATCACATATTGGAATATGAGGTATCATAATTTTCTAAAGGGAAACTATCTCACACAAATCGAAAGAGGTATCATGAATTTATATAGGTAAATTCAATAGCTTAACTCAGTGTGATGAGGATGGGGTGTGCGGGGCTTATGCATTGATCAGCCCATTCTTTTCAACATCATACTGAGCAATGTCATAATCTCATCCTTTTAATGGATCAATGGAAATGGATTGGGCTTATACCTATAATGAGAACCATGAGGGTATATTGGGGTAATATCATCATAGGTAATGAATATCATTATGGTGATTGTATGGTTAATTTAATAAAATAATAGTATTGGAATCACTATGTATCCTAAATGTATGGGAATAAACCCACATGTAGTTCTAGAGGGATCATGGAAAAATATGATTTGTGAAACCCCCGGAATGAATAAAACCATGGGAATGAGGGGTGTACAAACACAATTTAGCATCATTGTGGATGGACCAAATATCAGAGATTGTGGGAATAGACAAGGAACTAACTATAGATATATTAAGTTGATAAATATTGGTCAACAAGAAGGTTCTACCATGAGGATACTATCAGAAAAAAATGGTTATAACCAGAAATTAATTTTTCAAAGAGGCCCTAAAACATGAAGTGATCCAAAATTCAGCTTCGTGTAGTTTTTCGTCCGCAATCATAGACAAGTGAAAATATTTTAAAGTCATAATTCATGGTTTATGGGTGATTTTTTGTCTCATGTGTATCAACAAGGCATGGAAGTTTTAAAACAATAAGTGAATGGAGACAATGGGGGCTCACTCACCACATTCTCATCATGATATGAACTGAACATAACTTATGATATTAATGACTGGACTTTTAATAAGACCAAGGGGATTCATGGTTGATAAAATTTCATATTGTCATATAGATATAAAATTTAGGTTTTTCTATGTATCTCATGAGGGTGAGAATTAAGCCACTTGTTTTTCTAGAACATGTTGTCATTGAGAGCAACACTAGGGGAACAATCACCAATATTAAGGTAATTAAGGCATCTAATGATTCTCTAAGGGAATCACATTTTTGGTACATGAGATAAGGTTTAATGACCACCCCACAAATATCGGATGAGGAATCCATGTTTTATGTGGGCTTGGAATCATCTCTTATTATGAGGAATCCTGGTTTTTCATTGGGGAGACAAAATTTTTATGTCATCCATTGAGGACATTAGCTATAATAGTTTAAAGTAATAAAACTCAATATATAGTTAATCCATATATTTGTTTCTCATAATGATTGTTTATGGTCATGTTTCATGGACTATATGGTGGATATTAGTTTATGGACATAAATCATAGACAACATTCATGAAGCATGAGGTCATATTTCATTGACTATATTTGTGAATCTATGAAGGGAACATGTAGTCCATCATGTTGAAAAACCTAACATGAATGGGGTGATAAGGAGGAAAAACTCCAAACAATACAATTCATATATGAACAAAAAACGGTTTAATGTCATAATTATAGGACATAGAATAATAATTTAATGATATAGTTTTCTAATCATGTATTTTGTCATGAAATGTAGTGAATGACAAACATAGGATTGGTTGGATTTTAGACACACTATTTATCCATCGTGATTGATGTGTATTATAAATTATAATACCCCTTATGAAAGATAAGGTCCTTTCCAAAAGTTCCCCAGCCATGGTCAAATTTTTTCTTTGATTCCCCAATTTCGTATGAGCTGGTACATTGTCACCTTTTAGAAATGAGAAGAGATAAAAATTCTTTTTAGACACTCAATATATCATGATCTAGTTCCTCCCAATATTTCTGAATGAGATGAGAATATTTTATTTGAGCGATTACAGCTCATCTATACGTACTTCAACAATTATTTACAGATTTTTCTAGTCAAAGAAACATATTTGGAAATACAAAAACCAAAACTCAATGGTAAGGACTACCTCTATTCTTTATACATGGTAATATACTGCATCATGGGAGGAATTATAAGATGTCCACTTCTAGGCCCAAGGATAATTTTGAAGCCTATCTCCACATTTTCTCATGTGTGTCTTTCCATATTCTATAGAATGTTATAGGGGGTATTATTGAATACATAATATATCTATTTTCCTATTCATGGTAGTGAGATGCCTGGTTCAAAAATATGATATATTTGGAAAATAAAATCTTCATCTTATTATTCTAGATATGTGTTCCACATTCATTGAGAATAGCATGTGTAATTTCAAATCAGCTGATAATATCGAAGCTCAAGAACTGAATCACAGTTAGAAAATTGTCTTCCTTGATGGGAATCACTTCATCCATTTTGTTAAATAATTCCATTGAAGTTAGAATAAACTTACCTGAACAAGATGTCTCTGGCAGTTATGGTTCCACTATGTCATTTCCCATTACAGAAAAGGGCCGAGAGTACATGGTGTTGTGGACATGATCTCATGATATATTCCAAAAATGGGCATGGATATGAATTGTATGATAACACATGGAAACTCAATACATTCATGGATTATGGTTGTCTCAATGTGTCCAACCATCTGAATCAGGTGGGAGATCATCAATCCTACCTATATGAATACATAATACCCAATGTCAACATCATGTATGGATTTTTATGACTTTTCTATTAAGAATCAATAGAAAATAATCCAACAAATCAAAATCTATAGAATGTTTGATCATGTTTGGGAATTTTATGGGGGGGAGAACTATATTTTGGGGAGATGAATTATCTCATGCTCAATATTTTCTAGTGATTGGATTCAATTAAAGTGATACTCAATGGAATTAGTCTTCCAATTTTGTGTTCCCTGTGTGGTGGATCCCGTAGGTCCTGAAATAGGGGTACCAATAACCATTTCGATTACATTTTGGATGTAATCATTATCTATAATAGTGGATGAAAGTAATCTCTAATGTTCCACATGGATGATTGGTCATCTTGGAAATGATATCTACGATAAGAAACTAGTCTAGAAATGGAATAAGTAGTACCATTCAATGATCATTGGATAGGATTCACCTATGGGTGAGAGGGTAATTAATCCATCATATTTCATGTACACACTATCATGGACATGAGATATTTAATTATATTGATGTAGTGTCCAATTATTTTCTTGATGAAAAATTTTTTCTCCCCCTCTTATGCAAGAGGGTAACATCAATCTCAAAATCTAGATTGGGACCAGTGATGAGAGCCTAATATTCTTTTTTATTTTTGGTAGATCCTTATTAACACATGAATGATTATGGAATGATGAACACATATAGAGTGATGAAGTTGTGCCCATTCCCAATCTATTGAGATTGGGGTAATTGAGCCTTCTACTAGTTAGGATTTGAGTGGCACCTTCACAATGTATTTTCAAAAAATACACAAATTATACCACTGTGAGGTAAACATCATCTTTGAAATCAACATCCAGTTGTTGTTTTTTAGGTTTGGATATGTAGCCAAGAAATCTTCGAGTGCCTGACCATGGACATACTTATGTGTAAAAAATATAATGTGTAACAACTAGAGGATCACATACCATCATTATAATCATCACATTAGCATGGGATAATTGAAATTATAATTATACAGTTCTATACATGAAAACTACTTTTATCTCATAATGATTCTAATGTTGTTTTAAATTCTACACTGTAAAACTGAACATGATGCATTTCTTATCGATATAATAGTATCTAGACTCTATTTCATAGAGCATGGGACTCATATACTATATGTAACATCTAGGGCCAATAATGAAATAATACATTTTCATAATTATTCATTTTTCTGATTAGAATATTAATTTTACTTTAAAGGGGTTGCGATGTTCGATGGCGTACCCGATACGCAACAACGAGTTTCTTTGACATCTTACGTTGCACACTAATAATTTCATAATATTATTTTATATGTAGTTAACGCATAGTCATTGTATTGGCATGAATAAATAGAAATAAATAAAATATGACTATAAAAGTTTGTTAAATGCTTTTACAATTATCCAATAAATGATAGAGGCTTAAAATGTGAATGAATCTAATTTTTAAGAATAATTTACCTTAAAAAGTTGATTTACAACATTTTAATGGAGAGCCCACTTTAAATCATGTTTTAGAAACGTTTATATTTTATATTTGACAAAATAAAATTATTCAATATAACAAGGACATTAAAATTTACTTTGGATGAAATTTTGGCATTTTTTTATAATGTTTATTTTTAATGTATTGTTTAAATACTGAAATATATTTCAAAACTGCATTTTAATCAAATTTATTTATATGATTGGATTATACTTTTAATTGATTTCAAAGTGTAATTAGAATATATTTTTTCTATTTTATCCAATTTTGTTCATTTTAATTAGTTTCACATTTAAATTGGACATAAAAATGTTTTTATATTTTGATAGTTAATTTTTGTAATAACACGATTTTTGTTTTGACAGTGGGAATTAATATTATCAAATTTCATCCAATTCTATGTTTTGAAATTGAAAAAATGGATTTCATATTTTTTATCAACAGGTCCATATTGAGTAAATAAGTATTGAATCATTTTAGACATTATGAATATTTACTTCAGTAAATATTTTATTTACCATGGTTAAATGGTAAATTTGGTAAATAAGTGTAAAGAAATATTATTATAATCATATAAAATTACACTAACACATGTTAGAATCTTATTGGTTGATACATATCCAACCTTGGGCATCATTGTTTCTATGTTCAAACCCCATGGGGACTCTTAAGAGTGATAATGAAACTTAATTTTAATTAACATAAATTAAAGACAAAAATGGAATAAGCAAATATATTTTAGTAAAGTAATTTTTACACGGGGTATTATAAGTCATATTTATGACTGTAAATATTAATTGTAAAGCTAAAATGATTTCATATATCATGGTATTTGTTTTATAATTTTTAGATATCAGGTAAATAATATTATTTATGACACAATAATGATGCAGTGTTTACCACGTTAATAAATGATTTAAATAAATAAGATTGTAATGATTAAAATAATATCCAAAAAATATCAACTTTTAATTTGATGATTATATTTCGACCATGAGACTTTTTATCTTTAACATTATTTATTTTTGGAAATTTATAAACCTAAGATCAGTATATAATAAATTCATATTTTGACACTTTCCTAAAGAGCCCCTCCCCACCCTTAAAAAATACCTCACTTCTAACCCATTCAACACACCTCTCAAGCCCCTTGGGTCATCCAAACACTACCCAAATAATCTCCAAAAATCCCTCTCCTCCTCCTATAATCCTTAACATAGGCAAAAGGAACTTAAAAAGTATTTTTGGTTCTAACCAAATGGATTTAACCAAATTAAAGGTAATAGTTTCTCTTAACTTCTTTTCATTTATATAACATCTAAAACCCCTATAATCATTTTATTACTTTATTTTATAACAAAAAAATTATCCTCAATGTACTAGGATATTTTTATGTGAAGGATTCAAACTACACTTACACACACCACCATCAAATGGGTGAAGAACATACTCTTTCTGTGGATTGAAAACTAACGCCTCACGAAACGATGATTATTCGATTATCTCCTTCCGCCTCTGATGGTGGACATTAAGATTACACTATATTTATATATGATATGTTTTTATATTTTCTTTATGATTCTATATTTTATCATTTATATCATATCTTTATGGTTTCCGTTAGGGTTTAACACGGTAATTTCATTTGAGGATGTGCGGACTACCACCCCTCAAAGTGATATGACTCGTTAATTCCATATGTTGGATGTATATAGGATGGAGTTAATGATATTATATATGATATTATAATATAATTATAATATACCTATTTATCATTATGTTTTAATTACATTAAAAAAATAAATAGAAGTAGAAGTATTGTTCATGTGTATGTACGGCTTACCGTCTCCATGAATGGTGCATTTCATTTCTTATCTCCAAATGTAATGTACTTTTATAAATACATGTATAAAATTGATATATATATTATATATGATATATAAATCATTAATATCATTTTGGTAATAATGAACATTTGATAACATGAATAACTTGTAATTAGAAGAAGTCCAATTTGAATCGAGTACCAAAAATCAACAAAACGACCATTATTAACTTAAATGATTACATAATGTTTATAATATGGTAATAAGTGATATAAAATTAATAATAAACATGAAAAAGGTTTTTAACAAAGTATAAATTATCTTTAGTTTATTATTCCGAAGATTAAAGAACAAACAGGTCATGTCAGACACGAGGTAAGGGACTTCGTCTCAATCTACTTTCATTAAGGCAGATTTTTTTTAATACATGACATTAATTTATACACTGTATAAACTCATTTGACATTTCATTTCATTAATAAGGAATACATTTCTATGAGTAATTTTACTAAATGAAAAATATGGATGTTTCTTTTAATAATACAATGACAGTGACCCTCAGGCGCCACAAGTATTATTAGATCTTTGGATTCCTTAACAAGCAGTAATGTTTTTAAAAGGAATGTAAATACCATTAACACTTTTTATGTATATTGGAAATCAAAACAGGTTTGTTAATGGAATGATAATTTTATTATATTTAAATTATATATTGTGATTGAAATGTAGAAATGTTATCTTTCCTTTATGTTTTTATGAGTTATGAATATGTTATGCTTCTTAGGCATTGTTATGTATATAGGTGGTTCTGTGATTATCATAGGGCGGGAGAGCCCGAGATAGATCTCCAATGCATTGGTTAATTTGATGAAGTTAAATGTTAATGTTTCTCCTAAGATATTTATGGAATATACTATGATGGGTATTCCATATGTAACTCCCTATGTATTTGTGATAGATACAGTGAAAGTATGATATGGATGCCATATGTTACCAATATGATTTATGTTTTCTATGTGTTATTCCTAAGTCTTATTATTTTTTGAGGTATTATAAAGAGCATATTTATTAATGCAATGATGAACTAATGTTTTTTTATTGTTTTATAACCCTTATTGATCTTTTTATTCTCATCCTGAGTTTTGAAATATTTTTCACAAGAGTTAAAGATGAATAGCTTCAAGGATGAGATCATGGTAAAGTCATGTTTTCTAAAGCATGGGACTATAAATGACTTATTTTTTCCAGAGATTTAATTTATGAAAAAAAGGAACCTGGGTATAAGTGTCTACCATGTAATTTTTTAGATGTAATGTCATAATTATGGCCTAATTCCCAAAAACGGTAATCCTCAAAATATCCTCAATGTAAATTATTTATTTAATTCAATATTATGTAATGTTTAAGGTTATGTCATTATAGTTGGTATCAAAGGTTGGTTTAGATAACATTAGGTGTTTCGGTAATATTAAGTTAATATCCAAAAATTACATTTTGTTAATGATGAAATGATAGAGCATTTACTGATTACCATGTTACTTAACCTAATATATTTCTGTTTTTAGAACAGTTTTCAGTAGAGGAAATAGGGAAGATATGTTGGGATGACATCAGGAATAAGGAAACCTTCCAAATCAGCAACATGCGATAGTTGGAATCAGAACTGAACTATTTGTTACAGTGATGGAAAAAGTTGATTCTGGATATAAATGGTGGTGGTATCCATGCATGATATCATCCATATCAACCACAAAAGAACATTTCAGTAGTGGAGAATTTCATGAGGCAACAACCCCCTTCATATAGATGATAATATGACCATATGCTAGCATATGGGTGGATTAAAGCACTTGAGAAGATTTTTGATGTCATGGGGTGTTCAGAAAATCTAAAGGATAGTCTCGTTGTTTATCGTTTTGAAGGTGATGTTGATTAGTGGTGGTCGATGGTGAAAAATATCAGAGATTGTGAAGAGATTGAATCTATTGATAGGGATGAATTAAAAGGTATGGTTTTTGAGAAATATTTTCCTATTGTGGTTCGAGATAAGATGGAAAATAATCATGGAATTTTGGTAGGAGGGTGACTCAGTGGCTGCATATGAAGAAAAGTTCACTTCACTAACAAGGTATGCTCCAAATTTTATCTAAGATATTAATATTAAGATAATTTGATTTTACTCAGGACTGAAGCTGTGATATCGAAGAGCATTAGCCTCTCATGAGTTCAAAATTTATGAAAACCATGTTTGATGTGTGGAGAAGGAGGAAATTCAGTTTGCTGAAGATCATGTGTTCTTTGAAAAACTATAGAATAAGAGGTCATGTTGGTGGGTATGCAAAATAATTCATCAATGAAACCTATAGGTAAGAAATATAAATATACATCTTCTGAAAAATGTGGTAAAACAATCCTAGAGAATGTTTATCAAAGTCTGAAAAGTGCTTTTGGTGTGGTAAGTCTGGTCATATATCTCATAACTGTAAGAAAGATGATCAAGTATGAAATGAAAAGATAGTGGTGAGATGTTTTAAGTGCAATGGAATGAGTCATTATGAAAATGATTTTACAATGAAGAATTCAATAGAAGTAAAGTAGCCAGACTACAAGAAGAAAGGGGTAGTGAAGTTCTTTTCAACAACCTTAGAAGATGTTGGGCCATCAAATGAAGTAGTATAACATACACTGTTTGTTTTCTCAGATTATACCAATGTGTTTTTTGATTCGGGGTCTACGCATTCTCTCATTTCAAAGAATTTTTTAGTAAATTGGGAATTCCAACTCAATATTTTAATCCCAAAATTATTGTAAAAACAGCATGGGAAATGTTAAGACAGAAATAAATTATAAGAACCGTCATGTCCATGGGTTGAGAAAGAATCTACCTGCAAACCTTATTTTTTTAACTCTAGAAGAGTTTTATGTAATTTTGGGCATTGATTGGTTGTTTGTTTATTATCATAGGATTGACTACAGAGCTAAAGAGTTTTCTTTTGTGAATCATTTTCAGTTTTTGTACAATAATGAACCCAAACTTTTGATAACATGTTAGGAAGCCGTGAAACTAATAAAAGATGGAAATGAATGTTACCTTACACATATTTCTGAAAACAAAGGAACTATTCTGATAAATGATGTTCGAATGATAATTGTGTATCTTAATGTTTTTTCTTGATTAGTTTCCTAGTAGTATACCAGATCGGCAATTTGAATTTTCTTTTGACATAGTTCTTGAAGCTAATCCAATTTCGAAACCCGCTTATCGAATGGTTTAAATTGTACTTTTGGAGTTAAATAATACATTTCATGAGTTATTAGTTAATGGTATCATTCAACCTAGAACATCACCATGGGGTACTACTGTATTGTTTGTTAAAAATAATAACGGTTCAATGAGACATTTCATTGACTATAGAGCATTGAATAACATCACTGTTCAGAACAAGTTTCATTTCCATCATATTGATGGTTTGTTTTATCAGCTCCATGGATCTCAGTATTTTTCGAATATTGATTTGTGGTTAAGGTACCATCAGATGAATATAAAGAAATCATACATTCAAAAGACCACGTTTCATACTAGATATTGCATTTATGAATTTTTAGTTACGCCTTATGGTTTAAACAATTCAACTGATGTATTCATAGATATTATGAATATAATTTTACACGAGTTCTTGGATATGTTTGTGATGGTGTTTATTGATGATATTTTGGATTATTATAAAAGTAAAGTGGAGCATGAATTTCATTTAATGGTTTCCTTTCAAACCATAAAATAAAATAAAGTGTATCAGAAATTCAGATAGAATGATTTTTGGCTTCAGCAAGTTTCATTACTTGGTCACATTGATACAAAAAATGGCATTAATATTGATCTTTCTAAAAAAAGTTTTTGAAGAATAAGAACACCCACAAATATAACTGAGATTCATTGTTTTCTTGGTTTGGCATATTAGTACTGGAGGTTTGTTGAGAATTTTTCAGGGTTATCTGGTCCAATGACTAGTTTAACTCAAACTGTTTTTATGATCATTTGGAGAAAAGAATGTGATGTTTTTTTTCAGGAATTGAAATGTAGATTGGTGAATGATATAGTTTTCCCTCTACCTTCCAGAAACGGTGTCTTTGTTATTTATAGTTATGTTTTATTGAAAGGACATGGATGTGTCCTTATATAGAATGATTAGGTAATTTCTTATTCATCACATCATTTGAAACCTCATGAGTTAAATTGCCCAACACATTAATTGGAATTAGTTATTGTTGTTTTTTATTTAAAAATTTGGATTCAACATTTTTATGGATTAAATGTGAAATATATACTGACCAACAATGTTTGAATTATATATTCACTCAAAAAGAATTGAACATGAGAGAAAGAAGACAATTGGAATTAATCGAGGATTATGATTTCACAGTCCTATACCATCCTGGAAAAGAAAAATATTTGGCTATTGATTTTTGTCAAAAAAGTTATTCTTCATTAACCATGTTATGTTTGGATTGAGATCCTTTGGTTTTTTATTTGATGAACATTGGAAAAGAAGTGTTTGGTGTGAGAAATTCATCTGTTTTGTTTTAGGTGTTAGTGAGACCATCTCTATCAGATATAGTTAAGAAAGTGCATAAGGAAGACAATGAGTTGTAGAAAATGTTGAGGTGATTCAAGAGAATAAGAGAAAATCTCAGAGTTGGAATAATGGTTTTTCGAATAATCAGAGGAATGATCTCTCTTTTGAGGTAGGTGATCATGTCTTTCTCAATGTTTCTCCATGGAAAAGTGTGATGCGTTTTAGTAAGAAAGGAATGTTCAGTCCAAGGATCATTAGACCATATGAAATCCTTGATAATGCTAGATCAGTTTCATAGAGAGTGGATTTACCTCCAAGTTTATCCCAAGTAGAAAATGTTTTTCTTGTTTTAGTATTGAGATAGTAAGTGCCAAACCAATCTCATATTTTATCTCTATAGGTAGGTCAGTTTGAAGGGAATATCTTTTATGAGGAACCACCAGTAAAAATTATTTACTGAAGGGAGCATGTGTTGTGGAATAAGGTAATTCATCTATTAATGTATTTTTAGAAAAACCAAATGGTTGAAGAGGAAATGTCAGATTCTGAAAATTCCATAAGGGATAAATACTCCCATTTAATTGATAAGTGAATAAAATTGCGAGGATGCAATTATCAAAAGGGGGGAGGATGTGACATCATAGGTAAATAAAGAAATATTAAATTTTCATAATTATTCAAATTTGTGAATTAATTATTAATTTTACATTAAAGGGGTTTCTATGTTTGATGGCGTACCCAATACGCAACAATGGGTTTCTTTTAAATCATATGTTTCATACTAACAATATAATAAAATTATTTTAAATGTAGTTAAAACATATCCATTGTAGGATCAGGAAGGAATAAAACTAACTATAATATGATTATACATGTTTGTTAAATGTTTTTACATTTATCCAATAAATCTTCGAGGCATAAAATGTGAATGAATCTAAAATTTAGCATAATTCACCTTAAAGATTGATTTACCACCTTTTAATGAGGAACCCACTTTAAATCTAGTTTTTGTCACTTTTATATGTTCTATTTGAAAAAAATAAAATACTTATTTAGAATATGGACATCAAAATTTACATGGGATGAAATTTTGTTATTTTTCAGATAAAGTTCATTTTTAATGAATAGTGAAAATATTATATTTCACATCAAAACTGTATTTTATTATAATTTATTTATATCAATGTATTATACTTGTAATTGGGTTTAATGATTAATTAGAATATATATTTACCATTTAATCCAATTTTTGACATTTTAAATTAAATTACTTTGAAATTGGACATAAACAAGTGTCAATCTTTTGATAGTTTATATTTCTAAAAACTCACATCTTGTTTTGATAGTGACAATTATTTTTAAATTAATTTATGCCACTTATAGGTTTTGAATCTAGAAAAATTGATTTCATATTTGGAATTTGGAGGTCTAAAATTTGTAAATAATACTCTTTTGTTTTTATACATTATGAATATTTACTGAAGTAAAAATTTTATTTACCATGGTATATGGGTAAATCTGGTAAATAATGGTAATAAAATTTTATTATAATAATATAAAATTACCCTAACATGTCTTCTAATCATATTGGTTGATACAAATGCGACCATGGACATCTTTGGTCGATTTTGGGACCCCAAGTGGCCACTTAAGAGTGAAAATGGGATTTATTTTTATTAACTTAAAGTATAGTTAAAATTGACATAAACAAATATCTTTTAGAAAATTAATTTTTACATGGCATTATATTAGTCAAATTTTGACTGTTAATATTCATTGGAAATATATAAATATTTCCTACATCTTGGTGTTTAGTTTATAATTTTTATAAATCATATAAATAATATTATTTATGGAACAATATTGATGTAGTGTTTACCTCATAAATAAATGTTTTAAATAAATTAGAATTTGAAGATTTAAATAATATCCAAAACCTATACAATACTTATTGGATTATTATATTTCTACCATAAGTCATCTTAGCTTTGACATTAATTAGTTTTGGACTTTTATAAACCAGAAATCTGTATATAATAAAATAATATTTTCACACTTTCCTAAATAGCCCCTCCTATCCCTTTTAAAAATCCCTCACTTATAACCCCATCCAAACAACTCTCAAGCCCCTTGGCTCGTCCAAATCCTAATAAAAAATATAAATATCACTCTCCTCCTCCAGGAATCCTTACATTAGTCATAAGGGACTTCAAGAAGTCCTTTAGGTTCAAACCAAAGTGAGTTACCCAAATTAAAGGTAACAATTTCTATTAACTTCATTTCATTTGTTTTACTTCCACAACCCATACACTATTTTTATTCCATTATTTTATAACAACACCATTATCCTCAATATACTAGGTTGTCTTTATGAGAAGAACACAAACTACACATATACACACCTCCATCTAATGGGTGAAGCAACATATTGTTTCTGTGGATGGGAAATTAAGACCTCACAAAACGATGATTGATTGATTATATTTTACCACCTCTCATGGTGGTCATTAATAAGAAAAAATATTTATATATGATATATATTATGTTTATGTTGTCTTTATGCTTTTTTATTTTTCATTTATATCATATCTTTATGGTTTCCATTATGGGTAATTGTGATAATTTCATTTGAGGAAGTGCGGACAACCGCCCCCACAAAGTGATATGACTCATTAATTCCATATGTGGGACATAAAATGATTGAAATTAATGATATTATATATGATAAAATACATTAATTATAATATACCTATGTATCATGATTTTTTAATTCGATTAAAATAATAAATTTAAATTAATGTAGCGTTTATGTGTACGTACGACTTACCATCTCCATGAACTGTGCATTTCATTTCTTATCTCCAAATATTATTTACTATTTTAAATACATGTATATACTAGAAATATATGATATATATGATATCTAAATCATGAATATAATTCTGTATATAATTATCTTTTGACCACGTGAACAACTTGTAATTATATGAAGTCCATTTTGTCTGAATTACCAAATATCGACAAAACGGCCATTATTAACATATAATGATTACATAATGTTTATAACATGGTAATAAGTGATATAAAAGGAATAAAAAACTATAAAATTATTCTTAATAAAGCATAAATTTATATTAGTTTATTATTAAAGAGATTAATGAACAAACAGGTCATGTCAGACACGAGGTAATGGACTTCATCTCAATCTCATTTCATTGAGGCATATTTGGTTTTAATACATTGCATTATTTTATATGATGTATAAACTCCTTTGATTTTTCTTTTCATTCAAATACAATATTTTTCTATGGATCATTTTACCAAATGAAAAAAAATGAATGTTTCTTTTAATGTAAGCGGTGGCACTGACCTTTATCCGTTGCAAGTATTATTTTATCTTTGGTTTCCTTAACAAGTATTAATGTTTTTAAAATGAATTTAAATACCATTTATTTTTTTTACGTATATTGGTTTGGAAAATAGTTTTGTAAATGGATTTTTTATTTCATTATATTTAAATGATATATTGTCGTTGAAATGTGGAAATATTATCTTTCATTAATTATTGTTTTATGTGTTAAGAAAATGTTATAGTTCTTGGGCATTATTATGTATATGGGTGGTTCCATGATAAACCTTGGGCTGGTGATCGTGAGATAGCTCTCCAATGCATTGGGTAACATGACAGAGGTAAATGTGAATGTTTCTCCTAATTGATTTAGGGAATATACTTTTACGGGTTTTCCAAATGTAACTCCCTATGTAGCTATTATAACTAAAATGTATGTATAATATAGATGCCACATGTTACCTATATTATTTATGGTTTCTATGTGTTATTCATAATTCTTAAGATTTCATATGGTGTGTTAAAGAGATTAAATTATATACGAAATGATATGCTAATGTATTTTTTTGGTTTTATATCCCTCACTGAGCTTTTTATACTCATCCCATGTTTTGAAATGTTTTTCACATGACTAAAATTTGAATAGGGTCAAATATGGGATCAAGATAAAGTTATGTAGTCTAAAACATGGGACTAGAGATGACTCATTTTCTCATGGGATTTTATTTTACAAAAAAATGGAAACTGAGTAGAAGTGTATACCTTGTTATTTTTTAGATGTAATGTAATAGTTATGCCCTAATTCTCTAAAACTCTAAACCTAAAAATATCCTAAATGTGAATTATTCATTTAAATCATTATTATGTAATGTTTAATACCGGGTCCTTAGAGTATAAACTATTACTCATGCCATTTCAATATTTTTGGGAAAGAATGAAACTAAGGGAAAATTCCAAGGTGGTAATATAGAAGACCAATGGATTCTCAGGGATTTGTGGAGTCATATATGGAGGATATAGATGATACATAATGATATCCTCAAATGAGGATTCGAAAACCACATCCTACATGTGATCATTTCCGTTCTCCGTGAGCCTTTAAATTTAATTACACTTTATATAATTTTTTAATAATTATGTGTATGTAGTCTAAGTGGCATTAGAGGCATCCAAACTCCTTGAGGATTCATAGGGGAGGAATTTTCATAATATTTTTGATTTAATAATATTATATCTAAATTCCTCTGTATAAGAAGATGAATCTAAATAATATTTAAGAGGAAACCAATTATTCACACATCAATGTGTTTATCTTCAATTTCCTTGTATAGAGGATTTCATAAAATCTCACATGGTAATAAATATGGTCTTAGTGACGGATTAATATAACAAAAAATTCATGGAGATATAATTATACTAATGACCCAAGTATGGTAATGAAAATTTGTTGCATGGCACATTGAAACATGAATCATGTATCATTCATTCCAATAATCATTACCTGATAGTTAAAAATCCATTGGGGATCCCTAAAGGTAGTTGTATCCTCATCCTTATAGGAAATATATGTATAATTTTATCGTAAATATAACTCCATAAATTATTGGGACTGATACGTGGATGTAGAATCATTTAATAGATCAATCACTTTAAGGGGAAATAATCTTCAGATAGTGGAAATTGAGATCCAGCAATTTGTTATAGACTCACATCATCTCATTCATCATCCTAACTAGGATGATTTCAGCAAGAAATTTGTGTTATTATACTTCCCTTATTATTTTTGATATTATAATGTTTTAAATCATGGAATTTAATAATGCATCATGAGAAGGTTGTATCCTTCTAGGATATAGCATGAACCCAGAATAACTCACTTGGAGGATGAGATTGTCAATGGTGGCATCAGGGTCAAGTCCTAGAATTTCCTTAATAATTTATGAGAATACATTGTTATGAAAATTTTGGAACCCCATATACTATAGCATCCCCTCTTGGGACATGGATTCACTAAACATAATTAGGCTCATACCTACCATACAATAGATTTTCGCATGAGTTAACTCATCACAAAAAGTAGAGAATACCTCATTGAATGGATGAGTGGATTCTTCCATATCCTCTTCATCATCATAGACTAGAGAATCAGTGGTAGTATGTGGATCCTCCAAACCATCCAATTTAGGGGAGAAGTGATTCTTAATTTGGAAGACATATAATATAAAACATGGGGATACTACTCTATTAGAAACGTGGGGATAGAAGTTGTATATCAGATTCAATGGACCCTCCAACCATGGGTTATATTATTTTTATCAATATAGTGGTGATTAAATGGATTCCATTTATCCTTCAATTTTTTGATGAATATACAAGAGTGATGGGAATAGATTTCTAAAAGAAGAACATCCCTATATTTCACAGATGTAGGGGATTTTGGTATCACATGAGACATTCCTGTATAAGATTATAATGTAATATGTTGGGATAATTTTTATGTATTTAAAAAAATAGTGAAAAAAACTATTATTTTCCTATATTATAGGATCCACCTGGGGAATTGGGTCTGTGAAAGAATCATCTTTGTCTACAAATGGATTTCTTTTACTGTTTATACCATCATTGATGTGATTAACCTTTTTGGTCAAAAAAACATACCCTATTTCTTGTAGTTGTTTCTATCTAAAAAGTAGTCTTAACATGAGTTAAAGGGGGATGAATCACACTAGAATACCCCTTCTGAATGGTTGAGGGATTACGTAAGGGACTTGTGTCATGGGTAGTGGACATCCATGAGTAAATGAAACTAGGTATATAAGAATGTATTGAATGTTGTATCCTATTATACCCACAAAAATTCAGATATTGATATCAACCCACATCACGTGATTATCAGTAGAAACATTCCATGGGTTTTCTACTCACTCTTTTCATATCACTAGATTGAGAATTGGTGGATAATAGATCTACCTCTTTCTTCCCTATCTTGTTGATCATCATTTCATGGATAATGTTTATTTCAAAATTATTTTCCACATGCTATGAAAACACATACATGATATTTAATTAACCCATGATGTTTTGTAGGAATATTTTCATACTCATTAGGATACATTCTTCTCTTACATTGAATAAGATAATGGCTTGAATTCCACCTTCTGATTATCCAATACATAGTAGGCCACTATGGTCACTACATATTCATCAAACTAGATATTAATTTTCAAGGATTATCATATATAATCATGAATTTATTTCAACAATTATATCACTTCATGGATATAAATAATAGTATGTGTGCCAAATATTTGTTTCAATGCATCAATCATTCATGTTAAAGGCATATTTCTGCAAAAGGGGGGTGTTCTTTGGTATGTGGGAAAATATTCATTTCTAGATAAAATGACAGAACATACTATTGTAAGATATGTTATAATTTTGAAAATATGACCTACACAAAACAATTGGTGAATGAATGTATGGTGGATAAGGATTGGATATGGATGAATACAGCTAATCGTATTTCTAATTTGGATGAGATTCTTAGTCGACTAAAATGGTCAATAGTGGAGGTGTCCCTGACGAAGTAGTGTGTGGTGGAGGATCATTACGATATTTTTTTAAAACCATATACTTGGTCTCAAAAGAATTTAAAACCAATTTAGAATAAAAATCATGATAATTCTAGTTGATCACATTCTCCCTTCTACCTCTTCACAGTTGTTGGATGGAGGCACCCAAGGGTTTCTCATGTCATTCATCACCCTTCGGCATTTTGATGCCACCAAATTGTTGGATTTCGTTCGTGATGTAACATTCCCATTTACTTATCCTTGTAATTGTCTATAAGGAGATGTTTTTTGGGTTAATCATCTAACTTTAGTGGCTTGAAGTCACCATGTATACAACTTGGTTTCAACACTAATAGGGGATTCTTAGTTCACTTTTGAGTTCAATATCTGTTTTTCTGTGGCATATTAGACTTCAACACATACATAGAAGTAGTAGGAGGATGAGGAATGGAATCCAAATGGTTTTTATAAATTTTCAATTGGGAATGTATGAAATCAATACAACTATCTAAAACCTTGTTATCCTAAAAATAATCATATTTTTAAATTAAAAAAATTATTATCAGCATTTAATTTAACTAATCCCTCATTGTGCACTCATGGTTAGTTTAGGAATGCAGCAAATTCACCTGAATGTCTCTCAACCAATGAAAGATGTGACACATCTTGTTTTAGAGAAAACCCTTGAAAACACAGTATTCATTGAAAGAGTTTTTTATGAAACAGTGGTATCGAAAATAGTTGGAGCTATTAGTGGGTCCATCCTCAAGGGGTTTCTTATACATTAACAACATTAAAATTTACTTATATAGGATGAAGTTGAAATTTACCAATACCCATTAGTATCTATATAAATTTTCCATGTTACATATTTTTTAATGGTTCTCTAGGAGCGTTTCCTCGATGATGGGCCTCAACCACATTCTCTCATATACGCAGCTTCACTTGGTGAGGAGGTTCCTGATAGATCAGTTCTATGTGTGGTTTAACATGATAAGTCCACAATTAATAGGGATCCTCTATAAAAGTGGATGACAAATCTAAATCTTGGTAAAATATACCTTTATGAGAATGGTCATTTCTTATTTTATAGGTCTTCTCATGAGACCGGGAACATGAAATGGGAATGAGTATCTAGTCTGTGCTAGGGTTCCATCCAGATATTGGTCCATATCAGAAAACTATAATAACACAGCACATTTTTTTTGGTTTATTAGAGTAGGAATAAACTCACCATTTAAGTTCCTCAAGAACATCATTATTAGATATTCATGTGACAAAAAAATGTAATATGAATACATGAGGCCTTTTATCATGGTGAGGATGTATGTGAATAACTCATCAACCATGTTGTGAACATTAATAGGTCATAATTTAATTTTATTAACATGTAACGGTATAACGGGTAGGGAAACTTCCTATGAAGGTCCTCCAAAACATTAATTTACCCATGGGGAATCAGGCAGTATTAGATCAATGTGGGTCTTTCCAGTGTCCCAACAAAACCCCTGACCTTGGTAACCTCCATCTAATATTGTGTCCCCAACACACACAAAATCCATGAAATTGAGTGTTCTAGGAGATGAATTGGGTATCCCATTCCATTTAATAGGAAAATATTGGATTTGCATACATCGGGGGTTCTAGGATTATTTTTCACCCTGTCTAGGTATTTCATTCCATCATGTAAAATTTCTAATTATCATGTCTCGAGGGTTATCAGTGATAACAGCTATCAAGTCATCATAGAGAGGGTCCATATGTTGGTGAGGTTCTACAGACACCATTTCATTGATAATATCTTTATCAAATATAGTTGGATCATTAGCATCAGTAGAAACACAACATGGGTCCTAAATAGGATAATTGTGCACCACAAGAGAGTTTGAATACACTCACCATTGTCACATGACATATCCATTAACTTATGCACTGAATTTATGAAAGTTTCAACCAATCTCAACATATGGAATCAAGATAAGGGGGGTTTACATACTAGAGGAGAAATTGGATTCCGTGTGATGTTCTATAATTTAGGTTATTATCCGAAATTAGATCAGTGATGAGCTAGTTATGTTCATTGTGGTGCACGATATTGGTGAATACTATGGTATCCATATATATCATCATCACAATCTTGAATGGATTGGAGATATCAATATACTATATTCAATTATTGTGATGTCGATGGGTCGAAATTAATGTCTCCTTGAAGGAATCTCTATGGACCTATTTCTTTAATTTCTGACAAGTGGGAATGCCAATAGGGAAGTCTACTTTCTTTTATATATCCCATTATGTAATATTTTCCTTATCATTCTCTATTATAGTTTCCCAATTCCCATTATCCTCTATAATGTCGGTGTTGTACTAAGTATCCTTAATTGCATCCAGTGGACAACCCTCATCATTGACATATATTCCAAAGTTTCAAACTATATGGATAGAGTAGTGAGAATAAAATTTTTCACATACCCCTTAAAGAGTTTTTCTAGACCCCAACATATCTCCCATTTATTTTTTAGAGGTAATGATGAGGTAAACTAGATGTTATGGGGTCTTCATTAGTTTTAGAATGTAGAAGGGTCCATGAACATCCTCCACAAGAATGTATCTATGAATGGATCTAGGGATGCCATGGATGTCAAATTTCAAGATGGCGAGGATTAGCTATTAGGATCTTTACTCAACCTATGGATATTGGGCTGGACACTACATAATTGATTCATTTGTCCCCTTTCCATCTGAGAGATCTATACTGTCAAATAGGACTCGGAGTTTCCCATGATTTTTCATTTGATGGGATTTTTCTATCTTCTTCCTCCATAGGGTTATTTGGGATATGTTACATCATTTTTGTGTGTAGTAACACCATACACGTTCGTTATCACATGGGTAGGACATCCATAATGGTAGGTCAGGTATTTGGGGGGAACTCTAGTTTTGAGGGAGATTGAATAGTGAGGACCTCCACTTTGGAAGGTGATGAAATGAGGATGACTTCTATTTTATCTAGCATAATTATAGAGAGGACTTTAATAGTTGTTGTTAAAAGAGAATTTAGGACCTCTATCACGGGTAGTAAAAATCCATGCAGGACATCAATGCTATTTTATCTGTAATGTGATAGCCCATAGTGGCTATCGATGGTGATATAGATTGAATGTGTCAACCCATCCTTCATCATATAATGTTCAGTTCCTAATAAAAAATTGGTGATGAACTATCCCTATTTATATACCAAATGAATATATAGTGATTCATCTATGATGAATGGGGCCATTAGATTTGTAGGAGATTCACCTTGTATGTCATCATCCTGAACCTAACCTGGAATGGGGGTCCAGTGCTTCATATAATGGCCTATGGTGAGGTGATTCAATTCACTAGCTCTTTTTCATGTGGGAATGGTTGGTACTATGATCAATGATTCCTCGTCAGATCCCTATATGAAGGATCTTGGTTTTAGGTCTTAGATTGGGTGACTCAAGCATCCCTGATATTCTTGTTATAGGGATGAAATTAATGAGAACACTCAAGGGAGATACTCCAAAAGCTATTCTTCACTATAATGTTGGTTTGTTTTCTCTAACATTTTCCTAAAAATAGAGAGATTAGTGTTGTCAATGGGATGATGCCTCCAAATCTAGGCATACAATATCCATTATCAGAGTGAACACCTATATCTCATACTCACATATGATAATGTCAAAACACCACCTTTGGAGGATCATACAGGGTTGTATGAAGCATAAAAACCTGGTAGTCGATTAAAGGGAAGAATTCATAGAGGAAGAAGAGTTGTGAAGCATTTATGCTTCAATTTTTCTCCTACCCCAGTTCTAATGAGTGCTTGGTTACTATTACAACACTGTTCAGGTAATGGAAGGAATAATGATTCAAAATTAAATACTTGTACAAGAAATGTGATCCCTAATGCCCCAAAATTTTCAAATCATTCATCAATATAAAGGGATCGTCATTGATATTATTGGAGACTAAGGATTCCCCATGGTATGTACCCCAATTCAAATTTGAGATAGATAATTGGAACAATACTTTTTTGGTGGGTCCTTCCAATAAATGTTAAACTATATTGATATGAAAATCTGATAACACCCTAGAAACTACTATTCCCTATGTTGGGGAGAACTTCATGTCTAGGTCCTCATTTTTGGTGAATTATAATGCTACCAAAATCTGAATCCAACACCCAATCAAATTACCAATATTACTGGCATCCCAGGTTGACGGAGAAAATATTCAATTTAGTATTCAAAAGTGATATATCTATCACTTTCATTAGGGACTTCTTTTGTATCACATTCTGTATATTTTGATTCGCTAGATTCTGAATTCCCAATGTTGGGTGTCTATCGTCACACTCATCCATGTTATCTTCTCATTTATCCTAATTGAATGAAAGTATTTTAATTCCTCCATCCATTGATTCCACATTTAATATTGTTTCCAAACCCAAGTCATCATCATAGATTTATGTCAGGTTCTATGAATTCATTCATGGTTACATATCTTTGTAGATGACATTTAATTAAGGTTCTTCTATATTGAAAAGATATAATTCTTCGGTTACATGGGTATTTACATTGTGAGTATATATAAATTTTTTTACATTGGGAACATTGGCCAGAAGACAATTATACTATTTTGAGGGAATCTCATATGAGGCATCATAGGAGTGGAACACAATGATTCCCAGGTCAATGATGGGTAATTGAAATCATCAACATATGTTTTATAAGTATTGTTTCCTCAGGGAACCCATGTTCATTGAATGTGGTAGATATTTAGTTTTAGACAACATGTTTTACATACTATGGATATGGATTGTAATATCTATTTGAGATAGATTGGGGACAATGTTTAATGTTATCTAGAGATGATCAAGTGTTAATGTCTTGTGGGTATTGGTTGGGAGATCTAGATTCTTTATAGAGTAATAAAAAGGAGGTGTGTACCTCCTCGGGGATATGTCACATCTAAGCTCTTTTATAGATTAAAATTCCAGAAAGATGAAGATTATGTGTTATGTATGATAATGGACCATGCAGTCAGATTCAGATGTTTCATCCTAGGGAAGATATATTTAATAGTAGGGTTTAACAATGGATTAGAACACACGCTGGAGATGGATCAGAATATTTGGATTAGAATTCCCAATGATGGATTATCTAGGAAGTGATTGACATGAGAGGAAGATGCCAAACATGAATTTACCAAAGGATAAAAACTCTATGTGGATGTATATTATACGTTTTGGATTATAACTCACTATTGATGTGGGTTTAGGATGTTCATTCCTAGGAGGGATGATATTAGACTTGTGTTTACCAATGTGAGTAAAAACGTCAAAGAGGAATTCTACATAAATTTTTTTAAGTATATGGTTCAACATCCACATAGTTTGATATTGAAATTTATGATTATGTGACAATACGAATCCACTTAGTTTATAATCAGGTGGTTAGGAGGCTTCTATCAAGAAAATATGTGTTTTTGACCAATAGTGTGGGTCTTAAACATAGAATATTCCCAAAATTTAAGTTGAATCTCATGGATGGGGAAGACTGTGTGGTTCTTATGCATGGAAAATTCCTCTTATCTGATTTACAACCCATTGCTGGGGGAGATGGTGTGGGGATTACACAATGATGCTACCCAGTATGGCTGTCACGTTCAATGGATTGGGGAAAGATGTCATCGTTGGAAAACCATACCCTCTATTTTTCACATAGGGTAAGACTACATTTATACATCATGTGTTAAGGATTTTTTCATTCCGTTTAATATCATACTACTTGGTAATAGAGAAATAATTTTTCACATCATTCATCTTGAACAATGAGGGAATCACTCTTCACTACTAGGGCTTAAATGAAATTTGTTCATGTACCTTTCGGTGGAAAATGTTTTTCATCAATTCCATTGTGGATTGGTAAATAATAAAATTGTCCTTAGTGTATATATTATTACATAAAAACAATATAAGGATGGATTCATATGATGGAACCTTTAGGATGGGGACCCAGATCATACTTGACATAATGTGGTATGAAAGAGGAGTGGGTGGAACTGGTCACACATGGACTCAAGGTGCAACTGACTAGATCATGGTTTATTATTGCGGTTATGGGCACTCAACCTTCATGAATTGGTTTCAATGTATTAGTGACACCATGTAGAGATTGAGGATAAGATCTTCATAATGTTTTGGGTTTTGTTGAGGGATGTCACATGATGCTTAGTTGCCTCGTGGAGGCCATTCACATCGCAGAAGATAATGATTGATGAAATAGGATGAACATTCATCATAGTGAAGGCCTGGTTTCCATATGGTTGAAATCATGAAGGATATATTCCTAGCGAAGAACTAGGTTCTTCAATGGGATTTCTTCTTCTATGAAGGCCATGTGCCTTCATGAATGGAATCTGTTCCTTAGGCGAAGCAACTCAAGAACAAAAGGGTGGATGTTTCTTGAATCATTGATATGATGGGTTATCTATATTCACTCTCACTCTCAAAGCTCTGGTGGTTTGAAAATATGGAGTAATGTTCAGAACTGAAATGGTCACATTACCTAAAATGGAAAACTATTTGGATTATTTGTATGAATAGAGTTTCCTGAATATAATTGGTCTTCACAACGCATAGTGAGAGTCAAGTGTGGTTAAGGCTCTATGATAATGAATGTTTCCACGTAGAGATTACCACCAACAATACATGTGTTTTTAATGTTCTTTATTACTCAACCTTCATGTTGGTAGAGGTTATCTCGAGACCTTCACACACTAATGAATGTGTTCCACAAAATATAAATGAAAAATTAAAGTGATTACCATTAAGGATCAACGTGTATGGGGTCGTCAAAAGCATCATCCATTCATGAAGATGCATCTTCATGAAATATACCCTTTATTGGTATTTTTGGCCATTTGGCTCTAATTCACTTAAAATCAGTCATGATTTCCTTATCCTCTCTCATGTCATGCCTATTTTGGAGGAAAGAAACATTTTTCATGAAAGGTAATAAGGATAAATTAAATGAATTTATGTTTCATACATAAAATAATGATGATATTAATGACATATTTATCTTTATGAATGTTCATTATATTCCATTTTCAATTTTATCATTTCACTTAGTAAACCATGAATATGTCATTTATATATGCTTTGAATAATAGATTCACTAAGTGACATGAAACCTTTTTCAACAAAAAAAATAAGGAATATATAAATATGTATATTTTATTAAATTAAATTATATTTATCTTATAATTACAATTTCATAATGATAAAATATTACTTACATGCTTTCCATAATTATCATTGAAAATTAGAATCATTTCTCAGGAATATGTGAGAACTTCCATATATGTGACCATGAAAACCATGATTTTTCAATAATATATATCTAGATTGGTCATAAAATTATTAATAATTTATATTTTTTATAATTATGTTAGAATTAATTTCTACCTATGTATAAATAATGACATCTTAGACCAATGGTCGACCTAGCAAAGTCATTTTGACACAAATTTGAAATATTATCAAGAAATTCAACATAATGATAATTGATTATGTAATGGTATATATTACGATAACTAGATTGACAAAAAGAATGATAAAATTGATTTGTTTTTAATGAATGTAAATAATTATCTTATGTTAATTATTCTACAATAAAAAGAATGTAAATGATGATTCAGACTCAATATAGTAGAATTCATCTCAATTTACCTATATTAAGGACTATTGTAGGGTTATGAAGATAATTCATATTATGTTTCTTATTAAATGTCCATTTTACATGTAATATCATGATTTCATAATAAATAATGATGGTGTTATTTAAATTTTATTTATTGTAATGTTATGCACCATATTTACTTTATATCATGTATATACTACCAATTTTAATAATAGTATCATGATTCCATAATAATTCAGTGTATTTTACCTTTTAATTTGAATTAATCAAAATAATGTTATTTGAAAAAAAATACACCAAGTGGTTGAGAATTTTAAATCTAAATTTCTATTAATTGGGTAATAATAATTATTCATTGTAATTGATATTATATGATTATGGGTTGAATGAAAACTGGTTTTAATATTTTATATATCAACTTGTTCTATTTGGATTTAAATTTTATACAACTAATTTATTCATTGATTAATTTTCACATAAATGTTATGATAATTGTAAATGTCTATTTCACAATATCATTCTAATTGAGATTATATATTCACAAATTTATATTGATGGGAATTATTTTTTCATTATCTAATAAACCAATTTAGATTTATTCACCTAATTTAATTAATGTTATTATCAAGAAATGAACACATTTATAAACACTTCATTACTAAAAATAATTATGAAATGTTTTCTCAATAAATTCAAAATTTATTTTTTTTCATTGTATAAAAATAGTTTTCTTCCAAAACATTGTATTCTAAAAATGACGTAATGAATGATTTACTATTATCCTATGATTTCAAAAATAAAATTTAACCCATGTCCATATTTTTTAAATTTTAAAAGGAATCTTCAATTACTTTTCAAAATAATTCCCATTAGTATTTTAAATAAAACATAAATATAATATCTTTTTAATCATACTCACCGTGTATGGATTTTATTCGCATCATGACCACATAATGTTTTAAAAAAATTCTTTATTATATTAAAGGGTTATTTGAAATTAATTTTATATTCTATATATTTGTACATTTTATTTGAAAACATGATTTTCAAAATAAAATTTATATATTCTTAAAAAATCATTTTAATGATATTTTATAGAATATCTATTCACCAATGACATCATAACATTATTTTGATGATACTTCATTGGGTATATGTTGTATTCATTTATTGAATATGCATTCTATTGATGGTTTATGATCTTTTTCACTATTGAAAGTATTAAAATTTACATAACTGACTTATATTAATATATTTTGAATTTACCATGAAGTATTGACTTTCCTGTGATATTTATAAATAAATTTCACATAAATATTTATTCTATTTATCATGAATATTGTTATTTCATAAATTGTATATCATTTATCCTGTAGCTTCATACATTGAAAATATTTTTTTTATATGGGGAAATATTGATAAGTTCATATTATTTACTCAGTATGTATATTTTTTATACAAAAAAGTGTTCATTACCAAGATATCTCATTCCATTTATGTAGAATACTTTGGATATACAGTGATGGGTGGGTCCAAGAAATGGTGATCCCACTATTCATTCGTAGTTTAATCATGTGAATCATTACAATTAAATTAAATAGGTTCATAAATATTTTTTAACTATATTGTGAATGGTCTTAAAGGTAGAGGTTTCACGTTCTTAAGAACATGACATACAATGATTAATATTTTCCATCATTATGATTTAAGCAATTATTATACATGTTATTTTTTAAATGATATTATGTCCGGATGTATTTCATTCTCATTTTAATGATTTATTTTAATTTTTTTCTTATTTATTTTATATGAAATATTGATTATTCTAGAAATTATTATCATTGATATTTTGTAAATTTTATTATCAATAGATTAATTCCATTCACTTTTTATTCATTAAATGGAATATTTTTTTATTTACATTTTCTTACAAATTAATCATTATCCTATTATTTTAATGGGATGAGTGTTTTGTTATTTACCATTCCATATTGATTATTCTTTCTTATTCATTATATCTTCTTATTTACTTATCTATTATAGACCATTTGAGATTCCCTATTATTTTTCTTTACCCAAGAATCCATGAAGTGTACTGTGATTGATAGACAAGCATACACTAATAGAAATAATGACATTATAGAAAAACAATGAATGCATTATTTTTTTGCTTCAAATGAAAAAAATTATTATATATGTATCTATTATTCTAGTACAAACAATATATTCATCCCTTCATGATTTGAATCCATGTGTCTTATTCCAATGTAATTAATTATGACACTTTCTCTAGGATTATGGAGTTTGGTTTGTTACATTTGGTATCGTATAAATATTAGTAAAATAATTTGGATATATATTTGGGAAAATACTGATTTTGGAACATAATATTATGATTAACATTGAGTATTAAAATAGATGAATATCATACTGTTTTGGTAAGGAAGATAATGTCGGGGTTTTCCATGAAATATATCTCTATATGGATACTACATGATGATATGGATCTAGAATAGTTATTGAATTAGATAATAACATTGAAAAGGGAACACTGTGTGGGACCAGATCATCACCATGTGCATAAAAATTGTCCTTACTGAACACATGGTATAACCTTTCAGGGTGGTGTTAAGAGGATAATTCAAATTTTCATTATAAAAAATTGTCCAAGATTTATATAAATGATCAAAATAAAAGTCCCAGGTTACTATGGTCTTACATTAAAAATTGTGTAATGAATGAAACATCCTAAAATGATTACATGGTCATCCAAGTATGATTATTTTTTCACCCATTATGAATTTTCAATTTATTATATGGCTTGAACCGATATGAAACATGTTAGTATTGAAAATCCTAGAAAATGTTGGGCCATTGAGAAAAAAATGTGAATATCGTATGAGTGAATTATATAATGATTATACATAACTAGTTATCTATAAATGTGATTATAAATATATAACCTAAATAACCCATATACTTACCAATGATGTGAATTATGGAGTTCTACATAATTTTTAGTGGTAGAGGTGATAGTTAAATAAATAATAACATTAATTCATTTCATGAATGTTGATGGAGTGTAATGAAACTAATTTCCCAAAATATACCTATAAAAATTATTTTGGAATAATCTGAGACGAGGCATTTAGATGGCATGTGATTTTGAGGCACAATGTTCTTGGAATAGTTCATTAACAAATGTTATTTATTTAATTTCAGATGCATGTGGTTTTAATTAAAATTTTGAATAACAGTAAAATGGGAGTTGAGATTAGAAATTCATGGGCACCATTGGGTTTTGAGAACCAGTTTTTCCTTAGGTGATCCATAACATGGGTCGACTTGTGTTATCTATAAAATAATATTTTGGAATTAACCATAAATAAAATAGTTAAATAAAATTATTTTGTAGACATAGTGATGATATCCTTTAAAATCATCCTTATGCAGAAATACCACGGTTATCCGCATAACTAGGGAACACTAAAAAAATTTATTCGGTTATCCTGAAGGATTTTACCTTAGAGAATGATTACCAAATCATGGATTGACAATCAATTCATGGTGAAATCCAAGGATCTCTCAAATTATCATGTCGCACCTTCATTCATCACTTGATTTTGAACCAATCAAGTTAGGGTTTTTTCTCCCTATGATTCATTCATGATTCCTAAATTCTATGATGAATATAGACCAAAAAATGATTACGTTTATTTGTGGTTCGATCGCTAGTAGGATGGGAATTTGTGATTGTTTGGATTTAAATGGGTGTTATATCTATGTGATTTCATCATTCATCATAATACAACAGACAATGATGAATTAATGCCTACACGATCAAACTCCATTATCCTTCCGTTTCATGTTTTTTTATTCTTTTTTCTCCACTCTATATGTTGGGTTCTTATCCATTGAACCCCATAAGTGAATGGTTGACCATTTCACCCCTAATATATGGCATAATGAACTAGATATAGGATATAAACCCTTGATGACACCTCAAAGGTGTGATGGATGGGGAAACGTGATTTGAACATAAGACAGGAGAATGGTAGTGGCATATATAAATGGATGGAAATGGAAGATCTGGATGGTTGGACATGGCAATAAGAGTCTACGGGGTTGGTCCAGGCAGGTGATGAGATGATCAGTTGATGTCGTTGACATAGTCAGAATGCACCAAGAGTCCACATTAGGGATGACATGGCCAACCTGGTTGACAGGCACGGCCATAGAAGGCAGTTGTGACATTGACACGCGGAAACTAAGAGGGGAAACAGAGGGACACATAGTCAATTTGAAATGTGGTTCAGTGCCACATTAGAGGAACCCACAGTGATGAGACCATGAGGCAGATGGAGGTGCATGACGTGCGTGTTGAAAATTTCAATGTCATGTTGACCAAAGGAAGGAAATTAAATTATATTCATGAACCCCAACAAGACCAACCAATGCATGAATGCTGGAGGAGTGGGGGTAGGGCTGGTCGAATGGCATGGTGGGATAAGCCCAGAGGCCTAGCAGGCCTGGCCGGTTCGGTCATGCCAAGCAAGTTTGAGTCTTACCCCGACTGAACCCGAGATTGATATTTTCCCTAAAATGACTGCAATATTCTAATGGAAGGACAATATAATGATACATATTTGGATTTGTAACCCTTATGAAGAGACAATCATTTTTAGCTAGCATTCTATATTTTTAGCTTAGAAAAATATAGGTGGATATTTTCCTTTGTTATATTCCTTAAGGGTTCAGTACGGTATTACATCCACATCACTAGATAGTATTCCACTCTAGAGGCCACATCTTATAGAGAGTTATGGTGTTCCTCATTGGAAGTGGACTGATCCACTGTCACTACAGTTGGAGTTTTTTAGGGAATTTATGTGACCTCATAGAATTGGTTTTTAGTCATCCTATTAGTGGTCCATATCAATATGGTTTTTGGTATTCTCGGAAAAGGATCCCCAATGTTACAAGTCAAATCAGTAGAGTTGTTGATATTCTCCCCGAAGGATCATCTACGTTGCGGGATAATACATTTTGGGTCATTGGTATTCTCTATGAAGGATCCCCTCTCTATATATTATAATCATTTACCTGTGTACTTCTCTTTGGGAAGGACACAAATTAGCGGTACCTCTTCACATGATTTTTCGATGAAATGATGGGATGATGAGTGAGTTATCCTAGAATGATTGTGCCTTTAGCATAATCATATATAGGTGAATGTTTATGACTTTTTTCCTTATGTTGTGGCCAATCATGAGTATATCTGTACATCCATGGTATATGTTATATATAAATATACCTATGTAGAGATGTATATACTATTTATGTGTTGTTTACTTCATGTATTTCTATTTGGTATAAATTTTTTATTTATTTGTCATATACAATGAATATCTGTGTGGTATCCTTCGTGGTGTTCCTTCATGGTGTTCCATAGTAGTGTTCCTTCTTGGGGTTCCTTCATGGTGTTCCTTTATAGTGTTCATTAATGGTTATAGTTTGTATTTTTCTATCGTAGTGTTCCTTTATAGTGTTCTTTGGTATTTGTTCCTTCGTGGTGTTGTTTAGTGGAATCTCTTTGTGGTGTTACATAGTTTTTTCCAATCATGGTGTTATTTCATTGTGTTCCTTCTTGGTGTTTCTTCATGGTGTTCCTTCGTTGTGATCCTTTATTTTGTTCCTTAGTTGTGTTCCTTTGTGGTGTTTCTTCATTGTGTTATTTTGTGGTGTTCCTTCATGGGTTACCTTCACGAGGTTCCTTTGTAGTCTTCCATCATTGTTTTCAATTTTAATTTCCTATATAGTATATATCCTCTATGGTTTGTGGGTGACTTGCTGAGTATTTTTTTACTCACCCCTACATGGGATTTTCATGCATGTGTTGTGTCTTGTGCAGTCCATAGATGCTTTGATGGAATCATAGTTAGACCAGGTCTAGGTGGTCCTCAGAGTGACAGAATAATTGAGGTTTTCCCATATGACTTCATACAGCTATCTGGTACCTTACCACTAGATAGGGTAACTACAGATGAGTTTTAGGAACATGTGCTTTAACTTTTATAGAATCTATCCTTTGTTGGGATTGTATTTTAACCCTGTTTACTTTTTAGTTTTCTACATTCATTATTTTTCGTTCGTATCTAAGTGGTATGATTGTTTCATTACATAATGATTTTCCCTTTCAACATTTTTGGGTTTTGAGATGGGTGTATGTGTACATGTACATAGTAAAATACCACTAATTTGTGGGATATTCCATCTCAGTTCTAGTCAGCAACCCTAGCCCATTTGAAAATAGCTAGGGATAATTATAGAACAAGAACCTTTGGGATAGGTCATGAAAATGTTGTGTCAGATCTAGTAGGTTCTACATAAGGAATAATAATCTATAATGTGGGTTTGGGTAAATAGTGTTATGTGTTTCAAGAATGGAATTCATGTTTGGGGATCTAGTGTAGGTGAGATGACTGACATATTCATACACCTGGACTCTGAATATTAATTCTGCACTTAGTACATGAATACACTGGTTAATGGAAAAAAATAATGGTACAAGGATCATATAGATTTTGTGTGTGATCTCATGTCTGTGAGTCAGCTCACCACCTATACTTTTTTTATTATGGTATATATTTTCTTACATCAATATGCCACCACATTGATATCCAAAATGCATTCAATTGTATGATCACGAGGATGATCTGATAGTTTACAAGAAATTGGTACATGTATTTCATTACTAATGATAGAACCTCAAGGTGATACAAAAGCTATAACACCACCTCTCGAGTATCACATGGAACCTAATGTACAAGTAGATGATAAGTGAATGAGGAACATGAGTCACAATTTTCAGAAATGATGACTCCTCCGGATCTGAGGTGATCCTGACACACATGCGTCTGGGGAATTGCTTGAGGTGGGGATCTGAGTTATTTGTAATATCGAGATACTAGAAGATCTGATGGTGGTTCTAGCTAAGAGCCTTTTACAATTCACATCAAGGAGATGGTGGATTTTTTATACTAGATTATTTGATGAGGTGAATTTTATGTGGATAGAAATTGGGAACCTTTACCGAGAGAAGTTATCCCCAAATAATCTAAGGGTATTGCATGTCTAGGAGCATCTACAGCTCATGTAGGATGACTTTTCGGTCTATAAGTATCCATCGAGGTATACCATCCTTTTCGGGTACTCTATGGATGTGATACCCAACCAGAACAATAGGGCACAAAACATCGAGTGAGGTCTATATAGGTAAATCTAAGCTAGAATTTCCCCTATGTGCATTCTATAATGTCTTGGATCTGGGTGCCACTCAACAGGTGCCCCAAACCTGGTTGGCCACATGACCTCAAATGCATATCCCCAAACGCCATAGGCAGACGACTAGCAGCGAGGGCATAGGTCTGATAGTGAGGAAACTATGCCCTCATTTTTCATAGTGTAGCGCAGCAGAAATAGATATAAAAATACAAAAGATGAAGTAGTAAACAATACCCCACTAAAATGGATAACAGTACGGAAGTAAAATATAACAACGGTCATATATATATATGACGATGCATTATGTTTCTAAGTCTGGTAAAGCATCCAAAACAGGATAACCTGCAACCTAGAATATTCTAATACAATCACTACAACAAAACCGTTGTTTAGCGGCAGTTTTGTAGCGGTGGTTCTAAGAACCGCCGCTAAATGTTTTTTTTAAAAGGTTTCACAGAGGTTTTTAATAAATCTCCGCCAAAAAAAAATTTACACGGCCACGACCCTTCCCCCACCCCGGCTCTCATTCTCACCCCACGCTCCCTCGGCCCGCCGCTTTCCCTGCGACCCCGGCCCCCCGCGACACCGGCGACACCAGCGACCCCGCAACCCAGCAACCCTGCTTCCCCGGTGACCCCGCGACCCCGTCCCCCCACGACCCCGGCGACCCGGCTTCCCCGGCGACCTATACAAACCCTAGGGTTTGATTTCTCCCCTTCTACTAATTTATTTTTCTATGTGATATAATCGTTGATGATATTTTAAAAAAATTTCACTTATTTAGAATTCTAGTTCACCCTGTTGTAATATATTCATTCTATATTTTAGAATAATGTGTATATCGTATGATAATTCATGATGTGGGTCTAATGTGGTTTGGCCATATAGAAATTTTCACATTAATCATAAAATATTATTCTTATATAATTTATTCCCAACATCACTAGACCTCTCATTCATGGGAATGAGATATTTTTATGAGATGAAATGTTTTGAGTATTGAAAATGATTTGAAATGTATGTTTGTTTATCCAGTTTCATTTCACTATATATCAAAGTGTATCTGTACAGTTTGTGTTTTTAGAATTGAATCCATAATTGTGAGTCTGAGGTGTTTATGTTGGTATCAGAGAAAGTAATAGTTATTTTTCAATATTGAACTTGTTTTTTGGAGGATTTGTTTTTTAAAATGTTTCTATCAAACATTGGAATATCAGACATGCAAACCCTCTACTAGTGATAGATGTTACTGAAATTCATATTCTAGAACCATATCATGCTTCAAAAATGGTGAAAAAATTTATCAATCCTTGAAAATGGGTAATTCATGTTTATCATTTTCGGGTTCTGGAAACGACAATACACACAAAGCCATATGATCTCTTCAAACATTTTCTTGAACATGAATGGAGTTGACTAGGGGGAAATACTCGGTCTGATGAAACAATTCCCACAAAGGTATTCAAAATGAAACCATTGATCATGAACCGCAGAAGGTACCATCTGATATGCCACAAAAAATATTATGGAAATACCATGATCCAATAAATTGAAAATCTCCATCTCCCATCTTGGAGGTATTCCTCAAATCACATCAGAAAAAATTTCAAATAATCAACAAGAATTGAAGGAACCCAGATGCCTTAATTTCTTATGGATCCAAGGGATTCCCCATCCAACTGATGGGTGATTGGTTGAAACCTCTTATTCACAACATCCCCCAAAACTTCCTTGATATATCTATCACATAAAAGGAGAACCTCATCCAATTAGTTTATAGGCATCTGACTAGTCTATAGTGAAAGTCGATCTATTCCTAGACCATGAAAAGCCAATATGTTCCCATGATGACATCATAGGGATCCATTGTGATGACTAAATGATCTCACATTAACCATTATGGGATAATTTATACCTCTCACTACATGTAAATGAAATTTCAAATGATGTGTTCCCGGTAGGAACCTCAAGACGACATTATTTTGATAATCTCTCAACTTTGATCTCAAACTATCACACAATGAGTCGAGGGATAAAATATTGGGTAGAACCTATATTTCATAATACTAAGGAAAGATCATAATAAACACAAATAATAACTCAAATCATCTCGTGTTCCATTGGATCGTAGACATCCAAAGAATGATGTTTTCAATTGCCCTAGCCCCCAGCTCTTTATGCTTGATGTGGGCCTCCTAAGGGTTGTGGTCAAAGGACCTCATAGTACCATCCACTAACTGAAACTCCTCCTACTACTCTACCATCTCTACCAATTTTGGATTTTCAAAAAAGACATAATTATTTCTGTAGGGCTTACTTAATTTATTTCCATTGAGGAAGTGTCGAAATCATAATTTCCATCATAAGTACATTCAAAGACTTCAACCTTTATTAAATATGACATCAAAAAATTATTCTAGTTTACTATTGTTGGAAACAGGTCCTTATTATCACCAAAATTAAATACAATTGGTTTATAGAAATCTCATACATATTTATGGTAAATTATTCTATTGATTGACAATTAGACAATGTTCAAGCCATGATTCGGCCTCCTTAATGTCATCATCCAACATGGAGAAGGAGCATCTGCTTCATTCCCTCTTCTGGGCATTAATGCACTTGAGCATAGACGTGATAGTGAAAAAGGGACCGCCATGAATGACACTATTACATCCACTGATGACAATTTTCCTACATCCATGAATGGTAGGCCATGCATTATTACACTTGAATGGTAAGGGGGGCGACCTTGTGGGGCCTTCTAGAATCTTGATGGCAAGAGGATTGTGATCCGAGTGGAACTTTTCAATTGTATGTTTGGAAATTTCAGCGATAGCGTAATGATCATTAATCCAGAAGAAGCACCTGTAAATCCTACTTTCTTGTCTTCTGTTTCATGTAATCCTTCCCCATGTGAATTTAACCCCTATAATATGGACCTCTATTAGGTTGCACTTTTCTAAGAAGCTTTCAAATTCCTCTGCATAATTATGCGAAAAATGAGGACCCAACCTTTCATGCGACCTTAGGATAGTATTAAAAACCACACAATATCCCAATTACTTTTTTTTGGTCATTAATTTGTTTTAGATCCCTCCAAAGCTCTATTCTCTTGGTGTAGGCATAGGATTCATATACAAATAAAAATGTGGTGACAACACCGCCTAGAACAGTAGAGATAGGGATGACTTGGGAAAAAATCTCATAAAAAGTAATCTGAATATCATCATTCTTGAGAACCCACAGGGTTTTAGAGCCCTTGAGATCTCCATTGTGTGCAAACAGTTAGTATTTAAGAGAATCCCAACTAAACCCTTTCCATTTCTCAAAGTTCATTTTGGGTTCAACAACTGCAACTAGCATTCGCCTATTATGTGAATGAAAATTATTGAGGGAAGAGGCAGTAAGAGAGTTCACAATCCCTCGACAGTTTATCTTTATTTTTTATACTAATGGATGTTTATCTTTATTTTTTATTTTAATTTGGTTTCATAACATTATTTTCTAAAACAAGATACTACTTTCATGTCTCTTTATTACACATCTCCATGTATAAGACCCTATTGGGAGACTTGCCTAGTTTTCCCTAGTCGGTTCAATATAAATTGATTTCAAAAGTAATATTGAGCCTGTAATGTTATGACACTTCATAGTTTTGGTTTAGTGTCATTGGTAGACTAGATTTAGTAGCACTAAAATTTAGTTAATATGTGTGGGATGGTGCCTAGACATCTCACCTCCATGTATGAATTCAAGTTACAATGGGTGGTTAGTTATTTTTGAAAATATTGTCACTTTGTATGTGTGGTTGATTGAATAAACTAGATTTAGTGTCTCCTAAGAAACCTGAGTGTGACATGGATTTATATTTATAGTGACACTTAATTTTGATATACCTGCACACTATTGTTTGTTTTATATTCGTGTACTAGATTATGCATTAGAAACCATTAGTGGTGGACTACTTAATTTACCTCACACCATATTCAGTACATGGATTGGTACCCAGATAGTCTTCTTTATCATAGGAAATACAACTTTGATATGGTTGGTTGCATATGAAACCATTGAGAAACATCATTACTCTTCGAGGACATCTAAGGTCAAGCCTAAACAATCACATACTGTCTCAGGTTTAAAATGAATTATGATCAGTTTCGATCACAAATCAATGGGGTGTTGTTTGAGGCAACATAAATGTGTGATCGACAGTGTTATAAATACCGACTAGTATCCCATTTCTAGATATGGAAAATAAAATAAAACATTTAATTGAGATGACCAAGCATGTGAGTACATGAGATGTTCAGGAAAGTTGTAGTATTTTTTGTGAGGGTGTGAAAGAAATCTGAGTGGACCAATGTATCTCATTAATGTAGTAGGGATAGAAATTGTTTGTGGAAACATAAATGTGTGATTGACAGTGTTATGATAATTGTGTATCCTGATATTCTTACTGCTCCTCAATGAGGTGTTCATGTTGTCTCCTAAGGACAAGACTTGTTTTGTTTGTCTGGGCATGCTAAGTAAGTGGTAAATGTGATCAATGAATCATATTTATTATATTATGCATATTTTATGATCAATTGGTCATCTTTATTATATTATGATTCTTCAATCTTACACTATCGTATATTTTGTGTAGGCACATTGTGATATACATGGATAAAAGCTAGATCACATTACCAAGGAACACACCTCAGTATGTTAAGGGTTTGAATGAGTTTTTAGATTTTGCGATTTCTAATCAATCCGTTGAAGGTAGAATAAGATGTCCATGTCCTAAATTTAAATTTAGAACATGGTTGATGAGAGATGAAGTTTATGAACATTTAATACTGAAGCAATTCCCTGGTCAATATTTGTTTTGGAATTGGCATGGAGAATCGAACAATACAGAAAGATTGAGCACTGATGTTAATCCACAGAATGAGGTCCCAAGTTCATCGACAATGGAAAATGAAATGAAAAACCTCATAAATGATGCATCTGGCACTGCAAGACACCACTATCATCATCAAAACATATCAGAACAACGAGAAGAGGGTGATACAAATTGCAACATGAAAAGTTATGTTTTTGAGACTGTAACACAAGTAGATCAGGATTGGAACATATTATTGGATCCTCTTCTTGATTCTGTAGAGCCAAATGTAACGGAAAACTTCACTGATAAAAATGTGTTTCATGATTTAGTTGACGATGGAAATCAAGAGTTGTATAGTGGGTGTTTGAAATATTCAAAGCTTTCATTTCTGCTGAAGTTGTAAAATATCAAATGTCTATGTGGAATTACAAATAAGGCAATGTCCATGATATTGTAATTGATTCTTGATGCATTTCCTGAAGAAAAAATCCCAGAATCTTTTTATGATATGAAAAATGTTGTTAACAAGCTTGGTCTGAAATATATAAAAATACATGCATGTCCCAATGATTGTATGCTTTATTGGGGAGAGGATTAAAGTAGACAGAATTGGAAGAAATTTTCTTCTTCTAGATGGTAGTCAAAGGGTGATGTTGGAAGTCTAACTGAACATAATTTCATGAAGAAGAAGAAAATGAACACACCTGCAAAGGTTTTGTGTTACTTTCCTTTGAATCCGCGATTGCAAAGATTATTCATGTCATCAAAAACCGCCGAACACATGAAGTGGCATTCTGTAGATAATAGAAATGATGGGTTAATGAGACATCCATGAGATTCCCAATCATGGAAGACATTTGATTCATTACATCTAGATTTCTTAGCTGATCCTAGGAGTGTTCGATTGGGATTGGCTGCCTATGGATTCAACCCATTTGGGACTTTGAGTACAAGTTATAGCATTTGGCCATTTGTTTTGATCCCTTATAATCTGCATCCGTTGATGTGTATGCAACAATCATCTTTTATCATTTCAATGATTATTCCTGGAAAAAAATTCCTGGAAATGATATTGATGTATACTTTCAGCCTTTGATTGAATAATTGAAGGAGTTATGGAGTAACGGTGTTGAGACATTTGATGTTTGTTCTAAAACAATGATCAAAATGCATGCTACTTTACTGGGGACCATTAGTGACTTCCCTGGGCTTGGGAATTTATCTGGTTGGAAAACATATAGGGGATTGGCTTGTCCCGTTTGTAACATTGATTTTGAGCCCAAATGGCTACCTCACAGTAGAAAATGGTGCTTCTTATGCCATCGAAGATTTCTCGATGCATCTCATAGATTTCAGCTGAACAAATCAAAATTTAATGGTTTCATTGATCGTAGACCACCTCCAAAGTTGTTAACCAGTTCTGAAATATTGACACAGCTTGAAAATGTTGAAACAGAATTTGGGAAGGTTCATCATTTGAATGATAGCGGAAAACGGGTCCGAAGTGCATCGTCAAGTGAAATCAGAACGCAACAATGGAAGAAAAAAAGTATATTCTTTAAGCTTTCATATTGGGAATTTAATTTGTTACGCTACAATCTTGATGTGATGCATATTGAGAAGAATGTATGTGATAATTTGATTTTCACATTACTTAATGAGCATGGAAAGTCGAAGGATCATCTTAATGCTCGCAAAGACTTACTAGTAATGAACATAAAACGTGATCTCTGGCCAGATGAGAATGAAAAGTATGCTCCGACCATTTTCGCAATGAAAAACAGGGATAAAGATACGTTCCTTCGAATTTTAAAGAATGTGAAGGTATCTGATGGGTATTCAAGTAACATCTCGAGGTGTGTTGACTTGAAGAATCGTAAGTTACATGGATTGAAAAGTCACGATTCACATATTTTGTTATAGCAGTTACTACCATTGGCATTGCGTACATTATTACCTGAAAAAGTTACTGCTGTTGTACTCCAATTATGCACATTTTTCAGGAAATTATGTGAGAAATTTGTACATCCATTTCATCTTGACAACCTCCAGGAGAGGTTTGTATTGAATCTTTGTGCAATGGAGATGATCTTTCCTCCATCGTTTTTTACTATCATGATGCATTTAACTGTGCATTTGGTTGAAGAAGTTAAATTAGAAGGCCCCGTTCATTATCGATGGATGTATCCAATTGAGAGGTATTTTATTTATATGTTTTCCAGTTAAGTAAACAATTTTTGAAATTTACATAAATGCATAATATTATTATTTTATTTCACAGATATCATGGAAATTTGAAATCATACGTGAGAAATAAAGCTCAACCGGATGGCTCTATTACTGAAGGCTATTTGGCCGGGGAATGTCTTACCTATTGTTCCAAGTATTTAGATGATATTGAGAGAAGATTTAATCAAGTTGTACATGTTGACGACACATCAACTCAATCTCAAATGCATCAGAAATCAAAAATATTTCCTGCTATTGGCCGATCAGTTAGGAGGACCGCAAATGTGACACTGACAGAATTGTATTTATTACAGGCACATAGATATGTGCTGCTGAATAGTGAAATTGCAGATCAATTTATTGAAGAGTTGGGGATACAAACAAAGAGACGAATGAGAGACCGAACATGAAATGAGTAAGATATAAGGAAAGCTGTGAATAAAGAGCTTGTAGAATTGTTTGCACGACATGTAAGTTCATAAATATTGCAATAAATAAGAATATTAGTTTGACACATACAATTTGTAAATCTATTAAATTATATTTCTTTTTTCAGATCATGAATATTGATACTCGAGCAGACTTGCCAGACGATTTGATGTTTCTTTCTAGAGGTCCTATAAAGCAAGTTAGAAAGTTCGATGCCTATAATGTGAATGGATTTAGATTTCGTAAAGTTGATCGAGAAGTGGGTTTGAAAACACAAAATAGTGGTATATTTACATTTTCTGAAGTGGGATACTATGGAAAGCTACATGATATTATTGAATTAAACTACCATGGACATTTTTCAGTTGTTTTATTCAAATGCAAATGGGTCGATATTATCAGAGGTGTTAAAAGAGATTCATTGCAATTTATTTCTGTAAACTTCTCTCTCATTATGGATGTTGGTGATCATGAAATTCATGATCTATATATCTTATCATCGCAAGAAAAAATGGTATATTATGTGAATGATGTTTTGGATGAATGGTGGAGTGTATTTACTCACGTAATACAAAGAGATTTTTACGATATGGGTGATGAAGTGGAAAATTTGACCTCTGAAGTTGAATGTCATCAACAATAGGAAGCATAATTATTTTTCCATCACGATATTGATAATATTAGTCTTGCAGGGAAGAATGAAGTGGATGAAGCAATGGAGCAGGAAACCGACATTATTGATGTGGAAAATGATTGTATGTACAATTATTCATTCATGCAGCAACCACTTGTTTCATTTCTGCAGTTATTCATTATCATTGTTATATATATTTGGTTTGTTAGTACTGGGCATCTATTATCATTTTTAATTTTTTTTTCAGCATAATTTTTTTGAAATATATATTCTGAACTTAATTTTATTTGATTAAATGACAGGAATTCCAAGGAGGAAGCAGTATACTATTTCTTCTAGTTCTACGACGGATGTCGATCCATCTGGGTCACTCCCCACGACATCTGAGGCACCAGTTGCCTACACCCCCGCACCATCTCCCCCTGCACTATCTCTCACACCATCAGAGATCCTTCCATTAGAGGCTGAGTCATCGACTCCCCCTACAGGTGCCTCATCAGTTGGGCGGCGACAGACCCCTTCCAGTTCATCCCAAACACACTGGAGGGTCACAGTCATAGGTATAAATTTTAATTAAATAAATTTATTGCACTTTGTTTATACTTGTAGAGACCCGAAGCTTGACGTACATGGACATTAAATTACTTTGGCGGAATACTTATTATATAACAAACACACACACAAGGATCGTAATAGTTTAGTGTCTTTGGAAACTCGGAATACAATCTTCTAATCTTGGGGAAAGATATTCAACATCTCCCATAAAGATCTTCCTTTTTTTTATACCTAAAACCTTTCCTTATATCCTGGGGAAAAGAAAACATGAAATGGTGAGCTCAAATGCTCAGTAAGGGTAAACAAAAGCAATATCAATCACATCATATACATAAGCACATAACTTTTGGAAATCTTAACCTGTAAAAGAGATCATACTTTCATAACCTGGAATAACTCATGGCAGTGAAATGTAATCACAATAATCATAACTTAAAACATTAACCTTTGTTTCATACACACATAATCATAGAGAATCATTTCTTGTTAGTCAAGACTCATTGCCAAGACTATCTTAGTGGACAAAGTCCCTTTCCGAACCAAGTCACCCTCGTTTCAGTCCTGTTTCACTGAACCAGTATAACCTACCATTCCAACCATGTCTATCTCATGAGATATAAAATCTTTACCCAATGCATTGGAGGGAGATATAGGTCCCACCCATCTCATAATGATACCATTCTTATGTGTGCCACAAAATCATAAATCATACATCATTTCATAACCCATGTAATAAAAATGGGAATCTTAAACATCGTGACATCATAAAATAATTCATATAAGATAAAGGAATTCATAAAAATATAATTCCATCACAACATAATCAAATAAATGTAATAATAGGGATAAAAACATAACCCTTTATTATCTTAGATGGAAAATAATTTTGACAAAACACTTGAACTATATTCTTGAGGAAAATATCCTTTCTGCTTCAAAAACACTTTTCCTTTCTTAACATGTCGTACAATTATAAACTAAAAGAAGCTGATTAAAAATAAACTTGAAAACTTGTAAAGGAAGATTAATGGAAATAATGTTTTAAAAATCCATTCATGCCGTATATGTTAAAAAAACATTCTTCTCGTACTTTTTTCAGAAAGTAAAAAGGTACCTTGTACGAAAAAAAACGACAAAAGATTCCTTTCATATCCTTTACTAAAAACTCACTGAAGGGTAAAATTGGATTTAAACAATTGTAGGTGGATTGAAATAAAATTACATATTGAAGAAACATGGATGTGGAAGATAAAATACACCCCAGTAAATACCAAAGTATAAACAATCTCGGATAAGAATGAGATTGTGATATTTCCCTTACCTTAGGTCCGATTTTCTTCGTAAGTGTCTGAACCTCCTCTTCTTTGAAGCGCCTCTTTGAGATCTCATTTTAGGGCACTAAAATTGGTCTTTGAGGAAGACCAGAACCACTAGGATGTTGTTAGGGAAGTGGAGAAGAGAATTTGACAGGTTTTGGCAGAGGTTGAAGGCTCAAAATTGTGTGAGGAAGAGAGGGAGGGGGTGCCCTTTTATAAGGGAGGAGAGGGGCACCTTTGGAATAACTAAAAATATTATTTTATTATAAAGTCAAGTTCGGTTTTAAATAGCTCAAAATTGATTTATTTCGAGGATAAGGTGGGTATGGGTCGAAATCCTCTCATCCAATAGAATTTAGACAAGTTTAGGTTCCTATTTTAACCTTATCATTTATATTTAACATTAAGTTAAATAATTTTACTTTTACCGTGTCTTCTTGTGTTCTTACACTATAAGGTTAATAAACTTTCTATAAGAAGCCAAACGAACCCCAAATTGTTTATTATTAATATATATAACCTTATCTAAGTCATTTGGCCGAGCTTTATATTTTTAGGTATAAAATAACAATTAATAATATAATATTTGTTTTAAAAACTATTTTATGTCAATTTTGACACTATTTAGTAACTGATTTTTGTGAAAATCATAACAGAATTATATGTTCGAACAAAGTTAATTAAATAAATACTAACATGTCATATTAACCTAGAAAATTAGTGGAATTCATAAAACGTCTCAAATTATATTTATTTGGGTATTTATAATATCAATTATATCAATATTTCTTTAATCATATAATTACTACATCATCGTTGTGTCATAAATAAATTAAATTATTTAATGTCTAAAAATGACAAATAAAATACCATTATGTAGGAAATCTTTTTAGCTTTCTAATAAATATTTATAGTCGAATTTATCTTATGTATAACTCCATATTAAAAATGTTTTAGTAAATCAACTTTGATTTTAACTCTTTTAACCTTTCTTTAAATAAATTAATAATAAATGTCCTAATCTAATCCAAGTGGGCCTAAATGGTCATATTTTATTCCTAAGTTTGTTTTTGGTCGAATTACACTTGTCCAATAGAATTAGGACATGTGTTAGGGTAATAATAATATCATTTCTACCCTTAATTACCCTATTTACTTTTAACCGTGGTAAAAAAAGTAAAAAGTTACTATTCACCAAAAAATTGTTTTCATCTCATTGAACCAAATTTTACTTACTGACATCAACCGTGTCTCTCGGATTTTTGAAATTTCACTCACAGAAGCGGTAAAATTATTTTTTATGAAAAATTCAGTTTTTTTAACTGCCACTTAGTGGTTTCACTATTCATCAAAAATTGAATGTTTTCAGAAAAATACCAAAAATTAGGCCTAAGATATATTTGATATTATGAACTCAAAAATGATGTCTATTCTACCAAATTCAAAACATATCAGTTGCATTAAGTAATTTAAAAATTAATTCCCGTCATCAAAACAAATAGCATGTTTTTAAGAGATAATAACTATCAAAAGATTGAAACTTGTTTATAACTGGTTTAAATGTGAGATTACATCCAATGACCATCATTGTGTAAAATTGTAAAAATATATTCTAAATATACTTTAAAACCGCTCAAATTAATAATTTATCACTATTAATTATTATGATTGAAAAAGTTGTTTTTAATTAAAATTTATTAATTTCCACTATTCATCAAAATATGAATGTTATCCGAAAATTACCAAAATTTCACCCTAAGCTAATTTCGATATTTCAAATCCAAAAATGAAGTCCATTTTGAAAAATAAAATTTACAAATTTTCAAAAAGTGGTTATTACTATTCATAATGGCTAGTTTTAATAATATTTTAATAGCATATCGTTGTTTAGTGAAACTCGGTATTGCGTACTACACACGCTATCGAGGAAGGTCGTGATTGGGTGTAATGCAAGGCAAGTCAAGGATGTGTGTTGTGCAAGATCATTTTTGTGTAGCGTACAACACAAGACATTAATGAAATTAAAAAAAATATTTTTCATAAAATCTCGGGGTGTTACATTCTACCCCCCTTAAAATGAATATCTCCCTCGAAATTTGTCGGGGTTATAAATGGTTTACTATTCGAAAATTTCTTTGATAGAAACCCACATCGTAAAAAGGATACCAAAAATAATATTTAAAAACAAAAGTATGAAACGTAATGATTACCCAAATAAACTAATCCCTGGGTTTCCACATAGGTGAAAATATGGATATGGAAGAGAAATCTAACCATCATGTTCTGATGGAGAGTGGTAGAGAACATGGCTATGGAAAAGCCAACAATCACAAATCCATAAATTTGTGACGATCTAAGGTACCATCTGATTAATAAGATATAATATCACTAGGACATCATTTTTGGTTTTCAATATCATTTCCCTAAAGTTAAAAATTTTGAATTAGAAGAAATACTTACTTGATTTTGGTACAATCTCACTGTTGTTCATGATTTGAACAATTTCCACTTCATCTCTTGAAGAAATGAAGTTGAATTTGTTATTCGTGAAGTGTTAATAGATCATGTGATAGAATGATGGGTCATTCCATCTGTTTCAAACAAAAGTTTATCAATAGTTATCAAATATACATAAGTCCTTCTTTGGTGAGGTTAATCATATACAATTCCAAAAATGAACTTAAACTTCATATATCAAACCTCTTAATAAAATATAACTAGTTTCTACTAACCAGGGACTTTCTTTAGGCCAGTGGTATGTGATAAAGGCACGTCGCACTTTAGTTGTGGGTTCGATTCCCACAACCTTGGCCGACGCGATGGGTTGTCGCACATCCTGCAGGTTTTCCTTTTTCTAAAACTACATTATTATAACATCCCATCAACAATATCAAAACAAAGATTTATCCTTAAACAATACTAACTTATGTCCAACATAATCCATTCCAATATTTAGGCTTATCTAAAATACTTCGGTCCAAGCTCATAGTATAAAGAAAACGATTACTTGAAATTTCATCAACCAAGCATGTGAATACCATGATTTTTCCCCCATATATCTAGTTGGTCACATTCCAATCATGTGAATACATTAATCATGTATTCTCTTGAAAAATGAATACTTATTAAAACCTAGTGAAAACATGAATTCTTTCCAAAGTTAACTCTTACCACATACCAAAATCCAAAAATTCTATATACTCAAACCATGATATAAACTTCTCCTTATATCAGTCATGTGCTCATTAACACTATAAAACATTTAATTTTCTCCTTATCCCTTCATTATGAGCATATCATCTTCATTCCAAAAATAACTGAATAACCTTTCATGGATACTGGTAGCATTAATCACACACTTTCAAAACTCAAGGAAAGTCAACAATGTAATAATCCTTATATGTCTCTTTATTCCATAGTACCATGAGATTCTTTACACTTGATAAACATGTAATCATTCTACTACATTCTTAAACCATTGACCGAGATTCAACAATTCTATCATCTCACATATCATTTGTAGTCTCTTCATCATCATCAACATAAATACTACCCATACGGCCGTACTGATTCTCTTCATGAGGCTTTCCCTTAGGGTATTGGTTTCCATAATGCCCGTACATTCCACATTAAAAACATTTAACCATTGTTGATGTCATAGTAATACCATTATCCACATCCATGGTGTTAATTGAACCTTTTCTTTTGTACTTACTGGCTTTGTGTCCTTCTTTTCCACACCCAAAGCATCTTCCAGTTCCTTTGAAACATTCTCCTTGACGCCTCTTCCCACATGATTTACATAGGTGAAATTGAACATTCTTTCCTCTATGATCATCATGAAACTCCATCTTTCTCTTATTAGCAGAGTCAGGAAACTTACCAAATTTTACATTATTGATCATATTATGAGATTTCTGATTCGAAATAATAATGATGTTTGGACTTCCAAATCCCATTTCATTTGGTTTCTCATCATTCCTTTCTCCATCATATCCTCCATTATCGTGAATCATCTAAAACCCAAAAAGAATAGTGTGAGAGGCAAAAATCATGCTAGGGAAAACAACATAATAAAATGGGGAGTACCCTTAATATCTAACATCTTAGGTTAAATTCTAAGATCGTTAGAGAAATTCTAGGACTATAACCTATAAGTATACTTAACCTTAGAGACATACCTAGACATACCTTAGAAATATCTCTATGGATCTCACTAAAGTTCTCGCATCCTAGTTTCCAAAGGTTGACTAAACCTTTCCTCTGATACCAACTGTAGAGACCCGAAGCTTGACGTACATGGACATTACATTACTTTTGCGGAATACTTAGTACATAACAAACACACACACAAGGATCGTAATAGTTTAGTGTCTTTGGAAACTCGGAATACAATCTTCTAATCATGGGGAAAGATCTTCAACATCTCCCATAAAGATCTTCCTTTTTTTATACCTAAAACCTTTCCTTATATCCTGGGGAAAAGAAAACATGAAAGGGTGAGCTCAAATACTCAGTAAGGGTAAACAAAAGAAATATCAATCACATCATATACATAAGCACATAACATTTGGAAATCTTAACCTGTAAAATAGATCATACTTTCATAACCTGGATTAACTAATGGCAGTGAAATGTAATCACAATAATCATAACTTAAAACATTAAACTTTGTGGCATACACACATAATCATAGAGAATCATTTCTTGTTAGTCAAGACTCATTGCCAAGACTATCTTAGTGGACAAAGTCCCTTTCTGAACCGAGTCACCCTCGTTTCAGTCATGTTTCACTCCTTTATTATCTTAGATGGAAAATAATTTTGATAAAACACTTGAACTCTATTCTTGAGGAAAATATCCTTTCTGCTTCAAAAACACTTTTCCTTTATTAACATGTCAAACAATTAAAAACTAAAAAAAGTTGATTAAAAATAAACTTGAAAACTTGTAAACAAAGATTTTTGGAAATAGTGTTTTAAAAATCCATTCATGTCGTATATGTTAAAAAAACATTCTTCTCGTAATTTTGTCAGAAAGTCAAATAGTACCTTGTACGAAAAAAACGACAAAAGATTCCTTTCATATCCTTTATTAAAAACTCACCGAAGGGTAAAATTAGATTTAAATAATTGTAGGTGGATGGAAATAAAATTACATATTGAAGAAACATGGATGTGGATGATAAAATACACCCCAGTAAATACCAAAGTATAAACAATCTCAGATAAAAATGAGATTGTGATATTTCCCTTACCTTAGGTCCGATTTGCTTCGTAAGTGTCCGAACCTCCTCTTCTTTGAAGCGCCTCTTTGAGATCTCCTTTTAGGGCACTAAAATTGGTCTTTGAGGAAGACCAGAACCTCTAGGATGTTGCTAGGGAAGTGGAGAAGAGAATTTGGCAGGCTTTGGCCGAGCTTTAAGGCTCAAAGTTGTGTGAGGAAGAGAGGGAGGGGGTGCCCTTTTATAAGGGAGGAGAGGGGCACCTTTGGAATAACTAAAAATATTATTTTATTATAAAGTCAAGTTCGGTTTTAAATAGCTAAAAATTGATTTATTTCGAGGCTAAGGTGGGGATGGGTCGAAATCCTCTCATCCAATATAATTTGGACAAGTTTAGGTTCCTATTTTAACCTTATCATTTATATTTAACATTAAGTTAAATAATTTTACTTTTACCGTGTCTTCTTGTGTTCTTACACTATAAGGTTAATAAACATACTATAAGAAGCCAAAAGAACCCCCAAATTGTTTATTATTAATATATATAACCTTATCTAAGTCATTTGGCCGAACCTTATATTTTTAGGAATAAAATAACAATGAATAATATAATATTTATTTTTAAAAAACTATTTTATGTCAATTTTGACACTATTTAGTAATTGATTTTTGTGAAAATCATAACAGAATGATATGTTCGAAAAAAGTTAATTAAATAAATACTAACATGTCATATTAACCTAGAAAATTAGTGAAATTCATAAAAAGTCTCAAATTATATTTATTTGGGTATTTATAATATCAATTATGTCAATATTTCATTAATAAGATAATTACTGCATCATCGTTGTGTCATAAATAAATTAAATTATTTAATGTCTAAAAATTACAAATAAAATAAAATTATGTAGGAAATATCTTTATGTTTCTAATGAATATTTATAGTCGAATTTATCTTATGTATATCCCCATATTAAAAATGTTTTATTAAATAAACATTGATTTTAACTCTTTTAACCCTTCATTAAATAAATTAATAATAAATGTCCTAATCTAATCCAAGTGGGCCTAAATGGTCATATTTTATTCCTAATTTTGTTTTTCGTCGAATTACACTTGTCCAATAGAATTAGAACATGTGTTAGGGTAATAATAATATCATTTCTACCCTTAATTACCATATTTACTTTTAACAGTGGAAAAAAAAAGTAAAAAGTTACTATTCACCAAAAAATTATTTTCATCTCATTGAACCACATTTTACTTACTGACATCAACCGTGTCTCTTGGATTTTTGAAACTCCACTCACAGAAGCGGTAAAATTAAGTTTTATGAACAATTCAGTTTTTTTAACTACCACTTAGTTGTTTCACTATTCATCAAAAATTGAAAGTTTTCAGAAAAATACCAAAAATTTGGCCTAAGCTATATTTGATATTATTAACTCAAAAATTATGTCTAGTCTACCAAATTCAAAACATATCAGTTGGATTAAATAATTTAAAAATTAATTCATGTCATCAAAACAAATAGCGTGTTTTTAAGAGATAATAACTATCAAAAGATTGAAACTTGTTTATAACTGGTTTAAATGTGAAATTACATCCAATGACCATCATTGTATTAGATTGTAAAAATATATTCTAAATATACTTTAAAACCACTAAAATTAATAATTTTTCACTATTAATTATTTCGATTGAAAAAGTTGTTTTTAATTAAAATTTAGTAATTTCCACTATTCATCAAAATATGAAAGTTATCCGAAAATTACCAAAATTTCACCCGAAGCTAATTTTGATATTCCGAATCCAAAAATGAAGTCCATTTTGAAAAATAAAATTTACAAAATTTCAAAAAGTGGTTATTACTATTCATAATGGCTAGTTTTAATAATATTTTAATAGCATATCGTTGTTTAGTGAAACTCGGTATTGCGTACTACACACGCTATCGAGGAAGGTCGAGATTGCGTGTAATGCAAGGCAAGTCAAGGATGCGTGTTGTGCAAGCTCCTTTTGGTGTAGCATACAAGACAAGACATTAATAAAATTAAAAAGAATATTTTTCATAAAATCTCGGGGTGTTACAATACTAATTCTTTGCTCATTGAAGATGACAAAAATAAAACCGTGGAGAACCACTTAAAAAGGTCAGATGTTTGGAACTTGAATGGCGAAAAGATAGTCGTGCCATTTGATTCTTGTGGGGTCCCTACGGATGATGCTACGGGGTTACTTGGCCGGATTATAGGTCAGTTGGCAGTGGAGCCCATTTCCCTTCCCATTTCATATGATGATTGGAGACATATGCCTCCAAACTGGAAAAATGAAGTTTTCGATTCTCAAATAAAGGTAATTTTATTACATTATGGTTTAATTGAATGTCATGTTACTAATATGTTCAAAATGAATTTCTGTATACAGATGTTCTTCCACTTCACAGTTGCTGATGTGATATCATGGAAGTGGACTTTGAAAAATCTCGGTAAAAAATGGAAAGATTTCAAATGGAGATTGTGGTGTGATGTAAATGATACTTCGTTGACCTTGGAACAAATGTATGACAATCTACCTAGTGGGGTACCGAAAGAGCAGTGGAAAGTTTTTGTTGACAGACATCGTGATGAGAATCGAATGGTATTGAAATATATATTATTATATTATCCTCATTTTACTTTAATACATGTATATGAAGAAGAGATGAAATTGGATACATTACTGTTAAATTTAATTTTATTTATTTCGGGATCTTTCATGACAGAATGCATCAAACAGGGCGAAGCAAGTCATCCCTCACACGGCGGGCTCAAAAAGATTTTCTAGAAGCCAAATGTCATTGGTAATATTTTAAATAGTTTAAATATTTATAATACAATATTATCTATTTAATATATTGAATTTTTGATTTATCTTTGCTTAATGCAGTCCCATAAATTAGGGTAGGAAGCCTCCAAGACTGAACTATGGTTGGATGTTCACAGAAAATCATATGGCTCTTTTGTTAATGAGCCTACCAAATAAGTTGGGGTATGAAGTCAAATTTTTAACTTATTATCAGTTTTTACTGTGTTAATATGTATTGATATTTGATTTATAGGTAAAAATTAAAGATCTATGGGATGCCAGTCCTGGGAAGTCCTACTCAGTCTCCCAGGATGACCCGGTTGCTCAAGTCCTTGGGAACGAGCATCCTGGTAGAGTGCGCGGGATGGGTTTCGGACCCGTACCATCTGAGGTCTTTAGCAGTCCATCAGGGATTCCAGCCGTATCTACTCCTGGTTATGGTCAGCCCATATCTGAAGATGCTCAGAGGGAGATTTCTTCTCTACGAGCCACATTTCAAGACCAAGGGGCTCATATATCCACTATGCAAAAAGCATTGACTGATTTATATCAGCATATGAGCAGATATTCCCCCAATGGTAGTGCACCGAGTGGTGGTGAGCAGGTAAATCAAAAAAAATCACAATCATTTAGTTTGCAAACTTTTATTGGTTTTAGGTTTAATTATAATTATGCAACAACATTTTATTTTCAATATAATGTTCTTACAGGTGGCAGAAGGAGATGGAGGTGGAGAGGGTGACGATGCATCATCGGACCATGAGTAGTATTGTTGATGTGATCAAAAGATGTTTTATGGGTTATGTGATTTTCGTGACCTAGAATGGATCATGTGGTCCACGTAATTTTTTCCATGTTATGCACATATTTTGTTTGATTAGCACAACTGATTATCTCTTAATGGTTACATATCTTCTAATATATTCTATATTATCTTTAAATATGTCCTCTATTTCAAAAATGTCTTCTTATGTGGTAGAATGGATAGACCTTATATCCTGGAACCATAATTTCAATCATCGATATAAAGTATTTTAGAACAATAATGTTTTAAAGGTTCTTTTTCTGACTGAACATCAACCCATTTAATCCTCGTTCCTCATCCTTATAGGACAAATGACTAGTAGTGATCCCTCCCCTATCTTCTTTGGAACATTTTGATCCATAAACTTTAATCCTTTATGGAATCAAATATTTTCAATTAATATAAGTGGATAATTGTGTTTGGGAACCCTGGTCCCCATAGAAGGTATACCCATTAGAAACAATATTTTCATAAAAACATTCCATATTAATTTCTTACTCTACTAAGGGTTTTGTATATTTCGATTCCTACCATACCACAAGGTCCCCCTTTGTTCCATATTAATTTCTTACTCTACTAAGGGTTTTGTGTGGGGATAACCACGATTAGTAAAAATGATATGTGATAATTCCCATGAATATTCATTGAAGTCGTTATCTATGATGTTGTGGATAATTCATCTTATTGTGTTTCACTATATGGTTTAGGAAGTTGTATGGTGATGTTATTGACCAGATTGGTTGTGTAGTACAAGGCAATGTGATTCTTTCGTCGATTTTCATGTATGTGATTTTGGTAGTTGTGAAATGTGCTATGAAGAGGTTTTGGTACATGGTTATGGGGTCATGGATGTGGTGTAGTGGTTGTATAATAATTTTTTGTAGCATATTCGTTGATTTGGTATGTGTTGATAGAGTTTCATGATGGTTTTAAAGAGTATTTGATTTTGTGATATGGGTTGGGAAATGTGGTGTGGAAACAATGGTGGATGTGTGGTGTTGTGGTGATAGTTTTGTGAGTTGAATTAGTTGTATCATGGAGTGGATATGTCAGTTTCTCGGTTATCCATGAGATGAACTATGTTGATAATGTAAATGATCTAGGTTAGTAAATAAAAAATATTTATTGGACATATATATGTTATAAATTAATCAAATGAAAATGTAAAGTGTTATGTGAATTGTAATGGATAAAAAATAAAGGTGGTGAAACATGTATGTGGAAAGTGGAATGTTGTGTTGATAGTGTTGTGATTGTCTTGGGTGATTAAAATAGTGATTTAATTGGTTGTGATTATTGATTTTTGTTATGGTGTGGTGATCTAATAAGCTCAAGTGTAGTTTATGTGGACACATAGGTTTGGTATCATGGGATATCTATATACCATGAATGTTTCTATTATTTTATACACCAAGAATAATTTATATAAAATTACCACTACTAAAATGTTTAGAGTTTTAGGTATTTTCACCAATAAATATGATGGTGGTGAAATTTAGGCATGGTTTCACACACATCCTCTCACTTCATTCAGAATTAGTGACACATGTTGGAGTTGGAGATTTCATAGAAACGATGTCATGTCTATGGTGCCTTCCGGTGGGAATTGATCTATTAGACCCAATTTCTATGAGTGATAGGTTATGTGTTTCTATGTGATATATTGTGGGGTAATTGATGGTAGGAGGAGGGGACAATGATTATGTCCATCACATTCTTGATACCAAAAGACTCTTGTTCTAGTTTGAATGTCATTTGACAGAATATGTGTCCGTGGGTGGGAAGAGATGTTAGGTGGTACTGTATTTGTCTACAAGTATGATTTATTGTGAAGTGATGGCCTAGGTGACTGCTGTTGGGATGTGGTGTGATGTGATAAACCATTTTTATAAGGGAAGGATTTGATGTGATGTGACGTGCTTTGTTTGGATGGGATGAGAGAATTCCTAATTAGATATAATGTTGTGAGAGTGGAAAAGTAACATTTAATCTATAGTGGGGTTACATTAATTTTTTGTTGAACACAGTTCCATATGATAATATTGGATCAATTATTTGATGAGTAATCCATGGTGTACAAAGGATTATTTAGATGAAATGTATGGGGTTATATGGTTTATTCTATTTGATGGCCAGCACATTAACACACAATTTTCACCTAAAATTGAAGACTTCATTAAGACCTAGATGGTTATATCTTTTTTTTCTCGCACTACATATATATTATAGTTTTCAGGATACACAAATAACTTTGGAGACTAAACTGGATATTAAGAATTCAAATAGTATTCATGTTGTAGACACAGTTCCATATGATAATATTAGATCATTAATTTTTTGTTGAACACAGTTCCATATGATAATATTGGATCAATTATTTGATGAGTAATCCATGGTGTATAATGGATTATTTAGATGAAATGTATGGGGTTATGTGGTTTATTCTATTTGATGTCCAGCACATTAAAACACCATTTTCACTGAAAATTGAATACTTCATTAATACCTAGATGATTATATCTTTTTTTTTCTTTCACTACATATATATTATAGTTTTTAGGATACAAGAATAACTTTGGAGACTTCATTAGGTATTTTGAATGCTGTAGGTAATCTTATTGAATTGGATCAACTTTTTCATCAACATTAAATGAAAGTGTGTTTATGAATATTGCGTAGCTGGTGTATAAATTTTGTCCTTATTGTATATATGTTGTATGTGTTGTTTGGTTTGTTTTCCAGGGCAGTGGTGGAGTATAAACAGAAATGCATTTTTTTCCGGGTCAGCATTTCGCGACGGTTTTAACGGCCGCTAATATTTTACCACTTATACATTTAGCGTCTATTTAAACCGTTGCTAAATGTATTCGGAAGACTGTTTAGCGGCGGTTAGAACCGCCGCGAAATCACGTCGGAAATTGCGGCAGTTTTAACCGCTGCTAAGAAGGTGATTGGCACGCCTGAGTTTCGCGGCGATTATAGCCACCGCTAATTAAATATCCCTTAAAACCGCCGCTAAATTTACCAAAAACTGCCATGAAATGAGGTACTACAATGCTTTTGTCTGACCGCCGCAAAATGCATAAAATCGGCGCTAATAGATTGTCGATGCCAAGTTTAGCGGCGGTTTCTGTAAACTGCCGCCAAACCATATAGCGGTGGTTTAATCCGCTTCTATATGGAAAAAAACCCTTAGTAAGAGGCGGTTTTCCTGTAGTGAATGTACAAGTACAACAATGGAAAAAAATATTGCTGTATGAACTCAACCGCATCGCGAGCCTAAGCTCGGTCCCATGGTCTTCCACTCCTCTAATACAATCAAGTACCTGTGTATGGACACTTTCCCTTTATCAACACCTGCAAAAATATAATCTATTTAGGCCAATGACGTGACCCAAATAGGGTGTGAGAAATAAATCCTAGTAGGCTACCACCAAAGGCTTGTGCCCAACTGTCAGTGTACAGTAATGAAATGCATTATACTAGGTTGTACTCAAAAGTAACTATCTCTACCAATTACATTGTCAATTTATTTATTATATATCAATCCCATGCATGGGTCTTATCCTGGAAGTTATAATATAATACATCACCACACGGAATGTACAATGTAAATGTTGTCTGCAGACATGAAAAAACTTACCCTCAGGTAATCAGAATCGACACCCACAGGTGACTGCCCACAGGCATAATGAATATTACCCGTATGCATATGAGTTGTCGCCCATAGGCATAGAAACTACTGCCCACAAGCATAAGAAAAGTTTCCCAGAGGGTAATCGTAACACTTCCCTCATGCTAAGCAGGTAACCGGGCAGAGAACAACACATGAGCAAGCAATTTATCCAATACTCCACTCAATTCAATATAAAGCATGCTAAAAATCACAGTATACCCACATGTGCTTAGGCCGAATGTCTAAATAAGGGAAAATCACCCACGAGGTGGCCCTAGATCCCAGAAATGATCCCAATAAACATTTTATATTTATCATTGGCTTATTTATATAGTTCCAGATATCTAAACATCCAAGACCTCATCCATACGACAACCTAAACATGGGCGCGTAGTACAATGGTACAAAAAAACCATCAACGGATGGAATTAAACACCAAACCACCTACCTCGATCTCCACTGGTCGATATATGAGAACGACACCTCTTTAATCAACTGAGAATGGAGTAGATCTAGGATATGAGTTTTCATGTTCAAACCTAAATTACATCACATAGGGAAAGAATTGGTAATAATGGCTCAAAGAGATGGATGGTCTTACCCACACGATTCAAACAAGATCTATGATGGAAGAAAATGATTCCCGACATGTGATCGAGAGCACCTCAATGCTCTGAACTCTCCTCCCAAGATCCAAACATGTCCATTCTCCCCAATTCCGAATGAGGAGGCTATTTCCCATTTTAAGGAAAAAAACTACACGACCTGTAATCTCAAGAACACAACATGTACTTTTCATCATTTAACTGTTCTTAGGGAGGCTACATTTCACCGCCATACTATTTATCTGTCAACATGAGTACAGGATGTGTATTTCTGAATACAAGGCATGTACTTTTGCTCAGAATGCGACTACTTCCACCGCCTTACTATTCACCAATCGACTGATTACACAGTGTGTAAATAGTAACTTCACATAGTGTAGTTAGTTTTTATACACTTCATCGCCGAAAGGCGTAAACTCCTTGTGTACTAATCCCACACAACCAATGTACACAACATGTGGAAATCTATGTGGCATGTACCCCCAATGTTTGGGATTTTCCCCTCATTTTCCTTATTTTCTCACAAACTCTAAAGGATAAAGGAAAAGAAGAAACATGTAACTCAAGAATAAGGACCAGGTTCTTACACATTCAACCCTATTCAAGGGTCCTAGAACAAAAAATTGTTGTTATTAGTCCATTGGATGAATAGATACATCCAGTGATTGATAGATGTGGGAATGGGTACATTGATCCTCTAGGTGGTGGATGTGGCAAAGTAGCGGGCAGAGCAGTAAGAGGTGGTAGAAAATTGGACATGTTACCACCACCAACCCTATGTAGGACACCCCAAACTCATGGATATGGATGATAGTAGTGTTGAGAACTGCATGTGATTGATGCTTCTAAACTGCGAGGCACTAGTAATGATTTAGGATACAATCTGTGCATTTTCTACTTTAGTTGTATTATTGATAGACACAGGTACGTGTCAGTTATTCATTCCATGAATCTTGATTGAGACTCTGAGTTACTAGATGAATCATTTACATGACCCTCACCCTTGGAGACTCTAATTGGTGGAGACCCAATGATCACACACTTGTGTCGATAGAGTGGAATGACTCTTTGAGGTGATATTTTATGTTGGGATATATTGGAAGCATCATCAAGGTCATACGACTTTAATATTCTTAGGGTATGGTTTCCTACAATTCCAGTTCACACTGACAATTTTAGGAGAAGAATGTGGTGTGTCCACAGTGTTGGAATGATGTTTTCCTTATTGAAGAAAATGAAACCCATGAATCAATTAAAAGGCTTGCTCAAAGGATATTGAATCCAATTGCTAATAATTTGGTTTTCCTAACCCACAATATCATTGTAATTATGAGTCCTCATTTTTTTAGGTGTGATAGAGTTTCATTAGATATAGAAAAGGTGGGGACAAAGGTGTTGGCTATGGTTCTTCTAGAATTATGACTTTAAGATTTTGTGTACTCATGGGAAGGGGAACATGGTGACCAATACTGTCTAAATGAGATTTAATTTGTATTTACTAAATGAGGAATTGACGCAGTTGGAATTTCTACAGTTATCCTTTGTTGATTGATATGGAACAACATACCTCTAATAGATGGTTTTCATCCCAGAACATATATAGTATTTTAGGGAGTCATTTCACTGAAATACCGACTACGATACCATAAATTCTCAGATTTCCACATGGCATGCCCTTGATGGATATTCGAATGGTGGGGGGAACATCATTCTATTCTGAGAATGTACAGTGGTACCAGTGTTCTTATGGGGGGAGGTATTTATGGTGTTCAATACTTCCCATGGGGCAGAACATAAAAGTGTGGAGAAAATTTACCGTGACCACTGAAGTTAGTTCTGGTGGCTGGGGACAAAAAATGAAAATGGACGAGTTCATTTCTAGATGCCTCACATTTCAGAATGTGAAGGCTCAACCCCATGTCCTTGTTGGAATGGTATAACCCCTTGAGGTGACAGAGTGGTACTGGGATGGGTAATCTATGGACATTAATATGTTTTTACCATGCACAATTTTGGAACATGATTCTATTTTGGTGATCATTGACTGACTCACAGTACTGGCTCAATTTCTAGCTATTTGAGATTAGAGTTCATTTTAAATATTGAGGAACCATTATGTGGTAGAGACTATTAAACTCCTTAGAGTCACTTCAAAAATAGATTCATATTAGGATACTCACATTACATAATATTTGTGGTGGGGATTTTTGGACTTATTTGGGACTTAGTTACACTTGAGCATAGTGTTTCTCCCATAAACAGATGACTAAACTATGTGGACTATTCAGGTTCTATAAGGAATTCTATATGATTCACTATTAAATTTTTTGTCATATTTGGGTGTATACATCGTTTGTGATCAATTATTTGAGTGAATGTTCATTGGTGGTAGAAGAATCTCCAGGAGAGCACAAGGGACAGGGACTCTAATATTTGTGCTTAGTACCCTCATTTGTTGGGGCTACATTTAGAAATAAAGACCAAAGGTGGGGAGAATGTAATGAATTAAATTTTCCTAAATTAATTTTTATAAATTATTTTGAAAAATTATGCAGCCATGCAGAAATACATCATACGATTCTAAGGACAGGTGTTCCAGAACAGTTCATTGAAATATGTTATGTTTTAAATTAAAAGCATGTACAATTTTCTTGAAAATGTCGAATAACTCTTATAAGGGTTCTAGAAACATAAATCTGAGGGTGACTTTGTGTTCATATTAGCAGTTTAACCTTTGGTGAGACCTCACTTCATCTAGTGGAAGATGTATGTCAATGATAGTTTTTGAATTTAACCATAAAAACACATCAAAAAATTATTTTATTGATGTGGGGATGAATTCATTTAATTGAATCCTTATTAAGAAATCACAAGGTTAGTTTGATAAAATCGACTATCGGTGTGAAATGAAATCAAAGGATCACACCAATGATCACAACACAACATCTTCCATCATCGATGTTTGACCCCAATGAGTTAGGGTGATGTTTGATATTCATCTTTCCTTGATCATAAATTTGATGAAAAATACATAACAACCCATTAATATCATTGTATATGATTTTATGGCATGGGGGATGTGAATTTAAACTTGTGGGGATTTAAATGGGGGTTAAATATATGTGATTGAATCATTCTTTGTTATCCCTATAACAAGGATGAATTGAATACAACACTAAAAAATACCAAGATCCTAGCTTCGGGTGTTTTTGTGCTTCTGTTATTATCCCCTCAATATCTCACATTATTTTGGCATTCATTTCCATTGAAACCCTTAGATAAAGATTCAATGTTGTGCCACAGATACATGGAACAACGATCTGAGATTGGTGTGATGCCCTAGCTCCTAAATACTCAGAGCTGGTGCCATACAGAGGATTGAAATCAGTTCAGGATTTGAGAAACCAGCTACATCTGAAAATATTATTCTACTAAAATTTATTACCTGAAATAAATTTAATTAAAAATGTAGGGTGAGCATACGAATACCTGGTAAGGGGTTTAGAAAAAACATACTAGACCCAAAATAACTTTTGAAAACATTCTTGAAAACATTCATAAAACAATAATCCTAATGAAAAGCTGTAACACATGTGACATGTCATAATAAAACTGATTAATTAAAAACATGGTAGAAAAATTACTAGGACACACGATTAGAACACGGGCATGCTGAATAAAAGAAATTTTAAATATGTATGTCATGATAATATATAAGAAAAAATTAAACAACTAATAATAATGAATAATCATAGTTGCACATAAAATAATAACATAAATTTCATACCCTGAATATTAAATCACTGATTTCTAAACATATGTCATACCATAAATATTCAGGACATTATGAAACATTTTATCAAGGCCTTGGCCAAAAAGTCTAATAATTTAAGGCCTCTTCCTAAAATCTATAATCTCTATAACCAAATATTCTACTACTCAATTATTTTTCTAGATAATTAAAATACATATTCATAATGTGGTAAGTGCATATTCCAGACCGTGTCAGGCCTCGTGCCAATATCTAGGGGTGAACTATAACCATACCACAACACGGAGAGCCTCTATAACTGGAATCGAACCTGGAGTGCCTCTGTAACCAGTTATCAACCCATAGTGCCTCTGTAACTAGACACCAACCCGGAGTGCCTATGTAACTGGACACCAACTCGGAGGGTCTACTGTAACCAGACCCCAGCCCGTGGGGATTACTTTTAACGGTCCCCAACCCAGAACATACTAGGTCCAATGAATTCCTCATATCTCTAAATTAAAGTGCATACACCACGTTTATTTATTAATTATGTATCATTTCTATTACACAAATTACTTGGTTTCATAATTCACATTATTCAAAGTGTCCCATATGACATTGAATTATTAAATGCTTATATCATAACATATTAATAATAATTTGGTTGATTTTCACCAAAATTAATAACATTACAACTCTTCCATTGTAAAAAAAAATTAATGCGTTAAAATACATGATCATTATTCATGCTCAATTCATGTGATGATAAATGGAAATGACGTTGGACTAGATTATAAAGTGTTAGTTATCATTTAGGCAATAAATTTCTCAGCAACATGCATAATATAGTAAATGTTTTTTTCACATGTGATGTTGATTTTAAAACACACAGGTAATGAATGAATTGGATTACCACATAAAATTATAGTTACTTAATTTTCATAATCCCTGATTTATGGAAATAAGTAATTATTATTTTAAATGAATAATTTTGAAATAAGAAATATGTCATTTATACACAAAGTATGCGCTGATAAATAGTCATGTCTTATTAAATGGTCATGCCTTATGTTTCATAACAGATAAGGCTAATTGTTTTGTAATGCATCATGTGTTACATATAATAAATTAATCATATCAAAAACTTACTTTAACAACCGATTTTTATTTAGGCCATGTTTATTTGGATTATTATTAAAACTTATAGGTGCATACATATAACTATATATATATATACATAGAATATGTACATGTCACACCCTTTATAAATTATGAAAACTAAAATTACATATACATACATATATATATATATATGAATTTATATGTATGTATATGCATATGTATTTTAACATCTTACAAGAAATGATATTTGTTTAATAATTACAACCTTAACATCATAAAATTAAATTATATTTTAATCAAACGAAATCCCTTGTGAGAAATACAAAATTAGATATTATAAATAAGTAAATGAATTTTCCTTACAGTATTTTCAAATTAACCGGGTGGATTAAAACACTGTTGGTGTATGTGTAAAAAATATGGAATTCCATTTGAACGCAAAACTGTATTCGCATACAAGTATCTATTTAATGATTGTAATTCATCTTTAAAAACATAAAATAAAGATAAATTGAATTATGTGTGTAAGTATGAATATACACAATGTGTATAAAGGGATATAATTATAAATTAGAATAACACTCAACTTATGTACAGATAAAATAATAAGTTATATATCTGTACATAGATATGTATGTATGTTTGTATATTCACACATATAACTACCATAATTTGATCAATTTAATTATACTCTTATAAAATAAATATTTAATGCAAAATATTAAAACATAACCCGTACAAGTCATAAGATCATAAAATAAACATTAGAGAAAAAATATAATGAAGTCTTACTTCAAACATAGTATTAAGAAATTAAACATAATTTAAATAAATGAGAAAATCTTACTAAAATAATAGTGGAATTGAAAGGAAATTATAAGAAAGTCCCTTACATATTTTATACTATCTAAACCCAAGACTCGAAGTCCTAGATTCAACACATAAATTTTTTTTAACTAAACTGCAAGGTTATACATAACCTTAGGGACATCCCTAGACATACCATAGAAATATCTCTAGGGATTTCACTAAAGTTATCACATTCTAGTTTCCAATGTTCTACTAATAATTCTCTCTAATACCAACTGTAGAGATCCAATGCTTGACGTACATGGACATTACATTACTTTTGTAGAATACTTAATACATTACAAAACAAACACCCAATTACCATATTAGTTTAGTGTCTTTGGAAACTCGGAACATAATCTTCAAATCATGGTGAATGATCTTTAACATAACCCATAATGATCTTGTTTTTCTTCTACATAAAACCATTCTTTAAATCCTGTGGATAAAAAAACATATAAAGGGTGATCCCAAATTCTCAATAAGGGTAATCATGGAGAAACAAAACTATATACATTTGAATTTAAAAACATGAACATAATGTTTAAACGTCAAAATATTGAGAAATGACATAAAACATGGCAATACGTAAGGCATAGATCATAATGGAACATAAATCATGATAAAATAACATGTGAATAAAACATGTAATTGTGGAGAACAATTACAAACATGATATGGTTTCCATAGTAGCCAAGGAATTGCAGCCAAGACCATCCTAGTGGACAAAGTCCCTTACTGAATCGAGTTCACTCCTCATTCCAGTTCTGTATCACTGAACTAGATTAACATACCTTTCCATCTGTTTCTATCTCATGAGATATAAATCATTACACAATGAATTTGAGAGAGATATAGGTCCCACCCATCTCATAATGAAATCATTCTTACTTGTGACACAAAATAAACATCAATCATTCATCATAACCTAATGAATAAAATGGGTCTCATAAACATCATCCCATCATAAAGTAATCCATATAAAAAATCGATATCATTTCATCAAAAGAAGAATCAAACCATATAAAAAAGGGGACATTATACTTGAAACATAATCATACTAAAAAATGACAACATAGACGGAATATAATTTTGACAAAACATGTGAAATGAATTCTTGAGGAAAATATCCTTTCTAATTCAAAACCATTCTCTATCACAAAATACAATTCAATTTTAAAAGAGAAGGGATTTTGTTGAAAATAATCATGAAATCTTGTAGAGGAAGCTGCATGAAAACTAGGCGTTATGAAATTGTAAAAAATTTGTTATGACATATAAGTTAAAAAAACATTCTCCTCGTACTTTCGTCGGAAAAGTCAAAAAGTTTCTCATATGGTAATCAAAAGGATGATTCCTTCCATAACATAATGTAAAAGTCAAAGAGGGGTAAAAATTACTTTAATCATACATGGGAGAATATTAAACATTTTGTGAAAAACAAATTATGGACATGTATGAAAAATATAACCTTAGTAAATATTTACGTATAGGCAATCTCAGATAAAAATAAGATTTGGAAGGTTATCCCTTACCATAAGTCCAATTTCTTCTGTACGGGTCCGAAAATCCTGCATATTAGGATTAAAAATATTATTAACCTGTAACATAACCATAATAATATTTATGATATCATATATGATTCACTTATGACTTTATATTACCCGTTGTTTTGGAAATTCCATTTTAAAGCAGTGTTTTGGGTAAAATCGTTTCATTTATTGTATGTGTTTGGACTTGTTGTTATTTATATTATTATTACTTATATCATGATTTACGTAATTCCAGAATTTAAAACATTATTTATATATCATATATATTTAATATATATATAATATATATAGATAAATTAAATGAAACACACCATTCTTGGAGACGGTAGGCCGTTCGTTCCCATAATTAATGAATGTAATTGGAGTGGATGATATAATATCTCATAATCAGAATGATTTTATAATAACCATATATAGTTATTCATTACACCATTATACCCATCCAAGTAAGGTGGTGGTGGAAAAACAGATTACACCACAGCGTGGAGACGGTATTCCGTATGTACACACGCGTGGTGATTTCATTTTCCATAGGTTGGATAGAAGGTGAAATGAGGTTGTTTCATATTTAGAATAACGTATCAGTATATTATTTATATTGATGTTATTACATTATAATGAATAAAATAAATAAAAGGAAGTATAATAAAAAGAAAACTTGAATGATTCGGTAGAAGAGATTACCTCTTCTTCGACACGCCTCCCCATAACCTCCTCTTCTGGCACTAAAGTTGGCCTTTGAAAAATACCAGGACCTCTAGTAGGTTCCTATGGAAGTTTAGAAGTGAAATGGGAAAGGGTTGGCTGAGCTTGATGCCTCAATTTTTTTTGAAGAGGAGAGGTAGGAGGTTCCCTTTTATAAGAGAAGAGAGGGGCACCTTTGGACACATAAGAAATATTAATTTATAATAAATTTAAACTCCACTTAAAAACCTACAAAAAGTTACTCAAATATGAATATGAGATGCGATAGGGTTGTAATTTCATTGTCTAATAAAATTTAGACATTTTTGGAATTTATTTTAAAACTTATCAACTTGATTTATCCTTATTTAATATATTTACTTTTATTTCTGATAATAATATTCTAGATTTTAAATTGTTATAAAAAATTACTTATGTGTTGTTATTTGTCCATAATTGGATAATTTAAGAAATTATCGACCATATAAATTTCAATTTTTATTTTTTAAATATTTTTTAATTTTTAATCAATTTAATAATATGTTATTTTTATAAAAAAACAATAGTGTCAATGTTGACACTATTAATTTATTTGAATTTAAATAAAATCTAAAAATAGGATATATTCGAAGAAAAATATTTAATAGCTGTATAAAATGTCATATTCATCTAAAATAATCATGGAGCACATTAATTTTTTCATGTAATATTTATTTTAGAATTTTTATAACCATTAATTTGATATTTCCCTTAACAAAATAATTACTACAACATATTTGTATAATTACATAATATACATATTTGTTGCATAAAAATTAATAATAAAATAGTATGATGAATAAAAATTTAATAGATTTAATAAGATTACATTTAGTTGAATTTATCTTCTAAAGCACCCAACTTTTAAATTGATATATTTCTTAAATTATGAAGGTGACAACTCTGGCATCATTTTAAATAAAAAACTATAAATGTAATAATCACTTTAATAACGATCCAAATGGTCAAAAATTCGAGCTTTAGATGCATCTGGTTCAGTTTTACATGACCACTAAGTTTTGGAAAGATTTTTGGGCCTTTATGGGTATTATTAGTCTAATAAAAACTATATTATTGATTTTTCACTAAATAAATAATTTCGGCATCATTAATGAATAAGATATTGAGGTAATAAAAAATTTCATAAAAATTAAAACTAAATTACCATGATAAATAAAAACCTCTTAGATATCAAATGAGTATTTATAACAGAATTTATATTCTGTATAACCTTATATTAAAAATAATTTAATTATTAAATTTTGAGTGAGTCATATTTCGCTTTCATTAAAATAAAATAAATTAATGGTCTTAATCACATTAAAGTGATTACTAATATATACCATTTCAACCCAAGTATATTTTAGGACGAAATATAATCATCCATTTATATTAAGACAAGTGTTATGATAATTTTATAATTTTATTTTTACCCTCAATTACCTAATTTACCTTTAACTATGGTAAATAAAATTTATAGTAGTTACTATTCATAATGGAAAAAAAATTAGTCTATTAAAATATTTTGGACCCACTGATTCCATTAATGGAATCCACTTTTCTAAATTCAAAACAAAGAAGTTTCAGTAATTAATTTAAAATTGATCTCATTGTCGAAAAAAACTGGTTTTTGTTTAAAACATTACCAAAGATTTAATTGATTTAGCCTAAGAATTAAATGTAAAATCAATGCTAATGACATAAATTATATTAAATGGTAAAAAAATATTCTATTTATACTTTAAAACAACTTACTATTATAATTTAACCATATAAATTATCACGATGAAAAAAGATTTTTTTAAGTAAAATTTAGGATGTTTTTACTATTCATCAAAATAAGAACGTTGTCAGAAAAATATCAAAACATTATCCAATGTAAATTTTTATATAATGATTCAAAATAAGAAGTTTATTTTGTAAAATTGAACTTATAAACTTGTCAAAAAACATATATATAATGGGTGTTCCATCGAAATTTGATAAAATTGCATTTTTTTAAAAATACTTCTTTTATAAAACAATTGATTTTGTTTTCATATCTCATTCTGTAAAATGTGTAGGATGAATTATAATGTTATAAATTTTTTAATTAAGATAATACTCTTCATAACAGCTAGTTCATAATAATATTTTAACAATATATCATTGTTTAGTGAAACCCAGTATTGCGTACTACACAGGCTATCGAGGAAGGTCGTGATTGCATGTAATGCAAGACTAGTCAGGGAAGCGTGCAGTTAAAGCTCCCTTTACTAATGTATATAACATAATCAAAACAAATTTGATTAATATATTAAAAAAAATTCTATACTTAATGTTGCATAAAATAATTTCTACAAAGAGAACATGAAATTGTGTGTAACACGAGCCAATAATAGTGTTGCGTATACTGCTAGCTAATACGGTGTTGTGTATAGTCCAAGATAATCTTGGTATATCTTACAATAAAAGACATCAAACAAATTAAAAATAATATATATCATAAAATCTTGGTGTGTTACACCTGGTGTCCCTCAGCATCACCTCACCCTCACCCGACCTGCGGAATCCCTAAGGACCAGACCCCCACGACATGCCTCCCGCTTCATGATCCCAACCGCACCAACTAAAAACCATGGACGCAGATTCCCTCATCCTCTCTATGTCGCGACATAGCCCACTACCCCCCCCCCCACATGGGCCTTCATGTTTCTTTATCATTCTTTTGTCTGGTTTTCCCCTTTTTATTGTCCTTTTAATTTTCATTTCCCTTTTTTGTTCCGTTTTGCGCCTAACCCTAAACTGGGTTCCCTCCCAAATCCATTATGGTATTTCCTTCTTTTTTTATTTGAATAATCTATTATTATAATATCTAAATTATTATCATAACTTTTGGAGAAGTCAAAAAGTTATATATATTAAACTACATACCAACTAAAGCTATCTAATAACCTATTTAAAGTGAAAGCCATTGTTAATAAATTATTTAATAAAACATGTATTTATATATCTCATATTATATACTCATAATTTTATTATAAATTAAATTAATAATTATAATAATTTTTACAAATAATTTGTAATTTTGAAATTTTTTAAAACAAATGTTAATATGATATGTTTACAATCATATTTTTTCCCATTATTAATCATTATATTAGTTAAATTATAATTATTATTTACTTATTTTTTTATAATTTTATTAAAACAAAATTCAAAATGTAAATTTATATTCAATTATTAAATTCTATATTTATACATATCTATATAACATATTTTCGAACTCATATAATATATCAAATAATTTTCTGCATAATTAATATACCGCCAAACTAAAGTCATTAAAATATTTTAAAATAAGAATATTCAATGTCAAGTATAACCACATCTAAAATTATAATTTTTATAATAGTATTTTCATCTAATAAACAAATATAACTATATATATATTTTACATTTTGGAAAACAAATGAACTAGTTATGTTATTTTACTTATTATTTTAAAATAATATATAAAATAATTATTTGATAAGAATAAATTATGTTTGACCATAATAGTTATTTTTATTCTTTAAACAACGTGAGATAATACTTAGATTGAAGTTTCTACTTTGTACAAATAACAAAATAAAACCTCAATATTACCAATACATGAGAAACAAGTTTTTCAGGCATTACAATTGTGGATCCAAACCCTCAACAACATAAATGATGTGCAATGGTAGGTGCGGCACATTTTTGTCTGAACAATGGAGCTTGATAGTAGCTCAGACTTGTTAAAAATATATAGCATCAGTACAAGGGTATGGTCTAGGAAAATGGTGAGCCAACATGGGGAGGCCATTGACAGGATGACTGATAATGGAGGAATGCAGAAGGAGGTCATGTTGGGGCCTATGTGGCAAGTGGAAATGGGTCGTGGTAGGTGGTTGCTGCATTGAAAGGGGGATTCTGTAAGGGTAGACTAGAAGACAAGGACGCGAGCTGAAACATGGCTCGATACCAAATTTTAGGATCCGGTGATGACATGAATATGGGGAAGATGGAGGTACATACATTCTACGATTACAGTAGGGATGCGGTCCTGCGGACCGTGTGAGGCACAACAAGAAAGGCATGTGTGTGCAGACCAGAAAAATGGGGCCATGTGGCTTCAGCAGCCCTGCGTTCTAGTATCCATGGTGTACCAGTAAAAACGTAGTTTCCCAATGAGCCAGGGGTTTTTGGATGGGCAGAGCTGGTTCAGGTCAGACCTGTACTGATCTTGAGTAATACATTTCCACTAAAATGACCATAACATTCAAATAAGAGGGATGTTTGACAAACTGTCAATGGTGATTGGACATTTTCGATGAGATGATCATTTTGAGATAAATTATTTTTGTTTTAGAATTGGACAATATTGGTAAAGTGATTACCTAGGTTCATTTATCGAGGTTTTAGTATGGTATTATGTCTACATCAATAGATAGTGTTCCCCTCTAGAGGCCAATGTCCTGATAGAGTTATGGTATTCCCCTTGGGATTGGAGTTCTCTTCTATCACCACTGAAGGATTTTATTTAGAATTGACCAGACCTCTGAGAGAATGGTGTTATTCCTCCATCTAGTGGTACAAAAAGAATGAGTGTGTTGGTATACATTGAAAAGAATCCCTTACATTCTGAGCCACATCATTAGGGTTGTTGGTATTATATGAGAAGGATCCCCTATATTTTCAGATAATATAGATTGGGTAGTTTGTATTCTATGTGAAAGATATCCACTTTGTATACTATTATATTTGACAAGAGTATTTCCTTTTATTCGGGGACCAAATTAAAGGGGCCACTTCACAAGAGACTCTGATGATATCATTTCACAAGGAATGAGTTCAACTAAAATGAGCATTCCTAGAGTATAATCCTAAGGTAATGATTGGTTATAACTTGCCTCTTTATTTGGAGTCTATTCATGAGTATATCATGATATCCTTGGTATATGTTTTATATACAAATACATGGGGAGAGTTTTCTGAACTATTTTTATGTGGTATACATTTTTTATTTTTATGCGTTATAGTTTGTGTATTTTTTGTGATATAGTTGGTGTACTTATGTGTGGAATCCTTCAGGGTGTTCCTCTATGCTTTTACGTCATGTGTTTTTTGTGGTGCTCCATTGTGGGGTTTCTTCGTCGCGTTCCTTAGTGGTTTTCCTTCATGGTATTCCTCAGTAGTGTTTCTTCATGTTTCTCTTCAATGGTTTTTCTTCGTGGAATTCCTTAATGGTGTCCTTATTTGTGTTCCATCATGGTGTTCCTTCTTGGTGTTCCATCATAGTGTTCTGTAGTGTTGTTCCTTCCTAGTGTTCCTTATTGGGGTTACATTATGGTGTTCCATCATGGGGTTACCTCCTAACATTCCTTATCTGTGTTCCTTTGTGGTCTTCCATTGTGGTCTTCCTTCATAGTATTCCTTTTAAATTTTCTATGTAGTATTTTTACTTCCTGGTTTCGAGCATTCCTACCGAGTATTGTTTTACTCACCCCTGCACGGGCTTTTCCGACATTTTTTGTGTCCTATTCTGATAATTGATGCTTTGATGGATTCCTAGATTGCATTGGACCAGGTGGTGCTTATTTAGACAAGACGGTTTTTGTGTGCTACAACAACATTAGAAACCATTCAAGAACCATTACATTAAGGTAAATTTTCCTTTGTACGAGTTTCATGATCATGTTGTTAAATGTTTAATGAATCATTATTTTCTTGGTCTTGCATTCTCACACTCTTTACTATCCAGTTTTCTACATTCATACTATGTTTTTGGTATCTTAGCATTTTTCATGGTTCATTACATAGTGTTTATAAATTTTAGAATTATTGGGATTTGATATATATGTGCGTGTTTATAAGTATTTAGGAAAATGCATCCCATTTGTGTGATATGTCTACTCGGTGCAAGTCACAAGCCCGTGGCCTATTGAATCCATGCTTGGGGTAGTCATGAAACATGCCCCTCAGTGATTGGTGGTGACATGGAGACACCCAATAACATTTCTAAATGGAATAATAAAATGATTTATGTGTAGAAAATATGGGTATAAATAATAATATTTCTATGAAAATCAAGAAGTGTATGACTGAATGAAGTAGATTTCATCTGAGGTATCCATTTTAGTTAGTTTTCATATCTATGGGGATCCAAAGATTTTTCCGATTCCACTCCCTCTTTTGAATAGTGATCCCATGACATATGTACAACTTCTGTTCGAATAAATTGAATAAATTAGTTTTGTATTTTTATTAAATAATTAAATCTTAATAAATTTTTTTCAATGGTATTTTATGAATCCAGATACATATAATAAATTTGTTAAATTTTAGAACCATATATGTCTTCATTAACATAATAACTACTGATTCCATCACGTGTCAATGTGTTTAATGTTAATCATGATATTAAATTCATAATCAACCAATTAAAATAATTTCTATAGTAATAAATGTCAACAGATTTTCATTTTTTGTGGAATCTATAATTAGAATATAACCCATTATATTATAAAATATTGTAGTGTAGTCATTACGCAATGAAGAATTCACTTATATTTTCTTGTAATAAGTTTATTGGTTTTGGTAACCAATATGGCTTATCTAATCTTTTTTTGATGTAATAGTGGGTTATCGCAAGTTGGGGATGTTATAGGTTTTATAAAAAATAATTCAGAAGAAGATCATCTTATTGAAATTTATGAAGGTCGTGGGGGCTTGATAACTATATTGTTTTTTGAAAATAGTATAACTAAAGGACTCATCACTTTTTTATGGATCTTATGATCTTTTTAAAGTGAATTTATGTCATCAGGAATAAAACATAATTTTTTGGATATTATTTTCCTAAATTAATTCAAAAATTATAACATTATCAAAACACAACTTATGTTTGAGATTATGCTTATAAAAAACAAATATATCAAGAAATCATGATTATTAATATTATAATCGAGTAAAATAATACCTCATATTTTGGAAAATTATGTTGAAATGAATACATTTTCCTATTCAATACATATCGAATGAATAAAATGGCAACAAAATTATCACATATTTATGTATTTTAGGTCCTTATCATTCAATTGATCATTCTATTTCTTATGATCAATGTCATATGTGACTATAAATAATTATTTTATATTTTCAACTAAGACTATATCTTAAATTTCAATTAATTTTATTCTATATAAAAACATTGTTGATTTATATTCCCAAAAACCTATGTTACTCCATTTCTCCCTATGTAAGAGGATGATTTGTAAACTATATTTTACAATGTGGGTTTTCAATAATGTAATTATAAATAATAAACACTTCATTTCTTTGAATAAGAAAAAATTTAAAGGACACCTTTTATTTACCGTGTGAAGAGTGTAACACCCTAAAATTATAATATAATATCAATATATTAGATATCATATGTGACACACAACACCAAGGTTTAAAAACCCTGTAATATATTTCATTATATTTAATCTCTTCAGTAGCTATCATAATATACAACCCTGAGCCGAAATTAACCATAATAAAGTATAAGATTAAAAAAATATATTTAATAGATTTGTATGAATAATAACATATAATTTATGAAAATAATGGTATGATATTGATTAGAATTTATATAAAAATCGTTTAAAATAAAAACTTTTTTTTGAAAAATATTATTCTACTTAATGATAGTTTAGTCATGCTTTTCACACATGATTTAATATTATTTTTTCCTCAATTTCAGAAAACAATATATGAAAAAATAATCATTATTGTTACAATCATTAATTCCAAATTATCAGAGGGTGTTTTTTTTATTTTTCTTAATTGTTTCATTTTTTATTTGTAGTATAAACCACTAATTTTTCATAAAAAATTCATTTCCATTTAAAAATTTCACAAGGATAAATTAAATATTAAATTATTTATATTGTTAATTTTTTAAATAATATTATAATTTTTCTATTTTAAGAAATTTTTAATTTTGATATTAAAAGAATCTATATTTATGATAATTTTCTTTATGAAATCCCTCTTTTTCATCACATCATTCAGATTAGTTTTAAATTTATAATTTAAAATTCTATGAATTGAATATGTTGTGATGGCTTTATATTATCTAATAATTTATATAATTATAATTTTATAATATGTAGAGCATAATGGTTCACATAAATATTTGTGAAAATATTAAAAACTAGCTACGAGGTTCAGGAAAAAATATATTTACTCAAGAGTTAAACAAAAAAGATAAGTGCGAAAATTAACTAGCATCATGTATAAAGTATATTTCATTCCAATATATTCATAATGTATTTTTCATGGAATGGTAATGATATATTTTTGTTACTTTATACATTTTAAATATTTGGATACACATTTTTCTTTTCAAAAATTATCATTTTGTCTCTCATCTCACTTATAATGGCCTACCCATATTCTCTCTTATTCATTAGTAAAACCATATTGGATTGAAAAACACCTAAAAAATAAATTCCACAATTATATACCCAAAATTTATTATCACTAGATTTATTAAGAATCCATTCTTGGTATATTTTTAGAATAATCCTGAAAATGTGGTCTGGGAGAGTTAAAATTATGAACGTTGTGTTTTTTTCTTCAATATCCATTAAATATTATTCATTTGCTAAAATATAATGAAATAAAAATATACTATATAATTTGATTTTATTATGTTAAATAAATTAAATTTATTAACCTTCACATCCATTACATTGAAAAATATGATGTCACTAGTCTGTACGAAGGACTATAGACTCACAAACTGATTGGACACGTATAGAATCAACACCTCTCACGGATGTGTATGATAATAGGTATAATTATTATTTATGATAATTATAAACTAATTATTCCTATTATTTCACTATATAATATATAATATTTTTTAATTCCCCTTTTATATTGGATATGATAATGTCGCTCATGTGTACAATATATTACTATATCAAAAAGATAAACATGTTTTTGTTGCACACATTACATGGTAGGTAATAATGATAATTTTAATGAATATTTTTCATAAACATGATATAATTATGATATTCCTGAAAAATTTAACATTATTACACTAATATATATATTTATATTTACATTTTTACATTTTATCTAACTGAATGATGATAATTTCATTCATATACTTGTGGGCTACAATCATCATGAGGTGTCATGACACTCTTTTCATCATCACACTATATGGATGATATGTATTTATATATAATTATAGAAAAAATATGGTATTTATTAGGTTTTCCTAATTATTTTATGATGAAATATTTCTTACCCCATTTCCAAAATGATGATTTAGAAATAGAAATGTTACTCATGTTTATGAACAGTCTATTGTCTCCATGATCAAATCATACAACATTTCTTAAATCAATAATTCATGATTGTTCATAATGGTATTGAGTATTTATATATATGATAATTATGAATAAATTATTATTTAATTTGTTTTCAAATAATGAAATCATAGTTAAATTTCAACCTACTGATGTCATTTTTGACACATAATTCAAATATCATCTAAACATAGGATTTAAACATAATTTAAAAGTTAATTTCACATACAAATGAAATAAGTAAAATTAAAGACATAATGAACATTAAAAATACTATTATAAAATTAATTACATATACAATGTTTATTTTTCTAGAATATAGTCAATATAGGAGAAAAGTTGTACTCAAGGTATGGGACTTCCTCACAGTTTCTCTTCATTGAGAAATATTATAATTTTATGCACCTAACTTCAATTTTTTAGTGCATGTAATTCCCATTTTTATGTCTAATATAATTATTACTTATTAATTCATTGTATTTGATCTTTCTATTTCAATTATTTCATCAATGGTGATTTTAATTCAATGTATCCTAGTGATAAAGAATTTCATAAGTCAATTTATTCATTGGATTATATGAATTCATTATTTACATTTATATTATATGATTATATGCGTAATTACTTCAAATTATATAATGTTTTATTCCAACTAATTTATGTCTATTTAAATTTGATTCAAATAATTTATTCCCTGAATAATTCTCACTTCAACATTATGATCATTGAATGTGTGTATTTAAAATCTCATTAGAATCAAGATTGTTTATTCTTGAATTTTAGTCGAAATAATTTTATTGATAATATTCAAATTAATATATCAAAAAAATTATATATGATTATTCATTAAAATATCATGTAATATAAAACATTTTATAGTGTTTGGTATTTAAAAATATCAATAATGTGTTTTAAAGAATATTTGAATGTGTTTCACTCTTTTGTCAAAAATATTGTTTAATCCAAAACTATGTTTTATAAAAATGATTTCATTTTTGTTGTCCTATTATCTGATGATTTTTAAATGAAATTTTTACCCATGAATTTTTATTAAATATTTATTTTAAATCTATCTCCATGTCATCTTCCAAAACATATCCAATTTTATTTTACTAATTTTTAATGGAATCATTGTTTTAACATACTCGACATGTATGAAATATCCTTATATAATAAAAAGTAAATGTTTTTAATTTTAGTCGATAATATTAAATGGTTAATTTTTAATGAAATTATTTTAATTTTTTTGTGTTTTTATTTTTAAATGAGTATTTTCAAAATGAAAATTATATTTCCCTCAATAATGTTTTAATGGAATTTTTAAAAATAATTATAATAATCAGTGAAGAAAATATTTATTTTACTTATAATTCAATAGGGATATGTTATATTGATATTATTATTATTTTTTCTATTGATAGTTTTTTAAATTATTTTCTGAAGAAGGTTTTGACATTCTCATTCATGATTCATTTTTTATTTCCATAAATTTTCCATGAAATATTCACTTACACGTGATCGTAGGACATTAAAATTCCCATCAAAAACCATAATAATTATAGTCTATATATTTTTTGATTAAATTATTTATCATTTATACATATGTATGTAATCATCGATGATTATTTTTTTATATGGGGGAAATGTTGATATGTCAATTTTCTTTAATATGTATGGGAATTTGTGGGAAAATAACATTATTCCTTAATTAAATTGATTATATGATATATTAAAAATTATTTGAACCTCCAGTGATGGTTGGGACACAATATTATATAGCCTATCAATGCATTAGTAGCATGATTTTTCCAATCAGAAAAAAAACATAAAATGGGATTTCATACCTGATTTAAACTATCTTTTGAATGGTCTAGACGGTAGAATAATCATGTGGCTAAGAAAACGAGGATCGATGATAAAGAATTTACATAATTAAGAATTAATTTATTATTATTTATTATATATTGACATTTATATTATATTAGGATATATATAATTCATAGTTTATGGATTATATTGAAATTTATTTCTTTAATCTAAATTTTTTACATTGGTTTTTACTTATCATGTTACTAATCATATTTTCATCATGATATTATCTCTATATAAATATCATTCTCATTTTATTGTTTAAATGGAATTTCTTTTCAGTTATTTCCAATTCTATATTAATTATTCATTTTCATGTTATTTAAATAGAATGTGTGTTCATTTATTTACCTTTACAATTTTTTTATGCACACTAAGTAATGATATCATCCATTTTACTGAATCCAAATTGAGTATTTGAGATAAACATCATTTTTTATATTCTCTAAAATTCATTATGTGTACACCAATTATAAATGTGTTTTACATTACCACTAATCCTATGTGATATATCATTTGGGTAGTCATCACATTTCCCATCACATTGGTTGTTGAATTTTTTTTGTTCTATATCAATCAACTAACTAGAAATGGAAAATTAGGGATGAGTCTATTTATACAATTGAAACATAATTTAAAAAATATGAACATTAAATGGAAAAATCCGAAAAGATTTATAATCCAAACATATGAATTTCCAGGCTCCCATCTATGTTATCCATAATGTATGTCCAAATATAAAATCATATTATAAATTTTTATCCCATAATAATTGTTCATAAGGAGATTTGGAGTCCTCCCCAATATATAAACATAGATTTTCAAACCATGTGTGTATTTTGGCCCATTATTTCACCAGGTTAGGATAGAATATAGGTCAAGGTTCCCTTTTTTTGTTTTTACCCCTAGGCCCAACAATTCATGATCCACCTCTACGTGTAGTGACTATAGAAGGATGCATATTTTTTGGAAACAACATACACTATAAATTAGAAAATCAATTTATTTTTTTATTTTTATAGTTATCAATAATGATTTTTCTTCTGTGTTCTTGTCCTAGTACACAAAAATAAATATAATTTTCCCTAATACCAACCATGGAAAATCAAATTCTAAAACATGTTATTGCACATATTTTTACATAAAGATACATTTAATAAAACCCCATGTGATTATTTTTCCAAGTGTATTTGAAAAATTTGGTATATAACATAATTAATTGTAATATAAATACAACATTATTATTTTAAAACTCCATATTATGTGATAATATTTGTAGGATATTTCAAAACTGCATGGGATTGCAGGGTGATTCACATAATAATGGGGTGAGCTACAAATTATATTAATGGAATTATCAAGTAATATCATCATAAATGTAATATATGTGAGTATATTGGAAAATTAATTTTGCATAAATGGGGTCATAATCATAAATAAGGAAATGAAATCATGATATATGATGGTAACATGATAAAATATATGAATGAGGAAACAAAATTAAATTTTAAATCATTAATATAATTAAAATATCAAAACAGAAAAATAATAACATAATTTGAACTGTAAAACCTCCATTGAACAATACATGAAATTTTATTAAATTCAGCAATAAACAGAGTATTGGGTGGATATATAATTCTTATCCCACCCATTACATTCATACTAATTATAAGAAAATCTAGGAAAAATATATCATTCAATAAAGGATCATTGATATTCAAATTTAATTACAATATTATGATGTGTGGGATTAATTCATGGAATTAGTCACTAAATTAAGGGTAAGTATGTATATGTGAATACTATTGACTTGAAATATGAATTGGTATTCAATGTTAAAATGTATCATAGGGAAAATTGAAAGGATAATTTCGGTTGAAAAATTGGGATTCATAAAGAGCAGTGGATTGGTTACATAAGACTAAAAGGGGTTAATCCATATTTTTTCATTATTATTAATGTAAAATGGATGTGTATGAACATATATCAATATGAATATTTATGAATCAAATGTCATAATGTAATTAATATTGTTGTTGAAAGAGGAGAATGTTATTTAACCATACCACCAAAGGGTACTTCTTAATGATTTTAATGGGCTAATTAATATCATGAAGAATCCTAAGATGTAGGTTATAGAGGTAGGGGCCATGTAATTTATTTCAATATGGGTTTTCAATGAAGTAATTTTTAAGGTTCAGTGGGTTTATTTTGAAAAAAAAGTGAGGATAATTCATTATTATTTTTAAACCATATGTTTTAGACTCTATATGATAATGTAGTAAAAACTAAAAACCATCCCTTGGTTTTAAACCATGGTACCAACCATAAAAGATAGTGTTATTTATTTTATATTCCTATAAATTTTAATCGTTAATATAATACACTTGTTGATGATTAATTGACTCATTTTTATAATAAAATAATATTAAATCCTTAAAATATAGTAAATATTCTGCAGGATTCATTAAGGATCTTTAAAATTTGTGAATTAAAGATAAAAATATGATATTTAATAGATGAAATATATATTGGGTCATGAATACCTTTAATTAGAATATATTTCATCACCTTAGGTAAATTTTTATTTCATAATATAGACTATATATTTAAATCGTATTTAATATTTTATTGAAACTTTAACTATCTCGAGAATATATTGAAAGGATAAAAATTTGATAATATTTGCATGCATATTTAAATTTTAATATTTCTCATATAAAAATAATTAACCAATTTTGGTAACATAATCTTTCTATTTAAAATATCTATTTAGTGAAAATAATTTTATAGGTAATAATGGTTTTTATGAAAATTATAAATACTACATTTTACATTGTAAAACTGTTTTATCATTTATATATAATACATATTATTTGATACTAAATGTTTTATTAAAATATCATTTATCTAAAAATTAATATAATTCCTAAAAATGTGTCAGGATTGAATTTATATATTTCCCTTAAATATATTTATTGTTTCATGATAACAAAATCTAATTGTTATCAAACTTATAATCAATTTATAATAAGATAATATTTTCTAAAATGATAAATAAAATTATTAATTTAATATATATAAATTCAAACTATTTGGTTCTATTTATATATCATGTTATAAAAATAGGGAATTCCTTGAAGTTAATGTGTTCAATGGTTATATTTTCATTTTGTGTATTATAAAACATTGAATGGTACGTGATATCTATAATCATGAAATTATCATATAGATGGTTTGTATCGATATTTATTTATAGAATATCATATTTATCATCATCATGGGGAAATCCAAGTTGTTCTTCCCCCCTCTAAAGGTATGATAAATGGGATTCATAAGGTACAATCCAACTGGTCGATGCTATCATGACCTTTGTCTGTATGAAATGATTTTTAACGTAACCATTAAAAGAATATTCTTTTCAAAAGTAATAAAATAGTTATATTACAATTTTTTGGCATGATTAATTGTTTTATAAGTATTAATGACCATATAATGGTCCAAAATGACTAATTTATTGCATGTTTAATAAATAAAATCATTTATTAATAAGGTAATTACTCAAAAATATAATTTCCTTCATAAAAGTTACAGACATTAAACTTTTAATGAAAAAACAACAATTAAATTTCCCAAATCACACCAGATTCATTAATTTCATTAGGATGATTCAAAAATTATCACCATGATTTTCTTGTGTCTTATATTAAAATTAAATTTCTATCATAATGAACTAATGTAATTAAACAATGCAATACATGAAAACACTGTTATTATATACATTAATATATATGGTTAATTACATAACCCAAATATCATTACTATAAACCCATTACACAAATAGATTATTAAAAGAAATTTTTCATTAGTATATTACCCATCATGAATTATAATTGATCATAACAAAAACAATGATCAATTATATTGAAGTATTTAGACCATTAATCTTAATCAAATTAATCACAAATGAAATGAATATATATTTTATCATAACATTAATGAAACCGATTTTCATATAGATATTACACAATATCATAGATAAAATCCATATTCATTATATATATATATATAAATATATCATGTGCTCCATAAGGTGAAATAAAACAGATAATGATACCCTTATCATAATAATTTTGTAGTTGTTTCTTTAATTAAACTAGAAAAATACAACTAGGGGTTAGTTATTTATTCTAATTCAGGAACAAAGACATTAAAGAATTCAAATTCTTGGTCATATTGTTATAGAAAAAATTACTCTAGGAATAATCGAAAATATTCCATTAAAAATTAACATACCATATTCTAATAATATCATATTCTTTTATTCATATTCTTTAATAATTTCAATTGGGATATATACAAAGAAATGACTCAGACATGATTCATTTGATGTACTCTCCAATTAATCAATATTGGAATATATATATATATATCCATCAAAAATTGTAATTTAATTCTGTAGCCAATAATGTTTTTATATAATAATTTTAATTCAAATACATACCAAATATTATATCAATGATAAAAGAGGAAATTACACTAAATTCCTTAAATAGGGTAAGCATATGTCTCATAATAAGGACTTACAGATACATGTTTCTTGTAGGAACATTTCAACAATGATTCATGATTTAAATCACCCTTATTTTGGTGATACATAAATTTATAATTTAGTTAGAAAATATGGAGGATATAAAATAGTGTGATGATCAATTTTCAAATAAACCATTACATAAAGTATATTATATAATTAATGTATATTCCTCCATCTCAGTAGGATCAACAAATATAACTGTATTGATAATATAATATTGGTTTTGATCCCATTTCCTCGTATGAGTTAGAGTACATTGATTATTTAGGACATTCCTTTAATAATTAAAATTTTAAATGAAATTGTATCATTGTAATTTGTATTCTAATCTATTTTGAAGGAATTGAGTATCATGATTTCATTTTTTCCCTTGTATGTAGTAATTACGCATAACATTTAACTATGTCTGAGATGGTTTGATCCCAATGTTATTAAATCACGTGAAATATAACCTTCAATTATTTTTCATTATTTAATACCATCAAACACGTATCTCATCCGTTATATTCATCATTGGATTTCATTTGAAAGTATATGACTTAGTGAACTCTTTATTTTCATTATGGAAGAAGTTAAAAAACTGTTAATACAGGGAAATTTTTTATTTAACTAGTTCACTTTGATGATATAGCATTAATACATCAATAAAGTAGTTGATATTTTCATTATGTATTGGGTATATAATCCCCAATAACCCTTACTTAATTTATACCCCTAACATCAGAATAATCCAATACATTCTCCTCCTCTTTTTATATTTATTTAAATATAACTTCAAAATTATGTCATAATTAAATAGGAAAATTTTATTCAATGAAGATCAATTTAGAGATATTAAATTATATATCCTTTACCAACACTACCTTCATAGTGATTTGAATCAATGAAAACAACTTGCTTGTACCCTCATTAAGTCATTAGACATCCATGATAACCTTATCCTTTTTATAATAAAATAATGATCCAAATAAATTCTTGAAATAAATGATCTATTTCTATTCCTAGAGTGGATCATGGTTCCATTTATAGGTTATGATCGAATTCACAAAAAGTGATAAAATATCATCACACCTTCATAAGGTGAACCATGTTATTATAGGAAAGAAACGTTCTTTATTATTATATGGGTAAACTTCTCTAAAATACTCATAATCTTTTCAACCCCATAATGAAATCCATTGAATGAGTTTGGATGTATATATGTACACAGATTAAAAATTCTGACCTAATTTATATTTCATCCATCTGACGCCATTTCATATAAGGTAGTACCCTTAATTAGTTCAGGAATATCTCTATAAAGTAAAAAAATCGGATTTTAATATCAATAAATTCATTATAATTCCATATAATGTAATATATAAATTCTTCTATAAAATCCAAAGGGGTTGATATAGGTTTATGATCTCTATTTATATTCTTCTATATCTATATATGATTTATTCTATTGAAATTACATTGATTCCCACTTTAACAAACCCATCAATAGTAAACTTGATATAATGGTTATTAATTTATATTTTTACATAATACATGGATCACAATAGATAAGATCACATAGTTTACTAGTCATAGGAAACTAGATACATATATAAATTCTTCATTATATTAAATAACTACATCTTATAAATATATAAAATATATATTATTCTCCTTGTAATAGATTGTCTATATGTTGTACTCATCTTAGTTTCCTCCTGAAATAAGATAAATATAATGGGTGATCTTGTAGGTTTAGTTAAGGTGTTCTATATAATAGTATATATCATGATATTAGAATGGGATAATCAATTTGAATATAATATTTAATTAGAATAATATTTTTATGAAATGAAAATTTATGAATAATATATCCACATCTAATTAGTAATGTTCATGAAAATAATAACTAAGCATATATTATGGATGAAGTATAATTTTGAACATATTAAACATACCAAAAATCATTATGATAAAACATTATATAAAAGGCAAGGACTCTCTCATTACCCTATCCATGTTACCTCATGAGACCTACTAGTGAAGTGAGGTTCTATATCATTCTAGTCATCATCCATCTCAGAATATTCCTCTAAATTCCATTAAAATAAAAAATATGACATGAGATAGTGTCAAAAGACTAAAAAATTTTAAAACATATAAAAACTTTTAAATGTGGATTATTTTATATGATTTTTTATATAAATTAAATAATCATATTATACAAAAATATTTTCAAAACCCAATTATTTAATAAACCTATCCATATTATATCATCATGAACGAACTATGGGTCAACAATATTTAAATAAATACCGTTAACAAGTGAAAAATATGAAAATATTGTTTTTGGGAATTCAAAAAGAATAAAATGACATATGTTTCTTGGTATCACAATACCAATATTTAAAATTTCCAGAGACCAATAAATTGATAGATAAATCCTTCAAAATGATTTGAAATGGGCATGTAAATCACCCCAACCATATATCCTAGGATTGTTACAGTAGGTGCGTAGTAAGAGTACCTTCACCATGAAAATTGTTGGTGATAGGGATTTAACTGACAAAATCATCTCATAGTTATTACCCTTAACCACATCAATTACAAAACCACATCCATTTATTAGTAAAAATATAGGTATTTTTTTTACTCGGACTAACACACAGATACACATAACATCCTGAAAAAATTGGATGGTTTTATGGATGTGGTATAGACTAAGCATTAAAATACATAATAATGGCTTTATAATAAGAGTTAATGATGATATATCATTGATACATTAATATGGAATCTATAATAATTTAGTATAATAACATATCTCAAATAAAATAGATTGATATTAATGGGATTGGAAAAATGATTGATGAGAAATGATGAAGAACCCTTACCTTGAGATATTTAATTTTATCACTTTGGAAGAGAATCATAATAGTGTAAATGTAACTCATATAGATTATCTTGAGAAATATTTATGCATGGGATGGGATGAATTCTTTTGATTGTTGAGTAATGTTTGAATAGGTGTGTAATTATATAAATCATGGCGGAATAGTTTTTACATTTCTACATATAAACCATAGAAAATGTGTTGTGAAGAAAATGAATAACCATTGTCTTACCCATAGTTTTGAATCAGGGTATTTGAGTAAAATATATAATTGTAATCATTAAAATTTTGTTCAACAACACACTATTATTTGATATTATATTTTCATTAGAAATGAATGTAATCTACAATTTTTTAATCTATATATTAAATTTTATATGTTTTAATGTTTTATATTGATTTATAAAATTATGTCACTTATTAAAAATACATAACATTAATAAAATAAAATACATATTTTCTTGAAATCAATTTTGATAACTATTTAATCATTTTACAATCATTAAGATGACATAATTCATAAAGCATATTACTTTTTTTTCTTCAATATTGGGTGACAAGTATACTATATTAGAATATTATGATTAATTCACCATTGTAATATTTCAATGTTATAATCCTATAAAATATAAATTATTATGGGAAAATAATTTCAATCCCCATGAAATTTTGAAATTTTATAAAATAATTAGTTACTTTAAAATTAAGTATTTAGAGACATAACTAAAAAAAATCGTTTCCTTTTCATTTATAATATTTTTTTATGATATATATGTACAGTTAATTTTTATTTACTAGTCAATATACCATATTTATTATGAAATATATATTTGTTTTTAACTGGGTTTTTTATTTAATCATGAACAATTTTATATAATTGTAATACTAATATAAAAATGGTTCTATTTACAATGGTATGATTTTAATGGTTGGATTACTAATTGTAATACTACTATTAATATATAATTCATTTTGAATCTATACTGAATTCACATGTCTTATCTTCTACCCTAAGAATATTTCTATTCATTTCATTCATTCACGTAACAATGTATCTCTTCTATTTATATTCATCCCAGAGTGTGATCAACCATTGTTTTTGTTTAACATGTCTCCATATATTTTTATTTGTTTTATTGTAATTTAAATAATCATTGTAAAGTAATTAATGACCAATAATTCTATTGAATTCCATTATATTTTACAATTATGATGAATTTATAAAATATATATTTGTGAAATATTTTATTGATATGGGTTTTAATTTGTAATGGAAAAATGTAATGTTTTACAATAGTTTATGGTAAAAATTCAATTCATGTACCATTAATGTTTTGGGAATGATGAAATTTGAAATAAGAAGGAATATTGAATGGGAATTTTTTGAAACCTTATTCAAAAATTCACTATTACTAACACTCCCTATTGAAATATTATCATAATAATGTAATAAATTAATAGAAATGTTATTTATAATTATATTTAATTAGAAATTCATACGGAAAATGTTTTGAACTATGAAATTAAATTGTTTGTCTTTAGTGTACATGAGGATGAAGTAGTTTATTTAAAATCATGATAAAATGAAAGTGACATGGTGTAGAAAGTCACAATTATCATAAATATATATTAAATCATAGTAAATGAATATTAATTACATAACATATAGATTTATTCCAGAAATATATATGTCTTGATCCATTGAGAACACAAAAACAAAGACCAATAGATTATAAGAGATCATCTTCATCTCTCACTAAGTTCCTAAAAACAACAAAAATTCTAATATATATAATGCATAATACCAAAATTTAACACCTAGGTGAAGAAATGAAAGTAAATGGTAAGATCTGACACACAGTAAGGGTTAAATTAAAGATATCAACAAAATCCGAGAACAAGGGATTGGTAAAAGGACAATAACATTTGAAAACAATACAATATATATCATAGACTATTAAAATGAGTTATTTAATGAATCTTTATAGATTATAATACATGAACCATAAAGTAATGAAATAAAATAATATATGAGATCATACCATTGTAATAATTCATAAGATTTGTGGATCTTACAAAATTATGTACATGAATAATATAGAAATATTCACTCAATACCTAGATAACATGGAATTTGGCCCTCACATCAACTTATGAACATGAAATTTGGTCTATACATGACATAATGCACATATAAGCATGTAAAAACATCAAATTATACATATGAATGAAGTATGAAACAATACCATTTCGGTATAAAAGTAGTTCGACCCATAATATTGAGATCATAAAATCTTGTTCATGCATTACAAAATTATATCAAGTGTTACCCAAAATACATTTGGAATTATATTGAAATATAGGTCTCACCTATCAAAAAACCCATAATATTTTTTCCAAAAGATTGTTAAAAATTATTCATATGGGAAACCATGAAGGGAAAGGTGTTTCTTAAACATTTAATCATAGAATAACCAGTGGGAAAAAATTATGATTAACAATCATTTAATCCTTTTATTTCAATATAACCGATGGATAAATTCTGGTTTCCATAAATATCATTTCAATATAAAAATAAACCATACATATCGATAATAAGGATGGTATTACTGTATCATATATATAATAAATATTATTTAACATCATAGTATGTCATTTTATAGGGAAAATGATTTGGAAAGATCCCCTCGAACATTTCTAAAAAAATAATCTGTTCACATTGATTTTTTTAAACATAAATTTTACCAAAACAATATGAAAAACATTTTTATTTAAAATAACCATTAAATATTATAAAACATTATTAAAAAAAATCATGACTATGGGAAATTATGATTCTGTTTTACACATTAAAGAAATGAATCCATTCACATTTTCAGTAAAAATCCAAATCCTTATCGTTCAGAAAATTAGAATAATGTTATTTTTAAAACTATTTGGTAAATAATCAAACATTGGTAAAAATGAATTTAATAATTCATTTTAGAATAGTAAAAAAAATTTTTAATTTTTTAAAAAACCTTGAAAAGGAATAGCGAGTCGTTGCGATGGAAGAGGAAATATTACTGATTTTTAAAAAAAAACATTCTTTTGAAATCATGAGTACATATAAAGAGGTAATAAAATTGAATACATTTATTAAAAATAAATAACTTATTCATTAGGAAATTGAAATGTTTATTGAGAGGTAGAAAATAATATCTCATTATTATAATGATAATCATAATCAAACGTGATAAATGATATGATTGTAACCTCAACCTGTTACCATGTTAGTAACATTTGAGTCATAATCCTCTTTATAGAATGAAATTAAATTAGTCATTAAACATCATTATAATAATTAAATAAATTCTATTACATGTAAATGGGGGTGTATGTACACCTCTTCAAGGAAGATAAGTCCAGAATTAAATAAATGATCCAAAGATGATAATTTGAGATCATATAAACTTACCATATGTATGAACATCATTCATACACATTTATCACAATGTATAATTCAAAATTTTAATTATACAATTATTCATAATCTAGAACTATATAAATCATACCACATGTGTTTTACTTATGTCATTTTATTAATCTTTTTATTACTATTCCTTATTAAAATCTTGTTTTGAGTTATACTTCTATGTTCATGTATTTTTTTTTGTCCCTTATAATTGATCATTATCAAATGGTATACAAAATTTATACATTTATATAAATATAATATTTATTTAATATTTATTTATTTATACTAATATATAAAAATTTTAGATATAAAATTATATAAAATATTCATGTTTACATTATGTCATACGTACTCATGAATGTTGTTTTAATTTTTTCAAAGAATGCATCAAAAAAGTCATATATAATATATTACATTTATTGAGTAATTATAATAACATATACAAGAAATAAATTTATTAAATTCATACTTATTTCCTTCTAGGTAATATGTAAATGAAAGATGAATCACATCACTTCTCAAGGAAGTTATATGTTGTATAGATGAGTGATCTTATTTTATTCCCACAAAATAGAATTTAAAAAGTTATTGTAGATATTATGAATATAGATGAATATTCATATCATGAAAACTATATATAAACATTAAATCATTCTTTATATCAGTCAATAAGACTTGTTGATTATAACTAATTACCATAGTCTGTGATGTGGTAGTACATAGTAAAAACAATTGGAAATTTTATTTCACAATTGGTGAAATAATAGATTTATATTTTTCATTGAATCATCATAAAAACATCTCTATATATGGTAGATATTAGTGATTTAATATTGGAATTATTAGTAAATAAATGGACTAGTAAGAGAATATAATAAAAGAATGATATTTTTTTATGAAAATTACCTTCTCTTTGAATAACCTCTTTCTTATTTCTTACTAAGGAGCATATGCAACATGTTTTTATGCTTTTCATGTACTGAGTTTAATGTTCATTGTTTATTATACTTGTTTTGGTGTTATTACAGGCTTTTATGGGGCCGATATCCAATAAAATGGAAAATGACTTAATATTATTAGATATATTTTATTTGATATATTTTAGTCTATTTATAAATATATTAATTGAAATGTGGGGTTAACCATGTTTGAATAAATTAAATGGTGATTAATTGTTTCCCTACTAGAAACAATCATTTTCTCTATCGATGAGGTGATTTTAAATCATGTAAAGTGATTAAATTTTGTATAATTGTCTACCAGAATGAATTAAGAAATAGAATTAGATAATTAATGGATTACATCCCACCTATTAGGATTACAATATGTAATGGAAAATATTATGGTTTTAATAAAAAAGCGACATATTTTCTAGTAATTTTAGTTTTTAATGATTACAAAGTGTATAGATTGATTTCAAACCAATAAAATATGGTGAGACTTAGTTATTTCGTTTTCATAAGATTATTTTTAAATTTACTAAACCATTCACACCATAGAGAAAAATCCAACACCAATGATTTTGAACTATTAGAATAGGCCTCCAATATATTTTTATAGGTTATGACAATGGTTCATAAGGTTTTTTTTGATATATAATTGGTAAAAACTTTATCTAATGGGTTTGAAAAACCATTGGAATATTTGTATACATATTTTTATGAAAATCATTGGTAGAGGGTTGTACCATTGGATTGAAAAAATATTAGTATGTGGAATTCATGAAAATCATGGCTTGATATGAATCATACAGATCCAATTAAATTTCAATGGCCTAACTTCTTTGTTTAAATAATGTTTGTGAGAATAATATGATATATATATATATATATATTATAAAGGAATTTGAATTTTTTATGTATTCATTTTTATTTCATTCAATATTACATGAAAATTATAATACAGAAACTAACGTTTTTTGAAACCATTGGTATATGTATTGGTATTTTTTTGGACTTATACCAATATTTTTTCCAAATCCATTGGTATATAGAACTATTATGGATGCAATTAAATTTTTTATTGAGAACTCATTGTTATAACTATAAAGGATACCAATAGTTTTTCCAAATTCATCTGTATATGGTGTTTTTATAGAATCTAAAATGAATGTTTTTTCCAAAACATCGATATAGCTATGACCATTACTGACACTTTTCCAAAAAAAACATTACAATAGTGTCTTATTATGAAATAAATACCAACATATTTTGAAAAATAGTTCATATAACTATAATCTTTACCAATGTTTTACAAAAAAACCATTGTATAATATCACTCTATGATACCTATACCAATACATTTTTCCACACCGATGGTAACGTTTATTTAGTGGACATCCAATTTATAGTATTTTCAACCTTCCACTCCTGATCCAGAGCTCATCCTGGGTGATTTTTGGTGTTTCCCACCTTTCCGGATCACATATTTTAGGGATCAATAATCATGTTTTTTGAGGTTCTCCACTCTATTCATTCATTCATTATGGTTATTCAAACCATTAGTCTCATAATTTTATTTGCTCCATTGTCATTTCATATATATTATCTGACCATATTTCGAATCTATCAATTTTTATTTCTTGTCATGTCTTCCTTTTGAATGGAGTATCACTTGGTTTTCAGTCATTGATGTTGAATGTGAATAAACTTATACAATTTTAAGGTATCTATTTATATAAAAAGTTTAAATTCGATGAATTTATTATCATTATTTTACATTTTCATTTGGTTCTTCATTGATTTGAATTGATAGGCATATTTCATGGATTTATAGGAAAAAAAACATATAAAAAATGGTGTTTTCATTATAATTGAATTTTATTGAATTGGAAATTTTATTTCAGACATGAATGAATGTTTTCAAAGTTATGAAAATATTTTATATGATTTTGTACATTTTTCGATATTTTATTTTGACAAGACATGCACTTTGGGAAACTTGGGTGCATCATGAAATATTCATGGGTAAACTTAGTGTGTGTGGAAACACTAAGAGGTAACCATTGTGACATAAATGGTCAATGGAGGGAATCAATATTGGTGGCATCCTATTTTGTTCGGTTTATGAACTTTTATGTCTGGAATGTATTTTCCCATACGGTAGAGTACAAATGATAGTGTTCTAGGTCGTATTATTATTTTTGTCAAATGAAATTTTTCATCAAGGATTATTTCTCATATATTTTAATATCAGGATATATCACATGACATCACATGATGATATTTCCTGGATATGTGTTTAGATTCATAAATTATGATTTATGAATATATTATCCAATTTTATCACGTTTTCTTTCAATTATTAATTTGAAAATAATGGAGGAAATTATAAAATTCAAGGAGAAAAAATATTTATAAAAGGATTGGATTTTTGAAAGGTATTTTTCAAATTAATTATGTTTTAAGAGACAATACTACTTTATTCTTGATTAAAAACCATGTATATAATTATTGTCAGTATCCTACTATGATTTATTTTTTCTAAAAACCTAAATTTAACATTGGGTGGATATAGATTTTGTATTACAGGATATTGGAAAAAGGTTGGGAATCATTTTTCATTTTAACAACTCATTTGTTCTTTGACATTGATTGGGATTGGACTGTAGGTGACTATTTTTCTAGGGGAGGCTTGTTTGTCATACCTTAATCATACCTCTTGGGTTTTGTTGATATGGTATGAATTGTATAAAACTAGTTGTATCATTTTCTTTTTTATAGTACTGTAGTTGTATATCTCATTTTGTCATATTTAAGTATTTTTCTATTCTCTTTATTTACTTTACTTTGTGATAAAATATATGGAATATGATGTGGTTTGTCCTAGTTAGTATGCAACAATTTCTAATCAGAGAGAAGGTTAATCCTGAATTGTGCAAACTCATTCTGTGTTTCATTTTGTGTCTTGTATAGATAATTGTTTGGAACCTTTGAATCCATATTTTATGTATGAAAAAGATAAATTGCTAGATCACTTCCATGATGGAACCCTAGTTACCAGGGTGTTTATTAACATTTATGAATGTATAGACATATGGATTGTGTTCATTCAAATGAACTATATAGTACGTTGGCAGAAATTAACCCCTTTGTTTCTAAAAATAATTCACTCCTAGAAAAATTAACTATTTTAAATTAATTATTTATAAACAATAGGTTTGTATTCAATAAAATCTCAAAATATATCATAATTTTATAATGTTCTAATAGATTTTTGTCTTATTTTTCATAGAAAATCCAATTTGGATAAAATCTAAAAAATATTATAGAGGAGGCTATGAGATAGGTTCAGTATAAAAATTCATTAGTGGTCCCTCCATTTGTATATGTTGTAATACATGCTATTTATGCTCTGGGTCAAGTGATATTTAGTCACCTAGAATATCTATCAGATCCTGGTTCAATTTTTACTATTCAGAAGTTTCACATCATCTAGGGTGACATGATACTGAAGGATTTTAAAGAGGCTATTCATTGTATTTGAGAGGATATTAATCTTCTTAAATACTCATGAATATTTAATTTTGTTTTTTGAACGTACATTCTTTATGTAATGTGAAATATATGGTGCGACTCTATTTTTAAAGAAATTTTTCTTGAGGATCTAACTAGATAAAAATATTATTCAATTAATTATACCCCAAGATTCTAAATGAGGAAAATAACAATAGTTTTTTGAACATGGAGTAGGTGGAGCATTCTATTTTATAGTATTAAACACATTTGTTTGATTTTTTTCATATATAATGAATGATATTCTCTAATTAGTGTCTAAAGGAGTAGATGATTGAGTTTGGAATAAGTCATGATTTTTGGACAATGTTGATACTCGTTTTTGTTTCAACAATTTTAGTGGTGTGGAAAAATATTACTTCATGTCATTAAAAATAACATTGATTATAGGTTCTGGTGGATTATCAATTGGTGTATTTTTTAGCAAGGGCATATCATCTAGATGGAAGTGGAAGCACTAATGTAGCTATTTTTTCTCTTGACTATTTTTAGGTTCTTTATTTGGACAAAAAAAATTCTATCAATATAGGAAACCTAGACTTAATAAAATGAATTTTATAGAGGTTCCCATGTATTTTTATATTTGTGTAATGTTATAACATCTAAATATTTTTAATTGATATCCCATTATATTAAGTTGGGATAAATTTTCACCAAGGGTAAAAAACGTTGGTTATCATGCATCTAAGGGTGTGGGTCCAGTACTTATGATCCTGATGATATCTATGTGGTTAGTAAAACTGAAGGGGGAGATGATAATGCACATCATTTTTTGAGGGGTATTTAGTAGAAGAACATGAAGTTGGGTCAACTACCATAATATGTATGTACTTTATTTAATCTTCTATAATGATTCTTTTTTCAATAAAAATGCAACTAATTATTATATATCCTCAAATCTAGCTGAGGTGATGGGAATCCCTTCCAATCATATACCAAACATGGCTGATCATTCCAAAACATATGTAATGAGGTATGAATAGGGTTTCAAGTGTCTCACGTGTATGGTGATGAATGATATCTTTGAGGTAAAGTTGTTCTTTATTGTTCCTGATCATGAAATCATCAAATTAATTATCAAAATGGATTTTTTTTATCAATTTTAAGGAATAGATATAATATTCTCACAATAAATTATACATCTTATCAATCGAAAATGTTACTCATAGAATTCATGGATGGTGGGACTCCAGATCACAAAAGGAAAGGGAAATTATTCATTATGTTAAGGTAATATTATGCCTATACTTAGAAATCAAACATGTTGTAGTTTATAGATATTTGGGTAGTCATCATCCTAAAGTGGGTTGAACAAATCCTGATGTATATCTATATGATTTTTCTAGTTTTCCTCTATAGAGAGTTAGACATATATATTGACATGCTCCCTGGTGTGATTCCCATTTTAATTACATCTTATCAAATGAAATATTCCATGTTAGTGAAACCTATGGTAAAACTTTTAGAACTACAGTGTAAAGGATTTATTCATCCTAGAATGTCATTTTAGGACTTGTTCTTACAATTTTATAGGATGGAAAACAAGAGAATCATACTTTTTATTGATTACAGAATGTTGTATTAGGCAACCTCTATGAATAAATATCATTTTAATATGATTTTTATAATTTTAAATATTTATTTGGGGTATTAATGTTTACATATATTGACATTAGGGGACGGTACCACCTATTGAGGGTCTGAGAGGAGGATATTTCTAAGATAAGGTTGATCAGATGATATAGGGATTTTGATATATTTTCAAATTTAATATAACTAACACCCCTATGGTGTTTATCTCTTTGATGAATCATATATAACATTGGTTCTTGGACTCATTTTTTTTGTTTTTGTGGTCTATATTTTTTTTATTCCATGACAGATGAGAAGAACATAGACCATTTTTTTGTCATTATTCGTACCTTGAATGAAGTTCATTAATTATAGATGTATTCCAAATGCATGTTTCTGATCCAATAATTGAATTTTATTTGGCATGTGAAATTTTACAGGTATACGTCAATAGATCTTGAAATTATTTTGGGGTTTATTTCCTCATAATAGCCCATTAATTTTTTTGACATCCTAATATTTTTGGGATTAACTGGTTACTATAGATATTTTTTTGGATATCACTAAGATGTTATCTTAGATGTCTTCTTTAACACATAAGGGTGTAATTTTTGAGTTGAATGGTAATTTTTTGAGATATTTTGATGATATTTATTAGAGGTTTACTACACAAATTGTGTTTATTAATAAATAATAGGGATTATTATATAATGCTTTTTTGATGGTTTTTGTATGGGTTGAGGATTTATCTTGATGTAGGGTAAATAGGTGGTGCTCTATGGTTTAGGATATTTATAACCACATAAGATTAACTACCATTCCCATGATCTTGTGTTGATATTAGTTATGTATACACTCTGAAAAATGGTAAAAATATATACTTGAAGACTAATTTACTACGTATTCTAATGTTAAGATAAAAAAATTTATTTTTACTCAAAGAGATCTAAACATTAAATAGATACAATTGGTGAGGTACCATTGGGCTTTTGATTTTGACACTATGTACAACTCTTTGAAGGGTAATCTAATTTCAAATGTCTTGACAAAGAAATTAAAAACACAATATGTGATAGAATTGATTTAGGAGAGGTCTATAATGAGTTTGTTTTCTGAGATGAGCTAGAGAGTTGAAGTGGATAAAGGAAAGGTGTTATTATATTTTATAAATGTTAAAACATCAATTTATGAGAGTGTTTGGCTTGATAATTTTTTAACCACTGAGTGAAAACACATTAGTAAAAATCATTATTTTGGTGAGACCTCAAGTAAGTCGAATAGGCATTCTAGTGGAACATTGTGCTTCTGGGGTAGGCTGGTTGTTCATTATCTATAAGGATGGTTGTAAAAGAAATTGGACCCCGGTATTGTTGGTCTATGGATAGTGGGGAATCCAATAGGTATTAGGAATTGAGATTTCATTATTTGTGCCTAAGGAAGAGGTGGTCTGTTGAAGACATTGTATCACAGTGTCTAACATAGAAGAGTCTTATGGTGGGACAAAAGTTACCTTTGGATTTTTTTAAACCATTACACATTATATTATGGAAATTGTATTATATTCAAATGATTTCATCTATCTTTTACCATATAATACTTGAGGTAAGGATAAAATATGTGTAATCATTGGTCGTCTCGATAAATTAGATCATTTTATATCTCAAAAAAATATGACAGTGAAGGAATGTCTTTTGGATTTGTATATTCAAGAGATTGTGAGACATTGTCACCAACCAGGTCAGGATGGCATCCAACCTGACACCAAACCCAGTCTATGGACCAATGGGTGTTCCAAATCCCTATGGGCCAGAAAATAGTGTCAGAAATCAAATATATTCAAAAGGTAGTGATTTCAACCAATGAATAAACATGATAAAGAAATAAAACAAAATACTATTCACACATTAACAATAATTAATGGATCAAAATTAAAAACTAATAGATCAAAAAACAAGTATGAATAAACAATGATAAAACAAAACAACTAAAGTATATCAAAACAAACAATAAAAAAGAATGAAAACAACTCGATATCCATGTGAACTAAATATCCACACCACCCTCAATACTAAACTTCCTCAATACCAAAATCAATCTATAAAACATGAAAATTTTATTTGGTATACCGACACTGAATAGTACAAGTAGGGTATGACCTTCCCCTCTCAGTATGAAATAACCAATGAATCCATAAATTTCATTTCATGAATATAGTCTATTAACACTATGTTGAAAAACACATGTGATAATATTTTTATCAAATTTTAATAAATAGCACAACATTTCATTTTTGAAACATAAGATAACAATAAACTAGTTTTAATATATTTTAGCATTTTATAGTGAAAAAGAAAACCCAAACCCATATGAACGATACCAAGATGAGCTGAAAAATAAATAGATTGAATAAACATAAAACCAAATGAAATAAATGTAATCTAGAATATATAGGTAGTAACTATGGGAATTTCTTAATCATTTCTAGAGCGATCACTAGACATACTCATGTTGGACTCACATGTTCATGTATTGTGCAGCTCCATATTTCATAACCAATTGGCTACTCTAAACCATCCTCACTAGTGGAATATCCCACATGTCCTCAATGACATCTTAGGGATACTAACCCATCTAATCAGGGTGGTATGAAACCATCAATAAAACCTCTAAATATGCCTAAGAAACCTATTTTAATAGTATATTGTGTATGTAGGAGGCCCTCAGATGCACAACTCACCTTATCTTCCCCAACTAGACAAGCCTACTCCAAAAACTAAAAAAACATATCAGACAACCCATATGGAAAAATAATTAACATGGGATCCCTTTATATGACAACACATGTACAATTTTCAACCATGACAACATAAAACTCATTCATATAAACAATTTTAGAATTACAATCAGCTTCATATCATACTATTATTATGATAAAAATTATAATCCATTTGTAGTTCCAAATAAGCCATATAGATCTAAATAAATAAAAATATAAAAATATGCTTCCCCCTTATTTTCCAAACTAAAAATACACTAATTTTAAATAAAAAATCCGAAAATTTCCATTACCTTTTAAATTCAATTCCATTTACAATCCCTTTCAAAACGACGATGTAATGACACAAGACACATATTGATTCTAAACAGGCTTTCACTCCTCTTTGAAACCAACAATTTTTCAATTTACCAAACATTCCTTGACATAAAATAAAAATTTTAAACTACACTCATGTCATTTGAAAAGCATGGAACCATTAATGAAGCACTATGGGGTTGAATATGGAATTATTAATTAAAAGATTATTTGTGTTTTTAAATCTAGTTTTTATGTTGAGGAAGTTCATCCAATACCATTATCATTTGCTTTCCCATCCATTTACGCACATGGTGCACTAATTTTGATTCCCAACTTATATGGAACACCATAAATATCTATGAATTTACCAATTTTTTAATGGAAACCACCTAAGCTCTGTCATTAACACTCTAAAGACACATGCAAGTGAAAACCTATAAAAATGACCAAATTTCACAAATATGTCTCACATCACAATATAAATAAACCACTAACATCTACCAAATCCAATCATACATATAACCCACCCATTTTTACTAAAAGAGAACCAAACAACATTTTATCGAACAAATTCTGTGATTATATTTCCTACATATAGAAAGAGAACGTTTAAAAAAAATTCAAAAACATCTAACATGAAATCATCACATTAAATTAGGATTTAATATCAAAAAAACAAACAAACTAGATAAAATCAACACTGTTCCTTAGGTATTAGAAAAAGGGAATGAACACTACAAAAACAACAATAACCCTACAGGTGAATGAATGGAGATAATAAAATAAGCAAAATCTAAAGGAACACACATTAAGAGCCTTTATAGGGATTCAATAATCAATGGGGAGAAATAGAGAGGTATCATGGAGGTTCTATTGGTGCACCTAAGCTATGAAATGTTGTAAAATACTGATTTAGGGTTAAAATCATTGCAGAGAAGTAGGTAAATCCAATATGTTAATGACTGCGAAGCTCATATGCTTTGTCCACACAGTTGGTCAAATTGTGCGCCAACTGGGTGATAGATATTGTCCAAGTGTTGACCGAACACTTGAACATCATTCATGGTTTTACATACCATGAATAAACCATGTGTTTTCTACTAAAAAGGAGGGGTGCCTTATAATGGCTATTTCACAGTAACAAAATAATTCTCCAAATGTGTTGAAAGCCTCATCCATGTTACAAAACCAAACCACACAATTATTTCAAAGTTTCTCAAACCATGTACAACTGGTGATCCTTACGTCTAGACACCAAAAAACATGACAAAAATTTTACTTAGGGAACTTTCATGGGTTATCCTATCCTTGATAAAACCTTACAAATTCCATAAATCCTATTGGAACTTCCAAAAACAATACAATTTAAACCCGGACACAACCTGAACTTCATCCAATGGATCAAGATCTCAAAGATAATAAAATAAAAGGATATCAAATTTAGATTTGCAAGAATTATTCCCAAAAAAGACATTGAATACCCCAAAAAAGTAAACCATCCAAAAGATAATCAAAACTAGATTCTATAACCAATAAAAACATAGAAAAACCAAAAATCTCCGGGAGACCATTCACACCGCCAACTACACCAGACTGATCAAGAAGAATCCATTACATAAGAATGAGTAGAGAACATTCATGGGTTCTCCCTGCCATTAGAACTAATGTATAATGAGAACAGTTAAACACAAACACCCCCACCATAACTAATACTAAAAACCCACTACAAGGAGACCCGGTAAACCAGGATCTTGATAACTAACAAAACATCTCCACACTAACCAAGAAAGTCTCCCACCATGACTGAGAATGAGGGAAATCATCAAAAAACCAAAAATATAATATTAAATGTAATAATTCCTAGTAGAGGGAGTCCCATTAAATAAAACCAAATCATGTACCAAACTAAAATAAACATAATCATTTTCATAACCCTTAAAAATTTACAAAATGAAAATATCTTAATGTAAAAATCAAGTTCATCCGAAAAATTATACATTAAACATCAATGAAAAAACATTTTAGAGAAGAAACTTTAGATAAAAATAACCACCTAGATTCTTAAAGGTGAGTAAAAACTCAAAATAATAATAATATTATTAATAGGATACATTATATGTCTCTACTCAAACATTAGAGTTGGTAACTAGACAAGACCATCCACACCCCCTAGAAATTCCATACCTTGGGTGACCATTACTCTGAGTCATGTGTATGGAGCCCTGATCACTGAAGCATCTCATGCCTCACAACAAGGATATATAATTCATTGATCACAACATCTTCATTGAAAGACACTGTAACACCATATGATTTTTTGAAAGATATTTTTTGAATTAATTTAATCTCTCTGATATTTTTCATATCACACCACAATGAGAACAGATTATTTTAAAGAACTATGTATGGATTCCGTTATATGGGAAAAAATATTAATCATTCTCTATAAACAACATAAATTTTATCATTTTATTCATAGAACATCGAGGTTAGATTTCATTACTACAAGACTGACTTTTCTCGATGCCTTGCCTAACATCCAAGACCGAGTGTTACCAAACAATTTTCATTATTCAATTATTATTATTTAATAAAATGTAACATTCCAATTAAATTTAATACTATAGTATTATATAACTTATGAATAAATATATATATAGTTTAATTACATTGTTTCCAAATAATTATAAAATAATATAGAAACGAATTAAATATAAAGGGACTAGTTTTTAGAAAAGTGCATTTTTATGTGAAAATGATGATTTATATTAATATATTCAATTAATTACTAATATTAAATGGTATTAATAAAATTAAAATATTATATATTACTAAAAAAATTAATCATTAAATATATTTTAATGATACATGATATTAGAAAACCCAATTATATTATTGAAAACATATATTATTATAAAGGTTATTTTACCTCTTTTTAATGGAGAACCCATTTTAAATCCAATTGTTCAAACTATTATAGATTTAATAAGACAAAATAATGTTAATAGATGAAATAAAAACATAAAAATCTTGTTAGGATAAATTTTTGGTATTTTATGTAATCTATCATCTTTTATGTATAGTTAAAAATACTAAATTTTAATTCAAAACTGATTTCTCATCTAATTCCATTAAAATGAAAAAATTTATTATAAATTATTTTTATGATTAACTAGATAAAAAATATTTAAATAAATTTAATTTATTTCAATTGGAAAAAAATTCACTTAGAAATTGTGTATAAAAACATTGAGAACATTTTGATGTTTTTACATTAAAAACTCGTTGTTTGGTTCCATCAGTGGAATTTATATTAAATTAATTTCATCAACATCATGCATTCAAATATTGATAAAAGGATTTTTTATTTTTATTAAAAAAAATTAAAAATTTCAAATAATTTCCAGTTAATTATTTACCAAAAATATTAGTGAATGAAATAATAATTAATTACATTGATTAAGGAAATATTATTCTAAACTAAGAAGTAGTCATTAAATTTATGTCCCAAAATGACCTTAATTTTTTTTCAAGAGCAACTATATTGAAATATATATACCATATATGCCATTTTATCGACTTTGGTCCATTTTTTATCAACGTCTAACATTCAAAACGTGAGTGGTAATCTATCTTCAAATATTTAGAAGAGTGTCACTCCTCCTCCAATATAAAAGGCCTCTTATCATCCAACTTAAGCACACCATCAAAACTACATATATTTGAATAATAATTATCCCATAAACATCAAAGCATTCCTAAATTCTTCAAATAAGACTCAACTCAGTAAGAATGAAAACAAATATGGTTTTTTGCACCATTTATACGGAGTTACATGATTAAGAGGTAACAACTTCTTTCAATCATGTTTTTTTATTTTCGTTCTCCACCCCTAAAATCTCTATATTCCTTGATGGTGTAAAAATACCAGTATAATAAATATATTATTATGTTTTTATTCAAAAAAATCTACCTACACATATAGAAACTTCCATCTAGTGGGTAATGAACATACTGTTTACATGTTTGGTGAACTAATGCCTCAAAAAATAGTGATTGTTCATTTTTTATTTATCACCTCTCATGGTGGAAATTTTTATGGTAATTTATTTATATATGTTATATAAAATATTTTTTATTTATTTAATATTACTTGTCCTTTTTAAAACACATGTCAGTATACATTACATTTGAATTAAATACGATAATTTTGATTGAGGATGTGTGGCCTACCGGCCCACCAAATGTTGTGATTCATTCAAACACTAATAGAAAGTATTAAGAATATTTTTAGAGAACATATACTATATATATGATATAAATATTATATTATAATAATGAAATTTATATACATATATATACACATTTTTCATTTACCTTATTTATTTCAATTCGACAAGAAAAAGAAAAACAACGTTCATGTGTATGTATGACTTACCATTTCCATTAAGGGTGTATTCCATTTCATAATTAAATATTATATATATTATTATAATATAAACCTATTAAATATACATTTTAATTATATTATTTTTAAATTATGTAAATTGTGATATATGTATAATGATGAAATATATAAGAAATTATGACACCTATGAAGGACAAAGTGAATATTACAGAAAGTGAAACCATAACATACAATTGTTAACATGTGGGAAACATAAGGTAATAATTAAACCAAATGTTATATTAAAAAATATGTTTCTAAAAAATAATTATAATAAATTTATATTTAGTATAAATGTGTTTTGAATGAGTACAATGAGAGTCTAGACACATAGTAAGGGAATTTTATTTAACTTTTTTATTTCCATTAGATACATGATTTATACACCACACATTCCTTTTTTGTGGAAATTATAATTACCACAGATGTTTTATATTATTATTATAATTATGAATATGAATATTTAAATATCCATTTTATTATATTTCATTCATGGGTACAATGTTATAAAAAATTTAAAATTTGGTAAATTATTTTGTCTCAATTTTCCTTCTTTGAGACACATGTCATGTTATGCACCTATATTTTTCAATGAGGTGTATATACAAAAATTGAAAAGTTTTATCATTAATTGATTTATATTCCAGATAATTTTTGATTAATTTAATTTTATATTCCCAAAAGGGGAGTATGTTTCAATGTTAAAATGTTGTAGGAGTATATCGAAACAATCTCCTCACTTTTTGAGATTATTTATTATTATACTTACATATATGAAATATTAATATAAAAATATAAAAAAAACTCATGATATTTATTAATATATGTTTATTTAGGATATATTATTGTATTGGTATAATTTTTCCAATCATCGGGTCATTTAAAGTTATAGAAAGTCTGAATTTACGTACCTCTTCGGTTAGATATCGATGTTCCTTCAAAACACTGTAATGTAAAAGGTTTCAAAAAATATGTTACTATTTTCATATAATCATTAAATAAAAAATTTACCCATGTTTTCCCATTTCAAAACCAAATGCGGTTTAAAAAAGAATATTCTTGTCATTTTACAATCAAGGCACTTTTCTAAACATTTGATGGTGATAATGGAATGTTCAACACATACTTATTTATGCTCTGTCATGACTATCAATCCATTAATGCATCCATTATAAGATTAACATGTTTTTTAAATAAATATTTTTACATACATTCTTTAATTTTATTGTTTCAATGTATTTTCAATGAAATGGGGTTTCAAATATTTTCACGCTTTGATTTTATGTTTGCAAAGTGTTTTATATGAAAAATGATTTCAACATTATTATATATCATTTCATGGAAAATGGATTTTTAAATGATTCAATGTCAAATTTATAAGATTTCATGTAATTTTTTAAAAAAAAAATTTCAAATCGTGTTATGCATTAAAAATTCTTCTTCAAAAAAGAAATTATATATTCCTCGTGATATATTTTTTGAATGATATTTAAAAATTATGTTTCATATAAGATGACAATTGGGGATGTTAATCATGTCTTTATAAGAAATGATTTAAGTTTTTTATTTATATTCTTTCACACAATGGGTTATTATTAATTTCACAGTAATTCTAAAACTAGTTTCTCTTTAAATTGTTATATGTTTATGAAATCAATTTATATTATATAGGTTATTTGTTTCTGAAATTTTTTTTCTTATATTTGGAAAATGACTATGATGAAATAGTTATGAAAAAATTTTATTTTTACACATGTTATTATATTATTACATGTTTATAATTCCCATTTCATTTCATGAGTTATGATATTATTATTAATGTTCTTGTGGTACACATATGTATGATTTTTTTATGAGATGTGTTTGAAATATATCTACCTCTAATGCATTTGGAAATGAATTATATCTCATGAGATAGACTAATGTGGTATTGGTAATGAGGAATAAATATTAATAGGCCCATGGGATTGAGCCATGACTTCCAAGATAGTATGAGGAGTGAGATTAGGCTTCCATAATGGTTATTAAAGTGAACCATGGATACCAAGATGATTTGAGGTGTGAATCCATATTTAAAATATTTCCACGGAAGATATTCCTTGGAAACTATGGAATACATATTTTATATTCTTATGTTTCTTCTAAAATTCCACATTTTATTCCAATGTCCTTATTTCTTTTATTATGTTCTTTATTTCCTTATAATTCATGTCATATGAACTACCAATATTTAGAAAATGTGTCATGTTTCTGATATATAATTTTTATGGTATAATATTCAATTTTCATGATTGTGTTCTCAAACCCTAATGATCATGATTATGCTTACATATCTCCGTTATTTAGCATTAATGAGAAAATGAACATGTCGTTTGTTTTGTTTACTTCCCAATGATATGTATATATTTATTATATTTTAATTGTCTAATAATGTTAATATACATGAATATCATAGTGTGAGGTGATGTAGCTCATTTATGTATGAGTGTTTATACTTCAATGTTTCCCAAGGAACTAGAATAATATGGTATTTGTGAGTTAGTTTGTAAAATGAATTAATTATTACATAAATGATATGTAATATTAATATATGGAAAGAGAGAGAATCTATATTTATTATTATAGAAAAATTTTATATATCCTTTGGAAGATAGTATGAAAAACCTGTTGGTATAGCTAAATGGAAAAGTCCATGGTTAAGGCTAAAGATAAAGATAAGTATAGAAACATGTCATGGGATTTTGGAAAAGGATTGAGTGACTAGTTTCCTAGTCATACATCTCATTCTATATTCAAAAATTTCATGTGGATTTTTCATATATTTAGTTGGGAATAGAAACAGAGAAATGATGTTCCCGCCCTGAATCATGGTAATTTGATACAAGATAATGGGTCTTGCGGCAGCTTGGGTTTGACATTGCAAGGGGATATTATTTGGGAAATCAAAATATGAATATAAAAAATCATCAAGTATTTAAATAGAGGAAGAAATTTTATAACACATGATATTCCATATTAATAAAATATTGAATATGTAGGTTCCATGATTTAGGAACCCTATATGTATTTTTTCCGGATTATATGGTATACCAATATGATAAATTATTCTCACATTATTATTTTTGGTTGTATCCAATAGAGATATCTAGAAGGATCATGGACACAATTTATTGTTTTATCAGTGGAATATATTGGAATTATGATAATATATCTACCAATTGGATGTCTTATAAAGATAATTAGGAAGTTTCTGCAAGTATTGGTAATACTTCTAAATATAATTGGACCGAAAACGACATGTGAAAGGTATGTGATGTTCTTCCAGTAATTATCACAATAAAAATATGAATCATGGTTAGATTAATTTATATGAAACTTCAGAATGATTCATATTTAATATTATAGTTATTAGGTATAATGTAATAATTTAATGCATCCTAAGTAATTGTTTATGAATATTGTTGGGTTAATGAACTATTTATGTTTCTGAATTCATAGACTATTTTATTTTAATATTAAATGATATTTTCATTTTTGGCATAGTTTTCCTTTACGGATTAAAAATTAAATTTTGAACAATGGTGAATAAAAAAATTATTTCATGATATGTTGATATTTTCATTAGGTGAAGGTAACCCATAATTAATGATAGTTGTTGAGATAATGATTTGTGGATAATGATATGGTCAATATTAATAAGAATATCGTATGGTATTAGTTAACCTAGGAATGATTTTTGTAAAATTATTCTATATAATCATAGATGATTTTTACAAAATATTGAATTTAAATAATATATTCAGTAATCTTTGGAATAAAGAAAAAGATAGGTTTTCCAAAAGGAATTAATGAAATTTTAGTTGTCATTATTTTTCAATGGAATATACGATGAGGGTATTCACATGTTTGGAATTTGAAAACCAAAGTATTACATTGTGATATAAGTGGGATGAACATTAAGCCTATTTCATGACATTATTTCCAACAAATTTAATTATTATATTTTGAAATTGTTATATGGTTAATCATTAATGGAATGTTTATGTTAGACATTAGATGAATTCAGTTTGATTAAAGTGTTATCTCTCTATATGAGGATTTATGCATATTTGATAGCATGTTCAAACCTAAAAATATAGATGATAACTAATGAAAAATGGGATAGAATGTCCCAGATCACATGATCTGTAAGTACATTAGAAATAAAAAATTTACCTTCCTTTTTTGAAAAATAGTATAAGTGGATCAATGAACAAAAAAGGGTGACATTTTACTGAAATCATGCAAGTATATGTATTGTTTTGGAAATTCATTAACCTGCAATCGATTTTTTTTATTTTCAAAAAAGTAGGTTTATGGGATACCGGTAACTGCACAAATGATAACCCAATATCATAAATGGAGGTCGTGGAACCCACTTACTAGATTACAAATCACAACATCAGCTGAATTCAAAATTCAAATTATCAAAAAAAATTCAAACTCAAGGCAGCTACTCCAAATTAACGCATTGCAGCCCCATTGTTACTTCAACCACATCGCCAGTGAGCCCTTCCACCGGAGACAATTCAACGACTCCAAAAAAACCAAATCAAAATATTCAACCAGAAACACAACGAAGAACACTGAATATTAATCCATGAGACAAATCACAACCAGCACTACAAATCATCCAAGAAAAAGGTCACAACCATAAAAAATCATCCAAGAAATATTAAGATTCACCCAACACCAGCATCATGTTCTTCCAACAGATCATGAACAACACAAAACCAATAAAACCGTAAGTAGATCCAAGAAAAGAGAAATACAGTCACAAGGCATCATAAGAAATCCAAATACCAAAATCATGTCGCTGTCATCCTTATCATGCTCGGAAACCACTACAAAACACCAACCAAACTCACCGGAAGCGAGGCAGAGACCAAGAGAAGTTGGATCTGGAATGTCATTTGCCGAATGGACCGCACCGCCAAGAAACCCAAACCAATTCGAGTGAGAAGGCAGGCACGATGAACCGCCGATCCCATGAAGCCACCTGCGTGGAGGAAGCTGCCAGACCTCGACAAATGCGGATTTGGCCACATTGCAGCCCCTGAGAAAAAAGGATCTAGATACTAAAAACGTTTTCGTCGTATCCTTATTTCTAATGAATTAGGAGGTCTCTCAGGTCATCATTTATTTATGGACATGTTATTGTTAACTTTGTCCTGGCAGTATTCTCTATCACTCTCCATTTGATTGTAATGTCATTATTTCTATTCCATTTTCATGTTTTCACATCCCACCTAGGTTCTCCTTTGTGTGAATATTATGACGCATTACTTTGGGTAACCATTATGGTTCTGTATTTTTTTAAGTGATGTTTTAGTATTAATTTTATGATGTGTGTTTCTGTGATTAAAAAATTCATGTTTTAATCTATAGATAACCGTGATGAATTTTGAGGGATATATTCATTTTAAGGGGGTATAACGTAACATCCAGAGACATTTTGAAATATTTTTGTGAAATCATTTAATCTATTTGATGTTTTCCATTTCATGAAACAATGAAAATAATATAGTTTATTGAAATTTGTATGGATTGGGTTATATGTAAAAACATTAAATCATGCACCACACAAAACATACACATTAGCTTCCTATACATGGAACCTGGAGGATATCTTATGTTACATGCAATATTAACATTCCTTGATTTATTACATAACATGTAGGACTTACTACCACAAAAAATTAATTAAATATTAAAATATTATTATTTTATAGGATATAAATGGAAATTGAATTTAATATTATATTATTAAATAATTTATAAATATATATAATTGTATTCATTATTTATATAATAATAATATATGAATATTAGTACAAAATGAATTTAAAGGGTCTCAGTTCATAAAATCAATTTTATATGAAAAAGAAAAATTATACTAAAAATGTAAATTTATTAGAAATAATGAATGATAATAATAAAATTTATATGTTATAAATTATTTTTCATGTAATCATCTGATATTATATATATATATATATATATATATATATATAAGTTAAGAACAATCCCAATGGTATTCTAAAAAACATATATTTTTATAAAGGTGGTTTTATTACCGTTTAATGGAAAACTATTTTTATCAATAGAATATGTCAAAATTAACATCATATTATAAATAGAAACCAAAATTTTTTGTTCGAAAAATGATAAAGAATTTTTTTATATGGTTTCATTTTTTTGTATAGTTAAAAATTATTCTTTTTAAATAAAATAGAATTTTCATCTAATTAATTTATGATGTTATATTATATTTTAATTTGTTGTTTTTTTAATCATATAATATTTTTTAATTTATTTCTATTTAGGTCTTTTAAATCATTTTCACATTAAAATTGGGTATACATGCTCATCATTTATTTTGGATGTTTTTAACAGTTTCATCCCTCTAGTTAAATTATTTTCAAATTTCTTTCATACACTTATGTGATTAGAATTTGGAAAAATGTATTCCATTATAAAAATAATAATAATTTAAAATTTCTAATATTTTTAACTTATTTTTCTATCGAAATCATTAGTGAATGTAATTAAGATAAAATACATCAATTAATGTCCAATTATGTATAAATAAGGACTAAACCATATATTTATAACACAAAATGAACCAGAAATATCTCCAAGAGACAATGGATTGACATATTCCAACCCTATCCTAAATTTTATCCACATTGGTTTAATATTTGAACAAATTTCAATGTATAAAATATGGGGGGAATTCAAACATAAAATATTTACCGGAGTGAGACACCTAATCTACAATAAAAATGGCCTTCACCCCTCCAACTTAATGTCATCATGGAAAAAAACATAGGTAGAATGATATCTACCAATTCCACTTAAAATTTCTACACATTCGTCCGAGAAGTCATATTTTTTTATTAATGTATCAATGTAATCATTTCAGCATAATCCAAATGGAGTTACCCTTTTAAGAGGTTACGACATCTCTCGATATCCTTTGTTTTATTTTCTTTCTCCACCCACTTTAATATCCTTATTCAATGATTTATAAAAACTAATTTATTATTTATTATTTTCTCATGATAAGGTTTCTATGAAAACTTACAAAAACCTCCCATAAATGGGTAATGAGCATACTGTTTATGTTTACGGAGAATTATGGCGAAGTACCACCTCACAAAATGATGATTGTTAATTTTTTCATCACCTCATACCATTGTAGAAATTATGATAGAAAATATATTTATATATGTCATATTTTATATTTTCTATGTATTTATTCTTATTAAATTGTTTCAAAACACATATCATTATACATTCCATTTGGGGTAAATAAGAAGAAAAACAATTGAGGAAGGGTGGACAACTGCCACCACAAAATAATTGGATTCATTCCCAAACTACATGAAATGTACTAAGGATGGGTTTTGCGAAATTATATTACATATATGATAATGTTATTAAAATTTAATAATTATATCTATATATATCTAAAAATATATTTCATATTACTTATTTCTTTCAATACAATAATAAAAACTAAAACATTGTTAATGGGTACAAACAACTTAGACTCTACAAGAATGTTGTATTCAATTTCATGTTTGTATATTTTATATATTATTATAATACTCTTAAAATTAATATAAATGATAAAAAAATAATTTTTTACATTCTGTAAATCATGATATAAGTATAAGGAGAAATGATATATAAAATAATGGCTGAAACAAAAAAAAAGTGAATAAAACCAAAAGTAAAACCTTAATATATGATTGTTAAAAAGTATGTAATATAAGGTCAGAATATAAATATATATTTTATTAGATAATAGAATATGTTTCTTTAAAATATATAAACTAAATTTACCATTAATATACATGTTTATTGATTGAATATGATTAGAGTAAAGACACAATGTATTGTTATTTCATCTCTCATTTTATTTCCATGCGATACATGCATTACTCATCACCCATTCCATTTATGTGTTGTTTATAATTATAATGGATTTATTAAATTATTATTTTAATTAAATTTATGGGTATTTTCATATCCATTTGACTTTACTTATATCATGGATACTATGTTTCGAAATTAACTAAATCAGTAAAATTATTTCTTCTCAAATTTTTTTCATTGAGGCAAAGGCCATGTTTTTCCCAAACATATTTACATGATGTTTTTATAAATACATTGAAATTTTATATCTGTAATACCTTTATATTGAAGATATTTTAATTTTCTTGCAATTTTATATTCTTAAACGGGGAGTATGGTTCAATGTTACCAAGTGGTAAGTGTTTATTGAAATAATCTATTCGCCCTTCAAGATTTTTTATGATTACGCATCCATTGATGAAATCATATGCTCCCTCTATCTTGAATAATCATTAATCTTATTCTTTTATATTGATTCATGATATATTAATTTATTAGTACCATTTTTGAACACTATGGTATATAATATAGATAGAATTTGTTTTAAAATTATATGAATTTACCTCTCCCTCTTCGGCGAAAATTTTGTGTTCCTTGAAAACCATATTATCAAAAAAGTTTCAAAATATATTATACTATTATATTATGATCATTATATGTTATCTCTACCCATTATTGACCATTCTAATGAATTGTTTTTTAAAATTTATCTTCATTTAGTTTTCATATCAAGGATCTTTTGTAAAATTGTAACAGTGAAAAATGATTATTCGACACCTATGGATTTACCTGAAATCATTACTATCATTCCATTGAATATTAAATTAAAATATTTAATGTAATTTTGAAATAATTTTTTTAAATATAATTGAAATTAAAATTTTCAAATTATTTTCAATGAAATTGTTTTGGAACATTTTCATTCTATCTATTAATGAATTAAATTTTTTATCAAAGAACAATGATTTTAAAATATTTTGAGGCTTCTTTCATAATTTTTCAGTGTAAATGTTTTTCAATATTATTTTATGTATTCTTTATATGTTATACAGGTATTTTATAAAAACTATCTCCAAATGGTATAATACATTAAAAATCCTTATTCAATGTAGAAAAGGCATTTTCCTCAAAAAAAATTTAAAAAGATATTTTAAATTTATTTTTCTTCTATGTTTACAGTCATTGATGATAATCATGAAATTCAAGGAAATTATCTAATGTTTTAATTCGTATTAAATCTCATAATGGGTTATGATTACTGACATGGTATTTGTGAAACGTGTTTCCCATTCCTGGGTTATATGTTTATGAAAAATGATTCTATTTCACATGTAATAGGTTTATGAAATCTGTTTATCTTTCAAGAGTTATTTTCTTATGAAGTGATTATAAGACCTGTATATTTTTTTCATCGGTTATGATATGATAACATGTTAATGATGCACATTTCATTTCATTGGTTATTATATTATATTTAATAGTATTGTGGAACTTGTATATATGATATAATTATGATATGGGTGTGACCTATATGTCTCTCCAATGTTTTAGGTAGATGTTTATAACTCATGATATATACAATTATGTTCCTGGGAATGGAAATTGACTAAAAATATGTCTATTGATGTGAACCATGGCTACCCAGATGGAATGATGAGTGAACTCATGCTACTGAGATTGCCATGGGAGTGAACCCTGACTACCAGGATGGTATGAATAACAAACCTATACTACTAATATGATATTCAGGGTTATTCCTTGGATTCTATAGAAATCATATAATATATTCTTATATGACTAACATAATTAAAAAAATTATTTCAAAGTTATGCTTTCTAGGATTGTTCTATTAATTTATTAATGATCAATTTCTTTTGAAATACCATCATTTATTCCATGATTCTTATTAATGATCATTGATATTCAAGGTATGATATTTTATTTTCATGATAATGTTTTCATACCGTTAGGCTAGATATTATGCTTATGTATCTTCCTTTTTAACCATACTAATCATATTTGATATCTCCCATATTTATTTAATTCCATCTATGGGTTATGAAGATAGGTATTATAATTGATGTGTCTAGGAAGTGTTTTAGACATTGAAAACCTAGTGGGAGGGATATAGAAAATTTATATACCAGTTTATATGATTCCTTGGTTCCAAAGTCACTATACTAATACGATCATTATTCATCAATTCTTATAATTTTTTAAGTATTTAGAAAATGTTATGTATTGTGAATGTATGAAAAGAGAGGTCATATATAGATGATATCTGAAACACCTCTCTACATGACCTTGATAGAGTTAATGAAGTCATAATATTTGAGGATTGAAATAAGATATCTTAAAATTCATGAACATGCCCCACAGGAAGTACAAAATTGATCAGTCTGAAGAACAGTAATATAGAAAAGTAAAAGTGGAAAACTCACAAAAATGTTCCTCTAGAATACACTTAATTATATATGGAGAACCTTTGTAAGGAAAAAAGGAAACATGATAGCCAAAAGACATTAATTAAGAATCCAACTCAGCTAAAAAATTATTTGTCCACTAACTTCTCGAAATAACGATCCATAGAAGAGAGAAATTTCTCAATGATCTATCGGTTATGACCCCAAATGGAAATATAAATTTTTATAATATAATATGAAACGTCCTAAATATAAAAAAGAAACTAGCTCTATGAAATCTTTAACATAATCGATTACTGTCCACTCGCCTTACTGAACATTCATGAGCTATTAAATTTTCTTCATCTTCGCCTCCAAATGTATAAACAATCATAAAGGGATGGTCATAAACACATCCCACTTCATCGTAACTCACATATATTATTGGGAAAACATATCCCATTATTCCTTGTATGGACCCTCAAACAATCCTAGAACAACCCAAACTCTTACTACATCTGGATTTCCCAATGATCAGATGTTTCAGTTTACTTCAACATGCCACATACCTCCTTATAATGAAACTCATTAACCATGATGGATAGGGAACGATCTAGAATAACAAGAAACTAATAATTACTAATTATAAATTTTGGGGACCTTTTTGGGAAGAAAATTATGATTTACACAAGAACTTCTAGTCAAATACCATATCATTTCAAAGCATAATAAAAAATTGCATTCCAGGCCATCCCAATAGGGTCACATGCCAAAAAAATACAATAAAAAAATTACCCATAACAAAAATCACGACCTATGTTATTATTTCAAAAATAACCTCTTCCATGTCTACATTCTAAATACTGAAATCTGTTTTCATAGGAAAAAACCCAACTTTTCGTCAAAAACTTATACCCAATTCATTTTTGACCCAAAACCCATTTCTAGAAACCCAATTCTGACCATTTATTGAAATACTCATACATGGAATCCCATTATCCAGCTCATATGTTTCTATATCATCTCATCCATGCATGACAACATGCACATTCCACACATACAGGCACACATATGATTATCCATGAGGAACACCAAGGGTTTCACCCATTTCATGTCCTTTACAATTCTAAACATGCACAAAAATCTCAAACTAGATAAACATGATCTTTTAAAATAAATTATTTCATTATAGAATCATTTTATATATGTAATTTCAATTTCAAAAACAATTTTCATACTAAATGATTACTCACATCCACTAAGATAAAACAAAAAATGACACACACCATACCATCAAAATGAGGAACTAGTGTTTATACCTATCCAGGGGACATGGTAGTGGTCCATATTTTAGGTAAGCATAATAATGTAGGGGGGATAGAAGAAGTTATTTGGAATCCACATGGCTAACTACTCCGTGTAAGACCACAACATGACACTGGTTCTCCTCCATTCTCATCCCTTAATCAAAAACAAGACTCGGAATCAATTCTTAAAACACCCCTAACAACTCATGTCTCTTCATGAGTGATGGTGATAAGGAACCAACCAATTACTAATATCTGGAGCCCCAAAAGTCATTGTATCCAATCTAACTGACACCCAACATGATAAATAACAACCTTTGATACCATTTTTCATGAACGAAGTCGATATTCCCTTAATCCTGACACCCATACAGGGATATTGAGTGGCCTAAAGGGTGTTCCTGATTTTCTAGGACTGTAATCTCATGTCGTGAATTAATGAAAATCCATGTGGAATAATTTATCCATAAGAATCACCAGGATCAATAAATAAACTAAAAAATATAGTACACTATAGAAAACAACAAATAATCAAATATTAATACAATAACTTATCCTGATACAAATTCAACATATCAAATACAACTCTAAACAACTGAAAAATATAAGCAAAAACTATAAATAGTACTAAAAATGGCGTAATATCCAGGTGACCTCATTGTAACCACCATAGAGAATACTGAACTACTGCAAGAGCCAAATCGAATCATATCACCTGAAAAATAGATCAAGTCTGCCGACATTGAAAGTTTCATGTGGGGTGTGATCAATTCATCTCAGTCAGAAACCACCAGAAAATCCATACATTTCCTTTCCTAAAAAAATGGTACATTTACACTAGTTTGAAATACACATTTGATGATCAGTTTCTAAATTTTAAATAAAAAACAAAAAAATTTCTTTTTAAAACATAGCAGGCCACAACATTGGTTTGAATATAGTTTTCCATTTTATAATATAACTGAAACCAAAACCCATGTAAATGATACATTGTATTTAAAAAAATAAACATAAAGAATGAATGAGAAACTAATGTCTGTAACAGTATACAAGAAAATTCAAGAGGTAACCATGGGAATTTCCTAAACATCGTTAGAGATATGTTTATACATAATAGAGTCATACTCACCTCTCCATATATAATGTAACTTCATAGTCATTAATGATCTAGCTACACTAAACCAGCCTCTCTAATTAAACAACCCACATAGCCTCTAAGACATACATAGTGTACTAACCCTTCTAATCAGGGTATATATTTAACTATCATATGACCCTCTAATGATGCCCATAAAAACCCATTGTAATAGTATAATGTGTAAATATGAGGCCTTGACATGCGTGACTCACCTTACCTGCCGCTACCACTCATGACTACCCCAAACACTGACACCACCTATATGAAAACTCGTTAAGAGAAATACATAATATGGGTTCATGTCATATAAAAAAATACATGTTCCTATAGGGCCATCATATCACGCAATCATTCAAACCACTTCCCAAAACATTCTTCAAATATAATCATTTTCACATCATACAACTCATAAGAAAAAAATCCTAATACATATCACGTTCTAAGAAATCCTTAAACATCTAAAACCAATTTACATTTACAAGGACACTTCAATATTATTTTCAAAAAATCAACAAAAACAACACTTTTTAAAATAACATTCCAAATAATAATTTTCCTTTCAAATTAAATTTCATTTCTTATACAATTAAAAAAATATGACGAAAAAAATAGACATAATGGTGCCAAATAGAAAGGCACTCTATTTAGAAATCAACCATTTCACAATGTTCCATGCGGCCTATAAGTTAAAATAAAATTTTAAAACAAATATCAAGACATTTGGAAATTTAGGAACTATTAGCAATGCATCAATAGTTTGAAGAATAAATGTAGTAGAAATATAGGATAAGTGATTTTAAATTTTTTTTAAGTTGATATTGTTAATCCAATACCTTTATCATTTAATGGACCATCCTAGAATGAACTTGGTTCACACATGTATGTTCCCACATCAAACTGGACACCACAAGTACCCATGATTTTTCCCAAAAAATATTTTCAAATCTAAAATAGTTATATCATCAGCTCACAAGCCACTATTGCAAGTATCAACCCATAAAAATTACCAAAATACACACATAGGCCTCAAATCACCATTAAATTAAACCACCAATATGTACCCAAAGCCAAATATTCCTTTAAACCTCCCATTTTCATTAAATGGGAACCATGGACATATCATTGAAAAAAATATGTCTATTTTTTAAAAATCATAATAAAAGAGTCCCTCGAAAAACCTTTTTTTTACAAATTCTACCACCATTAAAGCATCACAATCTATTAAAAATCACATTTGACGCTTTTGAAAAATTTCCTAAAATTGTATATTACAACCATAAATTTAATTAAATGTTTCGAAAATGTAAATAATAGAAGAGCATACCTCAATGATGTGTGAACACAATAAGACATCGGGAAAATGAAGATACAAGACCAAGAGATGACCCACATACTATAAAAATTGGGTGAACGAACCAAACATCATACATATTCCTCAGGGTTTGGACAAAGAGAATCCCTATGATGAAAACAACAAGAATCCTATAGGGGAAACGTGGATAGGGATCAAATGACTAAAAACCAATGTAACTTACTTTAAGAACATTCAAGGGGCCTAAAACATTGAAGGGTAGTAATGCTTAGGGATCTTCGAGGACACTTTGGTGATCATAGGCTATGAATGGGATGATAATCCCAATTTAGGATTTAAAAAGTAGAGGGTAAAAGAGGTAAATTCCAAATTTTAATTACAAGTAAGCTCATACTATAACAACTAGGACCTTTATTTCAAACTTAAACAAAATTTATTACCTGAAACCTTCACTTTATACAACATAGTAGATTATGAGGTGTACTGTCTTTGGTGATTAGGATCATTACATAACAACATCATACAATAAATACACATCATTATAGAAAAAATCTTTTATATGACCCATACATTATTTCACACTAAGCATTTCATGGTATAACCTAAGTACATGCATAAGGAAATGGTGAGCAATGAAGACCAATAAGGGAGTAAACAAGCCATAAAACAAATAATACATTAGAAGTTAGGAAATAGTCATATCATTTGATCATAAGAGATACATGGATATAAAGGCATGATACAACATGATTATCATAAAATTGGAAAATAGAATCAACATTTTTCATCATCGTAGAATGAGCCAAGGCTTATTGTACATGAAGAATGAGGAAAAACTCATTTCACATGAATTCATATGAGTAAACCCTCATTTCACTTGAAGTATCATGATACTATTATTTACCCAATTCATTATAGCGCTATCACGTTACACCCTTCTTAATCATTTCATTTCAATCATAAGTTTTCTAAATTGATCATATATCCTGGATTAATTAATCATCATCATTTATTCCATGATAAAGGAATGTGGAATTCATACATGTAACTATATCATCAATATGTAAATGTGCATAAATGTGAATACACTTTATAGATAAATGGGCATGGTATTCATTACATGATAACATTGGCTGAGAAAATCGTGGTGCAATTTCAGAAGCCTAACGGTGTGTCATAAGAATTCATAAAAAAAGGTTAATGAGAGAGAAATGGGTGTATCATAATGTTTACATTAAATTGACATTAAGGGTATCATATAGATACCCATGCCAAAATTATTAATGGAATTTAAATACATAACTCCAAATAATTGCTGCAATGTAAATGAGGAGGGAGAAATCCATTGATGATTTTCAGTAAGGTAATTTTTTTAAAGGAAAGGCATTAACGAGAGGGAAAGGGATATATCCTCATTTAAATCTAAGTAGGGTGGTATGGTGGAGGTGCTAAATCGTAACCCATCATTTCTTATTGAAAATAAAAGGGCATAACAACATAATTAAATTTGTATTAAAATGAGAAAGGAAGAAATCCCATAGGAAATTTCAGCATAGTAACAGGTGTACATGAAAGTAATAAATGAGATAGAATGGGATATATAATCATTCAAACATAAGTAGGTTAGTATGGGGTAGGTGATAAAATAATACCCCCCATTTTTAATTGAAAATAAATCTGTATAACAACATTTTAAAATTTGGACAAAAATAAGAAAGGAAGAATTATCTTACTTGGAAGTGTGATCTCAAATGATTGGGAGGGGATTGAGAGAGGATTCTTTGGAATTTGGGGCTTATTGGGAGGATTTCAGAATGAGTAGTTCAGAGGTAGGAGGATCTCTAATGGTTTTTAGTGAATAGGATGATGTAGCTTGGGTGGTTTTATATAGGAAAAGAGAGAGATTTATTTTTAATTTAGGTTTTGGACACCGCACATTAAACTAATCCAAACCACAAACCAATCCATTGTTGTTTTACAAGGTTTTTTCCAATGGTGAGTAAAAAACACTTTTATTTATGGACAATGGCCATAAGTCTTAAAATATTAGGAATTCTTTTTTGGAGGTGAGTCATACTATCAAGGAAATCAATTAAAAATGTTAGAATGTTTATAAGTCTTGGAGGGTCCACTAAACCTTTGAAAAATAAATAAAACAATACAAAAATCACATTATTTTTTGGAGAAACAAATATTGTCCGAACATCCCATTTATATTATTTTATTACATCTCTATTGGGTAATTATTGTTTTTTTAAAACACATTATATAATTAAACGGTATTTAATTTTTAACCGCAAATTTGACTGTTTCCGAAAATTAGGATAAATTCACCCTTGGATAATTTAAACACCCTAATATGTAAAATAATATTCATTTTATCTAAATAATTTTCTAAATATGTGAATTTTTACTACTAAAATAAAAACCGACACTTATCGAAAAATAATGGGTTTTGACAAAAACAACTTTCCAACATTAATAAATATTATTGTTGTATTCATAAAAATTATACAATCATTTATATTTAATAACATGTAATTTAGAAATAATATTTCAATTAAATTATATTTAATTAAAAAATCATTTAATACATAAAATTAGACTTCTTAAATGAATATTAAAAGAATACTATTTTTTCTTTAAAAACTATTTACACAATAAAAGTAATAAAATAAATGTATATTATTCAAACACAAATAATGTACATAATCATAGTGCTATGGTCATATTACATATACCGTTATCACACCCACATATGTCCTATGGTTAAGGTGTGTGGTGATGACAGACTCTCGGGGGGGCTCGAATAACATTGTTGGGGTGGTAATCTCTATCAACATCCACTTCCCCCGTAGGTGGTTCCGTTCTTGATTAAACTATTGAAAGTCAGATTGGTGTTGGTCAAGAGAGAATCCCAACGACGCCACCTCTATTATGAGCTCTTACAAATGAGCTTCGTATGGGGAAATTCTACAAGATGAGGCCATCACTTACTTTATCTGAGTAAATTGGATTTTTTAATGCCCTATATTTATCCTAATCATGTGATAATTATTCAATGACTATATTAGAAATGGTTATAACTCATAATGGTATTTTAAAATCCAAAAATATAAATCATATTAATTGACTATGTTTTAGATAACAATTTTACATAATAAGGCATTTAATTAGATCTAGAAAAATTTTCATTGATGGATGTTTTGGACATTAAAATCATCCCCCCTTATGAAATTTCTCCCTAAAAATTTTATTTTCCCACACTAATAGAGATGTTGGTGTCTTTTCTTCATCACTTCCTATTATTCCCATGATGCCTCTTCAAACTTGTGGTTTCGTGAAAACTCATTCATGAGGGGAAATATCAAATTTATTATAACTATTTCCCTATAATCTATGATATTAACTAACTTCCCTTTATTGGAGATTTAATTCACCTATGGATTGAGTACATGAGATGGGTCAGATTTTTTACTTCCTCAAGAGTGATACATGGAATACATCATGAACTTGAGATAGGTTCAGTGAGAGTTCTAGTCAATAGGCCATTGCTCTAATAGGATCTAGGATATCAGAAGAGATGATGTACCATTGACTGAACACGCCCTTGTTCAAAAATCTCATGACCCTCTTCTATAGAGATATGTGGAATAATACCATGTCCCCAATATCAAACGCTATGTCTCCTAGATGGTTATCATCATAGATATTTTGTCCACTCTGAGAATCTTTAATGTGCTACTGGATGGTCTAAACCTTCTCCACCATTTCTTCTACCATTTTTGGACCAATGAGTTTTTTCCCCCCAACTTCATCCCAAAATATCATTATTCTGCACATGTTCCAATTAAGGGATTTATAAGGATCAATTTGGATTATTGAGTGAAATATTTTGTGGAAAGAGAACTCAACTACAGGGATATGTTGATCCCATCATCCTTTGAAGTCCATTGAGGATGCTCTAAACATGTCCTCAAGAAATGGAATATTCTTCTATGATTTGAAATCAGTTTGAGGATGATAAGTCATTCTGATGTTTAGCTTAGTATTTAGAGATTGTTGAAGACTCATCCAGAACATAGTGGTGAATCTTGGTTCTCGATCGGATACAATATATAGTGGTACTACATGATTACTTACAACTACTCATTTGTATATCCATGCCAGTTGATCCAATGAGAAATCCTCTTGAATTTCAATGAATTATGAAGACTTTTTAAGATGATCCACAACAATCCCAATAGAATTGTTTCCTTTTACTGTCTTCAAAAGTCTGTGGAAAAATTCCATGGTGTTTTTCTCACTTATCCATGTAGGTATGGGTAATGGTTACGTCATCCACTCAGATATATTCCTCTCCAACTTCAGTGGATATCATACCAAGAAATTTTATGCATGTAACGCCCCGACCCCAGCTACCCAGAGTCGGTGCATTACTTCGTAACATTGGCATGATCACAAGAAAGATCAAATCTCGAAAGACCGATTGGTTTAGTAGCCTTGGAAATAGTAGATATATTCATAAGTTTTACATTACATCATAAAATGAAAAACTACTACAACAACATAATGTTTCCACAATCCACACTATTAACCCCTCATAAAATCCCTGCAGGTCATTCATAACTTACTTCTTCACATCCTGGGAAAAATAAAACATAGAAAAGGGGTGAGCTCAAATTCCCAGTAAGGAAAACAATATAGCGGAAACTTTCATAAATAAGAATAAACATTTAAGGCAATGTATAACTAAAACAAAAGCCTTTTAAATATGAACTTTCAACATGGTATGGAATAAATAAAATGAAATAATTCCATTTACTTATTCACATGGATATTCTACTAATCGAATAATCACATGCAAAAATCAATAACCGCTTTCATAATGTTGGAATGCATAATGCCAGACTATCATAACCACATAGTCAAGGCCTCGTGCCAAGACTACAAATAAGATTTCGTCAAGGCCTTGTGCCAAGACACTAGTTTGTCTCATGAGACCTACCGATGCATCGAGGAGCTATAGCGGGCTCCACCCGTCACTTATTAAGTCCAATGCATTCCCATATGAAAAGGTTTAAACATAACATAAACATTCGTATTAAAACTAGCATATGAAATGTCAATAATTTCACCATAAACTATGAATGGTATAAAAATAGCACATCCATAGTCAAACATATCACAAAACCTTCAATACAATATAGAAGTTTTGTATCATAATAAATCAACTTCAAATAATCTTAAAATCCATCAAAGGATGTTGACATAGATGAAATCAAAATTCTTTTTAAAGAAATATCTCCTTTTATTTTGATATCATTTAAGATCCATATAAAATAAAACATTTTCTTTGAAAATATTCTTATAATATTGTAAGGGAAGTTTTGAAGATTTTATAACGGTGGAAATTGGCCGCACCCGCCGTATAAGTTTAAAAAAAACGTTCTTACCTTAATTCTGTCGAAAAGGTTAAAAATGACCTTGTTTTGAAAACGACGGAAAGATTCCTTTATAAACCTCTTATAAAAAGTCAAACAAGGGTATAAATGACTTTAACCCATATTCTTGTAAATAATAAAAATGTTTTGAAATACATTTTGAAGAAACATGGATGTGGATGATAAAGAGATCCCAGTAGATTATTACAAATAAACAACCTCGGATAATGAAGAGATTTTGAAATAACCCTTACCTTGTACTTTTCCTTGGTTGGAGTAGGTTAACCTCCTGTATAATGGTGAAATAGTTGTTATTAAATTATACAAGAATCATATATAATAATATGATATCATATATGATCTTTTAACATTGATTTGTTAATAATATCTTAGAATTATCGTCGTTTCGGGAGTTAACTTACTCATTTTCTTTTATATGTTTTGTTACATAAGCCATGGTTGTTGTATCTTATTCATATCCAGAATGATATATAGTCCTTAAACATAATTTTTAAATCTTCAAATGATAATTATACTTGAATGGATACGATGGAGAATGAATCTCATCGCGTTCGTGGAGACGGTAGTCCGTACGTACGCACGAGCGACAATATCATTCTTTTGATATTAAAATAATATATAAATGGATGGTATATCATATATACAGAATCATTAACATGTTATATTTATTATTTACATGAGTTACACATCATTATTATACCCATCCAAATAATATTATATTGAATAACAATTACACCACGACGTGGAGACGGTAGTCCGTACGTACGCACGTATGGTGACATGTTATTCAAAGGGTGGATAGAATACTGAATATGGTTGTACCATATTTATAATAACATCACAGTATATGTGAGATACTGGAGTTATTATTTTAGAATGGTAAGAACAAAGGAAGAAGAAGTGGAAGAAAAAATGAACATGGAGAAGGGTGGTGAAATCATTACCTCTTCTTCGGGTTCTTCCTTTTGATTTGATCAAAAGGGATCCTTAGGATGGCTTTCTGATCAAACTAAGGCCTCTAGGTTGTAGTGAGGGATGTTGGGAGAGTACTTGGGCAGATTTTGGCCGACCCAAAAGGCTTTGAAGGTGTGAAGAAATGAGAAGGAGGAGTGCCCTTTTATAAGAGGGGTGAGGGGCACCTTTGGAAAAGCTAGAAATATTAATTTATAATAAATTCATATTCGGTTTCTAATGGCTCCAAAGCATATTATTCAAAGGTTAAGGTGGGGATAGGTCGAAAACCACTCAACCAATATAATTTAGACAGGTTTGGGTACTTATATTAACCTTATCTTTAAGTATTAACTCTAAGTTAATTAGTTTCACTTTTACAATGTCTCTTTGTATTTTTATATAATATGGTTAATAAAATTACTATATACATCCAAGAGACCCCCAAATTGTACATAAATGATGAACCTATCATGATATAAGTCTCTTGGCCGAACCTTAGATTTTTAGGAATTTAATATCAATTAATAATATAATATTTGTTTTAAGAACTCTTTTATGTCAATTTTGACACTATTCAATAGTTGATTTTTTTGAAACTCATAACAGATTGATTACTTCGAAAAAAGTCAATTAAATCAATCCTAATATATCATATTATCCTAGAAAATTAGTTTAATTCATTAAAAGTTTCATATTATATTTATTTGGGTATTTATAATATCAATTATTTTAATTTTTCACTATTTTAGTAATTACTGCATCATCATTGTGTCATAAATAAAATAACTTATTTAATGTCTAAAAATTATAAATAAAATATCATTATGTAGGAAATAATTTTATCTTTCTAATGAATATTTATAATCTAAAATCCAACTTATATAACCCTATGTAACAATTGTTTTTCTAAACGATATATGCTTGTGTCATTTTTGTATTCATTTTGACTTAATTAAAATAAAGTGTCATTATCACTTACGACTGGATCCATGGGGTCCCAAAATTGACAAAAAGATGCCCATGGTCGACCATTTATCAACCAATAGGGTTAAGACACGTTTTAGGGTAATTTAGTATTATTATAATATTATTTTTTAACCCTTATTTACCGGATTTACCCTTAACCATGGTAAATAAAATATTTACCGCAGTAATTATTCAAAATGTCTAAAAATAAAAGTTACCTTTTTGCAAAATTTGAAAATCCTGATTCCAAATATGGAATCCATTTTCCTAAATTCAAAACACATAAGTGGCAGAAATTAATTTAAAATTAATTCCCGCTGTCAAAACAAAAAGCGTGTTTTTAAGAGATAATAAATATCAAAAGATTGACACTTATTTATGTTCGGTTTAATTGTAAAATTATGTCCAATGACCAACATTATATTAAATAGTAAAAATATATTCTAAATATACTTTAAAACCACTCAAATTCATAATTTATTACTATTAATTATTTTGATTAAAAAAGTTGTTTTTAATTAAAATTTAGTAATTTTCACTATTCATCAAAATATGAAAGTTATCCGAAAAGTACCAAAATTTCCCCTTAGGATAAATTTGATATTACGAATCCAAAAATGAAGTCCATTTTAAAATATAAAATATATATAATTTCAAAAAGTAGGTATTACTATTCATAACGGCTAGTTTGATTAGTTATGGTGTGTTAGAACTCGGTGTTGCGTACAACACACGCTATCACATTATTCAAAGAGAAGTGTACCGTAGAATCTTGGGATGTTTCATTTTAAATTTTTGATGTCCCCATTTAGTCAAAAAGTTTAAAATATAGTATTTAAAAAGGGTTCACTATTAAAGTTGATAAAAGTGCAATACTGAAAATGAATTTGTTCTTGCATTATATCTAAGAAACTCATAATATGGATTCTAAAATTATAAGGATTATATAAACATTAAAATTTATCTACTACTATTCATAACCTCTTTTGAACGGATTGTTTGGTAAGTCATGGTGTGCTTGAACTTGGTGTTGCATGTAGTGAAAGTTATTGAATTATTTTGAAGAACTAACACACTATGAAATCCTGGGGTGTTACATTCTCCCCTCCTTCAATAAATTGCGTCCTCGCAATTTGAAATTGTTCTTCGAAAATAAAAGGTTGAAAATAGATAATATATTTGTGGGAAACCCCACATCGGAAATTGGGTTACTAAAATTTAGTGTTAATATGAGGAAAAGATAAATGAAAGGGTCACCACCAAATTATGATCTCGATTAGGAGAACATTGGTGGCAATTAGAGACATATAATTGGAAGAAAAACGTAAATATTTATAGGTAGTGATTGAGGTCATCAATCACAAAAAAGTATAAAATTGAGGTCCTTAAAATCATCAATATATGATGATTTGAAATACCATCGGTTCAACAAAACATAGGGTATTAGGATAACACATTTTTGACATTTCAAAATATCTTAGTTGAAATCCCACATCGAAAAATGAATTAACGAGGCCTCTATTTAAAATAAAGAGTGGAAAGTATGAAGATTACCGAAAAGAACACATACTAGGGTTCCATGTAGTAAAATATCGATATGGAAGAAAAATCTAACCATCAATTATCTGATGGAGAGTGGTAGAGAACATGGCTATGAAAAGGCTAACAATCCCAAAGCCATAAATTAGTGATGATTTAAGGTACCATCTAGGAAAACATTTTTGTTCTAATTTTCTTTTCTTAATATTGAGGAATTTATTTATGAGATTGGCTAAGATCATAAGGAGATATACTTACTTTATAATTAGAGTTTTATCCATTAATAAATTTCTACCACAAACTCATCATTCACTCTAAAAGATAATAGAATGTTAAAAAATTCTATTTACACTATTCGTATAGGGTTCCAAAATAAATGAATTTATAATTCATCCACATGATCTTTTAATAAATACTACATTATTTAATCCAGGACATCTCATGGGCTAGTGGTAGGTGATACTCCCTTGTCGCCATTCGGTTGCGGGTTCAAGTCTCGCAGCCTTGCCGGACGCGACGGGTTGCCGCCTGACCTCCGGGTTGTCCTTTTATGGAAATCCAAAATAATCCAAACTAGAACTATCCAAAATACTTCTGTCCAAACTCACAGTCTAACATTTATAAGTAAGGTAAACATAATATATATCTTTTTTACCCCATAATATCATATGAATACCTTCATCATGTATTACCATATTCCTTATTGATTACATTCATGCTCCCTTATTCCATATAGAATGCTGGATATACTTCATTAATCCAAAAATGTTTTAAACCCCAACAATGATGGAATATACAAATCATTAATCAGTTCCAAGGTAGTCAAGAATATCCAATATAATTTATCCAAAACAATCACATATTATTCCAAAATCACTACCTCAGTATCAGAACTATATTATGATTTATTATTCTCTCAACCATATATTTTCCAAAAATTTATCCTGCTATTGAGTCACTTTTCTTTGTTCCACACAATCTCAAGTCCTTAATGAAATAGTACTGCAGTACAATCCTTATATACTCCATAATTATTATAACAAGTACATTGTTGATACAACACTCAATTGACATAATCAACATAAGAACTCTAATCATTCCTCTTCATCTGTGGTAGTATCATAACTTGATTATTATCCAATAACATCATTTGCGGCATATTCTGATGACTGGGACATAGGTTCGCGTAGTGTCCAAACTCCTTGCAAATGAAGAATTGTACATTTGAAACCATTTTCTTACCCTTGCAGTCACGTACTTTGTGCCCTTTTCCTCCACACTTATAACAAACTCCCATTCCTTTCAGGCAAGTTCCATGGTGTTTCTTTCCACAGTTACCAGATATGGGAAAATTCTTCTTTTCCCTCTTACCTTTATCCATCTTTCTCTCTTCCATCCTTTTCTTCTCTTGCTTCCTTTCAAAGCCATAGGACTCAGTAAACTCTTTACTTATCTTATCAACACATGATATTATTTCTTCATATGATGATAATACATGCGAGACTATTTCTCTTATAAATTCTGGCTTAAGACCATGAAATATATGATCCTTCTTTCTCTTTGCATCATGTGCATTGCTAGAGTTCTCATTCCTTCTACTGGGCACCATTTCTAAACAATGGCATACACTAGATCAGTTTATGAATCAAAATACATAATCCCATACTTATAAAACACTTAACATAAATTGAACTATTTATTGATATAATCCATAATCATAAAAATGCCTCCATTGAGGAAGTATATACTCATAAACCCTTCATAATGATTTGTAAAGAAAATGAGAGTTATCCTAAGCATATCCCCCGGGAGTGTCGTAACCAAGAGTGCAGCAAGGCCCGTTGTCGTGCACCAGTTCCCGTTCGAGTCTAGCTCAAAGCGGTGTTTTCGGGTTTTACCCCTAGGTACATCTGTGCCAGAGCCGCCTCTACCTGCTCGTATCCAGACAGGGATGTATTGCTCAGAAAACTCACAAAATCTCTACAATACCAAAATTCTAGAAAGTTCTTCTACACTAATCCTCAAAGTTCATTTTAGGTCTACGTGCTCTAATCAGAGTTTATCTAAATCTAGCTTCCAAGGTTTGTACTAAACTTCCTCTGATACCAACTGTAACGCCCCGACCCCAGCTACCCAGAGTCGGTGCATTACTTCATAACATTGGCATGATCACAAGAAAGATCAAATCTTGAAAGACCGATTGGTTTAGTAGCCTTGGAAACACTAGATATATTCATAAGTTTTACATTACATCATAAAATGAAAAACTACTACAACGACATAATGTTTCCACAATCCACACTATTAACCCCTCATAAAATCCCTGCAGGTCATTCATAACTTACTTCTTCACATCCTGGGAAAAATAAAACATAGAAAAGGGGTGAGCTCAAATGCCCAGTAAGGATAACAATATAGCGGAAACTTTCATAAATAAGAATAAACATTTAAGGCAATGTATAACTAAAACAAAAGCCTTTTAAATATGAACTTTCAACATGGTATGGCATAAATAAAATGAAATAATGTCATTTACTTATTCACATGGATATTCTACTAATCTAATAATCACATGCAAAAATCAATAACCGCTTTCATAATGTTGGAATGCATAATGCCAGACTATCATAACCACATAGCCAAGGCCTCGTGCCAAGACTACAAATAAGATTTTGTCAAGGCCTTGTGCCAAGACACTAGTTTGTCTCATGAGACCTACCGATGCATCGAGGAGCTATAGCGGGCTCCACCCGTCACTTATTAAGTCCAATGCATTCCCATATGAAAAGGTTTAAACATAACATAAACATTCGTATTAAAACTAGCATACGAAATGTCAATAATTTCACCATAAACTATGAATGGTATAAAAATAGCACATCCATAGTCAAACATATCACAAAACCTTCAATAAAATATAGAAGTTTTGTATCATAATAAATCAACTTCAAATAATCTTAAAATCCATCAAAGGATGCTGACATAGATGAAATCAAAATTCTTTTTAAAGAAATATCTCCTTTTTTTTAAATCATTTAAGATCCATATAAAATAAAACATTTTCTTTGAAAATATTCTTATAATCTTGTAAGGGAAGTTTTGAAGATTTTATAACGGTGGAAATTAGCCACACCCGCCGTATAAGTTTAAAAAAACGTTCTTACCTTAATTCTGTCGAAAAGGTTAAAAATGACCTTGTTTTGAAAACGACGGAAAGATTCCTTATAAACCTCTTATAAAAAGTCAAACAAGGGTATAAATGACTTTAACCCATATTCTTGTAAATAATAAAAATGTTTTGAAATACATTTTGAAGAAACATGGATGTGGATGATAAAGAGATCCCAGTAGATTATTACAAATAAAAAACCTCGGATAATGAAGAGATTTTGAAATAACCCTTACCTTGTAATTTTCCTTGGTTGGAGTAGGTTAACCTCATGTATAATGGTGAAATAGTTGTTATTAAATTATACAAGAATCATATTTAATAATATGATATCATATATGATCTTTTAACATTGATTTGTTAATAATATCTTAGAAATATCGTCGTTTTGGGAGTTAACTTACTCATTTTCTTTTATATGTTTTGTTACATAAGCCATGGTTGTTGTATCTTATTCATATCCAGAATGATATCTAGTCCTTAATCATCATTTTTAATTCATCAAATGATAATTATACTTGAATGGATACGATGGAGAATGAATCTCACCGCGTTCGTGGAGACGGTAGTCCGTACGTACGCACGAGGGACAATATCATTCTTTTGATATTAAAATAATATATAAATGGATGGTATATTATATATATAGAATCATTAACATGTTATATTTATTATTTACATGAGTTACACATCATTATTATACCCATCCAAATAATATTATATTGAATAACAATTACACCACGACGTGGAGACGGTAGTTCGTACGTACGCACGTATGGTGACATGTTATTCAAAGGGTGGATAGAATACTGAATATGGTTGTACCATATTTATAATAACATCACAGTATATGTGAGATACTGTAGTTATTATTTTAGAATGGTAATAATAAAGGAAGAATAAGTGGAAGAAGAAATGAACTTGGAGAAGGGTGGTGAAATCATTACCTCTTCTTCGGGTTCTTCCTTTTGATTTGATCAAAAGGGCTCCTTAGGTTGGCTTTCTGATCAAACTAAGGCCTCTAGGATGTAGTGAGGGATGTTGGGAGAGTATTTGGGCAGAGTTTGGCCGAACCAAAAGGCTTTGAAGGTGTGAAGAAATGAGAAGGAGGAGTGCCCTTTTATAAGAGGGGTGAGGGGCATCTTTGGAAATGCTAGAAATATTAATTTATAATAAATTCATATTCGGTTTCTAATGGCTCCAAAGCTTATTATTCAAAGTTTAAGGTGGGGATAGGTTGAAAACCACTCAACCAATAGAATTTAGACAGGTTTGGGTACTTATATTAACCTTATCTTTAAGTATTATCTCTATGTTAATTAGTTTCACTTTTACAATGTCTCTTTGTATTTTTATATAATATGGTTAATAAACTAAATATATACATCCAAGATACCCCCAAGTGGTACATTAATGATGAAACTATCATGATATAAGTCTCTTGGCCGATCCTTAGATTTTTAGGAATTTAATATCAATTAATAATATAATATTTGTTTTAAGAACTCTTTTATGTCAATTTTGACACTATTCAATAGTTGATTTGTGTAAAACTCATAACAGATTGGTTACTTCGAAAAAAGTCAATTAAATCAATCCTAAGATATCATATTATCCTATAAAATTATTTTAATTCATTAAAAGTTTCATATTATATTTATTTGGGTATTTATAATATCAATTATTTTAATTTTTCACTATTATAGTAATAACTGCATCATCATTGTGTCATAAATAAAATAAATTATTTAATGTCTAAAAATTATAAATAAAATATCATTATGTAGGAAATCGTTTTAGCTTTCTAATGAATATTTATAATCTAAAATAAAACATATATAACCCTATGTAACAATTTTTTTTCTAAAAGATATATGCTTGTTTCATTTTTGTATTCATTTTGACTTAATTAAAATAAAGTGTCATTATCACTTACAAGTGGATCCATGGGGTCCCAAAATTGACAAAAAGATGCCCATGGTCGACCATTTATCAACCAATAGGGTTAAGACACGTTTTAGGGTAATTTAGTATTATTATAATATTATTTTTTTAACCCTTATTTACCGGATTTACCCTTAACCATGGTAAATAAAATTTTTACCATAGTAATTATTCAAAATGTCTAAAAATAAAAGTTACCTATTTACAAAATTTGAACATCCTGATTCCAAATATGGAATCCATTTTCCTAAATTCAAAACACAGAAGCGGCAGAAATTAATTTAAAATTAATTCCCGCTGTCAAAACAAAAAGTGTGTTTTTAAGAGATAATAACTATCAAAAGATTGACACTTGTTTATGTTCGGTTTAATTGTAAAATTATGTCCAATGACCAACATTATATTAAATAGTAAAAATATATTCTAAATATACTTTAAAACCACTCAAATTCATAATTTATTACTATTAATTATTTTGATTAAAAAAGTTGTTTTTAATTAAAAATTAGTAATTTTCACTATTCATCAAAATATGAAAGTTATCCGAAAAGTACCAAAATTTCACCTTAGGCTAAATTTGATATTCCGAATCCAAAAATGAAGTCCATTTTAAAATATAAAATATATCTAATTTCAAAAAGTAGGTATTACTATTCATAACGGCTAGTTTGATTAGTTATGGTGTGTTAGAACTCGGTGTTGCGTACAACACACGCTATCACATTATTCAAAGAGAAGCGTACTGTAGAAGCTTGGGATGTTTCATTTTAAATTTTTGATGTCCCCATTTAGTCAAAAAGTTTAAAATATAGTATTTAAAAAGGGTTCACTATTAAAGTTGATAAAAGTGCAATACTGAAAATGAATTTGTTCTTGCATTATATCTAAGAAACTCATAATATGGATTCTAAAATTATAAGGATTATATAAACATTAAAATTTATCTAATACTATTCATAACCTCTTTTGAACGTCTTGTTTGGTAAGTCATGGTGTGCTTGAACTTGGTGTTGCATGTAGTGAAAGTTATTGAATTATTTTGAAGAACTAACACACTATGAAATCTTGGGGTGTTACAATGCATACATAGAAATTTCATTCATCATGTTATCTTAGAAATCATGGTCTGGGAGTTCTCGATACATATTTGTGTTTCCAAGGTGAATGGAGAAATTCGCACTATGTGCATCATCTAAAAGTTAATTCTCTAACTCTGGACATGAGGGGACATATATTCTTTTCAAAAATCTCCAAATTCCTTCTTTATTGACATTGAACACTGAGGATTTCTCCTTATTGTTAGTTTCCACTTCCTTCTGAATTCCCACATAATAATTTTGAGCATCCTTAAACATTTTCAAAAGAGACGGTTGATTAATCATTTGTGAAAGGATTGGTGATATTCCCTTCATTATGATTCCCACTTCCATCATCATCAAATCGTAGATGATTTGTTCCTTTTCAATTCTCATCAAAGATAGTATCACTGGGTCCTTTATACTTATATAATCACCCAAATTGTTCGCTTTCCCAGGGTTGAAACAGATTGTGCAATCATAGTCTTTTATCTGGTCTCTCCATCTTCGCTAGTTCATGTTCATCTCTTTAAGTGTGTATATATACTTGCAAATTTTGTTGTTCATATATATTGCACACTTATCCTCAAATAGGTAATGTATCTTAATTTTCAAAGTGAAGATTATTATAGCCAACTCCACATCTTTTGTTGGAAATTGTTTCTCAGGAACATCCAATTTCCTTGAAGTATATGAAATTAATTTTTCATTTTTCATCAACGCACATCCCATTCCCTTCTTCAGAGGATCACTAAATAACACAAAATGATCACTGCTTGGGGGTAGTGTGAGCATGTACACAGTGATAAGCCTCGATTTCAACTAATTGAATATATCATCACATTCCTCACTCTAAAAAAATATTACACCATTACGAGTTAGCTTGGTAAGAGGTTATGAAAATTCTGAGAAATTTCTCACAAATCAGTGTTAATATCCAGCTAACCCCATGAATCAATGGATATCTATTACAATTTTGGGCCTTATCCATCCCTTTATTGAATCTTTCATGGAGGGATCTATAGATATACCATTTCGCTTGATGATATGAACCATGAACGAGACCTCCATCAACTAGAACACACACTTCATGCACTTTTCAAAGATCTTCTCCATTTATAAGGTCTCCAGTACAGTGCATAGATTCTCCTCATTATCCTCCTTGGGATTTGGAGAATATTAGAATATCTTCTATAAATACTACCAAAATTTTGTCAACGTAATCTATAAATACTCTCTTCATCATGTCCTTAATGTTTTCTAGTGTATTAGGGACTCCAAAAGGCATCAATATGAATTCATAGTTCTCGAACACTGTATGAAAACTAGTTTTGGTGATATCCACCTTCTTCACCCTTACTAGGTAATATCCTGACCATAAATCCTCATTGGCGATGTATTTTTTCCCATGTTGTTTATCAAAGAAGTAATAAATTCATGGTAGATTATACAAGTTCTTTATTTTGATTTTGTTGAGATCATGATAATCAATGAAAAGGAACACTAGCCCATCCTTCTTCTTGACAAATAGGACTAGTTCACTCCATGGTGATCAACTTGGGCGGATTAAACTATTAATTCATAGTCTATTATAGTTTTTTCTTCAGATACTCATTCTCCACAACAACCATTCTATATGGAGTATTAGATATTGGAAACACCTTAGGTATAAGTTCAGTTGAGAATTCAACATCTCTTCAAAGAGGAAGACTATGAAATTCCTCAGGAAACAATCCAGCGAATTCCCCCAAAATATGTACATCATTAAGGATGGTTTCATCCATAGACTAAATCATTTGATCCAGATACACATGCTCATAGGGCATTAATATCCAAATTTGTGATAATAGTGATAATGAATATTCATCTTCTTCCTTGCACTTGTACAGAATCAGTGGTTGATTTTCCATATGGATTGTGCTTTCCCTATCATGGAAATTTATCTCATATTTATATAGATAAAGACAATCCATTGAATGATATTTATATAATTCTACCATTTGGAGTATGACGATGTTCACTGCGAAGTTCAATTCAAAAATTGATATAGGGAATGAGTTATATTCATGGGTTTCAATGATTTCCCCATTTTTCATTCTCACTGACATCATTAATTCCATGATTTTGGGAGGTGTTGGGATTATTCTAAAAATCCTTTGGAAAATAAACAAATGTGTAGAAACATAATAAAAAAGTGTGTTCTTTATAATTTAATTAATAATTATTATACCTCTCACCACTTCATTTTTGGGGTTCAATTCAGTTATAGTGATGGAACTTGCTGACTTAAAGGTTTCTGGTTGCCTCAAAATAACCTATGTCTTAGGGAACTAGTTTCCAAAGTGACACATATTCTTCATAGTTAAAGCAATGAACAATTATTTGGGGTTCAATTGGATCATTCTTATCCTCTATCACAGGTACAAGTTTTTCTTCTCTTTAGCTAATTTCTAGGTTCCCTAATCCTCCAAACCTAATGCATTTCCTCGTCCATTTCATGAAAATTTGACGGTGCTTCTTATTGAACCTTTGGCTAGGGGGTGCTGAATTTTTATAGCACCATTGGATTTATCCATCGAGCCAACAAAATTAAAGTCAACTTTTATGTTTCTTATCCCCTAGAATCCCTTGAGAAGCATCGATATCCATTTCGATTATGATGGAACATTAAATAATTTCATCATACATCTTCTGGTCATGGATCACTAGGGATTTCCGTAGTCTAGGTTTTATACCACCAAAAATGCAGTCAACCGTGCATTCGGGGGTAACAACAAGGTCGTAGGTTTATCATGCATGACTTGTAAAGTTTTCTTCATACATCCTGATGGATTAATCATCTTTTTTCTTGAGGGAAGGGGTGTCTCTTTCCATCTTATGTCAGAGGGTGTGAGGATAATATTTTTTGAAAATCATTATCTATAAATCCTTCAATTCCAATTCATCGATCACCTCCTATGGATTCATATTTTTTATCAATGTACTCTATTGATCTACTTGCCATTCCATGCAATAAGTAGCAGGGAGAACCTTCTCATGTTTGGAACATTTAATGGTGGTGAAGATCGTTTCAATGGTGTTGATCCATTTTTTTCAATTGAGGGAACATATGATCAATTAAAAGTAGGTGGTATTTTTCTCATAAATCTCTTGATTACAACTTGTTATTTCATGGGGGGTTTAATTTTCCTCTTAAATAATGTTTCAAATCAATAATTCAATTAACTAATAGAGTATCATGTCAAATTTCACCGTTCCCACTCCCATAGGATTAGGAATGTCATTGCAATAATTGTCACATTGATCATTGCATTAGTTGTTAGCCTATGTCCTCTAATTATTTGCCATTTCCTTGAATAAATGGAGTGTTATGGAAAACAAATAAAGGGTAATAAAATTAAAAACAAAATTGAATTATAAATTGAATTTACTTCCATAACTTATGAACATATTGGATTAATTCTATTTTATCCATGATCTACTTCACATAATATATTCTTATGGGTATTTCTCGGGTTTTACCGCTAGATATATTTTTTGTAGAGCCACCTCTACCAGCACATATCTAGACAGGGATGCATTTTCTTAATAAACCACTTACTCAAGGCTCACCAAAAGTCATGGATGTTTTTATTATACATAGTATTATACCTAAGTCTTTCACTTGTTTTTTCTAATCCAAATCCCAAATATAACTAAACCTATCCTCTGATACCAACTATAATGACCCTACTCATTATTTCATACTTAAACATAACTTATCAAATAAAAAATTCCAATGGTACCACATAGAATATCGAGAGGACTATTGTATTTGGTTCATAGTAACATTGAATATCTACTTAATACATGAAATTCTCATCATTATTTAAAACCCCATTAAAATGACCACACACATTCCTTCATACATATAATTGCATGGGACAACCTATGGACATGTATATAAAAAGGTTGAGATATAAATCTCAGTAAGGGAGTAAATAAGGCATAATATGAAGAAGATAGTACAGGTTAGAAAATATGCAAATCAATGGAGCATAAGAAATACATGAATATAAAGTCATGATATAGTATGATTATCATAACATGGAAATGTGCCATCAACATTAACCATTATATTAGCTTGAGCCAAGGATCATTGCTCATGGATAATGAGTAAAAACTTATTGTACATTAATTTTCATGGGTAAAACCACATTTCACATGATTTATCATGGTAATATTATTTCCCCAATGCAGTGAAGCACTATCAGGGTGCACCCTTCTTAATCATTTCATTTAATGTTAAATTGTTCCACATGGATAATATATCCTGCATTCATTAAACTTCATCATTTATTCCAAAAGAAAGTAATGTTGAATTAATAAATTAAACTCTTTTATCAATATGTAAATGTTCATAATTTTTAAAACCTCTTTAGAGGGGAATGATCATTATATTCACAACACGATGACTTCGGTTTGGAAAATTGTAGTGCAATTTTGGTAGCATAACAGCATATCATAAGAATTCATAAAAATGGTTTATGAGAGAGAAATGGGTGTCCCATCATGTGAAATTTAAATGGAAAGTAATTGGGTCATATAGATACATGTCCCAACAAATTTAATGTAATTTATATTCATTAAAAAATGGAAAGAATGTAGAAGATGAGAGAGATATCCCTCACGAAATATCAGCATGGTAACTGGTGTACAAGGAAGGAATTAATGATAGAGAAAGGTATATATCATCATTCAAACATAAGTATGGAGTTATGGGGGAGGTACAAAATCATACCCCATAATTTTTCATTTAAAATTAAATTTCATAACAACATTATGAAATTTGGGAAAAAATGAGAATGGTATAAATCCGTTATTGAATTTCAACAAGGTAAGAGTGATATGGATGGAATTAATAAAATATAAATAAATATAACATCATTGAAACATAATTAGTGAGTTATGTGGTTGTGTGACATTATACCCCAACATTTGTAATTGAAAATATAAGGGTTTAACAACATAATTAAATCTGAACAAAAAATGAGAAAGGATGAAATCCCTTAAATAGAAGTGTGACCCCAAAGGCTAGGGAGTCACCTAAGAGAGGTTTCATGAGAGTTTTGGGTTACTTGTGAGGATTATATAGGGGGATGTTAGAGGTTTATCGAGCCCCAATGGCTATGAGTGAAGAGTATGTGGGAGCTTGGGTGAGTTTAAATAGGAAAAAGAGATGGAATTCTTTATTATTTCGGTTTTGGACGCCACACATTTAATTAATCCTAACCACAAATCACCCCATGGTTTTTGAATTTTTTTTCCATATAGTAGTGGAAAGAATTATTTTATTATCACAATGGCTGAATATATTCAAATATTAGGGTTTATTGTGTGTAGGTGAGTCGCACTCTCATGGAAATCAATTTAAAATGTTATAATGTTTTATAAGTTTTGGAGGGTCCACAAAATTTTTTTAAAATAAATAAAACAATCCTAAAATTACACTATTTTATGGGAGAAACATATATTGTTTGAACATTCCATTTATCCTATTTTATTAAATCCCTATTAGGTAATTATGATGTCATAATAGACATTATATTGTAAAATGATATTTAATTTCTACCCAAAAAATAGACTATCTCATAAAATTATGAAAAATTCACTATTGGATAATTTAATTGTACTAATATACCAAAAAATATTCATTTTTTATAAATTATTTTTTAAATATTTTATGTTTTACATATAAAATAAAAACTAACATTTATCGAATATTCATGGGGTTTAACAAAAAACCATTCAAACCATAATAAAAATTAAAATTGTATTCATAATGATTATACAGTCATTTATATTTAATAACAAGTAATTTATTGATAATATTTCATTAAAATATTATTTAATTCCAAAATCCATTAACTAATTAAAATATATTTCTTAATTGAGTATTAAAAAAATACTATTATTGCTTTAAAAACTATTTAGAAAGTTAAAATAATAAAATTAATTAATATTCTCCATTAAAAATTATGTACATAATCATAGTTATAGGGTAATGTTATTTTACCCCTTATAACACCCACATATGACTTAAAAGTAAGGTGTGCGATGGTGACAGAATCATAGGGTGGCTTGGATAATATCCCTCCAGAGGTAATCTCTATCAACATCCATTTCACCCTTATGCAGTTATAATTGAACATAACATGATAAAGCTCTTCTTTGTCTTGGTCAAGAGATATGCCCAATGATTACACCTCATTTCCGAGCTCCGACAAATGGACTTCGTATGGATCAATTATACTAGATGAGGCCATTGCTTCCTTTGTCTGAGTAAATTTTATTTCATAAAGCCCTATATTTATACTAATCTTGTGATCACTATTCAAAGACAATATTTGCAACGGTCAAAATTTTTAATAGTATTTTAAAAAATAAAAACATAAAACACATGATCTTTATATATTTAACATAAGCATTTTAAATAATTAGACATTTTATTAGATTCAGAAGAATTTTCCCTAATAGAAGTTTGGTTCGATACACATACAATTTGGTTGCACTATTTGTAAACTTGTGAACCAACCATGTGGTAGATACTATCTAGGAGGATATTAACCACACGAACTACCCCCATGGTATTACATACCCAGAAAAAACCATGTGTTAGCTTCTAGAAATGAGTGGAACCTCGCATAGATTGAACTCACTATTACAAAACTGTGTACCAACCATTTTGAACACCTATGCGTAATTATAGAACCAAACCATATGGTTTAGAAAAAAATGTGAATCCCATACTTCATACATCTGGACAACAAAAACATGCTACATTGTTTCCTTGTAATAGTCATATGATTTACCCTAACCATGCCCAATCAGGGAATTGGACATAAAGATGCAGGAAATATTCAAAAAATAAAAAAATTAAACAAGAACATAAACCTTAGAATAAAGTTAAAAAAATATGAAAAAAAATTTATATCCAAGGTAGGGTTGTGACATATATTCTAGGGTCCCCTCTACTATTTTATTTTATCAACATGCAAGTTTCATGTCTAGGATCTGGAAATGGTACAAGGAGGTAATGGGTTCCCGAATTAGATTAATCATGAATTATCATCTATAGAATAACATATGGAAAGAGTGAACTGTCTTGGTTATTTAGGATATGATCTAGGGTTGTGTGATTGATTTTTTTTGGGATCATGGGGGGAAAATCCGAATGGTAATTGATTCCTATTACAATTTTTTACCGGACATGATTTTAATGGAACCCTTTGATGCTCTGTATGGGTTGCTATGTAGATATCCATTGTACTGAGAAGATTTGGGAGAGAAGTCCTTCTTCGGGTTAAGTATTATTTATGAGATGATGAAGATGGTTTATTTTATCCAAAGGAGATTTATCACAACATGGATTGATCAAAAATTTTATGTAGACTGTCATCATCGACCATTGGATTTCATGTTAAGTTGTTAGGATTCTATTACAATTTCAGCATTCCTGAGACATAATCATTTGGGTTACATAGAAATTTTGGGACCAATGTTTTTGAGACCCTTTGAGGCCATTGAATAATTTGTAAAGGTTCCCTATTTGTTTGACATTCAATATAGTTTGATTTATATCAGTGATGGGTGTCATGTCTCCCCGATGAGGAGGTATGTACCAGATCTTCTCTATGAGATTTTATGGAATGAAGTTTATTTTATGACTCATTAAATTTTAGTATAGTATCATGTTCATGTTATGGATCACCAAGATATAGTACTATAATCTCAAATTATTTCCCTTGTCCTAGTACTATGGTAATGTGCACACCAAAACCGTAAGATTTGTGAGAGGAAATTATTGATGAGTTAGAAGTCTCCTTCACTTTTATAAATCTATGAGATATGAGGGTATATTCATTGAAGAATGTATATATAGTGTTTTAATTATTACACTTTGTTATAATTTGTAGGTACATACTTGTTTATGTTGTGTTTATCAACCCAATTTCGGTGCGTTTTTGGGATTCATGTTGATGGAGAGACTTTTCGTGTGAAAATTATTTAACGATTAAGGATTAATTTTTATTTGAATTAATGGAGTCTTGGTATAGATGTGTTAATGGAATTAAGATGTTCTCACCAGTTCTTGAGAACATCCCATTTGCTGGACTATTTTTCTCATAGAAAATAGATTTTTTTCATCCAAATTTGTGATGACATGCCATGTAATGTGCTTGTATGAAATATAATGGATTCTATGTAGATTTTATGATATGTTTTCACGGATGTAATAGTTTAAAAATGATGTACTAGGTTCATGTGATGTAGTGTAAAAAATAGTGGTTTTTTATAAAATAGTGAAGTGTTTTCTTATCATCCTTTCCTCATAGAATCTGCAACATGTAACTGGATTACATATAGTTTTAAATTCATGATATTCCAAATTTATTGAGCTATATGAGTTATTTTTATTACATTAAACCATCTATATTCCCCTATCAACCTAGATATCACCCTAGGTGATTTCAGGAGATTCCATCCCTTATGGATCACTTCATTTAGTGATTGATCATCAAGTTTGTTGGGGTGAACCTTTATTTGGAATATTTCATTATAGTTTATATTTTATTTTGACATAGCTTTGTGTTTCCTGGAATTTTGGTTCAAATTTTGGATTGAATATTATTTTTGATTTATCATTCCTATTTTATTATCATGCTTTTTCTTTCTTTGTATTATCTCCTAGTTTCTGATAACCATTTATTAAATAGGATATTTTAATAATATTATGAGGTATGGTTTCCATAAAATGGGTAAAATTTAAGAATTCATTATAATTAATTTAAATTTACTTTATTTTATTCATTTTTATAATGTTATATATCATTTCAAGATATTTATCAAGAAATACAAATGTTTTTAAAATGGGTGTTTTATTTTAAAATAGATTATATTGATTTTGAAATTGGTTTTCAATCCAAAATATTGATTTGAATGGATATTGAAATTGTTTATATTATTTTCTCCAGGAGTCTTAAATGTATTTTAAGATATTTGCTACCTTGGGAAACTTGGGAAACTTGGGGGATACTAGAAATAGATATTAGTATCCATATTAAGTGTGGATCCACTATGATGTAATATATTGGATATTAATAGAATATGGCATGATAGAATTTTTTTAGATAAATGTTGTTCTTATTTAGGAAATTTTTTGAATAGTATGTATTATACCCTGTAATACATCCCAACTGATAGTTTTCTAGGTCATTTATGTATTTTTTACTGAATGATAGTTTTTATCTTGGAATATATCTCTTATGTATTTATCAGATATTATATCACATGAAATTGAATGATATTATTTTTGGAAATGTGTTTACACATATTCCATTGTAAAAATGTTATTTTAATATAGATCCACTAAATTATTTATATTTTAATTTTTTTTTTGCCTCAATTGTCGTATTAAACTAAACGTTGTGCTTAAACATTATTTTTTCCATTGGGTGGAATGTCCTTTTTTGTATGCCTTATGTTCGGATATATTTGGAGGTGAGTATTGGTTTCATTGAGACATTATGTTCTTGTTTTATTAATACATGTTTCGTTTATATGGAATAACATAGTTTTTATTCAATTTTTTTTATCTTTTCCAGGATAATAGAAATTTATTTTTATTATTTTTAGTGTGATATTCAAGACTTGTTCTATTTTCCTTATTCACCTCACCATGTTAGGTCATACTACTATGTATTTCTTGGTTAAACAATTTTGGTCACATAAACTGTAGGCCAAGTCCATTTCAAGGAAAATAATCTTTATAATGTTGATTGGGATTTTTGGTTGTGGTTTTAGGAGGTGTTGGAATGAAATAGTGAAAAAAAGTTGTGATGGAGTTAGGAAAGAAAGTTAATTTTTGTAAAAGAGGAGTAGTATTTCTATAAATATAAAAAAATATTCAATAATGGGAAGTCACTCTAAAAATTATTGTATCCAAATTTGATATTTAATGGATAATAGGGATGACATATTTCGACAAAACCACCCCTAGAAATATTTATTGTGTTCCAAACATGTTATTCCTTCTCTATTAAATTTATCTAATATTACCATCATAGTTTTCACTACGACAACATTTATCTTTTTATTTATCCAGATAATTTTTCCTTTTATACTATAATTAAATTTTAATCATTAGATAATCTAGGTAAAATGATTAGGAATACTAAATACAATTTAAGAAATAAAATTACAATATATATGTGTAATAAATTTTAACACATGCACCTGAAATGAAAAAGCATTATTTTAACCATAGATAGGGAAATTAATATTTATTTTATTCATTACTTGTGAAGAAAAAATTAATTAAAATTAATTATATAATATATATTATGAATGTTCCATATATGGAATCTGTTTTCCTAAAATAAAATTACATTAGTGTTAGTATTTAATGTCAAATTATTCCTATAATGATGATGAAAAAGTGGTTATCTAAAGAGAATATTTTTGAAAGTATAGAATATTTTATTATTATATTTCTATACACATTTTAATAAAATTACCTAAATAAAATTAGAAAATACATAATTTATATATTTTTCTATTTGGAAAACATCTTAAAATAAATTGGATCATGTAAATTCATTAAATGTAAATTATTTATTAATAAAAATCAGTATTTTTTACTCTTCATAAAAAAATTAATCTTTTCACCGATATCAAAAAAAATCACCTCAATAAAACATTGAAATTATGCTTCCAAAAATGATTTTATTTTTTTAAATATATTTTATTAAATTTGTTAAAAAATATTTTATTATTTTAACATAAAAATAAATGAAAATCATTTTTCCAGAAAAACATATTTTTAAATCATATAAAATCATTACAAAAAATGATGTAGTTATTTATAATGACGTTTTCATTATCCTATACCATTATATTCAATTATAAAATTTTGGTTAATTGTATTTATGATGAAAATTTTTATTGTCTTCATTATATCAACCTTTTCCAATTTCATATAATGATTTGTTAAAAAAATATGTTTTGTAAAACAGAAGGTTTCGAAAAAAAATACATTTATTGACCATAATTGTTCATTAATTATCCAACTGTTACCTTATACCCCCATTAACTTAATTTCTACATAAAAATTCAAGTCTTTGATGCTACAAAATTATGACACTTCTTCATCAATAGAGCCTCATGTTCCCACATTGCCTCTTCCAATTGGTGGTTTCACCTCAAATTATTATCGTGGTAAGTGGTCTAGTTTCATAGCACATTAAATGTAGAATCCAAAATATTTACTACTTATTCCTCATAATAATGGTCTTTCTCTACTAGTATAACTTTTAAGATCACTATATTTGTAATAATAGTAATGTACTTTTTCAGGATAGATACAATGAAAACACCATGGACATAACATAGGTTCGATAGAAGAACAAATAGATAGGCTACCATCTAGATAAAATTTAGAATATCTAATAGACCGATATACGTAGGGAATCTATTTCTATTCATTCTAAATCTATGAATATTATTCAATGTGCAATAATGAGAAACTCGGTGTCACCGAATTAAAATTCAATATCATGTCATTGATTATCATTATAAATTTACTATAAAAAATGGGGCACCATAATGTGTTGCAGAATAGGACTAGACTCTAATACCATTTCATATGATGAATTATTTCCTAATAGATTTATTTATCAATATTCAACACATTATATTGGTTTTATAGACTATTTTCAATTTTTGGATTCACCTTGATCCATATATATTTTTAAATGAAAGCTAATATTGTTATAAAACTCGACTAAATGTAGGTTTTGATTTTAATGAACTTATAAATCCATAGCATAAGATCACATTATTTCCAATAAAGTGTGAATTTTTTCTATCACACAATCCTTTTATCAATGGATGATACATAATGATAAAACAAAACTATCAATATAAATTCCATTGAAAATTTCAGGGGAACATTGATTTATGAATCAGATCAAGATTAGATATAATAGAATTTGGTACTCTATAATGCATTAAAATCTCCATTAATTATAGTGTGGAATTATAATACATAGAGAAATACTATCTAATTGAAAATAATGGTGATTAATGTTTTTGTAGAGAATCTTTAAACCATATAAAATTGTTCACATTATATGTTTTGGTGATTATGATGACAAAATCAGGGTGATGTTTTCACATTACCTTTCTAGTCCGGGTAATGTTTTTAACATCCCCTTGGACTTTTTTATATCAACCGTAATTTGATTATATAACCATAACATAGATAAATACATTGAAATATATATCTTTATGAGTTTTTGACCACAAAAAACTCTCTAATAAAGGCTAGTGGTAGGCAATATTGCTTTTTCACATTGTGGTTGTGGGTTTCGGAACCATAAGCTTCCCAGATGAGATACATTGTCATCTGAAATGTGACTTTCCCTTTCATTAAATTATTTATATAATTCCAATAAAATCCCCATATTGGAATGAAAAATAATAAGCTCAACATAAAATATTAGATAAACCATAGGTATAAGGCCCCATCCTTAAACATTACTTAATCTTCTTTTATTTCAAAAATACACATTGAGGATCTTTTCAGGTTCAGAGTTTTAGAGAATTAGATCATAAATCATGCATTACATTCTACATTTAAACCAGGTGGTAACAACAATGATAGTATTCATTTTTTCCACCAAAGGATACATATTTATCATAAAACATGATTTCTTTCTTGACACTTCCTCAACACTATCATCACATCATGTACTTTTCCCTTGACCAGTGAAAACCATTTAAAAAATATGGGATGAGCATAAAAAGATCAGTAAGGGAGAAAAATACGGAAAGAAAACATTAGTCCATGTATACATAAGAATCAATGAAATTATACTTTACTCATAAAACATAATAACTTTAACATACCTCATTAAATCATAATACTTATGAATAACTCATAGAAATCAAAATCCGTAAAGGTAAATTGAGGCATTCATAACATACTTACGTAGGGAGTGATCCTCAATGTTGGGTTTGGATTACCCATCACAATATATTCCCTAAATATCTTCATTGAAATCCAAGGGTTTAACCCCTTCATGTTACCCAATGCATTGGAAATCTATCTCAGGCTCACCCACCTTTAGTTTATCACAGAACCACCCGTCTTTGTAATCAATGCCCAAGATCCATAATATAATCGTATCACATAAAACATGCATAAAGAAAACATAACATTTCCACATTTTTGTCACAAGATATCAATACAACACATTGATATAATCAAAAAATTCTCAAAACCATTTTAAATACAAAAATAAAATAAAACATTGTATTTATTTTTCATTTAAACAAATTTATGGCTTGTAGAGGTAGCCTAAACTCAAATAATGGTCACGGTGGTGGAGAAGTCATTGTCGCCGCATACCTAAGACAAAAACATTCCCTTTTGTCATTTAGTAAAACACTTCTTGTAAAAAGATTCATTTTGAATAAAGTTAAAAGTCAAAAGGGTTTATTATAAAACTAATAAAAAAAGATAGTATATAAATTGAAGTATGCCTCAACGAAAGGAGATTGAGACGAAGTCCCTTATCTCAAGTATGACTTGTCTTGTTTGTTTATTTATATTCCTGAATAATAATATTTGGTAAATTTATAATTGTGTAAGCAGATACTTTAAATTTTATTATTTAATTCATATCACATATTATCATGTTATAATAATTAGTTAATTATATGAGTTCATATCAAACGTTTTGTCGATGTTCTGTACATTAGTCAAAAATGAACTTCGTTGAAAATAATTTCCCTTGCAGTTATAAGTACATAATCTCAAGAATGGTATTAATGATTTAAATGTCATATATATCTAGTATATATTCATTTTTTACTATTCCATGACATTTAGAGATAAAAAATGAAATGCACTGTTCATGGAGATGGTATGCCGTATGTACGCATGAACGCTACTTTAATTTCTTTGTCATATTAAAATAATTAAAACTAAATGAGACATATATATTATAATTACAGTATTATATATATGTTATATAGGTAAAATAATTTCATTAATTACATTATTTATAAATTCCATGTTCGGAATGAAAGAGTCACATCACTTGAGGGGGCGGTAGTCCACAATTCCTCATATGAAATTATCCCAGTTCCACAACATGAAAAGCATAACAATGTGATTGAAAAATAAAATTCAGAAGAATATAGAAAAAATAAATACCATATATATCATATATAAATATAGTGACATCATAATGGCCTCCATGAAAGGTCTTAAAAGAATATTGAATAATCATCGTTTCGTGAGACAGTAATTCACCACCCACAGAAATAGAATGTTTTTTAACCATTAGACGGAGGTGTGTGTAAGTGTAGGTGGAATTCATATCATAACAAAATCCTAGTATATTGAGGATTCTTGGGTTATTATGGGATCAAATAATAAGAATATAGTGTTGATTGAAGAAGGAAAATAAAAGAAAGAAACTCGAGAGAAGACATTACCTCTAAATCGGGTAACTCTTTTTTATTTGAGCCAAAGGCTTCCTTGGAAAGACTTATTCCCAAAGTAGGGCTTTTGAGAGTAATATTGGGATATGGAGAGATAATATGAGTAGATTTAGGATGATAAAAGTTCTTTAGAGGTGTGGGTAAGGTGGTATAGGCGGGGCCTCTTACAAGAAGGAGGAGGGTCACTTTTGGAATGTCTTGAAATGTTACTTTATTATAAAATTATTTTGGGATTTTAAAGGTCCCACAGGAATATATTTTGAGGATAAGGTGATAAGGGTTCTAAATCCACCCATCCAAAAAAAATTAGACAAGTTTGAGTCTTATATTTTACCTTATCTTTTTAATTTATATAAATCTTTCATTAATTAGGTAATCACTACATCATCATGGTGTCATAAATAAATTTATTTATTTTATGTCTAATAATTAAAAAAATACCATGATGTAGGAAATCATTTTAGATTTCAAAATGAGTATTTATAGTCAAAGAGATAATTTATGTAAACAAAATTAAATTTTTTTAATTTGGATATACAAACCTTTGTATATTTCACTTATTTTTAAAAATAATGGCATAAAGGTAACTATCACACCCATGTGACTACATGTGCCCTCAAGTTCGGTAAAAATCTTACCATGGTCTGAAATGACTCAAATAAGTGTATTTGGACACATGTTGGGGTAATTTTATATTATTATGATATTATTTTATTACCCTTAACTACCCGGTTGCTAATTAATCAAGGTAATTAATGAAAATTATCGTCGTTACTATTCATAATGTCCAAAAACAAGAGTATTAATTACATAATTTGGACTGTCTAATTCAAAATATGGAATCCATTTTACCAAATTACAATCAAATAAATTTCAGTAATTAAATTAAAAATAATTCCCATTTTCAAAACAAATATATTGTTTAAAAAATATATCTATCAAAAGATTGACACTTGTTTATGTCCAATTTCAAAGTGAAATTAATTATAATGACCACCATTGGAATAAATGTTAAAAATATATTCTAATTAAACATTAAAACAAATTAAAAAGATAATCTATCCATATAATTAAATTAGACTAAAAAGAAGTTTTGAAGTAAAATGCAGTATTTTTTGCTATTCATTAAAAAATGAACATTGTCAGAAAAATACCAAATATTTATCCAAAGTAAATGCCAATTTCTAAATTTTAAATAAATTATTTATTTTGACAAATAGAAATTATAAAATTGTCAAATTTTATATTTAAAAATGGTTTTCCATCAGAAGGCGGTAAAATAATCTTTTAAAAATATTAGAGTATTTTATGCCTAAGATTGGATTTATTCTCATTATAAGCCTCTAAAACAAAATGTAATTCATAAATAGACATATATATGATAATATATTATTTTTTACTTACATGTGATGTTACATCCTTACCCCCTTTAAAAATTTCATCCTCACAATTTATTTACTTATCGAATAAGTGGGGTTATTTATCACTCATTGCATTTTCAGATTCCCATGTTTCCTCTTCAATCTTGTGGTTTATAGAAAAAAACATTTACTTGATGAATAACCTTATTCCACATAACTTGCTCCATGTGGTCAAGAATCTGCACAAGTTGTTCCTTGTAAGATAGATTCTCTACCAGCTGAACTACCTCTGGACTCAAAACAAGAGATGGATCTGGCATGAACTTCCTTAGCATTGAAATATGAAAAACATTATGTACATGAGATAAATTCAGAGGTAAGGCCACTCAGTATGCAATCGATCCAACTCTCTCTAGAATTTCATAGGGTCCAATGATCCTTGGACTCAACTTTCCTTTCTTACAAAATTTCATCACACTTTTCCATGGTGAAACTTTGAGGAAGACGTGATCACCTATCTCAAAAGAGAGATCCTTTATCACGACCCCCTCCCCACAAAGTTTACCCCTCCTGGGCCAACAATGTGAGAAGGAAGATAATAACCCCCGAGTCCCGCCTCCAGTAGGCCCCAGGTTGGCGACTAGCACCGAGGGTATAGTAAACGCACAAATGGGAGTCATTACCCTCTATGAGAACACATGCAAAAGAGAGAAATAAGATAGACACCAATCAACTCCAACTCAGAACTAAAATATAAATGAAACCAAAGTACATATATGAAATGTCATACAAAAGTACTACAACTGAATGGGAAACCCAAAAGTACCCAGAATAATGTAAAATGGCAGCGACCACAAGCCCGAACAGCTCCTCCAACCACATGCTATTTGTAACCAGCATGATCTCCAACCTTCTCCAAGTCACCTAAAAAACAGTTTATATGTACATAGGGTGATTATAACAGTATACTCAGTAGGATCCTCCCCAAGCCTCTTGTGAAAAAGTAAAGAAAGCATGCTAAAGCCTAGTGAACAACAAGTGAAACTTACTCATCACCTAAACAGGTATACTATGTTCCCAACCTCACCATGGCCACTCTCTCCAAGTAATGCATAAAAGAATATAGATTATAACGAAAAATATCTTGGGTACCCCACTACTACTTCCCCACTAGTTTTCCACTTTGCCCCAATGACATACGTCATGTGCATCTCTCTCCAAAGGCTTGCCCGCAGACACCTGGGCTAAGCTCAAAAATATGCACCTCGTGCAGCACAAAGGCTTGCCTGCAGACAACTGGGCGAAGAACCACATCATCCTCACAACCAAAAGTAACCAGGTATGTTCCGGGAGCCACCACATCCCGCATAATGTGCATCATACATCGGGTATTATACCTCATGCCATTATAGCCCATACACCGAGTAGGGATCCTCAATCCATCACAGCCTATACACGTTACACCTATAGTAGTCCAAAGGATACTATATCCAGAATATATGTGTGCGAAATAACCACAAGTCATTACAGCCCTCTACACACATATATGGGGAAACTAACTGTTGTGCATGTTGGCACATGTATCTACCAAGAGAAGAGAGTGGGGCCAAAGGGGGTAGTCAGCCATTCGACCCCCCATCAAAATGTTGGGGAAAACACTCCCAAGGTCCTAGAATCCACAGGGTGTCAGTTTCCCTTACCGACAGTGTGGAGTAGCGTATAGAAACACAAAATGTACAGAATATACATATAACTCCCATCTACACTATGTGAATTACCTAGTCTTAGATACAACTGTAGCTAACGTCTCTCAGACTCCAGGCAGCTACTTCTAAGACTAGGTATCCTATAAGCACACAAACATTTGAAGAGCTTTATTAGATTACTCCATTCTCATTTTATCAGTTCCACTATATGTTAATTAATTCTTTAAACATTAATTGACCATGAACAATTCCACATTAAACTGAATTGGTATCACATTCAAAATCAACTGCTCCTTTTAAGACTCAAATCACCTTTAAATTCTAGTATCTCCCTAACCATGTATTATCCCCATTTAATCAAAATTTCATTACGGAATTACTTTCCCATATTAATAGGCATTCTAGAAAGGCATCTTATGCTTCCAAACACAAAGGGGGATCAACACGGTGAGTAGATGTACTACCCGTCGAGTCTTTGCCGCCAATAGCAAGATCATAGACTCATTCTCTCTTGAGAGGCTAAACACGGAAAAGAATGTGGCATACCCCATGTGTCTTCACCTCCCTCAGAAGGAGGGTAAGCAAGAACAGCTTCCTTGAGAAGTGGGGAAAAGTAAATCAGATAAACAATCAAACAAAAACACCAACATCCAACCATCACATTCATCCAATACCATCATCCTTGGTGTCCTTCCCGACACCCACATGCATAAACTGATGCATCTCACCACCCTAGGCATCATCAACTGCCACACACACAAGTCCCCATGCCTCCACATGTCACAACAGCCATCCAGGCACACATTACATCGCAAGCAGCAAGAAAAAAACATCACATCAATGGGATCTTGGCCCTTTAACGATCAAGAGGGTAACTCATATCCCCTTTAAAAAATTCTCACACAATCTATTCTTTAATCCATATTGAATTAGAAGATTTGTTATTCATAGGTTCCAATTACAGGAGACCTAATCATTAAGCTATCACAATTAAATTACCATGTTTACTTCCCTAATTTGATTAACCTTAAATTAGAACAACTACAACAATGGAATCAACCAGATTAATTTACATGCATCTTTATCTTTATCCAATTAATTAAAAATTAATTCCAACTTTACGTTCATTATCAATTTCAATCAATAATGAAATACTAATCAAAGAAAACATAGATATTACTCTATCTAGAAAAACATGAGGCAAACTGTTATCACGGTACAAAGCAACAACATGCGATCAACCAATTCCTTTCATCCGGTTAAAGTATTTAATTAGGTCAATTTCATTGTGATCCAAAGGGCTAAATCATGATAATTCTACAATTGCACATATACAATTAGAGAATCCATGGATCCTCTACCTCGAAGATTTCTTGACGTCCTTTATCCACACAACGGGTCACAATTATCCTCTCACGAAAACTACATCCACCGGAGGATGCCACGGTACGATAGTACCAACCAACCCCTAGAAAAACCCATTATAATCTTGGAAATTACATGGTATAATATGGAAGGGAGAAACAAGGGATGAAGATCCCCAAAGGAACGACGATAAAACATACCTTATTAGGAAGATTGACTGACACAGCTCGGTTGCATCCAAAATAGAGTGGAACCCATCGGAGGATTAGGATTTTATTGTGAAAATCCTATGGGAATGATTGAAAGGTTCTAGTGTCTCTTAGCTGAGAACAAAGTGTAAGAACAAAGAAGAATGATATCTTGTTCCTTTTTGAAGATTTAACAAGGCGACGATTAATGATCTGGTTAATTCTCTATTAAAAACTAATCACATTAACCCATGCGGTTTGACCAAGTAATACATCCTGAGCCATAGGAATAATTAATATTGGATTTATGACATTTGAATTGGCCTTAAGAGTCCTTAAAATAAGGCTTTAAATGTATTTTACGTCAATGGAAACGTCAAAGGGGTGAAACTGTAGGAAGCTGGAAACACTGTTCACATACTCAACATTTGGCAAAGGAAAGAAAAGGTCACCGTTAGAATGTTACCGTTCTGGAAACACTATTCATGTCTACTATTATAAGGTCACCATTAGAAGGTCACCGTTCTAGACAAACTATTCAATTATACCGTTATAAGGTCACAGTTAGAAGGTTCCCATTCTGGAAACACTGTTCAAGTCCACCGTTAGAAGGTTACTGTTCTGGAAACACTATTCACAGAACTGGAAATTTGGAAAAGTGTTGGGGATAAGTCACCTTGACCTCTCGAAAAACCTCTAACTCCACATTTTCACAAAGTAATGGACCAGAGTGGTCCATACCATTACATCAGATACTTCTCAAAACATTCTCATCCCCGAGAATTCAAAACCAACCTAAAGAGGAAAAAAATGAAACAGGGCCCAACCAACACCCATCGAGATACCTCTCAAAAGAGGGAAAGCCACAAAAACGAATAAAAGATGTTCATAAATAAAACATGAAAGGTCTAACCACGAAGGAAACATCATTACATGAAAAGAGTTAAACATTAAATAACTCTGGGTACTGAGCGCGTATCTGTGACTCACGCTCCCAGGTACTCTCCCCCATGCCACTGTGTCGCCAAAAGACACAAACTAAGGGGATAGAATGCCCACGCAACACCTTATCCTTGCGGTCTTGGATCTCCACAGGTCTCTCCTCAAAGGTTGCATCATCATCAATATCGATCTCTCCCCAATCAATAACATGAGATTCATTATGAAGATAACGACGAAGCTGTGATACATAGAAAATATCATGTATCCGACTCATCTGAGGGGGCAGTGCTACTCGATACGCCATAGCTCCAACACGAGCTAACACCTCGTAAGGCCCAAAAAACCAGGGAGAAAGCTTACTTCCACGACCAAACCTTCGCTACCCACGACGGGGAGTCTCCTTCAGAAACCCATGATCCCCAACATTAAACTCTAAGGGTCTCTTTCTTTGATAAGCATATGATTTCTGACGATCTTGCACTATCTTCATCCTCTCACAAATCACCTGAATCATCTCTGTTGTATTCTACACTAGTTCCAGTCCGAGGATTGCTAACTCTCCGACCCCAGTCCAGCACAATGGAGAACGGAAAGGCCGACCATACAGGTCTTCAAAATGCTCCATACCAATGGTAGAGTGAAAACAATTATTGTAAGAGAACTCTACCAAGGGCATGTGTTTCATCCATGAACCATCAAAATCAGGAACACAAGAGTGCAACATGTCTTCAAGAGTCTTGATGGTTCACTCTGTTTGACCATCCATTTGAGGATGAAAAGCAGTGCTAAGGCATAGCTGAGAACCAAAATCATGTTAGAGACCCCTCCACACCCAAGAGGTAAAACGTGGATCTCTATTAGAAATGATCATCCTAGGGACTCCATGAAGTCTCACCACCTCCTCCAGATACTAACTCGACAAAACATCTACTGATCTTGACTCCTTGATCTCTATGATGTGGGACGATTTTGTTAAACGATCCACTACCACCCATATAGCATCATGTCCTCCCGGAGATCGAGGTAAACCTGTAACAAAGTCCATTGAGATGTCCTCCCACTTCCATTGAGGAATCTCTAATTGCTGGAGAAGACTGCTAGGAACACGGTGTTCGGCCTTCACCTTCTGGCAGACTAGACATCGAGACACAAACTCTGCAACCGCACGCTTTAGCCCAGGCCACCAAAACTGACTCCTCAAGGATCGGTACATCTTTCTCACACTAGGATGTACTGATAAGGGCAAACTATGGAACCCTCGGAGAACCGTCTCGCGCATCGCCAAGGGAACAAAAATCCTGCCATGATACAACACTCAGTGTTGTTCATCCTCAGACCAACCATCAGTGGCCTCACCACAAACAACTTTGTCTCTCCAAACTTCCACCTCTAGATCAACCAAATGAGACTCTTCCACCTTCTGTATCAGGGATGACTGCACCGTCTTCTGGAAAAGACAACTGCTACCCCCAACATCTCCCATATCAAGATGCAATGCTAATAGCTCTTCCATCATTCTCCAGGAATCACCAGATTCACGCACAACATCATTACGTGAATTTCAGCTTAGTGCATCAGCTACAACATTCCCTTTTCTAGGTGTATATGATAATTCAATGTCGCATTCCCGCAAGAACTCCATCCACCGACGATGCCGCAAGTTCATGTCATGTTGGGCGAAAACATACCTCAAACTCTTATGATCAGTGAAACCCACAAAGTGCTCACCAATGAGGTAATGTCTCCACAACTTCAGATCAAACACCATGGGTTCCAACTCAAGATCATGGGTGGAATAGTTGCATTCACGGGGACACAACTACCGAGATCCATAAGAAACAACTGACCTCTACTGCATGAGAACACAGCCTAGCCCTAGATGTGAAGCATCACAGAAAACATCAAACTGGACTCCCTCTTCTGGAAGACAAAGGACTGGAGCACTTACCAACTTCTCGTTTAGATACTCGAAAGCTGCCTGACACTGATCATTCCATATGAACGCTTGATACTTCCTAGTCGAAGTTGTCATAGGATTCGCAACACGGGAGAAATTGTCTACAAACCTCCTATAATAGCCTGCGAGACAAAGTAAACATCGCACCTCTGACACGGTTTTGGGGGCTGCCCAAGACACCACTGCTTTTATCTTTGACGGATCCACAACTAATCCTTGTTGGGACACAACATTCCCCAAGAAACGAACTTCTCGATCCCAAAACTCACACTTTGACAACTTCCCAAACAACTGATGTTGGCGAAGAACTCCCAAAATGGCTCGTAGATTCTCTATGTGCTCCTCTTCAGATGTGGAGTACATAAGGATGTCGTCGATGAAAACCACAAAAAACATGTCCAGGAATTCATGGAACACATAATTCATCAACCCCATGAAAACAGCATGAGCATTCTTCACGCCAAATGGCATTACAACAAACTCTGAATGCCCTTGAAGACAATGGAAAGCGGTCTTTAGGATATCCTCGTCCTTTACAGGCATCTGATGATATCCTGACCGCAGGTCGATCTTTGAGAACCAACATGCACCCTTCAGTTGATTGAATAAGTCATCAATTTGTGGGAGAGGATAGCGGTTCTTTATTGTCACTTTGTTTAATCGATGATAATCAATGCACAACCGCAAACTGCTATCAGCCTTTTTCACAAACAAAACAGGCGCACCCCACGGTGACATAGTTGGCAGAACAAAAAATCACTGCAACAGACCATCAAGCTGAATACATAGATCTCGTAACTCAGAAGGGGCCATCCTATATGGAGACATGGAGATAAGAGACGCTCCTGGCTGTAGCTCGATCCCAAACTCAATCTCTCATCGAGGGGGTAAGGCTACAACCTCTTATGGAAAGACATCAGGGCACTCCTCTATGACCCTATGAAATGCCAACTACTAAACCTCTGAAAAATTTAGCATCATCTCAGCCATCGTGGATGATAAGGATGGAACTCATCAATGACCCATCCGAGGATCTCACTCACCAAAAAAAAACACAACTTTTTCTCCATCTGCATCAAAGAAGACGACCTTCTTCCTGTAGCAATCCACAATAGACTGCACCAAATACAACCAATACATGTGGAGTATGAAATAATATGGTTGTATACGTAAACATAGGAAATCGCCCCAAGAGCAGTGTTGCCCCAACACTTGCTCACAGTCTTTACATACTTCAAACAAGTCGGCTCGACCTCCAACTGGTGTAGTCAACGCCATGGGAACTGGAAGCCTCCCTACCTCAAGTCCCAAATCATGGAAAAGGGTAGGTGATATGAAGGGGTGTTTTGCTCTTGAATCAAACAAAGCATACACGAAGGTAGAAAACATAAAAAGGGTATCTAGAACGATATATGGCTCGCCTGGTGCTGGCAACGCTAGAGCATGAAGCTGACCAAGACCTCCTCATGGCCTCTCTAACCCTGATGACGACCACCACCATGGCCACGCTCTGCTCTCTGAGGATGGTTAGCGTCATGGGGTTGTCCTCTGCCTACTCCATCTACCGTATGCTGATCTAAAGCTGGTGCAACCTGCTTCTGCTGTGTCGGCTGGAACTGCCTCAACAGAGGAACCTGGAGTGGAGCGCCCAGTACACGATGACTGCTCTGAAAATTCGGGCACTCCCGCTGCTGATGACCACAACCACTACAAGAAAAACAAGCGTATGATCCCTTGGCATAGGCCTGAGAGTTGCTACCTCTGGAGAAATGAGATGGGAAGGGCTGGGACCTACCCCCAGGTGAACGGAAACTCCTCTTCCCTGGAAACCGAGAACCCCGAACCACAGCTCTGCTTCATGAGGAATCATGAAAATTCCCCTCTCATGATGATCTGGTATTGGACAAAGTCCTCTCAAAAACCTCTGCCCTTTCCAGCACCTCAAGATATGTCTTCAGCATAAATGGGGTGATCTGGCACTGGATCACTGGGCGCAAAGCCTCCTCGAAATGCCTCGCCCTGGCCTCCTCATCTGGTAACAGGTCTGAAGCATATCGTAGAAGGTTCCTGAAACAGATTGCAATCTCTCGAACAATAGAGGTCACCTATCAAAGGGTAAGAAGCTCCCGGCGACTAGATTCCTTCGAAGTTGATGAAAGAAAATCAACTCTATACCCATCTTGAAACTCCTCCCACGAGATCGCCGACTCCTCACGATCCCCGAGGAACAAGAACCACCACTACCTTTCTGCTCTACGCAGCTTCGTCACAACGAAGGACACCCAGTGTTCCTTCCGAGCATGAATCGAACTAAATCCTTTCTCGACCTCCACCAACCAGTCTTCTGTGACTTCATTTGAAACGGAGCCCTCATACTTCGGTAGACTCTGGCGCTGAAACTCTCGGAGTGTCTTCCTCCAAGTGTCATTGTCGTCAACCTCTACCCGGTGGCGATCTGATGGAACAGCCTTCTGGACATCTTCTGCATAAACCTAACGAGGACGTCGACCTGGAGCCATACCTATAAAATAAAAACTATTAGAGCTCCTAAGCCTGTAATATGGAAGACTCAACATTAATAAATTAATTGTTTTATTTTATTAGTTTTAGGTTAACCTATCTCAAGGTCTACCCATTCAAACATAGGCACAAAGAAGAATGATGCATGATCCTTTCCTAGGTCTCTACCCTGCACTCAATATCACTTTGTTTAGTAGCCATCATAAACATAAAGGTCCATGCAACAGATCATAGGGGGCCCTAAATTCATATGTCTCTATCGGTCTCCAGTGGTTACCCCACATGCTAAACATGAATGACACCGTTGACCTACCATCCCATGGAACCTCACATGTGCCTAACTCCAAACTCCATCCAACCCCTCAACCAGACCTCTGATACCACTCTTTCATGACCCCCTCCCCACAAAGTGTACCCCTCCTAGGCCGAAAATGTGAGATATAAGATAATGGCCCCCGAGTCCCGCCTCTAGTAGACCCCGAGTTGGCGACTAGCAACGAGGGTATAGTAAACACAAAAATGTGAGGCATTACCCTCTAAGAGAACACATGCGGAAGAGAGAGATAAGATACACACCAATCAACTCCAACACATAATTGAAATATAAAAGAATACCAAGTACATATATGAAATGTCATGAAAAAGTACTACAACTGAAAGGGAAAACCAGAAGTACCCAAAATAATGTAATACAACAACGACCACAAGCCCGAACAGCTCCTCCAACCACAAACTAGTAGTAACCAGCTTGATCTCCAACATGCTCCAAGTGACCTGAAAAACAGTTTATATATACATAGGGTGAGTATAATAGTATACTAAAAAATATCCTCCCCAAGCCTCTCATGAAAAAGTAAATAAAGCATGATAAATCCTAGTGAACAAAAAAATGAAACTAACTCGTCACCTAAATAGGTATACTATGTTCCAAACCTCACTATGGCCACTCTCTCCAAGTAACACATACAAGAATATAGCATATAATGAAAAATATCAAGGGTACCCCACTACTACTTCCCCACTAGATTTCCGCTTTACCCCCAATGACATACATCATGTGCATCTCTCTCCAAAGGCTTGCCCACAGACACCTGGCCTAAGCTCCAAAATCTGCACCTCGTGCACCACAAAGGCTTGCCTGCTGACACCTGGGAGAAGCACCACACCATCCTCACAAACAAAAGTAACCGGGTATGTTCTGGGATCCACCACATCCCGCATAACGTGCATCATACATTGGGTATTATACCTCAAGCCATTATACCCCATACACTGAGTAGTGATCCTCAAGCCATCACAGCCTATACATGTTACACCTATAGTAGTCCAAAGGATACTATATCCAGAATATATGTGTATGAAATAACCACAAGCCATTACAGACCTCTACACACATATATAGGGAAACTAATTGTTGTTCCTATTGTCACATGTATCTACCAAGAGAAGAGAGTGGGGCCAAAGATGGTAGTCAGTCATTTGACCTCCCATTAGAATGTTGGGGAAAACACCCCCCATGGCTCAGAATCCCTGGGGTGTCAGTTGCCCTTACCGACAGGGTGGAGTAACATATATAAACACAAATATTACAGAATATATATATATAACTCACATCCACACTATGGGCATTACATAGTATTAGATACAACTACAGCAAACGTCTCTCAGACTCGAGGCTGCTACTTCTAATACTAGGTATCCTATAAGCACACAAAAATTTGAAGAGATTTATTAGATTACTCCATTATCATGTTATCAGTTCCACTGTACGTTAATTAATTCTTTAAACATTAATTAACCATGAACAATTCCACATTAAACTGAATTGGAATCACATTCAAAATCAACTGCTCCTTTTAAGATTCACATCACCTTTAAATTCCAGTATCTCCCTCCCCATGGATTATCACCATTTAGTCAAACTGTCATTACAGAATTACTTTCCCATATTCCTAGGCTTTCTAGAAAGGCATCATATGCTACTAAACACAAAGGGGGCTCAACATGGTGATTAGATATACTACCTGTCGAGTCTTTTCCGCCTATAGTAAGAGCATAGACACATTCTCCCTCGAGAGGCTAAACACTGAAAGCACGTGGCATACCCCGCGTTTCATCGCCTCCTTCAGAAAGAGGGTAAGCAAGACCAGCTGCCTTGAGCTTTGGGGAAAAGTAAATCAGATAAACAATCATACAAAACCTCCAACATCCAGCCATCACATTCATCCCATACCATCATCCATGGTGTCCTCCCTGACTCCCACATACATAAGCTGATGCATCTCGCCACCCTAGGCGTCATCCACTGCCACAAACACAGTCCCCATGCCTCCACATATCACAACAGCCATCCAGGATCACATTACATCACGAGCAGCAGGAAAACCAACATCACATCAATGGGCTCTTGTCCCTTTAACGGTCAATAGGGTAACTCAGAACCCCTTTAAGATATTCTCACACAATCTGTTCTTTAATCCATATTGAATTAGTAGATTTGTTACTCGTAGGTTCCAATTACGGGAGACCTAATCAGTAAGCTATCACAATTAAATAACCATGTTTACTTCCATTATTTTATTAACCTCAAATTAGAACAACTACAACAATGGAATCAACCAGATTCATTTACATGCATCTTTATCTTTAGACAATTAATTATCAATTAATTCTGTCTTTACTTTCATTATCAATTTCCATCAAGAACGAACAACTAATCAAAGAAAACATTGATATTACTCTATCTAGAAAAACATGAGGCAAACCATTATCACGGTACAATGCAACAACATGCGAACAACCAATTATTTTAATCCGGTTCAGGTATTTAATTATGTCAATTTCCTTGTGATCCAGAGGGCTAAATCATGCTAATTATACAATTGCACATATACAATAAGAGAATCCATGAATCTCCTACCTCGAAGAGTTATTGACGTCCTTTATCCACATAATAGGTTACAATTCTCCTCTCACGACAATTGCATCCACCGGAGGATGCCACGGTACGACAGTACCAACCAACCCCAATAAAACCCCATTAGAGTCATGGAAATTAAATGGTATAATATGGAAGGGAGAAATAAGGGAAGATGATCCCCAAAGGAACGACGATAAAACATACCTTATTGGGAAGATTGACCGACACAGCTCGGTTTCATCCAAAATAGAGCGGAACGAATCGGATGATTAGGGTTTTATTGTGAAACTCCTATGGAAATGATTGAAAGGTTATAGTGTCTCTTAGCTAAGAACAAAGGTGATGAAAAAGGGAGAATCATATCTGGTTCCTTTTTGAAGATTTAACGAGGCGACGGTTTAAGATCCAGTTAATTTTCCATTAAAAACGGATCGCATTAACTCACGCGGTTTTACCAAGTAAAACATATTGAGCCATAGGAATAATTAATATAGGATATGTGGAATTTGAATAGGCCATAAGAGTCCTTAAAATAAGGCTTTAAATGTATTTTACGTCATTGGAGATGTCAAAGGGGTGAAACTATAGGAAGCTGGAAACACTGTTCACATACTCAAGATTTGGAAAAGGAAAGAAAAGATCACCGTTAGATGGTTACCATTCTGGAAAAACTGTTCATGTCTACCGTTATAAGGTCACCGTTAGATGGTTACCGTTTTGGAAACACTGTTCACAGAACTGGAAATTTGGCAATGTGTTGGGGATAAGTCACCTAGACCTCTCAGAACACCTCCAACACCACATTTTCACAAAGTAATGGACCAGAGAGGTCCGTGACATTACATCCTTCCTCCTGTTGTCCGCATAACTTTTCTGCTTGTTCTGAGCTGTTCTCATGTTTTTCATTATTAGCAGAACTTTTTCTGCCACCTATTCAACCAATTCTGCTCCCATCAACTTCCATTCACCTACTTCATCCCAAAAATATTGAGTTTGACACCGCTTCCCATATAATGCCTCAAATGGTGCCATCTATATACTAGAATGAAAACTATTATTAAAAGAAAACTCAACCAATGAATGATGTTGGTCCCAACTTTCCTGATAAACCATCGAACAAGAATGTATCATATCCTCCAATGTCTAAATTGTTCATTCAGACTGCCCATCTGATTGAGGAACAAAAGTTGTACCAAAATTTAATTCAGTACCCAAAGACATCTGAAGGGCATTCAAAAATTTTGAAGTGAACCTGTGATCATGATAAAATAGAAAAGAGACAGGAACTCTATGTAACCTGACTATCTCTTTAAGATACAATCGAGAAAGTTGATCTAGGGGAAAAGTATCATGTATAGAAAGGATATGAGAATATTTAGTCAAGCGATCAACAATAACCCAGATTTCATTATTACCTCAAGGTGTCTTTGGTAATCCCACAATGAAGTCCATTGATATAATCTCCCATTTCCACTCTGGCACTGCTAAAGGCTGAAGCATCCCTTTCGATAACTGCCACTATGCTTTAACTTGTTGGAAAGTCAAACACTTCACAATAAAATCAGCAATATCTTTTTTCATTCCATCACACCAGTAATACTCCTGAAGATCTCTATACATCTTAGTACTGTCTGGATGAACAGAAAATGGAGAACTATAAGATTCACATAACAACTCTCTCTTCAACTGTGAATCACAAGGAACACACAATCTCTTCCCAAATCCAAAAACACAATCATTATCAATTTTGAATTCAAGTAACATACCCTTCCGAACCAGATCTACCTTTTTTTGCAAGTCACTGTCTTGATATTGTGCTTGCTTAATTCAGTCTGATAGAGAATATTTTAGTGATAACAGAAACAAAACAGAAGAATTTTCATCAGAAACATCTTCAAAGCCAAAAATCATCAAATCATTAACCAAATGATCATGTTCCAAATGTAACATGGTTAATGAAGCATTACTTTTTCGAATCAAATCATCCACCCCAATATTTTCTTTTCCTGGGTGGTAAGGAATCGTGCAATCACAAACCTTGATTAATTCTAGACATCTCATCTATCTCATGTTCAATAATTTTTGAGTGAATATATAATTTAACCTTTTGTGATCAGTATATATTTCACACATTACACCATACAAATGATGCCTCCAAATATTTAAAGCAAAAACAATAGAAGATATTTCCAAATCATGTGCAGGGTAATTTATCTCATGAGTTTTCAACTGACATGAAGCATAACCAATTACCAGATCATTCTTCATTTGGATACAACCAAGTCCTTTCAATGATGAATCATTTTAGATAAAAAAATCACCATTCCTATAAGATAGTTCCAATACTGGAGCATTCACCGATCTTCTTTTTAATTCATGAAAACAATCATCAAATTTTTTTTTCCGGATATACATAACACCATTCCGAGTTAGCTTAGTCAATGTGTTGGACAACCATGAAAATATTTTAACAAACCTTCGGTAATAGTCTGTCAAACCAAGAAAACTACGAATCATGGTGACATTTGAGGGTATTGGACATTCTTCAACAACCTTTGTTTTTATAGGATCAACAGTTGTCCCATCATTAGAAACAATGATACCAAGGAAGGCAATATTTTGCAACCAAAACTCACACTTACTGAATTTACCATACAGTTTCTTGTCTATTATGGTTTTAAAAATAACCCTTAAATGAATTTCATACACCACTTTACATTTAGAAAATAGCAAAATATCACCAACGAAAACAACCAAAAACTTATCCACAAACTCATGGAAAATTCTATTCATAAGGACCATGAATACAGAAGGGGAATTGGTTAACCCAAAAAGCATAACTACATATTCCTAATGGCTATATCTTGTATGAAATGTTGTCTTAGAAATATCTACTTCCTTTACCTTCAACTGATTGCACCCCAATCTGGAGTCAATCTTTCAAAAAATTTGAGCTCCCTCAAGATGATTAACCAAATCATTGATATGAGTCAATGGATAATAGTTATTAATAGTGATGTTATTAAAAGATCTATAATCAATGAAAAGTCTAATTGAACCATCTTTCCTTTTAAAAAATAATACAGGAGCACCCCATGGTGATGTGCTATGTCGAATGGAACCTTTCTCTAATAAATCTTGAAATTTCCCCTTCAACTCTAAAATTTCAATTTGATCCATTCGATAGGGTGGTATTGAAATTGGCTGAGAATCAGGAATTAAGTCAATAGTAAATTCAACATTCTGATATGGTATTATTCTAGAAAACTCATCAGGAAAAACATCAGGATACTCATTTACCACTGGCACATCATTAATCTAAGCACATCCTTTGTTTTAAACAATATGTGAAAGGTAAAATTCATTTCCATATTTTACAAGTTTATCAGCCTCCAGATATGTTATCAACAGTAAGGGTTCATTGTTGTACACAAACTGAACGTCTTTCTTAAAAGAAACATCATTATCTCTACAGTCAATCTTATCTTGGTAAACAGAGAGCCAATCCATACCCCGGATAACATTAAACTCCACTAGAAGTAGAAACATATGGTTTTCAAGTAGATTCTTTCCATAGATAAGTATAAGAAGATTCTTCAAAAATATTTTTACCTAAAAATTTCCCCTAGGTGTTTTTACCACAAGTTCATGAGTTATTCTGTGAGATGGAATTCTCAATTTTCTAGAAAATATTTTTGAGATGAAAGAATGTGTGGACCCTTAATCAAAAAACACATTGGCATAATCTGAAAAAACAAACAAATTACCTCATACCACTTCATTTGATGGCCCAACATCTTCTTATGTAGTCTCAAAGGATTTCACCACACCTTTTTTCTTGTAGTCAGACTACTTCCTATAATTCGAGCTCTTTGTCGAACACTCGTTTGCATAATTATCCATATCATTGCACTTGAAAAATTTCACTAAATGTAAATAAAATTTTGTCTTTCCATTACCCTAATCGTTTCTAGAGCAATCATGAGCCTTATGTCCTATCTTACCACATCAGAAGAACTTTCCAGAATTCAAAAGATAATCCCCAGCATGATTTTTACCACATTTATCAAAAAAATCAAACTTAGTTTTCTTACCATCAAACCATTTTGAAGGATTCATACATTTATCCTACCACCTTGGTCTCTTCTTCTGTTGGTTGTCATAAAACCCTTGATCATCGTCAAACTCCATTTCCACCTTCTTAGCACATAAAACAAGCTTTTCATAACTTTTGAACTAAAGAAAAGTGAACTCCCTTCGATATTTTGGATTTAACCCTAAGTAAAAATGATTGACTTTACTATCAAGGTCTTGGATAAAATATGGACCAACCCTTGCCAATCGAGTGAATGTTTCATAATAAGAAGGCATTGAGTCATCCTCTTTCCTCAATTCCAAGAAATGTTTTCCATGCTAATTCGAACTACCTTAGGAAAATATTTCTCATGAAACATACTTTTGAATTCATCCCAGTCAAGAGAATCAATCTCATTAGTATACCAAATATTTATAACCATCGACCACCACTGATCTGATTCACCCTCCAAATGGTAAACAACATGACTATCCTTTTGAATGTCTGAACAACCCGTGACATCGAAAATCCTCTCTGGTGCTTTAATCCAACCATCAGCTAGCACAGTGTCAGATGATCCACTAAATGATGAGGGATGTTGCCTCATGAAATGTTCCACCACCGACATGTTCCTCTACGGTTGATCTGGATGATCTCGTGCATGGATACCACCACCATTTATCACTTGAATGAATTGTGCCATTACTGCAACAAATTGTTCAGTTCCAATTCTGACCATCTCAGGATACTGATGTGGAAGGTCATTTCCTTCTGTATTCCTTCCTAGAACTGCTTCCCTACTTCCTATACCGAAAACTATTCTGAACAAACATTTCATAGATGAGGCAACATGGTAATCTTCAAATGCTATATAATTTCAATTTGACCATAAGAACAGATATTTTTGGATAATCATTTTACTGAATTCTAACTCCTAATGTTATCTAAACCGACTATTGATTCCAACTATAGGGCTCCAGACTTAAACATTACATAATCATGATTTATTTCAAGAATACACATTGAGGATCTTTTCATGTTTAGTGTTTTGGAGAATTAGATCATAAATCATTCATTATATTCCTCTTTTATAAAAGGTGGTTACATCAAATACAGTATTCATTTTTTCCACCAAAGGAAACATATTTAACCTAAAATATGGTTTCTTTCTTGACACTTTCTCAACACTATCCTCACATCATGTACTTTTCCCATGACCTGTGAAAAACATTTCAAAAACATCGGATGAGCATAAAATGCTCAGTAAGGGATAAAAATACAGAATGAAAACATTAGTCCATGTTTACATAAGAATCAATGAAATCATACTTTACTCATAAAACATAATCACTTTAACATACCTCATGAAATCAAAATATTTATGAATAACTCAATGAAATCATAGGACATAAAGGTTACTTTAGGCATTCATAACATTCTTATGTAGGGAGTAACCCTCATTGTTACGTTTGGAATACCCATCATATTATATTCCCTAATTATTTTCAGAGAAACCTTAGAGTTTAACTCCCTCACGTTACCCAATGAATTGGAGAGCTATCTCAGGCTCACCCGCACTAAGTTTATCAAAGAACCACCCATCTTCATAAACAATTCCCAAGAACCATAATATAATCGTATCACTTAAAATATATATAAAGGAAACATAACCTTTCAACATTTCAATCACAAGATATCAATACAACACATTGATATAATAAAAACATTATCGAAACCATTTCCAATAACAAAATAAAGTAATACATGGAATTTATTTTTCATTTAAATAATGTTATGGCTTGTAAAGGAAGAAGAAACACAAATAATGGTCACGGTGGAGGAGAAGTCATTGTCGCCGCATACGTAAGACAAAAGAATTCACTTTTGAAATTTAGTAAAACACTTCTTGTAAAAATATTCCTTTTGAATTAAATTAAAAGAATAAAGGTTTTATTATACTATTAATAAAAGAAGGTCTTATATAAATTGATGTATGCCTCAATGAAAGGAGATTGAGACGAAGTCCCTTACCTCAAGTCATACTTGCCTTGTTCATTTCATTATATTCATGAATAATAATCATTGGTCAATTTATAAGTTATTAAGAAAATACTTTAATGATTATTAATCACTTCAAATCACATATTATCATGTTATAATAATTAGTTAATTATGTGAGTTCAGATCATACGTTTTTTCGATGTTCGATACATAAGTAAAAAATGAAATTGTTTGAAAAGAATTGCCCATGTTGTTATATCTAAATAATCTCCAAAATGGTATTAATGATTTAAATATCATATATATCGAGTATATATTCATTTTATACAATTCCATAACATTTGGAGATAAAAAATGAAATGCACCGTTCATGGATACGGTAGGTCGTATGTACGCTTGAACGCTACGGTCATTTCTTAGTCATATTAAAGGAATTAAATATAAATGAAACATGTATATATTATAATTAAAATATATTTTATATGTTATATTGGTAACATAAGTTCATTGATTATATTCTATATAAATTCCATGTTTGGCATGAATGAGTCACATCACTTGAGGGGGTGGTAGTCCACACTTCCTTAGATTAAATTATCGCAGTTCCGTAACATGAAAAGAATAACGATGAAATTTTAAAATAAAATTCAGAATCATATAGAAAAAATAAATACCAGATATATCATATATAAATATAGATACATCATAATGGCCACCATGAAAGGCATTAAAATATGATTGAATAATCATCGTTTCATGAGGTAGTAATTCGCAACCCATAGAAACAGTTTGATGTTTAACCATTAGATTGAAGTGTGAGTAAGTGTAGGTATAATACTTATCATAAAAACATCCTAGTATACTGAGGATACTGGTGTTTTTATGGGATCAGATAATAAAATGATATTGGTGAGTGAAGAAGCAAAATAATATAAAGAAACTCAAGAGAAGTCATTACCTCTAAATCGGGTAACTCTTTTTGTTTTGTGCCAAAGGATTCCATTGAATGACATCTTCCCAAAGTGAGGCTTCTTATAGTAAGATAGGGATTTGTAGAGATTATATGAGATGATTTTGGATGATACAAGGGCATGAGAGTTGTAGGAAAGGTGGTAGAGGTGGGGGCCTTTTATAAGAGGGAGGAGGGTGACTTTTGGAAAGTCTTGAAATGTAACTTTATTATAAAATGATTTTCGGATTTTAAAGGTCCCACAATGATATATTTTCAGTATAATGTGATAGGAGTTCGAAATCCACCCATAAAATATTTTTTATACAAGTCTCTATTTTAGATTTTATCTTATCTTTTCATTTTATTTATATCCTTTATTAATGGGGTAATCAATGCATCATCATGGTGTTATAAATAAATTTTTTTATTTAATGTCTATAAATTATACAAAAATACCATGATTTAGGAATCATTTTTATATTTTAAATGACTATTTATAGTCTAAGATATCATTTATGAAAAACAAATTAAAATTTTACTTAGGATATACAAACCATTATTATATTTCTCTTCTTTTTTAAAATAATGTAATAAATGTCACTATCACACCCATGTTACTCCATGGGCCCTCAAGTTCGGTAAAAAGCATTCCATGGGCGCCCATGACTCAAAAAAAAGATGATTTGGAAACATTTTGGGGTTGTTTTATATTATTAAGATATTATTTTATTACCCTTAACTACTTGATTACTATTTAATCACGATAATTAAAGATAATTATCGCCATTACTATTCATAATGTCCAAAAACAAAAGGGTCTTTTTTAAATAATTTGGAAATTCAGATTCCAAATATGGAATCCATTTTACCAAATTAAAAATAGAGAAATTGCAGTAATTAATTTAAAAATAATTCTCATTGTCAAAACAAATAGCGTGTTTAAAAAAACAATATCTTTCAAAATATTAACACTTGGTTATGTCCATTTTCAAAGTGAAATTAATTGTAATGACCAAAATTGGATTAGATGGTATAAATATATTCAAATTACACTTTAAAACCAACTGAAAAGATAATATATCCATATAATTAAGGTAGATGAAAAAGCAGTTTTGAAGTAAAATGCAGTTTTTTTCACTATTCATTAAAAAATGAAGATTGCCAGAAAAATACAAAACATTTGTCCAAAGTAAATTTCAATGTCCCAATTCTAAATAAATTGTCTATTTTGACAAATATAGATTATAAAATTTTCAAAAGTAATATTTAAAAATGGTTTTCCATGAGAAGGCGGTAAAACAATCTTTTAAAAATATTAGAGTATTCTATGCGTAAGATTGGATTTATTCTCATTTTAAGCCTCTAAAACACTACCAAATTCATAAATATACATAGATATGAAAATATATCATTCTTTAATTAATTTTAATGTTACAATAAGGGTTACAAATAGTAATAATATTATATCCACACAATATGAAGGCATTGCTGGTCAAATATATTATTCAAAAAAATATATAAAAAACCAATGTGATTTATTTACAAAAATGAATTTCAAAATAAAAAAAATCTTGGTAATCTATCATCACTTAAATAACTACAAGGTGTGTTTAGTAATTTAAACTTATGAACAACCATAAAACCAATTAACCTATGATGGTGTCATTGACTCTTAATTTAATCGTACATAGATAAATATATACTTCGAAAAAATAAACAACTTTTCATTAAATAATATCTAATCATATACAGAAAAAATATTTTTAGGAGAACAATTTTTTCTTTTCACCAATGAAATATTAAATTTAATTTTCTTATTCTATAATCCCTGTATAGGAAGATAATTAATTAATTAATTTATATCAATTTCCACTAAACGATAAACAATAATAATATCATAAGGATATTTCATAAAAAATATAACACTAATTTCCAAAATATTGAGTGGTTGTTCTGTTTTACATTATTTTATTGATTAACATCATCTATTTTGATTAAATAAACATTCCATTTGTCGATTATATTTAATGGTTTTTGTCTCTTATCATCCTCAGTAGCCATTTTAGTAGTTCATTGATTCAAATAATGACCAAGCTACTGGAATTTGATACACTATAGTGTGAGTGGTGCATTCTATGGATCTATATCTCTATTAAAATCAATATCTTTCCTTTTCCTTCCCCATAAGGGTATATCCACTCGATGAGCTTACTTTCCATGCATAAAATTCTAACTATTCTACATATAAAAATGCAGTCTATATTTTATTCCATCATCAAGAATGAATTTATGATCATATTCTTCTGATCAGCTAATGGATTATAATAACCACATAAAGAGGATGGTATTTTCTTCATGATGGATTGAATATAACATTATTTATTCATATTTTGAATTAAATGTTATACCTAATTCAGTCCTTGAGAATGATGCTTGATAATTTCAACCTGGTTTTGTATTCCATCTCCATTAATGAAATTTTATCCGTTGTAAAATAAATACATTAAATATTTTACTCATCGTCAATATGATTCCATTGAGTTCAATCCACTAAAAATGAAAAAATAGGGTAAGAAACACTAATCAATCTGTGATATAAAATAATCATGAAAAATCAATAATGGGTTGTCCAAATTAAGGAATATTCATTTCAATCTATGAAACATTAGGAATGACCATGTTCATTCAATGTCATCATCTACTAAAATTATATATGAAGGCTTATAAATAGGTTTTTAAATTTTTTTAAGAATATTCCTTCTGAGATTCAATCCATATTTATTGTAAGGGCATAGTCACCGGCCAGTATAATAATGAGTAATATATAATCGACCAGCTATTTTTATGTTTAGAGTACCAATATGAACCGGTTTCAAATTTTTTTTAAATTTATACTATACAAAAAACAATGTATTTTTATATAAACCACATAATATCTTACATACAATGAATTATGGTGGTTATCCAAAACACATACATACAATATGGGTTCTCACTAATGATTCTCCATCCCCGTTTCTAAATGATAACTGATCATTGATCTGATCCCAACTATAAATACTAGAATTATCATACATTAATATTACATCTTAATAAATGAATAATCATTACATAACATAATGACCCATGTGATAATAATTTAGGTTTAGTTCTTTTGGAATCATGGAGACATATAAATTTTTTTTAAAAGAGTTCTACATTATCTCTCTATTTCCTCACCACAAAAAACCATTCTTAGTCAAATCACACATTTTACCCTTCCCCATATCCTAGGAAAAGGAAACAGAAGAAGCGGAGATATCATATGCTCAGTATGGCTATCCAATGGAGATATCAACATAACATAAGGATAAGAATTATAGAAATGAAAATAACCTTTTAAAACAATACAAAATAAATAATAGATCATAATCATGAGTGATTGAAAATATTACTCATAATTATATGACATAAAAAATTTCAAATCAATGGTAATAATTCAATATATAATGACACTAAAATAATACATACATGTGTGTAATATAAGTAATAATATACCATTGTGAAAATGTATAGATAGATACATGTTCAATAATTAAGTTAAAGAAATGAAATCAGTACCTTAATAAGCATCTTGACCTGAAATCAAGTGAAAATTTACAATAAAAACATCACAGAAGGTAAAAACATAAAATTATAACAATGAAAGAATCCACACACATGTTATTATAGACACATGGGTAGGTCCACACAAAACATAGGGAATATTAAATAATTTTCATGCATTTTATAATAAAATCATGAGCTATCCATAATTACCCAAGCCATTTGAGTAAGATATAGGTCTCTCTCATCCCATTATATATACATATGTATTATGAAAGATAATAAAATATTCATCATATAGAAAAAATTTAATGAAATTGTCTTAAAACAAATTTCATTATATCAATTCTTATCGAATATAAATTGTTTCAAAAATAATTTCATACTTTCATCATAACACAACCCGTGAATAAGAAAATTGTTTCATAAAAATATTATAATCACATAGATAATTAATATAGGGAAAAACATTGATATTATAATTTTATAATATACCAATCTATGATTTTGTAACATAAAATTATTCCATCTTAGATGGAGAATGATATTAAAATACCCAGTCGAATATTTATTTAGGACATAACATTTTAATAGTTAAAATAACATTTTTAAAACTAAATGTTATCAAAAAATGTGAAAAATAAATTTCATTTAAAAGAAAATTTTAATATTATTAAGGATTCATGGAAACATTAGTTTTAGATGATTATGGGAAACACTATTTAATTGATGCATATTAAAAAAATTACTTTTCACTTTTCCAGTAAAAATGATTAATGTGTTTCATTTAAAAAGTGACAAAAAGAATACCTTGAAAAACATTTTAAAAAATTTCAAACATCGGAAATATTATGTAAAAAATATTTTTATAATATTAATTTGAATCAATAAAATATTTATTTAAAAAATTTACATGGAAGAAAAAGTGTATTATATTGAAAAAAAATAATGTTTATTTTTATAAACACGTTATTTTCAAATCTTGAATGTATAAATAGTGAAAATAGAAGGGTGAAAATGTATTATCAGAAAATAATTATATTATAATAAAATTTATGAGTATTATGCGGTTTATAATATAAATCATCACTATTGGAAAAAATTCATAATCAACCTTAATAAACAATGATAACGTACAATCAATTCTCCACCAATTTTGAAAATCTTGAATCACAAGCATAAATCATGTGTAAGATCAATTGAATCTTAAAATATAATGATAATAAATAAATCCATGAAAGAAACTATTGATAGGGTTGTGTAAAAATCTTATAAAAGATGATTAGTTCATTACAAGACATATTTCCAAAAGAATACAATTTGGGATTAAATTACCTTACCTTAAGTATACACTTCCATTATACACGTTCAAACATCCTATATGATAAATATATGTAAATTATAAATTTATAATAGAATAATAATTATATAAATCATACCATATATGATTTAATTAACATTTTATGACCCATATTTAAAAAATTCCATGTAAAAAAATCTCATTTTCAGTAATAACTACATTGTTTTTAATGTATGTTTTGATTTTCTATTTTTGATCAATTTTAATTGATCATTGTTAAATAATCGCTATATTTTTATCCAGTATGTAAATATCATATTTCTTAAATATTTATTTATTTTGATGAATACCTAAATATTTTTTATATAAAATGAAATACACCAATAATGGGGAGGGTAGGTTGTATGGTTTCCAGAATGATTCTTCTGTTTTCTCGATTAGTGGAATGAAATAAAGGTAAATAATATTTCATATTTTTAGATTCATTGTGATTTCCTATATAATACATATATTATTTATATATATCCTCATTAAATTCCTTGTAAAGAATAATTGAGAAATGATTCACATCGCGTCATTAGGAGGTTATCCACCATACAAATGAGCCACAATATCGTATTCCAACAGAATGGAATGTGTGATGTTTTATGTGATAATATTATTAATGACAAGTAATAATAACATACTAATAATATAAAATTATTAATTCCATCATTATATACTATCCCGATAGGTGGTGTTGGAAAACGAATTACATTATTTTGTGAGGCGGTAGTTTTATATACACTTGATCAACTCTTTCATTTAATATTTGATGGAGCATGAAGAATATATAAGTAATTAAATAATCTTAAAAAATTACAATTATATGGTACATTTTTGTTCATATTGTGATTATTAGTAAACAAGTTGAGGTCATTAGAGAAGTGAAAATAAATATCATAATGAAGGAAAATACCATTTCTTATAAAAAACCCCCTTGGGATCTCATTTAATGGACCAAAATATTTGTATTTCAGGATGAAAACTATACGTATTACATTAATAAATATGTTCGAAAGGGTTTTTTCTATGTTTTAATCAATAAAATGGGCTTATGATGTGTGATGAAGTGAGGGAAGGACGTTTAATTTAATAATTAAAGATGGGGGATCTTTTGTATATACACAAAAATATTTGATAATGAGAAATCACATTCACATCATGTGAAAAAAATTGATAAATAAATATTTTGATTATTTATATGTTCATTACACACTTACAGCATAAATACTCTGGTTTTAAACATTGTATTACATAGAATTTATGTTTATGTAATTTTACCATTTTAGTTTTCACCGTGTTAACTTGAATATTTTAATTTAATTATGTAATTTATCCATCAATATCCTTATTTGATAATTCATACCCCTTGAATTTTAAAATTAAAATAAAAATTGTAAATTAAACTAGTATGTGGGTTCAACATTAATTTTATCAAAATATCATGTAAATTGAAAAGCATAATTTTAAAATTAATCATGATAATTAGTTTTTATTATCTTGAATAATAGTTATTGAAAAAAATATTATGACCTAATTATATAATATGTATTATTTTGATATAAAAATATGGAATTAATTCCATAAAAATAAATTCTTATATGCAAATGAATTAAATTTAATATTAATCTCGTATATGTAATGAAAAAGATGTTTTTAAAAGAAAATATTTTATAATCTAATGAAACTCATAAATTAAAAATTAAATATTAAATTGATTAAAATTACATAAATTATATTAATTAATATCTATTTTAAATAATTTTTCCTATTAAAATCATCTATAAATAAAATTGTATTTTAATTTCTTTTATTAAGAATTTTGTTTTTCATTAAAAAATATTTATTTTTATAAAAATAAGTAAAATTTAATTTTATTATTATATTAAAAACAATTTACAATAATAAAATATAGATATATTGATTTAAAAAATTAACATATTTTTTAGAATATATTTTTAAAAATAAGTAAACATTATTTTTATTATTTCATAAAAAAAATAATGAAAATTATTAATATAGAAAAACATATTTCATTAGCATGTAAAAAAATTACTAAAAAATAAGTACATAATTATAAATATATTTTCACCATATAAATATTTTATAAATAAATTAAAATAATTTTTTTCATATTTTTTCAAAAAAAATTAACTAGTAGGTTATATCGTTCATGTATATTAGTTTATCGTGATATGTTAAAAATCAGCATTTCATGTTATGTCGGCTATCAAGAATAATAATTTTATTTAATAAAATAGATCATTAAATATTAGGGTGTTACAAATTGTAACTCAAACTCCCTCCATTGATTAATATAATTTATTATTGATATTAATTTTTCATATTCATTCAATTATGAATGATGTTATATTTTATTTTATGGGAAAATATTTTTTGAGCCAAACCCTTATCAATTAATGTTTTTTATCATTTTTTTAACAAGAATTTTAAAAAGTTAATTGTAACTATGATATATAAATTATTAATAAAAATTATTTATGAAAAATCATTTCATGATTTTATTTTCAATAAAATAAATATAATATAAAACAATTTGATTAATGCTTCAAGATTCAACTTATATTTTTCTTTTATTATGTGATTATGTTTTGTAATCTTGTTTCGAGAATAATAGTATTGTGATGGTGACATTATTTTATATGATTTTAATGTTCTATGAATCCTATTTTATTTCCACATATATTTAAAAAAAACTTATTGTTTTCCATTTTTACATTTTATGAAATAATTCTTATTTCCATGGGAAATTTTTGAAAAAAAGATGATTTTAATTTGGTTGATTAATAAAACACATTTTATATTAATGGTTTCCTAAAAATGTGAAATATTCAATATTTTTATATGGTACATATAAGTATGGTTTATTGATTTTTGTGGTCATATATCTCCCTATAATGAGATAGTTATGTTTTTATATCCCATGAGATGTGAATTCATGAATTCATTTTCTTATCTCATAATCATGGGGAATAATGGTCTGGAAAAATAAAGTTATGTTTCCTTATGGAATGTATTTTTAAAACCATTACAATTTATTATTAATTATTATTTTAGACAAAATGATTTGTATTTTATGTTAAAAGCGTGTACTACATGTAATATCTATTATAAAAATATGATGATATCGAGTGGTTTTATATTATTATGATGTGTCCATTGAATCCCACATATATATTATTATGATCAAAAATGATGATATGTTATTTTTCTTATTAACATTATTTAACATATTCTTATGAAATTATAATTGATTAAATGTTTACTCATACTTTGTGAGTTTTAGTGAAATCCACTTTTTGATGTTTTCATTCCCCACGTTTTGAGTATGATTCTTACAATTGATATGTCAATAAAAGTTTCTTATATAGTTCATTTATCGTGAAATCATAAATTTTATTGTAAAATAATATGATTATATAGCTATAAAAACAATAACATATCGATCCCTAGGATATTAATATTTATGAAATTTAATGTCTATATAATGCAAAAAATGAGAAACTGAGTCATGTTTACTTGGGTCACTGTATTTTTATGGGGTATCGACATAAAAATTTTGTGGAGACATTGGTTAGTATATAACCTTGAATGTATGGTTTTTTAATTAATTATTATTATGATCTCTATCAATAATTAAATTTCATATATAAATAAAATGTATATTAATATTTTTGTTCATACGTATGTTGCTTTAGAGGAATATTTTCACACTATATTCTTAAAGATAGATCAAATCTGTTTTGGGTTAAATCTGACTCCCAATGAATACTTTTTGACTAGAAAAACCCCATAATTGAAAATGAAAAATGTTTCATCAAATATAAAATTTTATTTGATAATTGGGTTTTAAGGAAAAATAAATAGAAAAATTATCCAAAAAATGTAAGATACCGAACATTACATGAGTTGCATAAATTTAAATATGATTTACCATTAAATTTTGAGGCCATTTATGGGTTAGAAATATATAATTAAGATTTATTTATAGATTATACAATTATAAAAATGGGTTGGGAAATGGGTATCATGAATAATAATGGTATATGTAATGGGAATAGAGAATTTATGTATAGACGTAATTGTAACTATATTACATAACATTACTTGAATGGTTTGTGTTGTAGTAGTTTATTAATTTATATTCATTTGAAAAGTAAATTTGAAGATTAAATAAATTTAATTGTAATCCATTATGGCTTTTCCTTTTCCTTAGTCCTTGTGTATTGGTGGATTCCGCCTACCCCATACACAATTATAATTATATTAATCAATCAACCTACTTCCCTTCTATAGTGTATCCATGTGATTGTAATGTTTGTGTTCCCTTATTAGTAGTTTATATGTATGTTTATAAGGAGGATAGACACATGTTATATATGGATTCTCTATAAGGTTTTAAAAAATATAAGGGAAAATATATTTTATTTTTGTAAATGATTTAAATGGTTTTTTTATTATTTTATAAGTAATGTTAAAATATGGTGATGGAATATTTATTTTTATGGATTTTATAAATTAAATAATTTATATTTGTTTATAATTAATTAACTAATTATTTATTTGATAGTTTTTAATATATTATATATAAATATTTTAATATAAAATTTCATAAAATAAATAGAATTATTTAATATTTTGATTTAAAACTGTAATTTTAAAATTGAAAATTATCATTTATAAAGAAGTAATAAATTATAAAGGGGCATGATATTCACTGTATATATATGATATATATATATTAGAAAATAAAATATTAAATATTTTTTAAATAATAATATATGAAATAAATTTTATATAATATAAAGAGTTTGAAATTTTTCATATTGAAGGGAATGTAATGTGATTATATACATGAAAATTTATAAAATTTATAAATTTTAATTTTTTTAATGAATTGTTCATGGTCGTCTAATGTTATTAAAAATTGATAATTTTTTATTTATCTGAAAAATTTATTTGCTATTCATTATTACTAAAATGTTATAAAACAACGAATCTTTTTTACACCTAATTATATGATAAATTAATTCTAATATAGAATCATGGATGTTATCCTGGGTTCAGTATCATAATATTTAGTCTTCATCGACCATGTACTCTATTTTAAATAGTAGTTTTGTTCTTGACAATAGTTTCTAAATTATTATTATGCATATTTTGTAATATAATATTCAATAATAGAAATCTGTCTTGTGTAGAAGATACCTAGGAAGTGGGACTTGGTTTTAGACCACATACATTCATGGAAAATTTTGCCATTCTTATAATTGTAATTAGGTTTTCTATCTCTAGATCAAGGTTTACTCATCTGATGTTTTTCAATCTCTTTAAATTTAACTATTTACAAGAAGAGAAAAAGTATCATTGCATATGATTCATGTTTATATTCTTGAATATACATAGATACTATTTGATGATTAGTAAAAAAACATTTAGTTTTTGTATAAAATAACAAATTAATTTTGTGTGACCATATCAATGTTTTTGTCACGAGAGGGAATTTAAAATAAAAATTTTATATGTATTCATACAAAAAATTATATATAACAACACAACATAATGGTTATGTATAATTAAGTAGTTTTTTATTAAATAATAATATAATGTATATTAAATGTCTGAATCCTTAAAAGAAAAACCCCAAAATACTTATTGTATGATTCATTATAAAGAATAACTTACCAATATCTCAATCATTCATCTTAGTTGGTTCTTCAAAATTTGGGTGCACCAATATTTTCTTATGTGGGGAAGTAATGTAACATGTAGCAATATAGTATCATTCAATAGGTTCTTCTAAAGAAGACTACCATTGTATTTTCTTTTGTCAGTATTTTTTAGGTATTATCTTCAGGAAACACTTATTAGGAAAACCATTAGGAAGTATACCAAAGGAATAGACTTGTGTCAATACATATAATGGATTTGGATAATTTCTTAACTACTAATTTATATATGAAACAAAAAAATTATTATTGGGATTATTCTGTTTAAAAAAATCAAATGGTTAGTGAAACAAGAAAGATGAATCATCATTTAAGGAAATATCGATCATGGATTACATATGATATTGGATGTTTATCATAATCATTTTTAGTGTGGTTGTATTCATGTAATGTTAATAATGTAAAAATATAAAAAGTGTTACTAACCTTATGATATGATCCTGATGTAGATTGTGGAATAATTAATTAAAAAAATATTGAGATCAATAATTGGTCTGTACTATAACACTATTACAGATTCCTTCATCTGATTGGGATATTTAATCATGAAGGAATGTTTTTTGATACACCAATTTGAATGTTTTGGAGATCAATTCCACCAACTAAAACACATGGGTATTGGATAATGGCCTTTGGTCAACATTTTTTTATTACATATAGTGTCTAATATATGGAAAATATTTGATGATTAGTGAAGTAGATCTTTATGTTAGTAATGATTTAAGTATTGTTACTTTATTAGTTATCACCAATGATCTGGTGTTTCATGTGGAATAGTATAATAATTAGAAAACCATAGTTATGTTCCTTTCAAAATTAGGAATTAAAATTTTGTATCTTGTTAAAAAAATAAATATTTTTAATCATTATAATGAACATGTGTTATTCTATTTTTATGGACGAAATATTTTATGATGTTTGGGGTATAGTGAATAATTAACATATTATAGATATCGATAATCCTAAATATATAATTTTATATATGAATATCAGGGTTGAATTTTATCCAACATTTCTTTGGCATTCTACCCTTTAACAAAATAATGATAAAATTAGTCAAATAATCCATTGAGATAGTTCATTTTAATCATTTGAGACTTATCTAATATAAATCTATATTTTATTCTATAATGATGATTTAGATAATGTTTTGTATACTATAAAAATAAGGGGTTTCATTTATAAATATGAATAATGTAGTTCGAAAATTGAAATGGTCCATTTTGGGACTAATCAAAACTTCTCAAATTTTGAATATCATGGTTGATGAGGAAATCCATGTGTTTATTTTCATCATGAATTTGGATGATTCTGATGTAAATGTGTATTTTATTGGGTGTATAGTTGTATTAAAAATATTATAGTATTTGAAATAATACTAATTATAATTTTAATCGTGACTCTATAATCTATGAAGACATGGGTTGGAAAATTTATCCTAATGAAACAGATATATGAAATAGATTACACACATAGTGTGATGATCTATTGTGATATATCAGTGTGGTTTATTGGAATGATTTTCACATGTGTATTGGTAAATTTTAAAAGTGGGTTTTCATGGAGAACTCTAAGAATATTTTATTAATAGTGTTTAGATTTATGAAAATAATTACTATTTAGGATCTATCTAATTATTTATAAAGGATATATAAAAATTATGATGATTCTACCAAATGATATATAATGTATTTCATTTTATGTACTTAACCTAATTTCACATATGCATTAATAATATAAAGTATACCACAATCTTATTCTACTAATAATCACTAGATTTATATGAATAAAATTCATATGTAATAATGGTGGAAAAATAATATGTTCATAGACTTTGGATAATAGGAGTATAGTGACACATAAATAAAATACATGGATATTACATCATTTTAGATGAATATTCATTATATTTCCAAAATACGTGCATGAGGACTATAATACTTTATTGTCTTTGGAATCATGGAAATAGAATAATCTATTCTAGTGAAATATCTTCAATATTTCACCTAAAGATTTTAACATTTATTAATTCTATCTAAAACCATACTTCATAACCATGGGAAGAGAAATATTAGAAAATGGTGAGCTCAGATGATCTGTAAGGGTAAATAAAGAAAATGTCTAAGCATAAAATGAACAAAAGGGTATGGAACTTGAGAATAACAATGAAGATCATAAACAACATATTGTAGATTATAAAATTTATTAGAAGTTCATAAGACATGGAAAATAATATAATGATCAACATAAGTCCTGAAATCGTATCGTAGTAACAAGATAGGGAATTCAGGGCATGTACATTTTTTATAACATTTTGAACACGTTTATGTAGAAAAAAGTTCACTCATTAATTTAAGGACATGGAATCATACCCCCAAATCCACTTTTCGACATTAAATTTAGATCATGGATATCATTGTTAAGGTACAATACATTCATTCATAACCTTATGGACATGAAACCAGGTCCATGAGTTACATTGTGAAAATGTAATCAGGTCCAGACATAACATTGTGAACATGTAATCAGGTTCACACAAAAATATAAGGACATACAACTAGATCCCTGATTATGATTGGGAAAATATTATCAGGTTCAATCATATCATTAATACACATGAGTCATCGAATGTTACCAAATTCATAAAAGGGATATATAGGTCCCACACATCTCATAATAACATCATTCGTATATTTTCCACAAAATAAAATGGTCATCATATAGTGGCCAATTAAAATATATATTTTTCATAAACATAAAATAATAAACCATTAAATTACATTTTTATCATTAACATTTTATCCAATAATAATTTTTGAAAATAGATATATTTTTTAATCACTTCATCAATACATATCCTAAGAAAAGAAATGGGTTCCATAAGAATATCACTTGTGAAAGTGAAACAAGTTTCATAAACATTATGATATAAAATAATAAACAATTCAAAAAAATTTATGAATGTATCATTTAGATCATTCATTTAATGTCACATGTAAGTTCAATGCGTTTTATCAAAGATGTAATATAATTTTGAAATATATTTTGAAAAAATTTCATAATGAAAATATACATTTTTCATTGGAAAATTATTTTTTAAAATTTAAACCTTTTAAAACATATATTAATACAATGTTATAGAGTATTCTATGAAAAAATATTGAAAAAATTATACTTTTAAAACATCATTAAAACATATAATGAATTGTAGAAAAAAAATTCTAACTTTTTTTATGAATAATTTATAAAAGAATCTTAAAAACATTTTGAAAAACAATATCAGTAAAAACATATAAAAGATTAAGGAAAATAATTGGAAAATAATATCATTTTAAATTAAGTTCAAAAAAAAAATCTTAAATATAATCCTTTTAAATTTTAAAATAATGCTTCACAAAAATGATTTCATGTAAATATGTACATGTATTTTGTGGAAAAAATTAAAATTATATTTTCATGGTGAAAACGTATAAATAATATTTTTTTTAGAAAAAAACATGATGATTCCATTGAAATAATTTTTAAAATAAAAAAATTAAAAAAAAAATATTTTAGTTATTATAGTATAATACAAGATAATTTTTGGAAATCATTTTTACAAGGCTTAGCATTGAATAAACACAAATTTTGACCAAAGAGATGGTACATTTAGGATTTCTTAAAAACACATTCTTAACTATATAAATTAACTGAATCATTGAAATTATTGTACCAAAACGTTAATATATCATGAATGTCCCAAGGAGAATAAAATTCATCATTTTTCGTGATAGATGGATTGTAATATTTCATTAAGTAGTCATAAACATAAAGAATATTGAAAAGAAATGATATTGGGTCAATAAACTCTTACCACATGGTAAATTTGAACCATAATTCCTATGTATTAAAATTAAATTTCAAGATACAAAAAATACCATAAAATGATTTAGGTTCATTTATTAACATTTATAATACATTATATAAATATTATATAAAAATATACGTTCAAAACATTTCTTGTGCCTCGAAGAAGGGAACTTGAGATGAAATTACATTACCAATTTGATTCCTTTTGAAACATAAATCCAATGAAATTAAAATAATAGAATGGATTTTTCAATAACCATTAATTTAAGAATAAAAATAATATAATACATTAATTCATATTATATACATAATGAATGAGAAAATTGTGGTGAACATGGAATATATCTCAAGAATTCAAAAAGTGAGATGAAATTCCCTATCATTATGTCTTGAATTTCATCATACTTATTAATAAAAACTATATGATAATTTTAATTTGATTATAAATTCATCAAAAACCCATTTACATATATATTTTACCATATATGAAAATATTAAGGCACCATGTTACATTTTTATCATTAAATCCTTGTTTCAATTTATAAAATATTTGTTAATAGGAAATTATTTGTCTTTCGATTCATAGTCTTCACACATAGATCATGGTTTTTTTATTAAAATAATGTAATACATGATACAAATATAATGTACATTCATAATATATGAATTATATTAATCTCTATAATATATTATAATGAAATTGAATTCATTGTTCATAGATACGGTACATCGTACATACACATTAATGTTGTTTTTTATTTTATTTTCATATTAAATGAAATCAAAAAAATAGTATATATGAAATATATATATATATATATTTATTTATTTTAATAAAATTATTGTTTCATATATATCATATAATTTCTATAAAATCATCCGTAATGAATTCCATTTAGTGTATATATGAATCACATCGCATTGAGGGGGTGGTATTGCACACTTCGTCGAATGAAATTATCGTTTTCTACACCAATCGGATAGCATAAATATTTTTTTTATAAAAGTATTTTATAAATGTAAATAAATAACTAATGAAACATATAACATAATTAAAAATTTCCCATCGTAATGTTCACCAGTAGAGGTGGTAAAGGATAAATGAATAATCAAGGTTTTATGATGTGGTAGTTCGCCTTACACAAAAATCATATATTCGTTAACAATTACATAATGGTGTGTGTAATATGAGATATATAATATAGAAATACTCCTACTATATTTATATTTCATTTTTTGTTATTAATTAATGGAATAAATATAGTGAATGGGGTGGGTAAAGGAAAATAAAAAAATGGTGAATGAGAAAAGTTTTTACCTCTTAATTGGGTAATGATTTTGGGTTTGTTCAAAAAGGATTCCTTGGATTGATTTCTATAGAAATTGAAGTTTCATGGAGGTAGTTATGTACGTTGGTAAGTGTATTAGAATTAAATTTGATGATCCTATTGGGATTGAGGGGTGAAAATAAGAGGGAGCGATAGAAGCCTTTGATATGAAAGGGAAATGGCACACTTAGTATTTTCAAAAACACGTTTGGTGTAACCAGCTTTTATATATTAAATTCATAAAAAATGAAATAGAATCAAGATTTTAAGGTTCATGGGGGATTTATTTAATTAAAATGGATTTTTTAAAATTTTCGAGGTCATTTATGGGACTTAAATTTAAGGGTTAGTAATTTATTAACATAATTTTTCTCTTTAACATTTTAATTTTCTTAAATCATTATCCCTAATATATTTGGTCGAAAAAATATTTTGAACCTATGAGAAATTACAAAATTTTTTATTTAAAAAATTTAAAACATTTTCTCATATTATAATTATATAATTGGACGAAAATAATTTAATATTAATCCCACCAATGAGACGACATTATTGGTTTTTAAATTAAAAATGTCCCAATGTTGGCTGAGATTTTATACCCAATTTCATGGTTAAAATTATTCAAATAACATAAAATGGATTAATTGATAAAAATATGATCTGGTTAAACTTTTAAACAAAAAGTAAATATAAATTATCCTTATAAATATATTATATGAAAATGATGTAATAAATTATAATCAGGTATTTTACACAATTTATCCAAAAATGATGTTTCTTAGAAAAATCCCACAATTTCCCCCCAAAAAAAATTACACATTATAAATTTACAAATGATGAAAATTTTATCAAATCAAATTCATAAATGTGTCTTTTTTTTGTTTTTCACATTAGGAAATTAATAGCAATTCAATTGATAAAACAATATTTTTAACCATATAAGGGCTTACCCAGAAATTATATCATTAACTATAAATATATATTATTTCAATTAAAAATTATAAAAAAAAATAATGTAATTATTATAATTTATATCAATAATATCAACATCTAGGATAGAAGTATGTCATAAAAAAATTATAACAACAAAATTATGCTTCACTGAAACTCGATGTTGTGGGTACTATAAGCCAAGTCATTTTAGCGCATAGTGCATTCCTAGTCAGTTCCATGTGAAACGAATTTTTGAATTTGTGATTTAATATATATAAAAATATTTTCAATGATTCTTAAAATTAAAATATCAAAAAGATAGATTAAATTGAAAAAAATCTTTCACAAAACATTGTGGTGTTATAAGGATGATCATCACATAAATAGTAACACAAATTTAAGTATCAAATACAATAAAAATTATATGAAATATTAATCAGGTTTTTTATTTTCCAAGCCTGGTATAGATACTAGTTTGAAGAGATTAAAAAATTACCATATAATAGTCAGCATTAGATGTACAGTAGATGATCCAAACAGATTCCACAAATGAAACTATTTGGATTATATAGTTCATTTGAATACATATTGTTCTTCATAGAATAAAGAGAATATATATATATATTATGAAAATATTGGATTAATTATTTGGATAGGGAACCACCATCTCACTAATGGATTGAATGTTTCATTCCAAATTACAATTTTAAATTGTAGATCATTAATATGGGATATATATGGATCTATAGGTTGGATAATTAAGAAAATATAGAATGATCGGTTGGTGAAACTATTTTCGAAGCAAACAACATAATGGTCATGAAGAATCTTGTGGTGTTATTCATATTAGATATTAGGTGTAATCATTTTAAATTTATAGAATTTATTTAATTAATTATATATTTATGTATCATTAATTAATTTTTTTAAAATTTATTTTAAATTAATTTACGTTTTATAATATCACCTCAAAGTATGACATTGAGTAGACCCTTGTGGATGATCATTATTATGTATTTTAAGATGATAGTGGTTCTAAAAGGATAATAAGAATAAAATCATTTCTGCCTAACAATTTCATATATATATGATATGAAGAATTCATTAATGTGGTGATAAATAGAGTTTTTTTCTAATAATGGCATGTTGTGTTATGTCCCCTGGAATGTAATATAGTTATTGTTATACCTATTGTTGTATACTTATTATCAATTATTCATACCTGTGAGTGGGAATATACCTATCTTGAGATCCTATATTCTAAGCCTATATATGAATTTCTATATGATTACTTACTAACATATTGGTAATTGGGTATGTTTTTCGTCATGTTATCAATTAGGGAAAAACCATGATGGGATTTGTACACATAAATTAAATATATGATAAATTTAGATAGATAGTGACTTTGACTGATGAAATATGTAGCCATGATAACTTGTTTCACATATGTGGTGCTCAACTATTTAGGTAAGTGACATGGTATGTTCCAACAAGATATATGAATTACATGTGATTTTTTGATCATCATAATTAATATTTTTTAGAGAATCAACATTAAAATATTTCAATATACTTGATTAATGGGTCTAGTGAGTATTGGTCCCTCAATTTCCTAGAAAAAAAGAATATAAATGTTTGACTAATAGGCATATGATACATATTTAAGTGGAAATATACATATAAAAATATTATTATATTTGATGGAAATAACAAAATAAACCATATGGGCATTATTAGAATTAACTCTTTACAATAGTATTCTCATTTATTACATTTTTGGAATAAGGATTTCATACATGATTCCCTTGATGTGAATTCCTTTAGGACCGAAAAGTTATTCCATAATAAAAGGGAAAAAATTTAGATTTTTTTTGTTCAAAATGAAGATATTATTCGGAAAAACAAATAAAAAATTTAGTTTATGGATTCTCAATGATTTGTGATGTATTATATATCTCTTTATGGGATTTTAGTGCAAGTAATATATTGTTCGATGTACATAGCAATGCAATCATAAATTTTATTTATTAATGTATTTGATGCGTGAAATGTATATATATATATATATATATATGATATTATTTAGGATGTGTAAATTAAATTATCATGTATACATTTCATAAATATAATATATATGTAAATATCCATGAGAATAATTTTTCATTTTCATGTGATGCAACATCCTATACAGACACTGGATAATGATCTATAATATTTTTAATCTACAAAGATGGTTCAAAATTTTATTCAATTTATGCATTGAAATGATTTCAATGAAATACACTCTGTAAGAGGTAATTCATATGATTCACTATGAACCTAGAGCATCGTGCATTATATATTAAATGGGATAGGATCCTCGTCTATTTGTTGTTTCATATGTATGATACTTCCAAAATTACGCTACACATATATTATTACAGAGTATTTTTTATATCACATGAGATGAAATAGAAACCCATTCGGATTTTTTTGCATCCTTATAATTCATTTATAGATCCATAGTATGTTTTACCCTTTTATTGGCATGGTGTTTTCATTAAAATCTATTTATGATATCTAGAAAAATTACAAATTAATATCGAATTATAATTGAAAATATATTTTTTAACATTCTTCTAATGATTCTTTAAAATTATACTTATTATATTATTTCATAAATATAAATCTCTAGTGTTTTATCTTTTATTTTATATTCAATGATCAATTGATCAAAAAAAATCGAATCACTTGTGTCATTAATGTGAAAGACTATAACCATAAAAAATTTTATGTTACCATTAAGTGGGGTGTCTTTTTTAAATACATATCAAATTTATAATGATAATACCAATTTAATAAAATTATTCACAATTCTATTGACAATTTAGCTGTAGAAATTGATGAAAATCACCATAATATTGATTCAAATGATGTTTTTTTGGAAAAAATTACTAAAAATAATCATATTTAAATGAATAATAATAAAATGTATATTGAGAATATACCATGAGCATAAATTGATTGGTTTGATTGACCTGGTCAAAAGAAAAAGGAATTTGACGTTAAATAATATTTTATTTGAGATAGAAGATACATATGGAAATAGAAAATATAATATTTCCTAAGAATTGGACCCTATAATCATGATAAACCCAAATATACGATGAACAAGATATTGAAGAAAAAAATAAAAGGAAAATATTTAACCATTATGCATTACCAATTTTTCAAGTCGAACCAAATTAGGGGAGAGTGTAAATAGACATGAGGAATGGATTAATGAAATGAATATATATCTTCAAAAAAATGAGAAGAATTCACTATGGGAATATATTCATTGAACTATTGAAAAATATATCATTCCCACCATGGTTTTATTTGGATACAACATAAATTAAAATGTATAATTAATAGAAAAATATAAGTAATTTTTTGAATGTTTATTGACAATTTTAGGTGTTTTATTGGAAGATACTTTTTTACAATTTTTAATTTCGATAGCTATCAAGATGTTTGTTGTTCTAGAAGTATACAATAAATATAAAACTATAAAATGTATATATATAATTTTTTAATAAATTATATTGTATGAGTATATATATATATATATACCAAATTATTTTTCTGTTTTATAATTTTACAAGTGTGTATAAATTTAATAGTGATTTATATGTTATACATTAGGCCTCATGTGTATGAAATTCTCACCTTGTATGATTTTTTTTTGTAATTAAAATTCATAAATATAAAATTGTTCAAGATATTATAAAATTATGAAATAGTTTTATTAACAGTTATTAATAAAATATATTGTGATGGTAATATATTTTCATTTAATCATGAGAATGCATGTTATAATTATTTTAAAAAATTGATAAATTTTTTTATGTCAATTTTAGGTGCGCTATGATACATCTTGTTGTTACAAGTCATTAAAGGGAGAAAAATTAATTTATTTCCTCATACAAGTATCCTATATAAATATTTATGGTTTTTTTGATGGATGACTACATGTTGGTTTCTTCAACAACTGAAGTTGAACCAAAATTATCAACATACACTGCAGGTAAATTGTTTAGTCAATGTGAGATAAAAAACCTAGTTTCCATCATTTTTTATCCCATGGATTTTATATGAGATGTTTTATAATATGTCATTATTGATATAAGTTGTCAAAGAGATATAAATAAATAAATCTATATGTCTTTTAAAAAAAATTATATATTAGGAATGGAATATAATTTTTTTGGTTATAAAAAAGAGGAAACAACATAAATATGTTTGATTTTACAATTATAAATTAAAAAGATATTTTTTATGATAGAAGGTCCATATAATTAGTAATTATAAACATGTGATATATTGTTATGAAATTTCTAGTTGAAAATTAAGATTCAAGGTCATTAAGAACCATCAATGTCACATTTGTTCCAACTAAATGTTCTTACACCAAAATGATGTGAATAAAAGCGAAATTGGATAATTATTGTGTGAAAATTGAAATTCCTCTTGGTAAATTTTTAATAAGAAATGTGATATAGTTCATTAGAAAATAATACAAAACAATCATGGTAAATGAATATATAGATAATATTTTATTTCATAAATAAATTTATTTCTTATAGAGTAATCAAGATATAATTTTACCAAATCAGGATATATTGGTTTATATTTTCAATAAGGATGTCACCAGATAATTATTTTTTGGTTTTTCTGAGAAACATGAATAATGATTCCCTCCAACAACATTTATTTTCATTATTGTAATCTATAATATTCCTTATGTACTTTTTTAAGGGGATAATAATCTGTAAAATTAATTTTTATTGAAGAACCTAATTGTTTCATAAAAATAGAGATGTGTATTATAAAATGGATTAAAGTTCATTTTTGTAATTAACTGAAAATTTATCATATTAAATTCCATTATTATAATAATTTCATTATATAACATACTGAACACAATAAAAACTTTATAAATTAATAATGAATTTAAAAGGTGAAAATTCAAGATATTATGAAACCAACATTGATAGAATATTACCATGACCAATGGAATAATAATAATATCACTAAGAAAATAAATTTATCCAATAGAATAGTAACATTAAATACTAAAAAATAAATAAAATTTATTTATATTATAAATGAAAATGTTATATCTTGGAAACAGTATGTAATATTTTAGTAAATGATAAATTAAGTGTTGGTATTTTAGTAATGCGTATATGTTTATTTAAAATTTTATAACGTTTTAAAATAATAAATTTATTCATCAAATAGATGAAAATATTAATATTTTTTATTATAAAATTTTAAAAGACCTTAAAATTTTATTCATTGTTTAATAAATTATTTTATAACAGCACATTTTTTATTTTAATGATTTAATGATGATTTAATTTAATTTTTTTCATATTTAGAAAATTATATTCATAAAATCTGGACCGTTTTTTAATTCATCATGGGGAAAATTAATATAGATTATTTTCATTTAATTTTATAGAATAATTATATTTTTTTATTGAATAGTATAAATATAGTTCTTACCTATTTTGTGTAAGTTAAATTACATCATTCATGATGTAATAGTTAAATAATGACTTATATAACTTCAAGTTAGAATATTATATATATATATATAATTTTAAATTTGATTAATTATAATACGATAATCTCTATTTTCAAATGTAAAAACTTTTATAAAAATCTAATGTCAAACATGATTATTTAAAATAACATCTTGTCTTATATACGCTGTCCTTTTAAAATATAATGATTTCGAATATAAAATTTTTTCAAAGTCATAAACATGTTATATTATTTTCAAATATATTTTATATTACAAAAAAATTAATATTACAAGTATCACCATTGTTATAATTATTTATTTAATATTTTATTGTAAAATTAACCCACTAGTCATGTATAAATAACCAATTTCAATTCCCTATTCAAACAACAAATTACACCATTTGTGAAGACAAATATCTTTCCAAATATTCCCTCATAATAATCCAAGAAAAACTATTGATGTTTTCAAGGAATCAAACTCCAATTGATATAGAGTTATGGTTTTGTACAACAGAAACCTCATTTAGAATAGATTATGTCTCCATTTAGACTTTCGTCGTTTATTATTATCTATATTAAGTATCCCAATTCATATCAATACAATATAATATAAAATTAATTATGAAATGTTTCATCATTATATTAATTTTTTTAACCCAATATAATTTTCATATATATATATGAAATGTAAATATATTGTATTCACTTTTCCTACTATTTTGATAATATCCCATTAATGGTTTTCCAATCACAAATGAGTACATTCCCAAGAGAGTATTTTTAACAAACTTCATGGATTGATAGAATTAATTTTTTATAAATTATATATATTATATTATATATATTATATTCTTTTTGGGAAAATAATATTTTTTTATCACAGAATTTGATCAAAAATAACGAAATCAATGTGAAGAAATTTTTTTATGAAAAATAATATATAAAAATACATTAATTCTTTCAACGGAGATTTAGAAATGCATTAAAACTATTATATTTGTTATATATTTTTATAATGAAAATTATTCAATCGTAGAATAATTTTTTTTATTAAATCTATGTTTATTATTCATGTGAAGAAAAATAGTTGAAATATATGGTGAATTAATGTAAGGGTATTATCAAACCCAATTATTTTTTTGGGTTATTATCTCTTCAATATTATGCATGATCATAATATTCTATTTAAAATTACATTACCTTTTCCTTCTAGGATATTCATGTTACTATGATTTAAAAAATTCTAACAAACCCCCTTTTTTAAGTGACATCAATTTAAAAAATAACATATTTTACACATATTTAAATACTTCTTCTAAATACAATAATAATGATTAATTCTATTGATGTATGATTTACTTTATTAATTTAGTAACCAAAATTTTTATTCATAATTGAATGAAAAATGAAATTCATATAAAACCCACCCTATTTCTTGGGATTACATCTAGTATTTGATTGATATATATTTTATGTGGCATGCATGATTGGGTATATGATATGATGTAATGTGTGGGACATGAATTATATGGCCCTCCAATGTATTGGGTAATTTTATTTATATCATGAGATAATTTGGAATATGTGCGAACGTGAATATAATTATTTTCACAATAATGATTTTATTATTATGAAAATATGTTATGCATGAAGATGATGTGAGATTTGTTCACATATATGTGTGGTATTTGACCACTATGATCTGGTGTTTAATTTTCATGGATTACGAAATTTCTTCCCCTAATCTAATTCTTCCTCTCATTATTATGATGATCATCATATTAATTTGTTACGATGATTATTATTATGCTCACCCATGTTATATTTATTCCTATCCTTATATATCCTCTTATTGAGACTTTATCTCAACCATTTGATTGATTTATACCATCAATTGATTTCTTGTACAATGAATAAGGTAAATGCCTCTACGATTTTATAGAATAAAGAATTAAATAATTTTTATGTGTTTGTATATAAAAGTTATATGTGGTCCTAATTTTAATAATACAATAAACATAGCGTTCTATTTTGGGAACATAATTATGGGTTTTATCATTAAAATGATGTAATAGTTGATTAATAAAAAGTATGGTAACTATAAGATTTGTGTTAGAGAATAGTTTAGTTACATTGTTAATTATGAATAGAGATCCTTAGTGAAAAAACATTGTATAATTCTATGTGTATATATATGAACCCATTATTTTTTATAAATTCGATAAACATAGGCATTCTACAAGTTATGATATTTGAGTAAATTTCACAATGTAATAAATTATTTTTTCTGGACATGCTAAGTAACAATTTATTGAAACCTTTTCTATTTTAGAAAATGGAGGGAACTAAGAGTAAGTAGACCAACAACTCCCTTGAAGGGTAACAAAGAAAATTTCTTAAATGACATCTCCAATGCCTTAGGTGTTGGAGTTCAATATTTCATGCATATTCATAACCACATGTCTCCAAATATGAAAAATAACTAAAATAATAGTTAACATTATCCTTCACATAAGTTATATAAACTAGTTATCAAATATTTTAGGCATAGACAACCACTAAAATTGAGTGGATCTTTAGATCATCTTGTTATGGAATTTTGGGTTAACATAGTGGTAAATATCAGTATTTTTCTTCACTGATATGTGATACAGACGTTTACTCAATCAATTAACCATTTAGAGGGAGAGGATGGTCAATGGTGGTAATTAACATTAAACACTAACACGAATGAAGAAATTCGAGATATGGAATCGCAAGACATTACAAAAATATTTCTGAATATTAATTACCCAAGAACTCTTACAACCAATATAGAGAGGTAATTCAAAAAGATGAAAAAATCTCATTAACCTCTGTTTTGATTTCTCAAATATTTTCATGTGATAGAGGGTACACTATAATTTTTTAGGATAATAAATTATGATTCAAAATGAGTTTATAAAATGTTTAATTACTACTTAGGAAAATCCAAATGGGGATATTTAAGTTCCCATGGACTTGTTGATGATTGTATATTTATTTTCAACTATAAGAGTGAGTTTTATGGAATAAATGATATATATTTTTGAGTAGAATGGAAATGATAAATAGAGTTTTTATTAGGATTTTTTATTATTTTGTGAAATCTGTAATATTTATACTGATCCAAAAGTTCACTATTTCCAAACATTAGATTACTCGGTTTGAAAAAATCATTATAAAAAATACATAAGTCATTGAATATGTTGTATTAAAAATCCCAAATCTTATAATTGTATTTTTGGACATAAGATGAATCTCTAGAGAGTTTACATGATTTAACACCAATTTCCATTTGCTGAAATAGAATTTCAGATGCCTCTATCCCTTAGTAAAATAATAATAATTCATTATGTGAAAATATGGAGTTTATGAATTAAATTATTTAGATGAAAATGGAATTCATTCATGAAGTTAAATATTTTACACACTTTAACTAAATTTAATATTACAACCTGTTACATTAATTAATAATCAATATGAGATATTTCAAGGATTTAATTATAAAAACATATTTTTTTTATAACACCATTAATTAATAATTATGGGGTGAAAGTTAAATGACACATATATTGTATAGATATATGTGTTTTGGTTATTTAAATATCCCTTGGGGGATAACGTTTATATCAATGAAATATTCCTTATATAGTATATATATTATCTAATATTAATTTATGAAATTATGAAATCGGTGAATGATTAATTTATTTGATAATGTGAATTTTAATATGGTGAAAAATTAAGAGATATTATTAAATATTTATTTTGAGATATTAATTTTACATAATTGTGGAATGTGTTTGAGGTTCTTGTGATTTTAGATGAATTTGTATGTTACATTATCAGTGAGATACATTGTTAAAAAGATCGATCCATGCTATAGTTTTTTCATTTTGAAGTGTTTAAGGATAAATATTTTATCTATTGATCACCATATTGTTGATAGTATAAAATTATTGAGGAAATTTATATACATGAATCCCTTAATTCCTGAAACACCCTTCATTAATAATTTTTAAGAGACTATGACATGTATATTATTTCATAGGAAACATCCTTGTTGATGATATCTTCCTAAAAAATCATTCATTAAATTCTATTTCATTTTGAATTATGATAATTATTTGAATAATATCTAAGAGAAAAAAACTTATTTAATATCATGTTATATAAATTTCAATAACACCAATAATTCATCCTTGGGAAGTGAATGATGCCAACATATCTAGATAAATCAAAAATTCCAAATCAAACATTGTCTGTAAATTTTTTTGAATTCATAATCATTACAAATTATAGTAATAATAAATTTTGTGACTCTTCATATAATTTATAATGAAAATGAGTAGCTTCTCACATCAAGGATAACCATTATACTTATTTTCTATCTATTGTGACAAAATTTAAATATTTAATATTTGTGAGGAGAGGAGTTTATTTCATATTATATATATTTAATTAGTCACTCGAGAAAAATTACAATATATGTATTAAAAATAATTTAATGATGCATATTCACCCCATAGTGGAATATATCTTGATCTATTATTCAGAAATAATTTTAAAATGTGGCATCAAATTAATTAGAATTAGATTTTTAAAAGGATTTACCTTTTAATATAATGTCACCCCAAGACACATAACACTTTAACCCACTAGATGAATCTCCAAGTGATGGTTTCCCAATGATTGAAATTTCATGCGGTTGTTGAACCAATGTTGATTTGGTATATTTTATACTATCATATTCTTTCATCATGTTGATACTACTCAAACATAAATTATCGATATTTTTATTAGGGTTGTTAAGGTGATAAACCAAATGATTATTCATCCTTCCCATGATAAGGTAACTGAACATCATAGAAAATTTCAGTTAACAACCCCAACATTGATATCCTAGAGGTGGTGGATTTTGTATTACATTTGTTCTAGAAAAAGGAGACTCACTGGGAAAGATTTAATAGTTTAGTATCCATAAAGATATAGGAACATACACTATTCTCATATTATATGAGAAATATAAAATACACAACTTTGAGAAAATTATCCCATATTTGATATTATTTATTATATCATTATTAAAATCCCATATAAAGGAAAAAAATAAAGTGAGGACATGTGCCTAAAGAGTGTTATGAATAGTGACTGTTATTATAAATAAATATGTAATAATAATTATAGGAAGTTAAATAAAAAATACAAAATCTTTTTATTTAAAAACATGAGTATGAAATGTATCAATTTACAATATCAAGGAAGTATTATAAAATATAATTATAACTGAATTCATAATTAAGGAATTGTTTATTATTTGATGTCTTCATCTAGAACATTGTTATATCTTTACCATAATGGCCTTATTTTATTATTGTTTAGCTGATGGGTATATGTACACTAATAAATCATTTAATATGTTTTTCAACATGGTTTGTATCATGAGACCAATTAATGCTTCATGGGCTATCTATAACAAACCATCACCCATCAAATCATGTCTACTACATTTCTCATATATTTAATGGTAAATATACTTCATAAATAATATATATTATCAATATATATCCTTATTTTTTAAATGATTTGAAATATTAGGATAAACCCCCTCATTCCAAAAAAATCCATAGTCAAACATTATATGTATAAATGGTATACATATTATAATATAAGAATATCGGTGATAAAAATAGTATGATTATTTAATAAAAACGGAATGAATAATGGAAAATGATCACTTGTATATGACTATTCCATGAGAACTTCAATGGAGATAAATTCTAAAGGATATATAATATGGTGATATATTAATAAAAAATATAGGTTTTGAAATAATAGTTTACACATTAGTGAAATAACTAAAATGGAATAGAAATAATATAATAATATTTCCTTAGTTACTTTTCAGTATGAAACAATTAATGTTTAATAGAAAATGAAAAATATCATAAAATAGTTATGGAAGTAATAGAAATAGATAAATCCATATATGTTAAAATTACATTACTTTTGAATCTCTTATAAGGAATTTTGAAAATGAACCCTTCGGTAATGAATCCTATTTTTAATATATTATATTTTTTACATTGAATGGATTATTTTCGATACCAGGAAATTAAATAGTGTGCGATTTTGAGTCATGATGTTCACTGAAAAAATGATTGAATTTTATTAAATATATTAAATTCGCACCCATGTATTTTTCCTAAAAATGTGAAATATATTCTAAAAATATACCCAAACACGAAATCTGGGGCCACTATTGAGTTCAGAGGTGGTGGTGGGGTTACCCTAGGAGTGATATAACCACAGAATGCATCTGTCATTTGTCTTACGGTACAATCATAGGTGGATGTTTTAAAATAAATTTATTTCTTTTATTTACCCGACCTAATAAAAAATTCTAAATGTATTTGGTTACGATGTATTCTCAAGGTCACCTGCAGACACCTCAGGCCATTGGAGATTCATTGGAGAGAGTGTTCGAGGATCTGTCTCAGATGAAGGAAATCAAGATTGATGATCTATAACCAATGTGTGAAGGTATTATAATATCTCTCCAACAATAATTAAAAACATCATTATTTTTCAGAGATTGATCCATGTTTTGGTAGGATTTTTATTTACATGGTATTATTTCTTGATTTTTATTCCTTCAATGAAAGATAATAAATCGACAAATCTAATGATTCTATGATCAGTCATACTACGATATGGGTTTATCTATGAGGATTTATTTGGAGGATAATTTATTTATTATTCTAATTCATTCAAGATTTTAATATTAAATTTATCATTTCCAACTAACGTATTCCTTGGTTACTTCCTATTTTCTAGGTTTTCTAGTTTTCTCCCTTATTCTTTGTGTGTTCAGCGTGTTGGATTTATTTGTTCGATGGTTTAAACGAAATATCATTATATTGAATGTTGTACAACCATTTCATGTTGAAATTATTCGATCTCACAGATCCGGATATGATATGATGTGGGGATCCTGAAATGATTTTAATCATTAGAAAATACTTCCATGATTGGAGGCCAATATATGAATGTTGTGCGTGCAATATTGATATGAATGAAAAAATCAATTCCTCTATGAATTGGGAGGCCAATATATGGAGAGTGGTGATAGAGAGGCTAGTCAATATTAGATACAAGCTTCTCTTTGTGATTCATGGATAGAGATTGTGATGGAGGATAGAACTACTCAGTTGGATAATGAATATAATATTCTTGGAATTAGATATCTACACAATATTTCTTTCATGAACACATGCCATGTGGGACCCCTGGTGCGATGTTTTTGGAATTTATGCTAAGTTAAGTATCAAAAATAGATTGAATTGGTCACATGACATTTAACCATTTAATTGAATTTAGAATATACCTCAGAGGGTAATTATATAGGGCTAGTAGTAGATGGACATGAACATGTCATTCACTCCCACTTAGACACGGTCTGACCAGGTGTACATGGTTAGAGCCATGTACTTGGGAACACGAATAATAAGGCATGCATGGACATATCATATACTTTTATGTAAAGACTCGTAAATTTCAACAAATTTTTTTTTTCTTAATTTTCTTTGGAATTTTACAAGAGCGCAGTTTTTGACGGCACCTGATTCCGAGGCCCGGTGTGCCCAGAATCATTTTCCGAAGTTTGGCTCGGGTACGTTCAGTGAACGGACAAGCGGGTTTTTTTCTAACTTTTGAACCGGTGCCCGGAATCAAATTCTGAGGGAACCGATGGAATCGTAGCGCCGGTATTTTCTTAGAAATGCCTCTTCCAGAGTTGCGTTTGCTCGGTTGTGGTTTTAAATTTTTGGGCTTAAAGTTAAGAAATAAAATAATTGTACGAAAAACTTTATTTTATTTCACTTAAGCCACCTGGAAGCCACTTGAAGCCACTTAAATCGGCTTAAGCTGAGTTGATCTGGATAGGATTCTATCCAGAAATATCCTACCCTCTTGGTAGGATATTTGTGGGGTGGGGCCCGCACGAGCCCCACCGTTTCTTTTCCGCTAAATAATGCACCCGCGAAAACCCGTCTTTATGAAAGTCAACTGACGCGTTTTCTTAAATTCTTAATGCACCATTTAATTGGGCAGTTTTATTCGTGAATTAAATGGGCAGTTTCTTTTGTTGAATTAAGTCTACAAATTAATGGGTCGTTACATACCTCTTTTTTTCATTTGTTGGCGTAACAATAAAATAAGACCAACGCCGACTTTTGGAGGATTACACGTTGGGAGGCTTTGACAGAATTCTTGTGCCTTCACACTTCTTCGCGAAGAACGCGAAGAACGCGGAGAACGCCGACCTCCGACGAAGAATGCCGAAACCGCGGAAAACGACGACGCGACGTCGTGTGCCGCGACGCCGACGTTTCCTCTTCCGCGGCGTTCTTCTGCGACGTTCCTTCGTCCGCAACGAAATCTTCGATCATCTGTTTGAGGTAAGAGTTTTTGGGTTTCTTTTAAAACTCCTTTTTGGTTTTTAACAATGCACGAATTTAATTATTAAAATTAAATGTGTTGTTCTTGAACATCGTAGTTCGTCGACGCGACGCCCTTCCGCGACGACGCGATGCCCTTCCGCGATGACGCGACGCCCTTCCGCGACGACGCGACACCTTCCGCGACGCGACGATCTCCTCCTTCAATGGCGATCAAATCCGCGAAGAACCCGCGTGCGACGACTTGATGAGGTAGGGATTTTATTTGGATGTTTTACATTCCCATGTTTGTTTCCGTTCAAAATTAAGAACTCAGTTCATAAAAATAATTTTCATTCATTAAAATTGATTTCGGTTAGGTATTCATGTGTTGAATAATTCTCCCGTTGTTTTTATCTAACGCGGAGGGTGCGGGCCAAACGAACATGGCCCGACAACCCTCCGCCGTTCGTCGTGGTTGTGTGGATTTGGCGGGCGATGGAAAAAACGTAACGCAAGGCCGATTTGATGATCCCACAGTGAAGAACGGAACCCGGGAGGAACAACGGCGCAGACGGGATGGAAAACAGACCACCTGAGCAACTCCGGTGGCCCGCGGAAGCTACCAGCAGCGCGGGTCGTTGGCACGGCGGCCAACGGACCCGCGACCGCGTGGGTCCAGCTCGCCCGCACGGGACGCGGCAGAAGCCGCGTCCGCTTGTCCTTCACGGCCCTTCGAGGGCCGCGGCTTCCTCAACCCCCGGGGGCGGCGCCCTGCAGCTGCGGCGCTCGGCTGCTCGGCCGAGCCGAGCCAGGCCAGTCTGACCGGCCGGGCCGCACCTTGGCCGGACCGGACCAGGTCCAGCTGGGTCAGACCGGGTTGGGTCGAACCGGTTTTGGTTGAGCCGGTTCGGCCAACCCAGGGGGGTGTTGGGCCGGGTCGACCCGGGCCCGGATGCCCGTCTTCGGACTGTTTTCGGTCTTTTTCTCGTAACATGAGCTACGAGCCTCCGAACGACGCGCCATCAGTGGCAACACGATCCTTGGATAGAGTCGGTCGTTTCACTATATCACACTCATGGTTTCGGAATACTTTGGGTTCAGCTGGGCTGGTTCGTACACAAAACCAACCGGGCCCTCGGAGCGGAAACACTCATATCTTGAGCTCCGGACGTCCGATTGACGTGTCGTCGACTTTGTTGAATTACTCTAAGTGAGACAGATCATTTGGCATACTCCGCCCGAGGTTTGGACACAGGTGGAGTATGGTCGGGTTGGTTTTGCCTTAAAAACCAACTGGGCCCCTGGGATGAAAAATCCAATAACTATCAGACCGGGCGTCCGATTGACGCGCCGTCTGCGACGTTGAGTTCCTGATGACGATATGGAACTTTTGGATACATCAACTTCAGACTTTGTGTCAGTTGATGTATCAGCCTCTCTGCTCGTGGAGCGGACCCTCCCGAACGAGCTTGTTGTGTGCGGGAACCCTAGAGATGGATGCGACTGCTACTTTGACAGCGACGACTGTGCAGAGATCCTCAGTGGACTGCGACGACGACTGTGCAGAGATCCTTAGTGGAAAGCGACGACTACTGCACTCAGCGATCTTACGTGGATCAGTGCTACAGATCCTGTGTGGATCTGATCCTGTGTGGGTCAGCACTCAGCGGTTCTGTGTGATCCAGCGCCTATAGGTCCTGTTTGGGCCAGATCCTGTGTGGGTCTTTGCGGGGGTTAGTTACATATCGATCTTGTGTGGGTCATTGCGTGGGTTAGTACCTTTCGATCCTTTGTGGGTCCGATGACTTAGATGGATCAGTGATCATATTTATCGTCATACAAGAAGTATACCTGTGTGAGCTGAATCTTGTGTTACTCTCCTTTGTGGATTGTGTTGAACTATCCTGTGTGGATTTACTGATTACTCTCCTTTGTAGATTGTGTTGTTCTATCCTGTGTGGGTATACGTTTTTCTTTCCTGTGTGGACTAGGTTGTTCTTGGGGTCAGATGTTGGAGCCGAACGGGAATTGATGACTTAGGTATATGTATGGGCATATACCTAAGAAGGGTCGGTTGTTACTTTGTGATTGTACCTTTCCTTTGTGGTTTTCCTTCGTGGATTTCGGGAGACCTTCGGGGGTCTCGGGGTCCCTGCTGAGTAGCTTATACTCACCCCTGCATGGGCTTTGCCCGCACTTAGTTGTGTTGGTTGCAGATGACGGACAGCGCTGATCGTGGAGGAGGCGTGCAGAGCAGGACGATACCTGGAGGTGGACCACTGGGCGGGACATACTCGGAGTGGTCGGGTGGACCCGAGGAGCAGTGGAGGCTATCTGTACCCACCCATAAGGTGGGACTTCCAGAGGACGGCTCGACGCTGCAGCTTTTCTTTTCAGTTGATGTTTTTCCATTTCAGTTTTACTTTACAGTTGGGCTAGTATTTTCGGCCCCTTTTACTTTCAACACAGCTTGTTAAAGTTTTTACTTAGTGTTTACTTTTCCACTTGCTTACTCTATGGTGCTTGTTTACTTTTCAAAGGAAATGCCTTCCCTTTTGTTGGGATTTATTCCTTGGTGCTAATCGCAAGCCCCTGGCCTATGGAAGGCGGGCTTGGGGTAGTCACGGCACGGGCCCCGAGGACGGGTCATGACAAATTGGTATCAGAGGTGGTCGGTTCTATCACAGACTCTGATCTTTCGTCTATGTGGAGCAATAGTGTTTGGCGTATTGAGTGTGGTTATCAGTCTAGGGAGTCCAGTGTTGGTGCGGCGGCCGACGTATCCGTACACCAGGACCCTGACTTCTAATTTCCGACTTAATGCACGAAAACATTGATTGCATGTGTGTTTTCATGTTTTCTTCATGATTACTTGTGTCAGCTAACCAGTTATACTGTTCTGACCATGTCACACTTGTTTCCTTTTCAGGATGGCCCAACAACAGTAGCCAGCTAGGGTTCCGATAGTAGAGCACGACGACAGCCTGCCGAGCGACGAGGCCTCGGTACAGGGCCCTTTGACGGCGGAGGCACCGGAGGTACCTCTACCTGCTGAGCCCCCTATGCTACCAGCACCGACTGCTGACGATGCACATCGTCTCGGAGCTCTTCACGAGTACCAGCGCCATCGACCACCCAGGTTTCGTTGGAGATGGACCCCCAGGCAGCCGAGGACTGGATGGAGGTGGTCGTGCGAGTTTTCAGGCTGGTGAGGACACCATCAGACCTCATGGTGATCCACGTGGAGAGAATACTGCACGCAGCAGCAGGAAGATGGTGGAGCTTGATTCTCTAGGTTCACGATGAGGCCTCTCTCATCTATACGGAATTCGAGAGCCTCTTCCGCTCAGAGTTCGTCCCGACCACCCTCAGTGCGGTGCGCATTCAGGAGCTGAGACGGAGATTGACCAGCGCACCTATCTTGAGGTTGCCTGAGGAGGGAGTTGGATACGTAGTCTACTACGATGCATTAGGGACCAGACTCGGATGTGTCCTGATGCAGGAGCGGGCCGTGATTGCCTATGGATCACGTCAGTTGAGGCCGCATGAGCAGAACTACCCTACCCATGACCTGGAGTTAGCAGCAATGGTCTTCGCTCTGAAGACATGGCGGCACTATCTGATGGGCGAGCGCTTTATAGTCTTTTCTGACCACCAGATTCTCAGGTACATCTTCTCGCAGATGGACCTGAACCTGAGATAGCGGCGATGGCTCGATTTCCTCTAGGAATATGACTATGAGATAGTCTATACTCCAGGGAAGGGGAACGTAGTAGCCGATGCCCTAAGCAGGGGGACGGGCATTCATCAACTTGAGGAGGCGACAGAGAAGCTAGCCGCCATGAAGATATCCTTCGTGGATAGGGACGGAGCTGCCTTCCTTTAGTCTCTCACAGTCTCTCCTCCACTTCTTCAGAGGGTCAGAGAGGCACAGCGTGGGGATGCTGACTGTGAGACACAACGTGCACAGATATCCTTAAGACAGGCACCTGATGGCTTCTCCTTTGGAGCATAGCACGATATCCTTTTCAGAGGATGTACCTTGGTACCAGTCGCTTTACGAGAGGAGGTGCTGAGAGAGTTTCACACTTCTCCTTTGGCGGTACATCCTGGAGTGGCGAAGATGTACCAGGACCTCAGACGACAGCACTGGTGGCCAGGCATGAAGAAGGTTGTGGCAGAGTTTGTTTCTCGATGCCTCACCTGCTAGCAGGTAAAGGCAGAGCACCAGGTACCAGCAGGCTTGGTACAGCCCTTGGAGGTCCCAGAGTGGAATTGGGATGGGATTTCTATGGACTTCGTGACTGGAATTCCATGCACTTCCAGAGGTCACGACTCTATTTGGGTGATTGTTGACCGACTCACCAAGTGGGCTCACTTCTTACCCATCCAAGAGCAGGGATCAGTGGAGAGCTTGGGGCGTCTCTAGGTTCAGGAGATTTTACGGCTTCACGGTGTGCCATCGTCTATCGTCTCCGATCGGGATGCTCGTTTTACTTCCCGGCTTTGTAAGGGGTTGCAGTAGGCGTTCGGGACGTGGCTACGTCTGACCACCGCCTTTCACCCTCAGACGGATGGTCAGACGGAGAAGACCATTCAGACTCTCGAGGACATGCTCCGCGCATGTGTTCTCGACTTTGGTCGTAGCTGGGAGGACCACCTACCCTTGGTGGAGTTCGCGTACAACAACATCTACCACTCCACTATCGGGATGGCCCCATACGAGGCGTTGTACGGCAGACCTTGCAGATCTCCTTTGTGCTGGACAGACCCTGGGGAGTCAGCACTTGTGGGACCAGAGATGGTCCGGACCACGATAGAGAAGGTCCAGGTCATCCAGGATCGGATGAGGACAGATCAGAGCCGGCAAAAGTCTTATGCTGACAGGAGGTGGAGGCCACTAGAGTTCGAGGATGGCGACCACGTCTTCTTGCGTGTCTCACCTCGACGTGGATTACAAAGATTTGGCCAAGGTGGGAAGTTGTCTCCATGCTTCATCGGACCTTTCCAGGTCCTCAGCAGGATTGGCGAGGTGGCTTATCGCCTTGCTCTACCAACTCAGTTGCACCGGGTGCACGACATCTTCCACGTATCTCAGCTGAGGAGATACATGCAAGACCCGATGCACATCATTGACTATGGGGAGCTAGACGTTGATGATGGAGTGACTTTTGCAGAGGTCCCAGTGGAGATAGAGGACCAAAAAGAGCGGGTCTTAGGTGGATGATCGATTCCTTTAGTGCGCATCAGATGGCAGCACGGGAACCTCGAGGAGAGCACTTAGGAGTGGGAGGCTCAGATGCGTGCTCAGTACCCCCATTTGTTTCCCTAGTTTAAAATGTATCTTTACGGGGACGTAAAGCCCTGAAGAGGGAGTAATGTAAAGACCCATAAATTTCAAGGAAATTTTTTTTCTTAATTTTCTTTGGAATTTTATAGGAGCACAGTTTCTGACGGCACCTGATTCTAAGGCCCGGTGTTCCCGGAATCATTTTCCAAAGTTTGGCTCGGGTACGTTCAGTGAACGGACGAGCGGGTTTTTTTCTAACTTTTGAACCGGTGCCCAGAATCGAATTCTGAGTGCACCGATGGAATCGCAGCGCTGGTATTTTCTTAGAAACTCCTCTTCCGGTGTTGTGTTTGCTCGGTTGTGGTTTCTAATTTTCGGGCATAAAGTTAATAAATAAAATAATTGTACGACAAACATTATTTTATTTCACTTAAGCCACTTGAAATCCACTTGAAGCCACTTAAAGCGGCTTAATCTGAGTTGATCCGGATAAGATGCTATCCAAAAATATCCTACCCTCTTGTTATGATATTTGTGGGTTGGGGCCCGCACGAGCCCCACCGTTTCTTTTCCGCTAAGTAACGCACCCGCGAAAACCCGTCTTTATAAAAGTCAACTGACGTGTTTTCTTAAATTCTTAACGCACCATTTAATTGGGCAGTTTTATTCGTGAATTAAATGGGCGGTTTCTTTCGTTGAATTAATTCTACGAATTAATGGGTCGTTACTTACCTCTTTTTTTCGTTTGTTGGCATAATAATAAAATAAGACCAACACCGAATTTTGGAGGATTACACGTTGGGAGGCTTTGATAAGATTCTTGTGCCTTCACCCTTCTTCGCGAAGAACTCGAAGAAAGCCAAGAATGCGAAGAACGCCGGCCTCCGACGAAGAACGCCGAAACCACGGAAATTGACGATGCGACGCCATGTGTCACAACGCCGACGTTTCCTCTTCCGCGACGTTCTTCTGCGACGTTCCTTCGTCCGCAACGAAATCTTCGATCATCTGTTTGAGGTAAGAGTTTTCGGGTTTCTTTTAAAAATCTTTTGTGGTTTTTAACAACACACGGATTTAATTATTAAAATTAAATCAGTTGTTCTTGAACCTCGGAGTTAGTCGATGTGACGCCCTTCCGCGACGACGTGACGCCCTTCCGTGACGACACGACGCCCTTCCGCGATGACGCGACACCTTCCGCGACGCGGCGATCGCCTCCTTCCACTGCAATCAAATCCGCGAAGAACCTGCGTACGATGACTTGACTAGGTAGGGATTTTATTTGGATGTTTTACATTCTCGTGTTTGTTTCCATTCAAAATGAAGAACTCAGTTCGTAAAAACAATTTTTATCTAACGCGGAGGGTGTGGGCCAAACGAACACGGCCCGACAACCCTCTGCCGTTCGTCGTGGTTGTGCGGATTTGGCGGGCGATGGAAAAACGTAACGCAAAGCTGATTTGATGATCCCGCAGTGAAGAATAGAACCCGGGAGGAACAACGGCGTAGACGGGAAGGAAAACGGACCACCGGAGCAACTCCGGTGGCCCGCGGAAGCTACCGGCGGTGCGGGTCGCCCGCGCAGCGGCGCCGGCGGCCGGAGGCGGCGGCGCCCCGTCGCGCCGCCGGCGGCCGGAGGCGGCGGCGCCCCGTCGCGCCGCCGGCGGCCGGAGGCGGCGGCGCCCCGTCGCGCCGCCGAACAGGGCCGCGGCGGCGGCGGCGGCCAACGGACCTGCGGCTGCGTGGGTCCGGCTCGCCCGCACGGGACGTGGCAGAAGCCGCGTCTACTTGTCCAGCGCGGCCCTTCGAGGGTCGCAGCTTCCTCAACCCGTGGGGGCGGCGCCCCGCGGCTGCGGTGCTCGGCCTCTCGGCCGAGCCGAGCCAGGCCGGTCCGACCGGGACCAGCCAGGTCGGACCGGGTCGGGTCGACCCGGATCGGGTTGACACAGTTCGGCCGACCCAGGGGGGGTCGGGCCGGGTCGACCTAGGACCGGACCCCCGTCTTCGGACCATTTTCGGTCTTTTTCTCGTAACGTGAGCTACGTGCCTCCGAACGACGCGCCGTCAGCGGAAACGTGGTCCTTGGATCGAGACGGTCGTTTCGGTATATCGCACTCAAGGTTTTGGAATACATTGGGTTCGGCCGGGTTGGTTCGTACACGAAACCAATCGGGCCCTCGGAGCGGAAACGCTCATATCTTGAGCTCCAGACATCCGATTGACATGCCTTCGACTTTGTTGAATTCCTCTAAGTGAGACAGATCTTTTGGAATACTCCGCCCGTGGTTTGGACGCAGGTGGAGTACGGTCGGGTTGGTTTTCCCTTAAAAACCAACCGGGCCCCTGGGACGAAAAAGGCAATAACTCTCAGAACGGGCGTCCGATTGACGCGCCGTCTGTGACGTTGAGTTCCTGATGACGATACGGAACTTATTGATACATCAACTTCGTACATTGTGTCAGTTGATGTATCAGCCTCTCGGCTCGTGGAGCGGACCCTCCCGAACGAGCATGCTGTGTGCGGGAACCCTAGAGCTGGCTGCGACTGCTACTTCGACAGCGACGACTGTGCAGAGATCCTCAGTGGACTGCGACGACGACTGTGCAGAGATCCTCAGTGGACTGCGATGACTACTGCACTCAGCGATCCTACGTGGATCAGTGCTATAGATCCTGTGTGGATCCGATCCTCTGTGGGTCAGCGCTCAGCTATTCTGTGTGGGCCAGCGCCTACAGGTCCTGTGTGGGCCCGATCTTGTGTGGGTCTTTGCGGGGGTTAGTTATCTATCGATCTTGTGTGGTTCATTGCAGGGGTTAGTACCTTTCGATCCTTTGTGGGTCCGACGACTTAGATGGATCAGTGATCATCTTTGTCGTCATACAAGAAGTATAAATGTGTGAGCTGAATCTTGTGTTACTCTCCTTTGTGGATTGTGTTGAACTATCCTGTGTGGATTTACTGATTACTCTCCTTTGTGGATTGTGCTGTGCTATCCTGTGTGGGTATACGTTTTGCTTTCCTGTGTGGACTCGGTTGTATTGGGCTCGGATGTTGGAGCCGAACGAGAATTGATGACTTAGGTATATGTATGGGAATATACCTAAGCAGGGTCGGTTGTTACTTTTTGATTGCACCTTTCCTTTGTGGTTTATCCTTTGTGGATTTCGGGAGACCTTCGGGGGTCTCGGGGTCCCTACTCAATAGCTTATACTCACCCCTGCACGGGCTTTGCCCGCACTTCGTTGTGTTGGTTGCAGACGACGGACAGCGCGGATCGTGGAGGAGGCCTGCGGAGCAGGACGGTACCTGGAGGTGGACCACTGGGCGGGACGTACTTGGAGCGGTCAGGTGGAACCGAGGAGCAGTGGAGGGTATCTGTACCCACCCTTCAGGTGGGACTTCCAGAGGACGGCTAGATGCTGCGGCTTTTTCTTTTCAGTTGCTGTTTTTCCCTTTCAGTTGTACTTTATAGTTGGGCTTGTATTTCCGGCCCCTTTTACTTTCAGCACAGCTTGTTACAGCTTTTACATAGTGTTTACTTTTCTGCTTGCTTACTCTATGGTGATTGTTTACTTTTTAAAGGCAATGCCTTCCCTTTTGTTGGGATTTACTCCTTGGTGCTAGTCGCCTGCCCTTGGCCTATGGAAGGCGGGCTTGGGGTAGTCACGGCATGGGCCCCGAGGACGGGTCGTGAAATTTTACATGGACATGGAACCTGGATGTTAAAAAGTGTAGAACCCGTAGTCGAAAATAGTTTCCATGTACTACTAGTACATTCCATGTAATTCCTTTATGTTAGCTTAAAAACCCTATCCAATGTTTATTAGAAAATTATCATCAGGGTGTGTTCCCTATATCAATTAGATTGGTTTTTGTATGGAAAAACATTGTACTCCTAGGATTGTGTTCCCTTCAGTATAACATCTAGAATAGAGTTACTAGAATACTGTAGTGAGTCCTGAACTAAGATCTTCTATCGTCTTCATTCTGTTGGTGGGGTTCTTGTTATCGTCATGACTAAAACTACATGGGTGATGATCCTCTATGTAGCATGTTATTCTAGATTTATTTGTTGGTGTACCCCATGTCATAGGGTCTGATCCTCATCAATGTATTGTTCTATTTAGAAATCCAACTTATACTATTTATATAAGGACCCAATAATCTATATATCCTAGAAATATTCCATGAATTCTATCTCACACATTCAGTGTGTTCTCTTGGAAGGGTTCTATACGGAATCCATGAGAATGTTTCCGAGTATAAAAACTTGAATATTACCATTACTTGAGACTATATGTATTTATTGATTATATCTATATTTTGATAATTTATTTATTCTAGACATATAACTGTAGATTTGAATATTATTATTGTTTTTATATTCTTAATGGTTTTTGGGTGTCCAACTAAGTATTGTTATAAACTACCAAACATTAGATTTTTGGAATGTTTCACATATTCTATTGATGATTTACCCCTTAAAAAAGTACAAGAGAGACATGTTCTAGTATGTTCGTAGTGGTATGGATAGACTAATGTCTTTTCCTATGGTTATCTTGATTTAATTCCCCATATTTAATTTCATGTAGCACATGACTTCAGATGTTTTGTGGTGTGAATATATTTTTCCACATTCACGTTCCATTTATTCTTATCACACATTTTTGAGATTTATATGTATGCATTCACATTTTAGATATTTTTTACATCCTATCATTGTATGGGTATGAAGATGGGTGTGTGTGTGTGTGTACGTTATAAAATGGCCTCTGATGTTACTTATATGTCTACTCAATGATAGTATCTAGCCTCTGGTATATTAGAGGTAGGATTGGGTGGTTGAAACTTGACCCCACTGGGATTTTCATGAAAGAATGGAAGCAGAACAATCAGTTCTATAATAGGAAATGTGTTTCTATGATATTTTTATGAATTAGTGTATAGAGTTTTGAGTTTGGATTTCAGGCTAGGCACTGCAGTGTTGGTTCGGCTGCTGATGTATTCATATAATATGACTTTGATTAACGACAAATCAATTAAATAAATTAAAAAACTAGATGTATGGAAAATAATATTACTTGTATCATATAGGGATCAGTTTTTTCTGTTTCCTTATTGATTCATCTCTCTATATAAACTCATTGATCGTGGTGCATATTGTTTATTTTAAAATTAATTCATGTTGTATGCTAGAATGGATCCAACATCATGATCATGATGATGATCCCATTATGGATAAGGCATCGACAGAGGGACATTTTCTACTGATGTGGCCTCCAAGTAGTGCACCAGTAATAAAAAAGCATTTTAACTAGAAAGTAATACCTATGGTACAAGAATATGTGGATCATAAGATGAAAACACTTCAATAGTTTTAAATACATCAATATCCCAGGTTTCATGGATAGAATAAATCATGTTAACTTAATGACAGGCTAGATGTGGGGACATTGTTTTTAAATATTTTCAAGACACAAGAAGATAATATGGTGGTTCTGGAATGGATCCTTTTTTATGGGTCTACATATAGATAGTGTGGTTTTGTGATCTAGTCGTATAATGAAGAGACTCTAGAATGGATATATTTTTAGAACTATGTTTATTGATTTTTTACCTCCATCTACAATAATGTTTTAGTTCATCAAATTGTTTCTAAATATCTAGCAGCGATGTGACATATTGTCTGAGTATTCATCAAGGATCCCTAATAACTCCACCAAAAGTCAATGGATAGGGTTAAGGATATTTTATTTTGGGATTAGACATCAAGTGAGGAATATATAGAGACACCTACAATAATTTAATACCATTTTCATTCATAAATATTATAGTATATTAGAGATATCTTTGGAGGTTGAAGATTTATCAGATGATAAAATTAATATAATGGTAGCAATGGTGGGTATATAAGAATAAATAATTTGGTATTAGGGAGCTGATGTTAGTATTTGGAACCTATATATATTCGTTTTTTAGGATGCGTTCATACTACAGATGGTATATGAGTCACGACTCACATGATGGTTCTAGTTAGCTCGGTTAGTGAAGGATCAACTCATGTGATGGAGAGGGACATCTTGCATGAGGCCTTCTTACTGGACTTATGGCTGATAGGGAGGCAATGGATGAGCTTCCAAGTTAGAGGTGGCAGAAAGATCAGATAGGTACACCAAATGAAGCATATGGTAGAGGATCATGGGGAGTAGCTGAAGGAGGTATATTCATCAACTTGTTTACACCACCATCCCCAGGTGGTCCACTCCAGACTTATGGTATTAAAAGAAAGGGGAAGGGGAATTTATAGGTGGTCGAGTCATATAATTGAGAGGCTCAAGGGATGGTTCAAGGTAAAATATGTGTCATATATGATTTAGAAAAATTATAGATAGGTACCTTTTTTAGATACTCCTTTAGTTCAACCTATCATTTTTTAGAATTAGTGATATAGATTGATCCCTTGTCATGAACATTGCTATTAATGACTCTTATTTGAGTTAACTTATTTATTGAGAACTTATTCAAAATGAGTGGAAGGAATTTTAAAGGAGATAATTTCTATTGGGATCTCTTTTAAGCAGATACGATGCATTATGATGTCATCTTTTGTTTCAATTGGTTATATATGGATCATTTCATGACAGCCTACTTCGGATAGAGAATGTTGTGTGTTGTAAATGATGGGACTAGGAATTCTATTGTGGGTGAAGTGGAAACTCACACTGTTCAAAATGGACTCACGCAATTGGGGTGAAATAGATTACTCATCATTTGGAAGGAATAAACCTTGGTGTAGTGGATGTTATGAGTTCCTAGTTTCATGCTATTGTGGTAGACTATGGGGATGTTTTTACAATGGTTGTTTGATGATTACCTTTCTATTGTAATATTTAATTTGTAATTAATCTACACATCAATAATACCCTTATTTCTAGGGAAATGTATTTGATTTTTTCCCAAAATATTACGATGATTAAGGACCTATAATGACCTGTAAATTTCAAGGAAAACTATTTCTTAATTTCTTTGAAATTTTACGAGTCTGTGGATTCTGACGGTGCTTGATTCCGGGGCCCGGTGTTCCCGGAATCAATTTTTGACCTTTAGCTCGGGTTCATTCAGTAAATGAACGAGCAAGTATTTCTATCTTTTGAACCGGTGCATGGAATTGAAATCTGAGGGCACCGATGAACTCGCAATGCTAGTAATTGCTAAAGGGGACCTTTACCACAGATGTGTTTGCATGGGAGGAGACGTTAAAATTTGTGAATTAAATAATAAGTGAATAAAATTGTGGTATAATTCTTATTTTATATCTAAATGTGGTTATATCCTACATGGGGGAGTTGGGGGGGGGCATAAGCACCTAACTACCCACGTGAGGATATTTGTGAGGTGGGGCCCACATGAACCCCAACCATTCACATTCCCTAAACTCCTTTTAAACCCCCTTATTAATTTTTAACTCCCCATTAATTTGAGTAACTCTTCCTCTCCCCTCTCTCCCTCTTTAATTCTTTCCAACACACACCTTAATTAAATGATTGAGCCTCTTTAATTAAATTAATTAAGTGTTTGAATTTTGAATTTTGAATGCATGGCAAGATTAAATAAAATATGGAGAAGCCTAATTTTATTTGGGTTGGCAATTATTGTGTGAGGAGGAATTGGGAGAACTCTAGAGTTTTTGAAGAACTTCTTCCTCAACAAAGGACGGTTCTTCTCCGGTGAAGAACATCTACTCTTCAACGTAGAATGACTTAGTAACCATGGTTCTCCATCCTCTTCTTTCTTCACGACAAGGAAGGAGACACCGACGTGGGGGAACTCTTCAACGAGCTGACTTCTTCCATTTTGCAACATTATCATCCACGATACATGGCTACCACATATCTATCTCGAGGTAGGGGTTTAATTTGATTATGTTATTATTCCCATGATTCTTCCCTTTTAAAACAATTCATGCAGATCAACTCATTATCACGTTGATCCGCGAATGATTTTATTTCCGTGTAGGGAAGATTTTTTTGCAAGGGAATTATAGGCAATTAAATTCAATTTTAATAGATTAAAATTGTTCCTCGTTTGTCGTTGAACATCATTATTGCCCAACCTATTTCTATCGACTAACGTGGAGGGCGCGGGGTGAAGAAACACGGCCCGACGAACCTCTGCAGATTTTTTTCCTATACGCGGATTGATGGGAGACGATGAAATTGGACCGCAATGGCATTTGGAAGCCGTCGTAGTAAAGAACTGGTCTCAGGAGAGCCATATGTGCAAGGGGTGGGAGAATCAGACCCCCGACGCTGGCGTCCAGCGGCGGTGGCGCGCCGCTGGAGGAAACCCGCCCCAGCACCAGCTGTGGCGGCAGTGCGATGGATCCCACGGTCGCACGGGAACTGGGAGGTGGGGCGGTGCTAGCGGGCCCTACCGATATCAATCAGCGGGGGTCGCACCCCCCGCTCGGCGCAACGCTCAGGGCAAACCGGTCGAGCCGCAACCGGACATCGGGCCGGGCCGCCAGCGCTGGGCATGGCCGCTAGCGCCAGCCCGGGCCACCATCATCGTGCCGGGCCAGGACACAGCCTACTGCACCAGACCCGGACCCGAGTTGGGTCACCCCGGTTCGGGCCGACCCAGTGGGTGTTGGGCCGGGTCGGACCGAGCCCAAACCCCCTATTTTTGGACAATTTTTGGTTAAACAGACATATTTTGAGCTACGGACCACCGACTGATGCATCGTACGTTTCATAAGATTCCTTGGATAGATATGGTCCTTTTGGTATATTACACTCAAGGTTTAGGTATATTTTCGGTATGGCCGGGTTGGTTCGAACCTGAAACCAACCGTGCCCTCGGAGCAGAAACACTTATAACTTGAGCTCCAGACGTCTGATTGACGAGTTGTCGACTTTGTTGAATTCCTCTTGATGAGATTATTCTTTTGGCATACTTAACTTGAGGTTAGGACTTAGTTGGATTAATGCTGGGTTGGATTGTACCCGAAATCCCATCGGGACCCTGGAATGGAAAAGCCAATAACTCTAAGATCAGACGTCTGTTTGACTGATCGTCAGTGGCGTTAGTGATCTCGTTGAGAAATGGTTCTTTTTAGTATACCCCATGGGAATTCAGGGTACAGTTGACATACGGCCAGGTTGGTTCGTACATCAAACCAACCGGGCCCCGTGACAAAAAGGCTAATAACTCACAGACCAGGCATCCGATTGACGCACAGTCTGTTGCGTTGAGATCCCAATGACGTGACCGATATTTGTGATTATTCTTTTTTGATACGTAATGATACTTGGATTTTTGACCAGTAGCTCATGGATCAGATCCTCCTGGAGATGATCATGCAGAGTACGGAGACCTTGTAGCTGGCTGAAACTTGATGACGGCTTGTCTGATTCGAGTTGGAGTGACTTGACTAGCCCAGTGGGGAGCACTACTGTGTTTGGGTGGAAGAACCACGGTGGAGAGCACTATTGTGTTTGGGTGGCAGACCCACAGTACTAGACAGAAGGAGTACCTTAGTAGGATATTAGGGGAGCACTATGGTGTGAGGTGGCAGACCCATGGCGGGGAGCACTACTTTGTGAGATGGAAGACCCGCGGTACTTGACAGGAGAAGTACCACAGTAGTCTAAGGTTAGTGAGCAGTTCCTCAGAGTCATGACATGATCACTAGACTCGTCAGATGAGGAGCTCTTCCAGAGTTGTGGTTTCGATATCATTAATTAAAATCCTGGTTTGAGCTGAGTCAATGACCGTTGCATTTATGTCATGATTGAGATGGGTTACCTGATAACTTAGGTATATGTATGGGCATATACCTAAGTAAAGGTTATTTGTTGAAATGTTACTTTGTGGTTTATCTTTGTTGGTTTTAGTGAGACCTTGAGGGTCTCGGGGTCCCTACTGAGTATCGTTATACTCACCCCTGCACGGGCTATGCCCGTAACTCATTGTGTTAGATTCAGACGATAGACAACACTGATCATGGTTGAGGTTTGTAGAGCTAGACGGTACCCGGAGGTGGAAATCACAACGAGACGGTACCTGGAGCAGGACTTCACAATGAGATGGTACCTGGAGGTGATAGACAGACGTGCGGAGCTGAGGTGGCCTTCTGTACCTACCCTTCAAGTAGGAACTCCGGAGGACGATCCAGGAGCAGCTTGACACCTATCTGCAGTTTGGTATTTTCCATGTACGTTTCTGTTGGGATTGTATTTCCGGCCCCCTTTGAACTTTTAGCACACATGTTATATTTCTTTACATAGTGTTTGATTCCGCTTGTACTCTGGATGTGTGTGTTTGCATTTCATAAAGGCAATTCCTTCCCTTTTTATCAAGATTTGCTCCTTTGGTGCTAGTCACCTACCCCTGGCCTATGGAAGGCGGGCTTCAGGTAGTCATGGCACAAGCCCTGAGGACGGGTCGTGATACGACCAGTATGTGGACATGAATATTAAGGGTGTTGGTGGACTTTTTGATTCAACCGGGGGATTCCCAGTGTTGTTCCCCATGATGGAAGATGGGATTATTAAATTTTGTTTGGATTATCGTTGCCTAAAGAAGTGACCACAATGAAAACATTCTATAAATGATGATGGATAACCTCTTTGAACTATCGAGAGGGGATTTTTGGTACTCCATGATTTACATCAGGGATTCTGGTCATTAGTTTTCAGTATGGGATAATGATATAAAAAAGAAAACAGCAATATTATACTATGGTCACCATGAGTACATATTAATTCCCATTAGTTTGATGAATGACCAATCATTATACTTGGGACTCATGTACCAGATCATTTATCATTTCAGGAAGAGTTTAATGGTAGTATTCATCAAATAAAATCCTAATGTGTTTGGAATCAGAGGAAGAGAACATTAGACACTTAAGGATGGTTGTGTGTGTATTCGAAGAGAACTAGTTTTATGGGAATCAATAAAAGTTTATGTTATGAAATAGTGATTTCCATATTATAGAAAATTTTATCATATAAGTTATAGCGGTTGTGAACCCATTCATTTTTATGGTAGTGTTAGCTTGGGTGACACCCATGAACATGATGTATGTGTGGAGGTTTCATTGGTTGGAAATTCATTGCCTATGATTCACACATGACATATCTAGTACATTAGATCACATGAACTCTATGAATAAAAAGTAAAATCCTTCCTTGTTGATGGAGAGGTTACAACATTCATTATAGGAGTTGAGATAGAGAATCATGAGTCCTCCCTTATTGATATTTCTATATGAGGGTGTCATCTAAATTGTCATTGGTGATAAATCATGAAATGGGAATGGTATTGTTATGATGTAGAGGTATTTAGTGACTACCCATGGTTCATATCAGTTGAGACAACATGGGAAGAACAATGTGACCTTTGATCTTGAGTTAGAAGTGGTATTCTTCACATGAAATATGTGGAGACACTAGCTAACAGGATGGTGGCTTACCCTCTATTTAGACCACAAAACTATCATGTATATATTATTTAAGACATTCCATTACCTAAGAGAGATGATATCTAGAGTTACACCTAGATTGTGACTTTTAGATTTTATATACCCATGTGAAGGGAAAGATTGATGTTGATACTCTCAGGGTGAGATATTTTTGTTGTTTTTAGGAATGGAATTATATTAGTTAGGTTCATTGATGGTATCATTTATGTATAGAGATAGATGACATTACCTTTAATAAAGGGTTGTCATCCCTTTTCATTTATACAGATCCTAGATGGAACAGTTTGAGGACACCGATTGAGATTTCCTGTATAATTTGATATCAACGTTACATGATCCTAATGAATTTTATGAACAATTGGAGCATGTTCATCTATTCAAAGGAAACATGATGGTAAAAATAATTTTTATGGCTGAGGTTTTGATGGTGTTTCATACAAATCTATTTTATGTACATCCATATGTGTAAAATATGTACTATGACATCCAATGTCATGTTTTGTGTCCACTGATGAAGAAGTGAGTATTTGGGTATGTCTCTCAATGCCTTAATTTTAGTATGTGAAGGTTTAGAACCTAGTTATAGTGGGTTTTTCTAAACCCATTGAAGTTCCAGAATGAAATTGTAATTCCATATCCAAATATTTTTTGAGAGATACCATTTATATTTATGGGATACGATTCCATATGGTTGATCATTAACAGACACACCATGTCATACCACGTCTAAGATTTCTAATAGATGAGTTTAGTAAATATATTGGGATTCCTCTATGTGATAGAGATATTATAACTCCTTGTAGATCCCTCAATGATCATTTCTGAACATGATGCTCACATCACATCTCTATAATGGAATGGAATGAATGATTCATTTTGTACTCATCAATGTTTGTGTTTGGTTTTTTTACCCTCAGGAAGATGGCCCAAATGAGTTGTATATTAAGGTTATGGAGGAAATGTTGCAGGTTTCCATGTTGGTATTTCTCCATAGTTGGGAGGATCACCTACCATTGGTGTATTTTCTACAACAACTATGACTATATCACCATCAGTATACCACCATTTTAGGCACTGTATGGGAACCATGATGGTCGAAAATTTTATAGACTGATGTAAGAGAGTTATAACTAATGTTCCCAAAGTTGACATGGCCCACTAATGAGAAGGTTTAGATGATCCTATAGTGGATGAGGACAAAACAAGGCCATCATAATTCTTATACAGACTCGAGTCAGTGTCTATTGGAATTCATGGATGGAATTTAGGTGTGTCTATGGGTTCCACCAAGATTTGAGTTATATAGATTTGGCCAGGATATAAATATATTTCCATGAATTATTTTCACATTCCAAATACATCATATAGCTAGTGTTTAAGAATAATTCTAATCTCTACAATAGTAGTTATACCAAGAATATTAAATATTATATTTGTCGCATATGTAAATATATGGTCATGATCTATTCGACATTATCAATTGGGTTGAGTTGTACATCAGTGATGGAGCTTCCATTCAAGAGTAATTATTATATGTTGTGGATCTATATGAGAAGAACTCCCATGGTAGAGATATTACATTTCTCTATTTCAAGTAGTAGTATATTAATTATTTTAATAGCACAAGGTTTTGAGATCCATTGATGCGTGATCTGTACCCACAATTCCTTTTGTAGAAACATATTTATACATTTCAAGATATATATCATATAGGAAATAAAATATAATGATTTAAAGTCTCCATGTATTATTATTTTATATTGTATGGATTGTTATCAAGACTAGACACTCTGAAGGCATTTGATATCCAATCATTGATGTTCCCAGAATAAATGTTTGAAATTTATTAAATATAGTAAATGAACACATGAATAGTAAAAATGAAAATATAGAATAACATAAAAATAATTGATCATATTAAGAATATGTGACTTTCATTGAATGTATATTGGGTATTTTACTGATGGATTAATTTAACTTTGGAATGTGTATGGTGTTACGGTTGAGGGGAAATTCGGGGAAATGTTGAAAATAAATCAAATTAATAAATTAACTAATTATAATTACCTGAACTAATAACAAAATCAGTATGTATACAATTATGAATGATTTTTATGTATAGTCACATAACTATAGATCCATTGGAGAACTATTAGATAGAGAGTTTGAGGATATCTATTAGATTAATTAGAATTATAAAAACAATTGACCACTAGTGACTGATGGTATTCCACGATCTCACAAATTATAATGATGTAGAATCAATATTTATCACAGATCCATCAACATTGGGGTTATATTTTTATTTATATGGTTTTATTCAATTATTATAATTAATTTTAAGGAAAAAATAAATCAACCAGTGGGATGATTTATAGATCAATCATACTGTGGGATGGATTTATAGACAGTTATTTATTGGGAGATTTAGTTACTTATTATGGTCATATGGTATATTTTCTAGGCTAAATAGAGGCTAACTAAACATAGGGAGGTTTTATTCCCCTCTTCTATTTTTTTTGGTATCTCTCATTTCTCTACATGAGTTCATCATAAAGGGTTTGTTTCCCTTGTAGTTAATCCAAAATAAGAGTCATAGAATAGAGTGTACCCATTTCATGGTGAAATAATTTGACAATGAAGATCATTGTTTCCGACGTTTTTGCCAGGGCGCGCGCATCCGTCCGTGGAGGATGCACTGCTGTTGCCCCGCATTCCCGCTTTCCAAAGGTGGGCGGAATTCGTTCCTTGTTCATGGACGTCTACTCCTTGATCGAAACGGGATGATGGGATATCGGTTCTTCCTTCCGTGGATTCCTCCACAGAACTTATCACCTAGTCCGGGTCTCCCTCATAGATTTAATACATTGTTCATGAGTCTCATTCCTGGTGCCATATCGTCATGTATGTTGGTTAATTACACTACTTCCGTCAAGACATTCCAGAGGGTCTTGACATGGTAGCGACCTTCGGTCGGAGTATACGGCAACATCAGGCATGTCGGGGAATCTCTGGGTGTGTGGACATAGGGGGGACCTGTATTCTTCCTCATAAGAGGGAATCTCAAGGGTGTAGAACCCAAGGCATGTATCTGAGATTTTCCTCAGCTTACTGTGTTTAACACAGGGTATGTTGCAAGATTAACATCTAGCAGACACGGTTACACCAATGGAGTGTCTTCCGAGGTTTTCCTAAGGTATCTCATGTTTATCACGACGTAGGCCGCGAGTTTAACGTCTTGTGGAGATGGAATGAGGGCGATCAGAACATCCCATAGAGATGGATCATATTGGTATATCTCAAAGGGAGAACACCTAGAAGATGGATGGATCAGAACGCCCAATGAGGATGGATCCGAGGTGGTGCACTCCCTAGAGGGGAAAAGGGTGATGAATCGGGGTGTACACAGCGGACAACGACCCGAAGATATGATGGGGCTTACACGTGGAAAGCGGCTCATGCGCTGTTAGGAGCAGCGAGGAGGTGGATGGCATGATCCCACTGGGATGTGGCGGACCGGGTGAGAATTAGGATGGGTGATGAATGGATGAATGAAGTCGAAGGGGAATTAAATGGGACCATCGCAGGGGCGACAGTGAAGTTGGGCTTGAGCCTTGAAGAGGCTTCCTACGTATCCCCATGGCAGGGAATCAAAGTCCGCGTAGTTCGGGATGGTGCCGGTGAACCGACGTGAAGGTGGACCTTGGCCCGATGGATGTTTCCAGCGAACCAACGTAAAGGTGGACATTGGTCCGATGGGCATCGTCAGCAAACCGATGTGAAGGTGGACCTTGGTCCGACGGGCATCGTCCGGGAACCGACGTGAAGGTGGACCTTGGTCCGATGGGCATCATCAGCGAACCGACGTGAAGGTGGACCTTGGTCTGATGGGTGGTGGGCTTGAACCTCGGGGAGGATTCCTACGTACCATTCCTTGACATGGATCAATGACCTCGTAGTTCAAAGGGTTTCATTGGTGAACCGACGTGAAGGTAGAACCGTGGGTCCACTAGTGGTGGGCTTGAACCTTGGGAAGGTTTCCTACGTACCATGCCTTGACACGGATCAAAGTCCTCGTAGTTCGAAGGATTGATGGAATACAGTTTGACGTCATGCAGGACGGTAGTGAACCCTGACGTGAATAAACGACGGGCAGTGGGTGTCGATGAACCAACGTAAATGAGAGTCCTTGGTCCGATGGGAGATGGGCTTGAACCTCTGGGAGGCTTCCCACATACCATTCCTTGACATGGATCAATGTCCTCTTAGTTCTGTTGAAAATGGGGGGGTCTTGGCACACCGGCAAGGAGACGGTCTGGGCCAATGATTATTGGGCTTGAACCTCGGAGAGGTTTCCTATGTACCATGCATTGTCATGGATCAAATTCCCCATAGTTCAAATTGTGGAATACAGTTTAACATCATGTGGGACGGGGGTGAACCGACGTGAATGAGGTTGGAACGACTGGATGGTGGGTTTGAACCTCGTAGAGGCTTCCTACGTACCACGCCTTGACATGGATCAAAGTACTCGTAGTTCGGGTTGGTCACAACGGCTTTCCGTCAGACTGGAATTACAATTTAACATCATGCTGGACGCAGGTAGAACTTGACGTGAGTTGGATGTTGGGTGGGCTTGAACCTCATGGAGGCTTCCTACGTACCATGCCTTGACATGAATCAAAGAACTCGTAGTTCAAATGGGTGTGCAGTTTAATGTCATGCGGGACAAGGGGGATACAGTTTAACGTCTTGCTGGACGAGGGCATACAGTTTAACGTCATGCTGGATGAGGATATGCAGTTTAACGTCATGCGGGACGGGGCGTGCAGTTTGACGTCATGCTGGACGATGGCGAAACTCGATGTGAATTAACGACCGAGTAATGTGGCATGAACCTCATGGAGTCTTCCAATGTACCATGCCTTGACACGGATCAAAGTCCTCGTAGTTCGCTGAAGGTAGGGGTCAGGGTCGGTGCTCACTCTAAGCCCACATGAGTCATGCTCGGTGTGAGAAACAAGAGGTTGCAAGGACCTGACGATCATGTTACGAAGGGTGCGTCTGTGAGAAGCGAAGAGGGGCTTACGCGTTAGGAGGCCCATGGTGCTGGGACTTACTCTAGGATGGAGGCCCAGAGTGAAGAATGACGATGGTTTTGGGATTGACCCTTGAAGAGGCTTCATACGTACCATGTCTTGACATGGATCAAAGACCACATAGTTCTTTTGATGACGGCTTACCGCCGATTGGGGGTTTCAACAGCTTACCGCTGGATTGGGTCATAACAGCTTACCGCTGGATAAGGATCACAACGACTTACCGCTGGATAAGGATGTCAACGTCTTACCAGTGAATAAGGTCGTAATGGCTTACCGCTGGATAGGATCACAATGGCTTACCGCTGGATGGGATCACAACGGCTTACCATTGGTTGGGGATGTGACCGGCTTACTGTTGAATGGGGTCGCAATGACTTACCACTAAATGGGGTCACAACGGCTTACCGCTGGAAAAGGATATCAACAACAGTGGATGGGGCTTACGTGAGGAAGTTGCCCGGGTGCCACTAAGGAGGGGCAATGATGAATGGGGATTTAGCAAAGATGATGCCCAGGTGCCGCTAAGGAGCGGCAATGATGAATGGGGCTTACACAAGGAAGCTTCCCGGGTGCCGCTAAGGAGCAACAATGATGAATGGGGCTTATGTAAAGATGCTGCCTGGGTGCCGCTAAGGAGCGGCAATGATGAATGGGGCTTACGCTAGGAATCTTCCAAGGTACCGCTAAGGAGCGGCACTGGTGAATGGGGCTTACGCAGGGAACTGCCTGGATGTCTTCCTCATGTCTGGCCATGAGGGCATCCCAACTCACTGGTGGGTTGAGGAATTTACCTATGCACTAGTGCACAAGAGGGATAATGCCAAGGGGAGTTGGAATCATTCCACTGTAGTCATGGCATTGAGCATATTATTCTTGGAGCATAAGGCATCTCTTCCTTGGAACAAGGGTAATCCTATCATTTTTTAGATATGGATTACTATAGTTTAAAGTCATAATATAGGACTATTGGTATATTATGCTATGAGCACAATGCATCTCTTGCTTGGAGATAGGGGCATCCTATCATTAATTAGATAGGGAGAATACTACAGTTTAGAGTCATGTAGGTAGGACTATTGGAATCTCATGCTTGATGTATGAGGCATCTCTCGTATAGAGCGAGAGGCATCCTATTTTTGGCACATAGGGATTACTACAGTTTAAAGTCTTGTAGATAGGACTTTTAGCATCTCATGCTAGGAGCATAAGGCATCTCTCATATAGGGAAAGAGGCATCCTATGTTTGGCACATAGGGAGAATACTACAGTTTAGAGTCATATAGAAAGGACTGTTAGGCAGAAGGTGCCTAGAAATGGTTGGTGTCGGGACTTACGCAAGGGCGGCCCTTTCTGGTTCAACCTGGCATAGGAGCCAAGTGATTGGGTTTGGAGGAGTTTCCTGAGGAATGGTTCGACTCAAGGTACTTGGGGAATTGATGATGAGAACCTCAAATCACGACATTGGAAACAAACCAAGAGGAATACATCAACTCAAGGTGTTTTATGGTGTGTGGAGGAGTGTATCAAATCATGGTATTCCATAGGTTGAAGGTGGGAGCACATAAGTTTGCAATGGAAAATCCCGGCATCCCGGCCTGAAAATTTTGTGGTACGACTCTCCATTTTTCATGGGGGTCTGTGACGGTAGCGAAGGGACCGGCCCGGAGGGCGCAGCCCCCGTGGTATGGACCGGTGGGCGTGAAGATAGGATCCTCGCGAAGGAGAGGTCTATGCAAAGTAGCTTCGTGGAGCAATGGTCTCTCGCGGAGCAAAGGGGTCTTGCGGAGCAAGGGGTCTCGCGGAGCTTGGTCTCACGGAGCAAAGGGGTCTCGTGGAGCAAAGGGATCTCGCGGAGCAAAGGGCCCTCGCGAAGCATGGTCTTGCGGAGCAGCATCGCCGAGGATAGGGGTCTCGCAGAGCAAAGGGGTCTCGCGGATCAAAGGGCTCTCACAAAGCATGGGGCTCTCGCGAAGCTTGGTCTCGCGGAGAATCATCGCAGAGCATGGGCCTCTTGCGGATCAAGGGCGGATCGCGGAGTGCTCGTAGAGAAATAATGCGAAAGAAGCTCCTCGCGGAGCATGGCCTCGCGGAGCCTCAAAGAGGAGCTCCGCTCGGCCGCCCAAGGGGCGAAGTGGTTGTGGCCGTCTCTTTTGGAGAAGGGGGGTGAGCTGGGTATTTATAGGCAAGGGGCGCCGCGAAGCTGACCTCCCGCACCGCCTCAGGGTGCTTCGCGGCGCAATCGCGAACGTCAAATTCGTTCACGGAGTGGTACCGCCTCCGGAGCATCGTGGCGGGCTCACGAACGTCAAATTCGTTCGCGGAGAGTTACCGCCTCCGGAGATTCGCGGGACCGCGATGCTCGGGTGTTTCGCATCGGTGCTTTGCATCAGTGCTTCGCGAGGGGTCTTCGCGGTGCATCGCGAACATCAAACGGGTTCGCGGAGCCTCTCACCTCATTGCTTTGCGGCGGCGCTCCGCGATCACGGAATGGGCTTCGCGAATGGGCTTCGCAAACCAGATTTCCTATCCAACATCAAATGTCCATTACTCCTATTCCATAGCTCCGTTCGGGCCCTGTGACCTACCAAATCGAAGCTTAAGAGAAGTTCTACGATCATGGCTCGTGTATGGAAGCATTTGGAAAATTTCAGGAACGTGTTTTTCAGGGTCTACAATCATGTATCAATATGGATTGGGCATCATGTGATGGTGGTAGTTGTGAGTGAATAAGACTAAATTAGAGACATTCTAGTTTGGTCGTACTGTGATGTGGTGATGTGGATAAATAGAAACCAATTCTCATGTGCTTTGGGTGACTAGAATCTAGAGAGTGGTTATAAAGAGACTAGATTGGGGTTGATCCATGCATCATGGTGCGATTCATGGCTAGAAATGGCACTTGAGGAGGGAACAACCTTGTAGACACCGAAAAGTGCATAATTGCCCGAGGAAGATACGAAATGAAAAAGTGAAGTCATATTCGGACCCGGAGGCCTGGTTTGGAGGGCCCATAGGTGTTGTGTGAAAAAAAAGAGGAATGTGCGTGAAAAAACATGTCTCGTATGGAAAGTAATGAGATTCGCAAAGAGTCTCGGCACCGACACGAAATAATTTCGCACCTGTGCCCCGTGCCGTTGATATTTTGGGTCTCTATTTCTATCATGCAATATTTTCATGCCGCATTGACTTCTGTGCCACTAGGTTCCTATAAATAGAAGGATACCCCCATTCTATTCAAGGCTGAAGAATTAATACCGCCTCCCATGTGCGTAATAGGCATTCTGTGTGCACCTAATATGGCTTTTAGGTAAGGTTATTTTGTGCCCATTCACCCCGAGATCCTTCTTCGCACGAGATCCCCATGGATTATACTAAACACCATCACCATTGGAGTCCTCCCTTTTCATTCAATACTCCATCCTTTGCATGCAACCCTCCTTCTTTTGCACGTAATCCCTTCTTTTGCGCACAATCCCTTCCCTTACGCGTGATCCCTTTGAGCCGCCCGCAATGCCCCATCCCCCTATTTCGCGCAAGCTGCTCTGTCATGACAGCTCGGGGCCTTTTTGCACCGGTCCACCCTTATTTCACATTATCCCCCCTTGCGCGAATGCTCGAGGCCATCCTGGTGGGTGCCATTCGTAGATGTCTTGTGCACCCCAGGCATCCACATCATATATGGTTTCCCGTACGACCTCATGGGCTTGTACAAAGTAACTATAAAGTCTCTTGAACAATCCATCCCATTTCATTTCTCCACCTCATGATTCTTCGCATAGGTATGCTAACAGCTATTTCTTCTTCACATAGCCACGCTAACGTGGACCACTCATTGGTTCACCCTGTGACACCCCCTCGCCATAGCCTTGTCGATGCGTTCCCTTCCACAATGGGCAGAGGGCACCGATTATGTACATCCTAGGGCTGTGGAGCTAACCCACCTCATCCGAGCTATAGGTGGTTAAAATACCCAGCACCATGTCCTCAACACATGACGTTAAACTGTGACCTGGCCCCATGCCTCGCACGTAGGGTCTCCCCGCCTCGGACATTCGCCACGCCCAATCATCTCCACGGGGATGGTGGGTCATCTCTCACTATGGGTGATTTATTGGAGTGGAATTTGTTAGTGGTGAAGGGCATCCACCCTGGTTTAATCCCCAAACTGTTCTTGCAGGAGGCAGTGCCCCTGTTCCTCCCCACTCCCTCGGCGCCAAGGCCATCCAAGGGCATGTTGGGAAACAGTGCTCCTTCCTTTCATCATCGGTCCCCATGGCCAGAATAGGACGTGATAGGGAACGAGGCCCCTCCACTCTTCTTGGGTGCCAAATCCCTCTCCCACTGCACTTTGTCACCCTCAGGCCTCCACCCTGGAGTAAGTCCTGACACCGTGGTCCGCTCAACGCGTAATCCCCTCTTCGCTTCCCACTGACGCACCCTTCGCGACATGATCATCTGGTCTCTACTGCCTCTTATTTATCACACTGAGCAGGACTGCCGTGATCTTTGAGTGAGCACCGGCCATGAAAAAACATGGGCTATCTCAGAGCATAAGTCCTAACCATCTCGAACTACGGGGACTTTGATCTGTGCTAAGGCATGGTACATAGGAAGCCTCGACGAGGTTCAAGCCCCACCACCTTGGGCCTCCTCAGAGAGTAAGCCCCAACCATCCCAAACTATGTGGACTTTGATCTATTCTAATGCATGTTACGTAGGAATCCTCTATGAGGTTCAAGACCCACCACCTTGGGCCATCTCAGAGGGTAAGCCATATCCATCCTGAACTACATGGACTTTGATCCATGCTAAGGCATGGTACATAGGAAGCCTCCATGCGGTTCAAGCCCCACCACCTTGGGCCATCTCATAGAATAGGCCCCAACCATCCCGAACTATGGGGGCATTGATCTGTGGTATGCCATGGTATGTAGGTAGCCTCCACGAGGTTCAAGCCCCACCACCATGAGTCGTCTTAGAGCGTACTCCCCAACCATCCCGAACAACGGGGACATTGATCCGTCCTAAGGCATGGTATATTGGAAACATCCCTGAGGTTCAAGCCCCACCACCATGGGCCATCTCAGAGCGTAATACCCATCCATCCTGAACTACGGGGACTTTGATCTTAGATAAGGCATGGTACATAGGAAGCTTCCACGAGGGTCAAGCCCCACCACCTTGGGCCTTCTCAGAGCGTAAGACCCAACCATCCTGAACTATGGGGAAATTGATCTGTGCTAAGGAATAGTATGTAGGAAGCCTCCATGAGGTTCAAGCCTACCAAACCATTAGCCCCAACTGTCTCTGTGTCAGTGTGCCAAGCCCTAATTCCACCTTGGGCCGCCTTAGAGTGTAAGCCCCAATCCACCTGGACCCCAGGTCCCTATTCACGTCGTTTCATTGACTCCAACCATGGACCGCCTCAGAGATTAATCCCAAAATCCACTCGTCCCGCATGATGTTAAACTGCATTCCATTCCTAACTACAAGGACATTGATCCGTGCTATGACATGGTATGTAGGAGTCCTCCATGAGGATCAAGCCCATCACACATGTCTCATCCTGATCTCTCCCTTGATCCCACGGGTCTCTAGAAGCTCATTCTGTAACCTAGAGGTTCCACTTCCTTTGGGTATCATCCACGCGTTCATTCTCCTGGGTCACCTCTTCAGGTGTCCCACTGTATCATCGAACTATGAAGACATTGATTCCCTACCATGGGGATGTGTAAGAAGTCACTTCAAGACCCAATCCCAAATCCATCATTCATCCTAATTCTTACCTGGGCCACCACATCCCTGTGGGATCATGCCACTTCACTCCTCATTCCCCTCCACAGCATTCAGGAAACCTCCCACGTGTTGGCCCCAACATCGGTGTTCCATCCATTGGGGTTCTTCAGTCTGATCCACTCTATCTACTGTTCTGATCAGTCCAATATATCTCCACTGGACGTTAAACTTGCAGGATACCATGTGCCAAACATTTGAAGCTGAGGAAAACCTCAGATATATGCCTATGGATTACAATTAGCCGCGTTCGATGTGGGATTCATTGGGCTTCTGCACCCTGGAGAAGCCCTATGATAAGTGGCAGAAGACAGACATTCTAATCCCCAGTGTAATGACACGCCAGTAATGCCCCAACCTGACAACTCTCCTAAACGAAGGATGTTGCCCTGATCGGACCCCTTGTAAGGCTCTGACAGAAGTGGCATAATTAACTAGTGTCCACTAAGATATGGAGCTAGGAAGATCTTTCCAAATTACATTTTAAATATATGAGGGAGGCCCAGACTATGTGACGAGCTCTAAGGAGGAATCCACGAAGGGAAGAACAGTCGTCCCATCATCCCATTTCGATCAAGGAGAGAACATATCTGAATAAGGAGTGGATTCCACCTGCCTTTGGAATGTGGGAATGTGGGGTAAGAGAAGAACATTCCTAACGTGACGGATGTGCATGCCCTAGGGAAAGTGTCTAAAATAGAAAAATGGTGAACCTGACGTGAAGATACTCTCCTCATCTTGGGGGATAGTAGCGTTTAGGACATCAATGGATAAGAATTTCATCTTCCCTCATCATCTGGTACCAGGTCCCACCAAACAGGCCTGACGTGAAACTCCCCAGAAGATGGGACAGTCAGGATGTTGAGCGTCCCATTCTGTGACGTTGTCCACGTGGATCCCTCTTGCCGACCATGGAAGACAGAATGGCATTGGGGCATTGGGTGTCGATTCCTTTTCTTAGCCGTATTAATGAGTTCATATCCCTGCTTCAGAAATCAAGTCATTGCATTCAGAGCTCGATCACCCATCCACCAACGCAAGGTCAGGGGTAATATCGACCCGACTACCCTACACGGTTCTACATCTTCCACGATGACCGCAACCGCCAAGACTTTTGGGCGCCCACGCCCCCTATCCCCGTCAGATATCATCTAGAGAAGGGTAATAAATGACCTTGTAGGTTGGTATGAGGAGAAGGGGGTCATCCACTCTAGAGATATGGCCTGCCTATATCTTACGGAAGCTACGCCTCACTATCCACACTACCCCCGAGGGCCGCGCAGGGAGCCGCTGCTCCCCACCCCAAAATTCAACCGCTTCGACAGCTTGTCCTTGGACCGCCTCTATAGATCCCTCCCCTACGGCGACGAAGTAGGAGGTATCCGGGAAAGCCCTATCGGAGTCCCGCCTCTAGGACTCCCAGTGAGGGCCCCCACCAAGCTGCATCTGCGCTGCCACCCAGTTCCCTGAGCTGAAGAGAAGATAGTCCACATGCCTACACCACTATCTCTAGTGCACCTGACCCGACGCTAGCATCGGGCATGATTAGAAGAAGATGCTCATAGTGGGACATCAATGTCAGTGACTAATGTTTCCCAATCCACTGCTGGTTCATTTTCCTAAATCACTATATACGTTCACTAGGGGAAGCTACACGCCCGACCCGGATCAAGGCCCCGACCTCCCCACTGGCAGGTCTGGTCGAGTCTCCCAGTCACCAGTACAGGCGATGGTCGCTGCAGACCAATTCGCAGTAGTGCCGCCCAGCATGGGGGCTCACTCCGCACCACCACTATGGATGGTGCATGCACTCCCTACTTCAAACCTCGGCTTGTAGGACTTCCTTGTGCCACCTTCGACCCAGGAAAGGGTCTTCACCATGATAGAAACACTCCATATGAGGGTCTCTCCCATGATCACTACACTGGGTATGGGGTCACTCCCCCTACCACAGACAGCGATCATGGAGACATCACATGTCCGGACACTCACCAAAATGGAGTTCATCGCCATGTCCCTGTGCCAATCGGTGAAGGTCCTCCTTGCCCCAGCAATTGGAGAGATGGAATCCAACCCCACATCACCAACGCCCAGCACGGAGGTCATCCCCTCATTCCTCTGAGTCAAGGGCTGGGATAGAAAAAAGGCGCATCAGCCTCATAATGCCCGAATGATAGATAAACAGGATCCCTACTTCCCTCTGAAGGTATATCCTGGAGGAAGATACCCTGGCATGTTTCCCGGGGCCGACCACACAGTTTCCACCATGATCGTCGGAAGTACCCTCTACTTCGGAGCTACATATGGGGTCAATGTCGGAAGAGTCGGGGCATAACCCACCCCCGGTAGACACTACTATAGTTTCAGGAGATCTGGTCACTGGTCCATCATATCATGATGTGGTGGACGGGTCGCTGCAATCCTCAGGGGAAAGCCCATGATTTGGCAACCAATCAGCTCGTTCGCCGTATTCCCCACCGGCATTCCTGCCATCCCAGCGGCCCGCCTCAGCGCCACATCCAGTTCCTCAGCCACCCTCAGTTGACGAGTGGGTAAATCAAAGGCCAGAACCTGGATCTGAGCCCGGGAACTTCTGGACCATCCTCATAGTGGGCCACTTCCCAGAGAAGTTATGGCCAGTCGTAGGATCGAATTTTGGTACGCCAGAATCGCTCAACCCGGAAGAGTTTTAATGTTTCCACCAGACCCTCTCGGCAACTCACCTCCATCTTCACTACCAGTGGGTGACTTTTTCGGAGGGCCAAGAGCACCTCGAAGACATCAGTGAACAATTCCACATGGTTAACCATCCCCCACTCTCTATGGTCCTACACCCTGAGTTACATGCCCACCACATGGCCCTACAACAATAGTGCATTTAGAGTTTTCAAGTACTCCACAGATTTGTCGAGGAGGCTACCCCCCCCCCCAATGTGCATGTCCGTGGAAGGGGGAATCGAATGTGTGTGGACTTCTCGATGGGGGCATCCCCCCTGAGTACGTACTACCACTAGGCCCATCGGGAAGGATCACTCGCTAGTAGAGAAACCTCCTAGGTCTCCCTACACACACAGAAGCATTGGTACATGAGCCAGAATGTCAGTCAAGTCAAAGAGCATGTTGGAGATGTTAAGCACTCCGAACCGTCATCCTTAGTGAAAAAGTTGGAAGAGGACCCTGAGAAGGTCGTGTTGTGCCAGTAGAATGTTGATAAGATGATGTTAGTCGATGAAATTCTAGCTGAATGCATTGCAGAGTGGCGACCCGACTACGGTGATCCTAGGCCGGGGCAGTATGGGCAGGAACAACTACCTCTCGGTGAAATTCTCTCAGGCATCCCTGATCATCCCATATTCGTTGACAGGGTGAAAGCCAGAGCTCATGGAAAGAGGATGCGGTATGTTATGTCGAACCCTCAGGAACGATGTGACCACCCAGGGAACCCCATCCGGGCTCCTCCAACCACACAAAGGGTCGCTCCACCAGCCGCTCCACGTACCGCTGAGCACGGATACCGCATTGAAGAGCCCGACAATGCGCCTGTGGTTAGGGTTCCTCGTCAGGACCAAGAACCCCGTCCGGATGATCTGATGACAGTGCACATTGCCCACCTGGAATCTTTGGAAACACGACAAGTGGTTGTCCCACTTGATGGCAAGCCATACCTGGCATGGGTGGATGACATGACGGCACCGCTAAGATTTGTAAATCCCACTTTCTCCCACTTTAATGGGATGGGGGACGAGACACAGCACCTTGCCCATTTCCACATTAATTGTGGGCCTATGTTAGGGACCCTAGCGCAGCAGGAGGCCGCCAAGCTCCTTTAATTTGTTTAGACGTAGGAGGGGTTGGCATTCGTTTGGTACATCCAGCTCCCTATTGGATCAGTGACAAGCTGGGGGGACCTTCGAAGGCAGTTCCTTTACCAGTTCATCTTTACCATCCAGAAGACGAACATTGAGAACCACTTCAAGTGTAGGAAACGGCCCGATGAGTGAGGCGCGGACTTCATCACCCGGTGGAAGGGGCTTACATACTCCCTTGACAGGACGCAGACTCAAGATCAATTAATGACGATGTGGGTGGGGAATGTCAAGATAGAACTGTTTCCCTCCCTGATCATTCAGAATCATCCCGGAGGGTTCCAAGACTTCTCGGATAAGGACCATCACCTTGAAGAAGCCCTACAACAGCCTAGATAGGCACGCCTGCTGCCCCCTGTAACTTCAGCAAGGAGATCTGCCGGACCAGAGCCCGCCGACGTGGCTCAAATAGAGGCCCCATGGTAGCTAGAATTTATACCATTGGTGTTAGCATTTCATCCTTGCATAGGACCTCCACTACGGGCACATTTTCCATCACAATAGCGCTCGCCCTAGAATCGGCAGGTGCCTCCACATAACGTGTTGTCGCCGCCTAGGTGAGATAATCAAGTTCTTCCCACTCAGCAGGTGCCTCTTTCCCCCGTCAGGGTTATGCTCCTAGATCCCCCTTTCAAGATAGAAGGAATCAGACCTACTCATTCGATGATGCTCAGGTCCCTGACTACTTCTGTAGCGCCTTAGAGCAGAGAATCGTACGACTGCTTGAGTGCTAGAAGTCGGAAGGGGCACATCTCACTATCACCCCAACTACTGGCCTTATCACCGAATCCTTGGGGACTCCATCAAACAATGTCATTTGTTCAAGGAATGGCTCCAACACTATATTAATAACAACATAGTCAGGTTGGGCCTAGCCCCGGCACATGTGGCGAGTGTCTTTGTGAGGTCAGATAGCAGTAGCGACGACGGAGGTGAGTGGCAGCAGGATATTGACCACGGGTCCTAGATGTATAATTACTGGATGACTTGCAGGAAGGTCACCCACACCCATGGAATTATCCGCGCACGTCTGAATTAGCCGGAGCCTTCAGAAGCTGCGACCACCACTTCGGCATCATCATCTCAGTCAGACTCTTCCCAGAAGAACAAGCATCGGCGGTGCAAGAAGAAGCAATGAGCCCCACCACTATCGTAGTCATCCTGCACTCTCGGGGACTTCCTACCCCCGGATATGGGCATCCATCCTAGAATCCACCCAGTGGTGGATGATTCATCAAGTGACATTCAGGGGTACACTTCGGTTAACACTGTCATGTTGGTAAATCCCTATATGACTCCCGACGAGGGGGAGCGCCAGAAAAACCTCCCCAATGTCCCCAACTAACACAAGGATCGGCGGAACCGCGACCATATGGGTGGTCGGGGCACATCAGTTTTCACCTCCTTCCAGGCCGTGCATGTCACTGATCCCAGATAGTAGGTCCAACAGAAGACCCAACACGTGCAGCCTCTTCATCCGCTGTCGACAGGCCCCCCTCCAACACGGTTTGGGCTACTAGGTCAGGCAGAGCCACTTCAACCGTATCGTGACAAGCTTTGCCCTGCTACAAGCCAATATCAGTCATCTGGTCCTCATCTAGAAGCTACCCACCGAGCTCCAACTAGTGAGCAACGAGATATTCCCAGTACCAATCAGTCACTGGTCCAGCTGGTAGGGTCCTCCATTCCTTCCATCACAGAGTGGCCTCATATAAGTAGAGGTTCATGCCTAACACGAAAGTATGACATTGTGAAGCACCTCACCAGCATCCCATAAAGGCTCTCTATCCTTGAAGTCGTTCACATGTCACCAGATATGCATGATAAACTAGTCGAGGCTTTAAGAATCCCCCTTTAGTTGAGATAGAGGTAGCAGGTACATAAGCCTTCCATGATGAAACAGTTGAGAATGCTGAATTCCAGGCCATCATTTCGTACACTGGAGAGGATTATGGATCCCCTATACAGGTTAACATCTTCATATTATATATCAACAATCAATTCAATGTTGTGTAGGTTCGCTACTATCTCATTGACACTGGCTCCAGGATCATCCTTATCCCGACACGGACACTACGAAAGCTAGGGATTTCCGAGGATGACCTGACTCCCTCCGATTTAAGGATCCAGGGATATCACAGGACAGAACAGACCCCAGTCGGCAAGATTCGTGTAAAGAACTATTTTGGTGGCCTAATTTCCAGTTCTGAATTTATGGTTGTCTCCCAGGACACCACGTACAACCCATTGATGGGTAGACCATTGCTCCACATGCACATGACTATCCTCTTGTCATATCACCAATGCCTCAAGTACTCCCTTAATGGTTGAGCAGGCATAATCCAAGGTATTGAATCTCTTTTCGCCTTTTGTGAATCACTCTACATGGATGCTGATTGTTACACGAGAAAGGATAACCAAGTCTAGGAAATCGAGGTTGATCCCATTGCCGCTACGACCGACCCTTGGACAGGTCTGAATGACGCCTATGTCTTCTCGATCCATCGATTGGAGGCCACAAACCCTGATATGGGGATCTGTTTAGTAATTTGCAGGACATGGGGAATCATGCTCCCAAATCCAGGCGGTGTCAGAGGATCACTAAATATTCTTATATGAACCTGGCTCCAGTGATCCCAGAGCCTCCCACTCCCATCAGGTGTCAAGACATCCAGCTCATGGAAACAAAAATCTGTCATAGATGTCTATTTCTCAAGGATGGGATAAGACGGCTCCGGAGGACACACCACTACTGCTTTGATATTATCAAGTGTGGCCCCTTGGGCTGAATAACAGATGGGATCAGGGCGACAGCCTTCATAGTCATGGTCTCAGCGGCACTAGAGTACCCCGATGAGATGAGCACAACCGCACAAGAGGGTAGCAGCCTCCCATCAGGGATTGGTAGGATAGAAGAAGCTTCCCCTATGGAATATGTAACGCCCCGATCCTAGAAACCCAGAGTCGGTGCATTATTTTAATTCATTGGCATGATTACAAGGAATCAAGTCTCTAAAGACCGATTAGTTTAGCAGTCTTGGAAAATAGATTACATACATGAATGTTACATTACACTTCATAAGATACAAAACAACATAAATAATCCTTTATGAATGCCATTATTCCATTGTCTTAACCCTTCTTATCAATCACAATATACTTCTTGGAATCCTAGGAAAAATAAAACATTGAAAGGGGTGAGCTCAAACAATCCGTAAGGGTAAGAAATATAGCAGAAACATTTATAAATAAGAATAAACATTTAAGGCAATGTATAACTAAAAAAAGCCTTTTAAACATGAACTTCAACATAGTATGGAAAAAATAAAATCAAATAATTACATTTACTTATTCACATGGATATTCTAATAATAGAATAATCACATAAAATATCAATAACCACTTTCATAATGATGGAATTCATAATGCCAGACTATCATAACAACATAGAAAAAGCCTCGTGCCAAGACTACAAATAAGATTTTTCCAAGGCCTTGTGCCAAGACACTAGTTTGTCTCATGAGACTTATCGATGCATCGAGGAGCTATTGCGGGCTCCACCCGTCACATATTAAGTCCAATGCATTCCCATATTAAACGGTTTAAACATAACATAAACATTCGTACTAAAACTAGCATATGAAATGTCAATACATTCACCATAAACTATGAATGGTATAAAAATAGCACATCCACAGCCAAACATATCACAAAACCTTTAATACAATATAGAAGTTTTGTATCATAATAAATCAACTTCAAATAAGCGTAAAATCCTTCAAAAGATGTTGACATAGATGAAATCAAAACTCTTTTTAGAGAAATATCTCTTTCTATTTTGAAATCATTTAAGAGTCATATAATTATAAAATAAAACATTTTCATTGAAAATATTCTTATAAGCTTGTAAGGGAAGCTTCGACGATTTTATAACGGCGGAAAATAACCTCACCCGTCGTATAAGTTAAAAAAAACATTTTTACCTTAATTTTGTCGAAAAGGTTAAAAGCACCTTGTTTGGAAAACGACGGAAAGATTCCTTTATAAAACTCTAATAAAAAGTAAAACAATGGTATAAATGACTTTAATCCATGTTCTTTTAAATATTAAAAATGTTTTGAAATACATTTTTAAGAAACATGGATGTGGATGATAAAGAGATCCCAGTAGATTATTACGTATAAACAACCTCGGATAATGAAGAGATTGCGAAATAACCCTTACCTTGTACTTTTCCTTGGTTGGGGTAGGTTAACCTCATGTATAATGGTTAAATAATTGTTATTAAATTATACAAGAATCATATACATTAATATGATATCATATATGATCTTTTAACATTGATTTGTTAATAATATCTTAGTATTATCGTTGTTTCGGGTGTTAACTTATTCGTTTTATTTTATATATTTTGTTATATAAGCCATGTTTGTAATGGATAGGTTGTATATTATTCATATCCATAATGATATAAAGTCTTTAGATACTATTATTAATCATAAAATGAGAATTATACTTGAATGGATACGATGGAGAATGAATCTCATCGCGTTCGTGGAGACGGTAGTCCGTACGTACGCACGAGCGACAATATCATTCTTTTGATATTAAAATAATATATAAATGGTCGTTATATCATATATACAGAATCATTAACATGTTATATTTATTATTTACATGAGTTACATATCATTATTATACCCATCCAAATAATAATATATTGAATAACAATTACACCACGACGTGGAGACGGTAAGCCGTACGTACGCACGTATGGTGACATGTTATTCAAAGGGTGGATAGAATACTGAATATGGTTGTACCATATTTATAATAACATCACAGTATATATATGAAACTGGAGTTATTATTTTAGAATGGTAACAACAAAGGAAGAAGAATTGGAAGAAGAAAGGAACTTGGAAAAGGGTGGTGAAATCATTACCTCTTCTTCGGGTTCTTCCTTTTGATTTGATCAAAAGGGATCTTTAGGTTAGCTTTCCGATCAATCTAAGGCCTCTAGGTTGTAGTGAGGGATGTTGGGAGAGTATTTGGGCAGAGTTTGGCCGAACCAAAAAGCTTCGATGGTGTGAGAAATGAGAAGGAGGAGTGCCCTTTTATAAGAGGGGTGAGGGGTACCTTTGGAAAAGCTAGAAATATTAATTTATAATAAATTAATATTCGGTTTCTCATGGCTCCAATGTTAATTATTCAACAATCAAGGTGGTAATAGTTCGAAAACCATTCAACCAATAGAATTTAGACAGGTTTGGGTTACTATATTAACCTTATCTTTTAGTTTTAACTCTTAGTTAATTAGTTTGACATTTACCATGTCACTTTGTATTTTTATATTATATAGTTAATAAACATACTATATACATCCAAGCGACCCCCAAGTTGTCCATTAATGATACACCTATCATGATATAAGTCTCTTGGCCGAACCTTAGATTTTTAGGAATTTAATATCAATTAATAATATAATATTTGTTTTAAAAACTATTTTATGTCAATTTTGACAATATTCAATAGTTCATTTTTGTGAAACTAATAACAGAATGATTACTTAGAAAAAAGTCAATTAACTCCATCCTAATATGCCATATTATCTTAGAAAATTAGTTTAATTCATTAAAAGTCTCAAATTTTATTTAGTTGCTTATTTAAAATATCAATTATTTTAAATTTTCAATATTATGGTAATTACTACATCATCATTGTGTCATAAATAAATTAAATTAGTTAATGTCTAAAAATTATAAATAAAATTTCATTTTGTAGGAAATATTATTGGATTTCTAATGAAGATTTACAATGGAATTTATCTTATGTATAACCCTATATTAAAAATGTTTTAGTAAATAAAATTTGATTTTAACTTTTTTAACTCTTCTTTGAATTAAATAATAATAAATGTCCTAATCTAATCCAAGTGGACCTAAATGATAATATTTTATTCCTAAGGTTGGTTTTGGTCGAGATACACCTGTCCAATAGAATTAGGAGATGTGTTAGGGTAATATTAATATATTTTTTTACCCTTAATTACCCTATTTACTTTTAACCGTGATAAATAAAAGTAAAATGTTACTATTCACCAAAAATTATTTTCATCTCATTGAACCACATTTTACATCTTGACATTAACCGTGTCTCTCGGATTTTCGAAATTCCAATCACAGAAGCGGTAAAATTAAGTTTTATGAAACATTCAGTTTTTTTAACTACCACTTAGTAGTTTCACTATTCATAAAAAAATTGAAGTTTTTCAGAACAATGCCAAAATTTCACCCTAAGCTATAATTAATATTCCGAATTCAAAAATGATATCTATTTTAAAAAATTCCAAACATATAAGTTGCATTAATTGATTTTATAATTAATTTCTGTTGTCACAACAAATAGCGTGTTTTTAAGAAACAATATATATCAAAAGATTGACAATTGTTTAGGTCCAATTTCAAAGTGAAATTAATTCTAATGAAAACCATTGGATAAAATGGTAAAAATATATTCTAATTATACTTTAAAACCACTAAAATTTATAATTTATCAATATTAATTATTTTTATTAAAAAAGTTTTTTTTAATTAAAATTTAGTAATTTTCACTATTCATCAAAATATGAAAGTTATCCGAAAAGTACCAAAATTTCACCTTAGGATAAATTCGATACTCCGAATCCAAAAATGAAGTCCATTTTGAAATATAAAATATATATAATTTCAAAAAGTAGGTATTACTATTCATAACGGCTAGTTTGATTGGTTGTGGTGTGTGTTAGAACTCGAAGTTGCGTACAACACACGCTACTATATCATACAAAGGAAAGCGTACCGTGGAATCTTGTGATGTTTCATTTTAAATTTTTGATGTCACCATTTAGTCATAAAGTTTAAAATATTGTATTTAAAAAGGGTTCAATATTAAATGTTGGTAAAAGTGCAATACTGAAAATGAATTTGTTCTTACATTATGTCTAAAAAACTCATAATATGGATTCTAAAATTATAAGGATTATATAAAGTTTAAAATTTATTTAATACTATTCATAACCTCTTTTGAACGGCTTGTTTTGTAAGTCATGGTGATCTTGAACTCGGTGTTGCGTGTAGTGAACGTTATTGAATTATTTTGAAGAAATAACACACTATGAAATCTTGGGTTGTTACATTCTCCCCTCCTTCAATAAATTGCATCCTCGCAATTTGAAATTGTTCTTCAAAAATAAAAGGTTGATAATAAAAAATATCTTTGTGGGAAAACCCACATCGGAAATTGGGTTAATAAAATTTAGCCTTATAATGAGGAAAATAGAAATGAAAGGGTCACCACCAAATTATGATCTCGATTAGGAGAACATTAGTGGAAATTAGAGACATATAATTGGAAGAAAGATGTAAATATTTATAGATAGTGATTGAGGTCATCAATCACAAACAAGTTTAAAATTGAGGTCCTTAAATTCATCAATCTATGATGATTTAAAATACCATCGATTCAACAAAACATAAGGTATTAGGATAACACATTTTTGACGTTTCAAAATATCATAGTTGACATCCCACATCGAAAAATGAATTAATGAGGCCTCTATTTAAAATAAAGAGTGGAAAGTATGAAGATTACCGAAAATAACACATACTAGGGTTCCATGTAGGAAAATATGGATATGGAAGAGAAATCTAACTATCAATTATCTGATGGAGAGTGGTAGAGAACATGGCTATGAAAAGGCCAACAATCCCAAAGCCATAAATTAGTGATGATTTAAGGCACCCTCTAGGACAACATTTTTGTTCTAAGTTCCTTTTCTTAATGTTGAGGTATTTATTTATGAGACTAGATAAGGTCATAAGGAGATATACTTACTTTATAATTAGTGTTTTATCCATTAATAAATTTCACCCACAAACTCATCTTTCACTCTAAAATATAATAGAACGTTAAAAAAATTCAATTTATACTATTCATACAGGGTTCCAAAATAAACGAATTTATAATTCATCTATGAGATCTTTTAAAAAAACTACATTATTTATTCCAGGACATCTCGTGGGCCAGTGGTAGGTGATACACCCTTGTCACCCTTTGGTTTTGGGTTTAAGTCTCGCGGCCTTGACGGATGTGACGGGTTGCTGCCCTGCCTCCGGGTTGTCCTTTTATGGCAATCCAAAATAATCCAAACTAGAACTATCCAAAATACATCTGTCCAAACTCACAGTCCAAAATATATAAGGAAGGTAAACATAATGTAGATCCTTTTTACCCCGTAATAGCATATGAATACCATCATCATGTATTATTTTAATACACTGAAATATCCTGAATTACCATATTCCTTATTGATTACATTCATGCTCCCTTATTCCATATAGAATGCTGGATATACTTCATCAATCCAAAAATGTTTCAAACCCCAACAATGATGTAATATACAAATCATTAATCAATTTCAAGGTAGTCAAGAATATGCAATATAATTTATCCAAATAAGTCATGTATTATTCCAAAATCACTACCTCGGTATAAGAACTATATTATGGTTTATCATTCTCTCAACCATATATTTTCCAAAAATTTATCGTCCTATTGAGTCACTTTTCTTTGTTCCACACAATCTCAAGTCCTTAATGAAATAGTACTGCATTACAATCCTTATATACTCCATAATTATTATAACAAGTACATTGTTGATATAACACTCAATTGATATAATCAACATAAGAACTCTAAGCATTCCTCTTCATCTGTGGTAGTATCATAACTTGATTATTATCCAATAGCATCATTTGCGGCATGGTTTGATGACTGGGACATAGGTTCTCATAGTGTCCAAACTCCTTGCAAATGAAGCATTGTACATTTGAAACCATTTTCTTACCCTTTCCGTCACGTACTTTGTGCCCTTTTCCTCCACACTTATAACAAACTCCCATTCCTTTCAGACAAGTTCTAGGGTGTTTTTCCCACAGTTATCACATATGGGAAAACTCTCCTTTTCCCTCTTCCCTTTATCCATCTTTTTCTCTTCCATCCTTTTCTTCTCTTGCTTCCCTTCAAAGCCATAGGACTCAGTAAAATCTTCACTTATCTTATCAACACATGATATTATTTCTTCATATGATGATAATACATGGGAGACTATTTCTCTTATAAATTCTGGCTTAAGACCATGAAAGATATGATCATTCTTTCTCTTTGGATTATGTGCATTGCTGGAGTTATCATTACTTCTACTAGGTGCCATTTCCAAACAATGGAATACAGTAGATTAGTTAATGAATAAAAATACCTAATCCCAAACTTGTAAAACACATAACATAAATTAAATAGTTTATGGATATAATCCATAATCATAAAAATGTCTCCTTTTAGGAAGTATATACTCATAAACCCCTAATAATGGTTTGTAATGAAAATGAGAATTATCCTAAACATTTCCCCCGGGAGTGTCGTAACCAAGAGTGCAGCAAGTCCCATTGTCGTGCACCAGTTCCCGTTCGAGTCTAGCTCAAAGCGGTGTTTTCGGGTTTTACCACTAGGTATATCTATGCCAGAGCCGCCTCTACCTACTCGTATCCAGATAGGGATGTATTTCTCGAAAAACTCACAAAATCTATACAATACCAAAATTCTAGGAAGTTCTTCTATACTAATCCTCAAGGTCCATCTTAGGTCTATGTGCTCTAATAAGATTTTACCTAAATCTAGTTTCCAAGGTTTGTATTAAACTTCCTCTCATACCAACTGTAATGCCCCGACCCTAGAAACCCAGAGTCGGTGCATTATTTTAATACATTGGCATGATTACAAGGAATCAAGTCTCTAAAGACCGATTAGTTTAGCAGTCTTGGAAAATAGATTACATACATGAATGTTACAATACAATTCATAACATACAAAACAACATAAATAATCCTTTATGTATGCCATTATTCCCTTATCTTAACCCTTCTTATCAATCACAATATACTTCTTGGAATCCTGGGAAAAATAAAACATTGAAAGGGGTGAGCTCAAATGCTCCGTAAGGGTAAGCAATACAGTGAAAACATTTATAAATAAGCATAAACATTTAAGGCAATGTATAACTAAAAAAATCCGTTTAAACATGAACATCAACATAGTATGGAAAACATAAAATGAAATAATGCCATTTACTTATTCACATGGATATTCTAATAATCGAATAATCACATGAAATATCAATAACCACTTTCATAATGATGGAATGCATAATGCCAGACTATCATAACCACATAGCCAAGGCCTCGTGCCAAGACTACAAATAAGATTTTGCCAAGGCCTTGTGCCAAGACACTAGTTTGTCTCATGAGACCTACCGATGCATCGAGGAGCTATAACGGGCTCCACCCGTCATATATTAAGTCCAATGCATTCCCATATGAAAAGGTTTAAACATAACATAAACATTCGTATTAAAACTAGCATACAAAATGACAATACATTAACCATAAACTATGAATGGTATAAAAATAGCACATCCACAGTCAAACATATCACAAAACCTTCAATACAATATAGACGTTTTGTATCAAAATAAATCAACTTCAAATAAGCGTAAAATCTATCAAAGGTTGTTGACATAGATGAAATCAAAACTATTTTTTAGAGAAATATCTCTTTCTATTTTGAAATCATTTAAGAGTCATATATTTATAAAATCAAACATTTTCATTGAAAATATTCTTATAAGCTTGTAAGGGAAGATTCGACGATTTTATAACGGAGGAAAATAACCGTACCCGTCGTATAAGTTAAAAAAACATTCTTACCTTAATTCTGTCGAAAAGGTTAAAAGCACCTTGTTAGGAAAATGACGGAAAGATTCCTTTATAAAACTCTTATAAAAATTCAAAAAATGGTATAAATGAATTTAACCCATGTTCTTTTAAATATTAAAAATGTTTTGAAATACATTTTTAAGAAACATGGATGTGGATGATAAAGAGATCCCAGTAGATTATTACGTATAAACAACCTCGGATAATGAAGAGATTTCAAAATAACCCTTACCTTGTACTTTTCCTTGGTTGGGGTAGGTTAACCTCCAGTATAATGGTGAAATAATGGTTATTAAATTATACAAGAATCATATACATTAATATGATATCATATATGATCTTTTAACATTGATTTGTTAATAATATCTTAGTATTATCGTTGTTTCGGGTGTTAACTTATTCATTTTCTTCTATATATTTTGTTATGTAAGCCATGTTTGTAATGGATAGGTTGTATATTATTCATATCCATAATGATATCAAGTCCTTAGATACTATTATTAATCATAAAATGACAATTATACTTGAATGGATACGATGGAGAATGAATCTCATCGCGTTCGTGTAGACGGTAGTCCGTACGTACGCACGAGCGACAATATCATTCTTTTGGTATTAAAATAATATATAAATGGTTGTTATATAATATATACAGAATCATTAACATGTTATATTTATTATTTACATGAGTTACATATCATTATTATACCAATCCAAATAATAATATATTGAATAACAATTACACCACGACGTGGAGACGGTAAGCCGTACGTACGCACGTATAGTGACATGTTATTCAAATGGTGGATTGAATACTGAATATGGTTGTACCATATTTATAGTAATATCACAGTATATATATGATACTGGAGTTATTATTTTAGAATGGTAACAACAAAGGAAGAAGAAGTGGAAGAAGAAAGGAACTTGGAAAAGGGTGGTGAAATCATTACCTCTTCTTCGGGTTCTTCCTTTTGATTTGATAAAAAGGGCTCCTTAGGTTGGCTTTCCAATCAAACTAAGGCCTCTAGGTTTTATTGAGGGATTTTGGGAGAGTTTTGGGCAGAGTTTGGCCGAACCAAAAGGCTTTTAAGGTGTGAATAAATGAGAAGGAGGAGTGCCCATTTATAAGAGGGGTGAGGGGTACCTTTGGAAAAGCTAGAAATATTAATTTATAATAAATTAATATTCGGTTTCTAATGGCTCCAAAGATGATTATTCAAATTTCAATGTGGGAATAGGTCGAAAACCATTCAACCAATAGAATTTAGACAGGTTTGGGTTACTATATTAACCTTATCTTTTAGTTTTAACTCTTAGTTAATTAGTTTGACATTTACCATGTCACATTGTATTTTTATATTATATAGTTAATAAACATACTATATACATCGAAGAGACCCCCAAGTGGTCCATTAATGATACACCTATCATGATATAAGTCTCTTGGCCGAACCTTAGATTTTTGGAAATTTTATATCAATTAATAATATAATATTTGTTTTAAAAACTCTTTTATGTCAATTTTGACACTATTCAATAGTTGATTTTTGTGAAACTAATAACAGAATGATTACTTAGAACAAAGTCAATTAAATCCATCCTAATATGCCATATTATCATATAAAATTAGTGTAATTCATTAAAAGTCTCAAATTTTATTTATTTGGGTATTTAAAATTTCAATTATTTTAAATTTTCACTATTATTGTAATTACTGCATCATCATTGTGTCAAAAATAAATTAAATTAGTTAATGTCTAAAAATTATAAATAAAATTTCATTATGTAGGAAATCTTATTCGATTTCTAATGAATATTTACAATCGAATTTATCTTTTGTATAACCCTATATTAAAAATGTTTTCGTAAATAAATTTGATTTTATCTTTTTTAACTCTTCTTTGAATTAAATAATAATAAATGTCCTAATCTAATCCAAATGAACCTAAATGATAATATTTTATTCCTAAGGTTGTTTTTGGTTGAGATACACTTTTCCAATAGAATTAGGACTTGTGTTAGGGTAATATTAATATAATTTGTCACCCTTAATTGCCCTATTTACATTTAAGCGTGGTAAATAAAAGTTAAAAGTTACTATTCACCAAAAATTATTTTCATCTCATCGAACCAAATTTTACATCTTGATATTAACCGTGTCTCTCGGATTTTTGAAATTCCAATCACAGAAGCGGTAAAAATAAGTTTTATGAATAATTCAGTTTTTTTAACGACCACTTAGTTGTTTCACTATTCATCAAAAATTGAAGTTTTTCAGAACAATGCCAAAATTTCACCCTAAGCTATAATTGATATTCCAAATTTAAAAATGATGTCTATTTTACAAAATTCCAAACATATAAGTTTCATTAATTAATTTTATAATTAATTCCCGCCGTCACAACAAATAGCGTGTTTTTAAGAAACAATATATATCAAAATATTGAAAATTGTATAGGTCCAATTTCAAAGTGAAATTAATTCTAATGAACACCATTGGATATAATGGTAAAAATATATTCTAATTATACTTTAAAACCACTCAAATTCATAATTTATCACTATTAATTATTTTGATTAAAAAAGTTTTTTTTAATTAAAATTTAGTAATTTTCACTATTCATCAAAATTTGAAAGTTATCCGAAAAGTACCAAAATTTCACCTTAGGATAAATTCGATACTCCGAATCCAAAAATAAAGTCCATTTTGAAATATAAAATATATATAATTTCAAAAATTAGTTTTACTATTCATAACGGCTAGTTTGATTGGTTGTGGTGTGTGTTAGAACTCGAAGTTGCGTACAACACACTCTACTATATCATTCAAAGGAAAGCGTACCGTGGAAGCTTGGGATGTTTCATTTTAAATTTTTGATGTCCCCATTTAGTCAAAAAGTTTAAAATATTGTATCTAAAAAGGGTTCACTATTAAAAGTTGGTAAAAGTGAAATACTGAAAATGAATTTGTTCTTATATTATGTCTAAGAAACTCATAATATGGATTCTAAATTTATAAGGATTATATAAAGTTTAATATTTAGTTAATACTATTCATAACCTCTTTTGAACGGCTTGTTTGGTAAGTCATGGTGCTCTTGAACTCGGTGTTGCATGTAGTGAAAGTTATTGAATTATTTTGAAGAAATAACACACTATGAAATCTTGGGGTGTTACTAAATATCCTGCCATAAGTGGAGAAGAATATATAGAGGACTCTCCCCTGGACTTTGAAGAAAGTGTCTCAGCCACGGTAGATGAGTTGGTACAGGTGAACCTCGGGAGCGAGGCCGATCTGAGACCAACAATGATTAGCACCGCTATGTCCCTCGAGGGGCAGAAGCGGTATGTAGGCTTGCTCAAATAGCACCATGATGTATTCTCCTGGAGTTGCAACGAGATTCCAGTACTAGATCCTCAGGTAGCCATCCACTGCCTCAGTCTTCCAGCAAACCATCATGGGATCAAGCAGCCTCCCAGAAAGATGCATCTGTCCCACAGTGCCATGGTCGAGGATGAATTTGATAAGGTCATTAAAGCCAACATCATAAAGGAGGTCCATTACCCCAAGTGGCTAGCCCATATCGTGAAAGTCAGATAGATGAACGGACATATCAGAGTTTGTATCGTCTTCCGAGATCTCAATTGTCACTGTATGATGGATGATTACCTTATTCCAGTTACAGAATTATTGATCAACGCTATAGCCGGGTTATAGGCCCTCTCATTCATGGATGGTTACTCTGGATATAATCATATTCGGATGGCCCCCGAGGATAAGGAGTCTACGGATTTTAGGGCACCCCAAGGTACTTTTTAGTTACCAAGTTATGCCCTTTGGCCTGAATAATGCAGGTGCCACCTATCAGCAGGCCATGCATCGCATATTCAAGCCAATCCTGCGAATGTTGGTGGAATTCTAGGGGAATGATCTGGTGGTCAAATATCTTTAGTGCCAGGACCATCTCAAGGACCTTGAGAAAGTTTTTGATTTCCTCCATTCCTGCCACATAAAGACGAACTCGTTGAAGTGTGGCTTTGGGGTCACCTCCGAAAAGTTTCTAGCAATGTTTTCCAATACTGGGGCATCGAGATCAACCCTAAGAATATCAAGGTAATCATCTATATGTCTCTCCCAAGTATTATTCGAGAGCGTCGACGTCTCCAAGGCCACATAGCGTACATACGCTGATTCATTGTGAATCTGACTAGAAAGTGTAATCCCTTTTCTCGGCTAATGAAGATGGTAACCACAATTGAGTGGGATGAGGAGTGCCAAACCACCTTTGATGAGATTAAATAATATTTTCTCTAGCCTCCGGTCTTGATGCCACCCATCTCTAAGAAGCTGCTAATTCTCTATGTCACCACCCTGGAATGATCTCATGGCGCCCTTCTCACCCAGAAGAACAATGAGGGGATGAAGAACAACCTCTACTACCTCATCTGCATGCTCCTCGATAGAAAAACCAGATACTCCTCCATCGATAAATGATGCCTCGTGCTCGTATTTGTTGTGCAGAAACTAGGGCATTACCTGCAGCACCACAATGTACAGTTGGTCTCTCGAGTAGACCCGCTGAAGTACATTATAAATCGCCCCATGTTGACTGGCCGACTAGCGTAGTGGTTGGTGATCCTCCAGCAGTTCAACATCAGGTTCTTTCCTCAAAAGTCAATCAAGCGGCGGGCATTGGCAGACTTTCTAGCTTCCAATCCAACCTCTCCGAACCAGTCCCTGGACCTGTATTTTCCTGACGAGGCAATCCTCTCAGTAGACCATGTCATTCCATGTTGGAAAATCTACATTAACGGTGCCTACCGGATCCCCACTGGTAGGAGACTCAATTATCCTAGGCTCAATAGAGTGGGCCTTGGCATCGTCTTTATCACTCTGGTGCAAGCCGTCTTGCTGTACTTTTTCCTGTTATCAGAAGATTCCACTAACAACGTGGTGGAGTATCCGGCCCTCATTATTGGTCTCGAGCTGGCCCTTGAGATCTACATGCCTCATTTTCATGTGAAAGGGTATTCCGAGATGGTCTTCAAGTAGGTCAATGGCGACAATGTTTTCTGGAAGCCAGAGCTTGTACCATTATTAGAACGCACTCTCCATCTAATGGCCCAGTTCCCTTCTTGGCCAGAGGTTATACATGTCCCTCGGGCACAGAACGGTTGAGCATATACTTTGGCTATCCTGGCCATGCTGTTTATAGAGCCCAACCAGGATAATCAGATTCTCCACATGGTGCACCGAAGAGTTCTTGCTCCTATCACCCCAGAGGATAATGATGGCCCGTAGGTAAGCCATCTTACCGTTGGTGCCTCTAAGTTAGGAACCCCAGGATCTTCATGTGTGGTGATCAAAGTAATTACCGATTGGAGGACACCCTTGGTCGAATACCTCCAACATGATAATCACCCTCAGACCGGGCCAAGCACGAGCAAATCCGACGACGCACGCTTCAGTTTACCCTTCAGAGTGGTCCAAGCCTTGAGAAGATCCTCTATAAATGCGGATTTGATGGTGTTCTCCTCGGTTGCCATCATGTAGTCAAGATTCCCTAGGTCATGCAAGAGATTCATTCTGGTTTATGTGGTTCCCATCAGGCCGGGCCAATGATGTCCTACCAGATTCGGAGACTATGTTATTTTTGGTCCTCCATGATCCACGACTGCATCGAGTTCGCCATGAGGTTTTGTGCATGCCAAGTTCATACTAACTTTGTGCATCGGCCACCGGAGCCTCTCCATACTACCAAATACTCTTGGACCTTTGTAGTCTGTGGGTTAGATGTCGTGGGACCGTATAGATCGTCAATGGCTTGCCAATGCCGGTTCCTTCTGACAGCTAAAGATTTCTTTTTCCAGGTTGGAAGAGGCAATTCCGCACAAGGTAGTCAAGGCCCGTTCTATCGTTGACTTCGTGAGTTCTAACATCACTTATCGATTTGGGGTACCTCATGCTATCCTCACTAATAATGGAACCAACATCCGAGATGTCGAGCTAAAGAAATTGTATGCCATGTACAACATCCTCTCCAGCCATACCTCATGCCATCACACGCACGAAAATGGCTATATTGAGTTGTTCAATAAAACTCTCTCTAACATTAGGCAGAAAATGGTTTTTCATAACAAGATGATTTGGCTAGATAAGCTCCCCAACGCCCCTTGGGTGTATCAGATGATGACCCATAATTCCACCCAGGTGACCCCATATTCCCTACTGTACGGAACAGAGGCCTTCCTTCCCATCGAGATTCAATTTCCCTCATTACGCACAGTGGTATATGATTAGCAAGCGCTAGATAGAGTGGATGAGATCTGTCTAAAAAAGTTGGAAGCACTGGATGAGAATAGGTTTTGTGACTTGAATAACCTAGAAAGGAATCAGAGCAGGATGGCTCGAGCTTTCAACAAGAAGGTTTGCCTCCACACATTCCTGCAAGGAGATTTGGTATTATCCCTCAGAGAGCCAATGAGCCCCGACAGGAAACCACCCACGTTAGAGCCAAAATGGGAAGGTCCTTTCATTTTTCATAAGGTTTATCCCAATGGAGAATACTCCCTGGTGACCATGGATGGTGAGCATATAACTCCTCCCACCAATTCCAAGTTCCTCAAGTAGTACTTTGTCTGAGAATTATGGTCCCAAATGACCCTGAACTGCATCGGGCCTTGCACGACCCTAAACTTCATTTATTCCCCCATGACCTTAAATTGGACTATGGTCTTGCACAACCTTAAACTTCATTTGGTCCTACATTATGTCCCCTATGATCCCACATGACAATAAACTGAACACTCATCCCTAATGATGTTAAAATTCTAGCTAGTCAGGCCTTCTTGACCGAGGCTCAGCCTTAGGCCCCTTGGCCTTCTTGGACTCCAGCCATAGTTCTTCCTGGAGTGTACGGTGTGGTGTGGGATTATGTCCTCATTCACGTCGGGTTGTTCGTCGTGCAGTACACCCCCCTTTGATAGGGTATCTTACCCCTGGGTTCCCCTTTCCAGAACTACGTGTGGCTTGATTCCCATCCTTATGGGATATGTAGGACCGCCTGAACATCAATATTTTAGGTCCATCCCCATCTCCTGAGATATCTCCTCGATCTCCCAGTCACCTAGCCCCCTTGGCTTGTCCCTCTCCATGATGGGGATATATAGGTGTGATATATGGTTTTTGGCACCATACCCCCCCCCCCTTCTCCCATGAATTATCCATCTCATTGACAACCTAGAATTGTGTCCCTCGACCCGTTAAAGTGGTCTGCTAATGTGTTCAGAGTAATCTGGCCTAGCACCAGGAGTGTCAGATTCAGCATAGGCCAGTTCCTTCCACTTTTCAAGCTTCACGTTCCCTTTCCTTTGGGCCCCCGTTATCTCCCACACCAAATGGGACCCCCAAAAACGTCCTGGATACCACGCCTAAGGGATCTCATACTATTACGGGCCAACACCCCTGAGGGTTTCGGAAAACAAATTGATACAAATCCCACATTGCGAATATGGTCAGTGGTCGTTGCTCATTTGCTTGTCCCTATTTTAGGCTAACACGATGGGATGCTGTGTTGCGAACATGGTCAGCATTAATCTTTCATTGTCACTCCAGCTCTTTCAGGATTTGAATGTTGGTTGCATGATTCACATTATGTTCCATCCCATCATGTCCAGATAGAATCTCGACACTCTTGGCACTATCCCTCAGTGCACCTTAGAATGTCAGGTGGGTAATGCTGCAATAAGGTGTCCTTCGGGGCTCCCATGGTCTGAGATCTAAGACCATAAACTAAGATCGTCATTAAGGGTTATGTGCAGCTCGATCCTCATCCCAAATGGGATAAGTGGTATCACCTAAACATCATGCTTATGTGTTCAGATCAGCTGGGAGATAGTCTCTCCTGCCCCTTGTCCTCTGGCCCTTGCAGCCTCTTGGCCCGATGCTCTTTTCCCAGAGGTTCACGCGGTGATGATCTGAACCTCATCCACATTCATGTCAGGTATTTTTTATCGTGTTACACACATTCCTCCATGTCTAAGACATATGAATTAAAACTTTGTCACTTGGTCATACCACATGACCATAAACTGTGATGATATTGTCCCAGCCACCTGATGAAAAATGGCACTACATTTTGATGACCTCGTCATATAGGACATCATGCTAGGTATTGGTCATTTACCATACAATTTTTCAATGCCTGTATACGGCTTGATAATTGTGGTGATGCCAGGAATTTCTACCCTAGGTTGGTCACCCCACAAAATAAAAACCATTCCACTTAATGGACAAACAAGATACATCAAATTCCGATTCTTTTGGTGCTAGGTCTAGACATGCATGCCCTTTTCATCATTTTCACAGTTACCTTACCATGTCATGCCACCCTCCAAGTACTACGTATAGATTTTTTCTCATCCTCATGAGATACGTAGCAGCACCTGGGAACTTCACCACGGGCCCAGTCTATGTTTTGTGTTTGGTACCTTGACCGGAACACATCCCCAGGGAACACATGGTAAGTAGGGATTATGTCCACATTCACGTCGGGTTTCATACCCACCTTACCATGTGTCTCCTTCTCTCCATAACCATCCTTGGTCCAAGTTATAAGACCTTAAACTAATACCCTTTTCAGAACTACGGGCGGCTTGATTCCCTTCCTTATGACATACGTAGGAACACATAGACATTTTGTCTTGGGTCCAGCCCCAAGAATCACATGTCTATCCCCTCATCACTATCGTCCCCTTAGACTAACCTCTTGGGTAATTGTGTAACTGCAGAAATTTCCCCGAATAAGTATGGGATGCCCCATAATGACATTGGGAATTGACGGTTCCCTCACCAGAGCGGTCTTGTGAAAAAGTAGGAATGATCTGTGACCAGATTAATACGACCACCTAACTTTCTTCCACCATGGTGGCGTAATCTTGGTACTGTTGGATTCTGTTCGAAAAAACCACCACAACATTTTCCACACTTTGTATGCCCCTTTATTCGGATCTTCATCCTCTCTCACGTTTGAAGGGACCCTCTTACAGTATGTATGCTCGAACCATGGTCCTCCTGCCATCCTGGGCCAATGTTTTCGAAGACCGATCATGTTTGAATGGACCCCCTAATGTTATGGACCCTCGACCCATGCTTTTCTTGCGGTAATTGACCAATGTTCTGAAAAACGATCTTGTTTGGAGGGACACCCTAACAGTATGGATGCTCGGCCCATGGTCCGCCTGCTGTCTTGGGCCAACTTTCTGGAAGACTGATTGACGATATTTGAGTTAGGCCCCATGTTGCGAACATGGTCAATGATCGACCCTCATTTGTTGTCCCCATTTTAGGCTAACACAATAGGGATGTTGTGTTTCGAACAAGGTCAACAGTCATCCTTTATTTCCATGCCCTTTCTATAGTGTTCTGAATTTGGGTAACGTGATTCAAATTTCTCATTCCGCTATGTTCGGACTGATTCCAATTCCTCTGGCATTGCCCGGATCATGCACTAGAGAACGTTGAGAAGACGATAAATTGATTGGTCTGAGGTTCTCTTCCTTTGGATGAGCCTCCCACTTCTCATCGGAAATTCGGGTTAAAATTCTCGCATGCCCAATGCTTGGTTGATGCTCCCACGATCAAAAAATGTGACAGTATGCGCCTCCTTTGTTTCTCACGGCCCACGTGAGCTTAGGGATGGATTTCTATTTATTTTGGGATTATAGATGATCATGAAAAACCAAAGGGACAAGTCTTTTAAGCAAAGGGGAAAGTAAATTTGTCAATACATACAATTCAAAAGAAAAGAATGTAGTAAGGTGGGACTTGTTTATAGGTTTGGCCAAAACAGGGACCCTAAGGGTTGGATTCCTAGATGGATCTCCCCAACGCCACCACCTTTTGGCTGGTGGCCTCCATGACTGCCTCCCATCCCCTATGAACTCTTTCTTCAATAGCAGTCAAGAATTGTAGTTCATTGGACCTGGCCTGTGCCCGCACCTATTTAGCTTGGAGCTCGGTTATCTGACGACTTACTTCAATGAGTTGTTCTTGGGAATCTGCCAGCAGGGCCGTCAACTGCTCCATGGGCTCAGCACGTTTTTGCGATGAATACCTCCTGCTCCATTTCCTATTCCTCGAGCCGTCGGCCTCCTGCTCCGCCTTCATAAATGACCATGTACTCCCCGACTCCTCCTAGCACCAGATGACGTCGGCGCGTCGGCTGCTCTCCTGTATCTTCTCGGTCATGTACTCAACGACTTTCAGGATAAGACGTTGAGTATCCATCCCTCCAGCACACCGGAAACGCCGCCAGGTGGGGAGGGACTCCATTTGCGTCATCCATTCCCCCTGGGGCTGGTAGAGAAAACACCGGAGACAGTTCTTTCCCCTGCGTCACGTCATCCGACTCTCCTCCGCTACTTCTGAATCATAATCGTCAATTTTTTCAGGATCAGGGGGACAATAGATAAGGAAGAAATCCAACAGGGTAGTAGCAGGATCTTCCTCAGACATTCCTCCCAGGGGAATAGGCTCCTCGGCATCTGGGTGACCTTCCTCTCTCCCGTCGGTCCTGGTGATTCCTACGTCGATTTCAGACCCTGCCCCGATGGCAGCACCCTGATGTCTGCTACTCCGTATTCACCAATTCCCAGAGCCAACTCTGTTTGGGAGGAATTTTCTAGATGGGGCAGCTCATTCTCCATCGGCACACTTGCGGATGGTCCGGGCTCAGCAGCCCAATGAGCCTCCAGCGTCGTGATCACTACACAGACAAGGAGCACCCTGATCAGTTGGGTCCCCCAACAGTGAGTACTTGTATCAAAGCTAGGAACATAAAGGAACCCATGAAATCAGCCTCTAGTGATCTGGAAACTACAGGAGTTGTCATGGAGGGGGATCCCTCAACACATGTCAGCTCGATAACGAGCATCAGAGCCCCGCCTTACCCCATTGACACTTCCTACCCTCCTTCGGCCGAAGATGCTTGATCAGAGTGGATATACACTTTCATAAGGGATATAAAGTTGATTAAGGGATTTAAAAGGAAACAGAACACAAGAGAGGTAAGGTTTGAAGCATAACCCAAGTAGCTCTGTCACATCCGTATCTGATCTGACGTTCACGCCACTCTCCCGGTGAATCCCTCGGTGGGACGCCCCTTCTGACCCTTCACCTTCAGGCTCCCCTTCTTCTTCTCCAACACCTTCCCCTTCTCCTTCTTCCAACTCTCCTATTTATTCTCCCTCTGATTTACATTTTCATTTTCCCCCAACAACATCATTTCTGAATCACACTACTGGCCGAGCATCACCTTCACCAAGAGAGGTGGCTCCACACGCCGACCCCATCGGCGTGCGTTTGTGTCCACGGCTGTCAGGTATGCATGACGTCGATGGATGTCCACTCTATCAGTGACCCGGAGAAGCCCGACTTCCAGTAGCTGGATCCCATCTTTCACTATCTTCTTCCAGGTGGATTCAGTACTCATTGACTGTCGTAGGGTTATCCAAGTCGACCACAGCGCAGGGAAGTTGGAATCCTTGGAAGGTTGAAGAAAATATATTATTTTCTTCCGAAGAAGTTATCTGGATGCTTCGTGGGGCCCTCCTCCTCCAGGGAACGAGGGTGAAGCCACACCATGTGATGCTCCCACTGTTGGGGTCCCGGCTTGTGCAGGCCCTATTTTCTGAGGTGCTTCTGGTCCTCCTCCTCTAGTGGTACCCAGACTGATCTCTCACCATCGAGGTTCCACACTGGTGACCATGAACTGTCGGAATCTCTTTTTTAGAATCCCCTTAGGGTATTCTATTGTCCAATGTTAAGTGTACTCTATTGAGAGGCCAGCGTTGGCTCCGATATGAGGAAAAGTGATGATATCACCAGAGTCATAGGTTGTGAACATCAGCCACAATTGACGAAGAACATAGGGATGCCTCTCCTCTCAGACATCTTTGTATACTATATTCAGCATTCTCTAGTGGAATCTGAACTGCCTAGAAAACCTGTATAGAACATAAGTCTCACAGAGAATCTTCCCATCGATTCGGGCCATGATAACCCCACCTCTGATGCTCTGAATGTACTCCTTCCTCTCAAGTGAACCTTACCCATCGTCTATCAACTAACCAGTTGGGGTGGGGAATGGGATGAAGGTGAAGTTGGTGTGGTTACCAATCCTGATCTATACCCACTCTTCATTGATTGTCATTGGCATGACCTCGACAATATTCAGTAGAGAGGGTTGCAGGCCACTGCCTGGAGGACGGATGGAATTTGGAAAGGTATACCTGCCACAGTGAGCCGCAACTTGGCCATGAAAGATCTGGAAGGGGCTGCATACTCTCCAAGGTTATCCCCCTCTCTAGATGCATCCCAAGATGGCATATAACCTATCCAACATGAGGACCCCAGTTTGAACCTCTTGTTGGAAGCCATGATGCCCTCCATCACCAGAGTCGCTGGATGGACGCACATCATTGCCTCACATACAGGCAAGATCCACCCACTCAGGAATGTGGCGATGAATCCGGTATACCGGAAATTCGGGTACTAGGCCAAATTTATGGTTTAGCCCCATGATTTGTATTTCCCCGCCTCTAGGATCTTTCAGTAGGATACTCTCTTGCTCCATTGAACTGCGGTTGGAAAATGTTTTCCCCAACCTGACATCTTGATCTCCAGATTCTTCTCTAGGAACAGGCTGAACCAGTCCTTTTAGGCGTTCTCCTTCAGGAAATAATTTACCTTTATCTTCTCCATGGACACCTCTAGCAGTTTCCGTGTCAGTATGGGGTTTCGAGACCTGTCACCCCATATGTTCATCGGTGGGAGGAACTCATCTTATTGATGGCCCTCCAGAGGGATTCCTATGATGTAGTGGATATCCCAAAGACTGATTTCGACTTCCCCATTGTCACGACCAGACCCTACCCGGGCTCGAGCCGCAACTACCCCAAGCCCACCTCCATAGGCCAGGGGCTGGCGACCAGCGCTGAAGGCACAAAAACACGGGGAGGCCTTTGCCTATGTACCTGTACATACCCACGCGTAGCACACTCAATGAAAAAGTGCAGAGTAAAAAGAACAGCTTCTATAAATAAACCACAGAGTGCATCGACCTCTACAAGTACAATGTAAAAACTGAAATGAAAATGGGAAAAACACACGCCCAACCAAAAAGTGGCACAACCCGGCAACAGGTAAACAAAAGAAACAGCTGACGGGTCTCCCACCTGGAACCTGTCCACGACCACCGCACGCGGTCCAAGCTCCCAAGCTCCTACGCTCCACTGAAGTGATGCTCCACCTGTCCGTCGTCTTCAAGGGCACACCATGTGCGGGCAAAGCCAAAGCAGGGGTGAGTATAAAAATACTCAGTAGGATACCCCCAAGGCTCGATGGAGAAACAAAGAAGGTACCGAAGGGTTAGCGGTAGAGCGAACAGAAAAGTAGAGGAGTACAACCGAGGGTGCAGTAAAGAGTAACAACACAGTTGAGAGTCCAGCTCAACGCAACAAGAGAAAGGAAGTAGACCCATCCAGGCACAAGGAGCTGTAAACGGTGAGAAGATGAACTTCCCGTAGAGTCTTCGCCACCTATAGCAGGAGAGTAGACTCCTCCAACCACAAGAAGCTAGACACGGAAATCACGTGGCATACCCCACGCATCTTCGCCTCTCCGGGAGGGAGAGTAACCAGGCCCAAGAAGTGGGTACTCGAACAAGGTATATACATATCCTTATGCTCAGCAAGAAGCCCGAACAACGTCGTAAGGGGATCTCCGTCCCTTAGCTCATCCCATGAAAAGAGTCACCAACAGTCCTAGAAATAAACTCCATCGATGCCCAGCATCCTGCACGTCTACCCCGAACCGCAAGACAAGGGGCTCAATCACCGCACTTCGACACTATCCGCTTTGGGCGGCACTGACTCGCCTGCACGGTTTTAGATCATGTCACAAGAACGCGTCTCTGTGGGGAAAATTCCCCTCGTACTCGAGAGTTCTGGGGGAACGTCAAACCACAACTCGTCACTACCCCGAAGTCGAGAGGTCTCCTCAAAGTCAAGTTGTTCCATCACTGACCCGTACAACCAAGGGTCCCGCCCCGGTAATCATGGAGGAAAACCACAGACTAGCCTAGTCGAGAGGACTGAGTCTGGAATGCCAACAGGTGTCCCACTGCCTAGCCCTGCTGGAGGGTAATTCATAATATGATATCGGTTGATCCACTTCCCATCCCTGCTGGAGGGTAATTCATAATATGATATCAGGTGACCCACTGCCCAGCCCTGCTGGAGGGTAAACCATAATAGGATATCGGGTGACCCACTGCCCAGCCCTGCTGAAGGGTAAACCATAACACATCATCTGGAGACCCACTGCCCAGCCCCGCTGGAGGGTAAACCATAAAACATCATCTGAGGACCCACTGCCCAGCCCTGCTGGAGGGTAAACCATAAAACATCATTCGGCGACCCACTGCCCAGCCCCGCTGGAGGGTAGACCTGGAATAAGTCGACAGAAGACCCATTGCCCAGCTGTTCTGGAGGGTAGATCTGAAACTTAGACGACGGACGACCCACTGCCCAGCCCTGCTGGAGGGTAGACCCTAAGAGGTCATCAGGTGACCCACTGCCCAGTCTCTGCTGGAGGATAAACCCTAGAAGTCAGCGAGCAACCCACTGCCCAGCCCTGCGGGAGGGTAAACCCAAAGAAGTCGATAAGTAACACACTACCCAGCCCCGCTGGAGGGTAAAACTCAGAACTGCTCTGGCCATATCTACTGGAGGGTACAACACTTTCCAACCGAACACGGAGTGGGTATCGCGCAACCACCCAACTCTAGAACAACTCTCCCAAAAGAGTTACAATGCATGTTCCATCGCGGGGTGCCACTAGCACCGCTACTGGCCAAAACATTGAGAATGAAAGTAGGGGGAGACCACTCAACCCTGCTGGTCGACAAACTAGCACTGAGGTAGGGGAAAAACTCCACCCTGCTGGTCAAAAAAACACACAGAGGGGCCCTCTATGTCACGAGAGGTAAAAGTACGCAAAGCAGAACCCGACACGCACGTGGGGCCCACACAATGTGTGGCCCCATCTCAACCCCAACTGAACGCACCAACATTATCTGGTACGAAGAACCACAAGTACCTCCAAGAATTTCCGTATACTCCCAGAGTATACCACAGTCTCAGCCCAAGGGACATCGTGCACACCGCACCCAAGGTCAACGCGAAGGCGTGATGTAACATATCCAACTTAGAGGCCTAGGCATGGCCAACCACATCTCGTAAAGCATTTACATCACTCTCCCAAGAGTGCGCGATCACACGCCAAGGGTCCGCTACAAACAAAGTAGGGTGAACCACCACTAGAGCACCTTCCATGCTCCACATTCATCAATATCGCGCAAGAGGCTCTGCACAGCCAAACGGATCGCACCGTTGTAATCCTCGCAGATAAACAAGCGAGATCGACTACTTAATCGCCTCCAACAGATATCCAACGGAAAAGGTCACCAACACCGCCTCACGCTCGAACGGCGTCCCGTGATCCCGAGCCTCGGCCCCGCAAACAGTCGGGCGCATCGCACCATTGCGATCCCCTCGGGAAAACACGTCAAAAGCACTACCCACATGAGTGCAACAAATATCCAGAGAAAAATATGCATCCCGACGCACAGCACAAGAGTGGTGCCACGTGGGACCCGCATCCCGGTCCCAAAACCCAACGAACGGATCGTACCGTTGCGATCCTCTCGAAAAAGTACACGAAATGGACTACTCACTTGTCCAAAACAGTCGCCCGGTGATAAAGCTGGAAATCACCGTCGACTCTAGAAACGGCCCTCACGGGCCCCGCACCATTGTGCAGAATTACAGTGGGCAGACAGCGCCAACGCGATGCCCTCGGAAAAACACCCAACATCGACTGCTCGCACGCCCCGAACGGACGTTCGAGGAAAAAGCCGCTAAAAGCTGCACGCAGCTCAAAAGACGTGTCGTGGGGCCCACGCCTCAACATCATCCTCAACGCCTGGAACCGCCCTGGAAAGCTCCACCTAGGTGCTAGGGTCCCAACGCGACTGAATGCATTTAAATCGGATGTAGGACGCGTCCACGCCGTCCAAGACAATTTCCCCCGGAAAACGACAAACCACTTAAAGACGCGTCGCGCCTTCGAGGCCCCACGTTTCGGGAATTAAAAATTCCCAAAACCATCTTAAAAGAGCTGCCTCTATTCCAGGCCAGCGCTGCTGCAGTCGACACGCAAAATGGACGTATGTAGCGAAAGCTACGGACGTCCGAGGTTATAAGGGGGGGGGGGGACCCCCCCTTGGGCCGGACCGGACCGGACCGGCCGGTCCACCCAAGTCGGCCCGCTGGGACCGTGGCCCAGCCGCCTCCCACGAGCCTGCCTTGCCCGCACACCGCACGAGCACTTCTTCCCTCGACCAGCCAACACGGCTGGTTGGCTTTCCACACAGAGACCCGCGTCACGCGAGTCTCTGTCCAGCCGCGGGGTCGCGCACATTGGACCCCGCCGTCTCCTCTCACCGGCTCCCGCAGCCAGCGCCCTCAGCCGGAGAGCCGAGCCGCCCCACACCGTGGATGTGCCGCCCAGCCAGCCGGATGGCCGGCCGGCCTTCCACCGCGCCGCCTCCCCGGAACCACCGTCCGCCGCCAATATCCGCCGGAAATCCAGAATTCCTGCCGGAACTTCCCGGGACTGCCCCGGGCACCCCGGGACTCGAATTTTCGATTCGAGAAGAGAAAAAGAAACCTTATAACATGATCTACGCGACCATGGTCTTGGATCAAAGATGGGGCAGAAATTAAACAATATAAATTGGACTCAAATATTGCGGGAATTTGAAAACCAAAACGAAATAACTCCTACCTCTTGGGCGATGCCCGTCGCTTCGCGTCGATCCGCCGACACCACCACACCTTACCGGAGTCGCCTCTCCAGAGCTCACCTCGCCGGAGCTGCCTCACTAGAGGTGAAGGAGGGGGAGGAGGGTTTGAGGAAGAAGAAGAAGAAGAAGGGGGGTGATTAAGTACAAATCACTTAAAAGCCCGCCCGACAGCCCCGAACCCAAACTCCCGATGGGGCCAGGATTTAGCCTCCCCTAGGCTAAGAACCATGCTCTGAGCACAACGGCTGTCTCAGAATTTTATTTTGAGAGCCCGTTCAAAAGTTACTAAACTTAGCGCCGGAGGCTGCCAAATTACGAAAATACCCCTGGGGCCATTTTTCATAGATGGCCCATGCCCGTGCAAACTTATACCCCTCCTAGGATAAACGGTACGCTCTGAACTCAACGGAGCCCTCAGTTTTCCAATCTGAGCCACCGTTTAAGAGATAATAGTGTTTCTCCCTTAAACGAATTAATTTATTTTTTTAATCCGTTTAACATTCCAGAAGTGGGAGAGGGGTCCAAACGTCCCGCGCCAACAAGTTTTATGTCGTTCCTAGTGTAAACACCCCATTCCGGATTCATAAGTACACTCGGATCTCTGATCCGTAACTCCATTTAGGAGTTATCCAATTTATTTGGTGTTCCCAGTGTGAACACACTGAAAATTTAATTCCGGCCACTCCGGGGCTCGGAATCGCACGCCGTCTGAAGGCGCTGCTCTGGAATATCATCAAGAATATTCCAAATTCTTTCACAGAAAAAACTGGGTTCTTACATCATTCCCTCCTTCAAGCTTTTTGTCCTCGAAAAGAAAAATTAGGGAGCAACACAGGGTACTAAGCCCACACCTAGATTTCCAATACCCAGAAGAACCCACACACAGCTCTGTGCCACCGCACATAGACCAAAGGATTGATCTGTTCATGCAGGGTCAGCCCTTTCCGATTTCGTGAAACCACTCCAGACTTTGGGGTTAGGGAAAGGTGGTAGGAAACCTCGACATCCCTTTGTACGGGCTCAAACGGACCGAAGGCCCTCGAGGGTAGCTCACCTCCTCGGTCAAACCTCTACGTCGCATGCCGCGACTGGAATCACCGCGCGCACCTGAAACAAGCCCCGGTGATTCCCTCCTTCAGAATATCCATATGGTGAAACACCCAAGGATTTCTGGTCATACAAGATTCCACGGTCGATGTCTCTCAACCAAGACTCCCTTACACGCATGGAAGCGAAGGAGCCAACACCATCCACTAAAGGAAAAGTTCTCATTCATTTTTCCTTACCAACACAGGGTTACACCCGACGCCCTGTGTCACCCTGGTAACACCTCAGGCAAGGATCAGGGAGGAAAGAATTCCACACACAGAGCCTAACAGTTCTACTGCAAAAAGTAGAAGAGTCGCAAGGGGTACTTCTCACCATCTGATGCTCTGCAGGATCACAGACATCCAAAGCTCGCGGCTACCCGTTGTCCCAACCGTCGGCTCCCGGAGCCTGACGTGAACCGCCTAGTGGTGATGGGGAGATCTTATAATGTCTTCCCCCCTTCTCCAGCTCCTCCTTCTCCTCTTCTAGAACCACATCTCTGGCCACTACTCCGATCACGGGGATGCCTCTGTCGTGGCGGTGCGCCTGCTGCCTGCCCGAAGTACCCAGCATCTCGGGTCGGGCAGTCTCATGCTGAGTGACCTCTCCCATCACAAGCATAGCGCCGACTCTCTCTGGGCTGCCCTGGTGACCTCCGGCTCCATTGTGGTGTACGAACACGGCCCGGGATCCACTCACAGACGGGCATCCTCGGCTGAGGCACTGCGCCTTTTCGCCACAGTGGTATATGACCACATCTCCGAAACCGGCAGTGGGAAGGCCACCTACATCGGGGTCTTGTTCTCCGACGCCTGCTAGCTACGGCAGACGTCCTGGGTTCGTCGCTCCCACTGCCACTACCAACCACAAAACATGATAGGAAGCCCTCTGTCACCAGCGCCTGCTCTAGCACCTCGGCATACGTGGAAATGCCCAAGGGTCCTGTGACAGCACGAATCTCTCGGCGGAGACCCTGCTCAAACTTCCGCGCTCAGAATTTGTCATCCTGGACCAAGTCCAGGTAAAAGCGTGCACGGTCTGCCAAAATAGCCGCGTACTCGGCCACCGTCATCCCTCCCTGCTGAAACTGCAGGAGCTCCTGAATCCGAACGGAGCGCAAGCAGGAGGGGAAAACTCCTCTCGAAAAAACAACTGGAAGTCATCCCACGAAAGCGACGACTCGTCAGGAAGCTGAGTCACCAGACTCCACCAACGCCGAGCTCATCCACAGAAAAGGCTGGCTTCCAAAGCCACTCTCTGATCTGTCGGCGTCTGCACAAGCCTGAAAAGGAGAACCACTGCCTCGAGCCAAACCTCTGCTACCTGAGGGTCTGGATCACCACTAAACCTCAGCGGTCTCTTCCGCTGGAACTCAAGGAGCGTGCTCAACCTGCGCTCAAACTCAGCCTACTCTGCTGAAACTGTCTGCTACTCAACAGGTGGGGGGTGCTGCTACCAGCCCACCCGGAGAAAGGGCTCGCATGATGGGACCTGGTCTGTGGCCTCGTAGCTCACAGGGTCATCGTCACGCACCCAGAGCTGCTATCCTGGCTGGCTGTCTTCGCGGGGACATCCTGAATATTATCAAGGAGTGTCATGGTCAGATGAGCATATATGTATATACTGATAACAACAATGGAGAGTTGACTCAAGAAGGACAGTCAAAGACTCAATCCTATGTGATGCACAATCAAATTTTCCCTGCAACAAGTGGCTTAGCATGCCAAGTCGACAAGCGGGTTATCAAGGTCCTGGTGAATGGATACGTCGGCCGCCGCACCATCACTGGACTCCCTGGCCTGAGAGCCACTCTCGAGACACTTTAACACTGTTTCCCTAAATCCCAACCAATTCCTCTTTTAAGGACGTCCGAACAGTATCCCATGGAACGAACCACCTTTGATACCACTTTTTCATGACCCGACCCTACCCGGGCTCGAGCCGCAACTACCCCAAGCCCGCCTACATAGGCCAGGGGCTGGCGACCAGCACCGAAGGCACAACAACATGGGGAGGAATTTACATAAGTACCTGTACACACCCACACGCAGAACACTCAATGCAAAAGTGCATAGTAAAAAAGAAAAACTACTATAAATAAACCACAGAGTGCATCGACCTCTACAAGTACAAAGTACAAACTGAAAAGAAAATGGGCAAAACACGCGCCCAACCAAAAAGTGCCACAACCCGGAAACAGGTAAACAAAAGAAATAGCTTACGGGTCTCCCACCCGGAACCTGGACACTACCACCATACGCGGTCCAATCTCCCAAGCTCCTACGCTCCACTAAAGTCACGCTCCACCTGTCCGTCGTCTGCAAGGGCACAACAAGTGCGGGCAAAGCCCAAGTAGGGGTGAGTATAAAAATACTCAGTAGGATACCCCGAAGGCTCGAGGGAGCAACAAAGGAGGTACCGAAGGGTGAGCGGTAGAGCGAACAGAAAAGTAGAGGAGTACAACCGATGGTGCAGTTAAGAGTAACAACACAGCAGAGAGCCCACCTCAACCCAACAAGAGAAAGGAAGTAGACTCGTCCAGGCACAAGGAGCTGGAAACAGTGAGAAGAGGAACTTACCGTCGTGTCTTCGCCACCTATAGTAGGAGAGTAGACTCCTCCAACCACGAGAAGCTAGACACGGAAAGCACATGGCGTACCCCGCGCGTCTTCGCCTCTCCTGGAGGGAGTAACCAGGACCAAGAAGTGGGTACTCTAACAAGGTATATACATATCCTTATGCTCAGAAAGATGCCCGAACGACGTCATAAGGGGATCTCCGTACCGTAGCTCAGCCCAAGAAATGATTCGCCAACAGTCACGGAAGTAAACTCCATCGATGCCCAGCATCCCGCACGTCTACCCCGAATCGCAATCCAAGGGGCTCTATCACCGCACTTCGACACTATTCGCTTTGGGCGGAACTGACTCGCCCGCACTGTTTTAAATCGGGTCACAAGAATGCGTCTTGGTGGGGAAAATTCCCCTCATACTCGAGAGTTCTAGGGGAACATCAAACCACAACTCGTCACTGCCCCGCAGTCGAGAGGTCTCCTCAAAGTCAAGCTGTTCCATCACCGACTCGTACAACCAAGGGTCCTGCTCCGGTAATCCTGGAGGAAAACCACAGACTAGCCTAGTCAAGAGGACTGAGTCTGGAATGCCAACAGGTGTCCCACTGCCCATCCCTACTAGAGGGTAATTCATAATACGATATCGGGTGACCCACTGCCCAGCCCTTCTGGCGGGTAATTCATAATACGATATCGGGTGACCCACTGCCCAGCCTTACTAGAGGGTAAACCCTAATACATCATCAGGAGACCCACTTCCCAGCCCTGCTGGAGGGTAAACCATAATAGGATATCAAGTGACCCACTGCCCTGCCCTGCTGGAGTGTAAACCATAACACATCATACGGCGACCCACTGCCCAGCCCCGCTGGAGGGTAAACCATAAGACATCATCCGTGGACCCACTGCCCAGCCCCGCTGGAGGGTAAACCATAACACATCATCCGACGACCCACTTCCCAGCCCCACTGGAGGGTAGACCTGGAATAAGTCGAAAGGTGACCCACTGCCCAGCTATGCTAGAGGGTAGACCTTGAACTTAGACGACGGGTGACCACTGCCCAGCCCTGCTGGAGGGTAGACCCTAAGAGGTCGTCGGGTGACCCACTGCCCAGTCTCTGTTGGAGGGTAGACCCTAATATCGTCGGGTGACCGACTTCCCAGTCTCTGCTGGAGGGTAAACCCTAGAAGTCAGTGAGCAACCCACTGCCCAGCCCTACTGGAGGGTAAACCCGAAGAAGTCGATAAGTAAACCACTTCCCAGCCCCACTGGAGGGTAAAACATAGAACTACTCTGGCCAACTCTACTGGAGGGTACAACACTGGCCAACCAAACACGGAGTGGGTATCGCGCAACCACCCAACTCTAGAACAACTCTCCCAAAAGAGTTTCAGTGCATGTTCCATCGCGGGGTTGCCACTTGCACCGCTACTGGCCAAACCATCGAGAATTAAACTAGGGGGAGACCACTCAACCCTGCTGGTCAACAAACAAGCACTGAGTCAGGGGAAAAACTCCACCATGCTGGCCAAACAAACACACAGAGGGACCCTCTACGTCGCGAGAGGTCAAAGTATGCAAAGCAGAACCCGACACGCACGTGGGGACCACACAATGTGTGGCCCCATCTCAACCCCAACTGAACACACCAACGTTCTCATGTACGAACAACCACATGTACCTCCAAGCATTTCCGTATACTCCCAGAGTATACCACAGTCTCAGCCCAAGGGTCATCGTGTACACAGCACCCAATGTCAACGCGAAGGCGTGACGTAACATCTCCAACTCAAAGGCACAGGCACGACCAACCACATCTCGTGAAGCATTTACATCACTTTTCCAAGAGTGCGTGATCACACGCCAAGGGTCCGCTACAAACAAAGTAGGGCGAACCACCACTAGAGCACCTTCCATGCTCCACATTCAACAAGATCGCGCAAGAGGCTCCGCACAGCCAAACGGATCGCACCGTTGTAATCCTCGTGGAAAAACACGCGAGATCGTCTACTTACTCTCCTCCAATGGATATCTGATGGGAAAGGTCACCAACACTGCCTCACACCCGAACGGCGTCCCGTGATCCTGAGCCTCGGCCCCCACAAACAGTCGGGTTCATCGCACCATTGCGATCCCCTCGGGAAAACACGTCAAAAGAACTACCCACATGAGTGCAACGGATATCCGGAAAAAAATATGCATCCTGGGGAACCACACACGAGCGGTGCCACGTGGGACCCTCATCTCAGTCCCAAAACCCAACGAATGGATCGCACTGTTGCGATCCTCTCGAAAAAGTACACGAAATGGACTACTCACTTGTCCCAAACGGTCGCCCGGTGATAAAGCTTGAAATCACTGTTTACTCCCGAAACGGTCATAGAGGGCCCCGCACCATCATGCGGAATTACAGCGGGCAGACTGCGCCAACACTATGCCCTCAGAAAAACACCCAACATCGACTGGTGGAACGCCCCGAACGGACGTCCGAGGAAAAATCCGCTAAAAGCTGCAAGCAGCTCAAAAGACAGGTCATGGGGCCCACGCCTCAACATCAGCCTCAACGCATGGAACCGCCCTAGAAAGCTCCACCTTGGTTCCAGGGTCCCAATGCAATGGACGGCGTTTAAATCGGACGTCGGACGCGTCTGCGCCGTCCAAGACAAGTTCCCCCGGAAAACAACAATCCACTTAATGACGCGTCGCGCCTCCGCGGCCCCTCATTTCGAGAATTAAAAAAATCCCAAAACCATCTCAAAAGATCCACCTCTGTTCCATGCCTGCGCCGCCGCAGACGGCTCGCAAAACGGACGTCCATACCGAAAGCTACGGACGTCAGAGGTTATAAGGGGGGGGACCCCCCTTGGGCCGGACCAGCCCGGACCCGCCGGTCCGCCCAAGACGGCCAACTGGGACCACGGACCAGCCGCCTCCCGCGAGCCCGCCTCACCCGCGCACCGTACGGGCCCTTCTTCCCCCGACTGGCTGACACGGACGGTCGGCTTTCCACACGGAGACCCGCGTCTCGCGGGTCACTGTCCAGCAGCGGGGTCGCGCGCCTGCGACCCCGTCGTCTCCTCTCGCCGGCTCCTGCAGCCGGCGCCCTCAGCCGGTGAGCCGAGCCGCCCCACATCGTGGAGGTTCCACCCAGCCAGCCGGATGGCCGGCCGACCTTCCGCTGCGCCGCTGCCGCGCCTCCTCTCCGGAACCACCATCCGCCGCCAGTGTCCGCCGGAAATCCACATTTCCGGTCGGAACATCCCGGGACTGCCCCGGGCACCCCAAGACACAGATTTTCGATCCAAGAAGAGCACCAGAAACCATAGAACATGATCTACGTGACCATGGGCTTGGATCGAAGATCGGGAAGGAATTCGACAATATAAATTGGGCTCAAATATTGCTGGAATTTGAAAACGAAAACGAAACAACTCCTACCTCTTGGGCGATGCCCGTCGCTTCGCTTCGATCCGCCGACACCACCGCACCTTTCCGTAGTCGCCTCGCCGGAGCTCACCTCATTGGAGCTGCCTCACCGGAGGTGGAGGAGGGGGATGAGGGTTTGAGGAAGAAGAATAAGAAGAAGAATGGGGGTGGGGGTGTTTAAGTACAAATCACTTAAACGCCCACCTGACAGCCCCGAACCCAAACTCCATGACGGGGTCGGGATTTAGCCTCCCCTAGGCTAAGAACCACGCTCTGAGCGCAACGGAGGTCTCGGAATTTTATTCTAAGACCCCATTCAAAAGTTACTAAACTTAGCGCCCGAGGCCGCCAAATTATGAAAACGCCCCTCGGGCCATTTTTCACAGATGGCCCGCGCCCGCGAAACTTATACCCCTCCCAGGGTAAACGGTACGATCTGAAATCAATGGTGCCCTCGGTTTTCCAATTTGAGCCAGCGTTTAAGAGATACTAGTGTTTCTCCCTTAAACGAATTTATTTATTTATTTAATCCGTTTAACATCCAGAAGCTGGGGAGGGGTCCAAACGTCCCGCGTCGACATGTTTTATGTCGTTCCTAGGGTCAATACCCCATTACGGACCCATACGTACACTCGGATCTCTGATTCGGAACTCCGTTTAGGATTTATCCCATTTATTTGGCGTTCCCAGTGTGAACGCACTGAAAATTTAATTCCAGCCACTCCGGGACTCAGAATCACACGCCGTCTGAAGGTGCTGCTCTGGAATATCATTAAGAATATTCCAAAGTCTTTCACAAAAAAACCGGGTTCTTACACCCGTGGTGAATATGGAATGTGTTGGTGTTAGGGGACCACTGAGTGAACAACTCTGATCCATGCTGAGGCTGCCTGTAGAAGTGGAAATGTGATGTCCGCACTGCCTCAAATAGAACAATGTGGCGCAGCTCGGCCCTAAATTCGTCGCATGTGTGGCGAACCACATACGCCCAACCCCACTCACTGGTAATGTTGCCTTCAGACAATAGATCCTAGTCATGCAGCCAACCCTTGGTCTCGTTAGTGATTCTTTGATGGAAAGTGCTCATGTAGATGGCCAGTGAGCTCTCTGCGACTTGGTCACCCCCTACAATGGTCCTGGTCCTAGGGTTGAGAATGTAGACACCCATGTGTCTAGTTTCTCTGGAAGGATTACCATTATTAGTGATTTTTTATCAATGAAGGTCATCTTCACGGGTCACCCCTCACCACATGGTATCCACCTCGATACCCAACAGAGGGACTTCCTCCAGAAAGCTGATGTCCCACAGCGGCAGATTGTGAGACAATGCATACTATTTCTGGGAAGGGGTTAGCATGTTTAAGTGGGTGTGGTTATTGGATACAACCCTCTTTCCACTACACACCTCCAGGTTCGCAGCCATTTCATCCATGCGAGCAGTAGATTCCGCTTCATTAACCCAATTTGTGACTATTTTCTTCTAAGAAAGTATTTTATGAGTTTCCATAAAAACTGAAAGGCTAGCGTGGAATATGGGAGGTTGGCGCCTAAAAACAGTGGCTGGCATGAAATTTTAGAGTGTCGCATGAAAAATCCTAGGTTTGCATGTAAAAGGCCGCTCAATCTCTGCAGAATTATGCACATCCAAGCAGTTATCATGTAGGATCAGAAGGAATTCCACACACGAGAGATAAATTCTTATCGCGCGACAAATGTCGTATGAAGCATGGGACCCACAATGTCTTTTATAAGAACAGCCTGGGTTCCACACCTGCGCGAAAAGCAGATTCCGCGCGTGGCCGGGTTTTGCGCGCCCCGCGAAAATTTTGTCTGTAGGGGGCCCACAATGGAATGCATTTTAGCATTTCTCTCGAAATCTAATCGTTGTGACCCCTCCCTGATCCAATTCCGAGAGGGGGAATTTGTAGACACCAAAAAGTTATTAAGTACCAGAGGAAGTTCCAAAACTAAAAAGAGATGTCACATTTGGACCATGAGGCCCAGTCTGGAGGTCCCGGATGTGTTGCGCAAAAAAACCAGATATTTAATGAAAAAACATGTCTACTGCGGAATGTACCAGGATTCGTGAAGAGTCCATGCGCCAGTGTGAAATAATTTCATGACCGTGCCCCATGCGGTTGATATTTCGCACCTCCATTTCCGTCACACAATAATTTCACGTGGAACTGAATTCCACGCCATTGGGTGCCTATAAATAGAAGGAGACCCCCTTCATTTTCAGGGCTGAAGAATTCAAACATCCTATCGTGCGCGTAATAGGCATTTCATGCGCGCGCAATATTGCTTCAGGTAAGGTTCTTTTTTTCACCTATTCATCCCGGGATCCGCCTTCGCGCGAGATCCCCATGGATTAGACAAAACTCCAGCCCCTTCGGGGTCCTTCCTTTTCATGAAATCATTCTTCCTTTTCAGGAAACCCGCCTTCTTTTGTGTGAAATCCCTTCCTTTACATGAAATCCCTTCATCTGTGTGCGATCCCTTCGAGTTGCGTGCAAAGCCTCAGCCCCCTATTTCGCGCAAGTAGCACCGATTTCGCGCCAGCCCGGGGCCTTTTCGCATCGGTCCACCCTTATTTTGCGCAGGCCCCAAGGCTTGCACACAATCTCCCAGTGCCCTTCACCTCAGTGCTCCTCGAGCTCCCCCTTGCACGAACGCCTGATTCCCTCCTTTTGGGTTCCATTCACAGGTGTCTTGTGCACCCCGGGCGTCCGCATCATACATGGTTTTCCCGTATGACCTCCTAGACTTGTACGAAATAACTTCAATGTCCCTTGGAAAATCCATCTCGTTGCATTGCTCCGCCTCATTCTTCATTGCATGGGTACACTAATGGCTATTTCTTCTTCGCATAACCATGCTAACGTGGAACCCTTGATAGTTCGCACCGCGACACCCCCTCGCAACGGCCTTGCTAATGTCGTCCCTTCTACAAGGGGCAGAGTGAAAAGATTATGTATGTCCTAGGGGTGCGGAGATAACCAACCTCATACGATCTGCAGGACATTAAACTTCCCAGCACCTCATCCTCAACACATGACGTTTTACTGTGACCTAGCCCTTTGCCTCGCACGCAGGGTCCTCCCACATCGGACATTCTCCATGCCCACTCATATCCATGCCTATAGTGGGGTCATCCCCTACAGGGTGTGATTTATTGGAGTGGAGTTTGTCTGAGGGGATGGGAAGCCACCCTGGTGTATGCCCCTAACTGTTCTTGAAGGAGGAAGTGCCCCTATTCTTCCCCACTCCCTCGGTTCCAAGGCTAGCCAAGGGCATGGTTGGGAATGGTGCTCCCTCCTTCCATCATTCGTCCCCAAGGCCAGGTGAGGATGTGATAGGGAAAGGGCCCATCCTCTCTTCATGGGAGACAAATCCCTCTCCTACTGCGCTTTGTTTCCCTTGGGCCTCCACCCTGGAGTAAGTCATGGAACCATGGTCCACTCAACGCGTAATCCCCTCTTCGCTGCCCACAGATGCACCCTTCGCAACGTGATCGTCAGGTCTCTACTGCCTCTTGTTTCTCACACATAGCATGACTTAAGTGAGCTTGGAGTGAGAACTGGCCATGACACACTATGGGACGTCTCAGAGCGTAAGCCCCACCCATCACGAACTATGGGGACTTTGATCCGTGCTAAAGCATGGTACGTAGGAAGCCTCCAAGAGGTTCAAGACCCACCACCTTGGGTCTCCTTAGAGATCAATACCAAACCATCCCGAACTATAGGGACGTAGATCCATAGTAAGGCATGGTATGTCGGAATCCCTCATGAGGTTCAATCCCCACCACATTGGTCCATCTCAGAGTGTAAGCCTGAACCATCCCAAACTACGAGGACTTTGATCTGTGCTAAGGAATGGTATGTAGGATGCCTCCACGAGGTTCGAGCCCTACCACCTTGGGTCATCTCAGAGTGAAATCCCCAACCATCCAAAACTACGGGGACTTTGATCAGTGCTAATGAATGGTACGTAGGAAGAATGGACAAGGTTCAAGCCCCACCACCTAGGGATATCTCAGAGCGTAAGCCACAACCATCCTGAACTACATGGACATTGATCAGTGCTAAGGCATGGTACGTAGTAATCCTCCACAATGTTCAAGACCCACCACCATGGGCCATCTCACAGTGTAATCCCCTTCCATCCCAAACTACAGGGACTTTGATCCGTGCTATGGAATGGTACGTAGGAAGCCTCCACGAGGTTCAATCCCCCACATCTTGGGCCCTCTCAGAGCAGAAGCCCCAACCATCTTAAACTATGAGGACTTTGATCCGTGGTAAGGCATGGTACGTTGGAAGCCTCCACGAGGTTCAAGCCCGCCAAACCATTGGCCTCGACTATCTTCGTGTCGTTGTGCTATGCCCCCACTACGGGAAAATGGACCTATCCCCACGGTTATCCCCAAAACCATCGGGATAGACCCCCCCTATACCCATGGTTATGGAAAACCACGGGTATATGTGACTTTTCAAGACCCATACCCGGGTTTTTCCAAAACCGTGGGTATAGGGGTTTCTATCCCCACGGTTTTACAAAATAGTGGGGATAGGTCCTGAAAAGTGACTTATACCCACGGTTTCCCAAAACCATTCATATAGGGGTACCTATCCCCACGGTTTTGGGGAAAACCATGGGGATCGGTCTAGGTTAAAATATCTATACCCACAGTTATGAGAAAACATTGGTATAGGTCACTTTTGTGTACGTGGGAATTTTTTTTTCCACGAGAAGAAATTTTTTTTTTGCGGGAACACTATGCCCATGGTTCTTCCCTCTATACCCACGGTTTTTATAACTATATTTAACTAAATATATATATTTATTTATACATATAAGTGATTTTAGGGTAGTGGTTAGGCGTGGTTTTTGCAGCGAATAGGTTGCGTGATCGAAACTCAGAACCTGCATTATTTTAGGACTTATACCCATTGTTATGAAACCGTGGGTAAAAGCCATTAAAACCATGGAAATTGGCTATGCTTCAGTGGCACAGTGGCAGGACACCAATACCCATGGTTTTGGAAAACCGTGCGTATAGGCTGGGGACCTATACCAACGTCGTTCCAGCCCACAGTTTTGGGGGATATACCCACGGTTTTGAACCGTGGGTATATGCCATTTTTCCAGTAGTGCTCGTTTCCACCATGGACTACCGCAGAGTGTAAGCCTCAATCCAACTGGATCTCATGTCCTTATTCACGTCAATTCATTGAATCCAACCATGGGCCTCCTCAGAGCGTAAGCCCCAAATCCCCCCATTCAACATGATGTTAAACAACATTCCATCCCGAACTACGATAATTTTGATCCGTACTAAGGCATGGTATGTAGGAGGCCTCCCTGAGGCTCAATACCAACAAACATGTCTCATCCTGATATCTCCCTCGATCCCACGTGTCTTGAGAAGCTCATTCCCTAACCCAGAGGTTCCACTTCCTCTAGGTCGCATCCACGTGTTTATTCTCATGGGTCGCCTTTTCGGGTGTCCCATCGTATCATTGGACTACACGGACTTTGATTCCCTGCCATGGGGATAATTAGGAATTCTCTTCAAGACCCAATCCCAAAGCCAACATTCATCCTGATTCTTACTTGGTATGCCACATTCCCGTGGGATCATGCCACTTCACTCCTCATTCCCTTACAAAGCATTCAGGAATCCGCCCACGTGCTGGCCCCAACATCGGTGTTCCATCCAGGGAGTTATTCAGTATAATCCACTCTAGCTTCTGTTACGATCTGTCTGATCCATCACTTATAGACGTTTAAGTAGTGGCATTCCTTGTGTCAAACATGGGAAGTTGAGGAAAACCTCAGATACATTCCTATGGAATAAAATTCCCCTCGTTTGATGTCGGATGCCTTGGGATTATGCCCCCTCATAAACCCCTATGATAGGGACAAAAGATAGGCATGACAGTCCCCAGCGTCAATACACTCCAGTGATTCCACAACATTACTACTCTCCTAACCGAAGGTTTATGCCTTGATAGGACCCCTTGGAAGGCCCTGACAGAAGCAACGTAATTAACTGGTGTCCATGAAGATATGGCTCCAAGAAGAGCTTCATGAATTAAGTTATAAATCTATGAGGGAGACCCGGACTAGGTGACGAGCTCTGAGGAGGAATACACTGAATGCTGAACCGACATCCCATCATCCCATTTCAATCAAGGAGCAGACGTCCCTGAATAAGGAGCGGATGCCACCTACCTTTGGAAATCGGGAATGCGGGGTAACAGCAGTGTGTCCTCTGCATAATGGATGCACGCGCCCTGGAAAAAGCGTCAGAAACATACCCCATAAGAGGAAGGATGATATATTTTGGAAATACGAGGTCTATAAGGTTTGTATATTGGGAAGACACAATGTTTGGGACCCTAAGTGAGGTATCTAGTGTTCTTGTTAGAAGTTAAGTAACACAAAATGTGTGACTAGGTCACATGTTGTTTGGCGTTTCCGTGGAATATAGGTGTGTACCTTAGATTTTAGACAATCATGGACATGAGTATATTGGCATGAACACATTGCATACTCCCAATAGACTTGTCATGACTTGGTCAATATGAGATGATCATTATACATAAACATTCCATGAAGTATATAGTCATTGAAGTTATATATTAATCGACTCGATCATGGAAACTTTTCATTAACATGGAATGAACCATGTGTCTTAGTGGAATGTTTTGTACTACAAAAACACACCAGATACATCCTTAAATATTGATTAGAGACATTTTACAGTGTAATTTTAAAAAATTATGCTTAATTCCCTATATAGATTCCCCGAGGGTTTGTAAGGAATCACTACCTACACATAGGATAATGATTAATTCCATTGGAAATATTTGTAAGAGTTTTTGGAATCCTTATGTGGGGCCCGAATTAATTTCCTCAATCGTCTTATTTTTCTAAGGAGGGGGGAGGTTGTATCATTGTGTCCAACAATACTCAGATGATGAATATAAACTTAGTGGGTCATTTCATATTGAGTTGTTATTGTATCCCTCGTGCTTCTGTGGGATTTTTAAATTTATATCATTTCTTTAGATCCCAAATGTATACTTCTAATAGTCGGACCAGATGATATGTGCATCTTAGAAGAAATACATCAGTTCTACCAAACACATGGAGTATGTTCTCCCAAATCTGGGATATATGGAATTCGTAAGAAGGAATCATAGGCTAAATTTATGGATGTGACCATTACATGAGACTATGAGTCATTGTTGTATATATCATGATACACTTGATATATGTGTTGTAGAATTATAGATTCATAGTGGTGAATATAATATATCATTCTATATGCTTAGTAATATTTAGTTTTCCGAGAAGTATTATTATAGATGCCCAAGCATGGGATTTTCCAACTCATTTTGTGTCTAATGTAGATGATATTCAATTTTATGGAGTCCTATAGGGGCTGCAATTAGGTAGAGATAATTGAGTCAGACATACCATTGAGTGGTCCTACCGTTATCTTGATTTTAGTTGAATTTATTAAATTTTGGATTGACATGAATACATAATCTTTGTGGTGGGCTTATATTCTGACATGTTTACTATCATGTACTTGTTTGTATCTCTCTAAAAATGGGATTTAGATATATGCAAGAACTATTTATCTATTATTTTACATTTCGTAATTTTCTTCCCTTGCAGATGTTCGTGTGTATATAAGTATTGTAGGCTAATACCTCCTATGTTATTGATATTCCAACTCAGCGCTAGTGGCCTACCCATTGCCAATTTGAGGTGTGCTTGAGGAATCATGTCATGGGTCCCATTGAGAATGTTATTGAAAATTTATAAAATATATTAGATTGGTACCACTAAAAAAATTTAAAAATAAAATTATAACAAAAAATATCCATAGTAAATAATTTTATATCATATAAAATGATCTCTTAAAAAGGTTGTGAAAATAATTGATATTAATGAAAATTATCCTGGATCAAAAAGTAAAATGAGAACAATTTTTTTAATTTTTTTATAATAATTCACATAGAAAATACATGTAATGTTTAATGAAAACATGTCTATTACATAAATATCTGTAATAAAACTACATATATAGACCTAATTTGGGATCAATTAAAATTTCACTTAATTGAGAATAAGATCAATCCCCAAAATTAATTTTTAAAATAAATTATTACCTATTTGGTAACATTTATATTATATCACCATGAATAAAAAATTTAATTGTGTAAATAATCAAAAAATAAATAAATATTAATTCCTATTAAATTAATAATTTGGGATGTATATACACTATATAAAAATAAACTATTACATAAGACAAAAACTGTCTCAATAGATTGGAAATTGAGATGAAATTCCTTACCTCATTTAGACTTTCCTCGTAAGTGAATTTAAACTCCATTATAGATAAAAAATTATTTTTCCTATATTCATCTACCATATAAAAATAAAAAATATTATAAAGGATCCAATTATATCATCTTATCGGCCAGTTTTTTAAACTTATTTATTTTTATCATTCACAAATGTGTTAACTCTTTCATTTTTCTGGTATGTTTTAAGTTTGTAGTTCCATTAATTAGAAATTGGTTTTGGTTCCACCATCTATAGAATGTTACAAATTATATAAATATAAAATATATTATTTATATAATTATTAAGATTCATCTATAAAAGTTATAGGTAAATAATTTGATACACCATTAATGGAAAAGGTAGTTCATATGAAAACATGAAGGATAGTTTCAATTAACAATTTTTTGAATAATTGAAAGGTAAATAATAAATAAATTTTATACGATAATTTTTATATCAAATATATCATATATATTCTTTAAATATATTCTTAGTAACATCCATGTAAATAGATTAATAAAAAATAATCACATCACTTTGTGGAGGTCATAATCCACACACACACACGAGTGATGTTTTCATTTTAAAATGGTTTGGAAGGAAAGAGGTAAGGGATATCATAAATTTCCTATCACTGTCCATCTAGAGTAGCTTGGTAACATGATACCAAATATATCACAGATATATCCAAATGGGATTTCTTGACCCCCCCCCCTTGGATGGTGAGTAAAACTTGTATCGTACGAGAACCCAAATAGAATTAATTTTCCAGAAAAGGATTGTAAGATAAAAGACTACATGTCTTTATGCTCAATAGTCCCAAAAAATACAATATTTAAATAGATAAAACAATTTCCAATAGAATGAAAAACATCTGAATGGAATCTATGACATCTCATAGAAAAAAGTATAAACAATACTATATAACATTGGAGAAATAATTCCACTTGTCAGAACTATTCCTCCACTATCCACTGGATCATGAAAATACACCACTTTCAAGTAGTGATTTCCAAATTCCTAGACCTCAAACTATAAAATATATAATCTAATCCTGGGAAAAGATATGTGGGAGATAAAATCCTAGTGGTATATCACCATTTTTCCTTAACATATTTCATAGAAATTTTACAATTATTCTGTGAGTTACAATAAAATAAGGGATGGAATTCCATTTTCATATTTTGAATCATAAAATGATTTCACAGAAATCGGTAGAATTTGTATAAAATATTATAAAAATTTGATAAAAAGAACATTTTATATATAACATTTTATATAAATTAGTCGGTATGAATAAATCATTTCACAATCAATGGCGTCCATATCAAATAAAATAAATCATAGAACCATGGTAAATTTCTACGGATTATGGTCATTACTTTAAATAATATCCTAAAACATATTATCAATGACCACTGACCATTATTTGTATGTATACACAATAAACACCCCAATAGGGGATCCCATTATAGGGAATAAGTCTAAAATTATATAAGGGAACATATCATGAGTGTCCTGAAAAGACATTGTATTGTTATAGTATTCCTCATTATTCTTGTTCAAAAGGATCAAGAACCAATAATTATGGTCCGAAACTACAACTAAATACCATGGATATCATGTACTTCAATAAATCAATAAATCAATCAAATTTACATTCCATCATAAAAAATAAAATCCATATACAATTGTCAAATTTTAATTATTGATATGATATTTTCCATTAAAAAAAATCAATAGATTCCTTCATTTCATGGAATATGAATATATATTTCAATATAATCTATTTCATCATAATGATGTTAAAATTATTTTAGTAAAATTATTTCCAAATAAATAAATCATTTTTCACAAATTCACATTATATTTCTTTCCACTGAAATTGTGGATTTTCATTCAAGGGATCAATTGTATAGGAAATAATTATGGAAATTCATACTATTATTTCAAGGTATAACAATAAAAATAACCCATAACATGTTTTTTTAAAGATGAATTCAGAAAAAAATGATATTGGAATGAAACCAAAAATCATGATATAATAAAATTGACTTTAGATCTTTCAATTATGTTTTGATATATCCAAATTTGAGGAGATGAGAAAGAGAGATAAGAAGTGGACACATGAGTGGAGATAAAAATTAGAAAGTAGATTTAATGAGATTAATTCTAGTGTGAACCATCTTAAATAGGGATTTTTGATGTCAATTTACCATATTGAGAGCTTATAAGAGCTGACAAAGAATGTAAGCTACAAATGGGGGTTATGTATTATTAAATAGGGGGTTCGGAAAGATTAGAATAAAATTTTGAGGAATTAAAAACCATGCACATATTTTTCATAGTAGGGACACATTGTTAGAAAATCCGCACACTGTTACAATGTAGCCATAATGGTTTGATATTTGTGTTGCATGTTTTGGAAATATGTTTAATCTAACCATGGACCAATCATGCATTCAACATATACCATGGAGAGAATGCTTTCTATTGCTTGCTAAATGATTATACAACACATCCACCCTGATATAATACCCCCTTATAGTGTCTCTCAACAAGGAGGACATTTTTCATGTCTAAATAACATGGTTTCCCCTAACCATGTGCCAATCAAGAATTGACCAAAGGGAATCCAAATATCTCTAAATTTCACAAAGAGTGTCCCAAAAAAAACAAACATAGGGATATCAAAAATAGGTCATGGAATACTTGAATGAAGATAATAACTTATTATAACCCTCCACCATAGAAACATTCTTTCCACACAAATATTGTCAATAAATTTCCATATCAATGAAATTAATCCACTTATATTTCATCAGTACATCATTCTTCCATGTCATAGGAATATAATTTCTATGATTCCATGTAACTTATACCAATGATATCATCCATTGTTAATGTACCATTGTCTTAGAGTCATCAATCCAAGATGGTTGCCATGTCACAAATAAATCATGCCCAAATATCTAGATCCTCACAGATCAAATCATGAGAAGTGTCAGAAAGATATTTCAAAATTTGGGATTCATTAAACACATTATGCATCGATGCAATGTATGGTGGAATTGGTAAATGGAAATCCACATTCAAAAACTATTACACAAGCATAAAAAGTCCCACAAACTAACCTGAATGCTTCTCCCAATTCCCTAGAAATCGATGACTGAAATAATGTTAAAATCTAACAATCACCTGGTGACCCATTGAAAACTAAAAATTTTACTAGAAATATCATCATAAGATATTTTACTTGAAATATATTGTTAATACTATCTGAATAATCAACAGATTGTTTATTATCATTTATATGATCATACATTATCTTAAAAAATATTTCATCAATATGAATCTAATAAAATAAATATTTATATGGAAAAAAATGCATGTCCTAAAAATAATTCATCTAAATTATTGAAATCTAATGATTACATTAAGAAAACTCAACTCCACCAAAATGGAAATATCATGATCCATCTCTAGGTACCGACCTACTCCACAAGCCTCAACCACGATTAGCGTTGTCCGTCGTCTGCATCCAACACAACGTAGTACGGGCATAGCCCGTGCAGGGGTGAGTATACGATACTCAGTAGGGACCCCGAGATCCCCAAAGGTCTCCTAGATTTCACAAAGGATAATCCACAAAGGAAAGATACAATCATGTAGTAACATCCAACACTACTTAGCTAAATGCCCATACATATACCTAATTCATCAATTCCAGTTCGGCTCCAACATCCGAGCCCAAGTTAGATCATGTCCACACAGGATAGTACAACCCAATCCACACATGAAATCACAACACAATCCACATAAGAAATCAAGTCAATCATATTGAAGATAATTATTGAAATTCAAGACTCGTCTCACACAGGTATACTTCTTCGTAAAGTGATAGAGATGATCAGATGTAGCCCCTGATTCATCTAATATGGGACCCACGTAGGATACTAAACCAGCTAAGCTGTCGGACCCACATAGGATACTACAACAGAGGTCAAATACTGCCGGACCCACGTAGGATACAATAACAATAATACTACTAGACCCACGTAGGATACAAGAACAGTAGTCATCGCCATCAAACCCACAGAGGATTTCAGTATGGCCTTCATCGCTGCCAAACATATGGAGGATTTCATTGCAGTCGTCGTCACTACCGATCCCACTGAGGATTTTAGTGCAGTCGTCATCGTCGTCGCAGTCACAGCCAGCTCTAGGGTTCCCGCACACAACATGCTCGTTTCCGGCAGGGTCCACTCCACGGGCCAAGGGGTCGATACATCAACTGACACGTAGTCTGGAGATGATGTATCTCAAAGTTCCATATCATCCATAGGAACTCAACATGAAAGAAGTCGCGTCAATCGGACGCCTGGTCTGAGAGTAATCAGCCTTTTCATCCCAGGGGTCCAGTTGGTTTTTAAGTCAAACCAACTCGACCGTACTCCAACTGCATCCAAACCACAATCGGAGTAAGCCAAATGGTCTGTCTCACTGAGAGTAATGCAACAAAGTTGAAGGCACATCAATCGGACGTCTGAAGCTCATTTTATATGCGTTTCCGCTTTAAGGCCCCGGTTGGTTTTGTGTTCGAACCAACCTAGTTGTACACCAAGTTCTTTGAAACCTTGAGTGTGATATACTGAAATTACCATCTCGATCCAAGTATTTCATCGCAACTGACGGTGCGTCGATCAGAGGTCCGTATGGAATGTTACGGACATATAAATGAACCTGTCCGGTATTAGGGGGTATAGGGCCCGGACCGACCCGGCCCAAGACCCCCTGGGTCAGCCCGAAACGGGTTGAACTGACTCGGGTCTTGCTCCAGCCAATTAGGGAGCGGCCCAGCCGAGCTGGAGTGGGCACGACCCATGTGGCCAGGCAGCTCGACTCGGCCGAGCTATCGCAGAAAGGGGGGGGGGGGTGCTGCCCCCCTGATTGAAACGGCGGACCCCACGTGAGGGCCGCTTCCTCTTTCCAGATGGGGGTTACGACCCACGGTTTCTAGATCTGGCTGGCTGTAACGGCCAGCCAGGGTGTCGTGCGGGACCAGCCAGTCCCGCCCCCTATGCACCGGCGGCCGGTGGCTCCGGCCGCCCTCTCCTACTCTGCCACGACAAACTGCTGTGACCTTGGTCCGACTGGCACGGCGCGACGGCGCCGGGCCCCTCCACCGCGGCCCCACTCCAGCCACGATCTCCTCGTGGTTCTCCGGCGCGGTGCGATGGGGCCGCACCCCTTCACTGTGGCCCGACACCGGCCGCGAGTTTGTTCGGCCTCAACAGCGCGGCGCGATGACTCCACGCTTCTTCGTTGTGATTCTCCATTTCCCGCATGGTGTCGTTGCACCGCGCTGCATTTGTTCATGCCACAACAAGAAAAACAACAATGAGGTAGCATGGTCTGTCGTGTTCGTGCAGTCCATCCTCCTCCCGTTATAACGATAACAGGCGGCTCAAGAAAAGAATAAATATCCTCTTCAAGCAAGCACAAATTTAATCCATAATATTTGAATTCAAACCACTACCTCAAGGAGTTGTCTAACAAAGGACGTAGCGGGGAAAGGGCATCGCGGAAGCCAGCGTCACGGAAGATGGCGTCACGGAACGAGGATCCGTACACGTCATCGGTGAACGCCCGAAGAAGAGCGGTGTCTCCCTTCCTTTGAAACGGGAAGAAGAATGAAGGATGGCGCTTCGTCGTTCTATGGAAATCGGTGTGACGTCGTTCTTCATCGAAGTATAAATGTTCTTCCCCAGAAAGATGAAGTTCTTCCAATGTGATGAACGCTCCCCCTCTCAATGCAACGATGCAACCAAAAATAAAATAAGGCCTTTGCCTTATTTTATTACTTTGCCAACATTTTTAAATTTCAAACATTCAAAATGAATTCTCTACATTTAATTAAACTTAACTTGTCAAATTAAAATGGAGTGTTGGGAACATTAATAACAAGAGATGTTTTTTTAAAAGGAGTTAGGGAAAATGATAAGGTGGGGGATCGTGTGGGCCCCACCTCATCTTAAATCCTCACAAGCGGAGTTAGAACATCTATGTGTCCCACCCCAACTCCATCACATGGGCTAAACCACTTTTAAAAATGGAATAAAAATTGTAACATGATTTTTATTTCACTTTAAACTTAAAGGTTTTTTTAAACAACTATCCCTGAGAAAACGCAACCCCAGAAAAGGTCTTCCTAAGAAAATACAGGCGCTACGGTTTAATTGGTGACCTTGGATTTTGATTTTGAGCACCGGTTCAAATGTTAGGAAAACCCTCTCGTTCATTTTCTGAACGTACCCGAGCTAATCTTTGGAAATTGATTCCGGGCACACCGGGCCTTGGAATCAGGTGCCCTCAAAAACTGCGTACTCATAAAATCACAAAGAAAATTAAGAAAAATTTCCCATGAAATTTAAGGGTCTTTACATCACTCCCACCTTAGGTCTTTATGTCTTTGTAAAGATACAACACAAAACTAGTGGAACAAATGAGGATACTGAGCACACATCTAAGCTTCTCGCTCCCAAGTGCTCTCCTCGGGGTTCTCGTGCTTCCATCAGATGCACACTAGAGTAATCGACCTCCCACGTAGGAATCCTTCATGTCAATCCTCGATCTCCACTGGGTCCACTGCAAAAGTTTCCACATCATAAATGTCTAGCTCCCTATGGTCGATGATATGCATCAGGTAGTGCATGTATCTCCTCAGTTGAGATACGTGGAAGACGTCGTGCACCCAGAGCAACTGAGGTGGTAGAACAAGGCGATAAGCCACCTCACCCATCCCGCTGAGAACCTAGAATGGTCCGATGAAGCACAGAGATAACTTGCCACCCCAGGGAAATCTCTGTAATCCACGTCGAGGTGAGACATGTAAGAAGACCTGGTCACCATTCTCGAACTCTAATGGTCTCCGCCTCCTGTCCGCATAAGACTTCTGTCATCTCTAAGCTGTACTCATCCAGTCCTGGATGACCTGGACCTTCTCTATTGTGGCCTGGACCATCTCTGGTGCCACAAGTGCTGACTCCCCAGGGTCTGTCCAGCATAGAGGTGATCTGCAAGGTCGTCCGTACAATGCCTCGTATGGTTCCATCCCGATGGTTGAGTGGTAGCTATTGTCGTACGCGAACTCTGCCAAGGGTAGGTGGTCCTCCAGGCTGTGACCAAAGTCAAGGACAAATGCACGGAGGATGTCCATGAGAGTCTGAATGTTCCTCCCGTCTGACCATCCGTCTGAGGGTGAAAGACGATGCTCAGACAAAGTTGTGCCCCGAATGCCTCTTGCAACCCCTTCCAAAGCCGGAATGTAAAGCGAGCATCTATATCAGAGATGATAGATGATGGCACACCATGAGTCCATACAATCTACTGAACATAGAGATGTCCCAAACTCTCTACTGATTCATGCTCTCTGATGGGTAAGAAGTGGGCAAACATGGTTAGTCTGTCGATAATCACCAAAATTGAGTCGTGACCTCTGGAAGTACATGGATGTCCTGTCACGAAATCCATAGGTATCCCATCCTACATCCACTCCGGGAACTCCAAGGGTTGTACCAAGCCTGCTGGTACCTAGTGCTCCGCCATCACCTACTGGCAGGTGAGGCATCGAGAAACGGACTCTATTACAACCATCTTCGTACCCGACCACCTGTGCTGTCATCTGAGATCCTGGTACATCATCGCCACTCTGGGATGTACTGCTAAAGGAGAAGTGTGAAACTCCCTCAACACCACCTCCCTTAAAGAAGCTGGTACCATGGTACATCCCTTTAAAAGGACATCATGCTCTCCTCTTATAGTGAATACATCAGGTGGATGTCCTGAGGATATCTGTGCACGCTGGGTCTCACAGTCAACGTCCCCACGTTGTGCCTCTCTGACCCGCTGTAGTAGTGGAGGAGTGACTGTGAGTGACTGAAGAAAGGCTGCTCCATCTCTATCCATGAAGGATATATACAAAGCGGCTAGTTGCTCCGTCGCCTCTCCAAATAGTTGAATGCCCATCCTCTTGCTGAGAGCATCGGCTACTACGTTCACATTTCCAGGAGTATGGACTATCTCAAAGTCATAGTCCAGGAGGAACTCAATCCATCACCACTTTCTTAGGTTCAGGTCCTTCTGTGAGAAGATGTTCCTGAGACTCTGGTGGTTAGAGTAGACTATAAAACGCTCGCCCTTCATATATTGTCGCCACATCTTTGGAGCGAAGACCACTGCTGCCAACTCCGGGTCATGGGTAGCATAGTTCTGCTCATGCTTCCTCAACTGTCATGATCCATAGGTGATCACTCCTCTCTCCTGCATCAGGACACATCCAATCTCAGTCCCTGATGCATCGTAGTGGACTACGTACCCTACTCCCTCCTCGGGTAGACTCAAGATATGTGCACTGGTCAACCTATGTCTCAGCTCTTGGAAGCTCTTCTGACATCTATCTGACCACACGAAGGGTTTCCTCTTCTTCGTCAAAGCTGAGAGTGGTTCCACAACTCTAGAGAAGTCTAGTACAAATCTCCGGAAGTACCCAGCTAGACCCAAGAAACTCCGCACCTTCGTCACGCTCCTGGGTGGCTTTCAAGCTAGCATTGCCTCGATCTTCGCAGGGTCCGCTGTAACTCCCACCTCAGAGATGATGTGTCCCAAGAAGAGGACCTAACATAACCAAAACTGACACTTCAAGTTCTTAGAATAAAGTGGGTGCTCTCTGAGTGTGTCCAGTACAACCCGCAAGTGGTAGGCGTGCTCCTCCTCAGTGGTCGAGTATATCAAAATGTCATCGATGAAGACCATGACAAATGGATCGAGGTATAGCTTAAAGATCCTATTCATGAGACCCATGAACACTACTGGAGCGTTTGTTACACCGAAAGGCAAATCCAAGAACTCATAGTGGCCATACCGACATGTTAAGGCTATCTTCTGCACGTCCTCGTCCCGAACTCTGAGCTGATGATAGCCTAACCTGAGGTCTATCTTCAAGAACCACCATGCTTCATTGAGCTGATCGAAGAGGTATTTAATCCTATGTAGCGGATACTTGTTCCTCATTGTCAGTTGGTTCAGGCGATGATAGTTGACACACAGTCGCAAGCTCGCGTCGGCCTTCTTCGCGATCAAAATTAGGGAAGCCCAGGGTGAAACATTGGGTCAGATGAATCCCTTTACCGGCAAGTCCTCCAGCTATACCTGCAGCTCTCGAAGCTCAGCGGGATCCATACGATATGCTGGAGTGGATATCAGGGCTGTCCTGGGGTACATGTCAATATATAAGTCTGCCTCTCTGTGAGGAGGTAGTCCTGGAATATCATCAAGGAAAACGTCTGCATACTGATCCTCCACTACCGGAAAACTTGGACTTCATACGTCAACTACTCCTAGGATAAGGCTAGCCAACTGATGAGTGATCGGCTGTCGTCTCCTCTACGTGAGTCCATCCTAAGCTGCTAAGGCTCCCTTCTCACCGGTGAAGGTGAACCTGCTCCCATCTGTGTGAACAAAACACACCTTGCGCCTAATACAGTCAATCTGAGCATGGACTATAGATAACCAATCTATTCCCAAGATGACGTTGTAAGGCCTCGACGAGGCACAAAAAGATCCCAGCAAAAGCTCTCACCTCCTAGAGTAAGCTCACATAGCCAGCACCAGTGCTTAATCGTCGAGTCTACTCCTGTAGGAGTCTCTAGCTGTAAGGATCGAGCCAACGGCTCCATCGGAATCTCTGGGCTCCGAACAAGGGCAGTGACAATGAAATAATGACTCACTCATGTGTCTATAAGAACTGCATCAAGGGTAGAGTAGACACAGATAGTACCTAGAATCATCTCCAGTGCGCCGTGGTCGTAGGTCTCTGATGCCTGAAGCTGAACCTGTCTCTTCCCGCCAGCTCCCTGTGGTCGGGGTGGACCTCCGGGTGGTGGTGGTGGTAAATTCTCAAAGCGTCGCCCACCACCTGCTGCTTGGCCAGCTCCTCTGCCTCGTCCTCTTGCTCCCTGTGGACCGCCACGGTCGACCCTATACCTATGCCTAGGTGTCCCTTCAACCGTTTGCTGCTCTTCTGCATGGCCGGTCGGGTAGTCATGAGCCATGTGGCCCTACCCGCCGCATGCGTAGCACTGTCTGCTCCTCGGAAGGCTGGCTCTGCGACGTTTTCCCCGCACCTCTGAGCCAGTGTCTTGAGGTCTTCCACCTAATGGTCTGGTCCGCCTGGACCCCTGTGATGTCCTTCGACTACCAGCTGCAGAGGACTCTGCTACATGCCACCCTATGGTAGGTCTCGCTGCTTGTGTAGGCTCAACAAGAAAGCTCTCTACGGGAATGGCTCTCTCTAGTAATCCTGCCTGTGTCGGAATGTTGAGGGAGACCATCGATGCCCTGATCTTATGCCTCAGTCCCTACTTGAAGGATCGGGCCCAGAAGAATGGGTCTCGTACCATGTCCATCGAATAGCATGAGAGATCGGTAAATCTCGTAGAGTACTGGGCTACTGTCATGCTGCCCTACCGCAGCTGTAGTAGATCAAGAATGTGCACCACACGGAGTGTGGCTGGGACGAACTCTGAGTGGAAGAGGCTCTCAAAGACCGTCCACGGAAGAGATGCCTTGTCATGCACCTCAAGCATTAAGCTCCACCATCTGCCTGCTGCCACGTGTAGGAGGCTCACTACAAGGATCACCATGAGGTCAGCTGGTGTCCCTACTAACCTGAAAACTCGAACAACCGCCTCCAGAAAATCCTCGGCTGCCTGAGGGTCCGTCTCCCCGCAGAACCTAGGCGGTCTCTGACGCTGAAACTTGTGCAGTTCACTAAGGTGATGTGCACTCTTAGCGGCTGGGGCTGGTGGCATTTGTGGTTCGACGGGTAGTGGTACTGCCGGTGCCTCCACTAAAAAGGGCCCTGCACCGAGGCCTCGTCGCTCGGTGGGATGTCATCTCACACAAAGCTTGGAACCCTAGCTGGCTACCATCATGGGGCCATCCTGAAAAGAAATAGGTTCACCACAGTCAAAACAGTATATCTGGTGAGTTGACACAATGTAATCACAAAGAAAACTTTTGAAAACACATGAAATCAATGTTTTCGTGCAATGAGTCGGAAATCAGAAGTCAGGGTCCTGGTGTACGGATACTTCGGCCGACGCACCAACACTGGACTTCCTGGACTGATAAACACACTCAATTCCCTTAACACTATTGATTCACATAGAAGAAAGATCATTGTTCTGAGTTCTTCGGTAGAACTGAACTCCTCTGATACCAATTTTTCACGACCCGTCCTCGGGACCCGTGATGTGACTACCCCGAACCCGCCTCCCATAGGCCAGGGGATGGTGACTAGCACCAAAGGTGTAAATCCTAGAAAAGGGGAAGGCAGTGACTTATAAAGTAAAAAAACCCAACATAGTAAGTTAGCAAAAGTAAACACTAAGTAAAACTGGGTACAATAGTAAATGCGGAAAGTAAATGGGCTAGAATATATACCCCAACTGAAAGTAAAGTACAACTGGAAAGAAAGTACAACAACTGAAAGTAAAGCAGAAACGTCGAGCCATCCACTAGAAGTCCCACCTAAAGGGTTGGTATATATAGCCTCCTCACCTCCTCGGGTCTAGCCGTCTGCTCCGTGTACGTCTCGTCCAGTGGTCCACCTCCAGGTACCGACCTGCTCTACAAGCCTCAACCACGATCAGCGCTGTCTGTCGTCTGCATCCAACACAATGTAGTGTGGGCATAACCCGTGCACGGGTGAGTATACGCTACTCAGTAGAGACCCCGAGACCCCCAAAGGTCTCCCAGAATCCACAAAGGATAATCCACAAAGGAAAGATACAATCACGATGTAACATCCAACACTACATAGGTATGTGCCCATACATATACCTAAGTCATCAATTCCAGTTCGGCTCCAACATCTGAGCCCAAGTTTGATCACGTCCATACAGGATAGTACAATCCAATCCACACAGTAAAGCACAACACAATCCACATAGGAAAGCAAGTAAATCATATTAAAGATAATGAACGAAAGTCGAGACTCAGCTCACACAGGTATACTTCTTCGTAAGGTGATAGAGATGATCATATGTACCCACTGATTCATCTAAGTTGGGACCCACATAAAATACTAAACTAGCTAATCTATCAGACCCACGTAGGATACAAGTATAGCTACTCTGTCAGACCAACGTAGGATACCACAATAGAGGTCAAATACTGTCGGACCCTCGTAGGATACAAGAATAGTAATACTGCCAGACCCACGTAGGATACAAGAACATTAGTCATAATCGTCGAACCCATGGAGGATTTCAGTATGGTCTTCATCGCTACCAACCCCAGGGAGGATTTCAGTACAGTCGTCATCATTGTCGAACCCACAGAAGATTTCAGTGCAATCGTCATCGTCGTCGTAGTCACAGCTAGCTCTAGGGTTCCCGCACACAACATACTCGTTTCAAAGAGGGTCCACTCCACAAGCCAAGTGGTTGATACATCAACTGACACGTAGTCCAGATTTTTTGTATCCCAAAGTTCCATCTCATCGATAAAAACTCAACACGACAGAAGGCATGTTAATCGGACACCGAGTCTGAGAGTTATCAGCTTTTTTGTCCTAGGGACCCAATTGGTTATTATGTCAAAACCAACCTGATCATACCCCAAATGTGTCCAAACCTCGATCAGAGTAAGTTAAAAGGTCTGTCTCACCAAGAGGAATCCATCAAAGTCGATGGCACGTCAATCGGACGTCCGGAGCTCAAGTTATATATGCTTTCGCTTCAAGGGCCTGATTGGTTTCTGTTCGAACCAACCCGGCCATACCCCTTGTTCTCCTAAACATTGAGTGTAATATACCGAAACGACCGCCTCGATCTAAGGATCGAATCGAAACTGACAGTTCATTGATCATAGTTCCTAATCCCATGTTATGGGCATTTAAATGAACCTATTCGGTATTAGGGGGTGTTGGGCCCAGACCGACCCGTCCCCAGACCCCCTAGGTCGGCCCGAACCAGGTCGACCCGACCCGAGTCTAGGTTCGGCCAATTAGGGCACATAACGGCCCGGTGGGCATGGCCTGGCCCAGCCTCCGCAGCCCGGCCTGACCTGGGCGGCCAATTGGTCTGGCGCGGGCGTGGCCTGTGTGGCCGGGCAGCTCGGCTCGGCCGAGTTGTCATGGAAAGGGTGGGGGGGCGTGGAAACGGTGTCCCCATGTGGGGGTTGCTTCCTCTTGCTAGCCGGGGGTTACGAACCCCGATTTCTAGACCTGGACGACCGTAACGGCCGACTAGGTTGTCGCGCGCTACCAGCCGGTCCCGCCCCCTATGAACCAGCCGCCGGCGGCTCCGGCTGCCCTCTCCTACACCGCTACGGCCAGAGGGCACAACCTTGGTCCGACCGGCGCGGGGCGACAGCGCCGCGCCCCACCGCCGCGGCCCTGCTCCGGCTGCGGTGTCCTCGTGGTTTTCCGGCACGGCACAACGGCTCTGCACCCCTTCGCTGCGGCCCGACTCCGACTGCGGGTTCGTTCAGCCTCAATGGCGAGGCGCGATGGTGCCACGCTTCTTCGCATTGATTCTCCATGTTCCCATGCGGTGCTGTTGCACTGTGCTTCCTTTGTTCGTGCCGCAACAAGAACAACAACAATGAGGGAGAAGGGTCGGCCATGTTCGTGCGGTCCGACCTCCTCCCGTTATAACGATAATAGGAGGCTCAAAAAAAGAATAAATATCCACATCAAGAAAGGGAAAATTTAATCCATAATATTTGAACTCAAACCCCTACCTCAAGGAGTTGTCGAACCAAGAACTTCACAGGGAATGGACGTTACAGAAGATGCCGTCACCGAATGAGGCTCCATACACGTCGTCGGTGAACGCCCAATGAAGAGCGACGTCTCCCTTCCTTTGATACGGGAATAAGAGCAAAGGATGGCGTGTCATCGTTCTTCAGAGATCGGTGTGACGACATTCTTCGTTGAGGTAGAAATGTTTTTCTCCGAAAAGATGAAGTTCTTCCAATGTGATGAATGACCCCCCCTCTCAACGCAACGATGCAACCAAAAATAAAATAAGGACTTTGCCTTATTTTATTACCTTTGACAACATTTTTAAATTTCAAACATTCAAAATGAATTCTATACATTTGATTAAACTTAACTTGTCAAATTAAAATGGAGTGTTGGCAACATTAATAACATGAGAGGTTTTTTTAAAAGGAGTTATGGAAAATGAAAATGTGGGGGCTTGTGTGGGCCCCCACCTCATCTTAAATCCTCAAAAGGGGAGTTAGAACATTTGTGCATCCCAACCCAACTCCATCACATGGGATAAACCACTTATGAAAGTGGAATAAAAATTTTAACATAATTTTTATTTCACTTTAAACTTAATGCCTTTTTTTAAAACAACTATCCCCGAGCAAATGCTACTCCAGAAAAGGGATTCGTTAGAAAATGTTGGCGCTGCGTTTCTATTGGTGCCCTCAGATTTTGATTCCGAGCACCAGTTCAAAAGTTAGGAAAACCCGTTCGTTCATTTACAGAACGTACCCGAGCTAAACTTCGGAAATTGATTCTGGGCACACCGGGACTCGGAATCCGGTGCCCTTAGAAACCGCGTACTCGTAAAATCCCAATGAAAATTAAGAAAAAATTTCCCCTGAAATTTACAGGTCTTCACATCATAAACCATATTTTTTCATAGGGTTCACGTCTAACAGAAAATTATTGAAGCCCACCATTAATGTTTTTTTATAATAAAATAAAAAAAAATATCTGAACAAATAGTTTTTCTTAAGATTTTAACATCCATTAACTAATGGTATCATAATCTAAAATAATGCTCCCAACACCTCAAAATTAATCATCATGCATATATTACTAAATAATCATCTATAGAAAATTATTGGTAAACTAAACACTTTCTATTACAACCTTGGACTCTTATTCCCGGCTCCTAAATGGAACTATGTAAAAAGATCCATCATGTTCAACTCTTATGAGGATTTTTTCATAGATAAGGTCATTAGTTTGATGATGATAATATTTGCATGAATTTATATTGTATTTAAATATTTATAAACAAACCATAGTTTAATTTTATGCTAAACCATGACTTTTTCATAGGTTTGTATGATTTTTAATGTTAATTTCTAAAATGGCCTATATTTTTATATTACTATTTAAATTTATTTATATATATTGAACATAGTATTTTATATAATGAACTAAATTTTGAAATTCCTTTTGTCAGATTCCTGAAACCGTTGGATACATTTCATCCTTATGTATCCAAAGAATAATCCATCTTGTGGATTATCAGTTGCATCCAACAATCAGTTCCTTAAAAACTATGCATAGATCTGGAATCTTTTAAATATGAGCTTATATATTAAAATGGGATTGCCCAAAAGAGATCAAATTCGATAAGGGGAATATAATGTATCTAAGGAACAAATTTTAGAGAGTATTTTGTGCGATATTTATCATTATTCAAGGTATTTAATTCATTAAAATGTGAGAATTTTGATTATAAAGATTCCCCAAGATAGAATTAATTTATCAAGGTAAATATTCAATTACACCTACATCTGGTGGACAATCCAGCATAAATTTTGAGGTTTCAAATAGGAAATGAGTAGAAATTAATTTTTTAAGAAACAAAATTCCAATTATTACGTTAAATGGATTTCACATGCACATTCTCCTGCTGATCAGATTTGGAGAAAAAACATTAACCACCCCCTATAAATGAGTGTCTCTTATCATTCTAAATGGGTTAGAAAACATGTTGTGGGTTTAATGAGTTTCATGAGATTTTATTTTTGATCACTTTATTCTATTACAACAATTTTTGTGGTGGTTAAATCGATTATGGTGAACAGTCTCCCCATTTTATCTTCCATTGATTCTTTCTTATTGTTGAACATTATCTTTCCCTTAACTATTTATGTTATTCATACAGGGGATCATGGAATATATTGTAGTAGTTAATGAAGAGGTATCATAGATAAAATAGGGAAAGTAATTGCCATATATGCAATGTTCTTGGTATAGGGGTGATGAAAATTGAAACGACATAGTGAGTTATAGAATATCACCTAATTTAGTTGAATATTGAGAGGAATTTTGAATAATGATCTTAATCAACACAATCTCCGAAGATCTAACATAGTCCTTCATTCTATATTCTTTAAATATTATGTTATTCATTTGAAATATATATTTACTATCTATATTTTTGGAATAATTTTAAACAACCAATTTATATTAGTTTGTTACTGGTATATTAGTTATATTATAATTGTGACAATAGAAAAATATACATATTGAAGGGGCCTCCATGTGATCGAATGTAGTTTGTGACACTATGATACATTCATAGTTAAAAAATATTTTATATAAATATAGGATTGTGATGAACCCCAACTTTCAATGTTTTATGGTATATAAAATGAATAAAAAACCCTATAGGTACACCATCCAATTCCTCTTTTAAATAATGATTTTTTTGAGAGATGATATAACATACACTCTTGTGGTAAAAAATTTGATAAAAATTTCTCTAAAAGGAAAATGCCAAAAAATCGTCAGTGTGTGAATCATGTATTTTAGTTCAAGTATACAAGTTAGGTAATTAATCTATTGTGGAATAACCTTTCTTGAGCCATATCCCATAATTTGATCACCCTAAAATAAACATAACAAAAAAAACCTTTTGCATCAAAACATAACACATAAACATACTCAACCTCTAGAGGAGTCAATAATGGAAAAAAATTAAAAAGACATTCAAACTCAACAAAATAAATCATAAATTTATAATTAAAAGTGAAATAGTCGCTTATCTATTGAGAAACGTAATTAGTGTAGAAAATTTTTAAATCCTCCAAAAAATGATAATGCCCCACTAAACCTACGATGTACATAATATTGAATGAAATCCTTTGTTTCTAGCATGTCATAAAATCATTCATCTTCTCTAGATGAACTGAACCACCATTTTCTAAGAACATGTTTCCCATGAAATTCAGTTCATTAATTTAAAATCAAATTTTGATATCTTGGAAAAAATTATGTGATTTAAAATCATTTCTAGATAAATTATTAGATGACGCAAATGATACTCCATAGACATTGTGTAAACCAGGATGTCAACCAAAATAGCACTATGATTGTGTTATGAAACTCATGGATAATACTATTAATTAACTTCGCAAGGACGAAAGAAGAATTTATTACAAACCATAGTATTAATATATACTCATAATGTACATACCTACTACAAATTGTGGTCTTCTTAATGTCAAATTCCATTAATCTGAACTGATGGTAACTAGATCAATATTTAATTTTTAGAGAACATTTGACATGTTTCAATAGGTCAATTAGATCATCAATCCAAGGTAATGAATACCTATTCTTCATGATGATTCTATTTAATTTCCAATAACCCACACACATAGAATTTTTCAATTATCTATCAATGCTAAGAGAACAAACTCTACAAATTGTGATGCACTCATGCATATAAATCCTTTACTAAAAAAAATAATCCAACTAGGTATTTAATTCTTTTAATTATACCAGTTCCATATTGTGAATAGAAGCATATTATTTGAGTACAAGGTGTAAAATAAATTGAAATATATACAAATATTAAAAGTGGAAAAAATATAGAAATTTTAAGAATTCACGTCAAAAAACTAAATGATAATTAGAGGGAGATTAAAAAAATTCCCACTCCAAATAAAAACAAACCTTTTGATATTAATATAAAACATTTGGATATTATGGTCCATTACAACGTGACCACAGGTCCCATTCATCCAAAATAACATGGGACACCCCATAGGGTGATGTAAATGAGACATGATGAAGATTTAATTCCATTAATGATTTATTAGAAATGGCCCAATCCATCATATCAATGATGTTAATAAATTTCATTTCGAGAGACATAAAAATTCCAGGAAATCTCAATATTAAATATAGAGATGACACAAACATTAGAACAGAAAATCCATAAATATCATTATTCATAGTGTTATAATAATATCCCTCACATATGATAAAACATCCTGTGAAATATTGTACAGTTTCACAATACGATTCTATGTAAATGAGTGACACGCACTACTATAAAATAAAGAAGTCAATAAATATGATGTAGTTGTGATTCGACTTCTCTATGTCATTGTACCGGCAACATATTCCTCTAGTGACTCATTCATAGCATGAAAAACATTCATTCTAGATTCATGTTTCTAGAAACCCTATGTTCATTAATAATCTAATTATGAAAAAATACTTTTAAGAACTAATGAAAAAATTTCACTATGTGGTTAAAAATTTAAATGATATCATTTCTACAAGATTCATGAGAAATCCAAAAAAATTATATCTGGACAACTTAGGAAAAACATGTATCAAATTCAAAACCATTCTATATATGGAAGAAGTATTAGGGCCTCTTATATTTATTATTAATGGATTAGAGGATGATTGTTTTTGAAAAACACCATGAGTGTCATAACACTTAATATTTACATTATTTTAACTTATAAAACCATCATTGAGAGAAAAGTGAACTCTCATCAACCCTGAAATACTATCTTGGTCCTGATCAAAAGTCAATACCCAATCCAAATTAGTGATCTATAAAGTGACATTGAATATTAAAACCTATGAATATATATTATGTTGGAGACCTATATCGAACTGTCACACCAGAAACATCTCTTTCAATATGATCTAATTTTCACATACTCATAAAATATATTTTCAAACTATGAAATGGTATGATCAGCATGTCCAAGGTTGAAAAACTCCATATACATAGCCAATACCATAGATATCTAATAAAACTAGTCATTAAAAAATTCAGTCAACTCAATATGATCATTATTTTTTATCATTGCAATAAAATCCCATGACCTCCTTCGTGGAACATACAGTTTGATGGTAAAACATTTCAACTCATTATCTTTAAGAATTTCTTAGAAATCAAAAATTTTATCTATATTGTTTGAATAATACTCAACTACTATAATACAATAATTTAATTGAAAATACAGTTTAATATAGTTTAGAAAATACAAAAAATGTTTTTGGGATTCCCCAAATTGAGTTTCCACAAATAAAGGATGAAAAATAAGGGGTGAACATGTTTATCCCAGGTCATAGATAACACAATTAACAATATGAAAGAATATTATTCTTTATGTGAAGATCTGCTCACTATTTTTCATCAGTATCTTCATCGTAGAATATATTTGAACATATTAATGGAGGCATGATTCTACAAAACATCTATAACCAAAACTGATGATATCAGAATATTACTCAGATCAATAAATGAAACAATAGAAATGGGAATATCAATCCCATCATAAAATAAACCCTGATTTGGATTTTAAAATAGTAAAAATAAAAAAGTAAAGAAACATCTAAACTTATTTCAAATTTTCTCAAAGTCACTCTTTCCAAATACCCATGTATAATTAAATCTCATTATGACATGATATAGAAAATAACTCACTCTCAACTTACTATTATTTCATATTGAGACATCCCAAATCACATACTAATTTTACAGAAAGTTTTTAAACCTACATATCTAATTTCATATTGTGAATACCCATCCTATATATCATTGTACCCTAATACCCAAATAACATTGACATTTCGGGAAGGGAATTACTTACCACTACATGATGGAGACTAACATTTGAAAACATAAAAGAAAAAATAGAAAATTAATTTTCCACAATAATATAAAAAGTATTATAAAAAATCCAAAATAACAAAGTATGAGACACATATAATTAAATTAGTAACAAACAGAATGATAAACATCCCTGAGAAATATACATTTTCATCTAGAAAAAACATAGAAACCCATGTGTATTGATTAGAGAACATGGATTTGGATTCCATTCGATGGAGGATTTCAATGGGGGTGGATATGTCATGTATCCGATGGTCGACAATGACAGGGGTGAGGTCCAAGTGGTATATGAGGTACTGATCTTGGGAAAGAAAATAACGGGTGGAGATAATAAAGATAGGGGAAATCTATTGTTGTGGAAAAAGGAGGAGGAATGACCCACCAGATCGGTAGTGGACTACAATTCGGTGGGTGTGGGTCTTCATGGAACTGGTGAGGCAGAAAAATTGATTACATCGAAGGTTTCAGATGTGTTTAACAGGCTGAGGGGTGATCTCGCGGGTATCTCTAACTGTGGTGTGTAGGAAGAATATGTAATGTATCAACATGTGGATATTCTAGTGTAAGTCCAGATAAATGGGGGAAAATTGATCGTGGATCTGACATCAGATAGTGAGAAAGTTGTTTTGTATGGATTGGTTACTAAGAATCCATGGTCGGGTAGTTCTGATGTTTACAAGGGGAGGCAGGGGTCCGATAAGGATACACCCATGCCAAATAGAGGTGGGATTAAAGGGTGCTCGGACTGGATTTGGATGTCAATTCCCTTCGTCAATAGGTTCGATGTACTTCCAGAGGCCGATGTGTGTTATGATTCTGATAATCCAGCTGAGAAAGACGAGGTTGACATGATGGTTCCCAATGTGATTGAACACAACCACCTGACCGATGAGGCTTCAAGTACAAAACGTAATAGGGGTTCTAGGAGGAGGAATGAGAGGAAGTATTACTCCTCACATCCTCCTCCTCTATATACTCTATCTACAAAGATGATGAGTGATAAGAAGACGACCATGGAGGTTTTGATCCATCATAGGATAGGGGAAGAAGATTGTCATTCCTTGGTTCTTCTTTTAAATTACGATGAACAAATTAATAGAAAAATATTCATTTTTCAAAACAAATATGTAAGAGGTAGATAATGTGATGGAGAGGTCTCTAGAGGTGTCTCTCAATAAGGATCAATACTCATTGAATAACAAACATGTCTCAATTTTTAGTAGAGGATTCAACCAAGGAAAGATCATCATTGAGGAGTACATTCAGTCTTGGGACCAACTGGATTCTGCGTTTGATAAGCTGATATTGGAGGGAGTAGACATATAGATTTCATCCTTATTGTGGATACTATTTAGGGAAATAGATTTAGGTAATAACAAGTTTCTTGTTAACATCTATGTTTATGTTTATGGTTTTGGTTGGTTCATTGGGGAGAAATGTTTGTGTGAGTTGTGAAAACTCTGGGACCCACTTTTTGTATTACTTTTTTGTGAAGTTTGTACTTATTTCCATCACTCTAAATAGACCAGCTCCGAATTCAGATCTGATCATGAAGTCTTCATTTGTGCAGGACTTTTGGATTTGGATGTTTTAGAGGGTATGGATTTTCCATCATTTCAATGACTGTTAACTTCTTCATGGGGCTATTTTCCAAAGGGTGTCATGTTGTTGAAGGATTGTCGTCATGACATACTTACTAGGGTAGGGCAGGCCCAATAGTTTTCAAGGGTTGTATGTGGTTGTTCAGTAAACTGTTGTGGCTTCTCACTCTTCCCCGAAATGTGTTTTGATAATAAATATTTAATTTCTAGTTAGTAATAAGTAGAGAACATCTCAACCATTAATTATCCTCACTCCACTATCAAAATGATAATAAACATCCACCAAATCCTTGTTTCACATTACTTTTTCTCATAGATATCATAATAAATTCTAAAGATGCATAAAGAAAAATAATGGTTGTGAGATAAATTCCATGAAGGGTCTCACAAAGTGTTTCATAAAATATGGAAATAATTTTTTTGATTTATTCTATCCTTTACAAGAAAATAGGGAATGTAATTAAATTTTTTTATAACATATCATGATTTCATTCAATGGATAGAATCTATATAAAATAAGAATTCAAATTAGACTATTGATCAATATATAAAAACTGGGTTTAATAAAATTTTTAGCATGAATAAAATATATCACATTAAATGTCATGAATATCAATCAAATTACCCGTAGCACCATGGTAAAATGCCCTATGGTATGATAGTTAATGGTGATATTATTTCTCACACATCTCATTAGTGATCACAACTAATAAATAATGTGTTTTGAAAATAAACACCATAATAGGGGAACCCATTAAGGGATATCATTCAATATGACAATAGGGGAACTCATCACGAGAATCCTAGGTTAACATGGATTAACTAGAGGTATCATCAGAATTCTAGTAAAAGGGGAAAATATTCAATTATTATTTTCCTGACCACACAACAAAAAAACCAGATCTCATGTACATCAATTAATTATTCAATCAATCAAATTCGAAATCCATATTTGAAAATATAAATTAAAATATAATATCTCAACTTTAGTTTTCAATATTCATTTATCATTTGATGGTCAAATAAGAGAATTTTATCATTTCATTCCATTTCTAAAAAAATCATTTAATTTAGGATATTCTACAATTATCAATAAAAACATCATAAAAATTATTTCCAAAACAAGATATCATCTTTCACATAGTCACCAATAAATATCAATTCTTTGTAAATTTGGGTTTCATTTCAATTTTGATACCCATTTCATATTAAATAATATATCATAAAAAATATTGTTTTAAATAAAAGTTAAAAAATTTAATTTAATAAATAAATTTAAGGTATCAATTAGTGGGAAAAAATTATGGATCATCCTACCATTATATCATGGAATCATAATGCAAAACTCTTTTAATGGGGATATTTAATGATGAAAGTGGATAAAGTGATCTAGGAAAGAAACTAAGATTCAAAATACTATAAAATATAGTTTATATCCATTAATTACATGATGATATATCTAACAATAAGTGGAGTGATTGATAAATCAGATGAAACCACACGATGGGAGACCCACATGACTGGAGGAGATCAAGATATATCAAATGCACATTGATATTTTATGTAAATCGTTTTTAGGTGTCAATTTCTCGTCATAATTGCCTCTAATATATGAAAAATCATCTTAGGATTGAATAAGATGTTTTGGATTCATAAAAAGGGGGATTCTGAATTTTAAAATAAAAACAAGATCATTAAAAACTATGTACTTGTTTATCTAGGTAGCGCCAAATGCTAAGGAAAACTATGCATCCTAACCATGCTACTAACCAGTCCTCTCTTGGGGTTCATGGTTAAAAAAAATAAAACTAACTTTTCACAAACCATGAATTACCCACATTCCACAGGTTATATATATTTTACAGGTGGTATTTTACTTATAAAAATGTACTCCCAAAACATATTCCTCCATATAGAGGATCTATACATGGAAAATGGTTTTCTGGGCCATGCAACACCTGTTTTCCAAATCGTATACCAACTATGTGAAGCCCAAAGGGTTCCTAAAATTCCATAAATTTCACTCGATGCAACAAAAAATAGAACCCCTAAAAGGAAATCAAAATATGGTCATGGAATTCCCAGAATATGGTAACATGATATTAAATTTTCATAGTCATAATTATGTCATAAATAACATCTAAACTCATTAGTTATAGAAGAATCTGTTTTAAGGAAAACAATTAACTTATATAAATCTCATGTAATGTTGTGAAGCTATAACAAATAAAATATTTATAATAAAACATTAATACATGATTTAAAAAATGAATTAGAATTAAAAATGACATTATTTATCAAAAATAATAGATATCTTAATAAATCAATTATTATCAAAATTCACTAAAAAATAATTATTTTCAGAAAAATTCAGAAAATTAAACCAAATATAATATTAAAAATGATAGAAATATTCCATTAAAAATATTAATAGGTTTACCTGTACAATTTTAACTTTTTGTTCTATTTAAGTATGATATCAATGAAATTACATTTATTTAAATAGTAATATATCAATATAAAAGGTGTCATATTTACCCCTCCCCCATCCATTTGAATTTATTTTTTAATATTCCATCAGGAAGTTAAAATCATTTAAGGATACTTCGGCTTAATCACATCCTCAGTTTCCCACATAGATTCCATAATATTACTTTTTAGTGTAAGACATTGATGAATTGATTTTTATTATTTTATATATAGACAATATTTTCACAAGGTATATACATAAAACACAATGTGAACATGGGATATATTTGGCGGATGTATCTATATATAATTTATCTTCCCAAAAAATATACATTTTTTAAAGGGACTGATATATATTATGATCTAATTTCCCTTATTTTTAAATCTCATATCATTTTTCCAAATATATATTTTTAGTAATACTTTTTTTACTAAAATCCTAGTTTATATATGTGGATGATGATTTTTTTTAATAAATTTATTGTCGACTTATAACTTCCCTCAATTTTTTTTAAATGGATATAGTTTTATCTTACATTTCATTAGCATTATTTGGTCCCAATATCATTCTATCACCAAATCCATCCCAACACATTAGTTTTTTGGACAGTACTCTTTAGATGGACTCATAGGGAGTCATATGAATACTCAAGTGAGTTCTATTATTGTAGTTTAACTATATCCATTGAATGAGTTGGTCCCAAAAACCATTCAAATTTAAAGAGAATTTCATTAAAATTTATTATATTATTTTAATATTTTTCTCAAATTTTCAATCTATATAGGGATGATAAAATGTTTAGAAATGTAACATTTTTATCTTAATCTTATTGAAGGATTTTATAGAAGTTTGAGGTAATCCTCATATCTCAATCAGATAATATTGGGAGTGATACTCTTTATAAAATCACAAAATCATTAATGAATTATCATGTCAGATGATCAATTGAGAAATCCAATCTACAAGATGTAAAATGCACTGATTTCTTGGATAGATTTACTGCAACCCAAATAAAATTATTCTTTTTATATATTATGGAGACCTCAATGATTAAATCAATTATAATGTTTTCAAATATCTATTATAGTATGGTTATTAGATATAAAACCCCCATATACTTTTATCTATCAACCTTAACATATTGACATACCTGGATTCTTGTAGCATACTCTGCATGATACATTTTCATGTTATCCAAATCTATATATATCATAATTCAACCATAATGAAATTTAAATTTTTAATGATGATATTAATTTAAGATATCCTTCTTCAATTCTATTATTAAGGTGAAAGATATTCAGTTTTATAAACATTATCATTCAAGAATTACCATGGTTTAATTCCATTATATTTTTAGCATTTTTCTATAATTCCACATCTTCCTTTCCCAATGTTTTAGTATAATCAATGATGGATTGTTGAAAATTCATTTTAATAAGATAATATCAATCCAATTTATTAATAACATCACAATCCCACATATTAAAATATTTAAATATTGGATTTATTACAAACTTCATCATGGGAAAACAGTCATAATCTATTCGACATTGTGAATCAGCCTCATTGTTCTACTTCCATGGAGGTAATGAATTGAACAATCAAAAACATCAATCAAATCCAACCATCATCTCAATAGAATATTATACTCTTTCCTGAAAATAAATAATTCAAAATTTTATGGTCACCATATATATAACACCATTGATTATTTATATTTTGAATCTATATCTTTAATGTAAAAATTATAACTTTAATTTTCACATCTTGTTTCAAGTAATTCAACTCATTATTTATTATTTTTTGGAGTCATAATCTTTCACTAAATCATTATGCATGAGTAAGCATCACAATCCCTTCTTTAATGCACCACCATATGAAAAAACCTTATCCAATATTGGGAAGTTTAGTCACATGCACACATTACAACCTCCTATTCGGTTATTTGATAATCACCTCATGTTCCATATTCCATAATATCCCAATGACTTCCTAGATTACATAGCGAGTGGATTAGATAGTCATGTGAAATCTATAAAAATATGTTATGAGTATTTAACCATCCCATTCAATCCACATAACTTAGTTATTATAGTTTGTATAGACTACTGATTAATAACTTCAATCATTAATTTTTTTATCTATATACCCTATATTGATGACATATTAACTAAGAATGTGAAATTTTATATCTGAAAATCACACTTGGTAAAAATTACGAATATTTTCTTCTTCCATAGAATCATCAACACAATTCTCATGATTTATTAATGATATTTATTTTTCTTCAAATATATAACAATTTATTCTCCAGAAACTATAAAAATATTTTCAAGTTAATATATAATGTCCTTATTAATTAAATCCATGAAGATAATAGGAACATTTATATGTCTAAATGGGATTAATATATATTCATAATTACAATAACATCTATGGAATGATATATTGGCTGTATACATCTTCTTGACTCATACCTATAATATATTCAAATCAAATATCAATGATAAAAAAATATCAATCTCTTTATAACTAAGAAAAAGGATTATGAATATGTGGTACAATATACTTGTTATTAATAGTGATTTTTCAATCAAAACATAATAAATGAAAAAATAAATTGAACCATATTTCTAATTATTTAAAATAATATGTGATCCCCATGGTGAATTATAAGGCCAATTTAATAGCATATATTTTCTATCTTAAATTTTCATCTAGTATACATCCAATCAAATCATATTCAATCAATGTAGAGTCAGTGAAAATTGATTTCCAATCGGTATGAGTTATATTGAAAAATAAACAGTACAATTTAGGGAATGACTATGAAACCCTTCATGAAATTTATATATAAATTATTATTTATTTGGAATATATTCATTTCTGTGTTTCATAAATAATATTTGAGATAAAAATCCCTAATAAAGATGTTGTAAATCCCATATTAGGGATTTATTTTCTATTGGGAGTTTTTGTTCATCGTTAATATAATATACTATTATATTTTTATTAATAATATCAAATATATCTTCAATTCCACAAAAATTGATATGTTCTATAAAATGAGTGATATAACACAAGAATAGTGTTTTATATAAATCAACTTGGGGAACAATAACAATATTTTGTGGAAGAAAATTTCCATAAAATTCTTTCAATGAGTGAAAAGAGAATGAAGTTGTGATAAACTAATTATTATTACATTTTACTGCTAATTAAACATCAAATAATTTATTTGGTTCAATGATACCCATAAAATATTCTTCAAATATATAATAAAATTTAGTACCAAAATGAAATAAATCCTTTGATGTTTTTTATTGAATGATATCTGTTGCATTCATCTCATCTATAATGGCTTCCACTTCAGCAGTTCTTAATTCATATTCTTTGACATCATAATGTTTTTATTATATTTTATGTTCCCTTGATAATTAGATAATCATTTGGGATAAACCATCATTCCTTTAAATTTGAATTCTTATATAGTAGTAGATTTATTCATTACCTATTAGTGGTTATCTATATGACCCTTATCTCATCACATAAAATAAATTTTCATGGTACTAAATCATATTCCATGATGTCAAATTCTAAAAAAATTCATTATTGAATTTTTTATTTTTTTATTCTTTGATGCATTTAAATATTCTGGCTACTCAACAGAATAGTTTATCTACTCATTTACAATAATATCATATAATCTAGTAAATTATTAATCTATATTGACTGAACAAGATTCCATATCATAATATCATTAACAAATTTGTGAAATCTTATCTTATAAGATTCCCATCATAATCCCATCAATAAATCGGACAATATTTCATTCTATTTTTTGTATGTCTCAAAATATTATTGTGTAAGAATGTACATCTAAAATAATACTTTACCATGAGTTCATTTACAATATGATTTATTTTTAGGATCATAATATCAATTTCTCATTTCTAGTCATTGGGATGTATTTTATAGAGAATATTACATCAAAAGTTCTATATTTAACAACTTCTATTTCTTCATCCTCTATAGTGTTTCTGACTAATTCCTACTGTGCAGCTCTATCTACATTTGAAATAATAAAATTCCAGAATTACCTTTCAATATTCATTTAATTGAAAATCCTTTAATATCTTCTCACTGGATTTAATTAATTTTCCAATTAAAAACATAATAGTTTCTCCATTTAAATATTTAAGATTTCATTGCTGATTCCATCTTATATAAGTGAATCAAGATGTAGAACATTAGGTTAGTCCAAATAGGTTAAGTTATTATCATAACCAATGTAATAAACCCTAATATAAAAAATGATATTATCATTTTAAAATACATATATATGCTTTCCCTACTGAAAAATTCCTATATAATCTATAAGGTATGATTGCCATTATTTCATTACGAACTATGAACAAATAATTGAAAAAACATAATGAGATCCTAATTTGCATGAATATTGAGCCATAAAAACATTATAATGGTAAATGATATTAATAAATATTAGGGGTTCCCATAATTCTCATATTACCATTTCTATACAAAATTTATTTCTTAAGGTTTCTATTATACATTATCTAATAAAAAATATCACCACCATAACTCTTCTAACCCATAGAAAGTGACTTAACTATTACGTTACAAATATTTATAAGGGATCTCATGATTAATCATATATCACTTCATAATATTTGAAAAACAAGATATATATATCATTTCCATATAACATTAGAAATATAATATTCATAGAATAAGAATTTTTCTCACTTATTTGATAATTTTTATAATAATATTCTATTGAATAGGATAAAATAATTAATATAATAGGAATTATATGGTTTTTATAAAAATGATTCAATTATTAAAAAATAAGGAATAATCAGTATGAGAATTTCATTATGTTAAAAGACCTTCTATTTAATCAATAATTAGAGCATAAAATTCAATGAGGGATAATATCATTCTAGTAATATTTTGGATAATAATTGTTGCATTGACAATGTAGAAAATCCATAATGTTGGAATTCATGATCTCATACATAATGATAACATTACCATGGACTTGTTCAAATATTGTATAATCGATGGGCTGTTATAAACCAAAATCCTATTTAATAATCTTGGATGACTTCTTTTCTCATGAGACATGTTGATTTATCAAGGGGAAATTTTGAATTGGAAACCACCAATCACTAGATAATCAATGCATTCTTCACATATTGAATGAAGAATTCAATTCATAAAATATAATCCTTATATATATAAATTTTTATTGATAAATTCATATGGAATCTCTAGATTTCCCTAAACAATCATATTACATTAATTACAAAGATGGATATATAGACAAGGTATATAGTTTAGAAAATATGATTATCTATGATACAATTATTATTGATATCTATGAGAAATATAATTTCCAATGAAAATTTATTACAAGAAATTGAATATCCTATGAGAAGATAAATGAACAAAAAAATAATACGGAATATAATATGACCATATTTTCATCAGAAATAGTAGTTTTTTAACATATATATATATTGATTTATTGAAAATAGAATAATAAAATTTATATAACATTAATTTAATTATATTTTCTATAAAACTATTAAATACACGAAGAAGTTACTAAAAATTTTCAAACCTTTATGGCAGATGAAATATTCATTAACATCCTATAAGACAAAAAAACATTCTATTCAACTTTGTTGTAATGAAAAATAAAAAGGATCCTTTAGGAAAACAACAGAAAGATTAATTATGAAGAATTAAAAAATTCAATGAAATCAAAAAATAATCGTAATAATTCATTTTTGAAAATAAAGTGAAATTATTAAATAAATTTTGAGAAATAAAAATATTGATGAAAAAATACTATAAAAAATAAGACCGAGTATTCATTGAAAAAATTTCTATATTATTAGATTAACAAAGAGAGTCTCAATACTATGAAAATAATTTAAATCAATAAATAACTAGTGTATTTGAAGATAAGTGTATTAAATAGATGATATATTATAATATTCATTTAATTAAAATAATGCCAATCCCCAAAAAAGAGATTATTAAATTAATTATTAAAACTTTTGTAACATTAATATATTAACCTTTTTAAATAATAAACATATATAAAATAGTTAATAATAATTAATAAATATATGTTAATTTTATATTAATCCATGGGGAATAATATACACCATACAAAAATAAATTTGTACATAATATCAAATATGTCTTAACGGAGTAAAAATTGAGATGAAATCCTTTACCTCATGTTTTATATTCCAATTATATTACTTTAAATTCATATATAATATATTTATATTCATTAAAAATGTATAAAAGACCCATATAAATATCGATATTATCATATATTCTCCATTTATAATACATTTTCATGCATTTTTTAACAATATTTTATTATTACCATTTTATGGTTGAAAACTCCTTCATTTTTCAAGGATGATTCAATTTGGTAGTTCCATTACAAGTAAAATTCTTATGGTCCCAACATACATAGAATTATAATAATTATATCAATTTAATATATATTCATTATATATATATATATATAATTTCCCTCATAAAAGGTTTATAAATAAAATTAAATTTCATTGTTCAAGGAGATTGTATATTGTATCTACGTGTGAATGAATTGATCCCTTTTATATAATTGGAATGAATGAATGGGAAATAATAATAAACATCTCAAAATTTTTTTTTATGTTATATATATCATTAGTGCCTATTAAATATTTACTTATTATAGTCTATGTATATTGGCAATGATAAATTATTCACATCACATTGCTGACGTGATTGTCCACACATTGGAATGAGAGACATTATAATTTTAATATAGAATTAAATGCACGATGTTAAATGATATTTTATAGTTATAGAATAATTATTATTTCATAAATATCATATATTATCATTATTCTTAAAAACATTCTTCAACCATAAAACATACAAAATATAAATATCATGTAAATCATGATAGTAATGTCATTCAAAAAAAATTTATTTCACATTAATACAAAATACAATATAGAATCTTCATCACAAAATATTTGAATTAATTCAATTAAAAGATGGTATTATTAAATCATTATTATTAAATATACAATAATATATAAATATTTTTATAAATATACCACATATTCAAAAAATTGATTCTAAATTTGATGTAAATGCCTCACTATAATACTTTTAAAGGATTTAATATGAAATTTAATCATTGTTTTTCATTTTAAGAATTTCATCAAAAATTATCATTTGTTGAAAATTAAAATATCATAAAATCTTGGTGAATTACATTTCCAACTCATCATGTATAGGGTTTCTCTATTTTTTATTAGTTATATCTCTTTTATACCATTAATATACACTAATTATTGTATCGACATTGACACTAATAAGGAATAATTTTTAGTCAGGATGACCCATCATGCTGTGGAGAAAACCTTCATTCACGTGTCCTTATCTAAATATTCCAAAAGAAGGACAGTAGATGACAACCCTGATAGGTTGTATTCCATTAATAAATTCAATTTTCTTGATTGAATGTTTTGGGGTGATTATAATGAGGTTCTATAACCTCCTGAAGATAGATATATTGAGATTAAATCCCATGGATGAATGTAATGGTAAATAAAGATACAACCCCCCAGGATAGAAGGATTAAATGTGGGGTTAGAGGGAATACAATCCCTTGTGAGTTTCCACTGTAATGAATTACTATAATAGGATAAATGCATGTTTAGAAATGAATAATCACTAAATGAACTATCAAGTGATTTGAAATTATGACACGGTCCGAGCAATTAGACACTATATTTTCATATAGAAACCCATCTTAGTTATACATCTAAAACCAAAATTTTTTTCTAAAATTGAAATGAAATTAAATGGGACTCCCAAAGATACAATTTGTTATCACAAAATTCACATGACATTATTGAATGATCTGGATAAAGTGAAAGTGTGGAATATGGGAGGGCCTAGCTTTGATTTTACCGTAATCGATGACCAATCCGGGATCAATACGATGATGAATGCCAGTATTCATGGATTGAAATCAAATATTTTGAAAAATATAAGATTAATTCAAGATCCATGAAATAGGATCTTTAAAATCATGTTTATAATTAATATAATATTTTCTAATGAAATTAAATAGCTGGGTATTCCATACTTTCTTCATTTATGATCATTGATCATCCAAAATGACCCTTCCAGAATTCCATTGTTGTGGTTTTTGGGATCCAGAGTAGATTCCCTCAAGTAGTGATCCACACATGATCCAATTGTCTTCAATCAACACCACTCATTAATTGGCTACTAGCATGGAAAAAAGATTTTCTTCTGTCGATCATTCTTTATCACTCGTTCAACAATTTTGAAGATCTTATCTCATTCTTTAGAGGCAGAGATTAAAGGATTCAAGAGAGATAATCTTTGGCTCAACAATCCCCAGTTCCCATGGGGTTGGAACAAAAGATGTACATTTTTATTAAACATCATGGTGGTTTAGATAGAATATTTTATTACGAAACATAAATTAAATGAAATTTTAATTATTAGATTAAACCATGCCCGATAATAATAATAACAGAACCATTATTTGTGGTGCACCAACATGCAAAAAATGGAACCCTAAATGACACCTTGTCCCATATAATTATAACACTATAATTATTATATCATGAGCCAAATATATAAAAATTATTTACAAATATATAAATAACTAATTTATAAATGGACATGGACTTGGTCAGATTAAACTCATATTCCAGTTATTGAACACCCATATGAAATATTTTCATTTCATAAATAATTTTTTTAATATTAAAACTAATTAATAAATATTTATTAACTATTTAATAAGATATAAAAATATATTTTATTCACACTCCAGTGAATAAATATTTATTTAATTTATGTGATCATTTTTACTTCAATAAAATTATTCTTTGGTATTGAGAATAATATTTATTTAGTTAATTAAATTCCAATAGAATTTAATCAAGACCACCAGACACACATAGTGTGTGACCCTCTAATATTTTTTCCATTATTATTAGATAGGATTGCATAATTTCCAAGATTAACATCTTTTAACTAGTCAAGGCACCATAGAGAAAGAATATAAAGTCACAAATAAGACATCCACATAAGACACTCGTCGTGTAGTATAATCTCTTTGTCATAGTATCTCATCAATCTTGTTTCATGACAGTTTCTCCAACCTATATGCATGATAAATCATTATTTGACTACCTAAGAAAAACATGTTGTTACACTATGTACTTGGAATTTAGGTAGATTATTCTATTTTAGTCAATCGGCCCAGATATTAACATCAAAAAATGGAAAGGGAAAATCCTTCATCAACTTATCCATTAATTACATGTCCTTTGTGACACACCAAATGTACCCAACTTCATGCCAATATATGGCATGGATATTTTCATCAGAAAATATATGTGCATGATTCATGAAATGTATAAATGACAATATTAATTTCTATGGACCATTACATCAAAATGCATATTGGAATATATAATGACACCAAAACATGAGAAATTCTTATTAGTGGGTTTGTTCTCATTATCTCTTGACTCAGAGATTACTATGTGTGAACATCATGAGAAGTAGTCTCATATGGTTATGGGTACTCCCACTTAACTGACAATATAATATATTACCATTATATTGTTTCATCCAAATGTAGAACTATGTTTATTAATATTTTCTTATAACCACATTGTTATTATCATAGTGAGAACTATTATGTCCTTATTGATGTGACAAACACTATTAGAAATTAATACATTATAGTCATAAAGAACAATAAACAATATGTGATTTTATATTTAATATTTAAATTCATTAAATATTCATGTAATCAATGATAAAATGGTGGGTTTTATAAAAAAACATTAATAAACTCCCACTTACACTAGAGACAAATGATTACAGTATTCAGTAATCTAGACATCCCAAAATGATCATGTTTCTATATAGTCTTGGATTTAGTCAAGGGGACATCCACATTGTCTTTCATGGAAAATTGCTCACTACAACTTCACCACTCTGATAAAATTACCTTAATAGAGGATAATTCAACAGTATGTTCTTCATCCATTTATGTGACCTTGGCACTACTATGTCACGAGCATTCCTCGGGGCCTGTGTCATGACTACCACATTCCCGCCGTCCATAGGCCAGGGTCTGGAGACTAGCACCAAAGGCGTAAATCCCTAAGATGGGAAGGAATTTCCTTTATAGACGTAACACACACACCAATAGAATAAGATGTAAGCAAAGCACTAATTGAAAACTTTATAAAAGAAGTAGTGCTAAAAGTAAAATGGGCTGGAAATACAAGCCCAAAAATAAAGTACAGGTACAATGGAAAACAAGTACAACTGAAAAATGGACAATAGCTGAAAAGGGAAGCGCCTAGGGCGTCCGCTGAGTATCCTACCTAAAAGGAAGGTACAGAGGTCTACCTCAGCACTCCACATCTATCGGTCCACTTCGTGTACCATCTCATCGTGTGGTCCACCTCCGGGTAACGTTTGGTCCTGGATCGCTCTCGGCCTCCTTTAACACTGTTTGACGTCTGCATCCAACACAATGAGTTGCGGGCATAGCCCGTGAAAAGGTGAGTATAACAACACTCACAAGGGATCCAGAGACCCTTAAGGTCTCCCGGAATCCACAAAGGAAAAACCACAGAAGGAAAGATACAATCACAAGTATCAAAAAACCCTAAATAGGTATATGACCAAACATATACCTAAGTTATCAATCTCAGTTCGGCTCCAACTCTCGGGCTGAAGCACAACCCAGTCCACACAGGATGTAAATTCAATCACATCAATGATAATGATTGAAAGTCATGACTCAGCTGACACAGGTACACATCTTTTGTATAACGATAGAGATGATCAGATGTAGTCACTGATTCATCTAAGATGTCAGACCCACATATGGTACAAGACCAGCTAAGCTATCATACCCACATAGGTTACAAGACTAGCTACTCTGTCAGACCCACAAAAGATACAAGTACAGATATCAAACTACATGACCCACACAGGATAAAAGAATAGTAGTCTTCCTTTTCGAACACATAGAGGATTCCAGTACAATAGTAATCACTGTCAAACCCATGAAGGATTCCAGTACAGTAGTTGTTGTTGTCAAACACACGAAGGATTCTAGTATAGTAGTCAACGCAGTTGCATCCAAATCTAGGGTTCCCGCAGACAACACGATCGATTCCGGGAGGGTCCGCTCCTTGAGAAAAGGGGGCCAATACATCAACTATCACAATTTCCTAAGTATATATATCCTGAAGATCCGTCTCATCAAAAGGAACACAATGCGATAGACGAATAGTCAGTCGGACGCCCTGTCTGAGAGTTACTAGATTTTCTGTTCCAGGGTCCTGGTTGAAATTACGCTCATTCCAAACCCGGACGTCTTCCAATGTTGTACAAAACTCACTGAGAGTATCGCAAAAGAACCATCTCGTCGCAAGGGTCCCAGTTCTGCAGACGGTGCGTCGATCAGACGCACAGTCAAGAAGATATTCGCGTTTAAGCGAAACGAGCCCGGCCCATCAAGCCCAGTGAGTCATGACCCGACCCTACCTGGGCTCGAGCCGCAACTACCCCTGTCATGCCTCCATAGGCCAGGGTTTGGCGACCAGCGCCGAAGGCACAAAAACTCGGGGAGGCCTTTGCCTAAGTACATGTACACACACACACGCAACACACTCAATACAAAAGTGCAGAGTAAAAAAGAAAAGCAAAGTACCAACTGCTATAAATATACCACAATGTGCATCGACCTCTAAAAGTAAAAAGTAATAGCTAAAGGTAAATTGAAAAGAAAAGGGTCAAAACACGCGCCCAACCCAAAAATGTGCCACAACCTAGCAATAGGTTAACAAAAGAAAAACAGCAGGAAGGGTCCCCCACCTGGATGCCGACTCCAACCACCGCACGTCATCCTAGCTCCCAAACTCCTAAGCTCCACTTAAGTCATGACCAACATATCTGATGTCTGAAAGGGAAAACCAAGTGCGGGAAAAGCCCAGGCATGGGTGAGTATAAAAATACTCAGGAGGATACCCCAAAGGCTCAAGGGAAGAAAAAGTAGGTACCAAAGGGAGAGTAGTAGATCGAACAAGAAAAAGTGAAGGAGTACAACTGAGAGTGCAGTAAAGAGTAACAGTAGAGAGTTCAGCTCAACCCAACAAGAGAAAGGAGTTAGACTCGTCCAGACACAAGGAGCTGGAAATAGTGAGAATATGAACTTCTCGTCGAGTCTTCACTACATATAGCTGGAGTGTAGACTCGTCCAACCACGAGAAGGTAGACATGGAAAGCACGTGGCATACCCCACGCGTCTTCACCTCTCCTGGAGGTATAGTAACCAATCCAAATAAGTGGGTACTGGAACAAGGTATATACATATCCATATTCTCAAACAAGAAGCCTGAACAAGATCGTAAGGGGATCTCCATCCCGTAGCTCAGCCCAAGAAATTGAGTCACCATAAGTCTCAGAAGTAACCATAATTGATGCCGAGCATCCCACACATCCGCCCTGAACTACAAGCCAAGGGGCTCAAATCACCACACCTCGACACTATCCGCTTTGGGTGGCACTGACTCACCCGCACAGTTTTAGGTCCCGTCTCCCGGACGTGTCTCGGTGGGGAATGTGTCCCTCATACTTGAGAGTTCTGGGGGAACTTCAATCCACACCTCGTCAATACATCGCAGTCGAGAGGTATCCTCAAAGTCGATAGGCGACCCCCTACCCAGCCCCACTGGAGGGTAATCCCTGAACGTTGACGGGTTCCCACTGGAGGGATACCCGATAAGAGTCGATGGGCGCCACACTTCCCAGTCTCGTTAAAGGGTAATCCACTAGACGGAGACCCTGCTAAAGTCATCAACGAGTCTTGATACCTAGTCCCGTAAAAGGGTACTCCACTGGAGGGAGGCTTGGAATCGTCATCGAGGACCACTTCCCATCCAAGATGGAGGTAAACCCAGCATCGGGGACCACTTCCCAGCCCCGCTAGAGGTAAACCCGGAACCGCTCTGTCTATCCCTACTGGATGGTACTGCTCAGTGAACATCGATGTTCAAGCCATCCCTACTGGATGGTAACCCAGTGGCCATCCCTGGTGGATGGTACCACTCTGGCCACCCCTGCTAGGTGGTACCACACTGGCCAGCCCTGCTAGAAACAAACTCCTAGACAGCCCTGCGGGAAACAACCTCCTGGGTAAAGGATCGGTGCCCGCGTAAAGTGTTGGTCACACCGAATCCACAAGAACTATACCAGGGAACACAAATCACCTCTCTCGGCCAAAACATCTAGAACATAACCAGGGGAAAACCACTCAACCCTGCTGGTTGTAACCATCGTGACCAAGACCAGGGGGAAACTCAACCCTGCCGGTCAACAAATGAGAATGGAATCAGGGGAAAACTCAACACTGTTTGTTAACAAACGATAATAGAACCAGGTGAAGACTCAACCCTACTGGTCAACAAATGAGAACCAAACTAGGGGAAGACTCAACCCTGATGGTCAACAAATGAGAACAGAACCAGGTGAAGACTCCACCCTGCTGGTCAATAGTCGAGATCCGAGGAACCCTCTACGCCGTGAGAGTTCAAAAGTATGGAAAGCAGAACATGACACAGCACACGATGTGTGGCCCCAAGTCAACCCCAATCAAATGCACAAACATTCGCAGGTACATCCATCCACATGTACCTCCTAGCGTTCTCACATACTCCCAAAGTATGCCACGTCTTTAGCCCAAATGCTATCTTACAAACGACACCCAACGTCAACAAGAAGGTGTAGCATAACAACTCCAACTTTACACCTCAACGGCTGAGGCATGGCCAACAACATCTCTTCAAGCATTCACTTCACTCTCCCACGAGTGAACGCGATCACACGCCAAGGGTTCTCTGCAAGAACCGTAGGAAGAACCTCCACTCGTACACCTTTCATATTGCCACATTTAATAAGATCACGTAAGATTATACGCATGTCTGAACAGATTACACCGTTGTAATGCTCGCTAAAAAACACACGAGATCAACTACTTACTCGCCCGAAACGGTCAACCGGAGAATATGGTACTATTCACCATAGCCAGCCCGTGTGGGGCCCTCACCATGATCCCGAAAATGAACAAATGGATCACAGCACTGTGATCCCCTCATAAAACACACGGTATTGACTACTCAATCGCCCAAAACGGTCACCCGGTGAAAAGGGTACTATATAGCATAACCAAAACAGGTGGGACCCACAACACGATCCTGAAAAAGGTCGGGCAAACTGCGCCATCATGATTCTCTTGGAAAAACACGTCAAAAGGACTGCTCACTTGAGTGGAATGGATATCCGGAGAAAAAGATGCATTCCGGCGCAACGCACACGAGTGATGCTACGTGGGACCCGTATCCCGGTCCCAAACCACAATAAATGTATCACACCGCTGCGATCCTCTTGAAAAAGTACACAAGATGGACTATTCACTTTTCTAAAACAGACACTTGGTGATAAAGCTGGAAATCACCGCCAACTCTCAAAATGGACCTCGCGGGTCCCACACCATCATGCAGAATTAAATCAGGCGGATTGCACCATTACAATGCCCTCAGAAAAACACCCAACATCGACTACTCGCATGCCCCAAACTGATGTCCAATGAAAAAGTTGTAAAGCACCGCACCCATCTTGAAATATGGGTCATGGGGCCCACACCTCAACTCCGGTTTCAATGCCCAAACCATCCTGAAAAACACCGGCTCAATGCCAGGGTCGCAACGCCACTTACGGTGCTCAATTCAGACATCGGGTGTGTCTGCGCCGCTCGAAACATGAACCCCCGAGAAATATGTCAGTCTACTTAATGGTTGTGTCATGCCCTCGAGCCCCTCCTCTTGAGAATTAAAAATTCCCGATACGATCTCAAAAATTTCTCCTCGTCGATACGGTTCCACACCCACAGACGAAACACGAATCCGACCCATGGTTTGAATTTTAGGGGCGTTTTAGAATTTATTGGATGAAACGAGGTGGGCCGAGCCGATTCGGCCGGCCCACCCTACCTGAAACGTATCACCATTTAGGAGTTATCCCATTTATTTGGCATTCCTAGTGTGAACGCACTGAAAATTTAATTCTGGCCACACCGGGGCTCAGAATCACACGTCGTTTGAAGACGCTGCTCTGAAATAATATCAATAATATTCCAATGTCTTTTATAGCCAAAAAACTGGGTTCGTACATCATTCCCTCTTTCAAGCTCTTTTTCCTTGAAAAGAAAAACCAAGGAACAACTCAAGGTACTAATCCTGCAGCTGTCTCTTCCATACCCAGAAGAACTCTCTCACAGTTGTGTGCCACCGCGCTCATACCAAAGGATTGGATCCAATCACGTGAGGTCTGGCATCACCGATGTCGTTCATAAGAGCACACACACATCACCTCAAGTGAGTCACATGGGAGACGTCGTGCACCGACTCCTGACTTTGGGGTTTGGGCAAGGTGGTGGTGAACCTTGCGATCCCTTTGCAGGGTCTCAAATGGCCCAAAGGCTCTCGGGGGTCGCTCACCTCCCCGACCGAACCCCTACATCACAATCTGCGACTGGAATCACCTCTTGAACTTGGGACAAGCCTAGTTATTCCTTCCATCAGAATATCCATATGGTGAAACACCCAAGGATATATGGTTATGAAAGATTTAACAGTCGATGTCCCACAACCAAGACCATCTTACATGCTCAGAAGCGAAGGATTCAACACCATTGACTAAAAAAGGTCCTACACCTTTTTACCATACAAACACAGGGTTACACCGACGCCCCGCGTCATTTTGGTAACATCTCAAACAAGGAAGAGGGAGAAAAATCATTTCACACACAGATTCTAACAATTCTACTCCAAACATTAGAATAGCTATAGAGAATACCTCTTATCACCTCATACTCTGCAGGATCGTAGACGGCCAATGCTTGCGGCTGTCCGCGGTCCCAACTGTCAGCTCTCAGAGTCTGACGTGGACGACCTAGTGGTGATGGGAAGACCTCGTAAGGTCATCCTCCACTTCCAACTCCTCTGGCTCCTCTTCTAGCACCACCTCTCTAAGTACTACTCCGATCATGGCGCTGCCTCCATCGTGGTGGTGCACCTACTACCGACCCGAAGCTCTCCGCATGCCTGGTCATGCAGACCCTTTCCAGGTGACCTCTCCCATCGCAAGCATAGCACCGACTCTCTTCAGGCAGCACTGGTGCCCTCTAATGCCACTGTGGTGTACGAACACTCCCCTGAGTCTAGTTTTCAGAAATCCACTAGCGTCGAGGTTCTGTCTACTAATGTCTGCTATCTGCGGAAGACGTCTCAGATCTGTCGAGCCTGCTGCGACCACCGACTGTAGAACGCGACAGAAATATCTCTGTCACCCGTGCCTGCTCTAGCACCCCGACATATGTGGAAATTCCCAAAGGTACTATGACATCATGAATCTCTCTGCGGAGACCCTGCTCGAGCTTCAGCACTCTGAGGATATCATCGTGGACCACGTCCGGGTAAAAGCGTGCACGGTCTGTGAAACTAGTCGTGTACTCGGCCACCATCATCCCTCCCTACTGAAACTGTAGGAGCTCCTGAATCTGAGGAGATCATAATAAGGAGGGAAAAAACACTTCATGAAACATCAACTGAACTTCTCCCCACAAAAGTGACAACTCATTAAGAAACTGAGTCACCAAACTCCACCAACACCATGCTGCTCTGCGGAAAAAGGTTGGAATCCAATGCTACCATGAGATCTACTGGTGTCTGCACAAGCCTGAAAAGGAGAACCACTATCTCTAGCCAAACCTCTGCTGCCTAGGGGTCTGGCTCACCACTGAATGTCAGCGGTTTCTGCCGCTGGAACTCACGAAGTGCTCTCAACCTGCGCTCAATCTTATCCTGCTCTTCTGGACTGTCTGCGGCTCAACATGTGGGGGTGCTGCTATCGGCCCACCCGGAGAATGGTGCACACATGATGGGTCCTGGACTGTGGCCTCGTAGCTCATAGGGTCTTCGTCACGAACCAAAGCTGCTATCCTGGCTGGCTAACTTCGTGGAGACATCCTGAATATTATCAAGGAGTGTTGTGGTAAGATGAGAATATTTGTATATAACAGTAACAACAATGGGGAGCTGACTCAAGAAGGATTGTCAAAGACTCAATCCTATGTGATGCAGAAACCAATTTTCCCTACAACGAGTGTCTCAGCATGCTGAGTTGACAAGTGGATTATCAGGGACCTGGTGAATGGATACGTCGGCCGCCACACCATCACTGGACTCCCTGGCCTGAGAGCTTCTCCTGAGACACGTTAACATTGTTGCCCTAAATCCCAACCAATTACTTTTTAGGGACATCTGAACAACATCCCAAGGAAGGAACAAGCTCTGATACCACCTTTTAACGACCCGACCTGACCCGAGCTCGAGTCGTAACTACCCCAGGCCCGCCTCCATAGTCCAAGGGCTGGCAACCAGCACCGAAGGCACAACAACTCAGGGAGTCCTTTTCCTAAGTACCTGTATACACACACGCTGCACACTCAATGCAAAAGTGCAGAGTAAAACTAAAATCAATGTACCAACTGCTATAAATAAACCACAATGTGCATCGACCTCTAAACGTAAAAAGTTAAAGCTGAAGGTAAAATGAAAAGAAAAGTGAAAAAACACGTGCCCAACCAAAAAAAGTTCACAACCCAGCAATAGGTAAACAAAATAAAAACAGCTGGAAGGGTCCCCCACCTGGAACCCGACTCCGTCCACCGGACACAGTCCAAGCTCCCAATCTCCTCATCTCCGCTGAAGTCACGACCAACCTGTCCATCATCTGCAAGGGCACACCAAGTGCGGGAAAAGCCCAAGAAGGGGCGAGTATAAAAATACTTAGTAGGATACCCGGAAGGCTCGAGGAAAAAACAAAGGAGGTACCGAAGGGTGATCAGTAGATCGAATAGGAAAAAGTAAAGGAGTACAACCGAGAGTGCAGTAATGAGTAACGGTAGAGAGTCCATCTCAACCCAACAAGAGAAATGAGGTAGACTCGTCCAGACGCAAGGAGATGGAAACTGTGACAAGATAAACATCTCATTGAGTCTTCGCTACATATAGCAGGAGATTAGACTCGTCCAACCACGAGAATCTAGGCACGAAAAGCACGTAGCATACCCCACACGTCTTCGCCTATCCTAGAGGGAGAGTAACCAAGCCCACGAAGTGGGTACTGGAACAAGGTATATACATATCCATATGCTCAAACAAGAAGCCCGAACAAGATCATAAGGGGATCTATATCCTGTAGATCATCCCAAGAAAGTGAGTCGCCATCAGTCTCAGAAGTAACCATCATCGATGGCTAGCATCCCACACGTCCTCCCCGAAATACAAGCCAAGGGGCTCAAATCACCACACCTCGACACTATCTGCTTTGGGAAGCACAGACTCGCCCGAACTATTTTAGGTCGCGTCACAAGGACACGTCTCAGTAGGGAAAGCGTCCCTCATACTTGAGGGTTCTGGGGGAACATCAAAGCAGACCTTGTCACTGCCCTGCAGTAAAGAGGTCTCCTCAATGTCGACAGGCGACCACCTACCCAGCCCCGCTGGAGGGTAATACCTAGAAGTCAACGGTTTCCCACTAGAGGGAGACCCAGCAGGAGTCGATGGGTGCCACACAGCCCGGTCCCGTAAAAGGTTAATCCACTAGAGGGAGACCCGGATAATGTCATCGACAAGTCCAAATGCCCAGTCCCGTAAAATGGTACTCCACTGTATGGAGGCTCAGAATCGTCATCGGGTACCACTTCCCAGCCCAGGTGGAGGTAAACCCGGCATCGGGGACCACTTCCCAGCCCCGCAGGAGGTAAACCCGGAACTGTTCTGGCCATCCATGCTGGATGGTACTGCTTAGTGAACATCACTATTCTGGCCATCCCTGCTGGATGGTAACCCACTGGATAGCCCTGCTGGATGGTACTGCTCTGGCTACCTCTGCTGGTTGGTACCACACTGGCCAGCCCTGCTGGAAACAAACTCCTAGCCAACCCTTCTGAAAACATCCTCTTGGGAAGAGGATCGGTGCCCTCTTAAAGTGTTGGTCACACCGAATCCACAAGAACTCTACCAGGGAACACGAAGCCCTCTGCCAGCCAAACCATCAAGAACAGAACCAGGGGAAAACCACTCAACCATGCTAGTCGTAACCATCGTGAACAAGACCAGGGGGAAACTCAACCCTTCCAGTCAACAAATGAGAACTAAACTAGGGAAAAACTCAACCATGCTGGTCAATAAACGATAACCGAACCAGGGGAAGAATCAACCTTGCTGGTCGGCAAATGAGAACAGAACCAGCGGAAGACTCAACCCTACTGGTCAACAAACGAGAACAGAACTAGGGGAAGACTCAACCCTTCTGGTCAAATGTCGAGATCCGATGAACATTCTATGTCGCCAGAGGTCAAAATTACATAAATAAGAACACGACACACACATGGGCCCCACATGACGTGTGGCCCCACATCATCCCCAACCAATTACACAGACATTCTCAGGTACAACCATCCACATTTACCTCCCAGCGTTCTCGTATACTCCCAAAGTATGCCACGTCTCCAGCCCAAAGGCTATCGTGCACACGACACCCAACATCAATGCGAAGGTGTAACGTAACAACTACATCTTTCCACCTCAACGGCTGAGGCATGGCCAACAACATCTCTTCAAGAATTCACTTCACTCTCCCAAGAGTGAACGCGATCACACAGTAAGGGTTCTCTGTAAACACTGTAGGAAGAACCTCAACTTTTACACCTTTCTTATTCCCAAATTTAATAAGATCGTGCAAGAGGCTCCACACACCAGAACATATTACACTATTGTAATCCTCACAGAAAAACATGCAAGATCGTCTACTAACTCACCTGAAATGGTCAACAAGAGAATATGGTACTATTCACCATAGCCATCCAATGTGGGGCCCACACCACAATCTCGAAACTGAACAAACGAATCACAGCACTGCGATCCCGTCAGAAAAACACACGGGATTGACTACTCAATAGCCCAAAACGGACACCCGGTGAAAAGGGTACTATTCACCGTAGCCAACCCGGGTGGAACCCACACCACAATCCCGAAAAAGGTCGAGCGAACTTTGCAATCAGGATTCTCTCAGAAAAAAACGTCAAAAAGATTGCTCACTTGAGTGGAACGAATATCCAGAGGAAAAGATGTATTCCGGCGCATCGCACACGAACGGTGCAACGTGGGACCCGCATCCTGGTCCCAAAGAACAACGAACAGATCACACCATTGCAATCCTCTTGATAAAGTACAGAAGATGGACTTTTCACATGTCCAAAATAGACACTTGGTGATAAAGATGGAAATCACCACCAACTCCCAAAACGGCCCTCGTGGGGCCCGCACCATCTTGCAGGATTAAACCGTGCAGATTGCACCATTGCAATGCCCTCGGAAAAACACCCATCATCGACTACTTACACGCCCTGAACGGACATCTGATGAAAAATTTGTAAAGTGTCGTACGCTGCTCAAAAGATGGGCCATGGGGCCCACAACTCAACACCGGTTTCAACGCCCAAAACCATACTGGAAAACTCTGGCACAATGCCAGGGTCGCAACGCCACTGACGGTGCTCAATTCGGACATCGGGTGTGTCTGTGCCGCTCGAAACACGAACCCCCGAGAAAAACGTCAGTCCACTTAACGATCAGGTCGCACCCCCGAGCCCCTCATGTCTAGAATTAAAAATTCCCGAGACCATCTCATAAAGTTCGTCTCGTCGATACCGTTCCACAGCCTCATACAACACGCGAATATGACTCCTAGTTTGAATTTATTGAGTGTTTTAAAATTTTATTGGACGAAATGAGGTGGGCCGGGCGGATTCGGCCGACCCACCCTACCTGATCCGGATCACCGTTTAGGAGTTATCCATTTTATTTGGCATTCGCAGTGTGAACGAACTGAAAATTTAATTCTGGCCACATTGGGGCTCGGAATCGTACGCCGTCTGAAGGCGCTGCTCAGTAATAATATCAAGAATATTCCAAAGTCTTTTATAGCCAAAAACAGGCTTCTTACACAGTGGGTTGGCGGGTCATCCCGACCCGGTTCGGTGGGTCTGACCCGGCTGAGGGGTCATCCCAGACCGATGGGGCCCGGTGGAACGCGGCCAGGACCAGTGAGCCATGAACCGACTAGTTGGGGCGCGGCTCAGCCAACTGGCCTAGCAGAGAGGGGGTCTTGGCCCCCGGTTTTTCAGAAATGGTGGCGCTGAGTGGTGCCTCCCCTCCTGCCCGGCCGGCTGAAGCCGGTCGGTCTTCCTTGGCGCGAGCGGACCGCACAGGTGGACCATTGTTCTCCCACATGTCACCTTCGGGTGTCGCAACCTTCATCAATCTGGTTGTCTGCCGGCTGGCTGGTTCGCTCTCCAAAGTGGCCCGCGGAAGCGGGCTGCGGTTCTCTGCAGCGCGGTGCCAAGAGGCTCTGCGGTTCTCCAGCCCGACCTGCTTTAGTTGGCCGGTTTTTCTATCCCAGACGGTCATGAGACCAGCCGGTTCTTCTTCGGCCGAGCGGCCCGGTTGCAGGCCGCGGTCTCCTCCACCCGCGCAACGACCAATGGTGTGGACCTCTAACGGGCCGGAAGGCGGCCGCCATTGCCGCTGCCGCCTTCGGTCATCATCAACTCTGGTCACCACCACCCCTTTCATCTCTGCCTCCATCGCGAAAAGAAAAATCAACGGTGGGTGGTCGGGCCTTGTTCGTTCGACCCGCGCCCTAAACGTTAGGCAATATAATTTGTATAAATACATCCCAAAGGATTCGACAAGAATGAGATAATTTATTCACTTACAATTATTCAAAAACCCCGACCTCAATTTCATGAACGGTGCATGTCAATGAGCCACAGAAGAAGAGCATCACGGAGGTCAGGCATCATGGAATATGGACGTTGATTCCGTTGACTTTGGGGTGTGTCCGAATAAGAAGTGTATTTGGAGAATCTCATCGTGTTCTTCATTGAAGAATGGTGTTCTTTGTCGAGAGAGGAACACCTTTCTTCTAATTCTCAAGAGCCTCCCCCAATCGAATATTTTCCAACACAAATAAACCAAAATCTACCCAATTTAATAATGCCATTCCTTTTGAATTAATTAAAATGAACTAATTAATTAAGGGTGCTTAATTAATTAAATTCATGGGTTGGAACAATTAATGGATGGAGGTGGAGAGGCACCTCCATTATCTGGGAGATCAAAAGATAAAAAGGGGTTTCTTGGGAGTTAAAGGGAAGATGAAGAGTTAGGTGCCCGTGTGGTTCCCACCACACATTATCCTCTCATGGGATCTTATGTTGTGTGAGGGCCCCACCTCAACTTCCCTTTGGGGGAAATAACCACCTCTTAAAGAAAATTGTACAATACAACAATTTAATTTTATTTCCTACGAATTCCCAAATTATAACTTCTACACTCGACCAAACTCAACTGTGGTAAAGGTCTCCTTAAGATAAAATCGGCACTGCATGTTCATCTGTGCCCTCATATTTCAATTCCGAGAACCGGTTTAAAAAATAGAAAAACCCACATGTACCTTTAATGAACGTACACGAACAAAACGTCAGAAACTAATTCTGGGCACACCGGGCCTCAGAATCAACCGCCATCCAAAACTACGGACTCATAATATTCCAAAGAATTTAAGAAAAAAATTTCCTAGAAATTTATGGGTCTTTAAATTACATCCACTTCAGGACTTTACGTTCCCATAGAGCTACAACACACACTAGGGAAAAAATGGGGGTACTGAGCACACATCTGAGCCTCCCGCTCCCATGTGCTCTCCTAGATGTTCCTGTGCTACCAGCTAATGCGCAATAGAGGAATTGACCATTCATATAGGAACTGCTCTTGTCGTTCCTCAATCCCCACTGAGACCTTCATGAATGTCACCCCCTAATCGATGTCCAGCTCCCCATGGTCAATTATGTGGGATGGGTTGTGCACGTATCTCCTCAGCTGAGACACGTGGAAGGCGTCGTGTATCCGATGCAACTGAGGTGGAAGGGCCAGGTTGTAAGCCACCTCACCTACTCTGCTAAGGAACTGGAACGACTCGATGAAACGCGAATATAACATTCCACCCCGGCCAAATATCCCTAGACCCCGTCGAGGTGATACCCATAGGAAGATGTGGTCGCCATCCTTGAACTCTAGTGGTCTCCGTCTCCTATCAGCATAGGACTTCAGTCTTCTCTGTGCTGTCTTCATCCACTCCTCGATGATGTGAACCTTATCCATTGTATCCCGAACCTTCTCTGGTCCTACAAGTGCTGATTCCCCTAGGTCAGTCTAGCACAGAGGTGATCTGCAATGTAATCCATACAATGCCTCATAAGGGGCCATCCCGATGGTGGATTGGTAGTTGTTATTGTACACAAACTCCACCAAGGGTAAGTGATCCTCCCAGCTGTGACCATAGTTGAGGACACATGCAAGGAGCATGTCCTTGAGTTTCTGAGTGGTCCTCTCAGTCTGACCATCATTCTGAGGATGGAAGGTGGTGCTCAGGCGAATTGGTGTCCCAAAATCCTTCTATAATCCCTTCCATAGCCGAGAAGTGAATCGTGTATCTCGATCGGAGATGGTAGTCGATGGCACACTATGAAGCAGTATGATCTCTTGAATGTAGAGGTGTCCCAAGCCCCCAACTGACCCCTACTCTCTGATCAGTAGGAAGTGGGCCTACATGGTGAGTCTGTCTGTGATCACCCAGAGAGAGTTGTTTCCTCTCGATGTACATGGAAGCCCCATCACGAAATCCATAGATATCCCATCCCACTTCCACTCTAGGAACTCTATGGGTTGTACCCATCCTTCTCGTACCTGGTGCTCCACCTTCACTTGCTGACAAGTGAGGCATCGTGAGACAAAATATACTACAACCTTCTTCATAACTAGCCACCAGTGCTTTCGTCTGAGGTCCTGATACATCTTCGCCACTCCTGGGCGTACCGCTAAAGGGGAAGTGTAAAACTCCCTCAGTAGTTCCTCATGTAGTGCAACTGGTAACGTGGTATGTCCCTTGAAGACGATGACATGCTCCCCTCCATCAGAAAAACCATCAGGCACCTACCCTGTGGATATCTAAGCACGTCATGTCTCATAGTAAATGTCCCCACGTAGTGCCTCTCTGACTCGATTATGAAGTGGAGGATTGACTATGATAGACTGAAGAAAGGCTGCACTATCTCTATCCACAAAGGATATCTACAATGTAGCTAGCTGCTCTGTCGCCTCTCTCAGCAGCTGAATTCCCGATCTCCTATTGAGATCATCTGCTAAAACGTTCCCCTTACCAAGAGTATAGACAATATTGATGTCATAGTCTTGGAGGAACTCGAGCCATTGCCACTATCTTAGGTTCGGGTCCTTCTGTGAAAAGATGTACCAGATACTCTGGAGGTCAGAGTAGACTGTAAAGTGCTCGCCCATCAGATAATTCCGCCACATCTTCAAGGTTAAGACCACTGCTGCTAATTACAGGTCATGGGTAGCATAGTTTTGCACGTGCTACCTCAACTGCATTGAACCATATGCAATCAGTGCTCGCTCTTGCATCAGGACGCACCCGAGTCCGGTCCGTGATGCGTTGCAGTAAACTATAGACCCTATGCCCTCCTATGGTAGCCTCAAGATGGTTGCACTGCTCAACCTCTGCCTCAACTCTAGAAAGATCTAATGGAATCTCTCTGACCATGCAAAGGGTTTTCCCCTTCTTCGTCAAAGCTAAAAGCGGTGCTACAACTCTGGACAAGTCTAGCACAAATCTCTGATAGTACCCAGCGAGACCTAGGAAACATCGAAACTCATTCACACTCCTGGTTGGTTCCCAAGAAAGTACTGCCTCAATCCCCGCTGGATCCACTGCAACTTCAGCCTCTGAGATGACGTGTCCCAGAAAGTGTACCTCTCAAATCCAGAAATGGCACTTCGAGAGCTTAACATAAAGCTGGTGCTCTCAGAGTGTATCCAGTACAACCAGCAGAAGGTAGGCGTTCTCCTCCTCAGTGGCCGAATAAATCAGTATATCATTGATGAAGATTACGACAAATCGATCGAGGTAAGGCTGTATGTTCTTGTTCATCAGACTCGTGAACACTGTTGTTGTGTTGGTTATGCCGAAGGCCACAACCATGAACTCTTAGTGTCCATACCAACACCTGAAGGGAGTCTTCTGCACATTCTCATCTCGAACTCTAAACTAGTGATAGCCTGACCTAAGGTCTATCTTTGAGAACCATTGTGCCCCTTGAGCTGATCAAAGAGGTCGTCAATCCTCCAGAGTGGGTACCTGTTCTTCACAGTCCCCTTATTCGGGCGACGGTAGTCGACACAAAGTCGTAAGCACCCATCCGTCTTCTTGGTGAACAAAATCACAGAATCCCAGGATGAAACACTAGGTCAGATAAATCCCTTCCCCTTCAAGTCCTCCAGCTATACTCGTAGCTCACGAAGATCGGCGGGAGCCATCTGATATGCTGGAGTAGATATTGGTGTTGTTCGGGGATACGGGTCAATATAGATGTCTACCTCTCTCTGATAAGGTAGTCCCGTAACATCTTAAGGAGAAACAACCGCATATTGATCCACCACAACAGGAAAACTCGGATTCCACACATCCACTACTCTAAGGAAGAGACTATCCAACTGATGTTTGATCATCTGTACTCTCCTCTATGTAAGTCCATCCTGCGTTGCAATGGATCCCTTCTCACCGGTGAAGGTGAACCTGGTCCCATCCGTGCAGACACACCGCACCTTGCACCTAATAAATTCGATCTGAGCATGGACTGTAGATAAACAGTCCATACCCAAGATGACGTCGTAAGGCCTCGACGCCGCCAAAAAAAGATCCCAACCGAAGCTCTCGCGTCTTAGAGTAAGCTCACTCTACCGGGACGAGTGGGTAAAGGTTGGGAGAAATCCCGTAGGTTTCTCTAGCCGTAATGATCGATCCAACGGCTCTATCGGAATCTCCGAGCTCCAAAATAGGGCAGCGGAAATAAAAGAATGACATGTATGTGTGTATATAATTACTGCAGCAAGAGAAGAGTAGACATAGATACTACCTCGAATCATCTCAGGTGCACCGTGGTCGTCAGCCTCGACTGCCTGGAGCTGAGCCCGCATCTATCCTCAAGCTCCCTGTGGTCAGGGTGGACCACCTAGTTGTGGTGTAGGTAGTGCCTGGAAATGTAGTCCACCGCCTCCTGCTCGTCCAGCTCCTCTGCCACATCCGCCTACTCCTAGAAGACCACCACGGTAAAACCTCTTCCTCTGCCTAGGAGGTCCCTCTACTTTCTGCTGCTCATCTACATGTTGGGTCTTGCAGTCACGAGCCATGTGGCCCTACCTGCTGCATGTAGAGAACAACTTGCTCCTCGTAATTATTGATCTGTTTCATGTGCCCCGCACAACCGAAACGGTGTCATGAGGTCCCCCACCAGATGGCCTAGTCAGCTTAGACCTCTGCGTTAACTGTCTACTGTCGGCTGTAGAAGGCTCAGCTATGTGACGCCCTACGGTGGGTCTCACCAGTGGTGACTTTGCAGCAAGAAAGATCTCCAATAGAAGGACTCACTCTAGCACCCCCTTTTGTGTTGGGATGCTTAGGGGAATTGTAGACACCCTGATATCGTGCCTGAGTCCCTGATAAAAGGTTCGGGTCCTGAAGAATTGTCCCATAACATATCTGTGGAGTAGTGCGAGAGGTCAGTAAACCTAGCATAGTATTGAGCTACTGTCATGCTGCCCTGCTACAGATGTAGTAAGTCCTAAATCCGCACCGCACGAAGGGTGGATGGAATAAACTCTGAGCAGAAGAGACTCTTGATGACCGTCGAGAGTAAAGATGCCTAGTCATGCACCTGGAGCATCAGGCTCTTCCATCTACCTACTACTACGTGCTGGAGACTCGCGGCTAGGATCACCATAAGGTTGGATGGTGTCCCTACCAATATGAAAACTCTAACGACTGCCTCCAGCCAATCCTCATCTACTTGTGGGTCCGTCTGTCCACGGAACCTGGGCGGCCTCTGTCACTAAAACTCATGCAATGTACTCAGGCTGGGTGCACTCTCTACTGCTGGAGTTGGTGGTATCGGCGGCACAACGGGTAGTGGTACCACTAGTGCCTCCACTGTGATGGGGCCCTGCACCGAGGCCTCGTCGCTCGGTGGGATACCATCTCGTACGTAACTCAGAACCCTAGTTGGCTACCTTCAAGGGTCCATCCTGAAAATAAACAGGTGATCCAAAATCAAAACAATATACCTGGTTAGATAACACAATGTAATCATAAATAAAAGGTTCGAAACACACATGAAATTAGTGTTTTCATGAACTGAGTTGGAAATTAGAGGTCAGGTTCCTGGTGTATGGATACGTCGGCCGCCGCACCAACACTATACTCGCTGGACTGAAAACCACAATCAATACTCTTAACACTATTTCTTCATTGAAAATAAATATCAGAGTCATGATTTATGTGGTAGAACTGACTCCTCTAATACCAATTTGTCACGACACATCCTCGGGGCCTGTGTCGTGACTACCCCAAGCCCGCCTTCCCTAGGCCAAGGGATGGCGACTAGAACCAAAGGCGTAAATCCCTAAGCTGGGAAGGAATTGATTTTATACATGTAACACACACACCAAAAGAGTAAAATGGAAGCAAAGCACTAATTGAAAACTATATACAAGAAGTAGTTTTGAATGTAAAAGGGTATGGATATAAAATCCCAACAATAAATAATAGGTTCAATGGAAAATAAGTACAACTGAAAAAGGGACAACGAATGAAAAGGAAAGATCTTGGGACATCCACCGAGTATCCTACCTGAAGGGTAGGTACAGATGTCCACCTCAGCACTCCATGTCTATCAGTCTGTTTTGTGTACCGTCTCGCCGTGTGGTCCACCCTCGGGAATCGTCCAGTCCTGGCTCGCTCCCGTCCTTCATTAACGTTGTCTGACGTCTGCATCCAACACAACGTGGTGAAGGCATAGCTCGTGCAGGGGAGAGTATAATGATACTCAGTAGGGACCCTGAGATCCTCTAAGGTCTCCCAGAATCCACGAAGGACAAACCACTGAAGGAAAGATATAATCACGAGTATCAGACAACCCCACATAGGTATATGCCCATTCATATACCTAAGTAATCAATCTCAGTTCGGCTCCAACTCTCGAGCCCAAACACAACCCAGTACACCCATGAAGTAAAGTCAATCACATTGATGATAATTATTGAATGTCAAGACTCGGCTCACACATGTACACATCCTTCAAATAGTGATAGAGATGATCAGATGTAGTCACTGATTCATCTATGCTGTCAGGCTCACACATGATACAAGACCATCAAAGCTGTCAGACCCAGATAGGATACAAGACCAGCTACTCTGTCAGACCCACACAGAAAAAATTATAGAGGTCAAACTTCCAGACCCACATAGGATACAAGAACAGTAGTCATTTCTATCGAACCCATGGAGGATATCAGTACAGTAGTAATCTTTTTTGAACAAACGGAGGATTCCAGTATAGTAGTCGATGTAGTCGCAGCCATCTATAGGGTTCCCGCACACAACCCGCTCGATTCTGGGCGGGTCCACTCCTCGATCAATGGGGGTTGATACATCAATTATCACGAAGTCCTGAGATTATGTATCCCAAAGTTCTATCTCATCAAAATTAACCCAACGCGATAGACGGCGCGTCAATCAGACACCCGGTCTGAGAGTTATTAGCTTTTCCATTCTAGGGCCTGATTGGAATTATGCTCTTTCCAAACACGGCCATTTTCCAAAGTTGTCCAAAACTATCATAGAGTATCGCAAAAGGACTTCCTCGTCTCAAGTGTCCCCGTGACATAGATGGCGCGTCGATCGGTGGCATGGTCAAGAAGATATTCGCGTTTAAGTGAAACCGGCCTGGCCCGTCAAGCCGAGTGGGATGGCGTGTCGGCCCGACCAGGTTCGGCGGGACTGGCCTGGCTGAGGGGTAAGCATGGACTTATGGGGTGCGGCCTGGCCTGGTGGAACACGACCCGACCCAGTGAGGCGTGGTCTGGCCCGGTGGGGCACGACCCTCAGTTTTTCTGAAACGAGGGCGTCGAGCAGCACCACCCCTCCAGCCCGGTCGACCAAAGCTGTCCGGTCTTCCCTCGCGCCAGTGGCCTGCACAGGCAGGCCACTGTTCATTCAAGTGGCACCTTCGGGTTCCCCGGACTTCATCAACTAGGCCGACCGCCTGCCAGCCAGTTCGCAAGACCGAGCGTCCAGCGGAAGCGGGCTGCGGTTCTCCGCAGCGCGACGCTAAGAGGAGCCGCTGTTCTCCAGCCCGGTCGGCTTTAGCCAGCCGGTTCTTCAAGCTCAGAAAGTCATGAGACCGGCTGGTTCTTCTTTGGATGGGCGGCCTAGTTTCATGACGTAGTCTCCTATGCCCACATGGCGCCTGGTGGTGCGGTCCTCTAACAGGTCTGCGCGCGGCCGCCATTGCCGCCGCCACCTTAGGTTGTTGTCAACTTCGGTCGTCGCCAACTCTTCCATCTCCGCCTCCATCGTGAATAAAAACAAGGTTCAATGGAGGGTCATTGGGTCGTGTTATTTTGGACCACGCCCTCCAGGATTGGCGATATTACATGGCCAAAGACAAACCAAAGTATTCGATAAGAACGAGATAATTTATTCACTTAAAATTATTCAAAACCCCTACCTCGATTTCAAAAACGGTGCACGTCAACGAGCCATAGAAGACGAGTGTCACGAAGGTCGGGCGTCGCAGAATATGGATGTCGATTCCATTGATGTCGGGGTGCAACGAAGAGGAAGCATCATTGTTGAATTTCTTTGTGTTCTTCGTTGAATAATGGTGTTCTTCGTCGAGAGGGGAACCCCTTTCTTCTAATTCTCCAAAGCCTCCCCAATCGAATATTTTCCAACGCAAACAAATCAAAAGCTACCCAATTTAATAATGCCATCCCTTTCGAATTATTTCAATTGAAACAATTAATTAATGGTGCTTAATTAATTAAATTTATGGGGTTGGCACAATTAATGGAGGGAGGTGGAGAGGCTCCTCCATTAAGTGGGAGTTCAAAAGTTAAAAAGGGGTTTCTTGGGAGTAAAAGGGAAGTTGAAGAGTTAGGTGCTCGTGTGGGTCCCACCACACATTATCCTCTCATGGGAGGTTATGTGGGGTGTGGGCCCCACCCCAACATCCCTTTGGTGGAAATAACCACATATTAAATAAAAATGTTCAATACAATAATTTTATTTAATTTTCTATGAATCCCCAAATTATAACTTCTACTCTCGACCAAACGTAACTAGGATAAAGGTCTCCTTAAGCAAAAACTAGCACCGTGACATCATTAGTGCCCTCATATTTCAATTACAAGCACCAGTTTAAAAGATTGAAAAACCCGCACGTATGTTTACTAAATGTACCCGAACAAAAATCAGAAATTGATTCTGGGCACACCGAGCCTCGGAATCAGGCACCATCAGAAATTGCAGACTCGTAATATTCAAAAGAATTTAATAAAAAAATATCCATGAAATTTCTTGGTTTTACATATTACGAGAGAAACCGCTACAGTTTTATCGCAATAGTGTGTGATGATATCATTTATTCGATGAACCACATATCACTCTTGAATGAATGTCATCATCCAAATTGCTACATTAGTTGCCTCAGAAGCTATGATGTACTAGGAATATGATGTAGAATCTATGACCACACCTTGTGTAGATCTATTCTATCTAGAAGCACCAACATTCAAAGTGAAGATGTATGTCATTTGTTAATTCATGTCTTCTTGTTCATTATTAAAACTAGTATTTTCATATCCCCTGATGTCTAGTGCTTCATCTCCTCCATAAACCAAGAAATTATCCATACTATTCCTTAGATATTTAAGGATGGTCTTGACTTCCATCCAATGGAAGTAACTAGATCATCTTGATATATTTCTACCACACTCAATACATAGGTGAAATTTAGCATAGTACATAGCATAACATATATGACTGACTAAACCACTAACGTGTATGGAATATGGGTTAATACCTTTCGTTCCTCATCAATATAAGGGCTCATTTTAATGGAATTATGAATTCCATGTGACACTAGCAGCAATCCCCTCTTGGGTTGTTCTATTATGAATTTCATTAGTATCTTATTAGTGTATGTAATTTTACTTAGGCACAATAGTGTGTATGATATATCATGATGGATCTTGATCCCAAGAATATATTCTACCTCTCCCAAGTCCTTCACGGGGAAGTATTAATTCAACCATTCCATAACAGATTGTAATACTTTTATTTTATTTCTAATTATTAATATGTAATCAACATATACAATCCAAAAACGACTACAGTCCCACTAAACTGTTTGTAGACATAAGTCTCATAGTCAATCTTTATAAAATTAAATTCTGTTATGGCTTCATCAAAATGATTGTTCAAGGACATTGTTGCTTTATTTAATCCAAAAATAGATTTCTCCTACTTTCATTTCTTATTGCCATCCTTTCGAGACATGAACCCTTCAGGTTGATTCATTTATAAAACTTATTGAAGGTTCCCATTGAAGAAGGATTTTTTGACATCCATTTTCCAAACTCATAGTCATTGTAACTAGAAATTTCTAATATAATTATAATGGTTTTCATTATTTTATTAGATGAAATGTTTCTTCGTATTCAATTCCTTGACATTGATTAAACTCTTTTTCAACCAATCAATCCTTATAGGTACTGAATACTCCTTCCATGTAATGTTTCTTCTTGAATACCCATTTTTAATGAAAATTATTTACATCTACAAAAGGATCTACAATAATGCATACTTGGTTATGGTACATGGAGGGCATTTCAGAATTCATGATTTCTTGTCACTCGACAACATATATGCCATGTACAACATCCTTGTAGGTGGGATGATTGTTAATATCAACTAATAATGATTCACCATCGTTGATGACTATAAAAACACACAATTAAATTTCCTATACTCTCTTTTACTCCTATACATTACGTGCGTCTATGGGACATATCATTATTCCACATGGATTTTTGTAATTTTCTCTTGAACCAACTCTTGGGTACCTTTAGAATAGACTTCTTTGAATTATATCTCTCTCCATCTATCTATTTTAGAGATGTTCTCTCTCTTAAGGAATATATTATGTCAATCATATATAACCCTTTGGGGTCATATATGTATTATCCATGTGTTTCCTTAAGGTATCCTATAAAGGTACACATTCAGTCTTGGGGTGGGATTTTGATACCTAATGTAGCTTTAACAAATGCTTCACTTCCCCACTAAAGTAAATTTGATAAAATGGATTTCCCTTCACTCTAAAGCACATATAGAATACAATTTATCAAATTATTTTGTACTTGGTATTGTATTTGTGCCAATTTTTGTAACTCATATCCACAAAAGGATAATGGAAGACATTCGTGATAAATCATTTATCTCATCAGGTGCAACATGGTTCCGTTCCTTCTTTCACTTAATCCTTTAAACTAAGGTGTGTAAGGAAGCGTGTGTTGGTATAGGATCCCAAACTCCCATAAGTAATCAATATATACTTGATTATGATATTCCCCACCTCAGTATGAGTAGGGTATCTCAATATACTTACCAAGATGGTTCTCAACTTAAATCATGAATTCCTTGAACTTATAAAAAAATTGACTTATAAATCATTAATTAGATATATCCCTATTAACAATAATCATCTATAGACGATATGATTTCGGAGTACCCACCCCTTGTTTTAACTAGAAATGGAATACACACATTTTAATGAACCAATTCGTGAATCACGTTGGCCCATACACCATTGCCACTATATAGGGATTTAATTGTTTTTTCTTATAAACATATGTGACATACACTAATATGTACTAGTTAAAAAAGAATCCAAATATCCATCCTAATGTATCTTTGTCAATCATTTTCATTTAAATAACCTAGAGGTGATGCGAATTTTTGGTGTTGTCTGAGTCATGTGATTTAGCTTCATTATCGATTTACACTACTTGAGTTGTGTAATCCAACACATAATGACCATTATATAACTTTGTGTTACCAAAATAAATGTCATCATTATAAAAGATGAAACATTTATTCTTGAAATTGAAAATAAACCCACGTATATCTAGTATGGATACAGAAATAATTATTTTGGTTACAGAAGGCTCATAATAACAACCTTTTAATATCAATATCATCTCAGTCACCAATGTGAGGTGGTAGTCCGCGACAACTATAACAAGAGGTCTAGCTCTGTTGGATGCTCATAGATCTACATACCCTTTTTTATGTTTCATGAATATACTTGTTTTTTGTATTTGGATACATATAATTGCATCACATGATTTATGTAATACCCACTTTCCAGAAACAGAATAATTTCACAAGATAACAAACCCAACTAAAGCATTCACTTGATTCTATAGCTTGGAGAATGTTTTCTTATAGTGGCCCCTCATTCCACATGAAAAAAAATATTCTTGTTCCCTTTCACCCCCCTTGATCTTCTTTTTTCTAGAAGGACGTGAAGAATATTGGGGATTAATTTACTTAGCCTGCCCTTTAATCTTATTCACTATAAGTAAAGATGGGTTTTTCCACTTCATATCATTGTCCACCTAGATAAGGATGATACAATGGTTTGGTAGAGACATCTCAATGTTGTTCATATTGAAATTCACAACATAACTAGAGAATCTACGAGGGATTGATGCAAGAATGAGACCGTTACCCAGTTATTTAAGGAGTGTAATCCATCATAACACTATACACTCAATGCAAAAAATGATCTAGACTACATGAGGCCCACCAGGGGAAACCTCTCCATGGTTACACTAAAATACAGCCTTACAGATCTCAAACTATTCATGTCTTACACCCTCATCGTAAAGACCATATAGGTGCTTGAGAATGATATAGGAATCTATGTTTTCTTGAGAGTAAATCAGTTCACAAGACATTTATGATAAAAACTATCATTGAATTTTGAACACGACATTTATATGTTTTTCTCACACTAGGAACTCTTCATCACTCACATATTAGGACGGTGGATCAAGTAATGAGGACTCTAGTAAGTAAGATTTCCGTTCATGGCATAGAATGACCTAAAAGCATCTAAACCATTCATAGAATTTACTACCGGTGGGGTTGTTGTATTTACCTAGAATTGATCATAGGGTTTTTGTGGATGACATGTTTGTCCTATTTATTCTACCATTAAAACAGTTTATAATTACAAATTTCCTGATCACATTTTATGAGAGATAATAAATTAATTTTATTATGTCTCCCACTAATTTTTCAAATACCGATGGTCCTCACCATTGACTCATACTGTCTAGTATCTTATACATTATATTGGAAATGATACCAATTCATTTTTTCATATCCCTAAAAAGGGTTAGTCATTCTATTTGAAGATATTTAGGTAGGCATTTCATTTCCAATAGTGTGCTTGTAGCTCCTTGATTATTTGAGTGGTCACACCAATATTGAAATTATAATCTGGATTTCATCAACAATTTCATCTAATATTACACCATCGCTTGAATGGTATACTCCTCATGATATAATATGGTTATGTAGTCCAAAAATATTCATAATGGATTCAGATATAAATGTACGTTTCCCAACAATTTTTGGTTACACAGATAGTTTTGTTGATTCTTTCCCTTATTCATGCAACAAAATGCACAATCTAACATAATATTTTATTGATGGATTTTTATCTCTTATACATAAATTGAGATATTATATTTATCACATGGTCATTAATATGAAGCGGAACTCACATAACTGATTAAACATGTCATGATAATATTTTCACATAATCATTTTTTATTTTAGTTCTATCTTGTAGGATTTTTTAATTCATTAACAATGTGATACCTAAAACTCCTCCATAATGATAAATCATGAAACGTAAAGAAATAAAATAAAGGGCATGATCACATGATCTTATAATTGTTAGTTTATCTAGAGGTTGATAAACTCACCACATACCTAGGGGAGAAACAACATGAACCAATTATGGTTATTTTCCTTAGTTATCCACCTATACACATCAGTAACTCCTTAGATTGGTATCACCTAAACTACTTCATTAAACTACCTCCACATGTTGGGGAGCACCATCCATTACATATGATTTTTAACTCACACGCAGGTGAGGGTTAAAATGGGGATTATGTAAAAGAATACATGGGGATTAGGCCCAACATATTAACGAGGAGAGATGGCACACAGAATAACAATTTAATTTAAAATAAACTAAAAGGAAACCAATCACATACAATGTTTTAGTCTTGATAATGAACACCCACATACATAAAATGAATTTTACATCTAATGAAACTAGAATTTATTTTAGTGATCATTCTTATTAAGTTAAATCTTTCTTGAATTGATTAATTAATTAATACTTTCGTCTTAATCTATATATGAATTTACCTTAGATTATAATAAATTACCTTTGAGGTAACGCGTTGATCACTCGTTCGAATATACATGCAATGCAATTTTGAAAATTACAGAAACATTGATGTTATAATTATATGTATCTGGGTAAAGTACATGGAATTTTTTTCTGACTACACGGTGTGTACTTCCTTTACCACCTAATCCAAAGTACACTCCTTGGGAATATTTATGTGAGGCATTCATCCTAAATCATGGATTACACGATATGTTTAGTGGGCCACACAGTGTGTTGTCATCAGGTAACATGCTTACCCATCGTCTTAGCCGTGTGTTGGATACATGGATTGGCACGTTATCTGAAGGGAATATACACCATGTCCATTGATACATATGACGTGTAATCCAGGTGACCATGTGCCAACCTATCTTGGAAAACAAGCAGGGTAAGAATTAGCTACACTATGTATCATTAATGCACAGAGCTTGAGTAATTTGATAATTACTCTCAATGAACTGAACACAACCACATGGTGTGTAATATTGATTACATTATGTGTATGGAAGATTACATGGAATGTATCACCAAATACACTATGTGTACTATCATATTACATAGATTAAATTTTCGGTTCCTCCTTATGAGATCCTCAATTAAATTTTACTAAAAAAATTATTTATTTCTATTAGATTTATGAGAAAAAAAGAGTAAGAACAAATCTTTATATTATGATTACATGAACTATTAAACATGAATTGAAAAAAAATTGTTATAGCATAAAAAATCAATGAATTATTTAAATAATAATAAATGATGATGAACCTCCCTTTGATACCTATTGAAGTATACCAAAATAGAATATGTGAAGCATTTGGGCGGACCAGCGTTGATTTTCGTATAATTGATGAAAAATCAGGGATCAATACGATGATGAAAATTAGTGTCCACATATTAAAATCAACTATTTAGAAAAAGATAACTATAGTGTGGGATCCAAAAAGACGATCTTGCAGGTCATGTTAATAATTACATTTAATTATTTATATTGAACTCAAATAACTCTATATTCCTTAAATTCTTCATTGATGATCATTGATCATCTAGAACGACCCTTTCATAATTTCAACATTACTCTTGAGAGGATCCAAAGCATAATCCCTCTAGAAGCAATCCATACATTCTTCAATGGTCTCAGATCAATGTCACTCATTCTCTAAGTGCTAGCGTAGTGGAAAAATGAATTGCGCTTATCATTCTTGATGGCCCATTCGTCATTTTTGAATAACATCTCTCTTTATTCAGTGGGAGACCTAAAAGCGGTCGAGATTGAAAATTTTGCGCTCAATTATTCTCATTTCACTATGGTTAGTCACAATAATCGTACCTTCCTATTAATCGACATGGGGTTTACATTACAATATTTAATTATAAAACAACAATTAAATTCAAATGTAACTATTAGAGAAAACCCATGACACATAATAAAAATAACTTCACCATTGTTTTTGGGGAGACAACATGTGAAAAACGGAACCATAAATGAAATTTTATCCCTTATAATGATAAAAATATTATTATTATTTCATTTACCATCTAGAAATACGTTATTTACTGACATGTAAATAATTATTTTATCAACAGACATGGTCATGGTCCACTTAAGAACTAGCTAAATTTATGGAACATCAAAATTAAATATTTTATTCTCATAAATAAGTATTTTTATGTTAAAAATACTAAATAAATATTATTAAATGTTCAATAAAAATTAAATATTTTTATAACAATCAGTTGAATAAATATATTTTTTAATTTATCCTATTAATTTAACATGAATAAAATTATTCATAAATCCTGAGAATAATATTTATTCCATTACATAAAATGAATTAGAATTTAATTGATACAACCGAAAAAAATTTAGTCTGTGACCCTCTAGGATTCGTTCTCATTGGCATTAGGTGGGATTTTCCAATGTCCACGATTACTGTCTAGCAACGGGTTAAGGTACCCAAGAGAAAGAAATTAAATTCAAAATGATTTCATCCACATACGAATGATCATTATGAAATTTAATCCCATTATCACAATATCTAATTAAACTGATTGCATGATAGTGTCATCAACCTATATTCTTGATATGTCATTCTTTGACTACCTAAAATAAATTCATTGTTACACCATAGCCATGAAATTTAGGGTGACAGTTCTATTTTAATCAATGGTTCAACACATCAACTTCTCTAAATGGATGTGAAAAATCCATCATTAACTTATCCATTAAAAAAATGTCATTTGTGATGCATCAAATGAACCAAAAATCCTGCCATCATATGGCATGAATATTTTCTTCAGAAAATATTAGTGCACGAGTAATGACACATATTAATGATAATTTTAATGTCATTGGACCATTACACATGCTCTCAGATAAGAATATTCGATGAAACCAAAACATTCAGAATTCTTACTCTGGGTCTGTTCTCATAATTTCCACTCTTGGTGATTACCAAGTTAGAAATTCATTAGAAGAAGTCTAATCTCCTTATGAGTAAACCAAATGAAGGTCTGTATACTATATGTACCTTAATAGTATGTCATCCAACCATATAACTACAATTAAGAATATTTTCATTTCACTTAATGGTTATCGTCATATCGGGGCACTACTATGACATTATTAATGTGAAAAATAATATAGGACATTATTAAATTATATTCAAGAAGAAAAGTGAACAATTTCTAAAAACATATTTAGTATTTAAATATAATGAATATTCATGTAATCAATGTAAAAACAGTTGGTTCTAAGAAATTGATTATAGTAACTATAATTTATCTCTAATAATATTTAAGCATGAAAAAACCATATCTAGGCCGGTAAAAACACTCTCAGGGAATTTAAATTTCAATTTAATTCATTATTGAATCCCCTCCATTTCCATTATTATTCCATATACCTAATTGAAGGAGTTATGAATGATATCTGATGACGTGAATCAAAATTTTTTTATATTTGTGAAATTTAATTATATTTATTAGTCTAATTAAAAAATTTAATCTAATGTTGATATGATATCTTTCCATGAGTTTTCTTCATATATTAAATATTATATCCTTACTAAATAGAAACTTTTTGCAGTTAATTTCACATGGAGTAGATAACCCATGAATGGATGGTTGAAAAATACGATAGATAGATTATTTTTATTAGTTGTTAACAGAATTTATTCCATTTTTGTATCTGGTAGAACTATTCTCAAGTAAAACTCTGTATTAACTGATTGTTATTTTGATATATTCTCAAGTTCTATGTTAATGAACTATTTCTATTAAATTAAATAATAATAGGAATTTTATTTATAGATTTAGGGAATCTGTCTTAGGATATTGGAATATAGATCCCATAAGAATCTGTATACCAATACATTATAGAAAACTAAAGTGTATTAAAGGCCAGTTAATGAAATAAATTATAAATCATTCCCTATTCGGGATCATGATAGTAAACATACTGATAAAAAAATGTATACTATTAAAACCAGAACAAGAATCAAATAACAATATATAGGTTGGAAATAAAATTCCACTACATGTTGGATGTTATCATTAAAATGAAGTGTGGTTTTACATTTTCCAACTCATCTTCATATGGTTGAATGATGATGAAAGGACCACCAATCATTTCCACCAGCTTCACAAAGTCAAATGATTTATGAGAGGGACTACTACCCTCGTCATTAATAATTTTATATTTACATACTAATTTTATAATTATAATACTATGGTGGATTGATCTCATTCTATATAATCTAATGATGATGTCGATACCTCCTACATGATGATTGATAGTATTCTTCATTGTGTTGAGGACCACTAGAATTGAAGCCTCACATTGGATCATTCGAAAGTGGAGTTTAATGAAACACTTTTCTCCCACGGTATTGATAGTGATTCTAATATGGATGTATTCAATAATAAATTCATAATAAATTACTCAAATATATTATATGAAGAGTTTATCAACATTATTAGGTATTTTTTGAATCATTCTTCAATTAATTTTGGTAGTATCATTAATTTCATTTCTCTTATACCCTTAAAGGGAACTATATTGACATTAGAAACTATTTACCGGTTTCCATTGTAAACATTCTCCTTAAAATCATTAACAGTGACTTTATAACTCAAATAGAATAGATGAAAAAATAATAATCCACCCAAAACCACATTATGTTTGTCCAAGGAAGGAAATCATGATCATTATGGTTACTACATCCTGAAGTGCCACATTAATGTGGAGGAAATTGAAGTGTGTGGACATTTATCTCAAAAGAAAAATACATAATGCTTTTCATAAACAAAAGTGAAGCATCATTGTTGATTTTATCATGATTTATGATTTCTGTATCATTTTTATCACATTAATCAACATCATTTAAAAAAATTAATTACAATCCCTTCTCATTAATGGAGATCCTAATGGATGCTTAAATTGATATAGATCCTATAAATAATAAGATTTCATGTCATTCCATCTCATTTAAATTATTGAGGAATATATTAAAAGATTAATCATATAATTTATTAAAATTGGATTAAAATTATGGATCAATAATTGTGTAGCGATCTTCACTACCCCCAAAAATTTATTTCACAGATGATATACACATTCTTGGATAGTCATCCCAAAACAATCATCCCTCAAATCCATTTTTTTCTCACAATGAAAAAATGTAATAGAAATCCCTATGTTCGAATAAATCATTTTTTGTATTTGGGGATGGAGATCCTTTTACATGAAAAAATAAGATAACTAGAACTCTTAGAGTGAAGGGGGGATCCCCTCCTTTAAATAACTTCATTATGCCATTATTCTCGAGATAAGTCATGAAATTCAATTTTGAGAGTATATATTCCAAAAAAACAACCCATTTTTATTATTTAAAGGAAACATATTTGTCGTGATATAGGATTGTACATGGTTAACTCATTGGTGAACTAAAAATTTATCTTTACCTTATCTTATATTGATGGACTAAATGAATTATTAATTATCATTTATTTATGTCCTCTAAATGTGTCTAGACCATATATATTGTTGAAATTAAACTACTTGTGATTGGGTGAAAATAATTCATCATGATCATTGACATGGAGATATTAGGCATCAATGACTTTCGAATTTATATTCATTCCCTTCTCCTCAAATTCACATGGAACCTTCTTATATCTAATGAAATATTTTTTGAATATTTTCCAAACGTGTTCACTACAAATATATAGGGTTGATATAATGAAATTCATTCATAATATATTTGTCCTTCCATCACAAACTCATTTAATGACCTAATGTGTAACTTCAAATGCACTGTTTTCACATAGTGAAAATTGAATTTCTGGAAGATTCCATAGGTTAATATTCCCTATAAACCAATCATAGTTATGAAAAAAATCATCAAAAATCAATTAAATATTTATCCATATAATTATAGTAGTAATGATATTTATCCCATATTTTATCCCTCTTCCTGAAAGGGTAAAACATTGTGGATTTGTTCACTATAATCTAGATTTTGAATAAAAAACTGATATTTCTATAAAATTTAATACTACATACTGATATAGAATGGATCTTCAAATATCCCATCAAAGATAGTAAAATAAGATTAAATGTTTATCTAGCTGACAATGTTATTGGACTTCTAGAAAACATGGAATGATTAACTACCTTCTCATGACCATGTACAGAAATCTAGATGATAGAATTAATTAGTCTTCCACATAATTCTGGTGGCTATAGAGAACATACAACACATCTTCACGAGATAAAAGTTTTCACTCAAACATTGGGATTACTTATAAGAACGATTTTTAGAATAATCATTAATGAAAACAAATAGGGGGGCTTGATGTAATTCATCATTAAAGTTGTCTAGATTTTATAGGATAAAATATATTCCATTGAACCATTAACTCAACCATTTAGATTATTCAGAGTTTTATGATTTCTCAAGTTTTTAAAAATTAGGTCTCCAATATTTACAAAGGTGACCTCAAAATATATCAGGGATTTTTTATCAATATACAAATTAAAACTCATTGTGATGATAAATACCATTTCAGATTAAAATATGTTAATTTTTTAGGTGTTCATAGTAAGTATAAATTAAATCATTTTTAAGTCTATTTAATAGATTCATTTATGGATTTATAGACCATGGTGAATGTCAATGGGTAGGCCAATGGACTTATATGACCCAAAATTCGTGGATTTTTCTTCTACGATAATCATTTCAATGTTATAGGATGATTTGAATATATATTTTGGTGATTTCATATAAATCCATCCCAAGGGCCATGATTAATTCTGTAATGAATATTATTCATCTAGAATATAAATCCATTTGGAGTGGGTAATATCCTCAACATGGTGTAAAATACCATATAATAGAACAAGAAGTGTTCCTACATTATTTTATTAAATGTCTTCATGCTAATAGTCATTTCAACCTGATTAAATAACCTAATTATAGGGGGTAATCTAGGATGTATGTTTACTATTAGATAGATTTATTACGGAGATGCGCATGATGTGGAGCATTTAGATCCCTAACTATCGGATTGAATTAATTTTTCCATACTTTTTGGATTAAATTCACTCCAATATTTTTATAACTCCCCATAATGATTAATTTACTTATTTATACCTTCTATAATACATTTTAGCATCTTGTTTTCTTATATCCTAAACATTTTAGAGTATAATGCTTACATTAGAATGTATATATTACAAATGGTCATATTTTCCAGTGGTTATAATGTCACTCCCTAAGGGTTACATCTATTCATCAATTTCTCTTCAGATTATTTAATTTGGTATTAAAAACAATTCATAAGTTGTGGACAAAAATATGAAAACGAGGGCCATCTGGCTAGGAACATGAATAGTATTAACAATATAGTATTATTATAGTATATATATTGTAAATAAATTGGTTTTCACATGGTTGATAAATGGATTTATAACAATACATATATGCTATTTTTACTACATGTTTAAGATTTAAATCGATATGACCTATAAGATGTTTTATCTAACCATGTTTCATAACCATGTTACCAAATACAATCCTATTAGAGTGGATGTATACCTAAATTCTATTCAAATGTTTCTACATAATCTCATCAAAATCCCTTGCAGGATCAATCTAGCCCATTTATGATGCTCTTGAGGACTATACAATTACTTTCATGATGGTTCCTATTAAATTTGGGTTACCTATTAAAGTTAGTATCATATTTCCTTCTAATTATTAATATTTTGATTATTCCGTCATTATCAACTTTTTCTTTGGTCCATTAGAACTGAATTGTTATTTATATTTTAACATCAAGTACTTTTTTATATGTAATTGATGGTATTTTACTTAGATCTTTGCATTGGTGGACAAGATCTGTTTTTTTTCTCATTGCTAAATTTGAAAGAATAGACATTTCCACTATTGGAGAGGTTGGTTTCCTTATACAATGCATTCATTAAAATTGTATATCCAGAAATTCATGGAAACCCCATTTATTTTTGTTCATTATTGTGATTAGTATGATATATTGATTGGATAAATTGAAATAAATTATTCTTACTTGATCAATGCTGGTGTCGAGAAAGGTCTTCCAAAGGGGTTTAAAAAAATAATTTTTTTTATAAAATTTATTTTTTCTATGAAATGTTTTATGTTTTATTTAAATTTTTCTTCATGAGTTGTCATGTAAATAATTTTAAAAATTGATACATTTATATGACTATGAGATACTAATAATTCTATGGACCAAGGATTAAATATTTTTGCTAGAGTTCCTTCAATATCCATGTTTCCTGATATCAATCTTATATCCCATGTATGCATTGATAGTGGAAATTACATCGATGATTTTGATGTTCATAACCACTTGTTTTATTGTTTTGGGATAGCTTCATTATTTCTTATTAAATAATAAGACATTTATTAATTTCTAATTTATAAGGATTAGAAAATTTATTGCTTCTAAAAAGGAAAAATGAGGGGATATTTTTTGAATAGTTTTTTAAATGAAATACATTATAGTCCAATTTTTGATTAAATACTATAACTAAGGGTTTCATTGGGAATTTCATTTTATATATGAATTTTGTTTTCTGATAGGTAATTGAATACAACTTTGTTTTTTTGTTTTGGATGGTGTTTACTGATAGTCATGTGGAGATAGAAATAGAGTCCAAGACTATGTATGTGTAGTATACCATAAGTATTTTCTAATGTTAAGAATAATTTTTATTTAATAATACATACATTATTTCTTTTATTTTGGGTTATATTCATTAATATTTTTCCATTTTAATAAGAGAAATGTCTTAGTGATGTTTAGTTATAAATAATTTTTAATATTTAATATATTTGTAACCAAGTGCATGTGGCCTGCCATTGTGGATCATGAATTCACATTGTTTTATATAGAGAAAATTCATTGGGGAACTATGAGGTCAATATCATGTATATAATTAAAAATTATTATCAAAATAATTCTTTTTTAGGATTTCAAATAGACTAGTGTAGAACTTCTAGTAATCATATTGTGTGTGAGGAATTTTTCATAGTTAAGTCGCTTTTATATATGACTTTATGTTTCCAGGGGTGGCCTAATATGTTTATCATGAACATGAGATTGATAATAGTAATACATCATGAAACATAACATATTTAAATTTTTATTATGATTCCTTTGTTATCAACATGGTTTTCATATAGAGAGAAACCGAGATTTGGGGACAAATTGAGAATGAAATAGGGAACATTAATTTCTTTCATGGTTTAAAAAACCCTGTATCTATTCCAAATTAAAATGAAAATAGTTTAGTAAATCATCAAAATAAAATTAATGGTTATATAATTTTTTTTGATGAAATGTACATTCATGCCTAGAATAGTGGAAAAAAGGAAAAAATTTATATTTTTTAACTCCTATGGAATCTGAATAATCATACATCATTAGTTATTATTGATTGAGTTATTTTATTAGAATTAATTATGATTTAATATTTAAATTTATCTGTTGATTTATTTTCTAATAATGTTTTATATTTTCATCATAAAATATAACTCACCCCTATAAGAGATATTGTGAGTCATTGATGGGTGATATGATTCATTTTTAGAAAGTAAATCATCCTCTAGTGTTTTCATTGTATGATTTAGTTATTAGATAATTCTCAGCTCTGAGTAAGAAATATGTTAGTGACTAGAATTTGATGTTTTACCCAACTTAATAGTTATCTAGAAGAATAAACCATTAAATCAAAATAAAATCTTGACCCAAAACCTAAGGAGTGTCTTGAATGAATCAAATGAATTTTTTACTACCTAAAGACAGTATATGACACAATAGTGGGTTTTGGTAGGTTACTTATTTAATGGAATAGATGAATATTGAGGCTATCTAAAATTAAAAAATATATAGAAAAATTATATTATATAGAAAACATTAATTATTGAAATTTATCATAATTTTTAAATTTAGATGTTTCGAGTGGGGAAGAATCGGGGATTAGTCACAACATATAAATGATTCTTTTATTCTAATCATAATTATTCACGATTTATTTATTTGGTTAAAATGTAAAATGATATTGTTTTTAATGACTACAATAAATATTGAAGGTTCGAGATGGGTTTTAAGGGTGATATTTAGAAAATATTGATTATCTTTTTTCCTATAGGCTAATAATGGTGTAGTTGATAGAGATGTAATTGATGGGGATGAAATAGTTGGAAAGACTATTCCTAGTGCAGTTTTATTAAAAATAAGGGGATCCCATGATATGTCATCTTGACAGAAGTGGAATCATGTCGAGTCATGCCGATGAAGTTGTAGTGGTATGAAAAATACGTTAGGGTAGATCCATGTGGTCAACATCAAATTTGGGAGATATGGCCGCATGAATCATGATGGTTTCCATAATCTATATAATTACATATATGTTTAAAGTCAATTTATATCAAATTGTTGTATGTATCAACATTAAAATGAAGTAGGGGGTGGATCCCTAATCAAAAAATTATAAAATTTAGATTATGGTGTAGAAAAAGGATGTGGATATGAAATTTATGATAAATGGAATACACTATCATTGAATAAATAATGTGGAGGAGATAAGGCTAGATTCCTTTACGTAGTGAAGTATACACAATTAGAATTTTTTATAGGGATTGGTAAAATTATGGGTACTATATTTATTTTATCGTCTTTGATTCTATCATTATTTGCCAATAGTTCATCTCATTTCATCATATCATTTTTTTTTGATGATCTGTTTGAAATTTTTACATAGTTTTTTCCATTCGTGATGGATTGTTCTAAACTCGTGGGAATGAATAAGTATAGCGGTTTTAAATTTTTGTTTCCATGTGATAATTTTCGTCTCTTTTTTTCATGTGGGGTTTCTTAGTTGTTGATATTGATATTTGAACCATATTATTTACATGGACTATATGATTAGTTTAGGGAAAAATTTTACTATTATTACCATCATGTATGTGGTCTTTGTTATGATGGAGTACATAATTAGTTTTGAGGTAAGTGGGATCCTAGAACAACATGACTGATTTTTTTCATTAATTTGGTTATATTGATTTAATTGTTATTGTCATAGATATTTCATGACACCATTGATTGATATGTAAGGAGTCTATTTTTTATAGTCGTGAGTGTATAAATTTGAATCATTCACAAATATTTTTTTGGGTCCCACACAAATAGTAGGGCAAATTAAATATTTAAATGATCCATATTATGAGAATCACTAATATAATATCTTCTTATATGAAACATGATGAGTTAATGTGTCATGGTTTTTATGTTTAGGATATTAAGGATAATGGATGCATTCATCCTATAATGTCAAATAGTGATTCTATTGATCTATATAAAAACATGGTAGAATAAATCCTCTATATAGTCATTGGTTACCAAAATAAAAACAATGTGGATATTATGAAAAATATATAACTTTCCTAAATTTGTTTTTCTATATGATAAAATCATAGGATCATGATGGTTTTCATATATTAATCATCTATAAGGTTAATATTATTTTAGTTTCCAAAAAGAATATTTACCTATGACAGAATACAGAAATTGGTATGAGAAATTTTTGTTCCATGTTGAGAATGTTGGTCATACTAATTCTCTTATGTTATTTGTGGAAATAGTGATAAAAATATTTCACTGATTCTTATGCTAATTTTATTTGTAATTTATGGACTATGTTGTGGTGTACATCATTTCTGATGAGTCATACATGGTTCATCATGATACCATCCAATGAATCATAAAAGTACATAATTTGTTTGGTAAGCTATGTATATGTGGCTTTTCGAACTAATAAGTGTTGTTTTTATAACATGTGACAAACGAGAGGGGAACCTAAATGGATCTTGAAACGAATTCTGATATTAAATGATGTGAAAAAAAAATAATTTTTTAATATATATAGTATCTTGGGTTTCGTGGGATATTATATTTTTTGTTTTAATAATTATCCATTATTTCATACATATATCTAGTTTTAATTCTTCTTGAACCGTTTTTATCTGATATTTATTATGATGTCTCAAGTATGGGGTTGAAATGTGTCTTAATCAAAGGAAAGTATTTTGTGTCATGTGACACCCTCATATTACTCCCACCTTAGAATACTGAACCAACCAATGTCCAACAGTTTAACCCTATGATGTATTCTCTTCAAACATGGCACCGTTATCATTTTGAGGAGGGGTTTATAGTGTATTAAAATTATAATTTATTGAATAATATATTTAGTTATAGAGACATGATGTTATGAGAGGGAAATTGGGTAGAATATATTAATGATTTGGAATTTATTTTTATAAATGTGGTTAAGGGTATATAGTCACTATTTCATTGATTATGAATTTATTAAATAAAGAAGTGAAAATACCGATGTAAGAGTTGTCACGTATGAGTTTGTTATCTTAGATGATAATGGAAGTATTGTACATTGATGTCTTGTTTTCTTATGTTTTAAAAAAACTATTTCATCATTTAATGATATAGTTTATCATAGGGTAAAACATAATGTTTTTGAAATCCTTTTCTGAAAATCCTTAATGGGGGGAGATCATAGGTGATAGGTCTATACTATATGATGGATCTTTTGTTTTATTATATATATATATATCATTATTATATCATTAAGTAATGTTTTTATAGATTAGGTATATAGATATAGTCACATCATGAACCATGGGACTATAAATATGTATCAATACTTATGGAATAAAAATTGGGGTTTAGGGATCTGGTGGTCAATTACAAACATCATGTCACGATGACATAAAAGATAAAAGATTTTGGAAATATAGTAGATACATATATATTATCTTCACACTGTATCCATACATGTCTATTAATGATATTATATATATATGGACTCTATTATTGTACATTAATAGAGACATTGTGTAAAGGTACTTATTTGGGTTATCATTGAATAACTTAATAAATCAGTTAATTTCCTTATACGTAGTCAACAAATGATGATTTGATTTTGAATTTGTATATCGTGATTAATAATTTTCTATTTGAAATGTTTTATGGGTGGCCACAAATATCTCTTTTGTGGTGTTAAGTTCACGGAGAAAGGTCACTTGTGGGAATGGGTATTGTTTATAAGGTGAAAGATAAGGTGTTGTTGATCTAAAAGAGGTTAGAGAAAGCATTGTGTCTTGAGTATTTATATTTTTATTTCTATCATTTTCCAATGTAATTTTATTATATTGATCAGGTTTTTCTCAAATATTATCCTCTATTTGTGCATCACCACTTGGGTAAGTATGGTAAGAAATATTTTTGGTATATTTTTTTTAAGAGATTATTGAGATATATTGAACTGTGTTATATCAGTTGAGATAAATTTCCCTCATATCATTAATTCACTATGGGTTTCATTTTTCATGGCTAATGAAGTATCAAATAGAACATTTCTATGTAATATAATGAATTTATGTGAATCTAGATAATGAAACCTGAGTGGTTAATATGATAGTTTATATTAGGGTTCTATAAGATAAGGTAATAAGTGGTCAAAACATTTCGTTATCCAATAAACATTGTCAGTGTGGATGAGATAAAACTAAGATGTGGAAGTGTGAATTATTTAAGATCTTGTTATTTCATTATCAATTCATAAATCGATAATCATATTCAATTTATAGTGGAATAATATTTCAATTGATGGAGAATTACGAAACTCTTCATGTCATCGATATGTTTAATTTTTGTTTAAGATTATTGTTGTTCTGGCTCAATATGATTTTTGGTGTTATCAATCGATAATTTGCATAACAGGGGTGATTTTTCCAACTACACAATCTATGATCAAGATTAGTAGTAACTTTTGGGAAATTATATGAGATGGATCTATTAAATACTATGGTCATTTATATTGTTCTATAATTGTATGACTAACCATGAATATATTCCAATAAAATTGAATTATTTGTTTCTCAAGTGCTGGTAGTTACATTATGGTTAATGTATTGTATGTATAACCATGCATCTAAATCATACGAACAAATATAAACTATATAAAATGGAGAATTTCACTAATTCAATTAGTCATTATTTTACTCTAATCACCTCCTAATACCTCATCATCATGAAATTGACTCCCTTTGATTCTATAGAAGACCCCCATCTTTTTTTAATTTCACGAATAATTTATCTTAATCACATTGAGGTATATTCAAATTTTCTCTCAATTTTATCCCTTTTATATTATTCTACCCTTGATATATTTTCCTCTGATACCCTGGAAAGAAATTAGGATTTCATTTTTAAATCTAATGGGATTTGTGGGTAATTAATGATGCTTTTTCTTGATATAAGCTTTCGAGGACCAATTTTTTTCTTCTGATACCCAAATTTGACAGAGTCCATGTTTCCTCCATTAGTGTGGTTGGTAAGTCTATTCAATGGATTCATTCCCATGTAATACATTACTATACATGATTAATCTATTGGTTCTTCAAAATGAAAATTATTGTTCTAATTTATTTATTTGTTAAAATGAAACCCATGATTCTAAATTGATATTTAGTCGTGATCGAGAATGTCTAAATATTGTTTTAAAAAATATGTTTACAAATATAATGTGTTTGATTAAATGAAAAAACTAATTATCTAAAAATATTTTTATTTAGATTATCTTGAATTTAATTTTTTACAATGGGTATTGGGGATGCCTTTGGGATAAACTTATTTATAGGGACGTAGGGGTAACCATGTATTATAGAGTTCCATAGATTTTTTATTGTTGTTGTCTCCATATTTCATCCCACATTAGAATTTTTTTAAGACACTATATTTATGTTTTTTCTATTTTATCACAATATTTATAATGAATATAGATTTATTTTTTATTTCTATTTGCATAGAAAAACAAGTTTTACATCCTTGTTATTTTTTCACAGGGTTATGTCTTTTTATTAAAATGTCAATATAAATAGATATTTTAGAAAATATATTTTTTGAAATATATTAATTTATGGAACTGGTTTTGTTTCAAAATAACAGATATCTATTTCATATTGAAATACATTGAATATATTTATTATTATACGAAACTAGATAATTCATCACACTATACATATTCCTTTGATTATATTTAGACATGGATATATAAGAATCAGTTTAAGGGAATATCATCATCTATCATGGTGTCTCCTTATAGTCGATGTTTTAATTATTTGTTATGGGATGGTGGAAATCAGTGTTCAATAAAAGATAGAATCATGGATCATGGTTTATTATGTGTTATTTATTATTTGACTATTTTCATCTTTTCTGTCTTTTTGGTTGTTCTACTTTTTTATTTTACTCATTTGATGTTTATATTTATATATATCATTAGGTACAATATACATGTCTATGTGATTTTATTTGTTAAATTCTTACTTTTATATCAAATATTGATACCCATTAGGTTTTAGAAGGTTGATGTTGATCTGGAATATGTATTCATACTTTTATGGGGATGTCTCGGGCGAAGGGTCCAGTCAAACTAGGCTGGTTTGTTACACATAATAAGACAATAGTCATAATGTTCAATTATTATTTAATTTTTGTGTTTACATAAAATAAATTCATTAACACTAATTCCATAAATAATAGATCTCCATTTTATTACATTTTTTCAATCACTTGAATAGTTATTATTATATTTTTAATTTTTTTAATATAGTTTTTATGTTCATTAGGGAATTTCATTATTGAAATGTTGATATATTTATATAAATATTAAATTCTTAATTAATATTTTTTTATTATGGAGAACCAAAAAAGGTATACCTTAATATATTATTGAATTTTTTTTATGAATTTTTTTTAATAAATAAATTTATTACGTGTTATATTCCCCAAACTTAAATTCTTTTTCATTAAAAATGAATGAAATCCATGAAAATTTGTTCATGGCATTCTAATTGAATCCTAAGGTTACCATATGGATATATAAACCTAGTTATTTTTTCAAATTTCCATTTCATTTTATGTTGTCTAAATTCATATAGTAGTCTCTCCCATATCAATATTTTGAATAAAAAATTCATTTTATGACAAGTGAGGCTTCAACTAATCTATATCATACTAATTAACAAGTGATGGGACTATAATCAACAATAGTTGATGTGATATATGGAATACTTAATCCCTTTGGTAGAATTTGGTTGATGTACCTAATCAATAGTCAACATCTTTTATCCACTAAAATAAGTCATGATGACCTAAGTATCTGGGAAATAACTTCCATTTTAAATTATCACTTCCTCCATCCAAAGAGATATTTCTTAAAATTCATAGTTATCTATATGAAATTGAAGATCTATCCTTTGATAGTATACATAAATTGTATTTAAATAGTTACATTCTACGATATTCTTTAATACTGATGTCACATTCAATAAAGTTTCATCCACATTTTCTAAATTAAATAATCCCCACTCACCCACATTATCATAAAATTTTAGATAAAAATAACTCATTACATACATGGTATCATGTGGTTTTATTTTTATACAGGAGTGGTAATTATTTGATTCATGATAATCCTGTAATATGTATATATTTTCCAAAATTTCCTAATATGATAATATAAATAGACCTCAACATTTCATAAAATGATTGGATTTTTTTCATGATGTTATGTAATTTTTTTGTGATAGGATATTTTATCATTAATCTATTTATATATCCATAGATAGTATAAAAACAATAATGTTACGATTAGGTCATGAACGTAGAATATATAAGGGTATTCCATCATTTCTCATTTTTTCCATTTATAACCTCATATAATGCCTGTTGAAAATATCCAGGTATTTAAATTAAATATGATGGGTTTTTAACATAATCCAGAATGACCAGTAATGAATTTACCCCATTTGATGTATTGTATATCCTAGTATTGAAATATATTTTAATGACATACAATTTACACAATGATATAGGTAATAATTACATAACTCCCTTAGGAAATCACTATTAGCCTTTACATGTTGTCATACAATACTTTTTAATCGTATAATCTTTAATCACCAGCTTTAAAATTTCCCACTATAAATTCTCAGGGATATGACTGTAAATCATGGTTTTTGCAATATGAATAAAGTATGTTAGATTACGATAAATATATAATAGAAATTATTTTACACATGGTATTATTGTAACCCACAATCTATTTACAAACATTATAAATCCTTCCCAAAAAATGTTCAGAAATAATAATATATCATTCCTCATGTATTCCAACTAATTTTATGGGTCCTTATCATCATTTTTATTATCACAATATTACACAATAAACAATGTAATGGTATTTAGTCTATCTATAAATTTAGGTTCCCCATTCAAAAATATTAAAGGATTAAAAGAATTTAAATCCTTGTGAATTAAATAATTCTATACCCAAATCATGGATAAAATATCTTGGTATTTTCTCCACGATGCATCATTCACCTTGTTCTTATTCAATGGAAAATATTTTAAAAGGAAATAAAAGTACATGAGTAGGAACAACCATCTTTATTTCTTTATATTAACATATTTCAGTACAAATATATATTTCAAACTAATTTGATATGTGTATATATCAATTTTATATCCATATACATATTCATTATAAATATTTAATGAAAATTTCCCCATCGTTAACACTATATCATGGATTGGATAATTAATCTATTGGATTTAAAAGTTGGTGATTGTTTTTCTACCTCCATTATTTTTTATACTAGAACACACCCAAAAACATCCCATTGAGGCACCATCAGACAAAGAAAACTGTTGTTTATCATATGTAAGATTAAATATTGTTTCTTTTACAAATCAACTCTTCATTTAATAAAAATTAATTTCTTAATTTTTTTCGTCAAAATATTTTCCCCAAATATGTTAACCAGGCCAATAGATTATCAAACCGAGTGATGTTTTAAAAAAACCACATACATTACCTCAAGAATCAAAATACAATAAATATTTTAGTTATGTTGTGGGCTTAGATACATTTAATAAAAAACTGTCGATTTAGAATTACTGAATGTTATAATATCCTAATTGAATGTATGTCCCATGAAATAAATTGGTCAGATAAAAAAAATCATATTTTTTGAATATCCAAAGTAGTTTATAATATATCATAAGATAAAGCAGGATTTAAAAATATGTTTCTTTATCCTCATAACTCATTGATTATTTAAGAATTTAATATATTTATATATATACCAGTATAGAAAGATCATGATAATCACTGAATAATATATTAAACTCATCAAACAATTTTAGGGTGAATTTTATAAACAACTCATAATTAAAATGTATTAATAATTATCATACCACATACAAATGTTCATCTCTATAATATCCACCATTTTTCATTTTATAAATGATAACATGAATAATTTTTAAACATTATGATGTATTGAAACCAATGATGTTGATTGGTGGGGTCATCCACACATGGATATTTATATTCATTATTTATGTTAATTCCAATGATTTTTATATAATTAATTCACAACCTCTTTTAATACGCATCTTCTTCCCAAATAAAATGTGATACATCCATTATACCACAGGTGAACACCATGAAAGATTATAAAATAATTCAACAAATTTTTTTTTAAATATTTCACCTAGAATAATTATACATTGTATCTTAGATATATATTTTTCATTAGGGGTAAAGTCAAAACATAATTAGAATTTTTTATTATAAAAAACAATTTCATCACGAAATACATCTCTTAATTCTTTCACAATGTGTACTTACTAGACATGAAAAGCCGTATTACATTTTTTATATTGATTTACATAAATTATTTTCACCAGTTATCTAATTATGTTGACTTAGAATTTTAGATCCAATCAATGAAAATGAGTAAATGAAAATATTACATCGGTATGATTAAATGATATAAAACTTGAAAACATAGTTTCTTTCAAAATTTAAATACCTCATATATCATGGTTTATATGAAATTTCCAAACTATGTTCTAAATGAAAATTTATTCTATAATGAATCAGTTAGTGATTCCATACATATTAAAAAATGTTATATATATAATGTTGTCCATATTAAATATTTAAAAATGTAATAAAATACATTGTGTGTAGAAGTAGAGTACATATTTTCACATCATTTGGACATCAACATCATATGTTTCTATCATAAAAGATTGACCATTATTATTATGCATTCTTTTGAGTATATTCACTTGGTAATTTTATAATTTATTAAAGTAATATCAAACCCCCTTGAAGATAAATCATTTCACATGGATTTATTATAACTTTTAAATTCCATGAGTATTATTATATAGATTTTTAGGATATTGAAAACAGATATTGGGTTTCTTTAATAAATACCTTGGGTGTCTCTACCCTAAACTATTCTTTATTTTCAAATTCAATGTTCCATTATATTCCATTCTAGTACCATTTTCCACATACATATAATCCATCAACCTATTTTCCATTTTATCACTATAAATGAATTATTTAGAAAATTGCATCTATGTCATTCTATCAGTTGTCACCATCTCATCACATGATGTAACCTCTTAGGATGCTAATTATTTTTGGGGTAGATTATTTAAATTATTAGTGAAGCAATTAGTCATTATTTATTGGTTTTATAGATACTATAATATATATAGTTCTATCCATGTGTGGATAACCACATATATAACCAATTTCTCTACTTGTCTTGTAAATAGTTTTTATTATTTCGTTTTAGTATGTACACACAACTTCCATAAAAAAAACATTTCAATTTAACTTATATTATATAAATTTTAATCCTTGTTTTCAATTTCCCATAATTATTTTTATTTGAATTAGTGGAAACCATTGTTCAAAGGCTTTTATAAAATTAAACTTATCCATGATTTCATTTTTATTCTATATACACTCTAATTCTATAAAGATTATCTCTATAGTTATAACCAATTTTTTTTTACCACTATTAGATAAGAGGAATTAAAAAAATATGGAATTATGTTCCACATAAAATGATATAAAAAGGACAATTATTATTGATTTTCATTTGGTGTCTCTATATGTTCTTGCTTATATTTTAGAAATATTATGTCTCAAACCTTCAATCTCATATCTTATACTAAAAACGAAAATTTAACATAATTTTTTTGATGAAAATTATATTGAAATGAATCCCACACTCCTATTACTATGGTTACTGATAACTAATTTTATTGATAAATCTATAATAAAAATAATACTAACAAAATGGAAACATTAAAAAAACTATATTTAAAAATTAATTATTATTTAATAAGTCAGAATAGTTTTAATACATTTTTTACAATTATATTTTTACAAAATTAGGAAAAATAAAATACATAAAAACAAATATTTTTTCAATATCCAATTATGTCATTAAATAACCAATATAATCATTATAGTATATCCCATATATGTATACATGTTTATGTTGATTGAATAAAATATATCTATATCGAAATTTATCAAATGGGATAAAAAATCATCATTCATGTGCATTGTGAACTACTACCTCCCAAACTGATGTAAATAATTTTTCCAAAACTACCTATCACTATTGGGTATGATGATGAATATAAAGAATTAATATTAAATTTATATCTTAATTATACATATAAATTTATTATATATTATATATATTTATAACCTTCTATATTATATGGGATATGATAATTTCACTCTTGTGTATAGTGGACAACGACCCTGTGAATCGATAGAATTCGCCTTTCTCTAACCCTTTTTTGGGTTGTTGACTTGGATATTTTTTATTATTATATGTTTTAATAAGGAAATAATTATTATATTTATGATAAATTCATCATTCTGAATGTATAAATCATTGTTTTATTTTTTACTCAATGAAAGACGATAACATTGCACTTGTACGTGTAGACTACCGCCTTCAAGAAGCATTATGAATCCCTTTTCACAACCACGTCACATGTTTGATATATATATATATAATGAAATAATATTTTATTTATTATTTTACAAGAATTTTTTAATGTTTAAATATTAAATATCTCCTCTCCATGATGATCGTTGAAAATTGTAAATGAGAATCATCCGTACATATGACATACCATCTTCATTATCATAACATAATTCATTTATAATATACAACTTTCCTTATTAGATTTAATAGTATTATTGATATATATATATATATGATTATTATTTCATTATTATTTAACTAAATATGATGAATCATTGTTACATTAACTGTAACTAGATATTTTATGACAAAGAGTGAATGATAAATCAATGCAATTAGCACCAAAATAATAAAAATAATGAAATATTAATAATTAGTGGATAATAAGATTTAATTAAAGTACAATATATGATATTATAAATATTAATATGGGTTTTTATAAATTATTAAAATATTTAAACAAATATATATGATGTTAAAGATCATTCGACTAAAGGAATCATTAATTAAAGGACTTCGCCTCGATTTCCATCCATTGAGGCATATTTTAATATAATTCACCTAATTTATATTATATGGTGTATATATATTACCCCTTTGACCTGTAATATCATGATTAAATTATAATTCATGGAATTTTATGTTACAATTTTAGTAATATCATCCAAGGGTAATTAACATAAATATTTCTATGTGGTTAATGTTATTGTGAATTTTCAGCTTTTATTGTTATCTTTTTATCTAAATAATAAATAAGTTGTTATTAATTTTAATTATAAATTAAATTTATCTTAAATAACTATATTATGGTATAATTTTTTTTTTATTTTTTACCAAGCTGTTTATCCTTTTGATATATGGGGTTATACTTCATTAGTTATTCATAGGTATTATTTATACTGGTCTGACTAGTCTCCACAGTTGTTGTTTATATTGGAACCACCAATTCATCATGAAATATTAAAAAAAACATTGAAACATATTTCTACACTATGCGGGATACCTCACCATCAACTTAATTTTGTTTTTAATCTATTATATGTATTCTAATGGTATATTATAAAAAATATTATAAGCAATTAGTGATTGTAAATTTCAATTATAGGAAGATAAATATTTTCCATTAACTCAAGAATTTTTTTGAACGATCAACTAAGGAATTTATCAATAAAATTGAATTATTTATTTTGTAACATCCTACTTTTTTAGACATAATTTACCATAAATTAAATTTCATTGATGGCTTGTGTTATACGCTACACCATGTTAAGCTTGTGCAATACGCAACACTGACATAATATGAATGACACGAGACATTGAGTCTCAAAAACATTAGTTTATTATAATAATTATTAAATAAAATCAATTAAAACATATCTGTTAGAATAGAAAATGTGAGTAGGATTAACTGAATTATGAAATTTTTCCATACACATATATACACATAAAAAGTAAGATAAAAATCATTTTTATGAAAACTATTTGAATATTAAAATGCATTTTTAAACCATTAAATAAATAAATAAATTTTTTTGGATTATATTAATAAATAAATAATATATATATATATATATATTTAATCTAATGTCTAAAATTTTTATTCTGTTTCTTCTAGAAAATATATAAGAACAAATCAATTTTTTTTTCAAAAGAAGTATTTTCCTAAAAATCTAGTTTTGTTGAACTTAGATGGATTTTGTGGTTAAAATATATATATTTTGAAAGTTTTTAAATTCTATTTGAAAAAATATTTTTTTTTGATATTTCTATAGAAAGATAATTGGTGAACTATTTTTATTTTTTTGTGATGTTTCATGTGTTGATTTGAGTAAAAATATACTAAATTTTAATTGAAAAATATATTTTGATCTAAATTATTTTTAATATAAATTATGATTTGGATTTTTTAAAGGTATAATAAAATTTATTTTTCGAATTAGTTCAATGATGGTCAATGGAATTTTTTACATTGAATTTGGATATAAAAACATATCAATATTTTATATGTTTCTTCATTAAATACATGTTTTCACAATCCATTAATGGGACTTATGTTTTCTAATTTATAGAAATTAAGTGAATTGAATTTGAAAATAAAATGCATTCCATATATGTAATCATACGTTAAAATTTATAAATTAGTCACCTTTTATTTTTTGATTTTATAGTAGCAACTTCAGTAATTTTTATTACCAAATATAATGTTAAATCACCTATTTGAGGGTATGAATAATATTATAAATATTCTAAAAAACCCGAAAATATTCCAAAATGTAATTGGATTATTTTAATTCATCCCTTAATAATTTATTATTAAAATTGAAATATTTAATGGACACATGTCTCAGAAATTTACATGGATATTATTAAAATCAGTAAGACTGAAAAAATGCCACACATTTATGTTTAATTTGTTTAATATTTAATATATGATATGATCTAATATGTTTATTATTAGGAAATATAATATGATAATATTCATCAAAGAATTTTATTTTAAAATTCTAGTGATTATATAACTATCATAACAAGTTCACCCTGATGTTGAAATAATTATACAATTAATGACATAATCAATTAAATGATACTGAAAATATTAAAATAAATAAAATTTGAATCAATTAAGTTTCCAAATAATATCTATATTTTAATATGAATTATTATTATTTTATTCACCGAAATTGATCAAATTTATATTTCTGGTTTTATTTTATTAAAGTCACTATTAGGAATAGTGTAATAATTGAAACGAAGTGTATTTTAGGAAAATAATATTTTATTAAATTAGTTACATATCATAAAATTACTACATAAGGAAACATAGTGAGTAAATTATGGAATAAAATATTAAAAATTCATAAATTATAAATAAATTGACTTCTTTTATGTAATAAAATCAACAATTTAAATTGAAAATGTTGATACAGTAGTTAAATTAAAAGTAGGTTAAATAATGGTTGACCAGAATGATAAGGTTAAAAATAATTCAAAAACAATTCAAAAATAAATTTCAGGATGATATTACAACCCTATATCATATTATACTTGAATAAATTTAATTATATAGGTATTTGGATTGGTATTAAATATATTATATATTAATATCTTTGGAGGTTCCAAAAGTTCCCATTGCCATCATTATAAAAGGACACATCCTACCTCATCCAATTTCACCACATAGAGTCTTATAGTTAACAAAAATTAGGAAAAAATATCGTGTTACCCTCATTACCCACATTCTAGAGGTTATAGTCTTCTATAATTATCAGCTCTAGAGTCCTTTAGGGGAGATCTAAAAGAGGCATTCTGAAGAAGAGGTAATCGCTCTAAAAAATCACTCCCTTTATCTAATCTTATATACATCCTCTAAATATATTATATATAACATTAAATATTAAATTCATCCTATTAAATATGATTAATGTTTATTATGATTATTAACAAACCATTATAAAACCACTATCCTATTAAACGTGAATTGAATGTATCGCACATGCGTATGTATGCCATATAATCTTCAACAACAATACAATTCTTTTTCCAAAACCATTATTTAAAATTGGAAATTATGATGGGATTGATGTTTATATATGATATTTATGACACAATTATTCCTCTGGAGTGATAATACCATAACGACCTCTTTAAAAATTACTTTTTTTTTGGAAATGATAACGTCCCTCGTCCGTATATATGGCTTGTCATCTCTACAAAGCGAGTATATGATTTTTTATCTATATTTTACATAGATGGTAATAATAATGATTTTAATTAATATATATTACATATACTACCTAAAAATGAATCTTTAATAAAAATACAACATATAAATTTATTTCATTTAACAATACATGAAAATGAAAACAACGTTCATGCGTACGTACAACCTACCATCTCCTTGAATATTGTCTTTCATTTCTATATTTTATATATTATTATAAATACTAATATAAGGAATATATATTTTAATTGTCTCTTTTTTATCATTCTATAATATATATATAATAATCATATATATACTATGCATAATTTTTTCAAGGGGTACAATCAGTCTGAAGACATTTATATATTGATTTTTATCTTACATGTATTTTTGTGGAAAATATGCCTTATACACCACTTAAATCTTTTTTGTGTTTTATATAATGAAAAGTAATTTATTTTTTCTGTGTTATTCTGAATAATATGGTATTTTAACATCTATATAATATTATTTCTTTCATGGGGCATTTGATTCCACTAATTATAATGTCATAGGGGTTTAGTTCACAATCTCAGAAGCATTTATGTTTTTTTCGTTTTAAATATCAATAGGGTAATAGTTATCATCCACATTCAAATGTTCTGAAATGGTATTAAAAAATGGTTTTACTATTATCTGAATAATATTAAATTTTTTTATAATCATTTTACTCTTTACTAAATGGTTTTAATGGAGTATTTTTCTACATTTTCCAAACGATGTACTTTATTACATATTTAGAAATTGTATTAAAGGAATGTTTTTATTAAATTATATAGAATGAAGGGATTTATGTATGATCATGAATAATTAATACCATTAATCATATCTTAGAATCATATAAAAATATTTTTGATGAAATTTTTTTCCTTTAAAATTTTGTGGCTCTTCAAGAAAAATTATTTCATAATGGAAAGTATATTTTATTGTAGAATTATTTCATTTAACCATTTAAAAAATATTTTTTCTTATTAAATGACATTATATGATGTTACTTATGATTTATTAGGTAATTGATGAAAGGAATATTATATTATTATTTCTATGAATACTTTATTTTTATGATTGAATGATATTTATGAAATATTTTTATTTTTCCTTGAGCCTGATTTTGATGAAGTGCTTATGAAACTAATTTATTTTCATGGGTTTTGATGAGGTTAATGATTTCTGTTTCTATGGAACACATATGTATAGATTTAGTTATATTAATTGTGAGGCCTTTATATCTATCCAATTCATTAGTTACTGAATTATATCACATGAGATATTTAAGGGAATGATGTTGATATGCTTAATCATTGTTGGAAAACATGTTGACGTACTTGAATCGTTTAGTGAAACAGGTGATAAGGCCAGATCTAAGATTCTGGGAAGTTAACCTTGTCATATGATATTTTTTTATACTAATAATTATTTCACTTATATTAATATCTTGATAAACTTGTTTAGTATTTACTTATTATAGTGTATCATTATTATACTTTATGTTTTTGTTTTATGCCATAACTCATGTTTATGATCTATGAAAAGTTAGGTATATACTATGTATGTTATTCTTGTGACCACATAACTGTATTTCTTATCTCATGTTTTAATATGTTAAATTTTTTATCATCCATCATTAACCATACTGAGAATATGAGCTCACCCCTTTCTTATGTTTTTATTCCACATATTATAATTGATGTTTTCAAGAAGGTTTAATAACGGGGAAGGTCATTATGAGATACATTTATGATATTTCAACAAATTAGAAAAGTTTTTCCATGTTTATAATGGAACTAAACTACTATGGTCTTTGGGATTATGATTTTGTAATCTAAGGAAAATTCATCTAAAAATATTTTTTATTTATGAATAAAAATAATGTTTCATTTTAATTTTTTCATCACTTCAATGTATCAAAAATGTACAATTTGTTTTTATAATTCCTAGGCCTCAATATCAAATATTATTTTATACATAGAAAAAACATTAATAAAATCACTAACTTAATGTGAACATATTTCATAGATGTTTCAAGAAATTATTATGAAAAAATATTCCACAAAAAACCATTCTGAATTTTACTTTAATGTGTTATCTTATTTTTAAATTTTTTATTTCAATTCATGTGTTCCATGTATGTCCATCACGAATCATGTAATTTTATAATTCAATGGGTATTTATACACTATCCCATGTGTTTCATTAATCGCATCTTATATGTACAAACACAAATTGTCCACCTTTAATGCATGTGTATTCATGATAGCATGTACTATTATCCACTTCATTATGGATAGACCCACTAGTTGGGAACTTTTCATGTAAATATTCCATCGATAATAATACACTTACTATAATCTATTTTTTATTTCATCATATTTTAAACATTGGACTTATATGTTTACATTTTTAGAACATGTTTCATCATGAAAATCTATGAGGGTGTTTTAAAACAATAGAGATTTCATGAGTTCAAAAGAATTGTTACCAAAGTTACTCATAGATCTCTTCACTACATATGTATGAAGTTATATGTGAATCAAGAGGGGATCATAGTTCTCTATTATGGAAATAATTAGTGCATAATTCCTCTTGTTCGTGAATTAGAGGTTTCAATGTGTCTATGTTCCTTTTTATAATTTAACTATATTCATTGTGTCATGAAACACCTCAAACAAATGATGGATCATCATTTTATAGATAAAAGGAATCATATTTCCTCTATATTTCATTATATGTCTGATTTCATTCAAAATCATGAATGATATTCCCTATCAAGGACCTTTAAATTCCCTTAATTTTATTTATTTATGAAATGCATATTTATTTTTTTAATTTTTCTTTGTGACAACAATATTGACAGATTCATCACAAAGCACCTATCATTAATGAGAAAAAATTCAGATGCTCGTACTTTTTTAACTATTTATTTTTTTAAATCCATGATATTCATAAATTATAAATGACATCATCATAAATTAACTTTTGAATACATCATATATACTGAGAAAAATACAATAATAATTATCACCCATCCACAAGATATTTTCAATATCCCCTTGTTATTAGTTTTCAATACCATTATATATTTCTAATTTACAGACCCCCTTATTGACAGAAAATTCAATTGGTTCATGTAATTTTTATCTTATTCCCTTCAAGTAATTCAATCTAAAAAACTCTTTTTTATAAAATAATGATGGTACCACATTGTTTACATAGAAATGTGACTATAGTTGGTATAATATCTACCCACTTGGATATCCCTATATTGAAACAAATGTATATAATTCAATGGTCTTCTAGGATTCCCATTAACAACCATTAATATTATATATTTCTCATAAAATATTTATTTCTCTAAATATGGATATATATAATATATTTATCATGTAATATATTCTACTTCACACTTCAAAAAAACAATAAATATTTCGGGTGATAGAATATTTTACCCCCTTTCATTGATTTTTCACATCAACTAACACTCCCCCTTGATGCAGGAATTGGAAATTATTAATAGAAGGAATATAAGTATAATTATTTTACCTCTATTTCGACCTATATTGATATGACATTCATATTAAAATATTCATGATATATTTCTTGATATCCTAACCATTATGTTTTCTCCCTCTCAAGGTCTTAAAAACCTTCCATTTGACATCGTGTAAAAGTTCATCAAATAATATTCTAGAAATTCACAGTGATAAACCAATATTGTGGAACAATTCACGTTTTAATTATATAGTGAATAGGAATCCCAACATGGTTTCGAAAACTTTGTTATGTTACATCTCTTATTGAGAATGAACACAACCATAAATTCACTTCATTTTAATAAAATATAATATACATGAGTAGTGGAATAATATGGAATAATTGTGAGATTCTCACTTGGTGCAATGTGGATGTGAATTTCCACTCAAACCAAATAGTCATATCCTTTCTGTTCAAAATGGCCTAGAACAATTCATGCATGTTGAACCTTTATAATTCATATTTTGTTATTTCATTGAGTATATATACAGATTCATTCTATTAGACACAATAATGATTTGATTTTTAATCCTCACATATTATATTTTTTTAATTATCTTCCCATTGTGCTTGTTTCCCTATCATCAATTTCTCTCTTTCAGCAAGAAGATCTATTATTTTATTATTCGAAGAATGTTAGGATTTCATACACCTTCCACGAATTTTATATGAGAAATGTAGTCGTAATGTGAGGAAAAATGATCATGAAATTTTGTATATTCATGTGGAAAAATATATTGTTCATTAACCATAGTTGGTGATTCATCCTCAGCTTTATTCATTTCTCTAGAAACATGAAATAGATCAGTGAATATAATTATTCACTTCTTTTTAACATATTATTTCTTATAGTTTCCACATCGATTGTTAAATAATATTGAGTTATATTTCACAGAAATAAAAAAAATCATCTAGAAAATCATAGATTAATATTTTATTTTGGTTTCTCTCATTGATTGAGTCTATTCATAAATTATGTTTTCTTCAATTTATTTCTAGGGCCTTTTATAGTGGTCCATGGTATGGACACTATTTACCTAGTAGAAGATTTTTTTTGGTTAAAATGGAATTCATGTAATTAATAATATCTTTATTATTGTGAGTACCATGTTTCTCTATTTTCTTGGCTACCATATTTATCTTACCCACTAAGGAATACTTTTAATCTTATGTTATATTCATCTTTATTTTTTTGTAATTTTATTCTCACAAACAGGTGAATTATGTATAGACATAATATACCTTTAAACATCATAAATATTGTCAGTTATGTTAAAACATTCATATAATACTTCAATAGAAACAAATATATTTTTTTAATATATATTATTCTTCATATGTGTATTTTGCATATGTTTTATAGTGTTCTTAATTTGATAATGTCTACTTTCCAGGAATAAAGGCCTTATAAAATTTTCTTATGATGACACATTATTACCAAAAAAAATTATAAATTTCAATATTATAATATCCCCAATAGAAGGAAAAAATTCAGAAACTTTTGTGGTTGTACCAATATGTATATAATTATTACATTGTGGTTTCTGGGATTTTCTATCCCCTCTTAGAGCATCCATTTGGGTAATTTTTTCATAATATTTTTAGTATCCAACCTTAGGTTCATGTGGATTTATCCATAATTTTATCTCCAAATATCATCCAATTTTTTGGTCCTCAACCACGATTAGTATTTTACACTACATTAGTAGATGCTAAATTAACTAGGGTATGCATAACCTTAATCCACGAATTTGTAGAATATTTACCAAGAGATGATCTTGATCCATTCATACAACTAACTTGATTCTTTTAAGAGACATGTTTCCATAAAACTTTTTATGAATAAAAATAATTAATTGGATATTGTCTCTCATCATTAAAATGGCGGAGGAATTCATCTCATCCTCATCTTTTAATGTTTCACCATGTGACTCATTTAATGTTTTCTATTTAGGATAAATTTTATGACACATCATGCTAAAGGAAAACAACATTTTTTAACAGATTCCATCCTTCCGTCCCATTAATTATTCATTGTTTTAATCATATATTAATTCCATTTAATTCGTTCATTCAATTATTTTCAATGTTATTTGATTCATCTATATTTAACTTTTAATTGGACCCCATAACACTAAAGGTAGCTTTATGAGATTTATCTAGAGAATATATCTCATGTATATACCTATCATGGAACATGGTATATTCATCCCCCAAAATTTCATGCTCATTTACATTACATATTTTTTTCTCTAAGTTGAGTATCAATGAAATTCATGAACACATTGAGCAATGTTTCAAGTGCATGGATTACTTTTCTAAAATAAGTTTTTCCCAGTGCATTAAAAATCAATCCATTGAAATTGTTCTTCATTAATTGAAATATTTTTTTATGAAATTTTAAAATATTTCTCCTCTAAATAAAAATGGTTTGTGAGAACATTCCATCATTAAAATTTCATTTCATGTGCATCCTCCTATATATTGATTTTCCCATCATTATAATCTTTATCATAACAAAGTTCCTTGAATAAAAAAAATTGAATATGAATTCACATAAAAATTAACATTCATAAAATACCATTTAAATTGAAGTATAATACCTCATAAATTTTGATTTATTAAAATTTCTCAAACTCTCCATATATTGAACTAGTTTCTTTAAAATAATCAAAGATATATAATTTGAATAGAGGTAAGTGATCACTCTCTTCATTCATTAATGATTTTATAAATCACTTTTATTTCACCCTATTCATGTTTTTCAATGTCTTGGGAGACACCATCAAAATTTCATTGACATGATTTGAAATTAGTTGCTCCACATGACTTTCTTCAAAATCATAATCAAATCAGCACTTTATATAAAATTTGTAAAAAAAACTGGAAAATAACTCTCATCCAATCAGAGGATAACATAGCCTATGATACAACCAATATATACTTGATGGATTGAGAAGGTATATTAAAATAAGGGTTTAATTAATGTATCCCATTTTTATGAATTTTTATATTATTTCAGCTAAACACTGTACTCTTGTTACTCTTCCCCATTTAAGAGGAATACATCCATTATGTAATATTGATAATCACACACACATTAAATGTAGATAAAAATATAAAAAAATTCCCACACCGATTTCTAGATGATTTAGTACAATGATATAATCCATTCCATGATCATCCTATGGATATTTCAACGAATCTCTAATTACAATATATTATAGTGAATAAAAATTCAATGAATTTTCCCATTTTTTAAATATATGAAATAAAAAATATTCTTAATTTATTTCGATTCTTTATACTAGTTCTACTAGTCATCAATGGTGTTTCTTATTCTCACGCCACTTTTTCTTCTAGATATACCAGGAAGGCTCAGCCAGAGAGAATTCCCTGACCATTTATTTAAATAAAAGAAAATGACAGTAAACACACACCAAAAGCCAAAGGGAAAGCAAGTTACATATCACAAAGACCATACCCATCTCCATAATCTTCCTCCACTGTGGCTGTTTCCCATTCCGAGCTTTCATTACGCTTAAGAACCTTGGCATATTTCCTTCGCAAATTCATACGCTCCAAGGATAATAGCTCATCATTGCCTCCAGAGGATCTGGTGGCCAACGGCTTTGGAAGATATGAGTAGTCTTTCTTTGCCCTCCGCCGCGGTGGAGCAGTTAAGACTTCATGAGCTTTAATCGTCTTTGTCTTCCCTCCTTGGACCACATCACTGAAGGAGGGTTTTCTCATGTCACCATTGTAATCCTGATCGCTCTCGTAGCAATCTCCCCACTTTCCAGTGATACACACTTGCTGAAGCATACCATCCTCACCACTAGGCTGCTGACATTGGCCACTGTCATCAATTACCGCAAGACATCTCGACTGTTCTGGAGATTCCTGAGTAATTGAAGCCCCCCGCGCCACCTCTGTCGATCCATTTTCATCTTCCTGCACAGCAGACTCATGCTGGAATATAACCAAGGAGGAGTCCTCCTCTCTGGATTCATTTTCCAGCCCCTCAAACCGATTTGCAGTGGCCACAGTGAAGCCCACATTCCCATCCATTACAGCCCTTCCTTGCACCCCATTCTCAAAGACAACATTCTCTAAACTGCCACTGCCTCTTCTAATCTCATCCGGTATTCCATTCTCCACCATTCCTGCCTCTTTTCCCCCATTTTCAGCCATTCCAGTAGGAGCCAGCATACCCACCCTATTCTGCGACTCCCTCACCACACTGAGGTCACCAACAGAACCTCCTCCTTCGCCTAAGCCATAGCCCTCGCTGGCAATAACACATCGCACATGCTCACCCAACTGTAAGTCATGTTTGAGCCTGCCAAGAACAGCAGGCATAGCAGGATTAATAGAAGCCTCAGCACCACTCCCCACAGGGAAAACAGACTGCTTCCTCACATCAACCGTATAACCATAAGCAACACTCCCAACAGGCAGAGCACCCGGTCTAGGGGACTCGACCAACCTCTCTTCCCGGCTCAGAGGTCGTCTGTTCAGCATCTCAGAGCCACAGCGCGACACAAGGTGCCCCAACCGATGGCAATTGTCACAGTAACCAGCCCAGGATTCGAACACCACAGGTTTCCTCCAACGAAATTCCTCACCAACGGTTAACCACACCCAGTTGACAGCAGGCCAAGCCAAGTCCACCTCCACGCAGTTCCGCGGATTCACAGGATGACTTACAGTGGATGTGCGGACATCCGAGCAGAGGTATCGCCCCACCAAATTACCAACCATACGAAGAATAGCAGGGTTTTGAAAAGGGAGTGGGATTTGCGGAAGACTAACCCACGTCGCAGTGGTTGACGGATCGCGGTTCATGTGAAGATCAAAAGACCATCGAAGGAGAAAGAAACGGCACCCTTTGCATCTCCGCGGCGCATTAGACTAGGCGCGAACCAAATCTTCTTCTGAGTTGAAGCGGATCATTAATTATCTGCTGTCTAGCAGCCCAACAACAACACGTTCCTGCAAATCCCATTTTCCGAAAATGAAACGGTCGAACTCATGAACAACTCATGAATTTATCAACAAAATTCTTGTTTAGTTATCCGTCACATCGAATTTTTAGATAGAAACACTTCTTTTTAAATTATGACCCTTTCCTCCATCTGAAATAATATTTTATGAAATGAAAAAACGTTCAGAATCTCAATTAACCTTTTTCAAGAATATTTCTTACATGGATGCTGCATAAGATTCTTAGGAAAATCTCTATCACTCAAAAAACATCATTCTAAATATTTAATGCATGCATTGATTTAATCATACTTAGGTAAAATTATTTTGATTCATGAATCTTCGTCATTTAAAATTAACGTACTTAATTCGATGGGTTTGAAAAAAATGTCCCATGTGTTTCTCTCCACACACATTTTCTGCACAAAAGAAAATAGTCAGAATTTAATGCATGTTTATTCTTAGAAGCATGAACTACCATCTGTTTCCTAGTTTACAAAAGCCAATGGGAGTGAACTATTCCTATGAAGCATTGATCTCATAAAAACAAACTACCTTTATGAATTACTTATTTCATTATTATTTTTACCTTAGAGTTATATTCAATTTTTTATATAACATGTTTCTTCACAAAACAAAATAACGACACTAAAACCTGATCATTTATTATCATGATCAATAGCTTCACTACCCGAGGGATAAAAAATCCCTTATTTTCACTTGTCTTGGGTTCTTATTAAAGCCATAGTGGTACATGGTTCTCAATTACAGAAATTATATTTGTTCACATCCTCCAATTCATGAAATAATGGTTTTAGGTGGATCTATTTCTTTTGAATAATGATACATCTATATCACGTGTGAGGTAATTCTATTAAACAATGCATTCTCAAATCATATATAATGGTAACCACATATATCCATATTTAATGAAATTTTAGTATTTATTTGAAATACTAAATGATATTTTATTTCACATCACATAAATTTCCTAATGATCTATGTTTTTATTTGACTCATATTTCTTTTTATAATACATCTTTTTGATAGAATTAATGATGGCTTCTATTGACAGATCCTCACTTGTATTAGATAACAATCACATGATCCTCCATTTTTGAGTATCAACTACATCAATGGTTATCAAATAATTGAGTTCCTTCTATGATTTATTTTTTTCTACCATAGAGGGTTTTCAATTTAATGTCAGGAATGCACGATGATGATTTCATGCATGCATTATTTTCAATTTGACCAGTGTCATTCAAAAGAGGTGATCATTGAGGATATAAAATAGTTATCAATAGTTTGGTTAGATATCACTAACCAGAAGAGTATGTTATTGAAATGTAGAAGACAATGGTCCTTTTTAAATATGCATGTATTATTTCGAATATGTGTTTAATTTTAAAATATGTTTTGGAAGAGAGATCAATGGTGGAGGTCATATGATAGTAATACAGATATAAATATCTAATTATTAAATGTAGGAGAATATTACATGGGCTCCCACAATCTCACAAAAAATCAATGAATTGACTTCGATTCAATTTATAAGTCAATGATCACTAGTATCTAGTCTTAAATCATAAGCCCCCATCCATCGTGACATATGCAAGTAGATGATGCCACTGCTTCAGGGTTCATTTTTGTGCCACCCCATTCCACTTTTGGGATATTTTAGTCTATTCCCATAGTACTGGTTAACCATTATACCTCAGAATGCCTTTGTTATATTGGATATGGATTCCTAGTTGGTTGAAACCTATTTTTTAGTGCATGGACAAATTTTATACATAGAATAATTATATTAAAAAATAGGTAACAGAAATACCTCTTGAAATTTAATTACATTACAAACTCAAACCCTTATTATTAATCAATCAATCATTAGGAAAACTATATATTTATATATTTCAATTGTAATATATTCACTTTATTTTGAATTGAAACAAAAATCATGAAACTAATAATTTTTTTATTTATTAAATAAAATTATTCATGGAAACCATAAAATATCCAACAATAATTAATTATTTATGAATATTAATACTTCCATGGTATTTATCAAATTATAACTCCTCAATAAAAATTTAAATTCTATTTAGTAAAAATTATAAAATATTCTTTCACAAATAAATTCTTCATGAAAATGAATATTTTCATGTTCTTCACCTTATAAAATGTTTATGGAAATAAATATTCTCATAGAATAACATGGACTAGTATTTGAATATAAAAATAATTCATAAAATATCATATTTAATATGTAGAATTTTCCATGTATTAAATCTAATACCAAATGATTTATCCACAATAATTCTCTATAAATGATCAAAATTTGAGATAATTATCAAACAAAATGACCACCAAGGAGTCCATATCAATTATCTAGGAATCATTAAATTAATCTTTTAGACTCTTCAAAGTTAATTAGATCCATGGAATCCATATCAATTCTCATAGAGTCATAACAAGCCTTATTGAATAATTTTCATAATATTTTCGTCATTATCAATCTGTGATTAGTTAATGATCATAATAGAGTCATCATATACTGAATTTTTATTCCTTATTATATATTGAAAACAAATACAACCATGCTTATCACCCATATACATGGTAATTTCAGAATTAAAAATAATGGTACCCCAAAAGAATCAAAAATTTTATAATTCTAAGATTAATAATTTATAAATATTATTTTATGTGGAATTAACCCTTATATAAAATTATATATTCTTATTTAGAATTAATAACTATATCAATTAATATAGTATATCCAATTATTTAGATATTGTACCTAGAAGAAATAATTGTATCAATACACATGTCCAATAAAGACATTCCCCTATTTGGGAATCCAATATAGATAGTGTTGAAACTGATAAAATTATGTATATATTAGGTTATCATAATATTGGTCTAAGAAATATAATTTCCCAAATAGATTTACCTATTACATGGTGAGATTCTCTTATGAGGGATCACTTTGTGAGATAGAAGCCCCCGTCATTTGGATGGACTTATAATGAAATAATTTTTGAATAATTTTTGGATTCACTAGAAAATATATATATTGACATTTGATGTGATGAAAAGGAAACTATTAGACTTGGAATTTATTTAATGAAATGTTATATTGATCAGTGGTGGTGGTTGGTCTTGAATAATAAATATAATGATGAAATAGAACTTGTGGAATGAGATGTTTTTAAGGATATATTATTCAAAAATATTTCCCATGTGACCTCTAAACTAATATATAGAGAAAGTTCCATATATTTAATAAATTGGAAGAATAATTTTTTAATGATTGCTATGAATCCAAACTGTTGTTATATAGTAATGATATATATTACATATGCAATATTGAACTAATGATTGACTATTTATCTAAAGGGATTAATCAAAGTCTTCGACGGGTACAGGTCATTGAAATATTTTTTTAATAGGAAGAAATAAGTTGATTCGATAAATAGACAATGAAATAATTCACCTTGTTTTGTTGCATAGATGGGACATAAGATAAATATAAGAATATATAGAAATAATAATATAATGGAAATAAAAGATAGATGTATTTTCCCACATGTGATAACATCAGAAACAAAACATTGTACTTTCATGAAGGGAATGAGAGTTTTCTACATGTTTGGAAATTTAAAGGCAACATGATCATGATTTAATGGGTAATAAATAAATTTACAATTTGAAATTATTCCAGTATAAGGTGTTCAGGCACAATGAAAATAAATTTATGATGTTTCAATGGAATATACCACAGAATAATCTAATGATATATGAAAAATAATATGATAATGATTCAAGCGATATTGAATGGTTATTGATATTCATTATTTAGATCGTGGAAAAATGTTTTTAATGTATTGTATTAATGATAATTTCATTATAAGATTCTGGATTTATAAATGGATTATACAATAGTATAATTTATTAAAGAATTTGAAATAATGTTTTCAATGGTACGAAAAAAAAAGATTTAGTGGAATGTTGATCATTTTGTAAAACACATGATTAATGGAATATTACCCTTAATATCTGATCTGTGTTGATATAATAATAAAAATTATATGTGTATTGGTTAGTATTGATGACCAAGAAATTTTTTAGAGATTTGTTGTTTTATGTTACATTTTCTAGAGTTTACTAAATATATGGATATATGGAATCTATTCAACAAAATGATGAATGTTTATTGGAAGAATACAAATTTTTATTAAGGTTTTATGGTAATAATTTTATTAAAATATACATTCTATGAAATTATATAAAAAATTTATATTTTTTCAAAAATATAATATTTAATTTTTGAACATCTTTTTGATGTTTGTGAGATATATGTTTGATGATCCATAAGAAAAATTATTCATGTAAGGTGATAAATAGAATACTAGGTGTTTTTAGATAAATATTTCAGTCCATTATGGTTTTATAAAATAAATGGTAAAATATTGTTACAATAGATCCTAAAATTCATTAAAAAAATTCAGTGCTTTAGAACTGAAAAATTTATTTTTCGATATTCAAATGTAAGAGTAAGATATTATGTGAAAAATGATCAAATAACATCCAAAGGATGAATTTTTTCCAATAAAATAAAAGTATATCAATTAAATATATTTAATTATATTTATAAAAAATGTAATGAATTATAAAGCCCTAGGAAAATGATCTTCAATAAATTTCTTCACAATCATTATTTTTTATGATATAAATTTTCTATTTCCCACATATGGTTTGTGGATTTGTGGTCGTTAGCATCTTCAAAACCATATTCTGTATCACTCTTCATCGGTATTTGGGTTTATATTTTCTCATATTTACATGTTATCATTTCCAAATTATGTTCTCCATTTTTATACCTATTTAGTATTAATCCTAGAGGACCATATCACTTCTTTTTCTCTCTAAATTATAAGATTATTTAATAACCCTTTTAAGATGTGAGTATTTCTATAGTTGTATTTCCTAATGTAAAAGCCTATATTACCAAGCTGGAGATTAATTTTTAAGAAAGAATTTTTTTTATGGTGTGGATAATTTAACACATGTAGATTAAAAGAAACTATTTCAATAAAATTATTGAAATGAAAAACATTGATTATATGTAAATATTACACCTCCTTTTTTTAAAAAAATATTTATAACATATTTAATATCTTTTTAAACTCCTTACCAGAGTTAAAGGGAACTGTAATATATTATAAATAGTAGTTAATTTTTTGGTAGCAAATATAAATAACTAAATTTTAAAATTGAGGTTTATCTATTTTATGTTAATAATATATGTATTATTTAAAATAAAAAAAAAATTCTTATTTTTTTAATAAAAGAAGGATTATTATCCCATTGAAAAAAGAATTATAAATTATTTTTCATTCAAATGTGAGTTATTTTAATAAATAAAATGAAAATAATTATTAATAATTAATATAAAAATAATGTAATTGTTATTTTTTGGGGTTTTCTAAAATATTTCATTTTATTGATGATTACTGAAGAATAATGGATTATAATTGTAACCATGATTTTGATATCAATTATTTTTAAACATAAATTATAGTAATGAAAAGTTTTCATGTAAAATTATTTCAATGATACATACATTAATAAAATTTAGGTCCTTGAAATCATTTTGATATTATGTTGGGATATAAAAAAATTATAATATTTTTAACATTGTACCTTTATATACTTTCACAAAGGTCACATATAAGTGATTAAATATTAAATATATTGTTACACATATGTGAACTGAGTTTGTAAAAATTGATTATCTATTTAGAACAATAATAATGATATTTTATAATAAGCGAATCTCATTTTTTACCAAATATTAATATTGAAAATATAAATAATTATTTACAATAGTTATTGGTAATCATGAGATAACTATATGGTAAATCAAAAAAGGTAATTGTTAAAATTTCTTAATAAGATAGAAAAATCCTATTCAGTGTACATATTTACTTATTATAATTCCCATGACACTTGACAAGGTTATTTGGAAAAAATTTATTATGAAATACATTAGCATTTTGGATTATGATTTGAAATTTCCACATATTATCCCCAAAGGTTCCCTTTCCACCTTATAAAAGGGAAATACATTGCTTTACATATTAACCCATCTGAAACATATTGTATTGAAAAGAACCTTCAGAATTCACTTCCAAACATAATTAGTTACATTATAATTTAGTTAGTAAACCACAAATACCATATCTAGGGTCTATAAGAGGACGCCCAAAGGTTGTTTCTCTTAGTGAAGGTAATTATGTTAATAAATATCATTGTTTTGCATTGTTAATTTCAAACATAAATTAAATATTAACACCAGAAATATTATATCACTAGTATATGTTATATCCATTTATTATAATATATCCTTTGAATAATATTTATCCACCACAACTTCCCTCAAATGGTTTACAAAAGCATCATTCATGTGTACGATGGACTACCACAATGTGAACCGATGCCATTCTTTTTCCATTAAAACCACTCATGGATGTTTATATTGATAGATTTAAGGTATATATGTGATATTAATAACATAACTATACCTATTATGTTATTATGTAATATATATATTTGGTACAATCCATTTCTTAGGGGAGATGAAAATGACGCTCATGTGTGTGAAATACTATCACCTCGCGAATTGATGTAATACATCTATTTTAAAAGAATTACATAAAAGGATATAAGGGAAAAGTTATTGATTATATATGATATAAATAGAATAATTATATAATTCATGACATATTTATCATTAGTAAAATATTATAAATAATTTTATTTTTACTCGATGAAAGTTGATAATTTAAATTGTGTACATGTGTACTACCCCCCTGCATAAAGGGATGTGACTCTTTTTCATCCCAACCCTAACTATATGATATATATAAGTTTATTTAAATAAAAATATTTTATTAATTACATTATTATTATTTATTAATGTAAAAATATTATATTAATCCTCTCCCTTATGATTGTAGAAAAATTAAAATATTTCTCATTGGAATGTATGACTTACAGTGTAAGGACCTAGCCTTTAAACATTACATAATCATAAATTAAATGAATAATTCACATTATGGATATTTTTTGGCTTAGAGATTTACTTAATTATGTCATAACTGTTACATTATATCCCAAAAGTTACAAAGTAGAAACATCTACTCAGATTCCACATTTTTCATAAAATAAAAAATCATGAAAAAAATGTCATTTCTTGATCAATGTTTTAGATAACATTTATTTTCTTTGTTCCCATTCTCGACCCAATTCCACTTTATGTCAATTGAAAAAAAAATTCAAAAACATGGGATAAGGATTAAGAGCTCAGTACGGGATAAACAAATAAAAAAATGATAGATTTTTTAAAAGAACAAGTAAACCATGAATAATTTATCATAAGTAATAAATTTCACCATTATGAAGAAGTAAATACTCTTCACTAAATAAATGATCATTTCTCACCCTTTTGTAACCAAAATATTTCCATAAAACCCATATTAATAAAAAATAACATATTATGGTAACAAGGGACATAAAAATACTTAAATGGAATAACCATATGATCAACTTACACACATATCACTAAATGGAATAGTCATACGGCTGACTTCCATACCCAATGCATTGGAGGTTATAACGTAACCACCCATCTTAGTTTATCACAACAACGCCCGTCATTTGGCTTATCACGTAAACACTCGTCAAATGTCCCAGTACCATTATAAACTAATAACACATAAAACAAATATAAAGGAAAGAAAACATTTCAACATTTTAATCACAATATATCACTTAAATATATTGAATTAACAAATTCATTATAAAAACCATTTTCAATTCCAAAATACCTAAGAAATTTTATGGTATTTGTTTTCCTTTTAAAAACCATACGACATGATAAGGAAGCCAATGATCAAATAATACTAATGGTGGATGAAGGTAATTATCACCACAAATATTAAAAGAAACATTATTTTTTATAGTTTAGTAAAATGATTCATAGAAAAAGATTCCCTTTGAATGGAATGAAATGTCAATGGTTTTTATACAGTGTATAAATGAAAGTCATGTAGTAAAACCAAATATTACCCAATGAAAGGATATTGAGACGAAGACCCTTACATAGAAAATTTTGTAAATAAAATACACCAATTATTTACTATATGTAAACATACATAATGTATAAATACAATATTTGACATAATCATATAATGGAATAATTAAGAAGTTGACGATTAACCCAATGAATGGAAATTGGTTTATGAAGTCCCATTACCTCATGTATGACTTGACTCGATCATTCTTTAATCACCTGAATAAAAAAATAAAGGTAATTTCTACTTTTTTACAAAACTTTTCATGTTTATTGTTGCTTTTATATCACTTATCACCGTGTAATAAACATTATGTAATCATTTAGTTTTATAACGGTTGTCTTGTCGAAATTTTGTACTTGAGTAAAAAAAATTAACACATTATAATTACATGTTCTCCATGTGGTAAATATTCCATTATCACAAGAATAATATACATGATTTAGATCTCATATATATCCAGTATATATATGTATTTATAATTGTACATATAATTTGGAGATAAGAAATGAAATGCACCTTTCATTGAGATTGTAAGTCGTACGTACACATGAACACTTCTTCATTTATATTTCATACATTAATGGAATTAAAACAAAATGATACATAGGTATATTATAATTATAGTATAATATCAGGTATAATAACATTAACTACATCCTTTATACATCCCACATATGACATTAACGATTCATATCACTTTGAGGGGGTGGTAGTCCACACTTCCTCAAATGAAATTATCGCGTTTAACCCTAATGAAAACCATAATGATATGCAATAAATGAAAAATACAGAAGAATAAATAAAAAATTGAGATATTATATATATTATATAAATATAGTGTCATCTTAATTTCCACCATAAGAGGCGTTAGGAAATGATCGAACAATCATCATTTTGTGAGGCGTTAGTTTTCCATCCACAAATATAATATGTTCTTCACCCTTTAGATGGAGATGTGTGTAAGTTTAATTAAAATCAATCTCATAAAAAAATACTAGTATATTGAGGATAAATTTCTTTATAAGGGAAAAAAATAAAAATATTTTAGGGGGCTCGGAAGTAAAATAAACCAAAGAACATAACAGAACATGATACCATTAATTTGGGCCACTCCCTTTGGTTAGAACCAAAGGGATTTTTTGAAGAGCCTTATTCCTAAATTAATGATTCTAAGAGTTGTAAAAGTATATTTAGAGCACATTTAGGATGTTTTTGGATGAGCCAAGGGTCTTTAGTGGTGTGTGGAATGAGATAGAAGTTAGTGCTTTTTATAAGGGGGGGAGGGGCTCTTTAAGAAAGTGTGGGCAGTTTATTTTTTTATATAATGATATTCAGTTAATAAATGTCCAAAACTAATTAAAGTTGATGATAAGATGACTCATGGTCGAAATAAATTCATCCAACGAAAATTGGGGTTGTTTTGGATTTTAATTAAATATTTATAATCTTATTTACTTAAATCATTTATTAATTGGGTAGACACGACATCATTATTATGTCATAAATAATTATATTTATTTGATATCTAAAAATTAAAAAAATTCCATAATGTAGGAAATATTTTTATATTTCTAAATAATATTTTTATTCGAAAAGATAACATATATAACCCTATTTAAAAATTAATTTACTAAAAGATATTTTTTAATGTCATTTTGCCTTTACTTTAAGATGATTAAAATAAAGTGTCATTATCACTCATAAGTGGACCCATGGGGTCCCATAATAGATCCAAATATGCCCATGGTTGGATATATATCATCAAATTGTATTATAATACATGTTAGGGTAATTTTATATTGTTATAATAATATTTGTTTACCCTTATTTACTAGATTTACAATTTAACAATGGTAAATAAAATATTTACTAAAGTAAAAATTCATAATGTATTAATATAAATGTTACCTATTGGAACAATTTTTACCTCCTAATTAAAAATATAAAATCTATTTTTCCAAATTCAAAACAATGAAATGGAAGAAATTAATTTAAAAATAATTCCCACTGTCAAAACTGAAAGCCTGTTTTTAGAAATATCAACTATCAAATGATTGACAATTGTTTTTGTCCCATTTAAAATCAAAATTATTTAAAATGAAAAAAAATTGGATTAAATAGTAGAAATATATAATTATAACACATTAAAACAAATTAAAATGCTAATCAATCCATAAAAATAAATTATATTAAAATGCATTTTTGATTTAAAATACAGTATTTCTCACAATTCATTAAAAAATGAACTTTAACAGAAAAATACCAAAATTTTAACCAAAGTAAGTTTTGATGTCCTTGTTATAAAGAAGAGTATTATTTTTTCATGTAGAACATATAAAAGTGAGCAAAAATAGATTTAAATAGGGTTCTCCATTAAATGGTTGTAAATCAACCTTTAATATAAATTTTGATTAAAATTAGATTCATTCAAATTTAAGACTCTAAATATTATTTGATAAATGTAAAAATATTTAGCAAGCATGTATAGTCATATTGTAGTTATTTCTATTCATTCTCTCCAATAAAAAGGATAGTCATTAACTACATTTAAAATAATAATAATATATTATTGTTGTATAGCATATGATCTCAAAGAAACCCATTGTTTCATATCGTATAAGCCATCGGTCATATAAACCCATTTAAAGTAAAATTAATACTTAATTAACAAATATCCATAATTATAAAAATGTATTATTTCTTTATTTACCTTGGATTTTACATCCTTACCCCCTTTTGGAAATGGTGTCCTCACAATTTTGTTCACTTTTGAAATAAATGGGGGTATCTATCCCTCAGAGCATTTCCAGATTCACACGTTTCCTATTCAACCATATGGGTTTTCCACAAAACCATTAACTAATGAAATACCTTATTCCACAACACTTGATTCTATGATCAAGAATCTGGACAGGTTGTTCTTTATAAGTGTGATTTTCTTTCAACTAAACTACCTTTGGACTTAATACATGAGATGGATCTGGAATATACTTTCTCAACATTAAAACATGAAAAACATTGTGTACCTAGAACAAAATTGGAGGTAAATCCACTCTGAATGAAATTAATCAAACATTCTCTAGGATTTCATTGGGTCAAATGAACTTCAGACTCAACTTTACTTTCTTACCAAAACACATCACACTTTTCCAAGGAGAAACCATGATAAAGACATGATCTCCTACCTGAAAATAGAGATCCTTCCTTTGATTATCTTCTTATCTTTTCTACCTGCTATGTGCTGTTCTCATGCGCATTTGAATCCACATAACCTTTTTTCCATCTCTTCTACCAATTTAGGTCCCATTAGCTTCCTTTCACCTACTTCATCCCAAAAGTTGGAGTTCATCAATGCTTTCCATATAAGGCCTCAAATGGAGCCATTTGTACACTGGAATAAAATATGTTATTGTAAAAAACTTCAACAAAGGAAATATATTGGTCCCAACATCCCATGTAATCCAGTGAACAAGCACATAGCATATTCTCCATGATCTGAATTTTTTGTTCTGACCGACAATCAGATTGAGGATGAAAATTGGTACTAAAATTTAATTCAGTACCCAATGACTTATTAAGGCCTTTCCAAATGATAGATGTACACATGGGATCATGATTAGATTCAATGGAGATGGGAGATCCATGAAACATAAATATCTAGTTAACATACAATCGATAAAGTTAACCTACAAACAATGTATCTCGAATATAAGGTAAATGAGATGATTTAGTCAACCAATAAAAAATAACCTAGATTGCATTGTTACCTCAAGATTTTATTTTTTATCCCACAATGAAATCCACAGATATATTTTCACATTTCACCCTGGCACCGGTAAAGACTGAAGCACCCCTTTCAGTAACTGCTACTTTTCTTAAACCTGCTAATAAGTCAATCACTTCACATTAAAATATGCAATACCTCTTTTAATTCCATCCAACCAGTAATACATCTGAAGATCTCTATACATCTTAATACTTCCAGGATGAACTGAAACTGGGGAACTATGAGCTTCCCATAACAACTCATTCTTCATGTTTGAATCATAAGGCACACAAAATATCATCCCAAACCTCAAAACACAATCATTAAAAATGTTAAATTCACATAACATACCCTTCTGATATAAATCTACCTTTTTCATTAACTCACTATCTTCCTTCTGCGCTTGCTTTATTCTATCTAATATAGATGATTTCACTAACACTTGAAAAAAAACAGAAGAATTTTATGCACCAACAACTTCTATTCCAAAGTTAATCAAATCAAGAACCAAAGGATCTCATTTCAAACATATAAAGGTTAATGAGCATTACTCTTTTTCCGTAAAGAATCAACCACTTTATTTGATTTTCCCAGATGGTAAAGGATTTTCCAATCATAGTCCTTGATTAATTAAAATAATCTCCTCTGTCTCAAGTAAAACTCATTCTGAGTGAATATATACTTCATTCTTTTGTGGTCAATATATATTTCAAATTTTACTCTATAAAAATGATGCCTATAAATTTTTTTGGAAAAAACAACAACACATATTAAAAATCATGTGTAGTGTAATTTAACTAAGGAGGCTTCAACTGACGTGAAGCATAAGCAATTAACTGATCATTCTGCATAAGGACACATCCACGTCCTTTAAATGAAGAATCACTATAAATAACAAACTCACCATTTTTGGATGGTAGTGACAAAACTGGAACATTAACCAATCTTCTTTTCAATCCCTGAAAACAATCATCACATTCTTTGGTACAAATGAACTTAACACCTTTTCGAGTTAACATGGTCACTGGACTAGATAACTATGTAAAATTCTCAACAACCCTCCAATAATAACCTTCCAAAATACGAAAACTACGAATGTCAGTTATATTTGTGGGTCTTGACCATTCTTCAACAACTTTTGTTTTACCAGGATCAATATTTAAGCCATTTTTTGAAACAATATATCCAAGGAATGTATGTTTTTGTAACCAACACTCACACTTGATAAATTTCCCAAATAGTTTTTTTTTCATTTATGGTTTGCAATAAAACCCTTAAATGAAATTCAGGCTTCTATTTAATTTTATAATAAACCAAAATATCATCAATGAACACAACCACAAACTTATCCAAGAACTAACGGAAACTTTTATTCATATGATCCATGAAAATAGTAGGTGCATTGGATAAACCAAAAATCATAACTTCAAATTCATAATTTCTATATCTAGTACGAAACATAGTTTACAGAGTGTCTTCATCCATTTCCTTAAATTGAGGGTACCCCGACCTGAATTAAATAATTGAAAAATCATGATATCCCTAGAGATGATCAAACAAATCTTCAATATGAGGCAAAGGATACTTGTTCTTAACAGTGATGTCATGCAATGCTCTATAATCATTGAAAAGTCTCATTTGACAATCATTCTTTCTAATAAACAGGACAAGGGAACCCCATTTTGATGTGCTTGGTTGAATGAATCATTTGTCTAATAACTCTTGAAATTGCTACTTTAACTCTAGAAGTACAATTTGATCCATTCAATAAGGGGGTTTTGAAATTGTCTTAGCATCAGAAACTATGTCAACAGTAAAAGCATCTTCCCGAACATGTATAATACCATGAAAATCATCAGAAAAAACATAATGATACTCATTTTCCACTAGAAAATCATTAATCTGAATAGTACCTTTTTTTTAAAAAATGTGAAAGGTAATATTCATTTCCATCTTTTACTAGTTTCTCACATTCCTAATATGTTATCAAAAGTAAGTGTTAATTCTTCTACACAAACTGAAAATATTTTTGAAAAGAAAATTCTTTAGTTCGGATTTTAATCTTAGCGTGATAAACAGACACCCAATCCATGACCAAAATAACATTGAACTCTACTAGGGATAAAACAATAAGGTTTGCAGGTAGATTCTTTTTGCAGACAAGGACAAGAAGTTTCTAATAATTTCTTTTGGTCTCAACATTTCCCTCTTGTTTTATAACATATGTTTAGGATTAATATCTTGATATGGAATTCCCAATTTACTATAAAACATCTTAGAAATGAAAGAGTGTGTATACCCTAAATCAAACAACACATTGACATAATCTGAAAAAAACCAGTGTACCGAATAATACATTATTTGATGGCCTAAGATCTGTTAAAGTAGTTTCAAATGAATTTACCACCCCTTTATTCTTGTAGTATTATTGCTTTCCCTCAGTTGAGTCCTTCACTAGAAACTCATTTTCATAATGAATTATTTCATTGCAAATAAAAAATATTACTACTAGATTTGCATTTCTTTCCTGATCATCTTCCTGACAGTTACGAGAAGTATGACCAGACATACCACACCAGAAGCACTTTCCTAAATTTGAAAAACATTCTCCATGATGCATTTTACCACACTTCTCAAAAGATGGAAATTTTGTTTTCGTACCACCATGATTCTTTGATTAATTATTTCCCTTTTCCTGCCAACAAAACCTCTTATTATGTAGTTTTTCAAAGAGCACCTGATCCTCAGAGAACTCTATTTCCACATTCTTCGCACATCGAACAAGTTTTTCATAACTTTTGATCTCACAAGAGACTAATTGTAATAGATATCATGGGATCAGTCATGAGTAAAATTTATTTATCTTACTGTCATGCTCTTAGATGAAATATGGATCATACATTGGATGTAGAGTGAAATTTCATTTGTAAGCATCCACTAATTCATCCTCCTTCCTCTATTACATGAATTGTTTTTCCATCCTAAGTCAAACCACCTTAGGAAAATATTTATCAGGAAACATACATTTCAATTCATCCCAATCGAGAGCATCAATCTACTCACTATACTTAATACTTTTCATCATTGACCACCACTGATCTTCTTCACCTTCAAAATGGTAAATAGTGATTCTAACCTTTTTGATGTTCTAAACACCCCATGACATCAAAAATATTCTATAGTTCTTTAATCCACCCTTATGCTAGAACAAGGTCAGATAATCTACTAAATGATGTAGGATGTTGTCTTATGAAATGATCTACTACTGACATGTTATTCTATGGTTGATCAAGATGATCTCGTGCATGCATGCCACCAATAATTATTACCTTATTCAATTCTTCCATCACTGCAACAAACTATTCAGTTTCAATTCTGGCCATCTCAGGCTACTGGTTTGGAGTTTTGTCTTCCTCCTGATGTATTCCAAACATAATTTCCATGTTTCCTCTACATAAAAGTATTGTAATCACAAAAATATCATAGGCGAAGAAACATGGTAATCGGTAAATTCTATATAATGTCAATCTTATAATAAATAAATTTATTTATGTATATTAATTTAACAATACCCTAACTCCTAATGTTATCTAAACAGAACTATGAAACCAACTATTAGGACATGGAATTAAGCCATTACACAATCATGAATTTAATGAATTATTCACATTGAGGATCTTTTCAGGTTTATAGTTTTACTGTATTAGGTCATAATTGTTACATTATATCCCAAACATTATAAATTATACACTTCTACTCTATTCCCATATTTTTCACAAAATAAAAATTATTGAAATAATGTTTCAAATATAGATCCATGTTTTAGACATCATGAATATTCCTCGTTCCCATATTTGACCCTATTTCACATTATTTCATGTGAAAAACATTTCAAAAAAATTTGATGTGCATAAATTTCCCACTAAGGGATACACAAAGAAGAAAAAATATTAGTTTTTATAAATCAACAAGTAAACCATGAATACCTTTTCATAATTAATACTTATAACCTTTTTGAAGTAGTAAATACTTTTCAATGAATAAAAGATCATTGCTTACCATTTTCTAACCAAAATATTACCATAAAACCCTTATAAAGAACACATAACATATTAAGGCAACTTGGGACATAAATATACTTTAATGGAATAACCATACGGTCGACTTCCACGCATATCACTAAATGTAATATCCATTCAAATATCATCCATACCCAATACATTGGAGGTTATAATGTATCCCACCATCCTGGTTTATCACGGCACCACCCGTCATTTGGTTTATCACTTAAACACTCTTTAATTGTCTAAATACAATTTTAAAAATCATAAAACATAAAAAAAATATAAAGTAATGAATACATTTTCACATTTCATTCACAATATATCACTTAAATATTTTGACATAAAAAATCAATTATGAAAACCATTTTCACTACCAAAATACATAATAGAGTATATGATATTTATTTTCTTATTAAAAACATTATGGCTTGATAAGGATGCCAAAGATCAGATAAAACTCGCGAAGGATGATGGTCGTAGTCACCTCTTATCTTAAAAGAAACATTCATTTTTGTCATTTAGTAAAACTCTTCATGGAAAAAAATTCCCTTTGAATGGAATGAAAAGGAAAAGCTGTTTATAAATCATATAAAAGAATGTCTTGTATTAAAACAACATATGCCTCAATGAAAAGAGATCGAGATTAAGTCCCTTACAAAGATCATTTTGTAAAGAAAATAGATTAATTATGTGTATTTAATATATGTAGGCCTACATAATGTATAAATACAAGATAGGACATAATCATAGCCTGGAATAATCAAGAAGTATAATATTAACCCAAAGAATGGAAATTGCATTATGATGTTCCCTTACCCCATGTCCGACATGACACGATTGTTCTTTAATCTCCGGAATAATAAGCTAAAGTTATTTTATAACTGTGTAAGAACCTCTTCAAGTTTATTATTACTTTTTTACAACTTATCCACATGTTATAAACCTTATGAAATCATTTATGTTAATAACAGTTGTTTTATGGATATTAGGTACTTGAGTAAAAAAAAATAAACAACTTATAATTAAAAGTTTTCTGTGTGGTCAATTGTACATTATCTCCAGAATGATAATCATGAATTGGAAATCCTATATGTCATATATATCTAGTATTTATACATTTTTATAACAGTTATAACATTTGTAGATAAGAAATAAAATGCACTGTTTATGGAGACGGTAAGTCGTACTTACACATGAATGCTACATTCATTTCTATTTCATACTTTAATAGAATTAAAACATAATGATACATAGTAATATTATAATTACAGTATAATATCATATATAATATCATTAACTCTACCCTTTATATGTCCCACATATGCCATTAACAAGTCATTTCACTTTAAGCGGTGATAGTCTGCACTTCCACAAATGAAATTATAGTGTTTACCCATAACAGAAACCATAAAGATACGCTATAAAAGAAAAATAAAGAAGCATAATGAAAACATAAATATAATATATATCTTATATAAATATAGTTTCAACTTAATATCCACCATGATAGGAGGTAGGAGATAATCAAACAATCACCATTTTGTGAGGTGTTAGTTTTCCATCCACAGAAACAATATGTTCTTCACCCATTAGATAGTGGTGTTTGTATGTTTAGTTAAAATACATATCATAAGAACATCCTATTATATTGAGTATAATTCTTTTTTTAACAAAAGTAATAAAAAATTTTTAGGGGGTTGGATAAGTAAAATAAAAAAAAGCACTTATGAGAAGACAATACCTTTAATTCGGCTAACTCAATTTGGTTTGAACCAAAAGGGTTTGTTAAAGTGCCTTATAACCAAGGTAAGGATTCTATGAGGAGTAGAGGGATCTTGAGAACTTATTTGGACATGGGTTGGATGAGCCAAGGGGTTTGAGAGGTGTGTGTAATGAGTTACAAGTGAGGGCTTTTTATAAGGGGAGGAGAGGATTTTTAGGAATGTGTGAAAAAATTATTTTATTATATATGTATATTCTGTTTATAAAATTACAAAACCAATTAAATTATAATATAAGATGACTAATGGTAAAGAAAATTCATCCAATATAAATTGGCTTGGTTTTTTATGTTATTTTAATAGTAACAATGTTCTTTATTTAAATCATTTATCAATGTGGTAAACACTGCATCCTGATTATTTCATAAAATTTTTTATTTATATGAAGTATAAAAATTATAAAAAAAATTCCATGATGTAGAAATTATTTTTATATTCCCATATATTATTTATAGTTAAAAAGATAAATCATATAAACATATTAAAAAATTAATTTACTAAAAGATATTTGTTAATGTCATTTTTGTCTTTACTTTAAGTTAATTTAAATAAAGTGTCATTATAACGTTTACGTGGCCCCATGGGGTCCCAAAATTGACCCAACGATACCCATGGTTGGATATTAATAAACAAATATGATTAGGAAACATGTTGGGGTAATTTTATGTTATTATAATAATATTTCATTACCCTTATTTACCAGATTTACCCTTTTACCATGGTAAATAAAATTTTTACTGAAGTAAATATTCATAATGTATATAAAGAAAATTAACCTATTTAAAAAATTTGGAACCCCTAATTCCATATATGAAACCCAATATTTAAAATTATAAACACATAAGTGGACAAATTCTGTTTAAAATTAATTCCCACTGTCCAAACATAAAAGCGTGTTTTTAGAAATCTTTACTATCAAAAGATTGATAGTTGTTTAGGTCCAATATCAATATTAAATTAATTAAAATGACGAAACTTGAATTAAATGATAAAAATTTGTTTTAATTAAACATTAAAATACACTAAAAGGATAATACAACCATATAAATAAATTATATTAAAATGTTGTTTTGAATTAAAATACATTATTTTTCACTATTCAGTAAAAAATCAACTTTATCAGAAAAATAACAAAATATCATCCAAAGTAAATGTTGATGTTCATATTATAAATATGAATTTAATTTTTTCATATAAAACATATAAATGTGACCAAAATTATATTTAAAAACGGTACGCCAATAAAAGGAGGCAAAGCAACCAATAAGGTAAATTATGATTAAAATTATATTCATTCACATTTTATGCCTATAACATTTATTAGATAAATGTCAAAACATTTAACAAATATGTATAATCATACTCTAGTCAGTTCTATTCATTCCCGCCAATACAACATCAAGGCGTTAACTAAATTTAAAATAATAATATTATTTTATTAGTGTGAAATTTAAGAATTCAAAGAAAACTGTTGTTGCAAATAGGGTAAGCCATCAAACATATCAACCCCTTTAAAGTAAAATTAATATTTAATTAAAAATTATGAATAATTATGAAAATGTTTTATTTCATTATTTACATGGGATTTTACATACTATCTCCATGAACGTAACATTCCTAATTTTTAAAAACAATTTATCATGAAAGGTTTTAATATTATAATTGATATATAAGTATAATAAATATTTCATGATTATTTTTGTGTATACCTTGAATGTAAATAAAAATTACATGATCCAAAATTATCATGAAAAAAAAAATAGTGACAAAACTAGGTAATGGACACCATAAACCCTGAATATAATGATTGATTATTAATAAAAATCATAACAATTTTTGTAAAGGGCTCGAATATGATATTTTAAACATTAATATTTTTTATGATTAAGTCATAAACTTCCTAATACAATTATACATTAGGTTATTTAATGTTCAACTAGAGGATGCATGTGGTATGGGACTTCGTCTCAATTTACCTTTATTGAGGAATATTATAACATTATTTAGCTAATTTATTTATTATACTATTTATAATTCAACTTAGAAGTTTAATACCAAGATTAAAATACAATTCATGATATATTAATGGTTAATTTGATATATTTCATACAAAGGGTATTTGACATGAATATTTCAATGTGGGAAATGTTATTAAACAATATCACTACTTACTGAGATTGTTATCATTTTCATAAAATAATAAAAATCATGTGATCATCATTAAATGTCTATTACATTTCTCATAAATATCAACATTAATTAATAATTGATATGATTAATTATTAATATATATTAAATTCTTATATGTAGTGTTTACTATGATAGTTAGTTGATTAATTGTGGAAATATTGATAAATATTTATTCTTTAATCAATAATGATATTGGGTGTAAAGAGAACACTGTTCATTAATTAAATAAGTTATTCGATATATGATGAATTATTTTGACATTATGTCAGGGGTCGAGTATGGTTTTATATATCCACTAATTGGAACAAAATATTTCATTAGGTCAACCTGTTGGCTAGATCTGATGTTCTTGTGCATAATAGTTTTAATCTTTATTTAGGATTGATCATTACAATAGGGGTATCTGGTTAATAATAAATGATTTACAATAATATATTTCTTCCATCAATTATAATTTATTTATTATTATCTGATATATTTTCATACTAATATAATATCATAACTCATTTCAGTCTAATGTATTCATTATATTTCATGTGTGTTATGTTATTTAACATAAATTATTTATTATGCCATATAAATTCATGATTGATAAGTTATTGATAAAATGGAACTTGTTTTTAGTTAATTAAATTTCCATATTTATTAATATCCATGAGATTTTTTCACTGAAAATATCTCTGGATGCATATCTTAGTTAACTAATTTTATGGAATGTGTGTTCTATTGTCCGAATTTCTATATTTAGTATAAAATATCTATTGATTAATTCATGTAATTTAAATGAAATATTTTTCCAGTAATTAAACATTATATGATTTTTTTATTGATTCATAATAGAGCCCATTTCATATAATACATACTGATCATTTTTTCTCACCATTATTTTGTTTCCACACCCCATCATTTGAAGAAGGTATCATTGAATGGTCTTCAGGGATAAAGTTCGTTTTTTTCATGAATCATGTTTTATGTTTTTTCCTTAGAGCGAAAATCAATTAAAATATATTATCATTTCATATTTTTTTTCTGAATCCATAATAAATTTTGCAAAGACTCACACAAGGAAAGTATTGTTTTTGTTCATTTAGAAACATAAAAACATAAACACTGGTACATAATTGAGCAACACTATCTACCACTATTTTTTTTCATTACTACTACCCTTCTTAGACATATCATAAATAATATATATCTTTAGAACATTAGAAAAATAAACATTAAATGTTGTTATATTAGATTCTTAGTAAGGGGAATAAAGGGTGACACATACGCATAAAGATGAGCACAATGGTATGAGAATGTGATAATTGTATTACATGACAATAACATTAATATCAAAATCATAAGGATGGATCATGGAATAAATATTAAATGATTATAAGACCTAAAAATTTATGCAATGAATATGAAATATCCATGAATTCATAGCATTAGAATAAGACAGAGATTTATGGTAGAAACATAAAAATTTTAATTTATTTCTATACTAATCATGTAATCACATCCAATGACATATTAGTATTATGGGTTTACACCCCATTCCATCTTGGTAGACAAGGTTCTATCCCAAGAAACACGTTGTAAACAAGGTTCACTCTGAACACCATATTTGAAGAAAATTTCATTTACTAAATCATGCTCAGTCCCCATTCGAACCATGTCCATATCATGACATATAAATATTAACCATATGTATTAGAGGGAGATATTTGTCTCACACATCTCATAATGAAATCATACTTTTGTGTTACACCAGATCATAATAATTCATCATATCCTAACCAATGAAATTAAATTTTTATAATAATAATGTAATCATATCATAACATTTTTAAAAGAGACAGGTTTCAAAATATTTTAGTCAATATGTTACTCATGAAAAGAATCAAGATTCACAAGAATATTACACAAGAAAGAGAGATGAGTTTCATAAACTCTATGCCATGAAAACATAAAACATTCAGAGAAGGAATATAACATTTATTTTATATAATTTCCCAATAATGTCATGATTAAGAACAAATTATTTCATCATGTATAAAAATAAATTTTCAAAGATCTATTAAAAAAATTCGTGAAGAAAGTATCATTTTTTATTTTAAAATCAAATTTTTTAAAACATAAAAAATTTTGAAACCCTTTTTTTGAAAAAACAACATTGATAAATTATAAATAAAGTTTTTGAATACAATAATACCTTTCAAAATAAATATTTCCTGAAAATATCCTTACCGGAAAATTTTTTGAAAAAAAGAAACCATTTTTATGAAAACATTGTTTTTGAATAAAACATACTTCCATCCAACCAGAGAGGTATGGTCGGATTTTCATAAAAACGTTTTGTTAATTATCATAAGTAACAAAGTGTTTTAAAATATTAACAATTTATGAATATTTCATATATAAAAATAATAGAATAAAAATATTATATCATATCTGAATGAGGTATCATATAATTTTACCAGTGAAAGTATAATCGTAAACAGTCTTGATAAACGATGAGATTGCTACAATAAAATATTACCATGTTGTATCTTTGAATAATACTCCCACTATATGAAAATGTTATTAATTTTTTATTAAAATAAAAGAGTTGAAGGATACCAAGTATATAACATTTCAACGGTCATTATATATACATCGTAGAAGAATATATCAGCATAACATGGCATGTCTCAGTGAAAGAAAATTGAGACAAAATTACTTTACCGATATGGTAGATTTTGAACCATAATCACCATTAAATAATTATAGTCTAATGGATATGTAAATATATATAAATTTAATGAAAAAATTCTTATAATATATTCATCGGAAGTAAATATACCACAGAAATATAAAGAAGTAGGGAATAAGGTATAAAGCTCACAGACATAAAAGTGAAACGAGAAAACCCATACCTTATGTCCCGACTCTCGTCATACACATTCAAAAATTAAATATAATAAATAAATTTTTATTAATATATTGCATAAAAATATTCAGATATATAATATAATGTCTGATTTTATTTTGATTTCATATTACCCTTTTATTAATAATTCAAATTTAATGTTATGATTTGGCTAATATACATGTTTTTCGTATATGTTTCGACTCATTATTATTGATATTCATAAATAGGTCATGATTTATTTATTTAATGAATTTAAAATAATATATAAATTTTTTAGTATATAAATATTTATGATAATATATAAAGTTTATAAATAGTAATTAAACTCACTTTTCGTGGAGTCAGTATGTCATACAAACACATGAATGCTATTTCCATTTAATTGCCTCTTTGAATGAAATGAAGTAAATGTAATATATATATATATATATATATATATTATGAAATTACATTAGAATTATTATGTCACATTTTTAGTATATGTATACTAATAAAATTTTTAATACATTTATGTAATGCATGATCGAATCACATTGTTTGAAGGAGGTGTTTATCCCCACATCCACATACAAACCTATCATATTTACATAAAATGGAATGAATGAAGGTATGTGTTATATAAAAATTTTAAAATCATATATTAATAAAAAAATATCACATGTATCATCAAAAAATAGTACTTATATAATAATTTCCAACTATTACTGGTGGTAACGGAAATCAAATGACAACGTTTCATGAGGTAGTAGTCCACTGTAAAAACAGAAATAATTATTAAAAATATTTTTATAATGTTTAAAGAATATTTTTTAACTATTGTTTTCTAATAATTATAGTAATAAAATAATGTTTTTTAGAAACTCAATGTTGTATGTAATGAAATATAATCTAATTTTTCATGTAGAACATGCTTATATTGGTGTAACATATAATGATAGATTGTCTTGGAATAACTTGCAATGAAAAGAAATCCATTAAAAATAATTTATTTGAAAAAAATGATTATAATATCTTAGCTTGTTAAATTCTACCACCCATAAAATGAATTTCACCATCCAAAATCATCCATCTGGGGTTAAAAAATGTGGACATGTCTTCCTCCCCAAATCCTTATATTTTTATATTTCATCAGGTAACTGGTGATTTCTCTATAAAACATAAACCAGTTGAATTATCAACTTTTTTTAACATACTCTGTTTAAAGCATAATTTCAATTTGTTGTTCTTCATATGAACGATCATACTCTATTGATTTCACCTCTGAGTTCATTACATGTGGAGTGTCAAGTGTGTACTTCCTCAAAGATATACATGGAACACATTATGGAATTGGGGGAGATTTGGATGATGTTCAATGAAATAGGTTACCATCCTGATATGACAAACAATTCCAATGGGGATGATATACTTAGGGATTAATTTCACTTTAATCTTGAATCTCATAACCTTATTTCAGAGAAATATTCATTGAAAACAATTCCAAACTACATCTAAATATAAACCATGTAAATTATTATCATCCGGTTTTTTATTCAAATTCTAAGAATTCTTGATATGTCATAGAATGGTGGTAACAATCTAAAAAATATATTCATCTAACTCGGGACCCAAAAGACTTCAATTTACATCTCCATCCTAGCATGTTGGAGCTCTATATTTCTTCAAAAATAAGGATTCATATGTTGCCTTATTAATGCAATAGTGAAATCTATTGTTCTAAGAAAACAAAAATTGAGGTAGTTATTGATTCAAATAACCTTTTAAATGAAATGAACAAAATGTCGACATATAATTTGGTGTTTGAATTTTACTTTTAGACTATCCGTCCATTTGTGGATGATAAGTAGTGCTAAAACTCAATTTTTTATCATGGTCATAATGAAAACGTCAACATATATTTTACATAAAAATAATTCCTCGATAAGATATAATAAAATTTGGTACTGTAAGAAACATATCTACTTAAATAATTTTTATCAAGGAAATGTAATCCAGATATTATCTTTTTTTATATCAATAAACTGTGATTTTATAGTAATTTGATCTACTACAACACATATAGCATTAAAACCTTCTGAGTATTTTGTTATTCTAATGAAAAAATCTATAGTTGCGTTTTAAAATTTTTATTCTGGTATGGGTAGTGGATGAAATATCACATTATACCATTCAATTTTATCTATAACATGCATGTATATAGTGAACAAAGATACAAACTCTTTGATATCCCTCTTCATTCCATCCCACCAAAAGTACTATTTCATGTCTCTATACATCTTCATACATCAATGATGAATCAATAATGAAGAACTATGAGGCTCCCCTAACATATCCTTCATCAAATGGTTTATGTAAGTAACACTAAAATTATCTTTGAAACATGTCATTCAATCCTGATAAGGGTTCTGTCTATAAAAATTTCTAATATTCACTTGTAGATATTGATATTTCGTTTTTCCTCTTCAATCATGACATTGATAGATGGTTGACCATTTAATTGAAAATTATAATATTTTATTATTTTTTTCATTATTTATATATCCATCAATTGAAAATATAGTAATATTAGATCTATTTTTATCCCCATGATAGATAATATTACATGATATGTTTGACTTAAATAATCAGACTCCTTGTTCTTTTTCATAGAGTGGTAATGTATAGGGAAATCAAAATAGTTTAACAGATCTATCAATCTTCTATGGTGTATTTTCAACTTCTTCTCTTTGAATATATATTACAGACACTTATGATTGGTATATATATCATAGCATTCCCCATAAATATAATTCCACTATATCATTAAGGAAAAAATACCATATCCAACTCCAAATCATGAATTGGTTAATTATTTTCATGAATCATTAATTTCCATATTCAATATCCTACAACCATGTCATTATTCATGATAACACATACAAATTCCTTTTTGGATTGATCACAATTGATTGCAAAAAATTATCCACTATAGGATAATGTAACCATATGTGTGATGACTAGCCATGGATTCAGTTCCATGAAACTTTCCTTAGATTCGTATATCCTCCATCATCTGACATTCATCTACTATACCTTATCCAGAGATTTTATGACCAAAAAACTAATCCTTTTAAATCCAAAATCTAGGAATTATAAATTTTATAAATTGTTTCTCCTTACATATGGTCTTTTTTAAAATTTTAATATTGAATCCATGATATTACTCTACCTTCAAATATATAAAAATATAATCTTAACGAATACCACAAATTTTTTGAGGTCATCTCTAAAGAAATAATTCATGAAATCCAATAAGATAATAGGATAATTGTAAAAAACGAATCACTATATATTTATACTGTCCATAACTCATATGAAATTCTATATTTTTATATATCCATGTTGTTGAGCCTCAATTGATGTCGTCATGAATGAAGGTGAATCTTGGGAAATTATTGAGCTTCATTATGTTGACATATCGGGTCATAAATATAGGTAAGGTGATATTTGTTTATGGATCTTATTCAAATCCCAAAAAAAACAATTGATATTATTTTGTATTCATCTTAATTTTGTATAAAAAGAAAATGTTCACTCATTTGTGAAACAATTACCCAAATGAATCCCATATCAATGTTTTATTGTAATTTCATCCTCAATTATTGAATCTCAATTTGTTCCATTTTAAAGAGATTCGTAGAAATTGGTGTGGAACCATGTATGAGTTCTATTGAGAAATAAACTTCACATTTTAGTAAAAGGATAAGAAATATTTTATAATGAAATCCATAATTCATTAATTATATACATATCATGGATATTGATTTTCATTCAACCGATAATAGAAAAACAAACCTTCTTAAATGGGAATTATGGCTGATATAATGGATGTAATCTACATAGGATTTTTATACATATCATTACATTGATAGGGGATCATATATTGGTTAGAAATATCAAATAAGACCTCCCTTACTCAAAATTGTTTGTGGGTTATGTGCATAAAATACAATCCATGTCTAAGGTGACATCAAATTAAACCAAAGGAAGAATGATATATTTACGTGAAGTGAATTCCCCCAATAATAAAACTGATAGGAATCATAGACTTGAGATGAAATCATTGTATCATTAAGTGTATTCCCTACTAATTATATATATAATTCTTCTGGTATAATCAAAATACCATTAGAAAATTCATTAGATATGGAAGAGTGTGTATATCCAGAATCATATTAAAATTTAGTAGTTCGATAGTGGATGGTATGTATACCTTTATCCTGATAATTATCTAACTTGTTATAAGAAACATTTATCACATGAGATTTCCCCATGCCCCACAAAAAAATTGGTTCCTAATTTCGATAATAATCATTAACTTTATAGTCTGTCCACATGTTATAATAATTCCTATTTTACATACACTTGAATCATTGATGTTGGGGAGGAAAATTTTGTAGATATTTCTCTCCATTCACATTTCTATATAACTTCTTCTCATCACTCTAAAAATAAAATGCTTGAAAACCTTCTATTACACTCTTAAAACACTTATTAGACCCCATAATACAATTTTCTCCAATATTATTTCCATACATAGAGAATAAAGGGATATCAATATTTATTTCCCCATTTGTTTTGGATTTTCCATTGAACTCCATCTTCCTTTTATTTTATATATTATGATATTAATATGTAACTCCAAGCATCATTTAAAACATGAAGGCACAATGAACAATCTCATCATAGCTACTAAAGTGTATTTTCTAAAAATCACTTTAGAGTATAGTATTTCAATATATATTTTACCTAACCACATTACATTTGGATTTAATGATAATACATGAAGCGTACTATGCCTATCTTTTGAAATTGGCCTCTTAGGTACCAACAGAATCATCATCCCTTGCTAAAATTTATCGAGTTATTTCTCCATATTCTTTTAATGATTATAATGAATGTAAATAATGAAAAATATTTTATTGAACTCATACCAATCCATGGATTCAGTTTCATATTACTACCTCATATTCTTGATTAGAGTCCACCATTTGTCCTCTTTGAATTATAACTGATCCCTAATTTGAATGAATTTATTATGTTCTGAATTAGAGAGAAAATCAGTTATTATCCATGTGGTCCTGATCCATTATTCAGAAATATGTGGATCAGAAGAACCATTCATATAAGGTGGATTTTTCCTCATGAAGGACTCAATATAATATTGTTCCCTACTTTTTTTCATTTGGAAGTCTTACCTAATTCATAGACTAAGAAATTAATGTGAGAAAAGAAATGACATTTTTTAATCCATTTCACACAACATTTAGTCTTTTTGGACGAAAATCATTGTATTTTCTTTAAAATCAACATAAACATCGTTTATTCAAGTTTCATCCTTTGACTAAAACCAAAAGGAATATAGTAAAATACATTAAACATAATTTGGAACCACATAATCATGAAAAAAAATTATAGAGAGTATAAATATTGACTCAAACATTAATGTTTGAATATTATAGGTAATCATCAAATATTAATAGATAACATATATTGAAATCCATCTTGATGGTTGATGAAGAGTGTTTGAGTTCCCATATCATATTACCATTTACTGTCAAAGAAATTGTGCAGCAATGACAATATTACTACACTATATCCTGATTGAGCCTAACTAAATATTGTGTTTTCAGGGATGTTACCCATATGTACCTATATTCTATAGACACATCTTCTAATTTAATCAATACATGGATTTATTTTTAGGAAACCATGAAATCTATCCATTAACAAAAATCTAGTACATTTTCCAATATTTTTATTATCTATATAATTATCCATATTCATGTCCTTAGGGTTCTAACTATGGTATTCTCATCCTAGATTCCAAAGGATAACTAAAAATTTTCTCATATACCAAAAATAATGATCATTTCTTAACATAAATTAACATGGCATAATTTTTTTTCTGAATACACAATACATTACTCAAATAGAATACCAAATATCATATTTGTTGTTTTCATTTGAAAACATGGAAACATAACATTAGTACATTAGTGAGCTACACAATCTCTCACTTGGTTCATCATGACTAAAAACATTTTAAGACACATAATACTTAATAAATATCTTCATAAACTATGGAAGTGAAACATAAAATGTTGTGATTTTAGACACTGAGTAACTGTAATAAATTTAGATATATATGTACATTCATGATCATAATGATGTGATAACATGATCCTAACATTATATGATCACACCCTTCATATCAATGATCATGAAAATGATTCATGTGGTTCATATTATAAGTTCATAAGACATAAATAATATTGTAATCAGTGCATAATCCATGTAATTATAACATATGAATAAGACACGGAATTATGGTATATGTATAGTCATATAAAATTATTTGCATGGTATTCAAGGAATATCTTCCATGTCCATCTTAGTATTATGGTTTCACTACCCGTACCATCTTGGTATTCATTTATCACTCATATAACCATCTAAGTAGTCAATGTTCACTACCAAGAACATCTAAGAAGACTAAGTCATTTATTGAATCGATTTCACTACATCATTCAACCGTGCATATCTCATGATATATAAATATTTTCCCAATGCATTGGAGGGAGATATAGGTCTCACACCTCTTATTATGGTATCGTAACCATGTGTCCCACTGAATAATAAGCATTCAACATATCATAACCCATGACTGTAAATTTTTATCATAATATATAATCATATCTTAAAAATTAGAAAATATTTATGTTTCATAATTATATAATCAATTAATAAACAATATAAATAATCTGATTTCACATGGATATAGCCCGTAAAAGAGAATTGGGTTTCAAAAACATCACACCATCAAAATAGACACCATTAAATGCATGAATATGAATGGAATATTTTTATTTTTTCCCTATAAAAGAATTAGTAATGGAAACGGAAGCCATCATGGATGGAAATAAAATTTCAATATTCATTTAAAAACATTTTTGGAGGAAAATATTATTTCTTTTTAAAAAACACTTATTCTAGAACAAAATACATTTTTTAAAACCATTTTATTTAGAACTATATTTAAAATCATTAAAAAAAATTAATGCACATAAAAAATTTCTAAACCCATTTTTTGTTGAAAATTATCTTATAGTATATGTTTTAAAAAAATGTAAAACACTTTTGAAAACATGATTTTGGAATAAAACATATTTCCGACTGCAGAGAGAGATTTGGTCAAATATTCATAAAAATTATATTTTATATTACTTACAAAATAGTGAAAATGGTTCTAATATATTAATATATCATTTAAAACCAGAGGATAAGCAAATAAATGATGGTTTTTTGAAATAGGGATCATTATATTTCACAAACGAAATCATAATAATAAATAGTCTCGATAAATGATGAGATTATTGCAAGAAAATATTATTACTTGGATACTATGAATCACAAAACCCATGTATGAAAATGAAATTACATGATTCATAAAATATAATTAAAATAAAAATATTCATGATATAAATTTTAAATGGTTAGTATACTGACCTTGTTGAATAATACAAGTGTATAACATGGCATGTGACTCTTATAATGAAAATTGAGGAAAAATTACTTTCAGATTTGGAATAATTTTTACTGTAAACACAATGGAAGATATATAATCAAATTGAAATTTACATTTATATAAATATAGTGATAATAATAATATAATATATACATGTTTTTATTATATTCCACATAAAATAAACGATTGGTGAATAAGCCATAAATATTATAGAATTAAAAGTGAGACTAGATGCCCCTAACCTTATGTCCTGAATCTCACCATACTCATTCAATAATAATGGATAATAAATATAAATTTATTATAATTTTACAAGAAAAACATATTATTATATCTAACACCATATATGATTTTATTATGACGTTATATCACCCGTATATTAACAATTCCATGTAAATGTTACGTTTCAGGTAATACCCGCTTGGTTTCGTATATGTTTGGACTTATTATTCTTGATACTATTACTGAAGTCAAGATATATTTTATTAAAGGATTATTAAAAGTGATATAAGTATCATATATATTCATTATAGAAATATTTATAATAATCTATAAAACGTATTAATGTCAAATGAAATATACTATTCATTGAGATGGTATGTCGAAAAAATGCATGATGAATGATTCAATTTTATTGTAGTTTTCAAAATATAAATGTTTGTGATATATATATATATATATTAAAATATCATTATTATTCCCTATTTATCATAAAATTTTACTAAACCCATCATTAATACATTCCATGTAAAGTGTGAATAAATAAAGATGCTTTGAAGATACAATAGTCTAGATGTCCACAAATGATGTTATCATAAATACAAAAAAAAGGAAAGAGTGAAGTTATGTGTTTTATAATTATTAAATAAATATAATAAATCAAAAATTTCACATATAGTATCTATAAATAGAATTCCGATCATAATATCCAACCATGATAATTGGTAAATTAAAAATGAAATACATCATTTGATGAAGATGTACTCCACCGTACATAAGAAATGTATGTTATTTACCATTAATTGATAAAATTATATGGTGTTGGTGCAAAAATTATAATAAAAATATATCATAATATTTAGGAAACAAATTTTTTTAGAATCATGAAATCAGAAGTGTTTAGGTGCACAAAAATAAAAATAAATCAAAATATCTTAGGGATGGATGTAACCTATGTTTTGGATAACTCTTCCTGGTTTGGACCATAGAAATTCATTGATTGTATTTCTATCCAAATATAGGATTATTTAATTATGGTGTGGATTATGGGTGGATATTTAAGTAGTTTTTGGCAGAGCTAACGGGCTTGAGAGGTGTGAAAAAGTGAAGTTGTTAGTGGCATCTTATAGTGGAGGAGGAATGAGATTATCATAAATATAACAAATATATTTAGAGATATCCTTACATAATATGCCTCCAATAATTGTACATTTTCCCAAAAATATGGGACATGGTCGAAATATGTCCATCCAATATCTATCATACAAGATATCATTGGGAAATTATTTGAACCATCTTTTATTATGGGTATGGGTTTTCTATCAACATAATGTAAATTTTTCCCGAGACTACTTATTTCACTATGGGGCTATATTATATTGAGTCCCACCTTTACAATAAAATTATAACTCTTTCTATATTATAATAAAATTAATTGTCAACACATGGAATAACATTCAATTATGAACAATTAAAATACAGATAACTTATTTTTAAATGAATCTTATCTTAAAATACATTAATATATAAAAGAATTGATTATATGATCAGGAAGATAGATTTACCAAGGAAATCAATAAATAATTATATTTTGTTGAATACCCATGATAAAAACAAGGATTAATTATTTATTGAAAATTATAAAAAATGTTCCCTTATTATGTGTAGAATTTGGATTTATATTTATTTGTAACATTTAAAGATTATGATTATCAATGATTTTTAGTACATTAATAGATGTAATTAAATTTGTTTGATAAAAATTATATAATTGAAAAATATAAAAAATAAATAAATATAACATAGTTTCACATATTTTAGATGAAAATAGGATAAAAATTTTCCTTGAATAAATATCTCAAGGAAAGAATGCATTTATGGTATAGTTGAACATGTTATAAAATTATGTTTCATCCCCATGAGATGTTATCGGGGATCCAGTAAACATGTCCAAATAATCCTTACTTATATATGGCCCACCTATAAGAAATAAGAAATACATAATACTGAAATAACAAGTATATATATGGATATGTATAAAAGATACACTACCAACATGTCTTGTAATGTACAATACTATATTGTGAGTGAATCTTAATGCCTGTGAAATAGGAACACACATGGTAAGGAGTTCATAAAGATGGGATATAAAACATAATCCTAAATATTTTTGAATAATAACCTAATCATATTATACAACAATGGTAATTTTTTTATTAATAGAAAAGAAGGAGAAGTTGGATCATTTATTCACCACAAAATCGTTCAATAAAGGGAAATAATGAATGAAATTTGGATATTTTAACAATGATAATAAAAAAATGGATTTATAATAACACATATATATTATCATATAATATTATGATGTGGGTGTTTAAATGAGAATAAATAAATGAAATTCCAATAGTAAATAATAATGGTCAAATAAGGACCTTACTTGTTTAGAGCTTTATTTCCATGAAACAACCCTTATAACCAAAGAAACATTTAAATGTTTATAATATATATATGTTATATTCTATAATAGTGTTAAAATTTGAAGGAGAATAAAAATATCATTTTAGTAAAACAATAAGATAGTGTCGGTACTTCTTAGTTTGATGAGTGGAATTTCATGTAGTAATGTAACAAAATTATTAAAATCTCAATATCAAATCTTCTCCTGTACCCCACCCATCATGCCAAAATTACGACCATAATACTCTTATATAATGGTTCAATAGAGTATAATGAAAAGGGAACTAAACTTGATTATTATATTAATGAATTCCTATATATATTGTTATATTTAATTTTTTTCACTTTCTATTTTCAGTATTGTACAAATTTTTAAAAATATTTCCATATTTCACCTCATTGAGTTTTTTATAATTTAAATTAAAAATATTCTATATGATGACTCATATTCATCATAAAATAATGTATAGTATAAATTTTTTATAGGTTTGATAAATTTTATAAAAATGTCGATCAGAATAATGACAATTTCATTTTAAATTGAATTAACTCTCTAGTACTACTTATTTATTTAATAAATAACTCCTTATCTATACTACAAAATCCTTTTCGGTATGGTCTGAATTTTTGGTACATTAATGGGGTGGTTCATCCAACATTTCTCTTGATGTGATTTAATTTAACCTGATCATCTCTTATATATGATTCAGCTCAAAAAAAGTTCTATGTTTTTACATGGTATTTGTGTTGGGTGAAACCTTAAGACACTATGCACTATAAAATATAATATAATAGATCATTAAAATGGGGTTCCCCACTATTTTATACCATCGATTATCCATTATACATCAATTATATATTCTCATTAACTTTTATATACACTAATTTAATCTTCCGCATTATAATGGCTATAATACGAATGGAGATAATTCAAAATAGTCATAATTCCAATCCACATTCTGTAATAATTTTCATAACACTCAAGAGTAACGTGATGAGCATATTTAAATCATATAAATTATTTAAAACCAATCACTTGAATAATTCCTCTTATTTTAGTTATTTCAATATTATGATTTGATATCCAAATGAATTATTCTTATAATATTTTCATTATAGTTATGATGTTAATTAGAGAAGATTATACACAAGAAATTTGTATTATACACGAATTATTATTTTTTTTAAAAAATTAAATGAGCGGTTATAATTGTTTTATAAAATCATATCATTTAATATGTAGTACATATATAATAATTAATATATAATTATTTGTTAAAATAATTTCATAGTTATTACATATGAAATCATCAATTTTTTATCAGACTAGACTTATCGGATTCGGTAACTTAGAATAATTATTATAAAACATTAAAAAAGGAGACATCAGGTGACATGGAATAGATATGTTTTGAGTCATATTATTTTATAGATAATATTTTTTAAAAATTTGAATGCATTTTTAGAGTGATTTTTTAATTTCTATATTATTGATTCATATTAAGGAAAAATCAAATGCATTTTTTAGTATATAGAAAAATGATATCTATGACATAAAAATTCCATAAAAGTTTGAAAATTATTGGAGTCAACTAAATTCATCATAATGAATTATAAATCATTTAAGATCATTTTTAACAACCCTTTGTCTTACACAAATGTTTCTGAAAACAGTAAAATAAATTTATAAATATATTTAATAGATAAATAATGAATTATAACATTATAAAAAACCTACACAATCTATATAATTAAATTTTAATATAAACATATCTAAAATCATCAATTAAATTCATATTCATCCATGATATTTTTTAATCATGTATAATTATCCTATGATAGTATATTAATTATTAATTCTATTTTTCACTCCATTAAACACTACTCATCATAGAGAGTACGAAATCCAAATAATATATTCAATAATAAACTATTGTATAAAAACATCACAATAATTAACACCAATTATTCACTACATGATTAGATAAAAAATTCTCATATTTAAATGGTCCTATATTGAATCTATTCATATATAAATTAAAATAATCATCCATTATGGAATCTCATTTCCAATTTCTAGAATAATTAGTTAAAAAAGGCTTCTCTAATGTTATATTAATTCACCACATTACATTAGTATACATTGAATTTAAATCACACCACCATATTTATAAAAAAAATTCCACATTAATCTACGTGTGATCCTAACATATATCAAATATCTCTAAGTATCACTAATTCAATGATAATTAAAAATAAAGAGTTCATGGATTATGAAATTTGTAGATTATTTTATAGAATCAAGAATCTCATATAGTATCTTAAATATGTGGATTCCATGTACATTATATCATGTAAAAGGGTTTTTCTATGGATAAGTTAACTATAGGAAATTGAATTTTAGATATGTCATTGACGGATGAATTTTTAAATAAATGAACAAATTGGATGATAATTTCAAGGTAGGCTAATATTATAGAGATTTTGTTTGTAGTTATTTAAATAAATAATATTTTTGGCTTAAATAATATATATATATATTATCATTTGGTATTAAAGATATCCAAGTCGATAACAGGGTCTCTTAAAATGGATTTTTTTTCATGATGTGTCACATCCAAACATATGTGTGTGTAAAAAAATTAATTCTTTATATTATTCACTATAAATTAAACCAAGGTGTTCGATTGTTTATATTATTTTCCAAACCAGGCCAAAATGAATAATGATATACTTCTGAAATATAGTTATTATTATTATAAAATTGGAACAGTTTCACCATGTATAAGGATTACTGGGATTGAATAAGTTTATTTAGTTTATGTATGGTATATAAAATTGTTTTAAATTATTAAAACATATTGATAAACACTATGTAAAAAATTTCACATGTTTAAATAATATATTGTTATTTAATATGTTAATTATTCAAATTACTATGTATTTATATATATTCAGTATATTGATCTTTAATGAAGAATTATATTGATGAAATATATTAGAAATTAATTTTAAAAAATGAATAAAAATTTATACATTGATTAATAATTGGATATAAATGAAAATAGAATAAATTGAATGTAAATGTGATATTTTTTTGATAAATGATTTTATTGAATGCAATGTTTTTTTGTCTATATGATGAATTAATTAATTTTTATGAGATGAATGATGTAGAAAATATACTAAATAAAATATAATATAATTAATATAATGGTTTTACTAGGCATGTAACAATAATTAATCCAGATTTATTTTTGAATTTTTTTTCCCAAGAATTAATTGTCAATACATTTTGTAAACTTATTTTAAAATGAATTTAAATTATATATAGAAATTAAATATAGTAAATTCACTTAAATATTTTAAATCAATATATCAAAATTTATTAAAAAAGTTATTCTTCTGTTCTACATTATGAGAATTAACGAAGTTATAAATTCATTATTATGCTAATTGTAAAAAAGAGAGAATAGTTGGTCAAACTAAATCAATTTGGGTAAAAATAACCCAAATTATTATAAAAATCAAATAAAATTTGAAAATTTCAACCAAAAACAATATAATATTCATTTATTTGATTTCATGGTTTTACGTTCAAATGAATACGAGTTTAATATATTTTAAGGTTTTATGTATTTTGGAGTGTGCCACTAACATCACTTATAAAAAGGAGCCAAATATTCTTTATTCTATACACTACATGAGCCATTTAGTTTGAACCTCTAATTAATACATATTTTCTCATTTTTTCATAAAAATTTATGAATGAAATTCCCTTTTTTAAATGACTAAATATCATATCATGAAATTAAATTATATAAAATGCATGTACTATATTGTTTATTTTCCTCCGTGATTAGTTATATCTTGTCGGATATGATCGAATTGTATGAATAATAACCATTATTTTTATATCCATTATACATAAATAATTTTATCAAAATATATTTAAGTTAATTATAAATCCATTTGAAATAGAATAATGAACTAATGTCATGGACCATTAAGATTTTAACATATGAACAAAAATATATCATAGCTTCCAAATGAGATAAAATTACTAGGATTTATATATGAACCTGAAAATATGAGATTCAACATCTATATCATGATTGAAACAATTTATAAAAAATCTCAATCCCATTGATATCATGGACCAAACCATATTCATCAAACCACCCCATGAAAAAGTCACCATATCACTCATTTCGATTAGGGAATTCACTGGATTAACAAAGTGTTATATATCTAATCCATAATTTTATGAATTCATATATTTTTATTTTTACAAAATTAGTGATTGATTTTTTATTTGTTAAAATATATATATATGATAATAATAATGATAAAATTTTTATTTTTAATGATAAAAATTGTATTTTTTTAAATATATAGTTTAAATAATAAGAAAACTTTTCACTAATTCATATTTATTTGGTAAATATTTCTAGTCTAAATACATTTTATTAATATATATATATAATAAAAATGATAATATAATTTTATAAAGTCGAATACAATTTATAATGGTTATAAAACTATTGTTGTAAAAATAGTACTTCGTGATAAATGTGTTTTTATTTAAAAGTATATATTTTAATATTTAGATAATTATTTTAATAAAATAAATTTTATTTTATAAATCAGGTCATTAAATTATATATTGGTGAATTTTTATAATTGTTTTGAGAAAGAATAATTCATTGGTATATATTGAATATGAAATAATATTTTTTTTATATTTTATCATTATAAAATCAAAAATGTTATAAACAAAAACTATAGTGAAAATAAATTAGACAATTTAAATATCCCCCATAATATAACATGTTTTTTACATTATTTTATTACTTTTATAAACCTTAAATTAATTAAAAATCTATATTTTATTTTATAGTATTAAAACCATCAATTACACATTATGAAGGGTATTATTTTAAATTAATTATTCATATATAGATAAAATAATAAATTCTACTACTCTATGGGAGAAATCATTGTAAAATACCAAGGGATGGTTTTGGTTTGGATTATTTTATCTTATAGAGTTTAAACTATTATATAAAATATTGAAACAAAATTCTCCCCTCCTTTTCAGTAAATACACACTCAAACTCACATATCACTAAAATAAAAACTCATTTATGATGAAGTTTTTATACCCTTAGAAGTCTATATCCTTACAAATGGGTTTCCAAGCTCTTGTGGATCAATTATCAAGCTTTTAGAAGCTCACTCCCAAGGTATAAGATCCTACCCTTCTCCTCTTTATTCTAGAATCTTCATTATTGTTTGTATTTTCATTTCTAATTTCTCATGTAGGGATATTTTTTTAAACATCAATATCTATAAAATTATTATTATAAAGAAATATAGACCCATTTCACCATTATTAAACACATCCATTAATCTTTATGTAACCCCATTATACTACCAAAATTATATTATGATTTTCATTACCCAATATTTTTATAGTCAATACCAATCTATATTTCTACTATGATTATTTTCCATGTTACAACTATTATTAATTTATTAGGTACATAAATGGGTTTATCCCACACTCTATAGTATGGGTATTAAATATGATGAATGAAAAAATTATATTTTATTATCATTGTGGAAAACTAATAAAGATACTTTATAGATTTGAGACATGTTGACCCGTAATTATATAGTCTTCCAATGCATTGGGAATTTTTTTCATCTCATTTGAGTCTATTTATGGTGCATGGGAGGATATTATAAGTACATAATATAAATATTTATTTGAGGTTACCCATGAATTAATTTTATTATGTCCTGTTTTTTGTTAATGTAACATTCTTATATTAACATTAAGTGACCATATTATATCAATCTTTGATGACCATATATATGGTACTCACCCATTTTATGCCACATTTATATCCATATTGACTAACATGTATTAAATCCATCATGTGATTATTTTATCATTCCTATACCGGGCTTTTTATTCCACCATTTTCTTATGTTTGTACCCATGTTATTCTGTGCAATTTCAGAAGATCAAGTAAATTTAAGGGCATATTATGGACTTTTATATTATATATTTATAATTATATTTCATTTTGTTATTATATGAACCTAATTACCATAATACACTAGGCCACATATCCTTATGATATTTTATAGAGATTATCCGTATGTAAAAAATAATCAAATAATGTGTATTAAATATATAGGTTTCCATTGTTACTATGATAGAAAAGTATAATTGTTTAATATATTTAGATTTGAATACTCTAGTGAATTCCTTAGGTATTATACAAATAATAGGATTTAATACCTAATATTATGAATATTATAGTTTATTTGGCTTATGAGAATATATATTCCTTTCATGGCACCATATGTGCATGTGGATATGGAATGATTGTAAATAGGTGTAATGACACAAAAAATGGTGTTGTTTGATTGAATTAATATTCAATTGTTTTGTGAAAAATATCACATTCATATATAATTGTTTAAAAACATTGGGGATATGTATTTTTAAATTTATAGGCACTTTATGAACCATTATGATGGGACAATTTCTCATAAAATATTATTACATGAAAAAATACATGGATATCGATAATTGAAACCTAGAAATTCAGTTGAAAAATAATGTATTTCATTTTTGAGTTATCCAATCAATGTTCATGGTTTCCCTTTTATTTCATTATTTTTTAAGAAAATATTATTGAAATATATTTTTTAGATAATGTAATGTATTTTAAATATAATTAAATAGAGAAATAAGTGTTCTTCATGTATTCATAAAATTTTTATATCATATCTCACTATAGATGTATGCATTATATCATAACAAATAAGTTTAGTAAAAATGTTTAAAAACATAAAAAATTAATGTATTTGAGTTATCAATGATAACGATAGATGGAATAATTATTAAACATCTCGAATATAGATCCTCTCCTATATATATTATCTGACTGAACATCCCAAAAAACCATTTGTAATCCATTTAGAAAAATATGATGTTATTATATGTATATATTAGCTACTATTAAATAGTTAAAAAAAATATTTTTTATGGAAAGAAATTTCCCTCTATATCATGAATCTCCATATAATTCTATATAACTGTGAGGATCGGGAAAAATTTATTTTTGTAGAATAATCTAAATCGTGGATATTATTTTTATATGAAAATGTTTATTTGAATCAAAGGGTTGAAAATAATAAAGAGATCATACGTAATGATAATGCAAATTGGAGGGAATATATTGTTGTGTTTCGTGGAGAATTTATGATACAAGCACCAACCCATGGCGTTGAATTTTTAATAATAATTATACCAAGATATTATCAAACATCAAAGAATCAATATATAAAATCCAACATTGAACATATGGAAATAAAGAAGAATCTAATGGATAATGTAAATTAAGGATTTATATGTCCAAGTGCATAACAATGGAGTTCACTGGACATTTTTCTCAAGAATGAGGATGGGTTAATGTTCCACTTCATTGATAATCATGAGCTCAATGAGATCACAATAAATATTAATTATCTACAACCTTAAATATATGACTTGTTCATCCAGATATGTGGATCCCAATTCATTCTTAAGAAATATCTTCTATCAAGATATTATCATATAATGTTGAAGAAAGAGGATATCCCTAAGTAATTTTTTAATGTACTAGTACAAGGAGTTCATATTAATTATATTTCAACTGACTTCTTCCCCATCAATAATTATTCACAGAATGAATAGAGTCTTTATTTACTACTATATAAATGTATTCATATCATTTAAAGATGATATTCTTATCAACTCTAAATTCAAAGAGTGTAATGAGGAATATTTTGATGTTGTTTTGAAGACTGTACAGTAAGAAAATATGTAATAATAGAACAATAAATGTTATTATTAGATGGATAATGATCCAATAGTAGCATATGAAAACACATAGAAAGTGATATATATATATATATATATCCTTAAAAAAATTTGATATTTTAGGATAAAAATTACCACAAGTTGTGATATATATCTTTAGATTCATTGGATTATTTGGGTATTATCATCGATTTGATAGAGAATTTTCATGGTTCTCAATCCCACTAACCCAGATAACTTTGATTGGGGTAAATATTTAAAATAAATATGAAGTTGAGGGAAATTTCAAACAGTTTCAGATGAGGATGATGAAAAAAAACTATTATCGGATTATTTACTAGTGGGAAATTATTAATGATCTACATCGATGTATCCTTATAGGTATTTGGTTGTGTAATCATGCATAATAAAAATTTATTATTTTTTACCTCCTAAATATTACATATAAATGAGAAGTTCTATACAAAACATGATCTATAATTAGATAGATGTGATATGTATGATATTAATATTGTGATGTTATATGTATAAGGTGATTTGTGAAGTATATATAGTTCTTAAGAACCTCATGTTTATATTAACATGAAATAATCACTATATTCCCCAATGAAGGATTTTATATGTGATAAATTATTATGATTTTCAAATCCATTACCAACATAGAGTAGAAAACCAAAGTGGAATTTTGTTTGACTAAAAAGATTCATGTAACTATATACACTATGTGAATTACAAGTAACATAATATTATTTGACATAAATAATGTTTTCATAAGAATAATAAAGGAATCTCTATCATAAATTCTAAAATATTTACTCACCCATCTAATATTGATAGGGATGGGTATTATTATTAGGATGATGATGTGAGTTAAAAATAGTGTGGGGGATATTATGGAGTTGAAATTTTCAAAAGATGGTGTAATATGTGTTTGAACACAGATATGAGTCCCATAAATACAAGAAAAAAATATGGAACATATAGAATATGTGCATAGAACATCCTTTCCTATTCATCTAGGAGTCACAAAATTGTATTGAAATTTGCAGAAAAACATTAGATAGGAGAATATGAATATGTAGAGTAATGAATATCTATTAAGATGATTGGAATTCCAAAAGGTAAATTTTTAGTGATAGAAGATATTAATTATGATGTAGTCATTCCCAATACATGTATATAGATGGGAAAACATAAATATTTATTTCATCCTATATATCCCAATAAAAAATATGTGTAATAAAATAGTCGTGATGATGGTCAATCCCTTTTCTAATTGGGAAATTTAATTTTTATCATGCTATATTTCTCCCTGGACTAATTCACCATGATATACATTAGGTATTTGGTAATACAACATGAATTTATACCCCATAATATATATATATATATATATATATATGTATGTATATAACCATGATATGATATTTTCATTGATGTTTTGGAGAACAATTCAGTAATCTTTAGATACAAATCTGAGATTAATTTATACTTTTCACCCTTATATGGATAATAAATCTTATATAACCATTCTAAATCATTAAGATATTCTGCGATCATTTTTAATGTATTTCCCTTGACGATGGGATAAAAAAAATAATATAATATAGTTCTCATATAATAAAAGTCTCTAGTCAGGTGCTAAAATGAAACCTTATGATGATATGTATGAGAAATGGTGTTGGACTCTAACATGATGGGAAAAAATTAGAGTGATGAATCTGATAATAATTAATCATATTCATGAGATTTAAAATAAATTCCAAATCTATACACAAAAATATGAAATTCGAAAAGAAAAATTAAAGAATGTCTATGAAAACAATGTTTTATGTACTATGATATTACGGTTATAGGTAATGTATTCCATCATTAATCACCATGGAATAAATTTATTATATTTTGAAAGAATGGAAAACATATTCAAATAAACAATATCTTTTTTGATATCCTCAATCATATAAGATATGCAACATATAGACTAGAACTCCTAGTTAACATATCAAAGGTGTATGATGTATTCCATGAATACCCTATAAGAATTTACATATCAAACCCATACACCGTACATAAAAATAGGTGGAACCATTATATAATGATGTTTCATATGAAGAGAACTCATGAAGATCCTAGATTAAAGAGACAAGATTTTGGAAACAAAATAACTCACCATTTCAATGTAATGTGGTGGGGCAACATGTTTGAGGAAGTGATAAACAAACCATATAATGTAATCAAATATATGTACTCTAATAAATTTTGGTTTCAAAATTAATTTTTTACAGAAAAATTTCTGAAAAGGGAAAGAATAATGATTTAATCATTTACAAATAAAACTCCATTTTTAATTAAGTAAATGAATAATTAAAATATGAAATCAATGAAAACACCTAATCTACTATAGTAATTTTTTTAAAATTATTTTTTATATCAGGTAATAATTAAAATATAATTATGATTCATAGCTATTGATAGTAAAGTCATTATATAGTGGACATGTGATTAATTTATTTGTTGGTTTATGATAAATACATTTCACACCTAAAAAGGGAGAGATGAACATGAAAATTTTTATCATATTCTAAGATTACCATATATCATAGATTAAATAGAGTTTGTTGTCCTTTGGATTTACACTTGTCCATATATAGACAATTATTTATCATCTAATTCCATGGTGAAACTATTTATGATAAAAGACATAGATCATCAAATTTATGTCCCAATCTATGTATTCTAAACTAGAAGAAGAAAATCACACTATATCACAACAATCACATAAAAAATTATGTAGTGGAATGAATTGTTCTGTATCTAGTCATCACAATAATAAATTATTGATTTATTATTTTAATAAAATAAAAATTATATCTATCATTAATTCCATTATTATAATTAAATAATAAGTTGAAAAAAACTTAAATTTCTATATAATGAATGAAAAATTCTAATTCATGGAAATATATAGTTTTAATCTAAATACTGATTATTAATAATTCAATAATATTTGGGAATCAATGATATTTAAATACAAAAATTATAAAAAAGTTCTTATTATTTCTAAATGGTAATATAAATTTACATAGTCAAATATAATTTTTATTACATTTATAGAACTATTATTGTAAAAAATATAATTTTTTGGAAAAATTGAATATTTTATTTTAAATATATTACTATTTATATTAATAGAAATATTTTGATAAAATATATATTATTCTTGAAATCGGTTTGTGAATTTTATCTAATGTTTAATTTTCCATAATTCACAAAGAGAGTCATTTTATCTATATAAATTAATTAATAGACAATTATACGGTATATATTACGAAATAAAAGCCTCAAATTTTATGTAATAAAAAATTTAAATTATGCAGGATGATTTTTATATTTCCCATTTAGAATTTCTTTTTTATTAATTTTATTAGTTTTAGAAAACATTAATGAATTCTACAAAACAGATATTATATTTTATGGTTTTAAAAACATTATTTAAAAAAAGGATTAAATATTCAAAATAAAAAAGTGTATTTTCACAATACAAAAATTCAATATGTTTTATAAAATAATGTCCCTAATCAACATAAATATGATATATAGGAGAACACATTTAAAGAAGAGGTGATAAATAATGAATTTTTGTAAATGAAAATCTTTTTAATAGATCACATATTTATACATATATAATGATTAGGTAGTAAAAATGTGGTGATGGACCATTCCAATAAGTTAAAATGGATATATATATATATGGAATTAAGAGAAAGAGGGTGTATGGTATCAGTTTATAAATATATTAGCATAGAATGTTATCAGTGTAATTTACCTTGCAATTATATAATTATGTAATATTACATATTATAAAAATAGAAATGTAAAATGACCCACATGATGAAAATAAATATATTTTTTATAATAATATAGATAATATATTTACATAATAAAAATGTCCCAAAGAAATTTAAATATTACTATGGGAATAAAAATAAAAAATATAATACCTAAAAAATGAAAAAAAAATTATATACATGATCAAACAGAATAACTTCACTAATGGAAAACATTTACAAAATAAAATATAAAATTATTAATAAATTATTAATCATGGGAATATATAAATTTTTTAGTGAATTTTTTTATATAAAATTAATGATAAAATATGTATTTATAGTATGTAGGGAACCCTATATAACCATTAAAAATATGACCACTAGAATAGTAACATAATTGTTGTAATAGTAATCTAGCCATTAAGAATAGTAACCTAACCATGTAATACCCTGTAAATTCAATGAAAGGATTTTGAAAATTATATGGGAATAGTTTGAGACTAGGCCCTGAGACGGCATGTAATTCCAAGGAACGGAGTGGCTGGAACGTATTTTTGAACATTTTTATGGATACTTAAATAAATGTGTTAGAGGGTTTTTATAATGCCTAATCTGGTGCCTGGATAAAAAAATGTGAAGGCACCGTTGAACTTAGAGCATCAGGATTCTCCTAGGATGGGCCTAACATTGGATGTCATAGACAATAGTATAATGTAGTTTTGGGTGTAAATAAAATAATTAAGTAAGAATTATTTTATTTTCAAATTCTTATAACTCTAAAAACGTAACTTAGATTAGAAATCTGAGAGTACCGTTGAGTTCATGAGTTCATGTTTCCCTTAGGCATAATTTATCCTAGACCGGCATGGGATGAGGGCGAAATTTAATTTTCAGATATTTCAGAAGGAAAATAAAATAACATAAAAAGTTATTTTATTTGTTTTCTTCATCATTAAGTAGTGACACATCATCGTTGTGGTGTAGAAATGAGGTGACGATTAATCACATTAATGATCCTCGTTAATGTGTCAGCGTAACTATGCTGCAACACATCATAACATAAAAACATATTCATTTTAATCAATTAATAGAGAAACAATCAATATAGGATTTTGGGCGTAATCCTAGAATTTCATGGAGGCTTTGTCGGTAGTGACATCAAATGAATAACACACCTTCTTCAACCCTTCAAGGAATCTCTAATTATAGAGAGCTACCTATCAAGAATGAATAACAAAGGCACATGATTCAATTCTTCATCAACAAAAAATCCTATCCTTGGTATTGAGTTTTATTTTTAAGTGATATTTTTTGTTTTTCATGTTATTTATTTTAAACAAAGTATTATGGTTAACTCACAAACAAATTAATCAAAGGATCGATTGTTCGTGTGGGATTGTTAATGTCGCATGATAAAAATCGAATACCTTTTTCTTTGATTATACCGCCTTATTTCTTGGTTCCCTGTGATCCTGATAACATGAATGCATTCGAGTCAAGAAAAATAATGACCCAGATCATTTAATGGGTGTTTCTATATGAGGCTTCCTTCCATCCTCTCTCATTTCATCCTTCTCATCCCATTCATTTTGATGCAACAATGGTGACACATTGGCCAAAGAGTTTCCAGGAGGTCCAGGGCTCTGGTTATAGGATGTGGCGGCAGCAGAAAGATTCGACGTCAGCATGAGGCATTGAAAACTAGCTATTGTGGTGGCACTAGGTTGGGAGGGACACAAGATCCACCATTATTAAGGCTGGTGGAAGGGGCAGGTGGACGTGGGAACTCGGACACATCAGAGGTGCCACGAGGTGCACAGAAAGTAGAGGTGAGGTAGACCCACTGTAAAGCTGCAGAAAGCCGTGAGCTATATGGGGGAAACCTGTTACTGTTAGAGTACAATTACAAGAGAATAACGTTTCTATAGAGTCGTGTTGTAGGAGATACCCACATCAATATACCACGACAATAAGTTATAAAGAGGTCCATGCGAGACCGCATGTGGAGAAGGGGTGGAAGGGCTTAGCCTGTCACATGCGGCGTGAATGAGATGCCTAGAAGGAGTTTGAGTATGGGAAAAATCGTCCTACCATGTAGGTTGGACTAGTGGCGTAAATCAGGCCACTGGGTAGCCAACTGTTGGAAAAACCTTCTCGCATATTGTTGGTCGAGCAGGATGAAAGTAGGTTACTGGGCGGCCTGGCGGGCTGGACCCACGACTGAACCTAAGCAGGTCCTGTAAGGCATAATGGGCCTGGCCCATTAGCCAGGATGGACTGGGCTAACCCATACCCCTTCATGTCAGGTCGTTGAATCCTGGTCAGGCTATGTGGGACCCCTTGGCTGGGTTGGTTAAGTCGGTCTGATGAAGACAGACCGAGGCCAGATACAACCATCCCTTGTTTACTAAAACACCAATATCTTTCATAAAGGTGTTTGATTCACTCGCCATGTACAACCCTCGAACCCTTGAAACGAGGTCGTCCCTTGAGATTGCACTATATGATATTTTGTGGCAGTTGAGATGTGACCGATTATTTGAGGAGTAGATTCTCTAAGAATCAAGCATGCTATGGGTAGGAATCCTACAATAGGTTGTGACATGAGGGATATGATGATCAGGTCTTAGTGAGACATCTGGCCAAAATATGAGCAAGACTCAGTGATCCAGTAGGCCCAGATATGAGTGGAACGATGTGATCCCGTAAGAAAAAGAGATGATAAGGTATTGTTGATCCAATTGGACTATGAAACGAATGGGTTATAGTGACCCATCTAGCCAAGAGATAAGCGAGTCTATGTGAACCATCTAGCCTTAGAGATTATTGTGTCCTACGGATCCCACTGGACCATGTGTTGTGTCGCACCATATGATGAATACATCATTATTATGAATGTTCATTTTTACAACTGATAATTCTACTTTATATACATTTATTTATACCTGGGGTGAGATATTTCTCATTATTAACATGTTATGTGGGTTTTCATTGTGCTTATACCCTGTGGTATATCCTTTTGTGGATTAGGGTCTCTACTTTGTATTTTATAACTCAAACCTTTGCGGGTTTCAATCACACATGTCATGTATTGTACAGATGATCGATGCCTTGAAGGAGGACTTGGTGGCCTAGGACCAGTCCTTGCTTGGTGGGATAAAGAAGTCGGGTAATACTTCTACAGCTTGTGGAAGCAACTCTTCAATCACCCATCTGATGGAATTTTAAATGGATTTCTATCAGTGATCTTGTACTCCCTTATTTTTTCATTTTTTTGTTGGCTTTATAACCTGGACCATTTACATTACATTTTCATTGTACTCATAGTAGTCGTCTTCTGATAGTTTTCTATTACATAGTGATTACCATTCCATATTTTTTTCATTATGCATGTGTACAGGTTGAGGGAAATTCCTTACTTTTTTTAATACACATTTTTCGTTCTAGTTACATACTTATGGCCTATTTTATGTGGGAATGGGGTAGCCATAGAATGGGACATAGGGGTGGGTCAGGACAAAGTTGTATAAAAGGGTCCAGTTCTACCGGGCAAACAATGAATATAATTTTTTTATGGGGAAACAATGTAATGTGTCTTAAGTTCGGATTTCAGGGTAGGGAGTTGAGTGTTAGTGTGGAGGCTAATGTATCCAACAAAAGAAACCCGAATTATTATTTCTTACTCGGTACATAAAAAAACAAGGTGCATGCATTTTTGAGTGTTTTCCCATCATATTTTTTGTGTCGTACTCTTCTTACCATGTATAATAAATTGATTGTGGTTCATCCTGATCTATTTCATGATTTCTCCACTCAGACAACCAGCTAGTTAGGATTTCAGTGTGTGACCTCGAGGATGGTCCCCAAAGCAACGAGGCTTTGGAACAGGGATTGTTACTTGAGATCGAACCATTGGGAGGTTTCATAGTGATACAACGGCCCATTGATCTATAGTTACTACTGGATCTACTAATAGAGGTAACATATAGGTTCAATCCCTTAGAAAAGTTCCAATGACAAGTAACTCCCAGTTTTAAGGGAGATATAGATACTCATGTTGCTGATTGTCAGATGGTGGGGGTGACAGGAGTCCTCCTCTTTTGAGTATTCCCCTTTACTAGATCATGGTTCTAGATGTAAGCATTCTGTATAACTCGAATGGGATATGGTGTAGTTTGACCCTCCAAAATAACAAGGAGGCGACCCTTTCCTGGTCTGAATTGGAGCGTCTTTTCAAGGAGGAATATTTTCCTACGACTTTTATCTATATTCACATACCGGAGCAACTTCACTTACAGTAGGGTATCCAATCACTGTCTGAGTATTATGTGAGGTTGAAAGGCGACTCTCATAACTCTATAGATATGGATAATTACCATTTTATTAGGGTCTAGACCTTGGGTCAGGGTCTCCGATGGGAGATTAGGGAATCGATGATTTCCCTCTGCAGACCAATTCATGTGGGAGTGTTGGAGTGATCTCTTCTACTAGAGTGATTTCTCGTAGAGTAGGAACAGATGGTGGAATCCAGCACCAGTCAACATGCTGTATAGTCATATATAGAGGGTATTTGATAGATTATGTAGATGTACATGTAGGCTAGAAAATATGGAGGATGGCCACATGACTCGGATTTGGTGGTACAAGGCCATCGAGGAAGCTGGGGTCACCATATGAGCAGAGCATGCTACTCGTGTGGTGGGTTGGGACTGATGGCTCGGGACATTTTGACCCACCACACATATGATTAGTAGACAGTCTACGGGGTGACGAAGAAGTGGAAGAGGATGAAGATAGGTGGTCTTCATGGCATTAGAAATGTAAGGGGATAGTCCATAGAGGCATGTGGTGGATGGAGGTTTGAGGTGCTACCACCACCACCTATAGGTGGTCCACCAAAGGCTCCTAGTGAGGGTGGGCAAGGTAGAGGTTGTCTTTAGGTGATGGAGGCCTATGACCACAATAGTCCAATGATCATTAGAGGTATGATATGTGTCTTTTCGACCTTATCTACAGTTCTTATCGACACAGGTTCTAGTCACTCCTTCCTTTACACTGACCTTGTTCGATGCTTAGAGATTATTGTGAAGATATTGGATCAATCCTTATGCATATATACTCATACAAAATGGGATTTTATGATTAGGCACGGGTAAAGAAAGTGTGACTTTACACATGGAGGTGAGAGAATCGACTGTGATCTCCTAGTATATGTGTTATGGACATATGAAGTCATCTTGGGTATGGACTAGTCATCAATAGTCCTAACACAAATCGACTATTTTAGGCGAACAATGTGGTGTTTCCATGAAGATGGAAAATGTTTTCTTATTTAGTAATAATGAAAACTGAATAGTGTAGGATGGAATCTCATGTATGAGGATGCATCTGATCACTAATCAGTTGGATTTAATGACCTTTTATAAAGTGGTTGATATTAGTCCACAGTTTCCTAGAGTGGTGAATGAGTAAACGAATGTATTTCCAGAGGATGTTCTCAAACTACCTCCTTATAGAGAGGATGCTTTCATCATTGATTTCTACCCTGGGATGACATCGATATCTAAACCATCATGTCAGATGGCTCCCATAAGGATCCAAGAGATGAGGGTATAATTGGAGGACATATAGAGGAAGGTGTTCATAAGGCCTAGAGATTCACCATGGGTTCCACTAGTGTTGTTTTCAAAGAAGGCTAATAGAACCTTGGGGATATGTGTAAGAATTTTGCACCTGAACCAAGTGAAGATGGTGAACAATTATCTTCTACTAATGATTGAAGACCTCTTCAATCAGCTAAAGGGATTGAGATGATTCTCAAAGGTAGGCCTCATAATAGGCACTCAATAGCTTAGAGTACTAGAAGAGGACATCTCCATGATGGTTTTAAAATGCCATCAAGGACACTATGAGTAATTAGTGTTGTCATTTAGAAAGAAAAACACCCAAAAAGTGTTCAAGGGACTCATGGACAAGATCCTCTAGCCTTACATAGACCATTTTTTTGTTCTTTATTGATGAAATCTTGTTCAGCGTCCAAGGGGGAGAACATGATACAACTCAAGATGGATCTAGACACACTATCAGAGCACCATCATTACCGAATTCTCTAAAACAGTGAATTTTGGAATCAAAAGATCCACTCCCTAGGACATTTCATCTTAGAAGATAGAGTTGTGGTGGATCTAGCGAAGATCGAGGTGGTGATTTCATTAGAGCCACCCAAGTGAGTTATCAGGGTGAAGAGTTTCCTTCGGTTTCATGGATACTATCAAATGTTTTTACCCAAATTCTACAGAGTAGCATCACAAAAGGTAACATTGATGGAGAATGGAAACCCCTTTGTGTGGATAGAAATATTCCAGCAGATCATTCAACAGCTGAGGCATATCTTGATGAGTGATCTTATCTTGAGGATTATAGAGGATGGTGACGACTACATTTTTTACTATGACACATTCAAAATCGGGCATGGTTCCACCCTAAGGCTATGGAATGAAGTGATTTCATATGGCTCATGATAGTTGAGACTGTATGAGTGATACTATTTGACTCCTAACCTTCCATTGCCTATTGTAGTTATCACAATGAAGATGTGGACACACTCCCTAATGGTAGAATGATTGATAATCTACTCTGACCTCAAGAGTTTCAAGTATATCTTTTCATAGAAAGACCAGAATCTGAGGCAAAAACATTTTCTTTAGTTCTTATAGGACTATGAATTTAGGATATTATATACTCATAGGTAGGGGAATGTGGAGGAAAATACACTTAGAAATAGTTCTTGGTCACTACTTCTGAACGAGGCCTCTAAGCAGTTGGCCTCGATGTAGACATCCTTTGTTGATAGAGATGAGGCATATTATCTTCATTTGATAGTATTTTACCATCCACTCATATAGTGAGTCATAGAGGCACAACCCGGAGATGAGAAATGAGAGACTACAGGTGACCTGATGTCTTTAGGACATGCACCTGATGTATTTTCAATATATGGGGAGCACATCATTCTTTTTCAAAGTATTCATCGTAGTAACTGTGCAATTTTGGTAGGAGGTATTGAGGGAGTTCCATACATCTCATTTATTAGTAAATAATGGTGTGCTAATGATTTACCAGGACATCTGATGTCAGAACTAGTGTTCGCTAATGAAGATGGTTGTAGCAGAGTTTCTCTTGAGATACCTCACTTGTTTTTTGGTGAAGGCTAAGCAACAAGTCCCGTATGTTTGTCACAAACCCTCATTATTCTAGAGTAGATATGGTATCATATATAGATGAACATTTTGATTTTAGACCATGTAGGTCCATGGGGAATGATACCATATGGGTGATCATAGACTGACTCACCATGTCGTCCCACTTCCTAACCATTCGAGAGAAGAGTTCAGTAGAGAGCTTGTGATGCCTCTACGTGCAGAATATGGTCTAACACCAGGGAGTCCCATATAAAATGGTCTCAGATTGTGATACATGATTTATATCCAATTTATGGAAGGGATAGCAGGATGCATTTGGGATTCATCTGACCTTGAGAACATCCATTAACCCATAGAATTATGGTCAGAAAGGGAAAACTATACAGACCTCGGTGGGAATGCTTAATCTTGCGTTATTTATTTTGATCGTAGTAGGGAGGACCACCACCACTGGAGAATTTTGTGTTCAATAATAGCTACCACTCCACCATTAGTATGGAACTGTTCGAGGCACTTTAGAGAAGACCATGTAGGTCACTATTATGCTGGACAGTCCCAGGAGAGTTCTTAGTCATCGGCCTAGAGATGGTATATGCTACCACTAAGGAGGTGCAGGTAATTCGAGAGAGGATAAATACTGCACAGATCTGACATATGTTCTATGCTGATATGCGATAAAGTCCCCAGGATTTCAAAGAGGGGGGCCACAAATTCATATGATTTTCTTGTCAGTGAGTATTACATAGATTGGTTGGGTGAAATGTTACCTTTGTGGTTAATAATACATTCCCTTATACTGCATAGAGTAGGTGAGGTGGCCTACCACATGGCTCTTCCACCGTAGTTAGAGAGTGTGCTCGACCACCTCCCAGTATCACAGCTGAGGAGATATGTTAATCTCCGTTCTCTAATCATCAACCACAGTGTGATATATATTTACGAGGGTGTGACATTCGCGGAGTACCTAGTGGAGATAGAGGACCGACAAGTGAGGGTCTTTTAGGATGGTCAATTTTTCAAGTGCATGTTCATTGGAAACACATAAATCTCTAGGAGACCACATGGGAGAAGAAGTATCATATTCGAAATATATACCCTCATTTGTTTGACTAGCCATTTTTGTCTTATGAGGGTGTAAAACCCTAAAGGGTGGAGTAATATAACTCTCCATAAATTCAATGTAATTTTTTTTAAAAATGAAATTGTATTATTTCGAGACTAGGCTCTAAGATGCCATGTAATTCCTTGGATCAGAGTGGGTGGAACATATTTTTGAACTTATTTATTGTTAGATAAATAAATTTGAAAAATAATTTTTCTAAATTTTAAACTGGTTCCCCTATCAAAAATATTAGGGCACAGTTGATATCATGGCCTCGGGGTTCGACTAAAAAGGGCCTAACGTTGGCTAGAATGGGCTAATAGTGGAAAGTAGTTTTTGTCTATGAATAAAATTATTAAGTAAAATTTATTTAATTTTAAAATCCATATAACTGCCAAATAGTATATGGGATTTAAAATCTGAGAGTACCATTGAGATCATGAGTAATTATTTCCCTTATACAGAGCCTTACCTCAATAGGCACAGATCGAGGGTGAATGTTAATTTTTAGACGTTTTGGAAGAAAAATTAAATAACTGAAATAGATATTTTAATTTTTTTTTCATTGAGGACTGACACGTTAGCACTACCATGCATAGATGTGGAGATGATGATTCTCATTAATGAATCTACTTAATGATGTTGTAATTTAGAATAACAAAAAATCTTATTCAAATTATTAAATTAATATCCTAACTAGATATACAACATTGAGTGAAAAATCCTAAAATATCTATGAGGATTTAGTGGGTGGTGAAGATGAACGATGAATGCACCTTTTTAGACCCTCAGATGAATCTATAGAGACATTGTGATGCAAATCTAGAATGAAGAATGGAGGTGCAAGATTCTGTTCTAATCTGACCAAGAATCAAATAAATGTCTGGGGGATTTATTTTAAGTGAATTTTATTCTTTTCCCCATTATTTATGTTAGAAAATGAACACTAGTAAACTCATAAACAAGTTAACTGTCATATCGATCGTTCATGTGGGATGGTTTTTGTTGTGGGATAAAAGGGGATTTTGGTATGTTAATATTACACATTATTTACTGGTTCCTCCTGATCCTACTAAAAAGCACTCATTTGGGTCAACATGAACAAAGGCTTGGATCATTATTTTGGTGTTTCAGTGTGTGAATCTTTCCGATCCTCTCTCCTTTCGTCCATCATGTTCTTCATGATGAAACACCAGAGAAACATCGATTGAGGAGATGCTCGGATGATGTCTTATGACCAGGTGGCTCACAAACGTGGCAGAATCACTTGGATGTGGAGACTACACCAAGATGTGGCACCACATTCGCAACATTATGTGGTAGGTTGCACAACATGGCAAGGACTGGGGCATCCAGGATAGTGGCTAGTGGCAAGAGATAGGCGGATGCAACCTCATGACCACGTATGGGGTGCTACTTAGAACATGGACCATGTATGTGGACTAGAATTTCATCAAATCCGTGTGCCACCCTGGGGAAACTAGTCCTCATGAGAAAACTAGTTTAAGAATGAAGAACCATAATGGAGGTGTGGCCCATGGTTGGGGGATGGCATTTGGTCCCCATTGGGATCCCATTTAGAGAAGGGGTGGTCAGCCTCAGTCAGTGATGTGTGGCACGAAACAGATGCCTAGCTGGCATCCGGGAAGTAGGTGAACTGACTTGCAATGTCGGATGGGTCCGTGGCATAATCCAGGATACTATGTGGCCCAGGTTGGAGAAGACACATCTTGCCATAGCAGGACGGGCCAAGGGGTCAAACCGAGTAGCTGGGAAGCATGTGCTAGGATGTTATAGGCATGCCTTTTGTGGGTCTGTCTAGATGAAACAGGGTCTCTAGGCGATCCGGCGGGATAGAACCACGACCGAACCGAGACGGGTCCAGAAAGTCCCAATGGACCGGCCCAGCAGCTAGGACGGACTGGGACAACCCAAAACCCACCCGGTCGAGTCGGGTCAGTTGAACTAGTTGGGGTCATATGAGACCCCCCGAACCTGGTTGGTCAGGCCTGTCTGACCATTTCATATTGAGCCTAGACACAACTAGCCCATGTTAACTTAAACACTAATATCATTAAGACCGTACATATGATTGATGCACCGTATACGATGTTGATACATTACAACAAGGGATTTCTTTTCGATCACTCTATGTGAGATTTTTATGGGTGTTGAGATGCGACTGATGTCTTTAGGATTACATTCTGTCAAAATAATGCTTGTTGTGGGTAGGAATCCAATAGTAGGATGCAGTATGAAATGTGTGATGAGTGGGTCGTAGTGATCCTGCTGGCCAATAGACGAGTTGGTCTTATTTATCCATCTAGTCTTGAGATGAGTGGGTGTAAGTGATCTATATGGCCCATGATATAAGAGGGTATTAGTGATCCGACTATCCCATGAGTGTTTGGGTCTTAGTGATCGAGTTGGACAATAGACTTGTGCATCTAAGTGATCTAGATGGCCCATAGATGACCATGTATAAGTGATCCAGATGGCCACAAAGATGATTGGGTCTTAATGATTCAGTTGGCCCTAGTGATGAGTGGACCCATATGATGAATCCTTTAGTGGTACGAATGTTTATCTCTACAAAGGCTAATTATACGTCCTATACATTGAGTTACACATGTGCTGAGTTGTTTTTATTTGTGAACATGCTTTGTGGTTCTGCATTTTGGATATTCTTTGTGGTTTTCTTTTGTGGATTGGGATCCCTATTGAGCGTTGTGTAACTGACCCTTGCATGTTCCTCTCTTATACATGTCTTGTCTTGTGCTTACAATTGATCCCATGATATTGGACTCCTTAGACATGGGCCAAGAACTTCCTAGTGATATCATATATGTGGGGCACACATATACGACTTCCATAAGCCACTCTATACTTACCCTTCAGGTGGGGTTTTCTGTAGAAGGCTTATTAGCAATATTTTTCTCCATTTTCTTTGCAGTCGTATTTTGTATAGTTTGTATCCTGGCCTATTTACGTTTAGTTTTTATTTTACCCACAATAGTTGTCTTATGACGTTTGTGGTTTATTTAGTGATTAAAATTCCACAGTTTTTGATTTGTGTGTGTGTGTTTATGTAAAATAAAATTCCTTCCCTTTTTTGGATATGCCTTATTATTGCTAATCGCTCGCCCCTGGAATATGAAAGGCTGTCTTTGTGTAGTAACAACAAGGGCCCTAGGTGAAAATTCATAACAAATCATTAGAATATTATCTAAAATTATGTAATTTTATGTTAATATTTGTTTTCTAATTAAAAGAAAATATTAGATATATATATCATTATAGAAGTAGAAAAATATATGAAAAAAGATAAATTAACTATTTTTATTTTTATAATAAAATAGGTTCTAAATTTTTTTAAATAAATTTCATGATTAAAAAATATATTTTAATAAAAATGATACATGAATATATATAATATCATATTAAAATAACAAATAACTTATCAAAATAATAAAATATATATTTCCCAAAAAAGAATATATATTTATATTCTTCACACAAATTTAGTAAAATATTTGCATAAAATTCATTCAAAAATTTAACATAAATGTCTAAAATGGTTAGGGTATCTTTTTGAATTTTTCAAAAAAAAATATTTTTTTGGGAGTAGTGAACTACTATAAAATGTAGTATTTAACATTATATGCTAAACAACTGAATTTTTGAGTCATGGATGATTTAATAATTGATTAGTTTGAACTAAATCGCCCCAAACACTATATCAAAATAAAATAATCTAATAAATTTGTAATATTGAGAAAAAATAATACACAAATCATTTAAATAATCCAAAAAACACTCTCTTAACATGGTAAATACAACTCAGACGACCCTTTCAACTAACAACATACAAACCATTTGGGATAAATAAATTTTTACCAATTCCCATATATATATATATATCCCCTCATGTATTATTTCTACTGGTCTCACCCATATATCATTCCATGGAGCCGTTATGGGTAGCTTAAAATGAGATAACCAAAGGGAGAATTAAAAAATAAATTAGATCTTTGTTGATATTGTTCATCTTTTACCCCAACATGATCCTCATAATCCTTTACATTGTATCATAATTATATTAATTTTTATGTTATATAATTATTATTATGTAAAATTCATCATTATCCCTCCGTTATTTATATTATAAATTCAAAACATTGTTTACAATATGGTTGTTTCCCCACCTATATTAACAACCAACTTCGTTTTTCTCCACCACATTCTAAATTAGATATGTATAAAATACAGTTTACATACAATAATATAATATGTATATTATGACATATTTACTATTATTTAATGTTTTAATTATCATTAAATTTTATAATGTGAATCTAGCTTTTGATGGTTGGTAAGACAAGCTTAATGAACATCCCATATAAAGATAGTAATTTTGTAATACAATCATCCATTTTTAGACCAAATATGAGTATTTGGAAAAATTTATATTAATAAAAATAAATGATTACCCATTATTTTACATATATTTGTATTTATCATTTTTATAGAAACATCAATAATTACCCACATGTGATCCATCATTGGAACTATGAATGTATATCCCATCGAGCAATGAACGTAGCCTTTATATCCTAAGAAATGGTTGCAAATGAACAAATTAAAATTTTTTAAAAAAATAAGACAAATGTAATGGATTTTCAATAATGTAGTTAATGAATTTAAGTTCATATTAATGATATTAAGTTCAAGTGCATTTCTATTTTGGTACAAATGGTAACAAACCAATATAAACAACTCTATTTTTATTTGGGCTATGATTTCTCTATATCACCTCATATAATAATAATTATTATCTTATATAAATCTTATAAATGATTTAATTTGTCCGACATATCTTAATTAAACTTTCATTGATGGGGATACACATGTTTCAAAAGCTCTCTTTCTCAAATACTCTAAACCGAAAAGCCTGATTAATGAGAACTTCATTGTTTCATACCCTATAAATAATCCATAAATATTTTTAAACTAACCATGTTTTATAAAATTGATAATTATATAATGGAATCCATTTTATCCCATTTAGTTTTATGGAAATTATTTTCCTCTAACACTCTTTAAAAACTAGTAAACATATTTTATGTAAATTTTACACTTATGTGGTATATTTTTAATGGGAATTTTCTTCCTATTTTCTTGTATTCACTTCAAATGGACATTATTTCTCTTGAACTATGTATTTTTACATACATGAATTCAAAATTTCCATCTATCCTAGAGTCCATTATGACATTCAATCTACATATAAATTATGACATGGTTATGAATCCCATGTAATTCATAGGGGTAGTCTATAGGTTTAGGAATTATATTTGATTTCATTCTATGATTAATATATTCAGGTACTTGTTAGGATTGGTGCTCCAGATAGTGATGTAATATAATGGGAAATATATTTATCTTGATATATGGTATATATGGGTTTTATAGTAATGAAATTAAATGAGGGTTCTTTGTCCACCGTTTACGTTTGTCTTAGTGGTTATTCATGACTTATACCTTGTTTTATAATGAATAAATATTCCTATATTTCCAATATCATATCATACAATGTCCATTATGTTATTCTCTCATCTTATTATTAATGGTAATTCTCTATTATGATATCATGTAAAATTATTTGTATCACGTTTTATGATTTGTTATCATGATTATTCCATTATAATTTTATTTTGGTCACCACATTATTTTATTTATACCCTATATTTTATAATTCTATTTATGTAGATATATGGGATTAAAGAGAAAATTAAGTATAATAAAATTGATTTATATCATTTTACTTTCAATTGATATATTATTAACATAGTCCTTTAAATACACATGGCACCATGATATTTGGATTTTCTTTATTAAATGATTACATTAAAAATCATGAAATTATATCTGTAAAAGGCTTGGATCATAATTTTTATCATCAGATCATTATCTAGTAATTTTTAGGGATTAGGACTAGAATACATTGTCGAGTACCCTAAGGATGGGTATAATTATAGGTAAAAATAGAGAAATCATAGAGAAGTATAGAGTGAGAGGATTCTAATTAATTGTATCCGTCTATAGATAATACATTTTCAAATGTGTTTCGAATAGTTTTAGCGAGTGGTAATAACTAAATAAAAAAGAGAAATTGGAATTTTCTTGATTTTCACCAAGTGCATGAAAAAGTTTCCTTGATACATACATGATTTGGTATAGTTGGGGGATAGTTCTTGGGTAACTCCCAAACACATTATGAAAAATGAGGAAGTACTTTAATTGGTTTCGTAAACATATAAGATGAAAATATTACAAAAAATAAACTATATTTAATCCATGTGACTCATTGGTTTTTAATTATGAGTAAATAGAATGTTACACCATTCGAGTTTATAGTATCTAGTTTATATGTTTTTTATTTTGGCAATTATTGGACCTAATTTTAATTTTTTTATTAAAAAAATTAAAATGGAATCAATTTCAATAATTTTTGAGAATTTTTCATTAATGATAATAAATTTTTTATGTGATTACAGTTATTCGCGTTATTTTATATTTTTTCTATTTAATAGAATTATTCAATACAAAAAACACTAAACATTGGGGGAAGAGAAATATGTGAGAACCAAAATTTGATAAATCAATATATTCCAAGAATATAACTCCTCGCAAGTCAGTGTTTTTTAGTTATCATCACATAAAATCAATATTGACATACTTTAGTGGATTTTTATGATATCTTGGTCATAGATTGATAATCCTAAAATATATCAATCATGAACTACTGATAAATGTTGATAACTCATCACATCCTGATGAATCCTATTATTATTTATATGTGTTATGAATAGGATTCCAATCTTTTAGAATATTAATTTCAATAATTAATAGTATTTACATAATAGTAAGATTATATATCAAAAATATCTAATTCAATAGAGATAGTCTTCCTCTTTGACATGACCATTGTGGAGAATTATAATGATGTTTTCGAAATAGAATTTACATTTCTTCCTCTACATCAATAGGATGAGCTCTCAATGAATCTCATTCATAGATCTCTTCCCATGTATTGGTGTCCCCAAAAAATGGCTATCAATGATTTGAATGAATAGTAAAATAAGTTAAAATAGAATATTGACTTTATTATTATATGATCTAGTGCATCTCTGTGAGGAGAATCAACTCATCTTATCAATAAGAAGAATGTGTGAATGATCCTTTATATTTGTTATATTGAAGTATGAATAATCATAAAAAAGATAAAGTATCCATTTACATAAATATACTACTTGTTCAATCATCTATATGGAGCATAATAAATCACAAAAGGAGACTAGTAGTTGGGATATCACAAATTTCATGTGAAGAATGGAGATATTTTTATGAATTCCTTTTATATGTGGTATGTATACAATGAATTTAGAGTTATTTTGTAAGAAATCAATAATTATACAAACTTTATGTAGACATAATGAATAAATTTTTTATATATTACTTTAAATATATAATTATTTTCATTAAAGAAGATATTATAAATTAATCATAAATAATTGAGAAGCATAATGTGAATTTGAATACTATTCAAATAAATTCCATAAATTAGAATCTATATAAAAATTATATTAAATATATGTTCAAGATATAGTAAATATAATTCCCAGGGTTTGTTATTATAAGAAAAGGGATATATTTTAATAATTATAAGAGAATTGTTTTTGAATATTGGTCTATGATAGTATCTACAATGGAGCACTGTAGATTCCTTAAAATATCTAGTAATTAATGTTTATTTTTGAAAAAATCTAAAAATATTAAAAAACCACTAGAGATAATATATTTTAATGTGATAAATTTTTTCAATACATATTATTTTTATGATAGTTATATGGAATTAAACAAGATGATTATAACATCACTAATAATTATTCTACCCAAAAGTAGAGATATTTTTGTGGTATAAAATGGTTTCTTCAATGAATTGAGTATGATATTTAATTATTAAAAATGGGAAAGTGATAGCCTAAAAATCATTGTAGTTGAATATTAATTAGCTGAACTATCAAACATATGATATTGAGTTAGATATAGTGACATTGAAGTTGATAATATGACAACATTTTCATTACAATGAGATGTTTCAAATATATTGTGATCAAAATATAAATATTTATACATTCACATATATGGATAATGAGATGATCCACTGTAGATGATTTTATATGATCTAGGAAAATGTCTACTTAATACTCTTCTAACATATGAAAGAATAGAATGTATCGTATGTTCTAAATGTATATGATCCATAAACCATAACTGGAATGGGTATAAAAATGTTCTAATTTTAAATTAGATTCAACGTATGTATATATGGATCCTATAGGAAGGAATAATACCATTACATTCTAAAATTATTCCTCTATGATACCTTGTGGAGAAGATAAAAATTCCAAAATAGATTACCTGTTAATATAAAATTATAAGATAGAAATAAAAATGTATAACTCATAGGAGTCCAAAATTTGAGGAATAAGATGTTATATGAATTTGGTCCTGACTACATGTTTCCATAAAATTTTATGGTAAATAATGAGTTGTTGATGTTTTTACATAGCATGTGCTTCTAGATCAAGCTTGGGATTATGAAAATTTATCAATACCTCCAAGAGAAAAACATTTTTTGGATAATATGAAGAATGATATCATCAAATACACATCAATTATCATACGAAGTAATTATATGGTGGATGAAAAGAAGAACATGCATGAGTACGATTCAACCATTAACAATATTAAATGAAAATGAGAAAATATCACCACGGATTATTTCACTAAACATACAATGATATAGAGGAAATAATGTTATTTTTTAGTGGAGGATCATTTGAAAAATAATTATCTATTAATTTTAACTTTAGATAATTTATCATTTGATCAGATTTATATAATATGACATTTTGTATTAGTGAGACTACATTTAACTCTACTATCTATTGTATCTAAAAATATGTGTGATTCAACATTGTGTTCTATAGACTTTTCAAAAATTATCCAAACACTGTTTTGAATATAAATATTTCTTATGTGAAAAAAATAAAGTAAAATAAATATAGACATTCAAGGAATTTGGAGACATGTTGATATCTTACACGATAGACATCAATGGTGATTAACATCGTTATATTTTTCTGGTTTATTTATCTTAAAATAATAGTTTCCACTAAAGAATCTAAATGGATTCAGATGAATATCATTATAGTGAGAGATGCAGAACACCATTATGTTGTGATGAGTTTGGTAAATTGAAGTATCTGGGATTTTAAATAGTTGATGAAATATTAAAAAATTGAAAACCATTCCATTATACATTAGGGATGATCAATGCTGAGTGAAGGGAAATACATATAATCATCTTTATAAAATGGGGTATGTGGTAAGATATAATATTTCCCTCCACATATGGTCATGGAAGCTATTAATTGTATTTAGGAAAAACAGAATGATAAGTCCACGATACATCTTCCTCTTTAATCCTATTGATTTAATCAGATTAATAGCATATCGACTAGAACTCCCCAAACCATGTCTCAATTATAGTACATTTTTAACACTTAACACTTGATTAAGTACACACTATAACCATCACATGTACTATATTTAGAGGCCATACAACTAGAAAATAATATCTCTTATATAGAGATTTCATTGAAGATCATTTACCATACAAAAAATGTTCTATAAAACAATATAACTCACACAGTTAATGTATTATAGTGAATCCATATGTATTTGATGGTGATGAATGAATTTAGTGAATTCATGATTTTGATGTAACCATTCTTATTTTTACCTTATTACAAAAAGAAATTCATGGGATAACTTTTTTATGGGATGAATAATGTAATAAACCCGAATATTATAAATGGAATTAACCATCATAATATATAATTGTGTCAAATTTAATAATACAATGTTATAAATTTCCCACACAGTACATGGTAAAAGAAACTAAATTTTATTATAATAATTTAAAATTAATTTTTTTATAATTAAAAACCCATTATGAATTAAATTTATTACAATGAGAAAATTATAAAATAAAATAACCAAAATAAGAAAATTTGGATCTACTTGACCCACCATAATAATAGTTCTAACGAATTATAATGTATAAATGATAAAAAATAGTAGTAATAATATATTCATCTTGAAAATGAATATATCTGTATATAAAATGGATATAAAATAATTGTTAATGTATAATTAATGAAATATTAGGTATTTATAGATTATCTATAAACCATATGACAATTAAAAATATATCAATTTGTATAGAAAATATACCATTAAAAAAGTAAAATTATAGTTATGAATATTATCCAAACTATTATAATGTGATTACCCCTTGTGTAATTGTAAAAGAATATTCAAATATCATATAATGTGAAAATATGACAAATTAAAACCCTTGTAATGTTAAATAAATATGTTAATATGGATAAAATATGTTCTACTATATTTGTAAAGCATAAATCTCTTAATTTCCATTATATAAAAATATTATTATTAAAAACAATGTTTATTTTCAAAAAATTTATTTTAAAATAATTTTTAAAATATATTATAATAATAAGACAATTTTGTTAAACCATTAGTAATTTTTAAATTTGTAAGAAAATTGAATATGATATTAGAATTGATATTTTAAAAATAAATTATGATTTTCTTATAAAAATATATTTTCCATTTTATGAAATTATTTTCATAAAGTGTAATACAATTTTTGGAATATAAATAATGTAAAATGGTTATGGTGAATTTTTTGTATTATTATAAAATATTAGATATTTTTGTAAATAGTGAAATACTGCAAAATAGAACATTTTACATTAAATTCTATATACATCCACTTTGATATCTCAGTGTATGTAAAACACCATTATTTTGAATTAACATAAACCATTTACTATTTTTAGACATAGGAATAAATATTATTGGTAATCTTGAGAAAAAAATTATAAACTGATTCTTATAATATTAAAAAAACACCCCTATCATCAAAACAAAAATATCATCGTTCATAACCACTTATTGTCACAAAATAAAATATAATGATCTTTGAATATTTTAACACAATTCCAAACCCAATCATCTCCCCCCGCATCATTGACCAATTTTAATAATACTAATTCAACTCTAAAGACCCTTAATGGGTAGCATATAATGAAATATATAGAGGGAGCGGTTAACACTATAATTGATCTCTTTTAATTTTATTATCATTATTCCACCCCCATATAATCTCTTTCCACTGAGAAATTATATTATAATTATTATATATATATATTTTTACCTCATTAATTTATTTTAATATATATTTTATTTCCTACCTTATTATATACTAAAATAAAATCATTTATTACACTTTGATTGGTTCAATCCACAATTAAAAAAATACCTCATTTTTTCTATTTTCCTTTTAAGATAATTAGTTAATTATATTTATATATATATGACAATAATAAGTGTGTCGGAACTTATTCCATGTTCCCTATGATGTTAATTAATATACAATTAACCAAAAAAAAATTAGTTTCTTACGGTATTTTAAATGACCTAAATAAACACAAAATATAACGTTAGTATTTTTTGTAAAAGAATTATAACTATGTTGGAAATTGTGTGGGTATTTTCAAAGAACATAGACATAAATATTACATAAACTTTCGATTTGTGCCTAAAAATATATCATATAATTAATTATATTCCAGGTCAAAATTCTTACATAGAAACCCTATTGATTATAATATGAACACTTATACTCATTATGCATCTTTTAGATAAAATAAAACATTTAAAATAAATCATGTTTTTTTAAAAGAAATTTTTTCAGGATTTTAACCATAAATTCATAATATTATATAACCATATTTATAAAAAGTTAAAAACATTTTAAAATTTGGATTTGATCATAAAATCAATTAAGTTACATAAAAAAATACTTCAGTCCAGTAAATTCCATGAAAACCCATTGAACCCCATTTCATTAATATAAACCATTTCACCAAAAATGTGCATCATTTTTAATTTTAAATCATCATTCTCTTTTTTTTTAAAATGTAATGATTTTCTAAAGAACACATTAGAGAACATATAAAATTAATGTAGGTGATTTTGGACATCATTTTCACAGAACCCTTACAAAACCCTTATAAAACCTTTGTAGATTATAATAACCATATGAGAAATTACAATTTAATTCCATTTTGGATAAAAATATTACACAATGCATTATAGTGATGTCATGGAACACCCATCAAATAAACTATATCAAGCTCACCCATGTACTGTATAAAGTATCATCCAATAATATAAATTACTTCAAAAGACCATAAAATGAATAAAATAATTTTCTCTTCCACCTTCCAATCATAAAACCTTTAAAGTCTACATTATACCCATAGAAAAAAAAATTCATATATCAAAAAACAATATTATATTAAAAAATCAATTAAAAAATAACATGATAAGTTAGAAAAACATTTCTCTATGATTAATGTATTGAAATAGAAAATTGAATCGCAAAAATAAATAATTGTTATGGTAGTGGGAAAATGCGTTGTCTCATTATATGTTAAAATAGAACATTACCTAATTATATTTAAGATACTGAGAAACATTACATAAAATGATTTCGTTATGGAATAATTCTAAATAATTTTAAAATAGAAAAATTATCATTAAAAAATATTTTATTTTCATTAGAAATATTAATAAGACTCCCTAAAAATGTGGAGATGGATGAAAAAAATGTGCAAAAATAAATATTTAATATAATATTTTTTGATGAATGTACCATCCAAAAAACCATAAAATGATTCTTTTTTTAAAATAATAAACAAATAATGTGAAATATGATAAAAAATAAACTTTATAATTAATTGATGAATTTACATAATAATTTTCATAAATAATTGATAAGAACATAGGGATATAATAGAATGGTTTGTAAAATAATACATTATAACATTTATAATTAGTTTTTAGGTAATGTATCATTTACCATGAGTCCAAATCAACTAGTAAGTTCATTGAATTCTTGAAAAATAATAAATATGTTGATTATAAAATTTCAAAGAAAATTCAAATTATTTTTTATTTTGTTTTTTATATTATCATTTCATAAAAAATTATTTTATCATTTAGGTTCTCCTTGAATGTTTTTATGGAATTCAGATTATATGTCAAAAATTACTTTGGTAGGTTGAATATGGTCATATAGTTCATTATTACATCATTTACAATATAAAAACATGAAATAGTTATTATATTTATATATAAATTATGCGTTTAATACCATTCAATGATGATGGTTTTGAAAAATTAACAACATTACAATTATAGATATAGTAGTCCAAACATACAATGGGTGATGCTCCCTTTTTTCAATGATCAATATTAAATAAAGTTAAGTTAGATTTTATCGTTATATAATTATAAATATATCATAAATGTCTTATTATATATTTAAATATACTCTCATATATCATCCTAATAATGTGGTGACATGAAAAAGAATGAGATCACTTCATCGAGGCAGTTGTCCACATTTGAGCATGAAAAATGTTTTTATTTTTATTGACATAAAATGTTTGAATTATAATTATATATTAAAATTTAATAATAATAAATGTTTCATGAATAATTTATATATATTTACATTAAATAAATTATTAAAACCATCCTAAGAGGTTAGAATAGAAATAAAATTACATCAATTTTCTTTGTATGTCGTTCACTGTAAAAATGAATGATGGTTTAATTTCAAATTTGATTGATTAGGATATGGGTTTATGATATTAAATTATCATAATTAATTACAACTATAAGTTACAAACCAGTGTTATTTTTTTAGAATGGTTAAATAATATTTGAAGGTTGTGTATGAAGAAACAAAATAGGCACACTTGATAATAATTGATAGCTATTCTAGGGACCACTTCATTAAGATTAGAAATATATACATCATAGATTGGTTTTCTAATAAAAAAGACTGATGGATGTGGAAGTATAAATCAACATGGTATTTGGGTAATTCTGGAACAAATGAATTTTTTTTCAAGGAGTGACAACGTGAGGATATGTGGTAGGCTATTATAAGAAACATTTAGGACACACAAGAAATTAAAAAAAAATCTATTAACAAGTATTTCAAAATTAAAAAATCTATTAGGTGGACCCATAATGAAAATTATAATATTGAAGTTATAAATTTTCCATCATATTGCCTTATAAATTTTTTTAGATAATTTTATCCCTTATCTTTTTTATAATCCATTGGTAAAACTATTTTCACTTGAACCACCATAAAATATTTTTAATGGTTTCACTATCTATTAAGAATATTAATTATGTTCAAATTATTATGATTAAAAACAAATAATTTATTTATAAAACATTAATTCACATAAGTGTAGGAATTTAGTTTAATATGAATCCTATATATGCGATAGGAATTATGTTTTTCAATAAATTGACCTTTCAATAAGATTAAAATTTTAGATAATGTCAATAACAAGTCATTATCACTATAACAATATCAATTCATGTTTTACATATATTTTATAAATCGTTAATTAAATTATTACTCATTTTATTATGTTTAAATAAATTAAATTAGAGAATCATTTATCACATCAAAATATATTTTAGAAAAAATGTGTTTTAAAAATAATATTATACATAAATCGTAAATAATGATGCTTAAAATATAATTTATATTATTATATATAAACAATGATTACTTTTTTTTTAAATTTAAATAAAATCCAAATAAAAAGTGGAATTAAAAATTACTTCATTTTTAACAATGAAATCATGATCTTTGACAACTCGAATTTTTCACTATTCACAAAAATATCAATATTTTTTAAAAATTCACCAAATTTTTCCCACTGCGAATTTTGATTTGATTATTTAAAATATTAATTTTACTTTATCACATACATTTTGTATGATTTTTATAATACTCTTTATAATATTTTCTAAAAAATATATAAATATTATTTTTATGAAAAAACAATTTTGAAGAATAAAATTTCAAGACTAAGAATGATTTATTTATTTGTAATAATTCATCCATAAATTAATTTTTAGAATTAAATTTATATTTATTTATTCATTCTCTCCAATTTTAATTCTAGGTTTTAATATTTATAATTAAATAATTATATTTTATGGTTTTCTTAGTTTTTGTGATGTATATCTTGTAAACCGTAAAAGAATGTTTTCACTTATAAAATCTCATGGAATTTTATCTGACCCCATGTAATAAATTGTGTACTTCAAATTTGATCTTGACCTCTGTTAATAAGGGATTTCCATTTTTAATTACCCTTTTTTTAAATCCCACGTCATAAAAAGTATTAAAAATATTTATATTGATAAGATAGGGAAATAAAAAAAGAAATATAAAATAATAAATAAATATGTTTCCAAAAAGGATAACATTTGATGATTGTTAAGAATATGATTTTTAAATATGTGTCATTTAGGAGATAATTTCTTACATTTTTTATATAGGGATAAGTGACCATAGATTTATAAAAATTGGATAACATTTTTATATCAATATGATTTTCAAAAGGTTGATAAATTTTCCCCATTTAAACGATGAACATAAGGAAGTATTATTAAATAAACTATATAATTAAACCCCTTAATCAATTTTCATAAATATCTCATATTTTCGCATAATAATTAGTAATCAAGTTGAATTTTTTAATCCCAAGCACTAATTTCCAGTTTTAATAAATCTCATAATTCATCAAAAATGATAACAAGTTATTAATCTATATTTAGACATTACAAAAACAAAAATGGTTAACACGTTGTATGATGTTTTGGAAAACATAATAACATTCATATAATTAAACATTATTACCGAAAACTCAAAATATATCATTAATAAAATTAATATCATTATATTTTTTGAAAAATAATCCTAAATAAGATCGAAACCCAAAATTATTATTTTTTTAATCACATACACTTATGATATTTATTTAACATTTATCTACAAATGGCACTAACGACATATATTTTGCCATTATAATGAAATTTATAATCTCTAATAATATAATCCCCGTGATATACTCCTCGTTTTTTGAAACAATTTGAATCACTATAAATCCATTTTAAAATCATATATTCTCCTAAATTATAATTTAACAATTATTCCTCATATGAAAACCAATTATTTTTTTTCTAAATTTATAAAATAAGGATAAATAATGATCTTATTTTGTAATAACAATATTCAAATAATGACAAAAACACTTTTCAATATCATTTGTATATATATGATAGAAAAGAGGTTCTGAAAATCAAAATAATAATTATTTTTAAAACTATTTTTTTAATAAATGATTTTAGGCTATCCATAACATTATATAAACCAGTTCTAGGTGCTTCACCTTTTTCAACATTTGGTTGAGGAATCAAGCACTACATCCATACCAATCATGACTTTCTTTCTTTTTTCAAAAACATACAACATATAATTCAAATATCAATCCTAGAAATATATTGATAATTCTTATAATAATTCATAATCATCAAAAATAAAATAAACATAAAGGTTATAAATAAAATTAAACAAAAGACAAAATTAAAAGAAAATTCACTATGAGATGACATTATGACATGTTAAATATAATGATACCAATAATGTAAATAGATTCCAAAAATCCACAAATGTATCAAAACTTACTCCATTCACATTTAACATAAAAAATATTAATTTTATTTAAATTTTAGTAAACCTTAAAAATGCTACTACATCAAAAATCAGGAATCCGAATATTTTTACACCATAATCATTCAAAAATATAAATAATATATTAACTACAATATTAAAAATTAGTTATTAATAGTTTATTATTATAAACAAAAACATAAATCATGTCAATGATTCAAAAATTTCAACACATAGTCAATGATATAATTTTTTCATTTCATTTTTTATTAACATTTCCCCCATTATTATCTATAGTGGAATTAGTAACGTCTATATATTTATCGATAGACACGTAGTGATAATGTTCATAATATTTCCACCTAGGATATTTTTTTCATACTGCCTACACTCCCTATATTTAAATAATTCACTGATACTTCAGTATTACTTTTATTCTTATACATGATGTTAATAAAACCCTTCCATTTCCCTTATATTATTATTGATCTATGCCTCCTATACCACATAAAAAAAATTTCATATCCATTCAAAATATAGTAATGGGATCTTGTACCGAAATTCAATAAATATTGGTTATTAAATATATTTACATTTATGATTATCACATGTTCATATTTGGATATTCATTTCTCTCATATTTGGGGTTCTAGGAAGCATACATTGGTTCATGTTGTTAATAATAATTAATGATATATAATTATAAATAAACATAATAGTGTTTATTATGGATCCCAAACCACTTGGTTTTTTATTTGGACAACCATCAAATTTTCAATCATATCAATTATTAATTAGGTTACAATTGTATATATCCATTAACATAAAAAATGTGTCTTTGAGTATATCCTATACACAGTTATAAACTATCTTATGTTGATGATACACACTATGATATAATTGTTCCTTACATACTCTATATAAATACTCATATTCTTCCACAATAACCAAAATTTTCCACAACATACTATCATTTCTGTTTTTGATGTGACTAAATTATGAAAAAAAATTATATCCTATAATGTTATCTAAAAATTCTCTATGACATCAACTACTATGACCCAACCTTAAACATTATATGATCTTTCATTTTTCATGATGAATTTATTGTCCTTCATTTTTGGATCATATTATATTTAGAATATAAATGAATTAGTTAATAACTTTTTACTAAGAAGAAAAATAATAAGTTGAATTGTTCTACATACTATCCACTTTTCAAACTATATAACAATTTTAAAATAAATAATGCATTATTTTCATGTCAACTCTTCATGGCATTCAACATGAATTATTATATTCAATTAAAGATTAATAATCATATTGGTAAACATTTTAAAATAAAGCGATAAATATGAAATCATTGTATGGGATACACCTAGAAAAAATCTATTAGTCTGGTGAAAAAAGGAGATCCCATGAAAATCATTTTCTTTAAATAATTACTTTTTACACAAATGGTAAAACATTTTTCCTTTTCAAAGATCATTATCTTAAATTTGTAAATGTAATTAATTCTATGAAAACTCTTCAAAAAACCAAAATGTTTATCTCAATTTCATATGAAATCACCTTCATAGAACCCTTTCATAACCATTACAAATTGGAAAAACTGTAAGAACCTGGTACTTATTCTCGAGGTACGGGTTTCTTCTTTTCATTTTTCCTTATGTGTTTTGAGAAAATAATGAAAATGGGGGAAAATAAAAAATTTTGTGGGTACACACCATGTACTTTTCCACACGTTGTGAGATTTGGTCGTGTGAGAACACAAGGTGTGTTGGCCTGTCAGTGATGAAGGGTGTAAAAACTTACTACACACCGTGTATTTAGTATTTACACGTCGTGTAATCAGTCGGTAGGTGAATAGTAATGTGGTGGAGGTGGCCACCAGGAAAGTGACAGTGCATGCTGGGTAATTAGGAATATACGTTGTGTACTCATGTTGATGGATGAACAGTGCCACAATGGAAAGAAGCTGCCTGGGGAATGGTTTAAAAAATGAAAATTACACGTCTTGTACTTGAAAATACACACTGTGTAGATTGATTTTGTTTTGCTTAAAGCAGGATATAGCCTCCACTTCTGGAAGAGGAGGCAGTGGGTTTGTTTGGAGCACGGAAGAGATGGACGGACCTTGGAAGATCTCTCAACCACACACTGGGAACTTCATTCATACACCATCGATCTCCTTTGAACCGCACAGATCTACATTGTTCATGGACGATTCAGGAGGCATCATTCGTGTATACCAATTAGGGGCGATCGAGGTTGGTGGTCTTGTGTTTATTCCAACTGTTGGGTTGATTTTTTGTACCGTTGTGCTAAGAACCCATGTTAGGGGTATCGTATGGCTGAGGCCTTTTCTGATAAGATATCTAGAGTTGTATAGATAATCTAATGATAAATTAGAACTATTGTTTTGGATAATTGCTTGGATCTAGGGCCACCCCTATGTTGTGTTCCTCTGTTTATCCATTTGGTCAGAATACTCGAGGGTATATCGTGATTATTGTTTGTTTAATGTTTTCTTGAGAGGAAATTTTGTTATAAAACTGCTTGTTTGCATCGGTCTCAGCCTCGTTACTAGTGCTTGAGGGAAAAGTTTTACATTAGCCTGAGGGCATGGTTTTATTAGCCTGATGGAATGGTTATATTACCGTGAGGGCAGGGTTTTATTAGCCTGATGGCGGGGTAATATTAGCATGAGGTCAAGGTGATATTTAGCATGAGGGAATGGTGATATTTAGCCAAAGGGCATGACTATATTATCCTGAGGGAATGATTACATGTAGCCTGAGGGCATGGTTCTGATTAGCCTGCGAGAATTTTTTTTATTAGCTCAGAATTAAATTATGTTGAATTTTAAAAAGAATATTTAAATGGAAATGTAACTGGAGGTGATAGTTACTTTATGTACTTACTAGTTTACTGCATTTTATTATTGCAGACTATTGTTGCACATTTTCACTAACAGTTGGGCATGGGCCTTTGGTAATTGCCTACTGGGATTTATTTCTCACACCCTATTTGGGTCATGTCTTTGGCCCAAACAGACTATATATTTTTAGTTTTTGATAAGGGAAAGGGTCCCTAGACATGTACATGATTGTTGCAGAGGTGTAAGAGAGCATGGGACTGAGCTTAGACTTGCAATGTTGCTGAGTTCATGTTGTACTATTCTGTTTTGTTTTTTTTTGTACTTGTACTTTGAGTTGTATTTTATTTTATTACAATGTATCCTATTTTGGTTTCTTTCATAGAAATAGTGACACACTTCATCATTATATATAACTCTTGGTTATCTTTTACTACAGTTGTTCATTTCAATTCCATATTGTTTACTACTTCCATTGTTTTATGTTGTATATATTTTCTACTGCACTACCCTTGGAAAAATTAGGTCATAGTTTCCCCACTACCAGACCTGGGCCCTCACTACTAGTCGGTAGACTCTGGAGTTAGGGAAAATTCACTAGATGTCATGTGACTAACTGGGTTTAGGGCTCCAATGGTGTGGGTTTCACATCCAGGATGATACAAAGTGGTATCAAAGGGATTTCTCTTCATTGAAATACTATTAAGAGCCTTATTTAGGGATAGTATGGACATTGTAGTTGGTAATAAGTTGTTTCTTGGAATAGATAACCCGTGTACAGTGAAAGCTAGTCTACCTCATTATTGCAATTTTTTGATTTCTTAATTTTTATAGTTGATCTGATTTTCACCGTTGCTTGATGCACATGTGATTGTGCTATTTATATGTTATACATGGGTTCTATTTAGTTTCAACCTTATGAGATGAGGGTATTCAATCTCATTCATCATTTAGGAACATGCTAGAAATCACATGTCATGCATAGTTTCCATGTCATGTAGGTTCATTAGAAATTTCATGTTGTTGTGGTAGTTTTTGTGCTAGAAAATTATGCTATTGTGATATATTCATTAATAAATACTTGATATTGATAGGGTATTGTTGTGAGTGGTTTATGATATAAAGAACACAAAACATTGGTTTTTAGGGAGTATGGGCCCTCAATACCCAGAATTTGGTGGATCATTGATGTGTTTACTTTGTTATAACATGTGTAAGATGCCAATCTTTGATTCACGAGGAGTATGTGCCCTCAAAAATAGGAATTTGTCACTTAGGTGTTTGTTTCAACGTTTTTCTATGTTCTAGAGTAGTTTAGATGCATAATTTCCAGAAAACCCAAGATACACTTCGTGTAGTTCCTTGGACACATGTCGCGTGTTCTTCTATTCGGGAAGAAATGAAATCTTTTTAAGTACATGATGTGTACCCTCCATACACGCTGCGTAGTCTCTTCTCATGTCATAGATCGTGTGGGTGGGGACACAGGGTAGGGAATGGCTTGGGGAAACACACCGTGTACCGGTTGTACAGGTCGTGTTGTGTTGAACCAGTGTCCATCGATGTAACTAACAACACATGTGGAGGAAACCTTAAGACATACACGTTGTGTCTACCTTGAACATGTCATGTAGTCTGACCTAGGTACCCGACCGTGTCAGGAACAACACAGGTCGGTGTAATCTTTCCTAGTACCCGACATGTCCACCAGGAACATGCCGTGTAGTGTCAGCTGTGTTTTTGGCCACGTAACAAGCAACATGGGTCAGTCTGTGGATTCTTTGAACACATCGTGTCTTTTTGAAACACGTCGTGTAGTGTGAACTCGGTACACATGCTGTGTAGAGAACAACACAGGCTGGTGAATTCCTGTCAAGTACACTCCATGTGCCCGTGGGATATTCTCTGTAGTTGTGTTTTAGGAGAGTCGTGTGCCTTAGCCATGTATGTTGACTCGAGCAAGGAAGAAGGATTCACGTTCACGTTGTGTTTCTTGAAGACACACCGTGTGTTTGGGGTGTTACATGACCAATTTTATATGGATTACATTCCCATGGGGATGACCTGTGAGAACACGTCGTGTAGTATTTATACACGCCATGTAGTCAAGTTTTGTAAATCTTGAATGATTTCCTTCTCTTGTTCCCTTCTTGGTCTCCTAGTTTTCAGTCTTGGATAAATTTTGATCTAAGGTGTGCTTTAACCTTGTAGAGTCATGTTGAAGAGATGACCTCTGGTTGTTTTCAAGGAGAGTGGTAACAATTATACTCCTGAGATGGTGGGCCATGGGCTACTAGTGGAACCTCTAGCTATGCCACATGCGGTGCCAACAATTATACCAAACCCAGGAATAAATGCACAGTTTTATGAAGGATTCATGTGGTTCATGAATACCTTTTAGGGAGAACCGCCGGTTGCCGCATCTATGGCAGAGCTGACACGTATCTTCTAGCAGCAGCATCTGCCTAAATTTTCAGGGAGTGGCAGATCACAGGCTGCGGAGTAATTGCTGGATTCGATGTAGACATTATTCAAGAATCTGTAGACTCCTCCTGGTAGGAGGGTCAAGCTCGCTACATACATACTACATGATTCTACCAAGAGGGCGTGGGATGTTACCACCCAGTCTGAGCCTCACCGAGACATGGCATAAAAAGATTTTTAGGTAGCCTTCTATGACTTCTTCTTCCAGGAGACGCTGTTGGAAGATCGAGCTCGAGAGTTCATGAATCTATAGCAGGTCTCCATGTCAGTGATGGATTATTCTGCAGCGCATTATTAGAGTGTTTATACTAGTTGCTAGTGAGAGGGATTCTGTGCAGACTCCGCGTGTGGGAGTAAGACCAGCAGCTTCTTACCAGTCGGGAAATTGGGGTACGTCTGGGCGTGCAGGCAGAGATGGTGGTCATGGTCATGGTAGCCAAACACCAAGATCTCAGAGGCATTAGTGCAGGTCAGCTCAGGGTAGCCAGGCTGTGTCGTAGGGCTGTGGTACTGGGTAGGCATATGCAGTTCAATAGTGCCAACATGAGTAGGAACCTAGACCTTCCACTGTCAGAGGTACTATTCTAGTTGCTTCTATTTTATCTTCTGCACTTTTTGATAATGGTGCTACACATTGCTTTATATCTGTAACCATTGTGGAGAGCCTTGGGTGCTGTGTTTCTTCTTTTTCTGATATCATGACTCTAGACACTCTGTTGGGAATGATGACGGAAGGTGTGCGTCAGTGCAGAGAGTTCCCCCTTGAGGTTGGTGGGTGTCACATCCTATGGGACCTCTATTTCTTAGAGATGACATCTTATGATGTCATTACCAGGATGGACTCATTGTTACCCTTTCGAGACTTTGTGGAATTCTATCGTCGCATGGTGAGTTTCACATCAGCTGAAGGGTGAAGGGTTTCTATACAAGGGAGAATGGGACGTCCAGGCGAGCTGAGCTAGACCCAAGCATCGTGGGCGAGGTGTACTGACAGCCCAAATTGCGAGCTTATATCTGGATGATCAGGGGACTTGTCAGAAATATTTACCCCCAGCAGTAGATCGTTTAAGGGATGTCTTCCTGAAAAAATTTTTAGGTCTTCCTCTAGGCCGAGAGGTGGATTTTTCTATTGAGCTTGTGCCAAGAGCGGCACCGATGTCCATTCCTCCTTATAAGATGGCTACACCATATATGTAGGTGATAAAGAGGTAGTTAGAGGAGTTGTAGGTAAAGGGTTTTATCTGACCCAGTACTTCTCTATAAGGTTCACCAATTCATTTTGTGAAGAAGGTAGAAGGTACCCTTAGACTCTGTGTGGATTATCGGAAGCTGAAGCAGCTGACGGTTAAGAAACGATATCCCTTACTAAGGATTGATGATCTTTTTGATCAACTTCTGGGATCACGAGTGTTCTTTATGATTAAATTGAGATCCATATATCATCTGTTACACGTTATACCGTCAGACATACAACTTATAACGTTTTGGAGGAGATATGGTCTATACAGGTACTTGGTTATGCCATTCAGAATCATGAATGCGCCAGTAGTTTTCATAGACCTAATGAATTTTGTGTTCCATACTTGTTATGATTCATTTATGGTAGTCTTCGTGGATGATATCTAGGTGTCCTCTCCCACTCGACACGACCATTCCACCCATCTTGAGATCGTACTAAGTACACTGAGAGATCATTGGCTATATGCCATGCTTTCAAAGTGCCACTATTGGATGGACCAGATTCACTTCTTAGGTCATATCGTCTTAGAGGAAGGAGTTGTAGTGGACCGAAAGAAAGTGAGAGAAATAGTATTCTAGGAGAATTTTATGAACGTGTTTGAGATATAGTTTTTCTGGGAGCTGGCTGGTTACAACATGCATTTTATTGAGGACTTCTCTCGCTTAGCAGTGCTGTTGACGAGTATAACTAAGAAGGGTGTGATTTTTGTTTGGTCAGAAGCTGGCGATATAGACTTTAAATAACTAATGGGAAGGTTGACATCCACACCAATTTTGATACTTCCAGAGTAGGGGAAGATCTATACAGTTTACTGTGATGCATCATGTTTTTTGCTGGGAGCAGTATTGATGTAGGGCGGTTGATTTGTTGAGTATGGTTCTCGACTGTTGATTCCATATGAGAGGAATTACCTAGTGCATGACCTCGAGTTGGATTCAGTTGTTCATGCATTGAATTTTTGGAGACATAATATCTGGGGAGAGAATTTTGTGGTGTTGACGGACCACGAAAGATTCAAGTATATCTTTACCCAGCGTGACCTGAATTTGAGACAGTGAAGGTGGGTTGAATACCTTCAGTCCTTCAAATTCGAGCTTGTCTATACACCTGGGAAGGGTAACACAGCTGGTGATGCACTGAGTAGGAAGACTCAGACACAAGAAGTGTAGGAAGCCGATAGTGAGTGGCAGCTTATGGATTTGTTCTTTGAGATACATTTGTAAGTGCACGATAGTCATGGGAAAACCTACATTTCTTCCTTAGCTATGAATTCTACCCTCCTAGATAGGGATAGGAAGAGAAAACTATCAAATGAAGAGGGCCTAGTTCTACGGGATTCTGTGGAATGTGATTAACCTCCTCTTAGATGGACGATAGGCAGTGATGAGGTTTTGTGCTTCCATGGACGAGTGTGGGTTCCAAGGGATATACGTGAAGATCTTATACAGGATTTTCATGAATTATCTTGGGTAGAGCATCATGGAGTTACCAAAATGTACCGTGACTTGGGACATCATTATTGGTGGCTGGGTATGAAAAGGAAAGTAGCTGGTTTTGTTACGAGATGTTCCACCTGTCAGCAAGTGAAGGCGAAGCATCAAAGGCTAGCTGGATTGTTACAATAGTTACCCATTCCGGAGGGGAAATGGGATGATGTCATGATGGAATTCGTGACTGGGTTTCCGAGGTCACCTCAAGGCAGTGATGTCATGTGGGTTTTTGTAGACAGACTTATGAAGGTAGCTCACTTTTTTCTGATCAAGGAGACCTTTAGTATTGACAGGATATGGTTTTTGTATATCTGTGAGGTATTACGCCTTCATGGGGTCAGTAGTTCTATCATTTTAGATAGGGATGCCTTCATTACATCTCATTTCCGGCAGAGTTTACATAGGGCACTGGGTACATAGGTGATTCTGAGCACAACTTACCACACTCAGACAGATGGCCAATCAGAGCGTACGATGCATGTTCTTAAGGACATGTTGTGTGCATCCATATTGGACCTTGGGGGATCTTGGGAGAAGCACATACCCCTAGTCGATTTTTTCAACAATATTTGTTTTCAGGAAACTATTTAGATGGTACCCTACGAGGCTTTATATGGTAGGTCATTCCAATCGCCCTTGTGCTGGTTGGAGGCAGGTGAGGCAGCTTTACTAGGACCATGTCTTGTGTAGGATACTTCTGAGCTGGGCTAGTTGACTCAGATACAGATGGATACAACATAGTCTCGTCAGAAATTTTATGTCGGTCGTCGCAGATGACCCTTGGAGTTTGTGGTCGTGGATCCGGATTTCTTGTGTGTTTCTCCAAGGTTGGGACACAGGCGGATGAGGAGATTGGGTAATCTTTCACCGAGCAATGTGGGGCCTTTTGAGATTCTAGAGAGAGTCTGGTCAGTTGCATACCCATTGCAGGTACCATAGAGGTATCGGGACATGCATGATGTGTTCCATGTATCTCAGCTACACCGCTATCTTTCAGACCCATCCAACGTCTTTCAGCCCGAGTAGGATGAGCTTCAGGTCGATGCATCCTTTGAGGAGCATCTGATTCTTATTGTTGATTGGAGCACAAAGGGTCTCTAGCCAGTCAGTTCCTCTCATATGGGTACTATGGCCGCATGGCTAAGTGTAGGACGAATCCTGGGAGAGAGAGACCGATGCATGTGCTCAGTGGCCATAGTTGTTCAAAGTTTTATCATTACCACACTTGGAATGGAGATTTGTGGTCGAATTTCTTAATGGGGGGGGGGGTTTGTAATAACCTGGTTCTTATTCCTGAGTTACGGGATTGTTTTTTTTCATTTTCATTAATTGTTTTGAGAAAATAAGGAAAATGGGGAAAAATCGCAAATTTTGTGGGCACACACCGTGTACTTTTCTACAAGCTGAGTACATTGGTCGTGTGGGATGTGTACACAGGGCGTGTAGGCCTGTTGGTGATGAAGGGTGTAAAATCTAATGACACGCAGTGGTTTTACTATTTAAACACCATATAATCTATTGGCAGGTGAACAGTAAGGTGTTGGAGGCAGCCGCCAGCGGAGCGACAATACACGCCGGGTAATCCGGAATACACGCCGTGTACTCATGACGACGGATGAAAAATGCAGCGGTTGAAAGAAGCCACCAGGGGAACAATATAAAAAATGAAAAGTACACACCATGTACTTGAGAATACATGCCGTATAGTTTTTTTTCGCTTAAAATGGGCATTAGCCACTTATTATGGTAGAGGAGGCAGTGGGTTCGTTTGGAGCACGGGAGAGATGGCCGGACCTTGGAATATCTCCCGACCGCACACTAGGAACCTGATTCCTAAGCCTTCGATCTCCTTTGAACCGCATGGATCTATTTCGTTCACAGATAATTCGAGAGGCGTCATTCACGTATATCAATTAGGGGTGATCGAGGAAGGTGTTCTAGTGTTCATTCCAACTATTGGGTTTATTTTTGTGTATCGTTATGCTACGAACCCATGTTAGGGGTATCGTATGGCTATGGACTTTGCTGATAAGATATATAGAGTTGTATAAGTAATCTAATGATAAATTAAAATTGGTGTTTGCGATCACCTCTTGGATCCGGGTCTACCCTAGGGGTGCATTCCTTTATTTAGCTATTTGGCGTGGATTCTGGAAGGTATACCATGATTATTTCCTTTTAAAAGTTTTCTTGAGAAGAAATTTTTGTATAAAATTGCTTGTTATGCATTGGGCTCAGCTCGATTACTAGCACATGAGGGTAGTGTTTTACTATAGCCTGAGGGCATGGTTATATTATCCTCAGGGCGTAGTTATATTAGCCTGAGGGCATGGTTATATTAGCTTTAGTGCGTGGTTAAATTAGCCCAAGGGCAAGGTGATATTTAGCATGATGGCATCGTGATATTATGTCTGAGGGCATGACTATATTAGCCTGAGGGCATGGTTACATTTAACCGGAGGGCAAGGTTTTGATTAGCCTGAGGGAATGGTTCTGATTAGATTAGAATGAAATTATGTTGAATTTTTAAAATAACATTAAAATAGAAATGTAAATGGTGGTGATAGTTACTTTGAGTACTTACTAGTTTACTTCATTTTATTATTGCACACCATTGTTGCACATTTTCACTGAAAGTTGGGAACGTGCCTTTGGTGGTTGCCTATTGGGATTTATTTCATACACTATAGTGACCAGATCCTTTTACATAAAACATTTCAGTATTTCAAGTAGAGTTAATCATCCGAGTACAAGCCAAGGATAGTTAAGTCTAGTGTCTTGGAATACTAGGTACAAATAACCTAAAACATGCGGCTAAAAAAATTGTTTATTTAATCTTCATAAAGTGATTCTAACTAACCTTGAGCTCTCACATCTATATAGGGTACCCTGGGGAACACATGAACAAAGGATGAGCTGAAAAGACCAGTGAAGGAATGAACATAAGGATACATCTCAAGCTCATGATTTAGGAAGAATGACATAATGATATCCAAAGAATGAAACATATAAAATCATTTAATATAAGAATGGGATCATATAAACATGGAATCATATAAATGTGGTAGAATCATTAATCTTATCTTTATTATGGGTCAAGGCTAACCGCAAATCTTATTTCCCTTTTCATTATGGGTCAAGGCTAACCGCTAATCCCGTTTCACATCGCATCACATGAGACTTATCCTTACAAAATGCATTGGAGCTCTCTCTGGGATCACCCATCTCAACATTTTCATGAATATTATTCCCACATAAATACTCTTAACACATATACAATCATACATAATCAACCATACACAAACATAAGGGCACCCATGGAAATATTTTGGTACCACAGTCCTAACATGAAACATATCCAATGGGTGTATCATGAAAGTTTCCATGAAAGGAACGGATTAGAATATACATGGACATTCATAGGGTAAAATATTCATATAACATGGTAAGTGGTGTTAAATATAGGTGACAACATGTTAGAAATGTATTTTAGAAACATTAGCATTAAAACATTTTTGGGCGGTTTAAGGAAAACACGCTAGAGATTTTCAAATAGAAAAGAGGAGATTATTTTATATAAAACCATAATTGAACCAAGAAGGTTTTCATAATAAAAATACTGATTCTATAAGGAAAATTATGTCTTAAAACTGACGATTCAGTCAATTTGAAATTTGGGAAAAAATTTGTGGAGTCCCCTTAAAATTGATTTTCTTATAGGAAAGTTCTAAGGAGGGAATATTTTAAAAACATGTATATCCCTGAAAAAAAGTGATGAAAGGGTCTTGATGTTATAATATTTTACAACTATATATAATTCATAATATTCACATAAATATATATGATAAAACCATTTTAAAATAAAGATAAGCCAACCCGAAAGAACAAAGAATGTTTGGGTAGAATTCGTTACGATTTTACCCGCAAGGTGTCGGGTATACCTAAGAGGGCTTGATGAGAAAGAGAAGGGTATTATCCTCACTTATAAAACATTATGGAAGTATGTAAAAGGTGTATAAACATACCTAATCACTTGGTATTACACAAAAAAAGACATATCATAGAGAACAATCTTGATTAATAGTGAAAGGAGAGGATCCTTTACCTTAAATCTGTTGGTGTTCTCCACATGTTACTGACAACCTGAATAAAAAAATTATGATTATTATTTAATAATTACAGAAAATATTCTATATGTAATTGATTTATTATAACCATTTTTAGTTCATTAAAATATTTTATGATTAGTTATACGGTTCAATTTCATTTTTCAGGCTCGTTTGTTTACTTTGCTTTAAAAGATCGGTTCACTTGTATTCAACAATGGATTATATGCAAGATTAAAGTGGTTGTCCATAATTGAAGTAACATTTTTTAGTTCATATCCAGGAGATTAAATGTTATTAGTTTTAATTATGTTTCTTAGAGTGAAGTCATATTATTATATAAATAACCATATTGATAACTATTTTTGATGAACGGTGGATTTCATTACAGTGAATGTGTTTTGATTTATAACTTAATTCCATTTGTAACAAATGAATACAGAACAAAAAATAGGATATATTACATATATAATAATCTGGTTCAACCATAACACAATTGGTTTTATGGCCTGAATTAAAGATAATAATTGAAATTGATAAACTGTTGTCCTTGAATGTGATAAATTAGCACATCTCAAACTGTACTTTCATTTCTTTCAAATAAAAGGGCGGGGAAAAGGAGAGAAGATAATGAAATATACCACTAGAATTATGAAATTACTATAAATTTATGCTACTGGATTTATCACACTATTATGGTGATGGGAGGTGAAGAAATAAATAAAAATAAAATGAACATAAAAGAAAAGAAGAAATTTGGGAAGACGAATTTACCTCTTGGGACTTCCTCCTTTGAGAACCACAAGGGGAGAGGTTTTGGAATTTGAAGAAGATGATATATTTTGGACGTGGGGGAGGACCTTGGGGTGAGATTTGGGCATAATTTTGAGATGTCTTAGAGCTTGAGAGGAGTGGAGAGAATAGGGAGTGAAGGGGGGTTTTATAGTGGAGGAGAGTAGTGATTTCGTTATATTGTAATCCTTAATTTATTATTTCTTCACAAGACAAAGAATAATAAGTATGCCATGACCAATAATAGTAAATGAGTCATGTGAAATCGATCCATGGGTTGTGAAATCAGCTACGATGCTATAAATAGTCTATTTATCTAATAATGTATATATACGGTAAATTACCATATTTTACTATTCATAAAAAAATCATGTATTTCAAAAAAATGTCAAAAATTCATCCGAACCATTTTTCGATTTGTAGAATCCAAAAATGAAGTCCATTTTTCAAAAATAATTTTCTAAATATGAATATTTTAATATTTAACTCAAATCATAATTTATTATCAAAAACCAGTTTTAAAACACACATTAACTTATTATAAAATATAGATATATTGTACTTCCAACTTGAATATTATTTTATACCACCATAGGTGTTGTTACTATTAATTATGGTATATTACTACTCATAAGGGTATGTTACTATTCATTAGGGTAGGTTACTATTCCCCAAAAATTATATATTTCTTATCGGACTCCAAAAAAACATCTTGAACAAAACCGTGTATGTCAGATTTCCAAAATTCCAAACACCAAAGTGACAAAATTATGTTTAAAGGTCACTTATCACTTAGTAATTCATTATTATGTGATTTTATGACAAATTTATAAGAAGATAATTTCCATTAAAATCATTGGGTCGTTACATTCTTCCCCACTTAAGAAATTTCTCCCTCGAAATTTCATTTTATATTCAAGTCCAAAAATAGATGTGGTTTATTTTCCTTCATTGCTTCCAATAGTTCCCATGTTACTTCATCAAACATATGGTTCATACACAAAAATTTGACAAGATGGGTTGTATTTTTGCGTAGAACCATATCTCTCTGATCCAGAATCTTTACTGGCTTCTCCTCATAGGAGAGATCATCTTCCAGCTTCCCCACCTATGAGTTTAGTACATGTGAGGGATTAGGTATGTACATCCTCAAGAGTGATACGTGGAAAACATCATGAACTCGAGTCATATTCAGTGGAAGTGCAATCAAATAGGCCACGACTCCTATGCGGTCAAGGATATCAAAGGGGCCAATATACCTTAGGCATAACTTCCCTTTCTTCCCAAATCGCATAATTCTCTTCCATGGAGATATTCTAAGGAAGATGTTGTCTCTAACGTCAAACTAAAAGTCCCTTCGATGGTTGTCATCATGGATCTTTTTCTTACTTTGAGCATCTTTGATGTTTTTCTGGATGACTTGAGCCTTCTTTGTCATCTCTTAATCCTGATCGGGTCCAAGTAGCTTTCCTTCTCCAACTTCATCCTAACAGTTTGGAGTTCTACATCGCTTTCCATACAGACCATCATATGGAGCCATCTGAATACTAGAGTGAAAGATATTATTGTATGAGAACTCAACCAATGGGAGATGAGGATCCCAACCACCTTTGAATTCTTGAGAGCAAACTCTAAGCATATCATGAAGAATCTGAATAGTCCTTTCAGATTGGCCATCAGTTTGGGGTGATAGGTCGTGCTGAAATTTAAATCAGTACTCAAAGCATATTGAAGACTCCTCCAGAATTTAGATGTGACCCTTGGATTGCAGTCAGAGACAATTGAGAGTGGAACACCATGCATTCTCACCACTTCCTTCACATATATCGTTTCAAGTTGTTCAAGAGAGAGATCTTCCCGAATAGCAATGAAATGGGATGTCTTGGTGATTCATTCAACCACAAACCATATCAAATTATTTCCCTTCGACGTCTTCGGGAGACCCGTAAAAAAGTCCATAATAACATTTTCCCATTTCTACATGGGTATAGGCAAAGCCTGCATCATACCTTTGATCTTTTTTTGTTCTGCTTTAACTTGATGACATACTAAGGACCTTGATATATATTCTTCAATCTTCATCATTATGTTATCCCACCAGAAGGGTTCTTGGAGATCACAATACATTTTGGTACTCCCAAGATGGATAGAGAATGTCAAGCCATGTGTATCATTAAATAGCTAATTCTTTATCTATAGATCAGATGGTACACATAATTATGTCCCAAATCATACAACTCATTCCTCATCAATTTTGAAAGCAGAAGATTTCCCATTTTTAGGAGATTCCACTTTTTTCTGAATTTCCACATCCTTTATTTGAGATTCCTTTATATTCATCAAGAGGGATGGTTGATCAATCATTTGAGAAAGGATTGATGATGTTCCTCCCTTAATTATTCCCATGTCCATGCATTGAAAATCTAAGTAGATCGGATCCCTTTCAATTCTCATCATTGATAATGATGCATGATCTTTTCTACTTAGATCATCCACCACCTTGTTTGCCTTACCGGGATTGTAGTGGATTGAGCAGTCATAATCCTTGATGAGCTCTACCCATATTCATTGGTGCATATTAAGCTATTTAGGTGTTAATAAATATTTGAGACTATTGTGGTCAGTATATATCTCACATTTTCCCCATAGAGCTAATGCCGCCATATTTTCAATGCAATGATTACAACCGCCAACTCCAGATAATGTGTGTCAATGTTCTGCTCATGGATTTTTAGCTGCCATGAGGCATAGGCTATAACTTTATCATTTTTCATTAGCACAAAACCTAAGCATTTCTTAGAATCAGCACTATAAACCACAAAGTGGTCTCCATGTGAAGAAAGTGTGAGTACCAGAGCAATGATAAGCCTATTTTTCAACTACTTGAAACAATCTTCACATTCCTGTGTCCAGACGAACTTTACTACCTTCCATGTCAGCTTGGTCATTGGGTTTGACAATCTTGAAAAGTTCATCACTAATCGTCGATAATACTCAGATAGACCTAAATTGATGTGGATATCCATTACAGAAGTTATCCACAACCACTCTTCAATTTCCTTCTTCTTGAAAGGGTCCACATATATCCCTTTCCTGGTGATAACATGCCCCAATAAAGATACGTCCTCCCTCCACAACTCACATTTACTATACATTGAATACAACTTCTCCCTTCGCAAAGTCGTTAACACAGTTTCCAAATCCTCCTCATGTTCTCCTTTCTCTTGGAGTATATCAGAATATGATCAATAAAGACCACCACAAATCTGTCGAGGTAATCTCTAATGACCCTATTCATTAAATCCATGAAAATTGATGGAGCATTAGTGAGTCTGAAGGGAATCACTATGAACTCCTAGTGTCCATACATCGTTCAAAAGGCATTCTTGGGAATATCTCCCTTCCTCACCTTTAGTTAGTGATATCCAAACACAAGGTCCACCTTAGAGAAATAGCTGGCCCCACAATGATGATTGAACAAGTCATCTATTATTGGAATATGATACTTGTTTTTTATAGTGATTTTATTGATCTCACGATAATCAATGTAGAGGCACATTGATCCATCCTTCTTCTTGACGAAGAGGACTGAAGCACCCCACGGTGAAGCACTCGGAGGTATAAAACCCTTCTCCATATTCTCCTATAACTTCTTCTTCAGATCATCCATCTCTACGGTGGCCATTCAGTATAGTGTCTTTGAGATTGGAAGATATCAAGGGATAAGTTCAATTGATAACTCAACAGCTCAGTCAAGAAAAAGATCAGGAAAATATTTGAGTAATACATCAGTGTACTCCCTCATGATGGGCATTTCTTCAAGCATGATTCTCTCCTTGGTCTCAATCATTTGTGCTAGGTACGCATGCTCATAAGGAATCAATATACAAACTTGAGATGAAGAATTTAAAGGAGACTCATCTTCCTACTTTCACTTGTATCGAATCAGAGGATGATTTGGAATATGAAGAGTAATCTCCCTTTCACAAAAATTGATGTTGGACTTGTACAAATATAGCCAATCAATTCCCAAGATATCGTCAAACTCCACTAAAGGATGTATGACAAAATTTGATGGGTGGTTCAGTCCACAAACATTAAACGGGGAGGAGTTATAATCCATGGATGCAATAATTGCCCTGATGAAGCTCAAATTTTCATATATTTTATACGGTAATTCATTTTTTATAATCCCACCATAGTTTATTTTATGGGTAATTGTCACATTTTTAGGTTTTAGTGTTATTTTGAGCGTAAATGCAAAAATGGCCAAATTCTGCAATTTTAACAGAATGTTTTCATAGGGGTATTTTTGTGATTTACCATTACATATATATCCAAATTTTATGATTAAAATATTTTTAGAATACATATATAATTTCCTTCTTATTTTCTTCTTGACCAGGGGATGAATCGAACATCTAGTGGCTGTAAAAATTCAATGAAGTTGAAGAGTTTTCCGGGCGGACAGAATGGGCCCCACCAATATAATAGATGGATAACAAGGCACACACACCTTAAAATTCATTAATTATTTTTGGAAAGAAACAAGGATTTATTAAGTCACGTCCATGATGAATTTCAAGTCAAAATAGCCCCATTAAGGCATTATGTGAATGCTCACAACATGTGAAAGATGAAACGTCTCACTAGGAAGAAACAGTTCAATTGGGTAATAAATTCATAGAATCGAGAAAATTCCTTCAAAATGGTTCATAATTTGTGTAGAGAGGAAAAAGTATATTTGTAACAACCTCTGTTAAGAATGTAACGTGTAAATCAATGGTTGGGGGGGAAATAATGTCACAGGAAGTTGAATAATTGAAAATTCGGCAAGTCAAATGGGTAGATTAAATGTCTCGGATTGAATAGATCATAACTCCTACGTAATATGGTAAATAAATATCATATTTTGAGGGTGAATGGCAGAGACATTATGGAACATCTTTATGAAAACTCCTGTTACAAATTCGGCCATTAAATGGGACATCTATGCGGTATCATTTGGAGGATTATTTTGAAATGAATTCTTTCACCTCATCTCTCTATTAATATCTATCCTCACCCCTTCTCAATGAATTGGAACTTCTGTATAAACATTTTTCATTGTCTTGTAGTTTCCTTCCATTTTAATATTATTATGAATTTTTAATATATTTTCAATTCTTTTCTTCATCTAATTCTCATTTTTTTATCTTTTGTTCTTCCAACCCGTCCTTCTCCACTGCTATCTCTTATACTCATGATCATGACTAACTAACCCGAGGAACTTCTCGGGGGATCAATCCAGGGGTGAACCCAAGTATTTGCACATTCATATTAATTATTTATTTTTAATTAGAGTTAGTTTTAGGGGGATCGTAGTGGGTAAGGAGCCTTTTTGTCTCCACTTGCCACCTGAGACTTAACTTTCTCTTCTATAATATTTTCCCTCGATCGGGGAGGTGGATGTGTGGTCTCTCAGTGATCGTTGAGAGCACTGTATAGTCACAAACACATATAAATGAGGATATTCACACATACTATGGAGTGTGTTTATTAATTAAATTTGAAACTAATAATGAGACGATGAAGGTTTAATCTGGGTGATTCTCTCAAAAATATCTCCTTTCTTTCTGACATCATTTTATCTGTATTTATTCTGTCTGCATTATGCATTGCATGTTTACTTTCTTTATCTTGAATTATCATCTCTTAAATCATTGTTTCATTTAGTTTTGTATTATAAATAATTAAAATATAAAAAAAATTAATTATAAGTATTGATTTATTAACCACAAAAGCTCCTCAAGAGAACGACCTAGGTTAGCCCCTGTGTTGCACTTAGCAATAAATATTATTGACAGTGTGCACGACAATGCTTCGTCAAAATGGTGCCGATACCAGGGCACTAATTGGTCGTTTACATTACTTTTTCTATTTTAAAATTTTAGATAGTTTCCTTTTATTTTAAAAAAACATTAAAAAAACTTTTTCCATGATGCATTCATATTAAAATTATTCTGCATAGAACTATTACTCATAGGTGCAGGAGGAAGAAACAGACTATACTGAGGAGTCCCTCCAACAAATAGATGATGCCCAGATAATAATGTTAAAGAAGGTGGAAAGAGGCATAACAACATGGATCTCACCAGAATATTTGATGTCCATGGTCAATGAACTCCATGTTGACTTAAAATGATTCAAGCCCAAGAAGGAAGTGACATTGTTCTTCCTAGATGTCACTGAAAACATCTATGATGTTGAAGCCAAACATGAGGTGGAGAATCCTGAATACCTACCTCCATCAATTGATGATCGACTCCAAGATGAACTTTCAATTGAAGAGGATATTAATGTTGAACAAAATCAGGGAGATTATACATACTTAAACTGAAATTCTTTAAATTTCTATGAAACTAATTTGAGTGTCTCTCCCAAATATACTGAATTTTCAGATTCATCAAACTCATAATACAACTTGGAGGATGATATGAAAAATAAAGCAATTGTTGAGGAACTTCTGGAGCTCCCTGAAGTCATTTAATATCTACTAGAGGAGCCCTATCATATCGAGATCCATGTTTCTGATCCTGAGGAAAACATACAAGAGAATGATGCCTCCTTGAAGCTGGCACTGGAAGACAAGATGGTTGCACAAGTAGAAACAAAAGAAGAAGAGGTTCCCTACTTCATCCTACCCCCATCATGAAAGCTGTACCAAATTGTGAAGGGGTGGATCTAGTGTACTATATCCATGGAGTCCTCATCAACGAAAACAATGCACGTCAAGCTGGGAGGAGACACATGTGGTGGTTCAAATCAAGGAAGCTCCATCCACTAGCTGATTATGGATAAAAGCTGGTCCTACCCTCTAGAGGTAGAAAAAGATGCCAGGGCCCACTTGGGGGATTAAACCAAGATTTATCCTAGTTTTCTTATTCCTATTCTATTTTCATTTCTTTTAATAAATTTCTAATGTTATCTTTATACTTTTTTAGGTTTCCAAAGAGAAACAATTAGGAGCCTGACTCAATGATGCATTGACAATAAGTTAGTCATAATTGGGGTAATTCTAGAAGATTAACTCAAGGAATCCACTTCTTATATAATGTTAGGTTGTATCATTCCATACCTTTGATTTTCTATATTTATATTTATATTTTGTTGGGTTAAAATAAGGGGTAGTTAAATTTAAGTGTGGGGGAGTGTCACCCTGCTTAGTTCTTCTTGTGTGATTTTCATTTTTGTTTATTATATTTTTAGGATTTTTGAGCTTTAATGAATATTCTTATCACTTTTCACACATCAATTTATTTTGAAAGAGTTGAAATTATTTTTTAAATAATGGATTGTAAATGATTTTTGATATGAAAACATTTTTCTTGAATTGGATTTTCAATAATTATTATGAGTTTGACTTATTTTTGAAATCCATGCCCATGAAACAATGACTCAAAATAATTTTCCAATCTTGTGAGTTATTCTAAACCAATTTTATATATTCTTCCTAATACCCACACATTCTTTAAGGAAACTTGAATTTTGTGTGAGAACTAGAATTTGTGAATATTCTCTTTTGAAGCATTGGATTTCATGGAATGTATTTAAAATGATTTATTCATCTCTTTGGCTAGTCACATTTTATTTTGAGACCCACCTTTACATTTATCCTTCGTAATCCCGTAGATTCCATGAATTTCCTTATAGGTTTAAGCCACATTAACAACCAATTTTTATTTACTACCTGCACTTTTATTATTTTTTTCATGGTTATTTCAAGTTTGAGTGTGGGGGAAGGCCCTTTCGTGTGCGTTCATTGGGATGTGTATCATTTATGGGGGTTGTGAGGAGTGTGTCAATACTTTGTCCAGTGGATAATAAGATAATTGGGAATGTGTCATCATTTCATTTTTCTTTATTTGTTTCATCTATTTCTCCTTCAAAAAAAAAGAAAAAAAGGAGATGATCATGAATTACTCATTGTACACTCTTTTATGACTCATGTCCCTCTCAAAATCAAGGGCATGAATTTTCATTCATTCATTGTATTCAATTTTCATCTCATCCTCCAAAAAAAAGTAGGGCCTTTCTGGAGCATTGAAATAAAAGGAGAACATAGATGATATCATTCATTATAATCACTTATTGGATCACGTACCATGTCATAAAAGGGATTGTAATTGTTTTTCAAGTGGAATTGAGAGAGGAGGTTTTTCTGTTTCCCTTGATTTAATCATGCACTGTACTTAAAAGTCCAACCTCCTCTTTCTAGCCTGGGATATTTTTTAATCATTTTCCTTCCAACCCTAAGCCATAGAATAATTTGAACATTTAATTCAATCCCTCATTATTAAATTTATTTTCATGTTTCACGCTATGGAGAAATGTGAATCTTCACAAACCTATGGTGATACATGTGATCTTCAAGTATTAGTATAACTCTAGATTCAATTTCTCATGAGTGAAGATTGACATAAAATTCAATGTGAGGTAGGTTTTGATTGGTCCATGGATTGATTTTTGAGGTTGAAAAAATTTTAATTATTGAATTGGACATGAGAGATTCTTGTTTTTCATATATGATACATGATGGACTTCTATTTTGGATAATATCATTGATATTTTCTCATGTTTGATTGTTGTGTGGAATTTGCTTTGGATGTATGATGATTTCCCATGAGTGCAATGTATATGTTTTGGGGAGTGATGAAGCTCAAATTTTCATATTTTTTATACTGTAATTCATTGTTCATAATCCCACCAATGTATTATTTTATGGTTAATTGTCACATTCATAGGTTTTAGTGTTATTTTGAGCGTAAATGCAAAAAAGGCCAAATTCTACAATTTAAACAGATTGTTTTCACAGGGGTATTTTGGTCATTTCCAATTAAATTTAGTTCCAAATTATATAATTAATATTTTTTAGAATAATTATTTAATTTATTTAATTTTTTTCTTCTGGACTAGGGGCTGAATCGATCATCTAGTGGCTGTAAAAATTCAATGAATTTGATGAGTTTTCCGGGCGGACATAATTGGCCCCACCGACGTAACAGATGTATAACTCTGCTCACACACCTTCAAACACATTAATTCCTACGAGAAAAAAATAGGATATATTAAGGCATCCATGATTAATTTAATGTCAAAATACCTTCATTAAGGAATTATGGGAACGCTCACAACATGTGCAAGATGAAACGTCTCACTAGGAAGAAACGGTTCAACTGGGTAATACATTTATAGAATCAAGAAACTTCATCTAAAATGGTTTATAATTTGTGGAGAGACATGAAATTACATGTGGAACAACGTTTGTTAAGGAATCCATGTGTAAATCGACGGTTTGGAGGGAAATAATGTCACATGAAGTTGAATAATTGAAAATTCGGCGAGTCAAATGGGCGGATTAAATGTCTCGGATTGAATAAATCATAAATACTACATAATATGGCCAATTCATTTAATATTTGGAGGGTAAATGGAGGAGAAATTGTGGAACATATTTTATTAATAAACCTATTACAAATTCGTCCATTAATTAGGGAATTCACGCAGAATCATTGGGAGTATTATTTTAGAGAGAATTATTTCACCTCATCTCGCTATAAATATTTATCCTCACCCCTTTTCAAATCATTGGCACTTATGTGTGGCCATTTTTCATTGTTTTGTAGTTTCCTTCCATTTTAATTATATTATCAATTTTTAATATATTTTTTATTTTATTCTTCATATCATTCTCATTTTTTTATCTTTTTTTCTTCCACCATGTCCTTCTCCACTGCGATCTCTTATACTCGTGACCATGAGTAACTTACCCAAGGATCTTCCCGGGGGATCAATCCAGGGGTGAAACCAAGTATTTTCACTTTAATATTAATCTATTATTATTTAATTAGAGGTAGGTTGAGGGGATCTTAGTGGGTAAGGCATCTTTGTGTCTCCATTTTCCACTTGAGACTTAACATTCACTTTTATAATATTTTCCCTCGATCGAGGAGGTGGATGTGTGGTCTCTAAGCGATCGTTGAGAGAACTGTATATTCACAACCACATATAAAATAGGATATTTAAACATAATATGGAGTGTGTTTATTAATTAAATTTGAAACTGATAATGAGACGATGAAGGTTTAATCTGGGTGACTCTCTCGGGAATATCTCCTTTCTTTCTGACATCATTTTGTCTATATTTATTCTGTCTGTATTATGCATTGCATGTTTACTTTTTTTATCTTTCATTATCATCTCTTAAATATTATATTAATTTAGTTTAGTTTTATAAATAATTAAAATTTAAAAAAATTGAATTAGAAGTAGTGATTTATTATCCACAAAAGCTCCTCAAGAGAACGACCTAGGTCACCCCCTGTGCTGCACATAGCTATAAATAATTTTTGAGAGCATGCACGACAACGATTCTTCATGACCCATTCATTGTTCTCACATATAACTTTTCCTCCAAATTTTGAGGTCGTGTTTGATTAGTTCTACTAAACATGAACGATATGAAAGAATGCGTAGAACCTGAATCAAATAGTATGTTTTCTATTATTAAATTAATAACAAGTGTACCTGTCACCACATTGTTTTCCTAATCCACCTCAGCAGTAGTGATAGCATAATCCCTTCATTGTTTCCTTGGAGGTTGTTGCATATTTCCTCTGAAAACCCTCGTCCTAGGGAAATTGTTCGCATAATTACCATTCTCATTGTAGTTATAACATTGAACTATAGGGTGAGTGTTGATCTGAACCTTCCTTTCTTCTTCAACATTATAATGATTTTTCATATCCCTTTGGTAGTTCTTGGCCAGATGACCAAACTTCCCACATTTGAAGAAATATATGGTTCCATTGAGACATTGACCAAGATGCTTTCTCCCACAATTCGTTCAACGGGGAAAGTGAGGCTTCTCTACATCATGGGATTTGTTTGATGAACCACCCATGTTGTTCTCCATTTTCAACTTCTTGTCACTATGCCCATGAGACCAGTTAGAGTCTCCAATCTCCATTTCAACCTTGAGGGTACAACGAATAATCTCCTCATAGATATCGAAGTCTCGAATCACCAATACTTTTTGTAGACTCGTCTTTTGTCCACTAAAGAAGCGATCCACCTTTATTTTGGTGTTCATGACAAATCTAGAGGCGTACCTTTCACGCCTTGTAATGTTCACTTCATATTCCCCGATGGACTCATCTTCGTTTTCATGAGTCCAAGGAACTCTCTTTCCATCTTGAGACGTAGGGTTCTAGGAATATATTTGTTGAAAAAAATCCCCTTGAATTCCTCCTAATCTATGGAATTAATTTCCTCTTGGGACTTTTTATTCTTGATCTGTGTCCACCACTGATCAGCTTCCCCATCAAAACGATAGACTGCTAGTACAAATTTCTCTTCTTCCTATCACTGAAGGAAAGAGAAAATGTTTTCAATGGAGCTAATCCATTGTTCTGTGAGGAGGGGATTAGAAGACCTGCAAAACATGGGAGGCCTTTTCCACATGAAGGATTCTACAGAAACTTGCTCTATCCATGGAGTAGGGGGATGTTCCACCTAATTCAAGTTATTATTCATAACTCGATCCGGATGAGCAAGTAAGGCCATGATGTTTTGATCACCCTCTTCCATCACATCCGTAATGTCATTAGGGAAATCATTACATTGCCTATCCCATTGGTTGTGTGAATGTGTTCTTCTATTTCCCGCCATTAACTAAGAAAAAGAACGAATAATTAAGGGTCTTGAATACTTATATTTTGAGCATAAAAATATACATTGAACATAAAATTATAAACATATAAAGAATTAGTATTTTCTAACTTGTGATTCCATAGGTTTATATCATGTTTTTCCTCGATCTATTTCTTAACTTATATTCTTATGGGATTCTTTTTTTTGTCACTTAATAATGGTTTGTACTAAGCACGTGAATCTACCAAAGAATATCCCCCGGGAGTGTCATATCCAAGAGTGTAGAAAGGCCCGCTATCTTGCACCAGTTCCTATTCGAGTCAAGCTCAAAGTGGTGTTTTCGGGTTTTACCCCTAGATACATTTCTTCCAGAGCCACCTCTACCTACTCGTATGCAGACAAGGATTTATTTTCATGATAAACCACTTACTCAATACTCACCAAAATTTAGGAATTTTTTCTTATACTTAGTCTCTTCCTTAAGGTTATCACTAAGGTTCTCTAGTACTAATCTCCAAAAATAACTACACCATCCTCTGATACCAACTTTAGCGAACCAAGCCTTTTAAATAAAACCTTTCATTATTTCAAGCATAGTTAATCATCGGAGTACAAGCCAAGGATCATTACATCAAATGTCTTGGAAGACTAGGTACATATACCATAAATCATGGGGCTAAAAAATTTCTTTATTTAATCTCCATAAAGATATTCTAACTTACATTGAATTCTTCCATCTGCATTGTGTACCCTGGGGAACAAATGAACAAAGGGATGGGCTAAATATCCCAATAAAGGAATGCAAATAAGGATACATCTCAAGCACATGAGTTAAGAGGCATGCCATTATGCTATACAAAGCATGAAACTTATAAAATAATTTAATATAAGAATGGGATCATATAAACATGGAATCATATAAATGTGGTATAATCATAAATCATATCATTAGTACGGGTCAAGGCTAACTGCCAATCATGTTTTCCATTTTAGTATGGGTCAAGGCTAACCGCCAATCTTGTTTCACATCGCATCTCATGAGACTTATCCTTACCCGGTGCATTGGAGCACTATCTGGGTGCACCCATATTAACATTTTCATAAATATTCTTTCCACATTAATATTCTTACCACATATGCAATCATACATAATCAACAGTACATAAACATAAGGGAACCCATGGAATGAATTTGGTACCACAATAATGACATAAAACACATCCAATGGGTGTATCATGAATGAGCCCATGAAAAGAAAGGATTAGAACTTACATGGACCTTCATAGGGAAAAATAGGCATATAACATTGTAAGTGGTTTCAAAGAGAAGTGACAACATGTTAGAAACGTAATTTAGAAACATTAGCATTAAAACATTTTTGTGGGGTTTAAGGAAAACACTATAGAGATTTTCAAATAGAAAAGAGGAAATTCTTTTATTTAAACCCATAATTGAACCAAGAAGTTTTTCATAATAAAAATACAGATTTTAGAAAGACAGTGGTGTCTTAAAATAGAGGATATAGTTAACTTCAAATTGGGGTAAAAATTTGGGGAGTCCCCTTAAAAACGTTTTACTTATCAGAATTTTCTATGTAGGGAATCATTCAAAAACATGTATATCCCCGAATGAAAGTGATGAAAGGGTCTTGGTATTAGAATCTTTTACAACTTTTCATTATTCATAAGATTCACATAAATAGATATTATAACACCATTTTTGAAATAAAGAAAAGGAAACTCATAATATCCAAGAAGGTTTCTGTAGAATTCGTTACGATTTTACCCAAATGGTGTCAGGTGTACCTAAGAGGGATTCATGAGAGAGAGATAAGGGGATTCTCATAACTTATAAAACATTAGGGAAGAATTTTGAAGGTGTATAAACGTACCCAATCACATCGTATTAATTAAAAAATGAATATCATAGAGAAAAATCTTGATTAAGAGTGAAAGGGGAGGATCCCTTACCATAAATCCGTTGGTGTTCTCCACTTGTTATTAACGACCTGAATAAACAAATTAGGCTTATTAATTAATAAGTCCAGAAACTCTTATATATGTAATTGATTTATTATAACCCATTTTAGTTTATTAAAATCCTTTTTTATTAGTTATAATGCTCAATTTCATTGTTCGAGCTCGTTTGATTACTTGGACTTAAAAGATCGGTTCACCTATATTCATCATTGGATTACATGGAAGATGATAGTGGTTGTCCAGAATTGAAGTTACATTCTTTATTTAATATCCAGGAGATTACATGGTTGTCGTTTTAATTAGGTTACATAGAGTGAAGTCGTATAATTATATAAATAACCATAGTCATAACCAATTTTGTTGATCGGTGGATTTTATTACAAAGAATGTGTTTTGATAAAATGTTGTCCTTGAATGTGCTAAATTAGATTATCTCAAACGGTGCTTTCATTTATGTCAAATAAAAGGGTTGGGAAAAATATAGAAGATAATGAAATATACCTCTAGCATGAAGACATTCAAGTACATGTATGTTACTAGATTTATCCAACTATTATGGTTATGGGTGGTGAGGAAAGAAATAAAATTGGAATGAACTTAAAAGAAAAGAAGAAATTTTGGAAGAGGAATTTACCTCTTGAGACTTCCTCTTTTGAGAACTTCTTAAGGGGAGAGGTTTTAGTATTTTGTGGAGGCTGAGAGATTTTATACATGGGGGATGACCTTGGTGAGAGATTCGGTCAGAAGTTAGAGAAGTCTTGGAGCATGAGATGAGTGTAGAGAAGAGGGAGTGAAGGGTGGTTTTCTAGTGGAGGAGAGGAGGGATTCGATGATATTAAAATCCTTAATTTATTATTTCTTCACTGGAAAAAGTATAGTAAATGTTCCATGACCAAGAATAGTAAATGGGTCATATGAATTCGAACCATGGGTGGTGACATCATCCATGATTCAAGGAATAATCTATTTATCTTATAATGTATATATTCGGTAAATTACCATATTTTACTATTCATCAAAAATTCATGTATTTCAGAAAAATCACAAAAATTCACCCTAACCATTTTTTGACGTTTAGAATCCAAAAATGAAGTCCATTTTCAATAGAAATTTTATATATATGATTATTTTAATATTTAATTAAAATAATAAATTATTATCAAAAACCACTTTTAAAACACTCTTTAACTTATTCTAAAATATAGGTATATTGTACTTACAACTTGGATATTACTTTTATACCACCGTATGTGAGGTTACTATTCATTAGGTTATATCACTATTCATAAGGGTATGTTCCTATTCATTTTTGTAGGTTACTATTCACCAAAAAATGTTTTTCTTATCAAACTCCAAAAAACATCCTGACCATAACCGTGTAGGTCATATTTTCAAAATTCCAAACACAGAAGTGACAAACTTATGTTTAAATGTCACTTATCACTTAGTAGTTCATTATTATGTAATTTTATGGCAAATTTATAAAAAGGGAATTCCATTAAAAACATTGGGTCATTACATACACCATGTTTGGGTCATGTCTTCGTCCTAAACAGACTATATTTATGCAGGTGTCGATAAAAGAAAGGGTCCATATACAGGTACATGATTGTTTTAGAGGAGTAGGGGAGCATGCGAATGAGCTTACACTTGCGATGCTACTGTGTTCCGGTTGCACTGTACTGTTTTGTTTTGATGAACATGTACTTTGAGTTGTATTTTATTTTATTGCAGTGTATCCTATATTGGGTGCTTTAAAAGAAATTGTGACACACAACATCATTATATATAACTGTTGGTTATCTTTTAATGCATTTGTTCATTTCTAGTTCATATTGTTTTCTGCTTCCCCTGTTGTATGTTGTATATCGTTTTCGTTGTGCTACACTTTGATAAATGATGGCCTAGTTTCCCCACTATCATACCTGGGCTCGCGCTGCTAGTCGTCAGCCTCTGGCGTTTGGGTAAATGCACTTGAGATTATGTGACCAACCAGGTTCGGGGCACTGATGGTGTGGGTTATGGATCTGGGATGTTACAAAAACCATGCTTCCAAAATCCAATATAATTCATCAGAAAATATAATAATTTGAAAATTCATTAGAGTTATACTATTTTGAAATGATAACATAATCTTTATAAATCCCAACAGTAAACTATTATTGGGAACAACACATTATTTAAAAAATATCCAAGGACCATAGCATGAATTAAAAAAAATGAATCTGTAAACTTGATAATATAAATTCTATGAAAAAATAATTAAAAAATGTAGCAAAAAGTACTTTTATATTTATAAATAACAATTTCTTATAAATATCCATTTCACAAAAAAAATAATGAAAGAATTATTAAAAATATATTTCCTTGAAACCAATGATATCTTGAAAAATATGGTAATATTGAAGTAATGTTTACAACGCTAGGAAAAGTCACTATCTTTGAATATGTTAAAATAGAACATTCCTTTCATGTTTTTGTATAGAAAATAAAAAAGTCCATAAAAAAAACCTATTTTAAAATAATTTGAAAAAATAAAAATATAATAATGATTTTATTTATAAATAATTTATGTCAATTTAAAAAATAGAAAAATATTTTTAAAAATATGGAGCTGGAGGAATATGAGTAGAAAAAATATTTTGAAAATATTTTTTTATATAATATCCCATACAAAAAACTTTAGAGATTCATTTTAATAAAATCAAATATAATTTAGTTAAACATTAAAAAATATAATTTTTCATCCATTTATCAATAAATAAAAATATTCATGATATATTTAGTATAATATTGTCATAAAAATTGATTTTGAAAACAAAATATTAAAAAAATATGAAATAATGATTTATGTTAACATGTTTGTCACATTAAGTCCAAATAACTTCAAATTTTCATTTAATTTCTAAATAATACATTTATTTAAATTACATCATATAATGATAATATTCTTTAGATTTATTATTCATTTTATTTCAGCTCTTACAATTTTATAATTAATTAGTCAATTATTCATGTTCAATGTGGAATTTTTTATGTTATTTGTCTAATGTGTCAAAAATGACTTAATTTAGATGACTATGGTCAACGATACCGCTATTGAATAACATATAGTGTAATAATCATGATATTTTTATATTTTTTATAAATAATATAAAATTTCTGAACCAATGATGATAGATGGTTATGAAAATCAAAATATCATACAACAATAGAGATAGTATTCCATATGTACGCATGTGTAATTATTCAATCATATAATGATTTTCAATAAAAGAAGATATTTAATTTTTATCTTTTAAAAATGATAATAATATAACAACTAACTTATTATTTATTTAAATATACCAATTATGTCATATATGATATTTGGTTATTGGAAAGAAGTCACATCTCTTTGTGGAGGCAGTAGTCCACACAAACACTTGAATGACATTATCATTTTTAATTATTGGAATGTTAGGAAATAAAATGATATTATATCTATTCAAAATGATAAATATTTAACTTATAAATTATTTATATATATATATATATAATACTTCTATTATTTTAACTTTTCTTAAGCGGAAATGATGGAAAACAAATTATATCGATTTGTGAGGGGGTTGTCCGCTATAAATTTGAATAATGATTTAGATTCCCATTTTATAGAAAAGGAGATGGATATAAGTTATTAAATATTAATAATAATCGAAATATTTATATAATATAATATTATTTATTTATTTTATAATCATGGTTTAAGTATGTCTATGATATGCAGAATGTGAAATAAAATTAAAATGGTCGGTTAAGATTAATGCATATCATTCAGATATCCTCCTTATGGTTATTATTAAAACCTAAATTGATTTAATTTTTAATAAAAAATAACTTTATTAAATAAGTAGTGAATTAATATAGGTATTTTTGTAGGAATTGGTCATATAATAATTATTTTTTTATGTGAAGTGAAGAAGAGAGTCGAAACACTTTTATCCCCATGGGGAATGGAAAACGTTGAATTTTTTAATGAAAAATTTATAAGTTCATTTTTTCTATTCCAAAAAAGATTTTAAATAGAAAATTATGGATAATTAGCCGAGAGAATGTCAAATAATTTCAGAAAATATAAATTATAAAAAATTTATCTTATTTTGACACATATATTATTAGTTTAACACTATGAAACCACATTTTAATATTACCTACGGTAAAATATTTTTCTTATTTTCACATTTCATTATGAAATAAATTTAGTTGAATTTACTATATATTAAATATAATTACTATTCATAATATGGAATAAATTATACAACATTAAATTAATCTATGTTGATGAATGCTTTTGAATATTAAACCCGTAGATGTAATGTAAAGTGGCTTTTCAATAAATGTAATTTTGAAGCCCAATATGATTATATATTAACACTATGATGAGTAATTTTCAATTATGAAATTGATATTAAAAAGTGTTGGTATAATATTAATTTATATATAAATTTAACTATTTATCATATGCTATTTACTGATTAATTATAATCGAATAACATTTTTCATTAGAAATAAATTCAGGAAAATGTGGTTTGAAGCCCAATAATAAAATTAAACTCAAAATAGGTATAAATATGATTATAATTTATTAATTAAGTTAAATATTATTAAACATTACTAATGATACATGATATAATATTGTAATCATAGTATGAATGTTAAATAATTTTTAAATAAAAATTCCCTATTTGAGAAATCAGTATATTTCACTATTAACTATATATATATATGTATTATAAAATATAAAAACAAATTCCCTGAGTAACTTTTTCTTTGATGATTTCAAAAACTATTTACATTTTATCAATTATATTTTCAAAATTTTCTAAAACGTTAAATGGTAATATATTCTCTAGAAATGAAATAATATTTTTTTAAGGATACATGCATTTTAAGAATAAAATTGTTTAACTAATTGTTGATTTATAATTTATTTAGAATTTTTCAAAAACTGTTATTGAATAGTAAAATATATAAGTATATAATAGCTAAAATTTTGATACTATTTGTACCCACAAAATTTAATTTTAATTTTATATCTTTCCCAATGAAATAATAATTTATCATGGAACGTTTATGATCAATGTTTCATATCATATAGCCATCTAACATATTATTCTTATATAAAATGTCATGGTGTAAAAATATGAGTATATTTAAATTTTTAATATAATTTTATATAATTTCATTATATTTATTTAGCCCCAGTTTAAATGAAATTCAATAATTATCCATAAGTGATCCAACCTTGAAACGATTAACTGACTTCTCTCGAGGAAATGAAATAAGTATTCATGTTCCAATTAAATAGTTATAACTAAAAATTCTAAAATTATAATAAATCTAATTTATATTTAAAAGGTTCAAAATTATGTAATTAATTATTATTATTATTATTTTATTATATAGTTCATTAATTTAATGTTCAAAATGATTTCTCAATATAGGATATATGATCTGTCAAAAACACTCTATTTTCTTTAGGGTTATGATTTCTATCTCTTTCCTCACATTATCAGTATATATTATTAGTTACTTATTTGATAATCTATATATATCCTAGATATATGAAGATATCATAATTCATATTTATATGATGGGTATATATACATTTCAAAAGGTTCCCTTCTCAATTAATATCAATATGAAAACATGCATCAAACGATCTTCTCTACATTGATCATCTTTACATGAACCACTAATTGAACTTTTTTCATATACTATTGTTTTATATAATAGAAAATTTTACATTGAATGTCATTTTGTTCCATTTTTATGGGAATAATTATTTTATAAATCACATTAAAACATGGATACCCATTACCCGAAATAACTACACATGAGGAACACTTAAAAAGGTATTTCTAGGCTATATTTCATGTATTCAAATTATATTGAAATAAATAATAATGATTTAGTCCTATTAAATACAATGTATTATTAAATGCCATATTTTATAAAAACTATTCGAATAATATTTCAGGTTTTAGAAAATGACATGGTTATATAACCCATTTCAATACCCAGATAATTCTTCTGTGCATGTCTCATACTAGATTTCTTTATCGGGAATATGTATACATTTACATGTTATGATGGGTTATCCTATAAAAAATTCCAATGAATTGGATATTTTTTTCTCTTAAGATAGAGTGTATATGAATAAGGAGTTTTAGAGACCCAAACATTTTATATGTAGAAATATATCATTTTAATTGATAACTAATTATATATCATTATGATAAACACAAGAATAATAGAGGTCTATTATATTCAAATCATGAAATCATAATAAACATGTTCATTAGTGTCTCCCATTATTTTATCAAAATCTTGACCCTTCTTGGTATTATCATACTAAATATCATTCCTCGTAACATTTGGAATAGAAACATTAGAACCAATGACAATAGATTATCAATAAGGGAAAATAGAGAAGATATTAATGATCACCTAAGGTTAAGATTATTATAAGGATATTATAATATGATAAAATAAATTAAACCATCATCTACCCACATAATACCATAATCATGGTTGATGGAATAAATATTTTAATATCAAAATATACTAGTCATAAAGGAATCAAATTTAATGATACTTAGGAGTATAACATTGGAATAATACATTTAATTATTGAAAAATAATGGAATATTATTTACAGAATAGTCATGGATTATTGAATAGATTGTAACAGTGAATAGAGTTTACTCACCACTATAAAATAGTGGACAAGCTTCCCTCATATGATTATCATTGTTGAAAATGTAACACAATGAATTGGATTCATTGCACATTTTTGTCATATTTTTCTCATTAGATATTAAAAATTACCAATTTAATTGGAGGTTTATATAATTTTTGGACCACCCATCCTTGTAAATAAAGTGACCACTTGCATATATTATAATTCAACTATCTTGGGAGCATTAAAACAACGAATCTAGTTGAAAATGAAAACCTAAAATATGTGTTCATAAATATCATTAAAATTTAATAATATCACAACCCATGAAGTGAAATGGGATTTGTATAAATTTAATAATAGAATAATCCATGGGGATAAATGGGTTTCTATAATATTTTATACTAGAATTAATTGTTGAAAATAAATTTCATTCATAATAATTCCATAATTTTATTATAGAACAACCCTAGGAAAATGAATAAATTTCCTAAAAAACTTTTAATCATCATTATAAAAATATATATAAATAATATGGATGGAAAATTAGTTTAATATCTCTGGAAAACCATAAAATAAATATAGGTTTTTTTCATTTCATAATAAAAAAGGAAAAAAAATATTTAATATTCTTTTGGAATATATCCTTTCTATTTTGAAGTCACGTCATTAAAATAAAAAAATTTAAAAATATTATGGAAATCTTTTCATTAGAAATTAACACTTAATATTTTCATTATGTATTCCAATCATTCGTGGTTCATGATGGTGGGAAATTTCATTCACTCCAATCATGGTAAAAAAATTATTTTTATACATTTTTTTAATGTAAAAAAATAAATTATTTGGATAATGTTATGAATATTCTATTACAATTATTTTAATCGAATAAATCTAAAAATTTAAATTTATTAAATCATAATATAATATTTTAAACATTCATTAAATCATCAATTAAATCATAGATATGAATAAAAGAAATTTGGCTGAGAAAATAAATAAAGTTTATTATCCATAAAAAGTCTTATATATCTTTTGTAATTATGATTAGGAAAATGAAATATAAACTTTTTTAAAAATAGAATAACAATATTAAAAGAACCGTTATGGGTCTTATGGGACTTATATCATAATATTTCACCATTGGGATCATAGTAATAAATAATCCCTATAAATAATGACATTGCAACTTAAAACCCATACCATTTTGGTAACATCGAAATTTAAATACCCATGTAATAAATAATAAAATATTTACATATAATACCCATAAAATTCATAATAATAATAAATACATTAATTGGTAGTATATATAAGATATAAAATACATAAGTTGTGAATAAGGTGTGTGTCTTATCAAATAAAATTATGATAAAAATCACTTACCTAGGGGCCGACATCCTTCATACATGTTCAATAATCATGGATAATAAATATATATGTATTAAAAATATATTAAATAACCATAATAATATATTATATACCATATATTATTTAATATAATAAAAAATTCATCTATTGGTTGAGAATTATTTTTAAAAATCATTGTTCTTGTTGATAAGATTATCATTTTTTGCGTATGTTATGGTTCGATAGTTTAGGTCCTTTTAAATTTATTATGGAAAAATAAGATCCATTATTATAATATTAAATTAAACATCATATATTTTAATTATATAAATATTTGGAGTCATCCATACAATTTAGCTATAAAAAATTTATTCCACTATTAATGGAGATGGTAGGTCATTCGTACACATGAACGTTGATTACATATTTTAAGGATGGAACTAATGGAAGTTAAATAATAAATCACTCTCATAAGATCTTTATGATATCATAAAAACAATTTATATTAACTAAATAAATTCTTTTTACCATTATTTTTTTACAATAAACAAAAACAAATAACATTTCTTCATGTAGGTGGTAGTCGAAGAATACAAAGAAAGGATATTACAGTTTTCAAATTAGTTGAATGTTTAGAAGGTAGAAATTATATTCAAATAACAGTTCAACAAATATCATATATTAACAGGAACACCATCATAAAAAATATATTTAAAATATAGTGGTGGAAAATTTATTCCATCACTATGTGGAGTTGGTATGCAATTTGTTTGTATGAGTTATAAATTCAATACATATTTGATGGAATAATGGTGTATAAATGTGGATAAATAATCATAATAATGTATATTTATAATTTTGATATTAAATTAATTATTTATGAATAATTTAAAAGATTCATAGGATGTAAATTAATCATTTACAAAAAAATTGATTGGTTAAGGTGAATACAACGTCTTTTAGGAAAAAACAATAGATATCAAATTATGGGATATAGGGATGGCCATATGGGAAAAACAACACTATAATTTTTTAGGGGAGATATAGTTGAAATTATATAGGTTGTTTAATTTAGAAGGATCAATGTGGTGTGATGAAGATAAAAGAGGGGTTACTTTAAATTATTGAGGGTTGGGGCACTCATATTATTTTTACGAGATTAAATTATATTAAATAAAATAAAAAAATGATTGCAAATGGCATGTCAATTTGAAAAAGAAGACATGTTCGACCATATATTACTCCATGTTCCCACATTTCATATTCCTATGATTATTATTTAATTTAATATAATATTTATTTATAGAATATTATTATTTCTAATTTAGACAATATTAATTTATTTTCATTTAAAATACATAATTGTTTATTAATATAAAATAATATCACAAAAAAATAATTTGTAATATTCATTTGTGAAATTCATGTAACTCATTGTCTCAATAGTATTATATAACTTTCTATATTTTTGAAATCATTTAACCCTTTTTCTATTGACTAAAATAATATATCATCATTATTTCATAAGCATTTATGATCATAATATATTTTTAATATATTATAAAAAATATATATCATAATAATTGTCTCAATAAAATCAATGAATAAGATTATATTTATTCTTAACACTACCTTGTCCTTATGTGGTAAAATATTACTTTTTTAATTCTATGAGAGTGAAATTTTTTATCATTCATTGATTTAAATAAAATATAATTGATTTTGAAGGAAAATGAGTGCCCTAAAAATCTTGTGTTAATCCTATGGCGATATGGGTCTAACTATGTTCTCCAATAACAATTACGTTGGAAAAATACATTCTTAACAATTTGTTTTATCCTAAGTTAACATGATTTATTAATAAATAGGTTGAAATTTATTACAAGGGATACTATTATTATTGACACAAAAGTGTCAAATTTATCAAATTTAGGCCTCCTAATTCAAAATATGAAATCCATATTTTTCTAAATGAATATATTAATATATTGAAATTAATTATAAAATAATCATGAAACATGAGATGAAAATCTCATTTTTTAAAAATACATGTTTATGAAAAAAATTATCTTATTTTCAACTTATGAATATAAAATTAATAAATGCAACTAAAAAATGTATTTATTCTAAAATATCAGTAATTCACTAAAATATTTCACTACTAGGGAAAATTTTATTTATAATGACAAACATAAAATTTTCACATAATTTATTTTCAGAAAAATATATCATTTTCTTTAAAATGATTTTATTTTATAATTAATCGACAATAATTGAATTAATTATATCCACATTTAAACCATATATTTTCATAATTTAGTTAATTATTTTAATACCATCTAATCTAATTGATCAAAAATAACTACCAAATTATATTATATTAGTAGTATCTTTTGTTTAATTGAAGTCACTATTTCATTCAATGAAAGCTAATGAAAAAAATTCACTTGCGAAAAAAATATTTCATAAAACTTTGGTTCAATAATATATACCACCTTAAAAAGAATTTCACCCTTAATATTAACCCCTATTATGCAATAAAATTAAGAAATGTTTATTTTTTTTATATCCTCGGGTTCCCATATAGCTTCTTTTAATTTTTGATTGATCCCAAGAACATTCACCATATTTTTAGTTCTGGTAAAAATAACTTCTTCGTTATAATCAAATATTTATGATATTTTCCCTTTATAAAAAAAATCATGTCCGTGTAGCTTTAACCATTTTATTAAATTAGATGGAACATGTATATATATCATCAAAAGATATTCATGGAAGAGATCGTTAACATGAGGGAGGTTTGGAGAATATTGGAAGAAAAAATGATACCATGCAATCATGATGATGAATCTACGTGTCAATATACTTAATCCTCAATATTCCATTATTTTTTAATCTTATAAATCTATTCCATGTAGAAATTTAAGGAAAATCTATATCACATACATTATATTTTAGTATCGGACAATGATTTTCAAAATAAAATTGCATTCAAAATTTTGATACCTTGATATGATGGTAAATTGATATGAACATCTATATCATTGACAAAATTATCATATGTTGAAATTTCTTTATTTCTAGAACACCATTGGATTATGTTTTAGTCAATAACATACTTCACTACTTTTCTTAAAAATGATCCATCTGTATTCTCAAAATGAAGAAATTGTTATATGAAAACATGAATAGAGGAATGTGTTGATATCATCCTCCTTTAGAATACATAGAACAAGATAATAGAAAAAATTATAGATTTTGAATAGTTATCATAGACTGATCATGTATATGATATTGATAGATCGACAAAAAAACCTTTAAAAACCATATCATTCAGAATTATTCACCAAAACATACATGTAAAACCCTTTATCCTAATTATATACAATAAAATAACTTCTTCCAAGAAACCTTACCAGTTGATTAATTTATATTTATTAAATATGATTTACAAATAAATACATTAAAATATAAATTTATTCTACAATATTTTTAAGGCCATATACTACATCCCACGTGGAATTGTGTCATAAATATGTTTTGGGGTGTTCAACAAAAAAACAACAGTTTTGTTTTACCATTATCATTTTTTTATTGGAAATGGTTATAAAAAAGCTTTAGCCTTCTATATCCCATCCATGACATATTTTTATACATATATTTGATATACATTAATTGAAATATATTTATCCTTTATGAACCACCATAAATACTGCTTCAGATAAATATACATATTTATAAATCTAGGGGGAGTTAATAATGATGAACTATGATCCTAATCTAACACATCTATTTTAAAATATAGTATTTAATGAAGACATATATAAAGGTGTTTTCTAGGATCTTAGATCTGCTGACAAGGGTCAAATTTCATTATATTATAGATGTTATCTTCTCCTACAATTTTATTGATGGTGGGGAAGGGTTCCCAATGGTGGAATCTTCTGTGATGGATACTAGGGATGCATTAGCCTACGATCAACTGTTATTTATAAAAAAAGTTTGTTCATGAGAAACCCTTCTTTGATTTCTTTAGGGCGTTCATTGATTCTGAAGGTCTGAAATCATGTAGAAGTATAGTTTTTTAATTTGACACAGTTTTTTATTAAATTTTATTATAGATTAAAATTCATCAATGATTGGTTGAGGGAAGCTCAACAATTTTCTAAGTGGACGTTTTGGATTTTAAGGCGGTCTTGAGACATGAATTTTTGTAAGGTACAAAGCATTAATGATTTTTTTATAATGTGTTTTGGGCTATCAATACCCATATATAACACTTTTATTATAAATTTTATTATAAATTCATATGAAAATGTTATATTTATTGATGGTGATACTAGGAGATCCAAATAGGCATTTTTTCCGGTTATTTATGTATCTAGACTTGGAAATTCACATTCCATCGAGAATTCTTATCAGGTAAAATGGAGGATTCCTTTTTAAACAACAAGTTTTTTTACTAATATATCATAATATATTTCTTAGATTGTTTCATAAAAATTTATTTATTGGGATTATGCATGCACATGATATTTGATTATGATGGGGGCCTTATCAAAAACACATGAGCCTTTCAAATAGGAGAAACACATAGGTATATTTTGATAAAGGGGTTATATTATTTTACAGGGATGTTTTTTATATAAATGGATGTAGAATCTTATTTTTGTTCATACACATTAGAACAATATAAAGAGAAATATTCTTTATGTGATTGGATTTGATCGAAAATAAATTTTCTTATGATCATTGTTATTTTTAGCACCTGGTTTTTTAGTCAACGATCGTCAGATCCATATGGTTAGATTTATTTTTTTATCATCTTTCTGAGAAGATGTTATTTATTTACATCTAATATATGATTATCTTTTCTGATGGTAAATTTGGTATATTGTATTGGTGAGTTATGATTTTTAGATACCTTCTATTTTGGGAGTCTCAACCATGTACATGTTCATATCAATTGATCTCTTTTCAGGATTAGTTCATATGGGTTTTTCATTCAGTGAGTTTTTCCATGATAAAATTTATGGTGTCTACAATTGTTTATACACATTTTATTTTCTCATTGTTCATCATAATTTGTTTTTAGTCTTCTATGAATGTAAGGAAAATTTATTTCCCTTGTGCATTCATGTTGTGGTTGTATGTGAGTTCACCTATTTTCAATTTTTGGAACATCTGGTATCAAATTGTGGTTCTATCGAGATATATTTTAGAAGAATAATATATCAGATGATTTTATTGAATGGTACTAATTACATATATTAAGATTAATAATTATGGATTATCATTCTATCCGGAGAATAAATTATCTATTGTCTAGTGCTAAAAGGACATAATGATTGTAAGATGGAGAATGAGAGTTTAAAAATGAGTTTTTTTTTCAATCTACATTGAGAAAAAAACATTATGAAACATGTTGTCAATGAATCTCAAATAATAAATTTGTAGGACAAGCTTCAGATTACCAATGCATGGAAGAAAATAAAAAATATAACATTTATTCTCAAACAAATCATGAATTTGAGGTACAAACAAGGTTTGAATATTTAAAAATAATTTCATTGTTCTCAGGAAATTTTTGATCAGTTTTCTACTATTCGTATTAATTTAGAAGATGAAATTTTAGTGTTTTTTCTTCATAACAATTTAATATATTAGTAGGATAATTTTTGTGTTAATCTAACTAGTTCTTCTTCAAAATGTTATTTGAAATTATGTTTTGTTATAAATACTATTTTAAATTAATATGTTAGGATACACAGTTGGGAGAAATATTCCACAGATCTTTTAGTCACAAAGAATAGGCGGAGGAGACATGAAAAGTATTATGTACATATTATTTGGGTTAGGATAACAAGACGAAGAAAATATAATTGAAAAATTAGATAACATGAATGTCAATATTGTGTTAAGAAATGAAATGTTAATTATTTTCATTGTCTTTTTAATATATTATATAGAATTAATAAAATCATCAGAAGAAATATTGTGATGGAGAAGATCATGTATTCATGGCTACCATGGTGTTCTTATAATAATTTATGACCCCATTAATGTTTCATCAGATGATTCTTAATGGGTTTTTGGAATTGGTTCTCATATTCATGTGAAATCAATGAATGAGTTCTTTACATCATATAACACAATTAATTTTGGGATTTTAGAGATGGATAATGATTTTCATTTTTATGTTGGAGGTATCAAGACTATCTATTTGGATTCCAATACTAGAAATAAGCTGAATTTAAAGAATAATCATAAATTCACCTTATTTTCATATGAATCATTATTCTTCAAGTGTTCTCAGTGAATATATATTTATCATTACATTTGGTGATTCTAAATGGATTCTTTCAATGCATTCAATTATTTTGGCTCAAGGGAAGAAGCATTGAATTTTTTAATGAACCAGAGTTTCCTTTTCTTATGATACATCAATCATTGTTGAATGAGTTCTTTATAAATGATAGAGAATAAGTGGATATTCCAAATTTTTGATAAAGGTATTGTTTTTTTGTAATGTAATATTCTTCTTCCATATTTATAGTGTGTCTAATTAGACATGTTTTATCACTATATGGCTAGTATATAAAGGATTTTCAGTTTTAATATCCATCTTTTACATAGGATGTCACTGGTAATTGAATTAGTTCATTCTATATTTTTTGAACCATTTAAATCAAATATCACTAGTGGAGGACATTATTTTTTGACATTTATTGATGACTACACTCAAATGCTTTGGGATAATGTTTTGAATTCCAAAAGTGAGGTTCTCAGTCTTTGTAAAAAAATTCATGTATCAAATGAGATAGAATCTAATAAGACATTTAAATGTATTCACACTAAAAATTTGTGTGATTATGTGGTATTTTTTATTAGTATTTCGGGAATTAAGGTATTTCACATCAATTTATCCCTTGCAAGCCACATTGCATTAATTGTGTTGTTTAGTGGATGAAAATGTAATTTATAATATGAGTTTATTATTTTTATTCAAAGTCACAGTTTTTTGTGTATTTTTTAGGTGTGGATTTATTTAATACATCATATATTATCAATTTAACACATGATTTTTCTTTTTTAGATAAAAACTACTGAAAAAACATTGTATGAAATAGTGATAATATATGACAACATATTTTTTTGTTAGAATGATTTTTTTCATATTCATAGAGATGATATGACTATACTGGCTGGTAAGTGTAACAACCTGAACATTATAATAGTATTTGTTTCCTAATTTTCTGTTTTGTTTTGTACACAACAAAACTATATGCTGTAATTAATGAAGTGGGTATAATTAAAATGATATCGATGGGTTTGGACTGTTATATGACCATTAGTGAATATGACTAATTGAATTTATACTCTTAACCTTATGATTATTATTTATAAATACAAATGTTCATGGTTACATAATACAAAAATATGATTTGATGGTCTCATCCAGTATATGAGGGTCATACGAAGCCCATCTGACGGTTCTTGGGATGGAGGTTGTGTCACATGGCCTTTCTCTGGATGAAGCCTAAGCTGAGCTTCAACTGATGAAGAATGAATGAAATAACCTAAGGGAGAAGTTGAAGATGATAAAAATTACTACTAGGTAAATGTTTTCCAAGATTCACCAAGATTCTATCACCATATGACACCATACACATAAGTACTTTACTAGTGTTATAAGGTGATATGCAACGAGAACATAATTACCTTGGGTAATCCTTTTGTATAAATAGAATTTTTATTAATTATTTTGGTAAATTTTTTGAATTTCAACTATCTGGATAAATACAGGATGAATTTGTAGAAGTTCTATATTATTGAATAATTTTGGAAAAAATGGTATTTTAAATAATTTTATATACTTTAAATAATTAATAATGTGAAATTATTTTTAAAAAAGTTGTCTTCTACTATTTTGATTAGTATAAAATTTAGAGTATAATAAGATCACCTTTATTTTTAAAAAATAATAATGTATGAATAGTAAAATTACCCTTATGAACTATAATTTGATCAATAGAATAATATCCTCACTTAATAATGTATAAATATAATTTAGGCACATTGAATGGTGATGTGACATAATTGCATAAGTAAATAACTATTTCAGAATAAATTTGTTAAGTATTTTTATTTTTCGGGTAAATAGAGTTTTTAAATAATAATTAAATATCTCATAATTAGAATTTATTTTTTCGTATAATATATTTCAATTTTTTATTTAGATTATCAATATTAGGTTATGGTGAATTTATGATATTTTTATAAACTGTTTTGTTTATCAGTGATTAGTAAAAATACAGTTTAGAGTTTTGTGTGATTAATGACATCATTAATGATGTAATAATTATGGTCAACTTGTGAAAATTATTATAGGTTATGAGGTTTCCCAAGTTAATAATACCATGTTAATGCCCATGGTTTTTCAAATACCACTAAAGAGGTGTCCCTAGGAAATTAATTAAATATTCCCTCACTTTTGAAATAAATAACAACACATTCCATCATTAATTTCATTCCCAATTCATCTTCAATGATGATCTTGTCTTTTTACCTCCAAAATAGTATTCCCATGGTCCCCTAAATCCCCCAAAGTCCCAAACTTCGAGCTTTCGATGTTACTATTTAAGGAATGGGAACCTTTCACCCTCCTCTTTTAAGTCATGAATTCATTTATGTTGTGTCTTATAGTTTCCACCTTATTATGTTGGGGTATATTATTATATGTCCTTATTTCTGTAATGTTTATTTCCAAATAATGAGAGACCCACTCCATGCTAATAAATATATTTTCTAAATTTTTTATTTTTGTTGTTAGACTTCCAAATTTATGTAAAAGAAATTGCATCTTCTATTTTCGTTCATGTTTCCTTTTAATGTCGTATTTCATTCAAACATCCATACCTTGATATAATTTAAATTTTATTATGTCCTTATACATTATGATTCTTTATTTATTTGTGGATTACCCATTTCCCCTCTCTTTTTTAATGTTTTCTAAACCCTTGTTATATAGTCGTTATGCTGCAGAAATTTCATCTCAAATCCACTCTCTCTTTTTCTAAAAAATTATCTTAATTTATTTATGTTAATACCCAAACATATTTTGGTTTTGGGGGTATTTTTATGACATAAAAATGGTATATTTTTCTTAGTTTACATACAAAAAAACCCTCATTCATTTTCCATGGGTTATAAATGACATGAATATATTGTTTATAATCACTTCTAAGACGTCGTGATTTTGAAATGAAACCCATTTCATTTATTCTCTATGTGTTATTTATGAAATGTTTGATTATGATATATGTGGAACACATTAATATAATGTCATAGTTAGGGTGTTCCCTTATAGATATCCAATGCATTTGGTAGAAAATTTATCTCTGGAGATGACAAGATTCATGATACCTTGGTGAATAACCACGATAATATTTATGACACCTTAGGGAAGAACCTTGGTGATATGATCATGAATGACTAAATTAAATGGTGTAGCCATATTTTCAAGTTATTATTCATGTTATTATTGCAATTATATTCCTATTTATAATTCATTTATGATATCCTTCATGTTTTTATTGATAACTCACAAGATCACATGTATAATGTTTCACTTGTTTTCCTTACTGGGCCTTCTCCTCCCCGTTTCCTTTGATGTATGTCTCTAGATTATGAGATAAAGTAATTTTAAATAATATGAACTTATTATTAACCCTTAAATGTAGATTATATGTATTTTTTGTTGTTTTCATGTATATTGTCCCTTTTTTACATGACACTAGGTTTTAAATATCCTCTGTTTGTAAAATGAAATGAAAAGTTTTGTAAAAAAATGGTGGGATTCCATATTTTGTATCAAATGCTATTTTAGTTATTTATGGAAATAATTAAATGAGAAAATTATAAAAAACCCTATATAAATGTTTCAATATATGAAATTTTTATGGTATTTTGGAGATATATTATGTAGGTTGTTATTGAACAAATAATTCCATGTCTGGATATGAACAAGTGGATGGGGCTGTGGCACAAATGTACCTAGGAGTGAAAACATTGATAAGGTGTTTCAAGCTTGACCCAGGGTATCCTGGTACATGACAACGGTCATATCTTCACTCCTAGTTTGACACTCCTGGAAGAAATGTTTGGTTAATCATTTGATTTTTATGAATCATTATGATTAATTTATAGAGAAATGTAATTATTTAAGCATGAAGTTTTAGGAAAAAACTCTTTTATATTTAAAAGATTCATAGATTAAATAAACTTCTCACTAAGGATTTATAATTTTAGAAAATGGTAGGAAATATGGGTAATCATGCAAATGGTGACTGAAATGGACCATGCATTGACAACCATCCGATGAAAGTTGAGAGGGAAACATTCATGAGAATGATGAACCAACTAAATCAAGTTATGAGAAACAACTTCAATCAATCTGAGGGACTTATCTCACTACTAAGGGAACAAAATTCTGTTCAGTCCTTTATGTATCAATTTCCACCAATCTTCAATGGATCTAGCTACCCATTGATTGCTGGAATGTGTATGCACTCAATCAAGAAGATCATTTTGGTTCTCCATTGTTTAGTACAAGAGAAGGTCACTATTGTTGTTTACCCCATAGAGTGAGAAGCTGATCAGTGGTGGGAATTGATTATAAACATGAGGACAAGAGTAGAGGTTGACGATATGGACTGGAAAGAGTTATGAGGTATTTCATTCAGTAATTATTTCCATCATTCATAGAGAACAACAATATAGAAGGAGTTTCATGAGCTAAGGAAGAAAGATAATGATTCTAGGGGAAGATACCAGAAGAACATCATAAGGCTTTCATGTAACACATCTAGCTTTTACATGGGTCAAAATGGTAAGGTTGATAGATTCTCCGATGGTCTAAGACGTCATTTGTGGAATAATATAGCCATCCAAGTCTATGATAGCTATGAGAAGATCATTTAGAGTGTGTTGAATGTTGAAATGGAGTTTGGTGCGATAAAATGGTTTCAGAAATCCAATAATAATAAAAAATCGATCAATCCTGGAATAAGTTATAATTTTAATCAGGGAATAGGATGAATGTAAGTGAAATTTCCCATGTGTAATTAATGTGGGAAGAAGCATTCGTGGAATTTCCTTCTCAGGTGTGGGATGTGATACAAGTGTGGAAAAGATGGCCATATCACATGGAACTGTTTTAGTGAGGTGAAGCTTCAATACCCAAACACTAACGAAAAAGGGTAGATGGTGCATACCATCCCTAATGTCCAATGATATAAGTGTGTATAACTTGGTGACTTTATAATCACTTTCCAAATCTGATGGTAGTAGTGTGGAATTACCAAAAGCCTTTACAACAGCCAAGGGAACAATATCATACATTTTCAGTCACTACAACAGAATTTGAAGTTCCAAATGATGTTGTGATAATTACTCTTGTTGTTCTCTCATGGATAGAAAGTAAATTTTTTTATTCTAGTTTTGTACATTAATTTTTTTCCTCCTTGTTTTAAAAGAATTTAGAATCAACCGCCGATTTTCTAAAAGTGGAGTAATAATTCAAGGCTCTTGGTGGGATTATACAAGCATCGTCAGAATTCAGAAACTCTAGTAGTTACTTCAGTGTCCACAATATTATCACAAATCTAGTAGTAATTCCCATGATATAATAGGAAATTATCTAGGGATGGACTTTCATTCAAACTATTATGCAATGATTAAATTTAGAAGAAATGAATCCCAGTAGCCTTGAATGGGAAACCAATAGTTATCTTCCAAGTAAAGATATCTCTACCAGATCTTTGTCTAGAAGAACCTCTTATATCTATAATTATGGATTTGATCAGTGAAGAAGAAGAGTTAAATAAGAGTTTACGGATAGAAAATATCCCCATCATCCAAGAATGTGTTGACATATTTCCAGACGAGTTACTCAGACCTCCCCTAGAAAGATATGTATAGTTATCCATTGAACTCATACATGGATCTCATCTGATATATGTGTCCTCGTATTGGATGTAAAATTTGGAGTTCGAGGAATTAATGAAAAAACTCCATGTTCATTTATATAAGGGGTTTATTTCACTGAGTGTGTCTGTGTGGGAATCACCTATTCTCTTTGTGAAGAAGAAGGATGGATCAATGAGTCTATATATTGAATAATGTGAATTGAATGTGATCACAGTGAATTAAAAAATACCATCATAGATGAATTGATAACATATTTGACCAAATCCTTGGGGCTCAATTCATCTCCAAGATTTTTCTTCATTCAATTTTTCATCAGTTGTGGATGAAGAATGATGATATTCCCAAAACTGCCTTCTTATAAAAATATTTTCTTTATGATTTTGATGATATGCCCTTCATACTGACTAATGAACCTAATAGTTTTATGGATTTGATGAATATAGTTTGTAAGGACTACCAGGATAACATTGTGGTAGTATTTCTTGATGATATTCATATATATTATAAAATTTCTGAGGAGTATGAGGAACATCTGAGGGTTATTTTGAAAACTATACAGATGGAGAGGATTTTTGGAATTTTCAACAAATGTGATTTATTTTTACATCATGTTTCATTCTTAGGGAGCATTTTTACCAATGAAAGAATCATTGTTGACCATGAAATGAAAAAAGTTATAGTGGATTTTTCTTAGCATACAATAGTAATTGAGATTCATTGTTTCCTGTGATTAGTGTGATATTATAGGTGGTTTGTGAAAAACTTTTCATGACATTCTAATCCATTAACCAAGTTATCATGAAATGGGGTCAAGTTCATATGGAAAAGAGAGATTGAGGAATGTTTCCAAGAGCTGAATAAGAGATTGGTTACTGTACCCAGGATCACTCTTCCCTCATGTGAAGAATAATTTCTTATTTTTAGTGATGTATCTCTAAAATGTCTTGGTTTATTCTTCATGAAAAATGATAATGTTATTACGTATACATCTAGATAGCTGAAGAGTCATGATCTGAACTATCCTCCTTTTTATATGGAGCTGGAAAAGTTTTTTTTGCTCTAAATATATGGTGGAATTATCTTTATGGAAGAAAATTTGAAATATACACAGACCATTAATGCTTGATGTATATTTTCACACAAAAGAAATTGAAGATGAGAAAAAAGAGATGGTTATAACTATGTAAGGAATATGATTGTTCAATTCATTATTATCCCGAAAGAGAAATAAATGTTGATGATGCATTAAGAATAAAAGACCCAACTGTTCTATCCATTATGAGGATTCAAAGAGATACATTGATCAATGACCTAATAATGCTGGACATGGGAATAATAAGGGATGGGACTTCATCAACCCTAACCCAATTGAATTCACAATCATTTTTACTATAGAATATCAATAAGGCATAGAAAGAAGATCCATTATTATAGAAGAATATTGAGTCTATGAAGGATGGAATTTTCTACTGAGTTTAATATTGATCAAGAAGGTGTACTAAAATTTCATAAAATACTATGATTTGCATCTATTCCAGAAATAAAGAAGGATTTGATGGATGAAGCACATATATCTACATTCTCTATACATCCTGGTAGAAGGAAAATGTATAGGGACCTTCGTGATCATTATTAGCAGGATAATATAAAATGGGAGATTGCTGACTATACTTCAAGGTTCCTCATATGTTAGCATGTGAAGGAATAGCGAGAAATTCATAATGGGGTGTTGTAACCAATACCCTTACCACCATGTAAATGGAACAATATCACTATGGACTTTATCATTGGTCTCCCACAAACTTCCAAAGTAAACAATGCAATATTGGTTAATGTGGACTGTCTCACCATGACTTCCCACTTTAAATATATACGGCAATATTTATCTATTACTGAAATTTCCATGATTTGCGTGAAGGATGTGGTAAGGATGTATGGAGTTCCACATTCTATCATATTTGATTATGATCCAAGGTTCACATCAATATTTTGGAAAAGTCTTCAAAATTCTCTCAATAATAAATAGAATTTTATTAGAGCTTATCACCCCTAAACTGATGGCAAATCTGAAAAAATATATTCCAACACCTGATGACATGCTAAGAACAAGCTCAATAGATTTTAAAGGTGGATGGGATCAACATCTCCCTTTATTTGATTTCACTTACAACAGCAGCTTCTACTCTAGCATTTAAATGACACCATATGAAGCTCTATATATTAAGTGTTGTAAAACTACTACTTTTTGGGATGAAGCTGGTGATAGAAAGATACTTCGGCCTAATATAGTGCAAGAGATGAAAAAAAGTCCATGCCATCCAGCAACACATTATGGATTCTCAACGTTGGAAAAAGAGCTATGTAGACAACCATTAAAGGGACTTGGAGTTTGATGTTGGTGATAAAGTATTTCTTCGAATTTCTCCTTTGAAGAGAGTCATGATACATGGGAATAAAGGGAATCTCATCCCTAGGTACATTGGACCTTAATAAATCATTGATTTTATAGGAGTAGTGGCCTATCTACTTGCACTTCCTCCAAATCTAGCACATGTTAATGATGTCTTCCATGTATCCTTCTTGAGAAAGTACATACCTGACCATTCCAATGTAATAAATCCAGAGGTGGTGTAGTTTGAACATTAACTCAATTACAAGGAGCATCCAGTGGAGATCATGGATTTTAGGGAAAAGGTTATGTGCCACAAGACTACCCACCATGTTAAGGTTCTATGGAGAAACCACAAATGTGAAGAAGCCACATGCGAACTATAGGAGTCTATGAGGAATAGGTACCCATAGATTTTCTCTTCTGAGGGTATGAATTAAAATTTCAGTGATAAAAGTTTTTAATGGGGGAATAATATAAAAACCCATACATTTGAAGAATATTTCTTTCCTAATTTTGTGTGTTATTTTTTAGTTAAAAAACTATATCATTTAATTAATGAAGTGAGTATAATTAAAATGATGCTGGTGGGTTTTGACTATTATAATATCATTTTTCTCTATTAATATTGGAAACTATACCCTTAATGTTAGAATTATTAATTATAAATACAAATTATCATGGTTACATAATACATAATGAAGATTCGATGGCCTCATCTAGTAGATTCGGGCCATACAAATCCTATTTTCAGATCTTGGAAAAAAGGTGGTGTCACTAGGCTTCACTCTGGACCAAGACCAAGCTAAGAATCAACATGTGAAGCTGGAATGAAATCACATATTGGAGATGTTCATGCTGATATAAATCACCACTCGGGAAATGTAGTCTGATCCGACCCAATATTCTATCATCATATCACACCTTACACATAGATCCTATATAGGTGTTTTAAGGGGATATGTATCTAGGCCTTAGTTAAATTATGCAATTCATTTTAAAAATAAAATTCTTTTTTCTTATTATGATAAAACATGTGAATTTCAAATGTTTGAATAAATATTGGAAAAATTTAGAGAAGATCCATATTGTTGATGAATTTTGGAAAAAATGTATTGTAATATATTTTTACACTTTAAATAATTAATAATTTTAAAAGATTTTCAAAAAATAAGCATCTACAGTTTTGGTCAGTTTGTAATTTAGAGTCTAATAAGATCAACATATTTTTAGTAAATATTAATCCATGTATAGTAATATTTCCATTATAAATATTAACGATGAAAATGTAATAGTAACCTCACTTAGAAATGTATAAATATTATTTAGGCATCTTGAATGGTGAAGTTATATAATAGCATTTGTAAATTCCTATTTAAGAAATTATTAGATAAGTATTACTATATTTTGGGAAAATACTATTTTTACTTAAAAATTATATATCTAATAATTATATAATTGTTTTCATAAAATGGATTTCAATTTTCAATTCATAGCATCAATATAAGGTGTGGCTAAATTTATGAAATTTTTATAAAATGTTTTGTTTTTGTTGAATAGTAAAACTAAGGTTTTCCAGTTTCGGTGTGATTAATCACATCATTAATGATGTCATAATGATTGAATAATTATTTTAGACTTGTTAAAAGTACGATATGTTATTATGTGTCTTAAGAGGATAATATCTTGGGAAAATACCAGTTTAAAGCCCATGGTTTTTCAAATACCACTGATGAGGTGACCCTTGGAAATTAAATAATTATTCCAAAACTTTTTCTATAAATACAGACCCATTTATTCATTTAATTTCATTCCAAATTCCACCTCAACTAATTTTTGTTCTTTTTACCTCCTAAGTATTCCTCTCGAGGTTCCCTCATGACCCCAAAGTCCCAAAATTCAATCGTTCTATGTAACTCTTCATTTTGAGGGAACCTTTAACCCTCCTCTTTTTTGTCATGACTTCCTTTATATTGTTTCTTATAGTTTCCATTTTATTATATAGGGGTATATTATTATATGTCTTTATTGGTGTATATTTTATGTCTGAATTATGAGAGACAATATCCACTCTCATCATCTGAGTATCTTAATTTTTATGTGATGATGTTAAGCTGCTGAATTTACATTAAAGGAATTGTATCTTATCTTTTCATTCATGTTTCATATTCATGTGGTATGTCATTCCAACATCCATATAATCATATTATTTAAATTTTATTATATACCTATAATTTATTTTGAGTTATTTATTATTGGTTTACTTTTATTTCCTCCCTTTTTATAATGTTATCTAAAACCATGTTATATAGCCGTGATGCAGTATAAATTTAGTCTCAAAACCTCTCACTCTTTTTCTTGTGAAATAATATTGTTTTCTTTATATGAATACCCAATAAAATATTATCTCTGATGGTATTCATAAATATATAAAAATTTTATATTTGGTTTTGGATATGTCCTACATAAAACCATATTCCCTTTCTATTGTTTATAAAGGACATAATGATGGTGTTTTTTAGCACTTTTAAAACATCACGATTTTGAAATGAAACCCATTTATTTTATTCTATATGGGTTATTTTCTAAATGTTTTATGATGATATTTGTGGATCATATTAAAATAAATATATATTTAGTGAGATCCCTAATAGCACTCCAATGCATTGGGTAAATAATTTAATCTCTAAAGATGACATGTTTCATTATTCTTTAGTGATTATCACCGGTAAAATTTTTTGACGCCTTATGGATGATCATTGGTGATATGTTCGTGAATTTCTAAATTAAATGTTTTAACCACATTTTCATGTAATGATTCATGTTTTTTTACTATAATATTCCTCTTCATCATTCATTTACGATATCCCTCTTTGTCTTATTGTTATTGCTCAAGATCACATGTAAACTGTTTCAATTGTTTTCCTTACTTGGCCTTCTGCTCACCCTTTCCTTCGATGTATGTCTCCAGGTTATGAGATAACGTAATTTTAAATAGGACGAACTTATTATTAATCCATAAAAGTATATTATAAGAATGTTTTATGATTTTTTCATGTATATTGTTCATTTTTTCCTAGAAACTATAATTTAAAGATCTCATGTTTGTAAAATGTAATGAAATATTATGTAATAAGTTAGAGGGATGTCATAGTAAGTAATAATAGTGTATTTCAATTATTAATTAAATTATTAGTATGGTTATAAGCTCTATGATACTATTTTGAAGAAACATTTAATGTGAATCTATTTGGTGTTGAAGGAGGATCATACTATTATAGAAATTTATAAGGGAGAAAAATGTTCTTCTCTAAATTAAGATGGCTTCACAAGTCATGATCAATGTTCTGATTCAAATTTACCAAATACTATTGATTTGGATGATAATTTTGATGTGAGGAATGATATTTCTAGTGAATATATTTATTTTGATATATTTTTTGCATATTTTTTTTTGATTATTTGGATTCATGGGTTACTAATGAACCCACAGTTCCACTCAAAGATCATCTAGGAATTGTATAATTTCGACTAGGTATTTATTTAATAAGTCTACGACCCTCACAGAAGTGATAAATTCAGAATATATTAATCATTAAATTGAATTTTATCAAATGTATAAGCGGGTTTCCATAGTTGATGATGAGATGCGAACATTGAATGAAAACATTACATTTTTGTTGGTGAAGTTACCTCTACGTAAGATTGATTTTCCAAGTCTAAGGATTTATCAAATTAAAAATTAGAAATCCATTTCTATTAAAATATAAAATGAATGGTTTATTGTTAATGTCTTATATACAAATAATGGTATTGAATTTGAGATTATTTATTCACTTGTAATATTTTCATCCAATCAAGATGGCATTGGTTGGGTAGATAGTTTGATCTGCTGATTGAGTAGAAGAATTTGAATACAACATTACTATATAATTATTTATATCAACATATTCATATGAAGGACCCATAGGTTTTTTTGATATATGAAAGAAAATAATGTACGCACATTGAAGAAGAGTTTTTATTTTCTTCATAAATCTATGACGGAGTGGTATAAGAAGTTTCAATTTGTAATTATTTACCAAGGTTTTGGGAAGATATATTCTAATCAATTTTTTGTCCATAGATTTATTAATGATGATTTAATTATATTGTTTCTTAGTGTTGATGATATTTTCATTTTTGGATTAGATGCATCTATAAATAACAATTTGATAAAGTATATTTTTTAGTCTTGTGTAATGAAAGAATTGGGTCAGGCATCATAGATTCATTTCATGTCTATATCTAACAATAGAAATTAAAATAATGGATGGTTATATTAAGTGATATATATTGATATGTTTCAAAATAGAATATATATGGATAGATCGAAATTTTTTAGTACTACTATTAATTTAGATTTTACTTTTTGTTCCAATCAGCCTTCATCCAATGATGTAGTGAGAGAGAAGATACAACAAATTTCTTTTTGATATTTTATTTGATGTTTGATGTATTTTTTTTGTATGTATTAGAACTAATTTATATGATGTGGTTGGTTTAGTAGGATGTTTTCTATCATATCTAGGAATATTGAATTGGAGTGCATTGAAATATATATTTCATTATATTCATTTTAATTCTGATCAGAGATAGTGTTTTGGAAGAGGGGAACCCATGTTTTTTGGATTCAAAAATTCATTTATGATAGGAGATATCAATTCAAGAAAGTCTAATTCTTTATATTTGATCACTTTTTATGGGGGAGTCTTATCGTCACGGTAAAGTCATCGGGGATGTGTTCTTTTATATACCACAATGTTAGAGATTACAATATCTACAAAGGATTGTAATGAATTTTTATTGATTTATATTTTTCTTCCAGAAAACTATATTAATAAGTAGAATTATATTTAATTTTCTATAGATAGATAGATATATATTTTTTGGAACAAATTTATCTTTTTATTATCGGTCAAAACTTATTAACTTTTTTGGAATCATTGGATCTAATAAATCAATGATTCAAGAATGATGGAGCTAAACCAGAACCAAACCAATAAAAATTGGTGATACATATTGACCAATAGTTTACCCTGAGGAACATTTTTCACTTTTCGACTGAAATATGGGTTGGTTGTGCTCTCCAGTTGAGTCAGAGGGGGAGTTTGTTAGGTGCCTACTTATGTTGTTCATGAATCATTTAAAATGAGAAATGCATCCACATTTTTGGATGAAAGGGTTGAGTTTTTGGATACTGATAAATTTATTATTAATTGAAAATGAATCTGGAATTTTTAATATGCATGTAATTAATATGAGGATCAATATATATTTTTTGATCAGGCTTTATTGAGAATCATTTTTCATCTATCCTATATGATTTTTTAGCACCCAGTTTTTCATTCGATGGTCGTCAGATATATATGGTTATATTCATTGTTTATCTTCATTCCTTTACGAATTTTATTTTCATATCTTCTTTATACTTCTCTTATCTACTAGACATTTTCTTCACCTATATTTTATATTTATCCTTTTAAGAACCCTTCCATTTTTGTTAGTCTCTACTATGTACATGTTGATTATAGTGAATCAACATTCATGAATATGTCCCATTGTATTTTATATCTTTGGGGGTTTCATGTTAACATTTTTTGTGCCAATAATTTTTTATATACACATCTAATATTCCAATTATGAATCCACTTTTATTTTACAGTATTTTTTGAATGGAATTAAAATTAATTTTGATCGCACATTATTTTTTCATCTGTTTCCCTGATCAAATATTTCAATATATCTCAAAAAATTCCTATGATAAATTAGAAAAATATTTTCTATATTGGGTTGATTTTGTTCCCTTAGGACTCCCAATAGCTCCTCTGAATTAGAGGATGGAGGTTCCTGAATCTCAATGTTCCTCAAGTCCTCCTTTGGGAATCTCATAATCACTATCTAAGGGGTCTATATTTTATAATAGTGTTCATTCCCCTCACACAAATATTTTTTTTCATGGATTTCATGAATATTGTGTCTATGATGGGGGATATAACTTAAACCATCTAGATTCGCCCACCTCATGGTACCTCTCACACCACTATTATTTAGGCTATAACTATGATGTCCCATGTATTTATAGAATCACTTCCCATATGCCACTCTACCCACTCTTTCAACATTTTTTTCATATAATTCAGTTTTAAGGGGTTCTAATGTGTGTAATAATTAGTAAAACATAATAATATTTGTCATCTGGATCAGTTTGTGTCTTAGATAGAGAATCACATATCCATGGAGGGAGTTAGTCAATGACATGACCCATCCACGGGAGTAGTGTCATGACTACCACAATCCCTCCTTCCATAGGCCAGGGGTAATCGACTTGCACTAGAAATGAATATCTCTGAAATGTAAATGCATTACCTTTAAACCTGCAAACACATAGACGAGAAATAAGGCAATAGGAAGCCACATAATATAACTACTGAATGTAAATATGTGAAATGAAGGACATTTGGATAGTATGCAAACCCAACCAAAAGAAAGAACATCAAAAAAGGAAAAATAAATCCTAAGCTTGTCGAAAAAGGATCCTAACTGAGGGGTAGGTACAGCTCATCACTACAGCTCTCCACGTCAACCGGCAACCTTCGTGCACCCTCTAATCCTGGATCCCAAATCATGGTCAAATATATCAGTTGTCTATATAAGACACAAAAAGGTATGGGCATATCCCATACATGGGTGAGTATACAATACCTTATAGGGACCCCAAGACCCCTAATGGTCTCCTAGAATTCCACAATGGAAAACCCACAAATCATGATCTCAATTACCGAATAAAACGTAAAAAGATAGATCAAAATAGGTATACAACATAAAGAACATGAATAATGATGAATATTTGTAATGATAAATCATATTATTTTGTTGAGAATTTCTACTAGACAACCATGATGAATTCATTATATTAACGGTCCAAACATGGTCATATGTCATCAATCAATAATGGTTCATAAGTCATCGATCCATACAGTGTTATAAGTCATCAATCCACATAGGGTCGTATGTTTTCAATCCACATCGTGTCATATGTTTTCTATCAACACAAAGTTGTTAGTCTTCGATCCACATAGGGACATATGTCACTGATCCATGATGGGCCACTTTAAGGTGGGTCCATGTTGGGTTATGAAAATGTTGATCCACACAGGGTCCCTCTGATGTCGATCCATAGAGGGGCACTCATCACATGAAATCCATCCCCAGGATTCCCACACATGGTGCACTTGAGTTTTGTAGATTTTTCTCCTCAAAACATTTGTTGTACCTCAATATCCATGGAGACCCCCGAAGAAGTAACTTGAAGAACTACCATGTTATGAGGGTTCCGATGCAATAAACGAAGTATCAATCAGACGCCAGGATTGTAAGCTATATATATTTTAGTACCAAGGTCTCAATTGGATTCAAGTTCCATCCAACTTGTCTATAATTCATCACTATAAAAACCCAATTGGAGTGTCCCAAATGGACATCCACATTGTAAGGGTTCCATAAATGCAAACGGTTCATCAAACAGTTGTTTGGTTTAGAAGTTTTGGACCTTTAAGAGAAACTATGTCAAATTCCATCTTGGTCAAGTCGATCCCAGTTAGACCAAACTGGCCCGACCTGTCTTGGGCTGACCCGAGTCCAACAAGGCCAACTAGGACCTTTTGGAACCAACTAGCCTAGCCCAAACCATCTGGTCTCGACCTGTAATATCTAGGCATGGTCCGGCCACCTGGTCCTCAGGACCGGCCCAACCCACGCGACTAGGTGTGCCCGCTAGCTGGGCATTTTCTATCCCCACCTAAATTGATAGAGTTTATTCAGATCGTCAACTAGAGGCCCCATGATGGTGCCTCCCCCCAGCTGACTGGTCTAGTAGACTGGTCTAGGGTGGGATGTGCAGGCGTCGTTCCACCACAACCGCGACCCTCAGTTACACCTTTTCATTCAGATTGGATTGCGCCCTCCTCATTCACATTTTAGAATGCGCAGAATTCAAACACCATCAAGATAATGTTTAAAACCAAATGTCAACTTCACATCAACCACCAAAAAGAAGAAAACGATCAAACCAAGGATCAAAATGTTCATCGGTTGATCTTGTTCATCATATTTTGACAAGAACAGAAAAAGATGATTCATTAATCTCATCTCATAAAATCCAAAACCCTACATTGAAATCATTGTAAAACATTGTGGATGAGGTAGAACAATTCTTATTTTAAGGTATTATTTGGAATTCATTGATCCCAAATTGAATTATTAATGGCGTCATTTGTTCATTATTCTTCGTTGGAGAGGGTTTTTACCGGCGCTATGTCTATAGTTCTCCAACGGTTATCCAATCCATTTATCTAATGGTTTGATTACTATTTTAGAGATAAATAGGATCTATCTGCTCGTGAATGTTGATCAGTAATGAATATATTAATGAATCCATTATTTACACCCAGGTGTGTTTACATAACCATGTGTAACAGTTTATTAAATGAATTTATTTAAGGAATTTTTCACTCTGTGGTCCCACCACTGTTGGAAAATAGTTTTAATGAATGAATAATAAAACATTTAGTTAATATATTATCTTTCTATAAAAATTAAAAAAATTAACATTTTCATCTTACCCATACCGGTTGAAGTTAAGTTTCATGTACCTGAATCCCAGTGCTATGAATTCAACGTTTCCCTTTGATGTTTAATCCTAGCACCATTTCAAAGGATATAAATTCTCACCCATATGTTTACTGAACATAACATAAAAAGGTAAAAATATTTGTTTTGGGCTCTTAGGGCCTCAGAATCACATGTTGTCAATTTTTACAGTCTCATAATAATTCGATATAAATAAACTATATATACAGAATATTAATGACTTTAAATTCTACCAACCATAGGGATTTTATGCCCCAATATCCACAGTAAAGGCTAAGAAAACAAATGGGTGTACGGAGTAGGAATCTGAGCCTCCCTCTCCCATGTGCTCTCCTAGAGGTTCTCATGCTACCAACGAATGGGCACAAGAGGAATTGAACATCCATGAAGGACTTGATCTTGTAGATCCTATATCTCCGTTGGAAAGTCTTCAAATTTTGGCCCATATAAAATTTCCAGATCTCCCTAGTCAATGACGTGAAATGAATCATGCACGTATCTCTTCAGTTGTGACATGTACAAATCATCATGAACCCTATTCATTTGTGGGGTAAGGGCTTAGTTGTACACCACCTCTCTAACTCTACTAAGAATTTGGAAAGGTCCAATGAACCTCAGAGAGATCTTTCCACCCCAACCAAATCTATTCAAACCTCAATGAGGTGAGACCTATATGAATACATGGTCTCCCTCATCGAACTTCATGGGTATCTATCTTCTATCAGAATTTGGCCTTTTTCTTAATTCAGAAGTCTTCATCTGATCCTAGATGATCTGAACCTTCTCAGTGGTATCCAGTACCAACATTGGAGCCATAAGTGCTGTCTCCCCTAGATCAATCATATAGGTGATCTGTATGGTATAATGTACAATTCCTCAAACTGTGCCATGTCTACGGTAGTGTGAGAGATGTTGCTGTATGTGAACACCACCAAGTGAAGGTGATCCTCCCAACTATGAAAAAAATCATGGATTCAAGCATGGAGCATGTCCTCAAGCATCAGTATGGTATGCTACATCTAACCATCTATCTGAGGATGAAAGTCGGTGCTCAAATATAGTTGAGTCTCGAATTCCTCCTACAATCTTGTTGACAACTAGGATGTTAAATGAGAATCATGATCTGAGATTATCATCAATGGAATTCCATGAATCCATAAAATATCATGTACATAGAGGAATCCTAATCCATTTATTTATCCATGCTCTTTGATGGGTTTGATTTGGGTCGAATTGGTGTGTCTCTCAACGATCACCAACATAAAAATGCAGCCCCTGGACATACATGGTATCCTTGTCACAAAATCTATAGATATGCCAACCCACTTCAATTCTATAAAATCAAGTGGTTGTAATAATTTTGCTGGGACATGATGTTCGGCCTTCACTTGTTGACAAGAGATGGATTGTGAAATGAACTATGGCATTGCTTTCTTTATACCTGGACACCAATACATATGCAAGAGGTCATGTTACATCTTCAAAATACCATGATGTACCATCAAAGGGGATTTATGTAACTCCCTCAACAACTCCTCTCATAGTGTCACTGGTACCATGGTGATTCCTTTAAAATGGATGACATTATCCCCACCTTTAGAAAATCCTTCAGAGCCTATCCCGAGGATATCTGAGCACGTCGATTCTCACAATCAACATCCATAATATGTGACTCCATGAATCGATGATGTAGTGTAGGAGTGACTGTCATAGAATGGATATATGATGCTCCATTGGGATCCATGAAGGATAAATACCACACGGCTTGCAACTCTATCACCTCACTCAGAAACTGTTGACCAAACATCCTACTGAGTGTGTCTGCACCCACATTTTACTTCCCAGGAGTGTAGACTATCTCAAAGTCATAGATGTGTAAGAACTCTAGCCATTTTTGGTTTCTGTGGTTTATTTATTTCTTTGATAAGATATACCTGACACTCTTGTGATCATAGTATATAGTAAAACGTTCACCCATCAAGTAGTGTAACAACTTATTCAAAGAAAAATCTACTACTGCTAACTCAAGATCAGGGGTAGCTTAGTTCTGCTCATTTTGTCTCAACTATCATGAGCCGTTGGTGATCACCACTTGATCCTGTATTTGTACACATCCTAATCTAGTCTCTAATTCATTGTATTAGACTATATAACCAACACACTCTTATGGTATCCACTATATATGGGTAATTTTCAGTCTCCACCTCGTCTTATGGAAACTCTGCTGGTATCTCTCTGTCCACAAGAATGTCTATCCCTTATTTTTCAATGACGACAAGGGTGATGATACTCAAGAAAATTCAGGTAAAAATAGTTTCTAGGATCCATCCTATCCCAGTAAGCACTACACCACACTCACATTCATGGATAGCTCTCAAGAAGGCATTGCCTCTATCATTTATGGATCCACTGTAACTCCATCCTCCAAGATAACATGTTCCAGAAAGTGGAACGACCATACCATGATCTAGAACATCGAGATATTACCATAAAACTAATTCTCTCATAGTGTATCCATAACTATCTGATGATGAGTGGTCTGCTCCTCCTCTGACGCTTAGTACCCCAAGATGTCGTGCATGAAGTCTACCATGAAGCGATCGATGTGTGGCCTGAATATTTGGTTCATTTGTCCCTTGAACACTACATTGTCATTGGTAATACCAAAATTAATCACCAAGAACTCATATTTGACATATCAACATCTGAAGTCCTTCTCTGGTACATTCTCATCATGTACCCTGAGGTAATGATAGCCTGATCTAAGGTTTATCTTCGAAAACCACCGAGGACCTTTCAGCTGATCGAGGAGATCGTCAATCATCAATAGTGTATAATTATTCTTCAATATCACCTGGTTCATGTTCTGATAGTCCACAAAATTATTCAAAATCATGCCTTCCTTCTTGACAAACAAAATCAGGGCTACCCTTAGAGAAACACTAGGCATTATGAACCCCTTCATCTGCAAGTCCTCAAGATGTATCCTCAACTCAGGAAGCTCTGTGAAAGCTATCAAATATACTGGTGTTCATAATGGTGATGTATTAGGGTATTGGTAGATGTAGAATTCTACCTCTCTGCGAGGAGGTAGTCCTAGAACATCCTCAAAAATGAAATCATCATAATGATCAAACACTACAGGATATCGAGGAAGGTCGCGATTGCGTGTAATGCAATCCAAGTTAGGGTTGCGTGTTGTGAAAGAATCCTTCGTTGTTTCATAAAACAGAATTCAACCATATTTCATTTATACATTGAATATATATATATATATACTCAATGTTGAGTAGAATAACTATTATCAAAATTGTGTGTAACACGATCCAAGAATAGTGTTGCGTATACTACAAGCTAATACGGTGTTGCACATAGCGAAAGGTAATCTTGATGTAGAATACAACACAAGATATTAATGAAATTAGAAGAATATTTTTCATAAAATCTTGGGGCGTTACATTCTACCCCCCTTAAAATGAATTTTTCCTTCGAAATTCGTTGGGGATATAAATGGTTTACTATTTGAAAGTTTCTTTAATAGAAACCCACATCGTAAAAAGGAATACCAAAACCAATATTTAAAAACAAAAGTATGAAACGTAACGGTTACCCAAATAAACTAATCACTGGGTTTCCACATAGGTTAAAATATGGATATGGAAGAGAAATCTAACCATCATGTTCTGATGGAGAGTGGTAGAGAATATGGCTATGGAAAAGCCACCAATCACAAATCCATAAATTTGTGATGATCTAAGGTACCATCTGATTCATCAGATATAAGAGCACTAGGACAACATTTTTGGTTTTCAAGATCATTTCCCTAAAGATGATGAAATTGGAATTAAAAGAAATAATTTCGTGATTTTGGTATAGTCTCACTGTTTGTCGTTCTATGGACAATTTACACTTCATCTCTTAAAGAAATGAAGTTGAATTTTTCATTCGTGATGTGTTAGCAGATCATGTGATAGAATGATGGTTCATTCCATCTGTCTCAAACAAAAGGTTAGAAAAGTTACAAAAAATACATAAGTCCATCTATAGTGAGATTCATCATATAGGGTTCCTAAAATGGACTTATACTTCATATATCATACTGCGTAATATAATAAAACTAGTTTCTAATAAACAAGGACTTCCTGTAGGTCAGTGGTAGGCGATAAAGGCCAGTCGCACTTCGGTTGTGGGTTTGATTCCCACAGCCTTGTCCGACGCGATGGGCGGTCGCACGTCCTGCAGGTTGTCCTTTTTCTAAAACTATATTACTATAACATCCCATCAATAATATCGAAAAAGCTTCTATCCTTAAACAATACTAACTTATGTCCAACATAATCCATTCCAATATTTAGGCTTATCCGTAATACTGCAGTCCACTCTCATAATATAGTGAAAATGATTACCAGAGATTTAATACCATCGTTGATCCCCATATATCATAAGATATGTCTTGTTGGTCACATTCCAAACATTCAAAGGCCTTAATCATTTATTCTATTGAAAAATGAATACCCATTGAACCATAATGAAAACTTGAATGAAGTTAAAAGTTAACACTTTTCACATACCAAAATCCTCAAAATTCTATATACTCAAACCATGATATCACTTAGTCCTTATATCAATAATGAGCTCATGAATACTGTCAAACATTTCATTTTATTCCTTATCCCTTCATTATGCGCATATCATCTTATTTCCAAAAATATCTCAATCACTTTGAAGACCACATTAGACAATACATAAATATTCCCATACTCTATGATACAACATTATTTTGGAATCCCATTACATAAAAATTTAATCATTCCACCACATCGTTGAGATATTCAACATCGCCAATAGTGATCGCATGTGACTTCCCTTTTTCCTTTTCCATAAGCGGTTGTTCATGTCAATCATCACTAACCCTTGGATTAGGGCATTTATTAGCATAATGCCCCATTTCCTTGCACTTGAAACATTGAAGTGTAGTAGGTTCATTCTGTGTATCCCTTCCTTTGTTTGCATCATTAGACATCTTCTTCCCATCATTGCGGCATTCAAATTCCCGATGACCTTCCTTTCCACATTTGAAACATTTACTTGTCTCTTTAAGACAATCTCCACCATGCTTCTTTCCACACTTTGAGCATAAGGAAACATTCATCTTCTTTTCACCATTATTCTGAGATTTCTCCTTGAACTCCATCTTTCGTTTCTTGTCAAAACCATGAGATGGATATGTAACACCAACTTCCATTTCCACCTTGATAGCACAACGCACAATTTCTTCATAGCTATTGAAGTCTCTTATAGATAATTCCCTTCGAAGACTTGGTTTTAAGCCACTGAAAAATCGATCAACTTTACTTTCAGGTTGGATGATAATGCCAGATGCATACCTTGCAAGTCTTGTAAAATTCACTTCGTATATACCAACTGATTCATCATCCTTTTGCTTTAGTTCAAGAAACTCCTTCTCCATCTTTGTTCAAAGAATATGAGGGAAGTACTTATTGAAAAATAAGTTCTTGAACTCGTCCCATTCCATGGACTCAATTTCATCTCTTTGCCTCGTATTCTTGATAAGATTCCACCATTGATCAGCTTTACCTTCCAAACGATATACTGCTAAGATGACTTTATCATGTTCAGAACATTGAAGAACTGAAAATATCTTTTCAGTGGTACTGATCCATTGTTCAGCAACAAGTGGATCAGAAGACCCACTGAAAGAAGGTGGACGTTGCCTCATGAAGGACTCAATAGAATATTGTTCCCTTCTCTGCTCATTTGGAAGTCCAGAATGATTCATAGCTTGTCTAAGTATAGCAATAAGATTTTGCACTCCATCTCCCATAACATTTGTTTGTTCAGGAAGAAAATCATTGCATTGTCCATTGCATTGATCAACACGGTTCCTTCAGGTTCCAGCCATCATCTAAAACCCCAAAAGAATAGTGTGAGAGGCAAAAATCATGATAGGGAAAACAACATATTAAAGGGGGAGTACCCTCAATATCTAACATCTTAGGTTAAATTCTAAGATCGTTAGCGCAATTCTAGGACTATAACCTATACGCATACATAACCTTAGAGACATCCCTAGACATACCTTAGAAATATCTATAGGGACCTCACTAAATTTCTCGCATCCTAGTTTCTAAAGGTTGACTAAACCTTTCCTCTGATACCAACTGTAGATACCCGAAGCCTGACGTACATGGACATTACATTACATTTGCGGAATACTTAGTACATAACAAAAACACACACATAAGGATCATAACAGTTTAGTGTCTTTGGAAACACGGAATATAATCTTCTAATCCTGGTGAAAGATCTTCAACATCTCCCATAAAGATCTTCCTTTTTTTATACCTAAAACCTTTCTTTATATCCTTAGGTCCGATTTGCTTTGTAAGTGTCTGAACCTCCTCTTCTTTAAAGCGCCTCTTTGAGACATCCTCTTAGGGCACTAAAATTGGTCTTTGAGGAAGACCAGAACCTCTAGGATGTTTCTAGGGAAGTGGAGAAGAGAATTTGGCAGGGGTTGGCTGAGCATGACGGCTCAATGTTGTGTGAGGAAGAGAGGGAGGAGGTGCCCTTTTATAAGGGAGGAGAGGGGCACCTTTGGAATAACTGAAAATATTATTTTATTATAAAGTCAAGTTCGGTTATAAATAGCTCAAAATTGATTTATTTAGAGGATAAGGTGGGGATGGGTCGAAATCCTCTCATAAAAAAGGATTTAGACAAGTTTAGGTTATTATTTTAACCTTATCAATTAGATTTAACTCTATGTTAAATAATTTAACTTTTACCGTGTCTTTTTTGTTTTCTTACACTATATTGTTAATAAACTTACTATATCAAGCCAAATGAACCCCAAGTTGTTTAATATTAATATATATAATCTTATCTAAGTCATTTGGCCGAACTTTAGATTTTTAGGAATAAAATAACAATTAATAATATAATATTTGTTTTAAAAACTATTTTATGTCAATGTTGACACTATTAGGTACATGATTTTTATGAAATTCATAATAGAATGATAAGTTCTAAAAAAGATACTTAAATCAACAATAACATGTCATATTAACCTCTAAAATTATTGTAAGTCATAAAATGTCTCAAATTACATTTATTTGTGCATTTATAACATCAATTATGTCAATATTTCATTAATAAGACAATTACTGCATCATCTTTGTGTCATAATAAATGATAATTATTTAATCTATAAAAATTAAAAATAAATTCCTATGATGTAGATAATTGTATTAGCTTTCTGTAGACTATTCATGTTCGAAGTTTCAAGAAGTTTATCACTAGATTAAAATTATTATACTTATAAGATTTAAGAAAGTGACTTGTTGTCACATTCTTTGGTTTTAATAATAATTAAATTATTTTCATGGACAAAAGTCGATAAAATGAATCTAATCCGACCCTTAGGTTATATGGGTCTACTTTTAGTCATCCAATATTATTTTTCCAAGTGTTAGGGTAATTTTATAATCTTCTATTTACCCTTAATTACCCGATTTACCTTTAACTATAGTAAATAAAATTTACCGTAGTTACTATTTACAATGCCCAAAAATAAAAAGTAGTTTTTTAACATAATTTGGACCCACTGATTCCAAATATGGAATCCATTTTTCCAAATTCAATACACCAAAGATGCAGAAATTAAATTAAAATTAATCTCGTTGTCGAACGAAAACGGGTTTTTCTTTAAAACATTGCAAAAGATTTAATTGATTTAACCTACGAATTCAAGGTAAAATCAATGATAATGACATAAATTATATTAAATGATAAAAATATATTCTATTTATACTTTAAAACCATTAAATATTATAATTTAACCACATAAGATATTACGATGAAAAAAGTTGTTTTTAATTAAAATATAGCGTGTTTTTACTATTCATTAAAATATGAAAGTTATCGGAAAAATATCAAAACTTTATCTAATGTAAATTATTATATCCTGATTCAAAAGAAGAATTTTATTTTGTAAAATTGAACTTATAAACATGTCAAAATCTAGATTTAAAGTGGGTGCGCCATCAAAAGGCGGCAAAACTGCATTTTTTTAAAAATACTTATTTTACCCGAAAATTTTATTTTGTTCTTATACCATGTTCTAGAAAATGTGTAACATGAATAATAATGTCATAAAATTCAAAATTTAGTTAACACTATTCATAACGGCTAGTTCATGACAATATTATAATAATATATCGTTGTTTATTAAAACCCAGTATTGCGTACAACACACGCTATCGAGGAAGGTCGTGATTGTGTGTAATGCAAGCCAAGTTAGGGTTGCGTGTTGTGAAAGAATCCTTCGTTGTTTCGTATAACAAAATCCAACCATATTTCATTTATACATTGAATATATATATATATATACTCAATGTTGCGTAGAATAACTATTATCAAAATTGTGTGTAACACGATCCCAGAATAGTGTTTTGTATACTGCAAGCAAATACGGTGTTGCGTATAGAGCAAGGTAATCTTGATGTAGAATACAACACAAGACATTAATGAAAATAAAAGAATATTTTTCATAAACTCTCGGGGTGTTACAGATAGGTTGTACCTTCCTCCAGGAAAATCCATTCATAGATGAAAAGGTTTCCTTATCAACAATGAAGTAAAAACTTGTCCCATTCTTGTGGACACACCACACTTTGTGCCACATGCAGTTGATCTGAGTAGGGACAATGGATAACCATTACATACACCATAAGATGTCGTAAGGAATCAGCGCCGCTACTATGAGATCCCAACCTAATCTCTCACCTCCTAGAGTAAGCGTACAATACTATAACTAGTGTTTAATCATTCAATTCCCAACCAATGGAGTCTATAGCCATAAGGATATAGAAAATGGCTCCACCAGATTCTTCTATATCTGAAAGAGAGACATGGAAATGACCGAGTGACTAGAACCGTTGGGTATATGAATTGTAGCTAGGGTGGAGTAGATAAAGATCATATCTTGAATCATCTCTCGAGAACCATGGTCATTGGCCTTAGCTTCTTGATGCTAAGATTTTCTTTTTCCACTTAATACCAATGTTTGGAGTGGACCACCTTGAGGTGGTGGTGGAAGAACCTCAAATCGCTGCCCACCACCTACTGCAGGCCCAGTTCTTATGCCATGTCTGCCACCCTTTGGACGCCCCCACTCAAATCATTGCCTTTACCTAATTGGTCCCCCACCTATCTACTGATCATCTATGTTGGGGGTCCAGAAATCATGATACATGTGACCCTACTCACTACACAAGTAGCATAGTCTTCTCCTCTACTGACCTCCTCTATCCCGTGAGATATGAAGCTTCGACCTCACATCATTGGGACCTCCTCTAGAATATCTACCCTATTTGTCCTCTATCTCGTCCACCTACTATCTACAATATATTACTTGGCTATGTGTCTTCTGGTGGTGGCTCTCTTGTTCAGTTCTTTCTCAACTTGGAATCTCACCACCATAAGTGATCACTCTAGCACTCCTACCTGCATTGGTTTGTTGAGAGATATCAGCAAATCTCTAATATCCCATCCGAGACCCTTATCAATAGTATTGGACCTGAAGAAAGGGTATCGTACCATGTCGGTGGAGTATCCGGAGATTTCTGTGAATCTCTCTGTGTACTATGCTACAAATTTGTTTCCCTAATGTAAGTGAAGAAGCTCCTGAATATGCATAGAGGGTAGATTCGCTGGAAAAAAATCCTCCCTAAAGAGGCCCTTGATGTCCAACCTAGTGTGGATATCATCATAATGAAACTAGAGTGTCAGGTTCTAAAATCTCCCTATTGGGTCCTAGAAGAGACTAGTATCTAAGATCATAATCTCGTCTGTTGGTGTCCAAACTAGGAGGAAAACTCTAGCCACAACCTCCAGCCAGTCTTCATCCATCCACCGATCCATATTTGATCAAAACCATGGAGTCATCTAAAATTGGAACTCATGCATCCAAATATTTCAGCATGCACAGTCCGCTGGTTGGGCTGGTGGAAACCGCTTCTCTAATGGTGTTGTTGTTTCTGGTAAACCACCTAAAGGAGGTATCATGGTAAGAGAACCATGCACCGATGCCTCGTCGCTTGGTGGGCTGTCATCATGATCACTCAATGCGATCATTGTTGTCTATCTATTTGAAGTCATCCAGTAAATAAAAACATGGGACACAGTAAATATATTATACCTAGTAAGATGACTCCAAGAGGTTCAATAGAAAAACATTTCCAAAACACATGGAACTGCTGTTTTCGTGTACAGAGTCAGGAAAACTGAGTTCACGGACCTGGGATATGGATATGTCGGCCTCCGCACCAACACTAAACTCCACGGACTGAAATTCAAACTCAATAAACTTAACGCTATTACCCCATTAAAAACATAGACCTAGAGTTCTTCTGGTTGAGCTAACCATCATGAATAACACATTTTCACAACACTTCCCCCAGGGTTCATACCTTGACAAACCCAAAACCACCTTACATAGGCCAGTGGTTTGTGACCAGCTTCGGAAAGGCAAATCCATAAAATCAAAAGGCATTGCCTTCAAACCTGCAAACACATAGACCATAAATATAACAAGAGGAAATAACATGGTATAAAATCTGAACGTAAATGATTGAACTAAATAAGAATTGGAATGTATACAACCCCAACCTAAAGAAAGTACAGATAAAAGGAAATACATCTCTTGAGGTCATCTTCCAAGGATCCTATTTGAAGGGTAGGTACATCTCATCACCTCATCTCTCCATGTCAATCAGCCACCTCTGTAGACCATATAATCCCAGATCCCAAATCCCAGTCAGTGCTGTCAATCATTATCACATGACACAACAAGGTGCGGGTGTAACCAATGTAGGCAGTGAGTATACAATACCCAGTAGGGACCCTAAGACCTAGTATGGTATCCTAGAATTCCACAATGGAAAACCTAGAAAGCATGATATCAATCAGAATCACAAATTAAAATACATCTCACACCAGGCATATAACTTGAAAAACAAAAATAATAATGATTAGTCATCAATCTGAATCATCGTATATTGTTGAGAAGTTCCACTAATGTACCATGAAGAAGTCATTCTATTACTGATCCACACCGGGTCATATGTCACTGATCCACAAAGGGTTGTAAGTCATCGATGCACACATGGTCATATGTAGTCGATCCACATAGGGTCATATTTTATCTATCCAAAAAAGGTCATAATTCATTGATCCACATAGTGTTGTAATTCAATGATCCACGACGGTCAGTTCAAAGGCTGGTCCTCACCAGGTCGCGCTACTGAATATCCACACAAGGTTGCTCATATGGAGATCCGAAAAGGGTCTCTCTTCACATGACAACCATCCATAGGATTCATGGAATTGGTGTTCTTGAGTTCGGTTGATTCTGATCCTCAATCCATCGTTCGTACCTCAACTACCATAATGTCCCACAAATATATAACCTGAAGAACCTCTATGTCATAAATGTTCCGACACAATAGACGACACATCAATCGGACGCATGGTCTTTATGATATTTAAGTTTTACTACAGAGGGCCCGGTTTGTTTCGAGTTCAATCCAACCTGACCATAATTCAATTTTTTCTTCAAAAATCAAGTGGAGTATCTCCCAAGCACCCCCTAGTCCGAAGGGTTCCAGCGACACACATGGTTCATCAAAAGGACATACGGTTTATATGTTATTTCCCATTAATGAAAACTAGTTCAAATTGGGTCTAGGTCTTGTCTGACCCGATCAGACCAACACGACCAGACTCGATTTGGGCTGAACCGAGTCCGACCTAGTCTAGGCTGACCCGAGTCGGACCCGGAAGCACCCCGTCTGGCCCCCTAGGCCACATGACTGGACCATCCAACCTGGTTGTCTACGGCCTGCAAATAAGTTGGATGGCGTGGCCTTCCATCTGGGCTCGGACACCAAACTAGGTGGGGTCCATTACCCCGAGCTGATAGGTTTTATAGACCGGTCTTGGGAAGGTCCCATGGACACGGGTCCCCCACCACCACACCCATAGCTGTATCGCACTGCTTTCCATCAATGTCCTATTACTTGGTCACCTACAATACAACGAACCAAACCCAAGATAAGTGGATTGTTCGAGGCATTTTCAGATATTCTGTCACCTTCCGCAATAGCATTTTAGTATGGAATGAATTCAAACATCATCAAGATAACATTTAAGACCATATTTCAACCCCGAATTAACCATCTACAAAAAGAAAATGAATGAATTGTAGATCACCCCATTAGTCAGTTGATCCTAATTCGATATATTTTTACAATAACAGAAAAATTTGATTTATAAATCTATTTTAATAAAATGGAAACCATTTCCTTGAACTCATTAGAAATTTCTCTGGATGAGGGATATGAATGTATATTCGAAGGTGTTCTTCGGCATTTTTTGATCCTGGATAGAATTGTTAATGGCATCATTCACTCCTCGTTCATCATTAGAGAGGTTTTCTGTCAGCTCTTCATTAAGATTTCTTCTACAGTTGTCCAATACATTTATCCAACAGTTTTATTTCCTTTTTATAGTTAAAGTGTATAACTCTCGGTGCAGAAATGTTGTTCATTAATGAATTAATTAATGAATCCACTAATTAAGTGAAGGTACGGTTACACCACCAGGTGTAACAAGTTATTAAATGAATCCATTTGACGACATGTTAAAAATGAGGTCCCAGCACCATCTACCATTGGTTTTAATGATATAAGAAAATATCTTTTATTTTTTTTTCTTATTTTTCTGAAAATTCCAGAAATTGGAATTTTTGTCTGACCCTTTCTAGTCAATGTTAAGATTCTCCTAAGAGAATCCCTATAATATGAATTCAATGGTTCCCTTCGATTTTTAATCCGAGCACAAGTTCAAATGATAAAAATTCCCACCTATACATTTACTGAATATACCTTATAATAGTTGAAATTTCCATTCTGGGCCCTCTGCTCCTCATAATCACATGTCTTCAATGTTCGCAGTATTGTAATAATTCCATATAATTAAAATATATATATGGAATTTATGGGTCTTTACAGTCAAGGAATCTAGAACTAGTATTATTTGTAAGATATTATTCTTCTCTGTAACCACCAATAGAGTGGTCGGGGATGCCACATTTCTCTTTGAAAATCATTCCCATCTGGTATGTTTTCCCATAGGAGTTGGTGGAGATGGAATATTTTTTTTATTATATTGTATCCTAGGAGGTAATGGTGAATAGAATGTGGTTCCATATATTATGAAGGGTTGTATTATAATTGTGATGCAGATAACTATACTCAAATTGTTTGGATTCTATGCTAGGAACCATCTAAGGATGTAAGGATCATAACTTCATCTAGAATTTTTGGGGCTATAGGGCATTGGTGAAGAGTGATTTTTTTCCTTGGAAAACATTTTGTTTATACACATCCATGTATTGATTATTTGGAAAAAAATCAGTGGATCTATTCCATTATTTAATGAATAGTCTGGGATTCTCCAAATGAAAGATTGTGTTTCTGTGAATTTTTCAAATTAGAATATTAGGGAAAATAGATTTTTGTGGAATTTATTATGGATTCTCACTAGCATGATTTTGTTAAAATTAGTGTTGGTGGAATAATGAATTTTTTTATTGTAAATTTATACATGTTGAAAAGATGGTGAGGGAGTGAAATTGTGGATCCTTCATAAATTATTTCCACTACTGATACTTTCATGGTTCTTAGGTGGAATTCCACACCATTTCAGTGGTTTCAAGAACAGAGGTGGTGTGACATACTCAACTGTATCTACACCGTATTTATGGGGATTCATTTATGTAAACAATATATGGTATTTGGTATACTCAGGGAATGGCTTCAATTGGTGGAATAATAGGAAATATAATAGATGTACATGGATTGGATTGAATTGGTGCCCCTACAAAGCATAATGGAAATGGAATTTATTCATATGAATCCATCATTCTCATTCAAAGGGGTCTTTTAGACCACACCCCCATATTGGTGCATTTGAACAATTTTGAAATAAAGAGTATGAATCATTCCAACTCAAGGAAGTGGATGTGGGTATAGTTATTTGGAAAATTGTTAAAAAATTTAAGGGACTAACCATATTTGACTTTTATATGGATATGACTAACACATTTCACAAAACTCTTAAGGAAAGAAATTATTGGATGGATGGTAGGATGAGTACTAAGGGTAAACATCCAAAAGGGTACCAATGAATACATGCTGAGTCTATAGGTGAAGTGTCAGAAAAATTGGGAAGATTACATGTTTTAAAATCTGTTGAAAATACAAATTTTAACTGAATTAATTATATAGATGGAAAGAGGTTTAATGGATGAATCAAGAAAATATTTTGATCATGGATGGTGGCACAAGAATTCCATTTTTAATAATTGTGTCAAGAATAAGAAGGTGGTCATGAAAATAAACACAAAATAGATGATGGATCTTATTAAAAGGGCTCAATGTGGTTATTAAAATGGATCTTGATCACATTGTGGGGTTTTGGGAAGGAGGTGTCCTTCCAAATGGTGGTGGATCATGTGGGGAGGGTAGGGAGGATAATTTTATAAACTAAATTATGCGACTGGTGGAAAATAAAAATTATTATATGTTTGTAATAGTACTGGATGAGGGGTTATAAAAGGTGGAATTTTGAATAATGAGCATAGAGGGAGAGCATATCCTATATGGATTACAGAGGAAATTTTTATGAATTTATGGGAGATAATTATGGGTTTCATACGAAAATATTTTTGGAACTTCTTCATAGATTCAGTTCTCTAATAAGATGTTCGTGCTTGAAGGTGGTGTATATCCCAAATATAATGTACCCTAATACTCTAAACCATTATGGGAACATATTCTTCTACACCTTCACTAATTAAATTATTTGATTCCTTATCAATAGAAGTCTCAACTACGTCATTCTTATGGTGGTCTCGGTAGAGAAATATTTTATTTTTGAAAGGGAAGAGCATGAAATGTTTTATAGGAATAAGATATTAGATGATGGATTATATCAACTATAAAACCCTTGGATCTCACTTAATGATTAAAGTGGTCATAGAAAATGCATGTGATTTGCATGAATTGAGCATCATTGAAAGAATCTAGTGGAGGTTTGGTTTCCTGGAATTTAATTATGATCGTTACTTTATATGAATTATATAACAATGGATTACTATTAATATGATGTTAGGGGTATTTGGTTTCAAAAAATTTGTTATAAGTTATTTAAATGTGGATCAAATTTCACACTACCAATTCAACCATACATAGGAAGCCCTTACAGGGAACATCCATCATGGTTTAGAAGAGGGGAAGATTTTTCCATTGAGCAATAGGTCGTGAAATAGTTTGGTTAATCATATTATGTTTGTTGATGGTTTGATATTCTTAAATAATTGATGTTATAAATTTATCAGGATGATAAATGAAATAATGGGGAAAATTATAAATGGTATCGCCAAATAATCAATTCAAAAAAGAATAGTGTGTTTATCTTAAGAAAATACCCTAACGACCAGAGTAGTGGAATCCTTGTAAAATATGTATTAAAAGGTGATACCTAACTATTGTGTATCTGGGAGCTACCATTTAATTTGAATTAATATAAATTTAATTATTTTAATACATCATCTCCCTAATACCAGGAACGATATAGAACATTTTAAATGTTTCTCACTCATTTTTTTGGTGGATTACTTTGGTAAATATGGTTCTAAAATATATATATATCGATGTGTTATCAATTTCATTGAAAAAAGGGAACATTAAATAGGGTTGAAGAAATGATGATAGTATTCTTATGGGAATCTATTCATTCTAGGATGTGTGGTTGAGTGCCTTCGAAAAGGATGGCTCGACTATTAGTTGATGTTGAAACAAAATTTTCGAATAATATTTATATGTTACCCTAATTTTCTCAAGATCTATTGAAATTAATTTCATGTAATCTTACTACTTTTTAGTATATATTATTTTTGGTTTTACATTGGGTGTTCTTGTGTAATATTTTTAAATTATTAGATGTTTTTTGGAATGTTCCTGGGTGTCACACTATCTTCCCATACCATGATCGCAGCCCCCTACTAGCCTTGAAACCCCAAGAAGAAAGGCATTAAATATTTGGAACATCGTTTTCCAAATCATTGATCCCATTACTATTAAACATGATAAACCCTTTCATAAGGAACAAAATTAGGGGAATTTTTGGGTTAAATTAGGCATCCCGAGTAGAATATCATGTGGTAATATTTTTAATCCCCCAAAAATTCATTAAAATACATCTTTGAACCACTTTCTTATTTCTCCAAACAATCTATATATACAAAAAACAGATTTCTATAGTTTCTGGAGGTTCCCAGATGAACTCTGATTCATTACAAGCTTTGTTCCAATTCAATATATTTTAGTAATGAATATATACACCTCTCCCTATAAGATATTATTATCATGATTAGTTTCTCCTATCTCTTGTATCATTCACTAATCCATTTAATGAATATTTTTACCCATTTGTTGTGTACCAAGATTAATGTTTCTATAGGTCTAATTTTGTTCTTCATTGATATATTTTATTATTCTAGATCTTATCCTTTATCATTATATTATAGTTTTTTCTTCAATTTTGGGATTTCCATTAGCGAGTATAGGTTTTCAATCATGGGGTGGGTGGTAAAAATTATAAATTCAATAGACTTAATTGAATTACACTTATGTCATTAAGAAAAATAAATTTTCATGATTGATAAAATTCATTGATTGTTTTGTTAATTTAATTAAATTTTCATGTGATAATGAGTTAAGATAATTATAGGGAATTGAAATTGAGGGAATGAGATTAATTAATTGGTTACTTTATTAATGAAATATTGTGATTGGGATATTGATTAGAAATGTTGATTTTGAAATTTTAAATTAATGTGATATAAATTAATTTAAAAAAGGTATTATGATATGGAATATTTGACCATAATGGTATTAATGGGATATATGAATTTAATGTTAAAAAAATGTTAGTGGTGAGTTTCACATTATTTTTTAATTTTATTAAATATTGGATGATTATTTGTTTTGAAAAATTACTCTTTTAGGATGATATGAAATATTTGTATAGGGATTAATGTTTTTTAATAGTGATTGATGTGATATATGTGTTTGGCATAAGAACTACTACATCTAAATACCATAGTGATAAATTGATAAACGTGTCTGGGACATGGAGTACCACATAAAAATACAATAGTGTTTAACAAATAAATGACTGATGGACTCATACTATAACATCAAAATTAAATAATGATAAATTAATAAATTATAATTGGACATGGATTGATGATTCAAAATAAAATAGTAATAATTTCAGAAATGTGATTTAGTAAAGGACTGATCCTTCAAAAGTTCATAGTGATAAATTGAAATATCTGTGAGGGACATGGAATATTTCTTTTAATGACCTTATTGATAATAAAATAAATGATAGTGGGATATAGATTTCTACTTCCAAATCCAAATTTTGTGATTGTTTGGTATAATAATTTTGGAATAATTATTGGTTATTCAAATATACTTGCGGTGTTTGACGTGGAATTCAATTCCCAAAATGTCTACATTACACTATGGTTACAATTTCATGCAATATGAATAAAATGAAATGATAATTGATAATCATGGTATTGTGACACTTGAAATCCCTTGGAGATAGTTCAGAAATTGGAATAGGCCAAATTAGGTAGTCAAGGATAATGTGACCTTAATAACCTGGGGGTTTACATGGATAAATAAATAATAACTGTATATGTGTAAAATTATTCAATTATTCATTGTATTTTATCCTTACTAAAACATCATACATGATTACTGAATGCATATTGTTTTGTAAACTATTATTAGTGTTCTACTGGGTTGTACTCACACCCTATTATTGATGGATGATCATTACACAAATTGTTTTCAAAATTTTCAGATAAAATAAGGATAAGAGTCATATGGTAGATGCCTGATTTTGGAAATAGCTAGGATGACTAATGAATACATCATTCAGAACCTAGTTGGGCTTTTTTCGAGGTCATAATTGTTTTTCAATTTTAAAATATTGACAGTAGAAAAATATCTAGCAGGAAATATATAGTCCTCAATTTCTGATATTTTATTACCTTTTTTTGTCATCATGTGAAACTAGTTTATATTGGTTAATAGTTATATAATTTGGTTGTTCTAATTTACTTCTATTTTTTACTACATTTATAGAGAGGTTACCATATCCCAAATATAGAAATTATACCCTCACTACTATTTAGTATCCTATGGCATATGGGAGGCATGACAGAGGTCATCTGACAGACATGCATAGGGAACCATGGTGTGAAACCTAAGTTGGGATGTAATTTAGTGGAATCAAATGAGTTTTATTTTCTTCTCTTCCCTTTTGTATTGCTCTTTAGGAGAAGTATACAGGATAATAGGATAATTCGGGCCTTTATTACTAGCTCATCTGTGGGATGAGCTGACCCATATAAAAGGGTAAACTACAATTACTCAATGTGTTGTAGTTTTTATTGATAATTGATATTATAGTTGAAATTTTTTTGACTTCCAGTGATTCCCTAGTTGCAAGATGTGCATATTATTGTTTATTTTTTCTGATATTTGACTTTAATTTTATAATGGTACCAGATTTCAGTATGCCTAAATCAATATATAATCTCAAAAATATTTCTTTGGTTTGTATCATGTCGGGAATACCTGGGAAATCATGTTTTGGGTAACATTTTTAAAACCGATTTTTATCAATGCTTTTGTAGTTGAAATGAAATTGGTTCCTAATATGAGTTAAATGTTATAAAATAATGAATATGTCGAATAAATTGAATTCTAATGAGAAAGAGAAATTTGATAATGTGTTACTTTGTTAATAACCATGACCTAGAGGTAGGATGGTTGTTGGTGGTGGAGACGCCTCTATTATGACCATGTCCTAGATTTTGGGGGAATGATTTATGTTGGATTCTATGAAACGCTATTGCTAAATGTGTAAGTATTGTTTAATGTTTCCTATGATGTCTCTTTTATTTGAGAAACTTACCTCTCTGATAACAATTACTTAGATAATGATAGGAGGTTTTGGATGGAAATAATCTTATAATAGTGGAACCTATGGATCCATAGTGTGAGGTGAGAAAGTCATAAAACATTTCTGAGAAAAATTGTATCGATGTATAAAATTAAGGGAATGATACACTTGATGTTTTGTGAAAATTATATCTACTATTCCACTCAAGATTCAATTACCCCACCCTATGACATTTATCTGAGAGGGTAGAACTGAGTTAGTCGTGTTCTGGACTGATTCTATCCACAATATACATGACCACTTATAGAGTCTTTTAATAAGAGATTCAAATTGGTTTCTTACAAGAAATGTGGTTAACGAAAAATTTTAATGGGGCATCCATACATTGGATATACATCATGAAAATATGGAATTAATGAAAATTCTCGAGTAGCTGTTGCATCACTTTTACTCTGAGACACTCTTCATGGAGAGACAATATGAGTTTATGAGGGTAAAATAAGGGAATAGATTCATGATGGACTGTTCTGGACACTTTATAAACTTGTAGTTCATTATTCTAGAATTTGAAGTATTCAAAGGGAAAACAATATAAAATTATCATTTTGTTTTTAAATAAGAAATTATTTACCTTGTCAATATTGTTAGGATAAAAAAGTTTTCATAGGTAGTTAGTGTGGCATTCATTATAGAGGGGAACCTGAATTAGACTTTCAGTAGATTTCATGTGGTTTGGGATTCATGATCATGAGATATGGCATTAGAGATCCTGATGAATCATTATTATAGCATTTTCTAGGGAATTGGTAGTTGGAATAGACAAGGGAAATGATCAGATATATAGGAAATTACCCAGGTGATATGTCACCATTGTATTAGGTCAAGTCACCTTCATAGACAGTACCACCAGCCAACATTATATTTCTGATCTTTTGGTAGGATGGGACACCTAAATAGGTCCTTTAGTAACACATGATTTTCATTTAGTGATGTATTAGATAGTAATAACAATATTTCATGATAGGGATGTTCTACACGTTATCAATGTGAAAGATTGAGGTTTACTAGAAATGGGGGAAAATGATGTAGATGTTGTGTTTATGGGAATGAGTGACTATATTATAAAAGTGTAAAAACTCAAGGGACTCAGACCGAATAATAGAGAATAGGGATAATACATTTTCATATACTAAGCCTACACTGGAGAATAATGAGGCTGGGCTTTCTATAGTTAGAGGTAATATTATTTTAAATTATACACTAGAGAGTGATTTATTTGATAAATTTTCCTCTCATTATTTTATATCATCATAGAATTTGATTTTTTCATTCCTCATGATAGAGTTAATGATATACTTTTTGATGATAGTGACACCATTGGGTTTATGATCGAGAGATGTCATTTTAGGAAATGGTTGTTCTCTCAAGGTTCGAGAGTACCATTTTAGTTTGGATATTCACATACTTTACACATTAGGATTTGAAATAAATATGGGTATTTAATCATTAGTAGTATAAGAGACTGAATTTATTTTTACCTTTGGGGGGTGAATTTTACTTCTTCTAGTCGTGAAAAAAAATATTCTCTGTGGGGTGTTGGATATCCAAGTTGGATGGGCATTGCCAATTCGTCTTCAACTAGGAGAGCTGACCCCCAAGGTAAAAGTCTATCGCTAGATGATGGTTGTTTAAATGAGTAATTCCTTCCACCCATAGTTGATTTATTTCATGATTTATTTCAAAAATACATATCTAGGATGAAACCTAATAGTTATGTTGAATTTGTACTTGAGTTCGTTTATAAGGCTGAGCTAGTTTCTACTCCACCATATAGAATGGAACAAATAGTGATTCAAGAGCTACCGAATCACTTGGAAGTGTTAATTGATAAGGGTTTTATCCATTAAAGAACATCTCCATAGAGTTATTCATTCTTCTTTTCCATGAATTATGCCAGAAATCTATGATTGGGGGATGATTATTGTAATTTTAATTCGATTTCTAGGAATAAACAATATCCTCTTCCACGTATTGAAAATTACATTGATGAGTTGAAGGGTTCTTCTGTCATAAATATGATTTACTATAGATAAGGTTATTATTAGGTGAGAGTTCTAGAATATGATATTCCTTAGAATTATTTCATAAGAAAAAAATTTCTTTTTGTGTTATTTTTGTCATTTGAGATGATGAGCACATCATCAGAGTTTATATCCTCGATGAAAAAAATAATAAACCTCATCCATGATCAGTTTGATGTTGTGTTTATAGAAGATATCATAGTGTAATAAATGTATCATGAATTTAATTTTCAATATTGTTACATCATCCAGAGAATAATTATATAGCATCCCTTATACACTAACCAATCTAACTGTCAACTTAGGATTTCCTGTTACACTTATAGGGTCACAACATCTTAGAGGAATGTGTGTTAGTGGACACAAAGAATGTATTGGTAGTTGTTTATTTAGAAGATCCAATGAATATTTTTAAAATCCACTATTATCTAGTGTTAGAATGATATCATCAAAGTTACATCCATGACTTTTACTTTTTGACTACACCTATTTCGAGTTTGACCTTATAAGGTGTAAAGATTGAATGGTCTACAGTATGCATGAATGAATTATTGGACCTGAAAAAGAACTTGTTAATGGCACAAATTATGATCATACCTAAGCTAGGGATGAGTATACATTGTTTTGTGACACATCAAACATAAGTATTTTATTTTTTTGTTGCAATGGGATCAAGGTGTTGTGTATGGGTCACAATAGCGAAGTTCAGATGAATAAAATTATCCTATGAACAACTTGGAATTAGCAATAGTGGTTTATGATTTGTTGTGTTTGTGGAATTATCTTATAGTTGAGAAATTTACTATGTATAGTACTCACAAGAGGTTACATCTTATCTATTTAAAATGATATTTGAATCACTAACAGAGGAGGTGGGGTGAGAATATATATTATTTTTATTTTGACCTTGAATATACATTCTAAAAGGGGAAAGCAGTTGCTGACACATTTAGATGAAAAATGTAGACCGATAATGTTATGAGGACAAGCACTGTGTGAATGTTAACGAATTTGATGAATGATATACATGTTGTGGTTAAGGAGAACTGAGAGAATATGAATCTATTAGTAGTTTTTGTGGAGTCTACACTATTCATTCAGATTAAATACATGGAGTGTGATAATATGGAATTGTTATCCTTGATGGAAAGAATTGATGGTGATTAGTCACATTCTAATTGAACTATATATAAATATGAGATCATGTATGTTGGGAATTAGGTTTATGTTCCTACATTCAAGTGAGAGGGTGTAATTCATGTGTCTAATGCCTCTATTTTTTTGGTGAATCCTTGTGTTAGAAAAACTTACCATGACCTATGATGACAGTTTTGGTTCCTGAACATGAAAAAAGAGATATCATGATTAACAAAAAGATTCAACATTTTTTAATAGGTAATGCGTGAGAATGAATGTCCACTTGGTTTATACAGCCATTTCCAATTTCTAATTGGAAATAAGAAAATGTTTCCATGGAATTTGTCTTGGGTCTACCAAAGATGCCTCAAAAAATGATTTTTTGGCTGGTTATGGAATGATATAAGAAGTTATAACATTTCCATCATATACAATTGGCATTATCAGTGGAACACATTGATTACTTATATGTATGTAAAATAATCAATTTTCTCTGGGTTCGATAGATTATTTTCTTAATATCATGACCCACATATTACATCCCACATCTTGAAGGATATACATAAGGCTCTTGGTAAAAATATTTTACTAAGTAAGACATTCCACCCATATAGAGGAGCAGTCAAAATGAACAATACATGCCTTTGACGAAATCACATTGGAACATGTCATAAGCTCTAGTAGTTCTTCGGAGAAGGACATATATTTAATGTATTTTTTCAATAACTATATTTATTAGGGAATTATACATATTTGACCATGTGTGGATCTTTATGTTAGAATTTTTTATCACCTTTGTGATGGAGGGAGGTAGGTATGTTTGATTTTTTATGTCCAAGTATTGTGTAGGAGACTTCAAAGAATTTTTAACTCATTCAGAAGATTAATACTATGCCATAGAGTAGGCTGAAGACATATACTAAGACTCATCGATGACACTTTGATTTTGTAGTGTGTGATCAGGTGTTCCTTCAGTTGTCGCCTATGTTGGGTCATCACGTGATATAGAGATAGAGAATGGTGGAACCTAGTTTTATTGAAAATTTTGATTTTGTTGATTGAAACAAGACTATGAAATAATGATTTTCTATTACAAAAATTATATTCATATGAAGAAAATTTTACATGTTTCAAAACATTAAAGAATATCACCCCGACCCTTATCATGTGATCAATGAGGATGATGTTGAGTTTGAGACTATTGACTCCTTTTAGGATCATCATATTTGTATGTTGGATCATAATGTGAATTTTTTGAGCAGAATAACTATGGTGATAGTTCATGTATTGTGGAATTATGGACATGTTTAGTAGGAAACATGGGAATGACAAGAGGATATGATGGATTAGTGGCATGACCTTTTTACCTCATAATCTTAGAAATTCTCAGGAGTACATATCAAGTATGAGATGTTATAAAGTGGGGATATTGTATGATTTTGAACATTTTTGTATGTCTATCATAATTTATTTTATGTAATTTTTTTATTGTTTTATATACATATTAATTTAGATTTACATTGTGTGAAATTCTGTTAAATTTGGAAATTTTGGGGGCATTTTTTAGCTTTTAACGGTTGTTCTACTGTCTTACCAAACCTTGGTCCATGTACCCGAAAACCATTCATCCCATGGTAGAGGTTGGATTACATGGTTGAAACATAATTTTGAAAACATTGTGGCCTATTAGTCGTAGTTGTGCGGCCCCTTAGGAGCTGTAGTATAGTTAGGTGCATTGTTAGTGGAAACCGTGATCCCAAAGTAGGAAATGTTGTAGAGAGATTATTAATCCGTAAATATATTTTTAAAAATTTCCTGAAGCCATGGATTATATCCCTAAAAACCTATCTTATTCATAAACCTATTTCACATTATTTTGGAGGTTCCTGTATTAATTGAATGGCATTGAAACCTCATTTCGTGATGGATTGAAGCATGAATTAAAGATCTGCACCTCTACCAGTAAGAGACTCTCATATCGATTAGTTTCCACTATCTGTCCCATAATTCAATCATCCATTGAATGGATGTATCTACTGTTGGTAGTGGATTTTGATCTAGGTTTTGATAGATTTGATTTTTTTGGTCATGGATCTAGGATCCAAATAAAGATACAATTCCTCTTTCTGATCATACTAGTTCTAATTCAAATTGGGGATTTTCAATAAAAATTGTCCGTATTAAATCATGAGGATATAATTATAAATTAATAATATCATGGTATTATTTTGATTAATGGTATGTAATTGTGAAATCTCAATTACCATGATTGGGATATTGAGTTGAATATTGAATTTATTTCATTTATTTACCTTATGATAATTATTTGGGTTAATTTGGGGAAATTAAACTTTATGGATTTGGAATAATTAATTGGTAAATTAATTAATGGAATAATGTAATTGTGAAATCGATGGGTAATTGTGATTTTGAAATATGTTAATTAATATTATTTGAATTAATTTTAAATTTGGGATTCTTAGATGTTTTATTTGACCTTAATGCGTCAATGGGTTTTATGAATTTTATAATGAAAAATGATTAATGGTGAATTGAATATACTCTTTCATGTGATTAATGTATTTATTCATTAATTATTTATATAAATTATGTTGGTAACATGATGTGAAATGTGGTAAAAGTAATAATGTTTTCTATTCAAGATTATTGTGATATATGTGGCCTATGTTATAGATTTATAATAATGTGCAGGGAATGGAAAGATGTTTCAAAATTCCATTGTGATAAATTTATTAATGTGTGTGGGAAATGGACATCCAATTAAAATTCCCATAGAGACTAATTTTTATATTAGTGTGGGCCGTAGAAAAATACATCAATATTCTATTATGATAAATTGATAAATTTTAGTTGTACATGGACTACTACTTCAAAATCCTATAGTGATGAATCAATAAATATTTGTAGTACATGGACTTCTACTTTAATGTCTTGTAGTGATAAAATGATAAAAGCGGGTGGTAAATAGATGGATTCTCTATAATCCTTTTTTAATAAACTCATAAAATATTTTGAGACATATATTACAGCTTCAAACACCACCTGTGTTGTTTTTAGATAAATGAGTGGCGGGAAAAGATCCACTACATAAAATACCCACAGGGTTCTATATATGGGGTTCTTGGCCTAAAATATTGACATTAGAGTATGGTTCTAATTCGAATTAATATTAATTTAAATTTGAATTATACTAGATAACCATGATGTTTTGATATATGATATCCCTTGAGGACATTAAAGACTCTAGCTGATGAAGATGAAATTAATAAAGGCTCGGGTGTCCTTAAGAACCAATGAGATTATGCTTTTAAATAACAAATAATTGAATATATTTAAATTTTTAACTTTATAGAATATATTTTATTATTTACACAATAATATAAAATATTTTTTTTACATGGTATTAATTTAGATTATTTTATTGGTGTCCTAATGAATTTTAATCACACCTTACTCAGGCTTCTTTATCGGTACCCGAATAGACATCATGTTTGTAGGGCATGACAAGGGCATCAGTCCTATGTTAGATGGTTTGTATGAGATCCAGCACGGACATGGGAACCAAAGTTAATTCAGGACCCTCTTAAGAGTTTTCTATGTCTTCATTTATTTTTAGTTTTTTCATATTGACACTTGATATCTAATTGGCAAGACATATCTTCTATTCAATTTTGGATGTTGTATTCTGGATGTGGTCATCATGTGATACTGGATTGGGTAAGTAATTGGATATACCATTTTGATATTATTACTTAATTATAATGTTGTGATATATTGATAATGAGGATATAGTATCTCAATAATCTTCATTAGAACGTCACTGCTAGTTAACAACCTTTAGCATATGGAGAGGTACCCTTGGGGAAATGTGACTGCCCAACATGGGGAACTGTTGTGTGGAACCTAGGTTGGGATGTGATTGTCTTGGGGTCTAGGATTTCTATGTTGGAAAGGCTATCATCAGATATAGAAAATGAATGTTTATGTGTGAAATTTTCATCAGACGCATTTAATGATAAAAATGGAAGATTTGGTCAAATTATCATTAAAGAACATCTTGTCTAGCTAAATCCATGATAAAAAAGTTGGATTTACTAAAGAGGGATGTCCCATGGGTAGTGGGTTGAAGATACATGTACTATTAAGAAGATAATTGGCTAGTAGACGGTCATTACCTTCTGTAGTGTCCAATTTTATGCATTTCATTTAGGGAGTCAAGCAGATTACATGGCCTTATCTGATCCACATTGGATCATCAATAGTAGATCTCACATTATAATATCATTATAAATGATGATTCTCATAGATTCTTTATATCAAGATCATCCTCTGGGAATTTTAGTATTTTGGACTATATTGTTATTTTGGATGTAACAAATAGAAAGGATAAATGGCCTCCAAGGGAAATATGTAAGGAGATTCTAATAAAGTTGAACATCATAGTCTAGTTCTTGAAGAATCAATAACTATCCACTAATGAATATTTTCATAGGAATGTATTTTCAATTACTTCATGATGCTTGGTGTAACACCCTGAGATTTTATGATAAGTATTCTTTTTAATTTATTTGATGTCATGTGTTTTATGCTACACTAAGATTATCTTGCGCTATACGCAACACCGTATTAGCTTGCAGTATACGCAACAATATTCTTAGATTGTGTTACACACAATTTAAAGTTCATTTGATAATAGTCATTCTACTCTACATTGAGTATATATATATATATTCAATGTATAAAATAAAAAATGGTTGGATTCTATTATAACAAAACAACAAAGGATTCTTACACTATACGCAACCCTGACTTAGCTTGCATTACACGCAATCGTGACCTTCTTCGATAGCGTGTGTTGTACGTAATACCAGGTTTTACTAAACAATGATATGTTATTATAATTGTATCATGAACTAGCTGTTATAAATATTATTAACTATATTTTTAATTTTATAACATTATTATTCTTCATACAAATTTTCAAGAACTTGGTATAAGAACAAAATAATTTTTTTGGGTAAAATAAGTATTTTTTTAAAAAAAATGCAGTTTTGCCGCATTTTAATGGTGCACCCTCTTTTAAACTAGTTTTTGACATGTTTATAAGTTCAATTTTACAAAATAAAATTATTCTTTGGAATAAGGATATAAAAGTTTACCTTGTATAAAATTTTCATGTTATTCTGATAACTTTCATATTTTAATGAATAGTAAAAACACTCTATATTTTAATTAAAAACAACATTTTTATCATAATAATTTATTAAATTATAATATTTAATGGTATTAAATAATAAATAGAAGGTATTTTTACCATTTAATATAATGTATGTCATTATCATTGATTTTACCTTTAATTCGTAGGTTAAATAAATTCAATCTTTTGTAATATTTTAAACAAAAACCCGTTTTCTTTTGACAATGGGATTAATTTTAATTTCATTTCTGCATCTTCTGTGTATTGAATTTGTAAAAATGGATTCCATATTTGGAATCAGTGGGTCCAAATTATATTAATAGACTACTTTTTATTTTTGGGCATTATGAATAGTAACTATGGTAAATTTTATTTACCATAGTTAAAGGTAAATCGGGTAATTAAGGGTAAATATAAGATTATAAAATTACCCTAACACTTGACAAAATCCTATTGGGTGACTAAAAGTAGACCCATATCACCTAAGGGTCGGATTAGAATCATTTAATGGACTTTTTTCCATGAAAATTACTTAATTATTATTAAAACCAAAGAAAGTGACAAAATGTCACTCTCTTAAATCTTATAAGTATATTAATTTTAATTTAGTGATAAACTTCATGAAACATCAAACATGAATAGTTTCCTGAAAGATAATAACATTATCTACATCATATGAATTTACTTATAATTTTTAGGAATGAAATAATTATCATTAATTGAGACACAATAGTGATGCAGAAATTGTTTATCTATTCAAAAATCAACAATATTGTTTTTATTATACTAATAGTGAACATAAAAGGCACAAAAACCTGACCAAAACTTATTTTTCATGTAAAGATAAACCATAATCATCCAATTGTCGATTATTGGACCATTTGGATCCTTATATAAGTGATTATGACACTTATATTATTTTATTTTAAATGATTCCAAAGTTGTCACCTTCATAATTTAATAAATATAACAATTTAAATATTGTGATTTTAAGATGATAAATTCTAGTAAAAGTATTATTGCGAAAGATAATAGATTTATCTTCATCATAGGATTTTAGTTTTAATTTTTATGCAACAAATAAGTATATAAAATTATTATACAAAAATGATGTAGTAATTAATTTATTAATAGATAAACCAAATAAATTGTTTAAAAAATAAAAATAAATATTATATGAACTATTTAATGTGATCCACTAATTTTCTAGACACATATGACTTTTTATGAATCTATAAAATATTTTATTTCGAACATATATTGTGTATATATTTTATTTAAATTCAAATAAATGAATAGTGTCAAAATTAACACTATTGTTATTTTATAAAAAATAACATATTATAAAATTGTTTAAAAAATCAAAATAATGATAAAAAAATATAAAATTAAATTTAAATGCTAGAAAATGTAATAAATTATCCAATTATTTAAAATTCACAACAAATAAGTAATTATTTGTTATAATTTAAAATTTAGAATGTTATTACCACAAATAAAATTAAATTGATTAAATAAGGATAAATCAAGTTGATAATGTTTAAATTAAATTCCTAACATGTCTAAATTTTATTGGTTGATGATAGTACAACCCTATATCATGTAATATTAGAATATGAGTCATTTTTTGGATGTTTTTAAGTGGGTTTAGATTTATTATAAATTAATATTTTTAAGATTTCCAAAGGTGACCCTCTCTTCCCTTATAAAAGGGCACCTCCTCCCTCTCTTCCTCACAACAAATTGAGGCTTTAATCTCGGCCAAACCCTGACCATTCCCCTTATCAACTTCCCTAGAAACATCCTAGTGGTCCTTTTTTTCTTCAAAGTCCAATTTTAGTACCCTAAGTGGAGGATTCAAAGAGGAAGTCAAAGAAGAGGTAATACCTGTTACCGATTCTTTCAATTTTATTTCTTCTTCAACTTCTTCTTCTTTAGTTGTTTAATTATTAAGTAATAACATCAGTATCCCTAATATAGTTATATGTTATTATAAATATAAAACAACCCTATTTCACCTTATATCCATCCTACGAAAGTCAAAATCATCGTGCGTGCGTACGTACGGAATACCGTCTCCACGCCGTGGTGTAATATGTTTTTCCACCAACACCTTACATGGATGGGTATAATGGTGTAATGAATAACTATATATGGTTATTATAACATAATACTGATTCTTTTATATTATACCATCCACTCCAATTCTATAATTATGGGAACGATATCGTCGCTCGTGCTTACGTACGGACTACCGTCTCCACGACGCGATGAGATTCATTCTCCATGATTAACCATACATGAATGATCACAAAATTTATATAATGAATAATAATTAAATATATGATTTAATAATTATACTGTATATATATATATATATATTTATTTCATCTATTTAGATTCATTCAATTCAATAAGGAATTGAAAACAACGTTCATGCGTACGTACGACCTACCGTCTCCATGAACGGTGTATTTCATTCCTTTTATTGATCTATAATATATATGTTTATGATGAATATATATTATATATAAATCATGTTTTATATTCTGGAATTATTTAAATCAGGATATAAGTAAAAATATCAAGAAACGACAAGTCGAAACACATACGATAAATGAAATGATTTTACCCAAAACACTACTTTAACCTGAAATTTTCAAAAGAACGGGTAATATAAAGTCATAAATGAAACATATATGATATCATAACAATGAATACGATCATGTAATAAGTCAATGAAATTATTTAAATCATTATACAGGAGGTTCGGAACCATACAAAACATATCGGACCTTAGGTAAGGGATAATTTTTCAAATCCCATTTTTATCTGAGATTAGTTATTTGAATGTATTTACTGGGGTTATTTCTATCATCCATGTACATGTTTTATAAAAGACTTTTCATGTATTTTTATAGTCATTTTTACCATTTCATGACTTTAACTACATGTTATTTAAGGAATATTTCTTTTGTTTACGTTACGAGGTACGTTTTGACTTTTCCGGCAAAAGTACGAGAAGAATTTTTTTTAACTTATACGGCACGAACTGATTTTTACGATTTTTTAAAGACTTATTTTCATGACGCTTCCTCAAAAAGATTTCATGACTATTTTAAAAAAAACCTTTTCTTTTAAAATTGCATGATGTTTTGTGAAAAGAAATTTATTTTGAAGAAGAAATGATATTTTCCTCAAGAATTCATTTCAAGTGTTTTATCAAAAACCATTTTCTATAGAAGATGAAATTATTTCATATGTGTATGTTTCAAGTATAATGTCTCTATGATTTACATGGTTTCAATTTTCTTATGATGAAATATCAATTTCTTTTATATGGATTATGTGATGATGGGATGATGTTTATGAAACCCATTTTATTCTTTGGGTTATGATAAATGTTTTAAGTTTATTTTGTGGCACAAGTAAGAATGATTTCACTATGAGATGGGTGGGACCTATATCTCCCTCCAATGCATTGGGTAAAGAATTATATCTCATGAGATAGACATGGCTGGAACGGCAAGTTAAACCGGTTCAGTAATACAGGACTGGAACGACGAGTGAACTCGATTCAGAAATGGACTTTGTCCACTAAGATGGTCTTGGCAGCAATGCCTTGGATAATATGTAAATCATATCGTGTGCTTAATGGTTTTAACAATTACATGTTTTATTCCCATTCTATTTTTTCATGATGGATGTTCCCTTATGATATATGCCTTACGTACTTCCACGATTTATGTCTTTGCTCCGGATTTTGATGTTTATATTTCATGTTCATGTTTTTTCATTCAAATGTTTATGGATTGTTTTATGTTCTCTATGTTTACCCTTAATGGGCATTTGAGATCACCCCCTTTATGATTTCTTTTCCCCAGGATATAAAGAAAGGTTTTAGGTAGAAAAAGAGAATTATCTTTATTGAGAGATGTTGAAGATCTTTCACCACGATTAGACGATTTTATTCCGAGTTTCCAAAGACACTAAACTATTATGGTCCTTGTGTGTCTGTTTTTGTTATGTATTAAGTATTCCTCAAAAGTAATGTAAGGTCCATGTACGTCAAGCTTTGGGTCTCTACAGTTGGTATCAGAGGAAAGGTTTAGTAAACCTTTGGAAACTAGGATGCGAGAACTTTAGTGAGATCCCTAGAGATATTTCTAAGTAATGTCTAGGGATGTCCCTAAGGATAAGTATATGTATAGTATATTGTCAAAGAACTATGGTAAGGATCTTATAATTTAACCTAAGATGTTAGATATTGAAGTTACTCCCCCTTGATTATGATTTTTGTCTCTCACACTATTTTTTTTGGGTTTTAGAAAATGGCTGGAAACAAGATGATTCACGATAATGGAGGATATTATGGACAATGGAATGATATTCTTCATGAGGAACCAAATGAAATGGTATTTGGAAGTCCAAACATAATTATTATTCCGAATCATCAATCTCATAATATGATCAATAATCTCAAATTTGGTAAGTTTCCTAACTCGGCTAATAAGAGAATGATGAGGTTTCATGATGATCATAAAGGAAAGAAAGTTCAATTTCCCCTACATAAATCATGTGGGAAGAGACATCAAGGAGAATGTTTCAAAGGAACTGGAAGATGCTTTGGGTGTGGAAAAGAAGGACACAAAGCCAGTAAGTTCAAAGGAAAAGGATCAGTTAACACCATGGATGAGGATAATGGTATTACTACGACATCAACAATGGTTAAATGTTTTAAATGTGGAATGTACGTGCATTATGAAAACCAATGCCCTAAGGGAAAGTCTCATGAGGAGAATCAGTATGGTCGTATGGGTAGTATTTATGTTGATGATGATGAAAAGACTACAAATGATATGTGAGATGAAAGAATTGTTGAATCTCAATCAATGGTTTAAGAATGTTGTGGAATGATTAAATGTTTATCATGTGTAATATTGTATGTGTAATCACACAGTACGACGGAATAAATAGACATCTAAGGATTTTACACTGTTGTCTTTCCTTATGTTTTGAAAGTGTATGATGAATGGTACCAGTAACCATGAAAGGTTATTCAGATATTTTTGGAATGTATATGATATGCGCATAATGAAGGGATAAGGAGAAAATTAAATGATTGATAGTATTCATGAGCTCATGACTGATATAAGGAGAAGCTAATATCATGGATTGAGTATATAGAATTTTTGGATTTTGGTTTGTGGAAAGAGTTAACTTCTGACAGCATTCATGTTTTCACTAAGTTTTAATGGGTATTCATTTTTCAAGAGAAGACATGATTAAGGTATTCACATGATTTGAATGTGACCAACAAGATATATGAGGGATAAATGATAGTATTCACATGCTTGTTATATGACATTTTTAGTAATCGTTCTCTTTATACTATGAGTTTAGAAAGAAGTATTTTGGATAAGCCTAAAGATTGGAATGGATTATGTTGGACAGAAGTTAGTATTGTTTAAGGATAGAACCATTTTTGATATTATTTATGGGATGATATAGTAGTATAGTTTTAGAATAAGGAAAACCTACATGACGGACGATAACACATCGCGTCGAACAAGGCTTTGGAAATCGAACCCACAACCGAAGTGCGACAGGCCTTTATCGCCTACCAATGGCCTATAGGAAATCCCTGGTTAGTGGAAAATAGTTTTATTTTATTAATTGGTATGATAAATAAAGTATAAGTCCATTTTTGTAACCATATATGATTAACCTCACCATAAGATAGACTTATAAGTTTTTCTAACATTTTGATTGAAACAGATGGAATGACCCATCATTCTATCACATGATCTGTTAACACTTCACGAAAAACAAATTCAACTTCATTTCAATAAGAGATGAAGTGGAAATTTTTCAAAGCATGAACAACAGTGAGATTGTACCAAAATCAAGAAAGTATTTCTTATAATTCAAATTTTCAACTTTAGGGAAATGATATTGAAAACCAAAAAATGTTTTCCTAGTGATCTTATATCCGATAAATCAGATGGTACCATAGATCATCACAAATTTATGACTTTGTGATTTTTGGCTTTTTCATAGCCATGTTCTCTACCACTCTCCATCAGAACATGATGGTTATATTTCTCCTCTATTTCCATATTTTCACCTACGATCTTCTATGTGGAAAACTAGTGATGAGTTAATTTGGGTAACCATTATGTTTCATACATCACTTTTTAAAATTAAGTTTTAGCATTACTTTTTACGATGTTGGTTTCTATGAAAGAAATTCTCAAGTAACAAACCATTTATAACCCCGACGAATTTCGAGGGCGAAATTCATTTTAAGGGGGGGTAGAATGTAACACCCCGAGATTTTTTGATATGTATTCTTTTTAATTTATTTGATGTCTTGTGTTTTATTCTACTCTAAGATTATCTCGCACTATACGCAACAACGTATTAGCTTGCAGTATACGCAACACTATTCTTAGATGGTGTTACACCCAATTTCAAGTTCGTTTGATAATAGTTATTCTACACATCATTGAGTATATATATATATATATATATATTCAATTTATAAATGAAAAAATTGTTGGATTCTATTATAACGAAACAAAAAATGCGTCTTGCACTACACGCAACCCTGACTTGGCTTGCATTAAACGCAATCGTGACCTTCTTCGATAGCATGTCTTGTACACAATACCGGGTTTTTCTAAACAACGATATCTTATTATAATAGTATTATGAACAAGCCGTTATGAATAGTATAAACTATATTTTGAATTTTATAACATTATTATTCATCTTAAAAATTTTCTAGATCATGGTATAAGATGAAAATAAATATTTCAGGTAAAATAAGTATTTTTTTTTCAAAAAATGCAGTTTTGCCGCCCTTTGATGGCGTACCCACTTTTAATCTAGAATTTGACATGTTTATAAGTTCAATTTTACAAAATAAAATTATTCTTTGGAATAAGGATATAAAATTTTACCTTGTATAATATTTTCATGTTATTCTGATAACTTTCATATTTTAATGAATAGTAAAACACACTATATTTTAATTAAAAACAACATTTTTCATCGTAATAATTTATGTGGTTAAATTATAATATTGAATGGTATTAAAGTATAAATATAATATATTTTTCCATTTAATATAATGCATTTCATTATCATTGATTTTACCTTGAATTCGTAGGTTAAATAAATTCAATCTTTTGTAATGTTTTAAACAAAAACCCGTTTCCTATCAACAACGGGATTAATTATAATTTAATTTCTGAAACTTCTGTGTATTGAATTTGTAAAAATGGATTCCATATTTGGAATCAGTTGGTCCAAATTATATTAATAGACTACTTTTTATTTTTGGGCATTATGAGTAGTAACTATGGTAAATTTTATTTACCATAGTTAAAGGTAAATCGGGTAATTAAGGGTAAATATATGATTATAAAATTACCCTAAAACCTTCCAAATTCCTATTGGATGGCTAAAACTAGACCCATATCACCTAAGAGTTGGATTAGAATCATTTAATGGACTTTATTCCATGAAAATAACTTAATTATTATTAAAACTAAAGAAAGTGACAAAATGTCACTCTCTTAAATCTTATAAGTATAATAATTTTAATTTAGTGATAACCTTCATGAAACATGAAACATGAATATTCTACAGAACTATAATAACATTATCTACATCATATGAATTTATTTATAATTTTTAGGGATTAAATAATTATCATTAATTGTGACACAATAGTGATGCAGAAATTGATTATCTATTGAAAAATCAAAAATATTGTTTTTATTATACTAATAGTCACCAGAAAAGGTACAAAACCCTGACCAAAACTTATTGGTCATGTAAAGATAAACCATAATCATCCAATTGTTGATTTTTTGACCATTTGGATCCGCATAAAAGCGATTATGACACTTATATTATTTTATTTTAAATTATGCCAAAGTTGTCACCTTCATAATTTAATAAATATAACAATTTAAATATTTTGATTTTAAGATGATAAATTCGAGTAAAAGTATTATTGTGAAAGGTAATTGATTTATCTTCATAATAGGATATTATTTTTAATTTTTATTCAACAAATATGTATATAAAATAATTATACAAAAATGATGTAGTAATTATTTTATTAAGAGATAACCCAAATAAATGGTTTTAAAAATAATAAAATAAATATTATATGAACTATTTAATGTGATCCAATACGTTTCTAGATACATATGACCTTTTATGAATCTATTAAAGCTTTTATTTTGAACATATCTTTTATATATATTTTATTTAAATTCAAATAAACAAATAGTGTCAAAATTAACACTATTGTTATTTTATAAAAAATAACATATTATAAAATTATTTTAAAAATCACAAAAATATTTAAAAATCAGAAATATAAATTTATATGTTATAAAATGGTATAAAGTATCCAAATATGTACAATTAAAAACAAATAAGTAATTATTTGTCATAATTTAAAATTTAGAATGTTATTGCCACAAATAAAATTAAATTGATTAAATAAGGATAAATCAAGTTGATAATGTTTAAAATAAATTCCTAACATGTATAAATTTTATTGGATGATGAGATTACAACCATATCTCATCTATTATTCGAATATGAGTCATTTTTTGGATGTTTTTATGTGGGGATAGATTTATTAAAAATTAATATTTTTAAGATTTCCAAAGGTGCCCCTCTCTTCCCTTATAAAAGGGCACCTCCTCCCTCTCTTCTTCAAACCAATTTGATCCTTTAAGCTCGTCCAAAACCTGCCCATTTACCTTCTAAACTTCCCTATAAATATCCTAGAGGTCTTGGATTTCTTCAAAGACCAATTTTAGTACCCTAAGAGGAGGATTCAAAGAGGAGTGTCAAAGAAGAGGTAATATCCGTTACCGATTCATTCAATTTTATTTCTTCTTCAACTTCTTCTTCTATAGTTTTTTCATTATGAATTAATAAAATCAGTATCCATAATATAATTATATGTTATTATAAATCTGAAACAAACCAATTTAACCTTCTATATATCCTACGGAAAACAAAATCATTGTGTGTGCGTACGTACGGAATACCGTCTCCACGCCGTGGTGTAATCTATTTTTCCACCAACACCTTAAATGGATGGGTATAATGGTGTAATGAATAAATATATATGGTTATTATAACATCATACAGATTCTTATATATTATATGATTCACTCCAATTCTATATTTATGGGAACGATATCATCGCTCGTGCGTACGTACAGACTACCGTCTCCACAACGTGATGAGATTCATTCTCCATGATTAACCGTACATGAATGATAATAAAGTTTATATAATGAATAATAATGAAATATATGAAATAATAATTCTACTGTATATATATATATATATATATATTTATGTCATCTATTTATTTTCATTCAATTCAATAAGTAAATGAAAACAACATTCATGCGTACGTATGACCTACCGTCTCCATAAACGGTGTATTTCATTCCTTTTATCGATCTATAATATATATGTATATGATGAATATATATTATATACAAATCATGTTTTACATTTTGGAATTATGTAATTCAGGATATAAGTAATAATATCATGAAACAACAAGTCGAAACACATACGATAAATGTAATGATTTTACCCAAAACGCTACTTTAACATAAAATTTACAAAACAACGGGTAATATAGAGTCATAAGTGAAACATATATGATATAAAAAAATGAATATGATCATTTAATAAGTCAATGACATTATTTAAATCATTATATAGGAGGTTCGGAACCATACGAAGCATATCGGACCTAAGGTAAGGGATGATTTTGCAAATCTCATTTTTATTCGAGATTGCTTATTCGAAAGTATTTACTGGGGTTATTTCTATCATCCATGTCCATGTTTTATAAAAGATTTTTCATGTATTCTTAATGTACTTTTTACCCATCCTTGACTTTTACTACATTTTATGTAAGGAATCATTCTTTTGTTTACGTTACGAGGTACTTTTTGACTTTTCTGGAAAAATTATGAGAATAATGTTTTTTTAACGTATACGGCTTGAACGGATTTTTATGATTTTGTAAAGCCTTATTTTCATGGAGATTAATCCAAAATATTTCATGACTATTTTCAAAAAAATCAATTTCTTTAAAAATTGCATGATGTTTTGGGAAAAGAAATTGATTTTGAAGAAGAAAGGATGTTTTCCTCAAGAATTCATTTCAAGTGTTTTATCAAAACCATTTTCTATCAAAGATGACATTATTTCATATGTGTATGTTTCAAGTATAACTTATTTTTGATTTAAATGGTTTCAATTTTCATATGATGAAATATCCATTTCTTTTATATGGATTATGTGATGATGGGATGATGTTTTTGAAACCTATTTTATTCTTTGGGTTATGATGAATGTTTTAAGTTTATTTTGTGGCACAAGTAATAATGATTTCACTATGAGATGTGTGGGACCTATATCTACCTCCAATGCATTGGGTAAAGATTTATATCTCATGAGATAGACATGGATGGAACGACAAGTTAAACCGGTTCAGTAATACAGGACTGGAACGAGGAGTGAACTCGATTCAGAAAGGGACTTTATCCACTAATATGGTCTTGGAAGCAATGCCTTGGGTAATATGGAAATCATATCATGTGCTTAACGGTTTCCACAATTACATGTTTTATTCCCATGATATTTTACCATGATTTATGTTCCCTTATGATATATGCCTTACGTACTTCCATAATTTATGTCTTTGCTCAAGATTTTTATGATTAGATTTCATGTTAAAGTTTTTGCATTCAAATGTTTATGGATATTTTTATGTTCTCTATGTTTACAGTTACTGGGAATTTGAGCTCACCCCTTTTATTTTTTATTTTCCCCATGATAAAAATAAAAGTTTTAGGTAAAAAAAGGGAAATATAATTATTGGGAGATGTTGATGATCATTCACCATGATTAGAAGATTTTATTCCAAGTTTCCAAAGACACTAAACTATTACGGTCCTTGTGTGTCTATTTTTATTATGTATTAAGTATTCTGCAAAAGTAATGTAATGTCCATGTACGTTAAGCTTCGGGTCTCTACACTTGGGTTGAAAATCATTGACACTAGAGAACATATTTTCCAATTCTATAAATTAAATTGATCTTTATGGATTTTAATTTCCCATGTTATATGTTGGGATTAATTGGAGGTGAATGCTCTATCATTATTATCAAAAATACAGTTTCTAGTGGGCGAACCACAATGTTTGGATAGTGAGGAATTATTTTTTCTATCATTAGTGTGTTTTGGATTATTTGGGTGTTAAGGAACAAGGATAGGAAAAGAATTTAATCATCATCTCATTAAATCTAGGTTCATGTGAAGTCATGTGTTGTAGAGTTTGGGAATGTTATTAAATTTGGGGGGGGCATCAATGAGGATTTGGGGAATGAATCCATGTTTTCTCTATGTTGTGGGAGTAAGGAGTCAAATGTGAATTGGGATACGGATAAAATGGAACTCATCTTGTATGGGTCTAAAGTTGAACAAGAATGGCTTGTATATTTTTGGTGATCATGGGTTGGTTCTTGTATAGGATCATTGATGTCTGGTGATTTTATGATTCAATGCACACTGTGGACTATGTACATATTTGGGGGGAAATGATAGATAAATGAAAACCATTATTTCTATATTCTACTTTTTACAATCATTATAGGTGAAGTGGAATCAGATTATAGTTTTTTACTTTCTATTCCTAATTTAATGTATAAATGAAATTCTAATTTTAGTAATTTAGTGGTAAAGAGAAAGAAACTCATCACAGTAGGTATTAATTTTGGCCAAATCTATATGTATTGTAAATATGTAGAAGAATATATGAATAAAAATGGGTTTTTGAGTAAATATCTAACTCTTGATTATTGTATGGGGAACTTACCAAATAATTACTAAATAATTATAAGGGATTATCCTCTCGGACTTCATAATTTTCAACCCCAATAATACATAGCTTATTTCTATCACTTCATTTCATAATAAAAAATAATTTTTTTTTCTAATAGAATATGATATTTCGCATTCCTAAAAAATTCATATATCCAACCTATAAAATTATTGAAGTGTCATACCAATAATAATCCTCATAAAATATTTTATAGCATGATCATTTTGAATCAGTGAAACTATAACCTTGTTTTCTATACCCATTTAGTAATTTATGGAGTAGTTATAATACTTCCCCCTACTCTATCAATGTTATCTAGTTCATATTCAACGTATTTATGTTTTAAAATATACATTATATACGAATCATTCCACTATAAATAATATGTCTTCATATCCTTTAATAAAAACCTTCCACAAAAATCTTTGAATCATCAGTTGAGTATTTTTTTCCCATGATCCTTCAATTGGAAAGAGTCATTATAAATCAAAATATTATTCTATTTGAGAATGTATTGTAGTTTCTTCTTGGATGAATCACTATAGATTACCAACCCTTCTACATTAAATGGATGTGTAATGATATTTTCACCATCTAAACTTCTCCTAATATCTATTAAATTCTCTTCACATTTATCTGTAATAAGGAACATTGATCCTTTCATAGTGAAATTTGTGAGTGGATTAGAGTTTGGTCAAACAGTCCCCACAAAGTGTTGATAATATCTATCAAAGCCCTGAAATCTACATATCTTATTCAATGATTTCTGCATGATCCAATGATAAATAACATTTATTTTGAAGGATATACAAATATAACATCACTAGAGATTATATGTCACCTAAATGAAACATTCAGTATCAATATTTTTCACTTTATATATTTTTAATAAATATTCTCCTTTAAGAGTGTTTTTATAAAAATACTCATGTCATTGTCATTGTCTTAATTTTAATTTGGATATATAATAATAACTTATATAAAGAATACCATAAAATGATCATGGTAATGTATAGTTACAGTATTCATTAAATCCATAATTATAGTAGGGGATTATGCAAGTCTAAATTTCATCACAATAAATTAATAGTTCTTATACATTGTTTGAAAGGTCATATTGTTCATATTTTACTTATTTACCATAGCATAATGATATCTATAATGAGATTCAATCATATAAAATTATATATATATATATATGTATAGTTTTTCAATATTATAATTAATATTGGGTGTACGGAACATACTCTAGATAGTGATCTTATAATGTTTTTGATAATTAATAAACATCTATATTTATCTATTATTATTTTTAACCAAAAGAAATGATTCACCCTAATTTAACACACATGGATAATGGAATCCCTTATGTGTAATAGCCTAGAGTTTATTCATCAAATCTGATAACTCAACCAAGTCTATTCTATATGGATTCATTGAAATTGCTATTGAAACAAGAATTTGAACTATTAAGAACTCAAATTGTAGATTCTATGGAAAACTAGGAAATACTTATAAAAATATAAAAACCAAATCAACATCAATTGGAATATCTTAAATATTGATTTTATAATAGACCATCTGAGAAACAAATCTATTATTAATATGAATACGAACCCATATAATTTATGTAATTTTTATCTAATTTTTATATTTAGTATCACACTGACAAAAGTAAATGATTGGTTTATAACATCAAACTCTTCACACCTTCCACTGAAGATGTACTGAAATCTATGTAATGAAATCTAATACATGAACAAAATAACAAAAAATCACCCACTAGAATGAAAAAAATACATGATGGAATCACATTCTCTTTATAATTAATCAAATAATAATAATATATATGAGAATATGTCATCATAACATTAGGGGGTGTCACTAATATATCAATATATAATTTATGATGATATGATTTAATATTTCTTTATACTATTCTTTATACAACTAAATTTATAATACAAATATAATATAGGATACTTTAATATTTTACCACAATTATTAACACATCAAAATAACCCTTCGATATTAAATTCCATAATAAAACTGATATTGTTTATGTGAACATTATAAATCATTTGATCAATGTGATGAATCCAAAAAAATAATTCTTCAGATGTGTAAATAATGATACCTTATATTCATCTAATGAGACTTTACTTTATAACTAGTTCAATCTTGATCACTAAAAAACGTTTTTATTTTATGATAAACATTTACATGTCCCCAGATTTCCCTTTTAAGTTATATCATCCTAGTTTCTAAATGTTATCTATACATTTTTCTAGTTATAATGATCAAAAAACATACATTTCATTAAATAATATTATATATTATTACATGAATATTCATTAAACCGGGATCAATGATAGAATATTATAGTTATAGTATCTATTGAAACATTGAACCATAAAAAACATGTTCATATGTTTATCACATTATGATCCTCATTACTATAACCCATCATAGACATATCATTCTTCATACCATTCTTCATAATCTAATGAAATAATTCATAAGAAAGGAAGTTCTTAAATTTATTGTAAGTATAAATAAAAGATATATTAATGATCACTTAAACATTAAATGATAATAATTGTATGATAACATGAGAATAAAATTTTAAATCTGTACCCAATATATCAGAGATCATAATCTTGACTTTGTTCATAAAACATGTCCTTTCCTAATATAAAAATCATATAATGATCATAGAAATGATCAATGGGACACAAATTCTAGATTAAGCCATTGAATTGTGGAATAATCCCTAAAAATAATTTTCATGTTTGTTAAGTTACATTTAAAAGGAAATCATAGTGGATATGGTTCACTCCACATTCTATTACAGTATTAATGGTTTAGTAAAAAGAAAATCATATTGTGAAAACTCTTTTTTTAATTGGTTTACATCTAATTCCATTCATATCTATCTCATGAGATATCAATCATTACACAATACATTATAGGCCTATATAAGTCCATAATAACACATACATTGTTATAACATGTCTACCCACATTGATTATAACATAACCATTATTTATGTTTATAACATAATCACTATATTTGTTTTATAATTTTACAAACCATCACATAATGAAATCCATAAATTTTTGTGCGACAATATCTTCAAATATTCATCACATTAGAAAACATGGAAAAAAAGAGGTTACATAAATGTTTTATAATAGTATAACACATAGAAAAAAATTGGTTTAATGAATATTTTATTATGGAAGAAAACATTTAAAATAATTGGTTTTCATAAACATTAAATCATTTCATAAAAGTAAGACACATTTAAAATCAATGTATTTCACCCACATAATTTCACTGTAAATACAATCCATAAACTAAAAGTGTATCGACGGTATCCTGTGGTCATATCACCATTAAGGTATTAGTGTAATCATTATTTGTCATCTTTGATGAATATGTATACAAACAGTAGATAGTTAATCATTATTCAGAAAAATATCCTTTCTATTATGAAATCACATCATAAAAATCTCAAAACATTTTAAATATAATTGAATGAAATTTATGAAAATTAACATCGAAACATTTTATGTAATTTCAATTCATGGAGTTTCCTTGTAAGAATAAAAGTATATTCATATCTTATAGTATAAAGAATCTATGCTATCATAATATTATAATAAAACAAACAAGTACCTCATTTGAAAATTGAAAAAAATGGAATCCTTTTAAAAATAATTTTCTAATAATAAATCAGGGTTAAAAAGAAATTAAACAATCATAAGAGAACAATGAATTCATTATTTGAAACATATCTAGAAAACATGGATATAAATGAAAAATTTGTTCGGCCAAAGATTAAAATAAAAGTTATTCTCTACAAAAATAATTTTGTATCATGAGTAATTAAGTTGGTAAAAATGAATGTAAACCATATATATTTTTTGAAATAACTAGAGGATAATAATATTATTCTTTCTTATTTATCTGTATCATATGAATTTACAATAAAATACATTTAAATAATATTTCTGGATAAACAATGATATAATATCATAAAACTATTTCCTCTTTGGAAACATTTTAATCATAACACCCATGAATGAAATAATATTATATTAATGTGTAAAACAAAAAGAAAATTAGAATCATATATGACATTCATGTGTATTATATACACCACATAAATGAAAAAATGAATTTGGAAAGTGTATAAACAATGTAAATGTGAAGTGAAAATACCAAACCTTAAGTCTGACTAATTTCTGTCATGTTAGAAAATCATTTATAATAAATATATTTTTATAATAAATATATTAATTAACCATAATTTTATATATCATTCCATACATTATTTAAATATTTAATTTAATCACCCATTCATTAACAATTCTTAATTAAAATCAGTATTCTAGGTGAAATATTCTTATTTTTTCAGGTTTGTTTTAGATTGGTAGTTTTTGTACTTGTACATTAATCATAGTTTAATAATAGCCATAATTATTTTTAAAAAATAAATATATATTAGTTATATAAATATTTATTTTCATTCATAAAATTCAAAGAGAGATAAATGAATTAATCCATTCCTAGAGTCAATAGGTTATACGTACTCAAGAATGTAGATTCCATTTATCGACTGGTAGAACCAAAAAAGATAAGTAATAACTCCACTTTATAGAATAATCATTATACCATATATTTCATAAAATGTTTTATTATATATATTCTTATTAAAATCCATTAAAATAGAAATGGGAAATAAATCACATAGCATCTGGTAGGGGGAGGACACAAATACGGATTAATGACGTTATTGTTTTCCTACATAATAGAGGAATAGAATATATATTAGATATTATAATTATAAAAATATAAAAAATAAAATATATAATATATAAACATTAATCCCAACATAAGAACCATTTTCGAATGTTGGTGATGGAATATGAATTTTATCACTATGTCGTGACTCTAGGCCGTATGGATGAACGATTGATACATTTGAATCCCATTTAATAGAAATATGATGGAAAAAAGGGATTCATAATCATAATTCAGTTTTAGTATCCTAACTATAAATAAGATTTTATTTAACGATGAATAAAATAGATACAAAAGAGGTAAATTATTAATTAAAAATAAAGTCATTGGTTAATAGGATTATATCTTCCTTTAAACAACTCATTTAGATATCCACATAAGTGTCTGTGGTTTCTGTTTTTTGTAGTTTTAACAACTTTAATGTTTTCATCGGAGTGAATAATATATTTTTGAAGAGTTTGGTCAAGATATAAGGCTCATTTTGATTTTCTGAAGAGAACCAAGGGTTCCTTTAATAATTGGTGGGAGGGGTACTCTTGTAATTTCCTAAAATATTAAAATATAATAATTTCATAATATAGTATAATGGTTCTAAATGGAATATAAATTTTAATAGGATTAATTTTTTGAACATATATTATCTCCATGACTTATATTAATTTTTTTATGAATTTTTTGTTATTTTATATAATATTATTTTCATAAAATTACATTATTTCAAATTAAATCTCTATTCATTTAATTTTTCTATAATGACATAAATAAAAAAATTCGAATTAGAATATAATCATTTATCATAAATTTCATATGTCACAATCACTGTAAAAAACATTTCACATAATAAAGCTACGAAATTACATTACTTTTAATATTTTATAATCGTTTATTATATTTTATATTAAATAGAGAAATACTAAAATGGTTAGTAATTATGATTTAAGGTCATTATTTAATAATTAAAAAATATAATTAATATTATATTATAAAATTAATACCATTAAACATAAATTAGATACTCATACTCCTTAATAACATTATTTTTCCCATATTAGAAAATATATGATATATTTAAAAAAATATTGGCTTGTTGTATCATTCATTAATCTAAAAATGAAATCACACATTTTCATTAATAATTTTCCCTAATAAAATATAAATTTTAGTCTAATGTGATAAGTGTATAATTCTATTCCTAAAAAAATTATAAAAAATTTATGGCCTTATAACATTGTTTTAAACCCAAATAACCCGATTTATCCTTTTTTGGTGTGATAAATTGTGTTTAGATTATTATACTTACAGATCAAAATTAAAATATATCTAGTTAGAAAATTTATACCTCTAGATAAAAAATATGTAATACATTTTATTTTTATAAATACCCATATGTGGATGAAAAAAATATTAAATTAAGTGTGAATCAAATGTAAAATCTATTTTGGGAAATTGAAATTTTAAGAAAAAACTTCGATTATTCTTATCCCCTTCTAGAAAAATATTTAATGGATGTTAAATAATTTTATTTACAATATAATATTTATATATTTCACTAAAATTATTCACCAATAGTGAAAAAATTAATTTTGAAAATAAAAATTAATTATGCACATAAAATAATGTTTTAATAAATATATCTCATTTATTTTTAAATGATGTATGCTTTAAATTAATAAATAATCGATGAATTAAACATTTCCATATGTAAAACATATTATTTTTATAATTTATTTAGACAAATTCATACCCTACAATCCATGGTTTGGTTCTAACTATCATATAATAATATTTTAATATATCTTGGGGTTCATTTAAATTTATTTTTATTTGTATCATCTGCTATAAAATTATAATATCGACCAGAAAAAAATTCATAAAATATCAGGGTGTTATAAGATTAAATATAATCAATGTGGGGTCTCTGTCAAACATGTGAGGTTATATTGGTGGTTATCCTTAAGATATCCTTAATTTAATGTTTTATATTGCAGTTACATTCCTTTATTGATATGATCTTATAGTGATACAACATTTATGTTATAATCCCTTGAGATTATTCATGATACATTTTCTAAGGCCCCAGCCTTAATCCTTACTTAATCTTGAGTTATTACAAGATTACACATTGAGGATCTTTTCATGTTTAGAGTTTTAGAAAAATAGATCATAAAACGTACATTACATTCCACATTTAAACAAAGTGGTTACATAAAAGATAGTATTCATTTTCCCTATAAATGGAAACATATTTAAAATAAAACATGGATTTTTTCTTGACACTTCCTTGACACTATCATCATATCATGTACCTTTCCCTTGACATGTGAAAAACATTTCAAAAAACTTGGGATGAGCATAAAAAGCTCAGTAAGGGTTATAAAAATATGGAAAGGAAACATAAGTTCATATGTACATAAGAGTGAAATCATACTTTACCCATAAAACATAGGCACATTAACATACCTCATCAAATCATGAATAAATCATAGAAATCATAAGACATAAAAGGTAACTTGAGGCATTCATAACATTTTTACATAGGGAGTAACCCTCTTGGTTACGTTTGGAATACCCAACACAGTATATTCCCTAAATCTCTTCAGAGAAACCTTAACGTTTGACTCCTTCACGTTACACAATGCATTGGAGAGCTATATCGGGCTCACCCGCCGTTAGTTTTTCACGGAACCACCCGTCTTCATAATAATGCCCAAGAACCATAACATAATCGTATCGCATAAAACATGCATAATGAAAACTTAACATTTCCACATTTCAATCACAAGATATCAATACAACACATTGATATAAAAACATTATGAAAACCATTTTCAATACCTAAATAAAAGAAAATTAAAACATGGTATTTATTTTTCTTTTAAAAAAATGTATGGTTTATAGAGGATTCTGAAACTCAAATAATGGTCACGGCGGTAGAGAAGTCGTTGTCGCCGCATACGTACGACAAAAACATTCCCTTTTGTTGTTTAGTAAAACGCTTTGTATAAAATTGATTCCTTTTAGATTAACATAAAAGTAAAAAGGGTTTATACAGCGTATAAAAGAAGGTTGTGTATAAAACAAAATATGCCTCAATGAATGGAGATTGAGATGAAGTCCCATACAAAGATGGTATCCTCAGATTAAGGATAAATCAATTATGTGTGACAAACTAATACACCAAATATAAGTGGATATTAAGTGTAGAAAAAACAGAGGTTATTCACACATATTCATAGAACGACATATTTAAGGAGTACAAGGTTATCCCAAATAATCAAAATTGGGTTAAGAAGTTCCCTTGCAAAGATTTGACAGCCTAACGGCGTCACTACAAAATTCAGAAAATGAATTGATGAGAGATAAAAAGGGTTTCTCATCACTTGAACATAAATTTTAAATCAATAAGGATATAGAAGAACATATCCCAACATAATGTTATGTGAATTAAAAGACATAACAAAATAAGTCTTTTAAAAAAAGGAGGGTGAAAGGTTCCCTTACCGACATGGGTATCTTTCGAAACATACACCCCGTGAAAGAAGGACAATACAACATTGATGTAAATACTCATAAATGAAAGTATATTACATAATGAGTAATATAATGTTCTTTACATACACCACTCAATGGAAATTGTGGCAAATGTAGCATAAATCTCATGGGAATAAAAGTGAGATGAAAAATCCCTTATGAAAACTCGGCAGCCTAACGGCGCCACTTCAAACATCCAAAAATTGATTGATGAGATCAAATAGGGTCTCTCATCATATTACAAAAAAATATCAAGATGAATATAAAAGAACATCCCCCATCATAACAAAGAAGATCTTAAAAGAAGTCACATAAAGGAGAGTACTTAAAAAGATAGAGAGAGGTTAGATCTCTTATGAAAATTCGGAAGCCTAACGGCACCACTCAAAACATCCAAAATGGATTGATGAGAGAGAATATGGTCTCTCATCATATGAAAAAAGAAATTAAAGTAAGAGTAATATAAAAGAACATCCCAATCACAAGAAATATGAGCTTGAAAGGAATGACATAAAAGAGTGTATTTAAAAAGAAAGAGAGGAGTATGATCCCTTACCTCAAGTCCAAGTTGTCTTGTTCGTTTCTTTATATTTATGAATAATAAACATTGGTAAATTTATAATTGCCTAAGTACCTCTTTTAAAGATTATTATTCAGTTGATATCACATATTATAATGTTATAATAATTTTTTAATAATGTTAGTTCATATCAGAAGTTTTTGCCGATGTTTGGTAAATGAGTCAAAAATGAACTTGTTTGAAAAATGATTGTCCATGTAGTTATAAGTAAATAATTTCCATAATAATTATAATGATTAAAATATCATATATATACAGTACATATTAATTTTATACTATTCCATATCATTTTGAGATAAAAAACGAAAAGCACCGTTCATGGAGATGGTAGGCCGTACGTACGCATGAACGCTACTTTCATTTTTTTCTTTGTCATATTAATAGAATTAAAAATAAATGAAGTAAATTTATATATTATAATTCTAGTATAATATATATGTTATATAGGTCACATATTTTCATTAATTTCATTTTTATACATTCCATGTATTGCATGTACGAGTCACGTCACTTGAGGGGGCGGTAGTCCACACTTCCTCATATGAAATTATCGCATTTACACAACATGAAAAGAATAAAGTTATGGTTTAAATATAAGATAAATAAGCATATAGTAAACATAAATACCATATATATCATATATAAAATACAGTGACATCATAATGTCCATCTTTAAAGGTGTTAAAAGAATATTGAACAATCATCGTTTCGTGAGGCAGAAAATCTCCAACCACAGAAACAGTATGTTCTTTAACCATTAGACAAAGGTGTGTGTAATTTTAGCTCGAATACTTCTAATAAAAACATCCTAGTATATTGAAGATACTGGATTTTTTACAAAATAAATTAATAAAAAGAGTTTAGGGGGTTGGAGAAGCAAAATAAAACAAAAGGACACAAGTGAAGACATTACCTTAAAATCAGGTAACTCCCTTTGGTTTGAGCTCAAAGGCTTCCTTGGGAGGACTTCTGCCCAAAGTGAGGCTTCAAAGAGTTATAGAGGGATGTGGAGAGACGAAATGGACAGGGTTTGGCCGATCCAAAGTCTTTGGATGTGTTGTTAAGGAGGTAGAGGTGGGGGCATTTCATAAGAGGAGAGGAGGGGCACTCTGGGAATGTAAAGAAATGTTACATTATTTTAGAATGTGTTTCGGATTTTAATGGTCCCAAATTTATGTGTTTCTAGGATAAAGTGATAAGGGTTCCAAATCCTCCCATAAAACAGGTTTTGGACAAGTTTAGGTCTTAGATTTTACATTATCTTTCCATTTTATTTAAATCGTTAAATAATGAGGTCATCGCTGCATCATCATGATGTCATTAATAATTTAATTTATTTAATGTGTAGAAATTATAAAAAAAAATTATATAGGAAATTTTCTTAGCTTTCCAATGACTATTTATAGTAAAAAATCTTACTTTTATAACACCATGTAAAAATTGTTTTAGTAAAACATTTCATGTTTGTGTCATTTAAACTTTAACATTAAATAAAAAGGTATTTAAGTCATTTTCCAACCAATGTGGCTCCATTGGGTCCCCAAGTTGACCCATGGATTTTCTTGGTCGACCATGACTCATACAATGAGGGTAGGACATGTGTCTAGGCCATTTAATTTTATTAAATCATTATTCTTACCTTAATCTACACTAATTATCTCTAATCGCGATTAAAAACTTAATAAGTTACTATTCACCAAAAAAATTATTTTAATCCCATTGAACCACATTTTACTTTTTAATGACAACCATTTATGTCAGATTTTTGAAATTCAAAACACAATGATGGAAAAATTTCCTTTAAACGGAAAAATCAGTTTTTATAAGTACCTCTTAGTGGTTTCACTATTCATCAAAATTGAAGTTTTTCAAGAAATTTACCAAAAGTTCAGCCGAAGCTATATTTGATATTCCGAATTCAAAAATGATGTCTGTTTTACAAAATTCAAAACATATAAGTTTCATTAATTAATTTAATAATTAATTCCCGTTGTCAAAACAAATAGCGTGTTTTTATGAAACAAAATGTATCAAAAGATTGACACTAGTTTAAGTCCGATTTCAAACTGAAATTAATTCAAATGACCACTATTGGATTAAATGGTAAAAATATATTCTAATTTCACTTTAAAACCAATTCAAAAGATAATCTAATCGTATAAATAAATTAGATTAAAAGAGGTTTTGAATTAAAATACAACATTTTTCACTATTCATTAAAAATTGAACTTTTTCAGAAAAATACCAAAAATTTACACAAAGTAAAATTTGATGTCCCAATTCTAAAGAAGAATTTTATTTTCTCAAATATAACACATAATAGTTTCAAAACGTGGATTTAAAAGAGTTTCTCCATAAAAGGCAGTTAATCGACCTTTTAAAGAATATTAGAATGTTTACGCTTAAAATTAGATTCATTTGCATTTTTAATCCTCTAAAATTTATTGTAAAAATTAAAAATATTTGAAAAACAAATATAGTAATTTTGTAGTTAGTTCTGTTCATTCCCCCCATTACAACGGCTTGGCGTTAACTACTATTTAAAATAATATTATTTTATTATTAGAGTGCAACGTAAGATTCCAAAGAAACTCGTTGTCGCGTGTTGGGTACACCATCGAGCATAGAATACCCTTTTAAAGTAATATTAATATTATATTCACAAATATGGAGAAATATAAAAATTTCATATTCTTTATTTACATGGGGTGTTACATCCTTCCCCCTTTTGGGAATTTCGTCCTCGCAATTTTAAAATTGAGCTTGGAAACATCTTTGAAAGTCCCACATCGGAACAAGAGTCGGTAAAACAATCACTTTAAAATAAAGAAATATAAGTACAGAGGTCACCCGAGTTAACCCATACTAGGATTCCATGTAGGAAAACATGGACATGGAGGAGAAAACATAGGGTCATGTTCTGATGGAGAGTGATAGAAAACATTTTTAGGAGAAAGTTAACCACAAGAAAATCACAAACTTGTGATGGGTTAAACGGTATTCGATTCCCCATTAGGAAAAGTTAATAGACAACATTTTTGTTTTAAGTTACTTTTTATTGAGGAATTTATTCATAAGGAAACATAATCACTTATCATGCGGACTTTCAACTTTTATTAGATTCCTTACACAAACTCATATTTTCTCCAAATGATGATTATTTAGGAAGACTTGTTCACATTAAGAGTACTATAATAAACTTCTAGAGAATCAACTAATCCACAAAATAGAACTATATACTTCCCATGTCTTTAGACTTTAACCAAAACCCAAACCAAAAAGGTTAGTACAAGATCATATAATCTAGAAAAGGATAACCCTTTATAAAAAGAAAATCTATTCTTAATCTCCAAAATTTTTCCAACAAAACCCAAAGATCAACGAGGACCATTCGACAAAAAATTTGTCCATTAAATTATTCAATGTAAACCAAACTATGATTGAAACCCAAATATTTGAAGGATTTAATCACAAAGTCTTCCAAGGCACAAATTAACTTTTATCTCCATATAACATCAGTTGCTCATAAATTCTCATATTGAAAAATAATTAACCTAATCACATATCCTCCATGATAGGTTAATCATTTCCCTAGATAACCCAAAAATAACTTACTCTTGATTCCTAAAATCATCTAACTAAAAAAAAATTAGTCATACTAACCAGGGATTTCACATTGTCCAGTGGTAGGCGATAAATACCAGTTGCACTTTGGTTGTGGGTTCGATTCCCGCAGCTTTGTCCGACAGATGGGTTGTCACACGGTCTGCGTGTTGTCCTTTTTCCAAAACTATATAATTCTCAAATCATTCCCCTAAAAGAGATGAAATCATCAGAAATAACTATAACATAATTTCACCTTAATTTTATCTCATTCCTTTCACTTCCATAATAACATATAGTATCCAATAATTACCTCAAATGTAAAGCTCATATAAACCCAAATGCTTCTTTATAACTATGTACACAAATGAATTGATTACTATTCCTTGAATAAAATTTTCATATATTATACATCAGGGTTACACATACAATAAAAAGTCTTTTAATGTAACCCCATCATCAAAAGAGACTTAATACTCTTAAGAATTTCACCATAACTCTTGAAACCCTTATATGTTGACTTCTTACTCACTCAACATTCTTCATGATCCATTAACCATTCCTTTCCAACTTATTCTGAAATACTTATTTCCTACAAACAATACCATGAATCATATCCTAAGATTCAAAAATAGGAAAACAAAAGTTGTGAAATAATCCATACCTTTGATTGGTAATCTCATACATGATGCATTACAGATCATACCAAGGTTCAAGTTGTTGATCATGACTCCTTGATAGTTGATTTAGAACAACCACGAGTTTCCTCATTGAATCCCCCATTTTATCTAGTATCTTAATCAGAGAACCACCACAGTTTCCTTCAAAATTGTTGTCACTTTGGTTCCTGCTAGATCCATCCATTCACTAAAAACCGAAATGTCAGTGTGAGAATATCAACAAAACCATCATGTACTAAAGAGGAAGATAAACACTAAGATATACTTACTCATTAACTTTATCTAAAACTAGGACTCTTTCTGAAATTCAAACCATTATGGTAATGTCACTTATGATTAAAGAATACCCTAACCTCTAAAGTTATCTAAACTGACCTCTAAAACCAACTATAAGGCTCCAGCCTTAGTCCATACTTAATCATGAGTTATTACAAGATTATACATTGAGGATCTTTTCAGGTTTAGAGTTTTAGAGAATTAGATCATAAAACATACATTACATTCCACATTTAAACAAAGTGGTTACATAAAAGATAGTTCTAATTTTTTCCCCATCAGTGGAAACACATTTAAAATAAAACATGGATTCTTTCTTGACACTTCCTTGAAACTATCATCATATCATGTACCTTTCCCTTGACCTGTGAAAAAAATTTCAAAAAACATGGGATGAGCATAAAAATCTCCGTAAGGGTTATAAAAATATGGAAAGGAAACAGAAGTTCATATGTACATAATAATGAAATCATACTTTAACCATAAAACATAGGCAATTTAACAAACCTCATCAAATCATGAATAAATCATAGAAATCATAAGATATAAAGGTTACTTGAGGCATTCAAAACATTCTTACGTAGGGAGTAGCCCTCTTGGTTACATTTGGAATACCCACCATAGTATCTTCCCTAAATCTCTTCGGAAAAACATTAACGTTTCACTTCTTCGCGTTACCCAATGCATTGGAGAGCTATATCAGGCTCACCCACCCTTAGTTTATCACGGTACCACCCGTCTTCATAATAATTCCCAAGAACCATAACATAATTGTATCACATAAAACATGCATAAAGGAAACATAACATATCCGATTTTCAATCACAAGATATAAATACAACACATTGATATAAAAACATTATGAAAACCATTTTCAATACCTAAATAAAATAAAAGTAAAACATGGTATTTATTTTTCTTTTAAAAAAAGGTATGGCTTGTAGAGGAAGCCGAAACTCAAATAATGGTCACGGCGGCAGAGAAGTCATTGTCGCCACATATGTACGATAAAAACATTCCATTTTTTCATTTAGTAAAACGCTTTGTATAAAAAATATTCCTTTCGGATAATCCTAAAAGTAAAAGGGGTTTATAAACAATATAAAATAAGGTTGTGAATAAAACAAAATATGCCTCAATGAAAGGAGAATGAGATGAAGTCCCATACAAAGACGTTATCCTTGGATTAAGGATAAATCAATTATGTGTGACAAACTAATGCACCAAATATAAGTGGATATTAAGTGTAAAAAAATCAGAGTTTATTCACACATATTCATAGAACGACATATTCATTTAGTACAAGCTTATCCCAAAGAATCAAAATTGGGTTAAGAAGTTCCTTTGCAAAGATTTGACAGCCTAACGGCGTCACTACAAAATTCAGAAAATGAGTTGATGAGAGATAAAAAGGGTATCTAATCACTTGCACATAAAATTTTAATCACTAAGTATATAGAAGAACATATCCCAAAATAATGTTATGTGAATTAAAAGACATAACAAAAGAAGTCTTTTAAAAAGAGGAGGGTGAAAGGTTCCCTTACCGACATGAGTATCTTTCGAAACATACACCTTGTGAAAGAAGGACAATACACCATTGATGTAAATACTCATAAATGAAAGTATATTACACCATGTGTAAAATAATTTTCAGTACATACACCACTCAAAGGAAATTGTGGCAAATGTAGCATAAATCTCATGGGAATAAAAGTGAGATGAAAAATCCCTTATGAAAACTCGGCAGCCTAACAGTGCCACTTAAAACATCCAAAAATGGATTGATGAGATCAAATAGGGTCTCTCAACATATTAAAATAAAATATCAAGATTAATATTAAAGAACATCCCCCATCATAACAAATAGGAGATTAAAATAATTCACATAAAGGAGAGTACTTCAAAAGATAGAGAGAGGTTAGATCTCTTACGAAAATTCGGCAGCCTAACGGCGCCACTCAAAACATCAAAAATGGATTGATGAGAGAGAATAGGGTCTCTCATCATATGAACATAAAAATTACAGTATGAATAATATAAAAGAACATCCCAATCACAAGAAATATGAGCTTAAAAGGAATGACATAAAAGAGTGTACTTAAAAAGAAAGAGAGGAGTAGGATCCCTTACCTCAAGTCCAACTTGTCTTGTTCGTTTCATTATATTCCTGAATAATAAACTTTGGTCAATTTATAATTTCCTGAGGACCTCCTTTAAATATTATTATTCAGTTCATATCACATATTATAATGTTATAATAATTGTTTAATAATGTTAGTTCATATCAGACGTTTTTGCCGATGTTTGGTACATGAGTCAAAAATGAACTTGTTTGAAAAATGATTGTCCATGTAGTTATAAGTAAAAAATTTCCAGAATAGTATTAATGATTATAATATCATATATGTCCTTTACATATTCATTTTATACTATTCCATATAATTTGGAGATAATGAAGGAAAAGCACCGTTCATGGAGAAGGTACGCCGTACGTACGCATGAACGCTACTTTTATTTTTTTCTTTTTCATATTAACGGAATTAAAAATAAATGATATATATATATATATAAATTATAATTTCAGTATATTATATATGTTATATAGTTCATATATTTTCATTAATTTTATTCTTTATACATTCCATGTATTGCATGTACGAGTCACATCACTTGAGGGGGCGGTAGTCCACACTTCCTCATATGAAATTATCGCATTTACACAACAAGAAAAGAATAATGGAATGGTTTAAATATAAGATAAATAAGCATATAGTAAACATAAATACCATATATATCATATATAGAATACAGTGGCATCATAATGGCCACCTTTAAAGGTGTTAAAAGAATATTTAACAATCATCGTTTCGTCAGACATAAAATCGCCAACCATAGAAACAGTATGTTCATTAACCATTAGACGAAGGTGTGTGTAAGTGTAACTTGAATCCTTCTTATTAAAGCATCCTAGTATATTTAAGATACTGGAGTTTTTACAAAATAAATGAATAAAAAGAGTTTAGGGGGTTGGAGAAACAAAATAAAACAAAAGGACACAAGTGAAGACATTACCTTAAAATCGGGTAACTGCCTTTGGTTTGAGCTCAAAGGCTTCCTTGGGAAGACTTCTGCCCAAAGTGAGGCTTCAAGGAGTTATATAGGGATGTGGAGAGACAAAATAGGCAGCGGTTGGCTGAACAAAAGGCTTTGGAATTGTGGGTAAGGAGGTAGAGGTGGGGACCTTTTATTAGAGGAGAGGCGGGGCACTCTTGGAAAGTAAAGAAATGTTACTTTATTTTAGAATGCGTTTTGGATTTTAATGGTTCCACATTGATGTTTTTCGAGGATAAGGTTATAAGGGTTCGAAATACCCCCATCAAATAGGTTTTGGACATTTTTATGTCTTAGATTTTACATTATATTTCCATTTTATTTAAATCGTTAAATAATGAGGTCATAGCTGCATCATCATGATGTCATAAATAATTTAATTTATTTGATGTCTAAAAATTATAAAAAAATACTATGATTTAGGAAATCATTTTATTTTTCAAATTTCAATTTATAGTAAAAAATATGACTTGTATAACCCCATGTAAAAATTGTTTTAGTAAAACATTTCATGTTTGTGTCATTTTTACTTTAACATTAAATAAAAAGGTATTTATGTCATTTTCTAACCAAAGTGGCTCCATGGGGTCCCCAAGTTGACACATGGATTTTCTTGGTCTTCCATGACTCATAAAATTAGGGTAGGACATGTATCTAGGTCATTTATGTTTATTAAAACATTATTCTTACCTTAAACTACACTAATTACCTCTAATCGCGATTAAAAACTTAATAAGTTACTATTCACCAAAAAACTTATTTTAACCCCATTGAACCACATTTTACTTCTTAATGACAACCATTTATGTCATATTTTTGAAATTCAAAACACAAAGATGGAAAAATTTCATTTAAACAATAAAATCAGTTTTTATAATTACCACTTAGTGGTTTCACTATTCATAAAAAATTGATGTTTTTCATAAAATTACCAAAAGTTCACTATAAGCTATATTTGATATTCCAAATTAAAAAATGATGTCTATTTTACAAAATTAAAAACATATATGTTTCATTAATTAATTTAATAATTAATTGCCGCTGTCAAAACAAATAGCTTGTTTTTTATGAAACAAAATGTATCAAAAGATTGACACTAGTTTAAGTCCGATTTCAAAGTGAAATTAATTCCAATGACCACTACTGGATTAAATGGTAAAAATATATTCTAATTTCACTTAAAAAACAATTCAAAAGATAATATAATCATATAAATAAATTATATTAAAATAGGTTTTGATTTAAATTACAACATTTTTTACTATTCATTAAAAATTGAACTTTTTTGTAAAAATACCAAAAATTTACACAAAGTAAATTTTGATGTCCCAATTCTAAAGAAGAATTTTATTTTGTCAAATATAACACATTAAAGTTTCAAAAATTGGATTTAAATAGTTTCGCCATAAAAAGGCGGTTAATCGACCTTTTAAAGAATATTAGAATGTTTACGCTTAAAATAAGATTCATTTGCATTTTTAATCCTCTAACATTTATTGTAAAAATTAAAAATATTTTAAAAACAAATATAATAATTTTGTAGTTAGTTCTGTTCATTCCCTCCATTACAACAGCTAGGCGTTAACTACTATTTAAAATAATATTATTTTATTATTAGAGTACAACGTAAGATTCCCAAGAAACTCGTTGTCGTGTGTTGGGTACGCCATCGAGATTAGAATCCCCTTTTAAAGTAATATTAATATTTTATTCACAAATATGGCTAAATATAAAAATGTCATATTCTTTATTTACTTGGGGTGTTACATCCTTCCCCCCTTTTTGGAATTGCGTCCTCGCAATTTTAAAATTGAGCTTGGAAACATCCTTGAAAGTCCCACATCGGAACAAGAGTCGGTAAAACAATCACTTTAAAATAAAGAAAGATAAGTATAGAGGTCACCCGAGTTAACCCATACTAGGATTCCATGTAGGAAAACAAGGACATGGAGGAGAAAACATAGGGTCATGTTCTGAAGGAGAGTGATAGAAAACATGTTTAGGAGAAAGATAACGAGAAGAAAATCACAAACTTGTGATGGATTAAACAGTATTTGATTCCCCAGTAGGAAAAGATAATAGACAACATTTTTGTTTTAAGTTACTTTTTATTGAAGAATTTATTCATAAGGAAACATAATCACTTATCAGGTTGACTTTCAACTTTTATTAGATTTCATACACAAACTCATATTTTCTCCAAAAGACGAGTATTTAGGAAGACATTTTCACATTAAGAGTACTATAATAAACTTCTATAGAATCACCTAATCCACAAAAGATAACTATATACTTCCCTTGTCTTTAGACATTAACCAAAACCGAAACCAAATAGGTTTGTACAAGATCAGATAATCCAGAAATGGATAACCCTTTATAAAAAAAAATCTATTCTTAATCTCCAAAATTTGTTCAACAAAACCCAATATTCAATGAGGACCATTCGATAAACAATTTGTCCATAAAATTATTCAAATTAAACCAAACTAAGATTGAAACCCAAATATTTTAAGGATTTAATCACAAAGTCTTCCAAGGTACAAATTAACTTTTATCTCCAAATAACATCAGTTGCTCTTAAATTATCATATTAAAAAATGATTAACCTAATCACATATCCTCCATGATAGGTTAATCATTTCCATAGATAACCCAAAATTAACTTACTCTTGATTCCTAAAATAATCTAACTAAAAAAAATTAGTTAAACTAACCAAGGACTTCACGTAGTCCAGTGGTAGAGGATAAATAATAGTTGCACTTCGGTTGTGGGTTCGATTCCCGCAGCTTTGTCCGCCGCGATGGGTTGTCACACAGTCTGCGTGTTGTGCTTTTTAGAAAACAATTTAATTCTCAAATCATTCCCCAAAAAGAGATAAAATCATCAAAAATAACCATAACATAATTTAACCATATTTTTATCTCTTGCCTTTCACTTCCATCATAACATATAGTAACCCATAATTACCTCAAAATTAAGGATCATATAAACCCAAATGGTTCTTTATAACTATGTGCACAAAAGAACAGATAACTATTCCTTGAATAAAATTTTCATATATTAAAGACCAGTGTTACACATACTATAAAAAGACTTCTAATGTAACCCCATCATCAAAAGAGACTTAATACTCTTAAGAATTTCACAATAACTCTTGAAGCCCATATATGTTGACTTCTTACTCACTCAACATTCTTCGGGATCCATTAACCATTCCTTTCCAACTTATTATGAAATAATTCTTTCCTACAAAAAAAATCATGAATCATATCCTAAGATTCCAAAATAGAAAAACAAAAGTTATAAAATAATCCATACCATTGATTGCTCATCTCGTACATGATGCATTACAGATCATACCAAGGTTCAAGTGGTTGATCATGACTCCTTGAAAGTTGGTTTAGAACAACCACTTTTTTCCTCATTGAATCCCCCATTTTATCTAGTATCTTAATCAGAGAACCACCACAGTTTCCTTAAAACTTGTTGTCACTTTGGTGCCTGCTAGATCCATCCATTCACTAAAAACAGAAATGTCAGTGTGAGTATATCAACAAAACCATCATGTACTAATCAGGAAGATAAACACTAAGATATACATTCTCATTCACTTTATCTAAAACTAGGACTCTTTCTGAAATTCTATCCATTATGGTAATGTCACTTATGCTTAAAGAATACCCTAACCTCTAATGTTATCTAAACCGACCTCTGATACCAACTATAAGGCCCCAGCCTTAAACCTTACTTAATCATGAGTTATTACAAGATTACACATTGAGGATATTTTCAGGATTAGAGTTTTAGAGAATTAGATCATAAAACATACATTACATTCCACATTTAAACAAAGTGGTTACATAAAAGATAGTATTCATGTTTTTCCTCATCAATGGAAACATATTTAAAATAAAACATGGATTCTTTCTTGACACATCCTTGACAATATCATCATATCATGTACCTTTCCCTTGACCCGTGAAAAACATTTCAAAAAACATGTGATGAGCATAAAAATCTCAGTAAGGGTTATAAAAATATAGAAAGGAAACATAAGTTCATATGTACATAAGAATGAAATAATACTTTACCCATAAAACATAGGAACTTTAACATACCTCATCAAATCATGAATAAAGCATAGATATCATAAGACATAAAAGGTAACATGAGGCATTCAAAACATTCTTATGTAGGGAGTAACCCTCTTGGTTACGTTTGGAATACCCACCATAGTATATTCCCTAAATCTCTTCGGAGAAACCTTAACGTTTCACTCCTTCATGTAACCCAATGCATTGGAGAGCTATATCGGGCTCACCCACCCTTAGTTTATCATGGAACCACCCGTCTTCATAATAATTCCCAAAAACCCTAACATAATCTTATCACATAAAACATTCATAAAGGAAACATAACGTTTCCACATTTCAATCACAAGATATAAATACAACACATTGATATAAATGCATTATGAAAACCATTTTCAGTACCAAAATAAAAGGAAAGTAAAACATGGTATTTATTTTTCTTTTAAAAAAAGGTATGGCTTGTAGAGGAAGCCAAAACTCAAATAATGGTCATGGCGGCAGAGAAGTTGTTGTCGCCGCATACGTACGACAAAAACATTCCCTTTTGTCGTCTAGTAAAAAACTTTGTATAAAAAAGATTCCTTTCAGATAAACGTAAAAGTCAAAGGGGTTTAGACACCGTATAAAGTAAAGTTGTGTATAAAACAAAATATGCCTCAATGAAAGGAGATTGAGACGAAGTCCCATACAAAGACAGTATCATTGGATTAAGGATAAATCAATTATGTGTGACAAACTAATACACCAAATATAAGTCGATATTAAGTGTAAAGAAATCATAGGTTATTCACACATATTCATAGAACAACATATTAAAGGAGTAAAAACTTATCCCAAAGAATCAAAATTGGGATAAGAAGTTCACTTGCAATGATTTGACAGCCTAACGGCATCACTACAAAATTCAGAAAATGCGTTGATGAGAGATAAAAAGGGTATCTCATCACTTGCACATAAAATTTAAATCACTAAGTATATAGAAGAACATATCCCAACATAATGTTATGTGAATTAAAAGACATAACAAAATAAGTCTTTTAAAAAGAGGAGGGTGAAAAGTTCCCTTACCGACATGGGTATCTTTCGAAACACACACCCCGTGAAAGAAGGACAATACAAAATTGATGTAAATACTCATAAATTAATTTATATTATACAATGTGTAAAATAATGGTCAGTACATACAACAATAAAAGGAAACTGTGGCAAATGTAGCATAAATCTCACGGGAATAAAAGTTAGATGAAAAATCCCTTTTGAAAACTCGGCAGCATAACGGCGCCACTTAAAACTTCCAAAAATGGATTGATGAGATAAAATAGGGTCTCTCATCATATTAAAATAAAACATAAAGATTAATATAATAGAAAATCCCCCATCATATCAAATAGGATCTTAAAAGAAGTGACATAAAGGAGAGTACTTAAAAAGAAAGAGAGAGGATAGATCTCTTACGAAAATTCGGCAGCCTAACGACGCCACTCAAAACATCCAAAATGGATTGATGAGAGAGAATAGGGTCTCTCATCATATGAACATAAAAATTACAGTAAGAGTAATATAAAACAACATCCCAATCACAAGAATGATGAGCTTAAAAGGAATGACATAAAATAGTGTACTAAAAAAGAAAGAGAGGAGTGGGATCCCTTACCTCAAGTCCAACTTGTCTTGTTCGTTTCATTATATTCCAGAATAATAAACTTTGGTAAATTAATAATTTACTAAGGACATCCTTTAGAGATTATTATTAAGTTCATATCACATATTATAATGTTATAACAATTGTTTAGTAATGTTAGTTCTTATCAGACGTTTTTGCCGATGTTTGGTACACGAGTCAGAAATGAACTTGTTTGAAAAATGATTGTCCATGTAGTTATAAGTAAAAAATTTCCAGAATAGTATTAATGATTATAATATCATATATATCCAGTACATATTCATTTTATACTATTCCTTATCATTTGGAGAAAAAAAATGAAAAGCATCTTTCATGGAGACGGTAGGCTGTACGTACGCATGAACGCTACTTTCATTTTTTTCTTTGTCATATTAACAGAATTAAAAATAAATGATATATATATATATTATAATTCCAGTATAATATATATGTTATGTAGGTCACATATTTTCATTAATTTCATTATTTATACATTCCATGTATTGCATGTACGAGTCACATCACTTGATGGGGCGGTAGTCCACAGTTCCTCGTATGAAATTATCGCATTTACCCAACATGAAAAGAATAATGGTATGGATTAAATATATTATAAATAAGCATATAGTAAACATAAATACCATATATATCATATATAAAATACAGTGAAATCATTATGGCCACCTTTAAAGGTGTTAAAAGAATATTGAACAATCATCATTTCGTGAGGCAGAAAATCGCCAACCACAGAAATAGTTTGTTCTTTAACCATTTGACGAAGGTGTGTGTAAGTGTAGCTAGATTAATTATTATAAAAACATCATAGTATATTTAAGATACTGGATTTGTTACAAAATAAATGAATAAAATGAGTTTAGGGGGTTGGAGAAGCAAAATAAAACAAAAGGACACAAGTGAAGACATTACCTTAAAATTGGGTAACTCCCTTTGGTTTGAATCAAAGGCTTCATTGGGAATACTTCATCCCAAATTGATGCTTCAAGGAGTTAGATAAGGATTTGGAGAGAAAAAATGGTCAGGGGTTGGCCGAGACAAAGGCTTTGGAAGTGTGGGTATGGAGGTAGAGGTGGGGGCCTTTTATAAGAGGAGATGAGGGGCACTCTTGGAATGTAAAGAAATGTTACTTTATTTTAGAATGAGTTTCGGATTTTAATGGTCCCAAATTGATGTTTTTCAAGGATAAGGTGACAAGGGTTCGAAATCCCCCCATCCAATAGGCTTTGGACATGTGTAAGTCTTAGATTTTACATTATCTTTCCATTTTATTTAAATCGTTAAATAATGAGGTCATCGCTGCATCATTATGATGTCATAAATAATTTAATTTATTTAATGTCTAAAAATTATAAAAAAATACTATGATATAGGAAATATTTTGAGATTTCCAATTACTATTTATATTCAAAAATCTGACTTCCATAACCCCATGTAAAAATTGTTTTAGTAAAACATCTAATGCTTGTGTCATTTTTACTTTAACATTAAATATTAATGTATTTATGTCATTTTCCAACCGATGTGGCTCCATGGGGTCCCCAAGTTGTCCCATGTATTTTATTGGACGTCCATGACTCATCCAATGTGGGTAGGACATGTGTCTAGGTCATTTCATTTTATTAAAACATTATTCTTACCTTAAACTACACTAATTACCTCTAATCGCGATTAAAAACATATTAAGTTACTATTCATCAAAAAATTATTTTAATCCCATTGAACCACATTTTAGTTATTAATGAAAACCATGTATGTAGGCTTTTTGAAATTCAAAATAGAAAGATGGCAACATTTCATTTAAATGGAAAAATCAGTTTCTATAAGTACCACTTAGTGGTTTCACTATTTATCAAAAATTGAAGTTTTTCAAAAAATTACCAAAAGTTCACCCTAAGCTATATTTGATATTTCGAATTCAAAAATGATGTCTATTTTAAAAAATTCAAAAAATATAAGTTTCATTAATTAATTTAATAATTAATTCCCGCTGTCAAAACAAATAGCGTGTTTTTATGAAACAAAATGTATCAAAAGATTGACACTAGTTTATGTCCGATTTCAAAGTGAAATTAATTCCAACGACCACTATTGGATTAAATAGTAAAAATATATTCTAATTTAACTTTAAAACCAATTCAAAAGTTAATCTAATCATATAAATAAATTAGATTAAAATTGGTTTTGAATTAAAATACAACATTTTTCACTATTCATTAAAAATTGAACTTTTCCGGAAAAATACCAAAAAATTACACGAAGTAAATTTTGATGTCCCGATTCTAAAGAAGAATTTTATTTTGTCAAATATAACACATAATATTTTCAAAAAGTGGATTTAAAAGAGGTTCTCCATCAAAATGCGGTTAATCGACCTTTAAAAAAATATTAGAATGTTTACGCTTAAAATTGGATTCATTTTCATTTTTAATCCTCTAACATTTATTGTAAAAAGTAAAAATATTTGAAAAACATATATAATCATTTTGTAGTTAGTTCTATTCATTCCCGACATTACAATGGCTAGGAATTAACTACTATTTACAATAATATTATTTTATTATTAGAGTGCAACGTAAGATTCCCAAGAAACTCGTTGTTGCGTGTTGGGTACGCCATCGAGCATAACATCCCATTTTAATGTAATATTAATATTTTATTCACAAATATGGATAAATATAAAAATGTCATATTCTTTATTTACCTGGGGTGTTACACATTTATTTTTTGGTATAATTTTATGTTATTTTTCTCCCATGTTATTCATTATTAACATTCATATTCTATTAAAATACATTTTAGATCATTCATTTATTTTATGTACTCCCATTGTTACCAAATATAGTTATAGGATTTTAAATGGTACTTTGAGATAATTTCAAAAACTAAAACAATGATTTGGTTTTTAGGTTCTTTTAATTCATTATGAATGCAGCCATTTAATGGAACCAGGACACATTATCCTTGGGTTAGGTTTATTATCCGTTTATACTATATATAATTTAATATTAAGTTTAAAAATCTTTTGTCAGTATAGTAGTTATCAATGAAGAAACTAGTTATTTTTATTGTCTTGGACTAGAATACATTTTTGAGAACCATATGGATTTGTCTATGTATAAAAAAATATTATTATGTCATATTGATGTATAGAGTGAGTTGTTTCTGAGAAATTATATTCATGTATAAACAATAAAACTTTATGTGTCTTTGGAACAGTTGTACTTATTGGTAATAACTATGAAAAGTGTATTTTTTGCATTTACCAAATTTCCAAATGGTGTGTGATAAAAAGGACATAATTAAAACATGGTATGACACTCCTATTGGATATTATTTTTGGTATTAACACAATTTATGAAAGATTATGATTGATGTGAATTAATTTCATATAATGAAAAAAAAATTAAAATATAAATGATAATCAAGATTGAAACCTAAAAACTCATATGTGAGTATTCACAAGTCATTTATAAATTTTAACCTATGAGTTAATTTCATCCATTTATCATATGATTATATCATTTGATTGTTAAAATTATTAATGTATTTTTAAATATCATAAAATCGCAGATAATTAAATAAATAAAAAAGGTTTCCTCATTTTACTATTAGGAAATTTCAATTATTTGTATGTTTATAATTTCACAGATTCTTTCATATCATGCTTGTTTTTTGAACTTCTCAACAACCAGGTGAAAACATGGGTGTAGAGATATTTGTGATAAAAAAGGGGTAAATTATTTAAACCTATGTTAATAACAAGTCTTTCATCAATTTTTTTTTTGGAATGAACGTCCCAACAAATATTTTCAAATATCCCTTTGTGTATTTATATTTTATTTTTAGAATGGATTGGTTGTCTATATATAAGGAAAACATCAACATTTGTGGATGAGAGATCACACTTCATATAAAAAATATTCCCAGTGTGATAAAAAATTGCAAGGTGGAGGATTAATACCCATTTTGAATCATCTTGTCAGCAATGTATATTACTTCCTTGTGATAATTCATGTCAAAGAAAAATGAATTGAAAAAGAGGGAATCATTCTTGGAAATATTCCCATTTTAAGAGATTATACTAATGTATTCTTTAAATAATATCATGGTATTCATCCTAACTCTGAATTTTAGTTCAGAATATTTTTTTCATGGATCTATTCCAATAAATAAGACTCCCTATAGAATTTCCACCATTATGATGGAATGACTAAAGAAGTAGTTACATGAGAATACAAGTAAGGGTATTTTAATACAAAGTGCTTCATTATGAGTTTCCATGTTACTATTCATCACAAAGTAGGAATGGTTATTTACCCACTACATTTATTATCAATCTTTCAATAAAGAAATTATAAGGACATGAAACAAATTACTTGGACATATGCCTTATATATTCAATAATGTCGGGGAAAAATATATTATTAAGGTGGACATACGATCGAGTTGTCCCCAACTAATGATGAATATGAAATTTATATACATATATTTATTTAAAATAGGGTATTAAAACCAAATAATTCATTATCACACACATAATATTCATATACAGTACAAAAATATCCATAGATTTAATAAATAAGTCTTTTTAGATTACCATGGAATATAATTGGTTCATTTACAGATGATAATATAATAAACAAATAAATAATTTATGATATTGGGAATAACATGAAAAATATGGAAAATACATAATGAAATGTTGTGTAATAGTTAATATGTAATAAAATTGAGTTATTTAATGTGGATATATCAATCATTGTGTTTGATATAACTTGAAAATAGATATTTTTGGACTCTTATAATGAAATGGAAATTTAAATGCGGTGCAAAAAAGCATTTGTAATAGAGATCAACAATATTATTTGAATTTTTGGGTAATATAGAATATTGGGGACAAACATCTCATGATTTTCAATAACTCTAATCATGAAAAATCAGACGGTGATAAATATTTTTTAGACTGATTATAGTGATGAAAGATTCAAGGAATGTAAAATTATTCTTATCAATGTACTTGTACATACAAAACCCACATGTATTAAAAAATTCATTATTCAGGAGGATACATATAATAATTTCTTTTGTTTTTTATTAATTAAAAATGAAAAATTCCAATCCTAGGCCATAATGAATTTGTATATTTATTAGAAGTACCATACAATAAATGATATACTTATAAAATTTCTGATATTTATATAGAATATCTGGTTGAATTATCAATGTGGGTTAAAGTGTAAAAAATATATAGATGGAAAGATTATGATACATATACTAACATAAAAGGATCTTAATATATTCAAAAAATGTTGGTTAGAGTTGATCTAGGAATATAACCACTCAATCCACTACCATCGTGATAAAGAAAATATTGTGGTAGATGCACTATTGATAAATTAATTGATAAAATTATCAAATATGATTATTGAAAATGATACCATAATTATAGTCATGAAATTGATGAAAAGAGGTTGTATTAATGAAGAAAAACCATTATTACTTTATCATGTTACTGGTCAAATATATATTCTATAGAAGTTAAATAATTTTTAAACAGATTATATGCAAATACCTAATATGTGGGAATCTATAAGATATGTGAAAACCACCTAGTTCAGAAATAAAAAAAATGAGTTATACAATTGGGGAAACATCGATGTGTTCTATCATATCAAAATATATTGAATTAATTACTGATTGAAAAAATAGATCATTCATAATAATACACCAATGGATACAGAAAATGTGTTGAGGTCATTCTGAGAAATATTAATGGGATAATATCAATATAGAGATCAAAAAATATAATAAAACTTCTGTGTTATACTAGGAGGTGATGGATGGAACAACAAAATATAATTGAAGGATGAAACCATAAAAAATACAATCATTGAAAAAGGTAAAAACACCATGGACACTGTCATTGTTATTTAAAAAAATACCAATTAATAATGTTATATGGCATGTGGTAGATTATCTAATAATGACTACTCACATCATTAAAAATAATAAAAATTCTCTCTCCATAAAAATGATATACATCATATATATATGGTGATAATACAAGGAACAAAACTATCTATTTTATCTTATTGACATCTATATTTAACTACATGACAGAAAGAATCTCCAACATTATTAAAATAATAAATTTGGCTTCAGTATGGATTATCATACCAACATAGATGGCCAATTTTAGTGTACTATCATATAAATAGTAGACATTTTTTTGAAAATAATCTACATGCTTCAATGGTGGGTGGGATAATTTTCATTTATTTGTTAATTACTCATAAAATAATGGTTTCCACTTAAGAAATAAAAATTCTAACATATAAATCAGATTATGCTGTGATATTTCGAACAAAAACATCTTTGGATGATATCTCTTAATGGATTCTACTAGGACATGAAATTGTTTTAGAAATGGTATAAATGGTCCTAACTATTAAATACCGCATTAGGGATGATCAAATTTGGAAAATGATCTACACTAACAATATTTGAAAAGTCATGTAGATTGAGGTGGGTGATATGTTGTTCCACTAAAACTCCTATTGAAGAGAAACATGTGATTTTTGAATAAGGGAACGCTATTTCCATGACAGATCTAACCATTTGATATTATTGATCCCATTGTAGCTATGTTATATCTAATAGAACTTCCAGCCTGTCTCATCATGTAAATGGCATGGTCCGCATAAAATTTTTAATAATGTAAATACTAGATATATCATATATACTAAATTTAGAAGTGTTATAGAATGTAAATGATCTCTATTATGAGTAGAATCTAATGAAAATTTTGGACGATGGGGATGATGTTATACATAATAATAAAAATTACCTAAACAATATACTCTTGTGAAACCAGAAGTACTAGCATGCGATGTGAGTACCAGTGGAATCCATGAAGAAGTATTGCCCTCCCATCCAATAGGATGAGGACCCAGGTGAGGCCTATTATAAACAAATTATATATAAAAGAATTATAGTGGTTGTGTAAGGGGGCTTACAAAGACAAGAATTTTAATTACTACACACATCCAAATCAACAATGAAAGGGAATAATCTCATAGTAATAAAAAAGCATTGTGATGAAGTCTTCATAATTTATATTTCGGATATAAAATCAAGAACATGATTGTCCTCTATAATGACATGCGTATCTTCTAGATTAGTATTCTCATATAGAATACGACATTCTATCCATGATGGAATAATTCTCCAAGGCACATTCATGGATCATGACTTCAAGATATGAACCACTAAAGTAGTGTCTGATTGTACCCATAGAAAATTTCATTGTGTTGGAAATAATATTTGATAGCTTTAATGACTTCCCATAACTCAGCCTCAATGATAGATCCAATTTGAAGGTAATAATTAAAAAAAAGTCATTAAGTAACTTCTGATGTGTACCGAAGACACCACCACTTATGGAATGTCCAGGTCCACCGAGTGTTTCCCCATCCATATTCGCATTCATCCAAACTAGGATAGGTGGGATCCATCTGATAGACATTATCATAATAGGTCTATTCCTCCTACCACTCATAACCAAATATATAATAATGATCATATTAACATCTCATAAATCAGCATACCTGTAATATGTTTTGAAACTGACATGACAACACATTAGATATAATTCAGACCAGCATGCATATATGCCCTTTTATTCTCAATACATAGTCAATTATGTTATATCCAAATGTATGATATGTCACTTGAATCCACTGTGAGAAGCATCAAACATACTTGTTCACTTTTTCATGAGTAAATTGTAGAAAGAATAATAGAATCTAACCAAATCATGTTAAACTGAATACGAAAAATCCTCAAGAAGATGTTTCTCTGACCTACATAAAATCCTTTAAAAAATTAATAGTTGTTTATATGACTCACCTCACATATTTTTATATTACAATTTAAAATTATATAGTATGTGTAAAATTTCATATGTCGGGGGGTATCGACCCAAAATAATAAAAATTGATTGTATATATTAAATATAAAATTATATCATATATAGTAATATAATATTATATAATTCACAATCACCAAACTCTAAATAGAAATACAAATTATTATAGTAATTTATACATTTTTTTTAGAAAATGAAAATGTCCCTAATAATTGAAATTATTACTATGGAATAAAAATAGATAAAAATATAAATAAAATATGAATATTTGGATCTTCTAGTTGAATTAGAATACTTTAATTCACATACAACATATTGAAATGATAAACAATATTAGTAACAAAATATTCATCTTCCGAATTAATATACATATATGTGAGTCTTATAAAAGAATAATAATATGATGTATGAGTGAAATATTATTTATTAATTGAATGTATGGTATCCATATAATGATTAAAAATATAGCCATTTTAATTCTATTCACACCATTTGAATAGTAATTTGATCATTAAGAATAATAACATGACCAGTAGATTAGAATAATGACTTATGAATGTGTAAAATAAAAATTACGTAAATTATATATTAGAAATTTGATATGTTTATACAATTGTGCATGTAAATAATATTTTTAATATGAAAAATTAATTGATAGTATTTTTATAAAACATAAAAATATTAATGGATGAATAATAATATTTTATGATTTAAAATTAATATTATATTCATATAATCTATTAATTTATTAGTATTATGTTTTATTGTAATGATATATTATTTTTTTATTCTACAAGTAATTTATAAAATTATCAATAAAACAATCAAAGTTTTAAAATTTTAATTTTTTAGATAAATGAGAATTTCCATAAAAATTTCAATTAGAGGTAAGATAAATATTATTTTCCTAAAATGAAATTATTTTTTAATATAAAAATGAAAATATCAGTTTGGTGATTTTTTTCTAAATGTTTATAATTTTTTATGTATAGTGAATTACGTTAAAATACAGTAATTAAAATTTGTAGATAAATACATTAATCTATGAGTCATGGATGTTGAAACCACCCCTTATTTAAAAAAAACTCAAAAAATTCTGTATTTATTAACAGGAATCAAAACTTTTTGAAATATTGAGAAAAAACAAAAAAAAAACTAATGATAATAATATTTGAAAACACCTCTCTCGTCCTCTTATAAATACCACCCCTCATCACCCTATTTCCTCACAACTTGCAAGACCATGTGATTGGAAATTTCTACCTAATTATCTACACAATACTATCAATAACATATTACTACTTCTGGTATGATCCAAATACCAATACAAATAGAATTAATGGGTAACATAAATTGGAAAATCTATAGATAGAGTTAAACATTGATGTTGGTATATATTATTTTTATTATTCTTCTACCAGCCCTTGTGATTCCCTTCAATTTAAACATAGTAAAAAATTGACATAAATATTCTAATAAGTTATTATTATGGTTTAAAATGGACCTTCTACCTTACCTTATTTAAATTCTAAAATTTAATATATTATTTACAATATAGTCAGTTCACCTCCTTCATGACCAACATATATCTATTTTCTCCACTAACTTCTTGGATTCTACTATAAACTATATTGGGATTGATTATCATTATAATATTTATATAAAAATATATTTAATTTCTTTATTGTTTTCGTATTCCATATGTTGAATAAAACTAATCTAGTTCATAATGTATCCTGAAATGTCTTAAATTAACTAACCATAAAATGTTTGTATGTTTAATAAAATAATTGATCTTATATTTGAATATATATTGATATTTGGGGCCATTTAGTATTTTATAATTACATTAATAAAAATTAATTTTACATATGGATTTCAATTCCTATTTTATATAAATTAAAATAATTTCACAAAAGTGATTTATCCTTGGTAGTAGAAAAAACACACTCAGAACATTGATATTAGTCTCTACAGATTAAATAAATGTTTATAAATAAACATAATAATGTTATAATTAAAAAATATACATGTAAAAATCTCATAATCAGGCAATTAATGAATAAAATTAATTTTATTGGGACATTAAATTCATTTTCCGAATTATTATATAACATTACACATGGGATCTCTATAAACTACCATATTATATTTACAATTATGATCTCTCAAATAAATCACTCAATAAATATAATATTTTTATTTATTTATCATATATATGTATATATATATACAATTATTATAAACCTATGTTAATTCATCTTCTTATGATGGGTAGATACATGTTTCAAAAAGGATCTGTTCTCATTTCAGGATATAGGATAACTTTACTAAAGGTAACTAACCAATTAATTACCCCATTTAAACATCCGCACAATGAAATGTTTCAAACATAAAAGGTTTCATAAAATTGATCATTTTATATTAGAAACCATTTTAGTTTATTTATATTTTTATATAAATAATTAATCCATTTTCTTTATTTAATTACTCATTACCCATTTTTTTAATGACCACATTATGAGGAACACTTTTAATGGGGTTTCACTCATTCATTTAAATTCTTCACATAAATGGATATAATTATTCGTAAAATAAACAGATAAATGTCCAAAAATTCTTAAATATATCTTTTCTTGGATTCCTCTATGATATCACATCTGGTTATAATTTATGACATTTTCAGAAAACCCATTTCATTATAAGGATAAATATTATTTATGTTCCATATATTTGATTTCATTATGTTGAATACTTGGTCATGTACATGTTATAATGGACTCACCATGATTTTTCTCTAATACATTATTTAATATTTTCTATCTCATTATAGGTTATTTATATGATTAGGGAGTAAATGTAATCCATGACGGTACTACATCTGAATAGTTATTTATTTGGTAGTTATCCATACCACATTCTTATATAATGTTTTATATTTCATTAACTTTACAATTTTTCCATGATTTTAATATACCATGTTGTTTATGTTATTATACAATGTGATTATTCAATATATTTGTCATTATTGATCTCATGTTATTCTTTTTTCTTTTTATGTTATGCATTATTATATTTTTTATTACATTATTTGTTTATATCTCACCCATTAAATTTTTATTTTACCCATTGTATTATATGTAGTTTTAGGTTCCTAAAAATATTTAACTAATCATTATGGAATAGAAAATAAATATACGATTTTATGTTAATTTTGAGGAATATTAAAACATGTTTTTCATAGAAAATATGCCTCATAATATTTCGAATGTCTTTGCTGGTTGTTTATATTAAAATTCATGAAATAATATTGGTAGAATGAATGGGTTACTACAAATAAATTCCTGGATCATGTCTAACATATGCCATTTAATAACTATTAAGGAGAGAGTGCATATTTTTATTCTTATATAAGAACCATATTGAAAATAAAAACAATCCAAAATTTTTAAATATATTTTTAAATGATATATTTAAAAATTATAGGATGAAATGATTTTTTAGACAACATAAATTCATTGAACGAAATATTCAAATATAAAGAAAATAATAGTTTAAAAACAAGGTCATAAGTACAATGAATAAAATTTATTCTTTTATGAAATTAAAAAACTATCCTTCCAAAACCCCATAAAATTTAATTAAAACATTTAAAGAATAACATTTATTATAAAATAACCTTAATCATATATTAAAGAATTTGAAATTATATTCAGAAATCCATCTAATTAATGATGACTTGGTTAAAAGTGAGGTTCCTAACAAAAACAATTGTTTTTCCATTTTCCTAATAATCAGTAAATAATGAGCCACTTTAGAAACTAAAATGGGGAGAATATAAGAAAACCCACTGGAATATAGAGATTCTAATAAACTAGTATCATTTTTGAAAAAAATGATTAAATATCCCATAGATAATTGTTATTTACAAATAAAAGCTAATTTGAAATTAAAATTGCAAATAAAATCATAAAAAAATATTTTTTGAAAAAATATATATTGAGTGAAATATCATGAAATGGATATTAAGATGTCATTAAAAATATTAAGTTTCATTCAAAAATATTATATGCTATTATATACCTTATATGAACATAATTATGCTATAAAAAATAAATCATGACTCATATATTTGAAAATGAGTCAATGAAACCATTATAATCTAAGAAAAATATAATTTAATACCATTGATTTGTATTATTTAAAAAGAGACATTAAAAATCATAAATATTGAAAATACTATGATTAAAATATAGTTAAGGGGATCCATATACACAAAAGTAAAAAATGTTTATAATAATATTTATGTCTAATAAGAAAAAAAATTTATTTGAGAATTACATAAAATATTTCTGATTTCTTTTACCCATACACCTCATATTCAGAATCTAAGAATTACATTTATGAGAAAAATAATTTGAATCCTTATTCAACTATTCATTTAAAATATACCTTTTATTATAATATTATTTTTATTTGTCTTATTGTATTTCCTATACTAGTGTGAAAATTGAATTAGTTTTAGATTATTTCATCATATTTTAGAGGTTAAAGATGATATTTTAATGATAAACTAAATATATAATAAAACCTTTCCAAAAATATAAAATAACATTTTATTTATATTTTAATATTCATTCATTATATAGTTTCATATCTTTATTCAAGTGTATTGTTAAACCAACTTCAATAATGATAATTCTATATCTTAATGGATGAGAAAAATTAATGAGTAATATATTATGATTATATAAAATGAAGATTTTTATTTTTTATATATTTCTATTTTTTATAATCAGCATTTATTGAGTTTTCATAAAGAATAAAAATCATGTTGATAAATAAAAAATGTTTCTTCATGAGGGAGTAATCCACACAATGCATATTCAACATTGTTTAGTATTTATTTGTTGATGGGGTGAAAAATAATTTTTCCCATAAATATAATAACACTAAAACATAATTAATATACTGAGCTTATCATATTACTATATTATGTGGGTTTGTTAAGATAATAATTATGATAAAATTGTAGAGTAATTAATACTCATATTTGTACATTAAAATTTATCTTAAATGTCCCCTTAGAAATGAAGAGATTTTCCAAAATTATTATGAATAGGAGTTTGAAAACATTAAAGGGACTCCATGGAGATGATAATGGGTAGGGTATAAAGGAAATTTTAAGGGATTTGGTGACTATGATAGTTTTCAAGTGGTCCCATTTTATAAGTGAAAAACGGCACTGTTGATACCCCAAATATTTTTTCTATAGTGGAATAATAATATTCAATGATAAATGCCTCAGAAAGAATGAAATAATTTAGTTTTATCGGGGATATGTTAAATAATTCAAATACCAAAAATTTTACTATATGTTAAAAAAAATTAAATCATTTTAAAAACATAATTTTTTCTTTTTACAATATATATTTTCACTTTGTAATGTTATTTCCTAATACATTAAATTTTTTAAAAACATTATAATTTAACCCTTAAAAATAAATATATATTTCACAAACCTTAATATAGGATCCATTTAATTAAAATAAATAAATTTATTTTTTAAAATTATCTTTTAAATGAATATAGATTATCAATAGAATAATAGTTTGGTAGAGAAATTTTCTTATCATAAAATGTTCATAATAACTTTTAGTATTTTGTTTACCATATTAAATGTGTTAATGTGTTAATATATGTGGTCATAATTTTTTTATATTTATTTAAATTGATAAATTAATATATGTTAATATATATAAAGTATAAAAATTTTAATGAAGCAATTCTATGAAAATAATTGTTTTCTCAAAATTACATTAATTAAAATTAATCCTAATAATCATAAATTTATGCCTAATATGTACATTAAAATAATATATTATTTATAAATATGATATATATATATATATATAACATAAAATCTACTCTATGAGATTAAATTTCTACACGTGATGAAATATAATTTTCTAATGTAAGTTGAAAAAAATATTTAGTTTTGATAAAATTAATTGCATTTAAAAAATTATAAAGATGGGTATTGTTAGTAAGATAATATAATTTAAAATAAACAATAAAACATATATATATATATAATAGAATATAGGTCCCTAAAAAATTTATTATATTATTGAATTATTATAATGTCCTAGAAGTGATGGTTTAACAAATATCATTATATTCATATATTCAACAAAAAAATGAAATTATACAAAACAAAATAGAATTTACCTAACCACGTTTTGATATTATAAAATTGGAAAATTTTCTTTTTTTATAAGATTCAATTTATAATATTTTAATAGACATCCATAATATGAGAAATTGATTTTTGTTGCAAAATGTTTTTGTGAACATTATGTTAATTTAATATCCTTTTCATATCAATTTATAATTCTAAAAAATTAAATATTATATTAAATGTATATAAATAATATATATTTGATTTATAATTTTTAAACATTATTTGTTTTAATTTCTTATGGTCAATAGAAGAATCAGTCAAAAACCTGTTTTTTGAAAAGAATCCTCTATCATATTAATTATTTGTTTTCAGAATATATCTATTTAAAAATAATTTATTTCTATTTATTTAATTAATTTTTTATTATTCATATCTTTTCATTGTTAATAAATATCATATATTTCAATTATTTTTATAGTTCAATGTTACGTTTGTTCTGTGTTTCTATTGATATATGATATTAAATAAATTATTTATTTACAGAATTCAAAATCTAAGATCATTATATCTAATACCCACTCATTAAATATATTATTTCCTCAAAATATTTAATTTAATATCATTAATCAAATGTGTTGAGGATATTATTATAATTTTCATCATTTATGATATAATTTCATATCATAAATCGATCTTACTCCCATAGGAAACATCCAGTGACATACATTTCATTAAAAAATATTAAATTTTCATAAATTCATTTATAAATTTACATATATATGATAATAACATATTCAATAAAATATACCATTCCAAAAATAGTTTGATTCTCAATGAAAATAAAACATAAAAATCATATATTATACTAGAGGTAACTATATCAGGGATACAATAAAATATGAACTACCACATAGTGTAACATATATTCAATATATATTATAATCCAAAAAATTAAAAAAAATCTAAAAAAATAATGGATTTTTTTAAATAGATAACAAACAAATTTTAATTCTATAATAACTATATAATCCTATTTTCTAAAATTGAATCAGTTTTTTATTAACAAAAAATATAACATATATTGACCCTTTATTGTTTCTGTACCTTATTAATGTGTTTGACAATAGTGATCAAAAAATACATTACCTTTTCCAAAATTAAATTTTCAAGGTTGGGGATGAAATTTAATCAATGCTTCCCATTCATTATAAAAATATTATCAATGAAAACCCTTATATTATTTCACACAATCAACATAAAATTTAAAATTCTCAAGAATATCATTTATAATTTTCAATCAATTAGTAAATTAGAAATGATTATCAATATATATATTCTATTAATATATCAATATAAAAACATTATATATGCCTTAGAAACTTGTCTTTGCATCCAAATTATAGTATAATAAAATTCATAACTATTTATGTTTTCTCTATTAGTTGGTTATAATAAATCATAATTTCTAGAATCTTTCATTTCAAATTTTCATTCTCCTCGTATTGGCTATAATAAATACAATAAAAAATGTTATGATAATATTAAAAATATGAATATAAAAACATCAATTCCAGGATGTATTATTTAAAGAAAACTTTCTTTCATCCTTTTATAATTTATATTCAATATATATTAAATTAAATTATGTTTTCGTTTACATAATAACAATTTCAATAATGGAACATTCCTATAAGTAGAATGACTTTTTTACAATATTCAAGAACTAATGAAATTTTAAGTATATGCTACAAAATTTTATTATCCCCTATATCCATAAATAGGAATATCATTTAATTTGTTAAGTAAATTATATATATATATATAATCTGAGTTATCAATAGTAGTTCCCTATTACTATTTGTAACCTAATGATTTTTCAAACCCATTATAATGGTTTATAATGGAAATGTGAAATTATAAAATTAATATTCTTTAAGTGTTTCAATAAATGACTATAATTAGGTTTACTTATCATGAACAATGTGATGATTGAGATAATAACTAGCATGAAATTTTAGAATTAAAAACCCTATTTACCTATATTAATTATCCTACATTTTCTTATATTATTGAACATGGATGTTATTTTTAGTAAAATCACACATTCTATAATTTTAAAAAATAAGTATATTATCCTATTAATAAGAAATTTCACATATATTTATCCATATAATTTTTATTAATGTTATGGTATCCAGTTAAATAATATATTAAATATTAATCCATCTACTCTAATTGGTAATCAATAACATTAAAATCATGATCAAACTTATCTTATCTACATTTTAAATAACCACAACTAACATCTCAATCTCCAATGTCATCTAAACCCTCCACTAAAACCACCTTCGAAGACCCCTGAATGTGACCATATCAATTAAATGACATAAATAAATTACTTCATTACAATTTATTAAAAATACCATTTAGGTTTTATATTTTATAGAACTAGGTAAAAACAGATTAAAAATACTCATTTCATTTTAAACTAATTGATATTTTTTCAATATAAATCAACAAATTAATCTATAAAAACTATTCAAAATATCCTATAAATTATACACATAGATATTATTCTATAAATACTATTTATATAACAAAATTATTTCACTGGTAAATGGAAACACAAGAAAGAGTTTATGTTATATGATCAGTTATGGTAACCAAGAGTTTTGACATTCACAGATGAAAAAATAGTAAGATGAGAATATGGTTAAAATCATGATACGTAAGAAAATATTACAAAACCAAGAATATATAGAACACAAATCAAAGAATATGACATGTAATTAAATAATAAATTAATCACGTTAGTATAGAAACATAAGTCAATAAACAAGATATATGAGTTAATAATTTAGTAATAAAATAAGAATAAAACAATAAAATGTTTCAAATATGTGGAAAAATTAATATATAGAACTATTACATTATTGATCAACCCATTATTTATAGAAACTGAAATATAGCCATTAATAATTATCTCATGATATAAATACATTAAAAATGAAATAGAGTTTGGTATTAAGAAACAAAATACATCATACATACATATGAGTGACACATGAAATTCAGTTACTTATACCATCATAATAAACCCAAGGAAAATAAATTATTTTCATAAAACATTAAAATTTATATAATTCACCTTTTAAAGTATGAATAACCTATATACATAAAATTTAGTTCCTATATTTTTCAAATGAAATCACATAATGAAATAATTTATAATCAAAACAAGGTAAACACATTTAAAAATAATTTGTTTTGAAGAATATTTATAAAAGTTCAATAAAATACTTTTAAATAACGATAATAATAGATATGGTATTTAAAACATTTAGATAAAGGGTATATGGTTAATGAAATAATTTCCTCAATCAGTATATATATATATGTATATGTATATATTCTTTTTAAAAACCTTTAATCACATGATGAAAATGTAGAGTGTTCATAGAGGAAAATCATTTGATGGAAGATTATATTTCAATAATGTATATGATTATGTCATAAAAATGTTGTTTTATATCATTCCTCCAAAATAAAATGAAATCAATTAATCCATCAAGGGAGTTAACTACGATTCCACAATTTTAATAATATCTTCAATAATGTATACGATATGTTATAGAAAAATGACATAGTGGAAAATTTATTATTTTTTTTGAAAATGTCACATTGGATATAAGAACTATCCTTAATCATTAAATGTAATTTTAAATGATAAATTTTTATTAAAAAATGGGAAAAGTTATATTTCATTTAAACACAATGAAAACATATAGAAAATAATTCCAATAAAATTAAAATTGAGGTGAAAATACATGTTCCAACATAAAAGGTTGAAAATATATTCATTCACACATTGAAAAAAAAACCATATTTAAAATAATGAATACTTCATTAATTTTTATAAATAAATTTATTTAATATAAAAAGAACTTAATTGATTATTATTTAATAGATAATGTAAAAATCAAAAAAACATCAAATGAATATGGTCATAAGAAATGGAGGTCCCCATCAAATAAGAAAATGTATTTTTGGTTTCATATAACTAGTAAAAAATAATCCAATGGAAAAATAAAAATAATGAGACGTCCTTTTTAAAAAATAATAATGACTGGTGGGCGTAACGTGATAAGGTTTCTACAGAAAAAAGTATTAAAATACCTATATGGGTTATCATTCAAATGAGATATATATTATAAAATGATATCGGTTATAATAAACTAACATTATTAGTATCTTAGTAGTCATAGATACTTGAGAGAAAGATCATGATATGGACATTAAAACCATAGAAAATGGAAGATCATTCAATAAATTAATAGGGTAGATTATAACCATATAAAATGTATTTTTGAGTGAAATATCAATCATTTCATAGGGATTTAAAATGGTGAATAGAAATTCATACAATTATAGAAATGTAAGATCTAATTCCCTTGAAGGATATGATTTCAAAATAAATATTCAATACCATGAATAATAAGAGAATAATTTTATATAATATTAAATGGTTAGTTGATATGTTATTTAAAATACACCATCATGTACAATAATAAGGCCATCTGATGGAATTGAATGTTTAGATAAGAAACCTTTAACATGTTATTTATCCATTATTCACATGTTCCTAACATCCTAAATAATAAAATTATGATTATTAAATACCTTTTTTCATACCCTTATTAATATATATATAATTTAATGTAGGTTGTTTACTATTAAATTATATATAGGTTTTATATATTTTTCTACCATTATTGAATAAAATATGAAATATTGTCAGTTGTTTTGGTAAATTTATCAATAAATGATGACTGAGTAATAGTAATTTTAATAATCAATATAACTTTAGAGCCATATTCCAAATGTAATAGATATGGGGTGAATATTTGGTATCTTTTATGATTTTATTACTTTCCATTCATATTATTGAACTTATTAAGGATCTAAATTGATTCATGGAAAATTCAAAATCTCACCTCATATGTTAAAATGATAAGAGATAGAGAATAAAAATGTAATTTATATGGATATTTACTAAAAAACATTACCTGAAAGGTTATTAAATTTCCAAAAATTCATTATCCACTATAATTTTATCATCGATTATGATGTATTAGTTATCAAATTTTTATAAACCATAACATCCTATCCAACTGTTGATCCCATTTCAACACCCCAACAACTAAGGATTTTTCCTTATTTAGTTGGAATCTTATAACTATATTATTACAGATTTATTTTTTAGATAACAAAACCTTGAGCCTATTTATTAGAAACCCTTATCATTATCTCCATTATATTATTCTTTTGATATAAATATTTAGAAATTAATGTTTCTTCATTAGAGTAAAATTTTTACAAGATCATGTTAGATCGGGGTTTCATACGTACACCATGAATAGAATCAACTGAATAATTGAATTACCTTGTTATTCTTTCTCAAAAACATATACTCTTCAATAAATTATAATCCATTCCTCAATTTTTTAAATTCTAAAAAATTAATTTCAAAATTCTTATGATGATATCCTCATCCTTAGTTTATTTCTCTATATATTTATTTATTCATGATTAAATTATATAAACAAAACAATTATCATAAAAATATTATCCCAATACATATTCTTTGATAATAGTGTATTTCATAATACTCACATGTTCTCATCAATTATTATTAATAAATAATGTTGAATAAATCATGAATGTAATTATGATAACATTTTTAATTCTGAATATAAAATAAGTTTTATTTCTTACTCAATCTTGAGTCTTTAAAAGATAATTTATTTTATAAAAAAATTACAGGAAACAGAATTTTTTTATCTAACTCCCATGTAACGATTTCATTCATTCGTTATTGTTGAATTGTATCTTATATTCAATTTTCGTCCCATAATTTAATTATTGTATATTTATTATGTGAATTATTCTTCACTTGTATGCATGTACAAATGTAGGTATGGTTCACATTCCTGTATAGATTAACTATATAAATTTATGTAAACTTCTATTCTTCGTGAATAAACAAGTGTATGTGATCCCTATATATCTATATGCATGTATGTATTCTTATAGGTTTTTCTCTCATTGTAGAAATAATGAATAACATTCATAGAAATTATCATGTTTAACTGGAAAGTGTGTGAGACTCTTTATTTATCTCTGTAAAATAGGATATACATTAAATCCATCATGAACCCAAGGAATATCATAAATTCTTGTTTATAACAAATCAACTAAGTTTAGTTGTTTCCATTATATCTATCGTAGTGTGAGATTCCTCAAGATCTACACTATTTTCCACAAGAGGGGAATCACTTTTCATCATAATATAGGATAAAATTATTGTGTTGGTATATTTTTCTTCATAAAAATATGGAAATGAGAGCTATATAAAATTAGAAAAATTAAAAACCATTCTTGAATTTTTACATTTAAACATGGTGACCACAACATTTTCTTTGACGATCACTAACAAAAACCTCTTAAAATTCTACAAAGTCCAAAATCTTTGAATGACTCAATGATCATAGAAAATTACAACATTATTCAGATTTTGAGGATTTTGGAACTTATTCACCACATAATAATAACATTGTTTTTTGATAGAATATATACTAATGTTATAGTAATCCTATGATTCATCATTTTATATCTTCTAAATCATCAATCCTTCAAATGAAAGAATATAAAAAATTCACTTTAGCTGTGAACCAATAATATAATATTGTTTAATTGTATGAATGCATAATGTAACGTCCTGACCCAATCCATCATGTCCAAGATTAAGGGTCACATAAATTCATGCATGTCTTCCTATACGAAAGAGTTTTCTGACTAGAAGCATGGTTCTAATTACATCAATGGGGAGATTGTAACCCTGGTATAATTCATATGATAAATAATAAATATAAAATAAATAATCATTGTAATTGTGAAAAGATAAAAATTGAAACATGATATTAAAATAAATTGTCTACCAATGTGGAAATATATTGTAGATAATTTGTTTATATAAATAAATTTATGTTAATTAGGGTCATTCAAAATACATCTAAGTATTAAACTAGATTTATTCACCTGCTTAATTCTCTTATAAGTAGCCATGAATTGTAAAAATCTTAACCATTAAGTAATCTATATTAAATAAATCAAGAAGCGAATTAAAATGTTGTACAATTATGTGAATATAGGATTCAACAGGACACCACCAATGCATCTTCATTATGGTGATCTAGAGTATTCATGTTTATGCTATAATAATATTAAATTTATAGGAAGAAACTAAATATATAATCCAAAACCCTATAATCGCCCACTTACAAAGCCTCCCTAAACCCCATAACATGACTTCCTTCAATCAACAAAAGAACAAAAAACGTGGTGTTAATGAATATCAAGAACTACCATCAAGGATATTAGTGATTCACTTGGGAACCACATGTCATCAAGGGGTGCATACATCTAATCTATAAATAATTGAGTAATGTTAGGAATCCACAATGCCTGAGGAATTAGAAATATACTTGTAATCTGTAAGTGTATAAGTAATACATATAATATACATGAAATCATTTGAAATATATATACTAGGGATCCATAAAGAATCATGTTTAAGAAAGGTCACCAGGATATCATGATCCACATTAATCATTTTCAATCATAATTAAAACTCTTAGTATATGGGATAATCATCCCTTTATGTCCACCTATCATGAATAAAACACACTTATCTACTAAGGAAATACATAATATTATACAGAATAATAAAATATATAACATGAAAACAAGTGGATTATAATAGAACCATGTGAACATGTGAATCAACATTAGTTATTAAATCAGGTTACCATAAAAAATTATTAGTAAAACTAAAATGTAACATGTCCCAAATTCTACAGTCATAGCCACATTAGAAAATAATCTCCCTTGGTGATAAATGACGATATAAAAACAATTATATCATGGAAACATGTTTAGATTACATCCCTTGATTTTATGAAACATCATACCTCAAAATAATCGATGAAATAAACTAGTATACTTGTGTTGTCTGAAAAATGGAGTGGAAACCTCTACTATTCAGAACATGTGATCTTGGGCCTTTTTAGAAAATATTTTGGTACATAAACAATTATGAATCGTTTAGGGTTTCTAAAAAAATAAAATATTTTCTTGAATTTAAAAAAGAAATTAAACATCTAATATGCTGATGATTTCTCTCTCCCTGATAATTTTTAGTTATCATTTTTTGAAAACCCATGAACTTCTAATATTCTATTCAAGATTAATTATTATAAAATTGAAATTTAAAATTTTTCTAAATAAATTTTATAATACATTTTTTATTCCATCATATATATTATTGATAAAACAATATAATTATATTTTAAAAAATTATTTATCCTTCAGCATTTATAATAATTTATCCTTTTATTAAACAATTAAAATTATATTTTGATAATTGTTAAAAATATTCTATGATAATATCATTAAATTATATTTTCCTGATTTTTTATTAATTAATTTCAAATTTTTGAAATACAAATATAGAGAAAAATTTTGATAATTGTCTATCAATAAATATCATAATTTTCATTCCCAATTCAAATAAATTATACTTCTATAATTAATATTGTATAGTTTAGTAAAATAAAAAAGTAGGATTATTATAAATTTTCTATGAAATTGTAAAGATGTAAAATACTTATTTTTTTGTATTAACATAAAATAATTATTCTTTTAAAAAAATATACATCAAAAGAATGATTTTTTACAATTTATTGGAAATATGGAAGAAATATATTATTAATAAATAAAATAATGAATATTTTCAAATTTATTTGTTCCACAAATTGTATAAGGAAGAATTTTCAACAATCAAACTCATAGAAATGGAAATAAAAAAATTATCAATGGACTCACTAATTTGGTACAAGAAAGATTCAAGTTCTATAAGAATTGATAGTATTATCTCACAATAAAGAATAGAAATTTGACTATTTCGAGAACCCCAAATCTGTACCCATCCACATTGTTTTCCCAAACCCCAAATCAAGACATTTCTAACACTAACATGATTATAGTGTATATTGTTTAATCTATTTATGATGATGTTAAATTAATCACATTTGGGAGTGTAGAAATCTAGGATTTTGGATACAAGAAGTGTCAAAATACAGAGGTCTGTACACTAGTCAATATGAAAAAATATATTTTCATATTAAAATAATAAAACACCATAATGTGTTGAACTAATTACCCTTAGGTGTTTTGTAACTAAATATCAGACTCACATAAAGGTTATATGAATCTTGAGGTAAACTTTCACGACCCATCCCAAATGGACCCATGCCGTGACTACGAAAACCCGGTACCAATATGACTGGGGTTGGAGAATAGCACTGGGTAGTAAAATCAATAAAAATTGAGTCCTTATCCAATGTATATATATATACATACACACATCTCTAATCCTATACAATGTAGGAAAGTAAAACAATTGAAAAAACCATGCATTCATACATCAAAATCTCAAAACTAGAGTATGAGAATTAGTGAATGAATATAAATAAAAAAATACAAAAAACGGAACTATATAACATTCCAACCTGAATGTAAAAGTAGGAATACTATCAAAATGTCTTTAGAACTCACCTCTGATTTTTTGGTCTCACTAAGAACCATATGGTCCTGGTCCATCAAATATTATATCAAATGGGTTATTATCTACACTAGAAATGACTGGTACCTGAAATGTTCATCAATGGGAGAGTATAAAATTACTATGTAGAAAACCCCCATAAAACAAAATATCAAACAAAGTAAATACATTCAGATCTCCATAGATATTTTTCCATAGCACATATAAAATTTATATATTAATTTACTCAGAAAAGGAAAAACAATATAATGGTAAGTCACAACCATAGTACGCCATCCTTGGATTATATCTCAAATATTCCACATATCGCTCATCCATGATAACATAGTCTTGAGTCTAATAACATTGATGATGTATATCTATGTTGTTTTTTATATGGGGTCTCATCATATAAAATACACACTAATGTTCTATAGAGATATGATATATAGTTGAGTATCAGAGCCATGCTGATAGGGAAAAATAAAAAATCAATCTGGATTAACCCACTACATAATGGATCAAAACCCACATAATGTTGCTCATGATGATACTAGGAAATACACCTTGGGAATTAAGATGAATAGAGAATATCACTATTGGCCTCACAGAAAAATTCTTACTACAATTACCAAGATGTCATGGTGAATGGATCATTGTCCTATCTATAGGAAGTGATTCCATAATAACCGTCCTGGAAAGGATATATGGAACATACCCTAACACAAAATTTCCATGATACAGAGTACAAGATTTCCAATATGTGTCTAATAATGTAAATTGTGTAGAGAAGGGTTCCCATGAAGTATCCCTTGTCAATAGGTCCTACCCGTGTAACCAGCTAGTGTTTCACACCCATGTTAATGTATATGTATAAACAATTTCCACTAATCTAGAATAGTGTAAATATTATACAACAAAAATTATCCAATTTACACGTACCATTTAAGAGCACGTGGCTTATCTTGTGTACTTGAATCTAGACTGTTTCTGTTATGGGGTGTACTTGGTGTTCTCCAACCAACAGATTTGGCATGAAGGGCCGATGGGGGGTCACACTAATGATATCTATTCTCATCTAGAATGCACGTGGAATAAGGACATAGTTCCAATGTGCCTTTGTGTCCAATAAATCTCTAATACCCCAATCATCTCTTGGGGTAATCCTGGAACCCAAACTTATTCCATGTAAGCATCATATTATGGTGAAAAAATGGGTTACCCTCTGTCAATGCACGGGTATCCATAGAATTTACATATTTTGATTTGTTGGAAAATTAGTATATCAATTTAATTGGTGAGTCTCTCATATCAATGCATTTATGACATGGTTACCATTAATGGCATGGTGGTTTTTTTCCTATGTCTGGCCGTGCACTAATCAAGAAGAGCATTTGAACCTGTGGAATCATTTGGATTCCATACAAACTGGCACACTCCGATGGGTTGTGGTAGGAGATTTCAATTTGATCAATCATTCTTTAGTAGATAAAGGTGGTTTGGCCACTAAAAAAACCATCATGCATGACTTATGTAATTTCATGGCATTGACATGACTATTTGATATGGGGCTTACTATCCCCTAGTTTACCTGGTGTAATAAAATGGAGGGACCAAATCCTATATAGATCAATCTAGATAGGTGTCTTACCAATATTCAGGGTCTGTAATTATTTTCAAAAACTATAATAACACATATTTCTTGTGCTCTCTCAGATCACACCGCTATGATCTTTGAGATCAAAAGGGAGGCCCAGTGGACTCACTCTTTTCATTACATCAATTTGTGGAATCAAGAGACAAACTTCATACCTATTATTAATGATTCATGGAACCGTGAGTTGGATGGGAGAGCCTGGTGTGGCTTGGATAATCATCTCATGTAGCTCAAGGAGGACATCCCCCTCTAGTTGGCAGATAGACCCAGTGACAATCATGTGGTGGAGAAACTACAAGATGATATAAATGTTTTCAAAATAGACCATTTGGACAAGTTGGATCAGGAAAACTAAATTATTTTATGCATTATGAGTGTGGTTCTGGTAGATAATCTTCTTGTGATTTAAAACGAATAAAAGGATAGATCACTGGTTAGATGGTCGAGGCGGGGGGGGGGGGGGGGGGGGGCGAACAAAACAATGCATACTACCATGCACACCAGAAGGAGAGGAGCTACTTGAAAATTAACATCATCCTGGAGAATTTTCTATTTACTTCAGATGTAGAGGTGCTGGGGAATATGGATCTAGAACACATCCAAGGTAATTTAGGCGGGTTGGATTCATCAATATATGAAGGTACTCAAGGTGACGCAACAGATGAGGTCTTTCTGGGATGCATGCCTCACCTTATGGAGGGCTCAGACAATACCCTTTTTCATTTCTACTAATTGAATAAGAGATGATAGAGACAATAGTCAATCTACCACATGATAGTGCTACAGGGATGGATCGGTTCTCGAGGGTGTTATTCGTGGCAGCATGGGAGATGGTTGTCTCCAATGTGGTGGAAGTGGTTCCAAACTATTTTTCTCGTGTCCCCTTGAATAGAATGGTTTGTGACTCTCTAATTTTCCTTGTTCCCAAAATAAATAGAATCCCATGAACATTGGACACTATCAACCTATTTTCTTATATAATGCCTCTTACATGTTTTTTCCATCCCTCGTTGCATCATAGTTGAACGGACTTCTCCCATAGTTGGTCTCTTGAGGGAAGCATGGTTTTATCCAATGATGAATCATCCAAGGGGTGGTAGGGATTTCCCATGAGATGGTTAATGATATCAATATAAGTTCATTCTAATCTGATGTTATATATCAAGTGGACATGGAAAAATCATATGATAAAATGGAATGGGGCTTTTTCTTTTGAGTGATATGCATGTATGGTCTTAAGGAGTAGTTTTTCTATCATTGTTTCAGGTGATTATCTTCATAATGGATATACATTTTAATGTTGGGTAGGTGTTTTGGCTTATTAAAATCAGTATGTGGGGTTTGACATGGGGATCCCTTATCACCAAGCCTCTTTATACTGGCTCAAGAATCATTAACATTGAATATACGTAATGGAGCTGAGAATTTAATGTTGGGCTTATATTGTAGCAATGGATTTAGGGAGAGCATCTCAAATTTAATTTTCGTGGATGAAATATTAATCTTTACCAAAGGAAAGAAGATATCATCGGTTAACCACATGGAATTCCTCAGTAATTGTGGTCATTTGAGTGGGAAGAATATTAATACTTTAAAAGGTTTTACCTTTATCTCTAATAGATGTTCATGTGGGTGTTGTAGGGGAATTCAAGACATACTGGGCTGTCACCAAAAATAGACATTGGTGCTTTATCTATGTGTCCCACTCTTTTATGGTCTTATTTGTAAGTGTCACTTTGAGAGTATCATCAACTGTATGGTAGGAAAAATAAAAAATTAGAAGAAGAAAAAAGTTTCTTTTGATCGGTGAGAGGATAACAGATGTCCATGGTGTGTTAATGTCCATACCCATGCATGTCTTTTCATTTTTCATCACATGTAAAATAGTTATCAAGCCTATTGAAAACACCTTTACCTCATTTTTGTGGGATTCCTACCAGATGGGTCGTAGCCACTGGGCCCCCTAGCACTGCATGACCAGACATATTCTCAAGGGATGGGTAGATCTCCAAAACAGCAATGAAGAAATACATGGAATACAATGTTGTTTGTCCTGGGATATTATAGTTGGAGAAACATTGTGGGAATCATTTTATAGGATGTTATATGGGAGGAAATGGTGGATATCTAGTGGTCATCGTTCTCATCCTTCTTTCTTGGCAAGATGCATGGCCTCCCACCACATGGTTTTCTCTGGTTCAGCTACATGGATCACTATCAAAGGGGAGGTTAGCTACTGGATGGTTAACTGGGCATTCATGGTGTATGATTATACTAGTTTTCATGATCTGAATATCTCTTATAAAAAATCTTGCAGAAATCCTATCTTTATTCAGTTGGTCATCTCCCACGAGAAGGTTTTGGTTTATGATGGTATTGTGAGGAATGTTGAAACAGATAAAGGTTTTTTCATGGGATCCTCTTCCAGAAGGATTATCATGAATGAATACAAGGAACTCATAGATGTAGAAATACCTTTTGATGAGTGGGAATCCAAATTATGGTGTAAGGGATACTAATAGATATAAAGTTTTTCACATAGAGAATACGAAATAGTGCACTACCAATAGAAGAAAATTGTCTGTGGAAGGGGATCCTCATGGAGTTGCAATGATTTTGTTTTTAGAATACACAGAATGAAATAACCCATAACCTCTTCTTCTAGATCATCTATGTTCTTCTATATGGGCATGATTTTCTCAACATCCTTTCTTCGATACATATTAGCCTTTACTGCAGCGGATCTTGAGCTCCTAGTTTCACAGATTTCATGGGAGGGCTACAAAGTGTAGGGTTAGAGCTATTGTCTTCACATAATTATTTTAGATGTTAGGGGAGGATCAAAATAATGTTAGACTAGGAAACAGGATATCATATTTGTTCTTTCATATGTGAGTTAAATCATTAATTTTTGATCTTGGGTCATTGCTGAAAGAGAATCAACTCTCAGCATTGTCATGCATCTTATTTAACATACCTCTTGCGCCTTCCAGGAAAAGGGCTGCTGGATTAGGTGGAATCCACCATGGGGTGTCCTAAAGCTGAATATTGATGGTTCCCTCAAGGGGGTGATAAGGGGTGGATGTGTCCTTCATATCTAATGGGGATCTATTATTTTAGGGTTAAGTACAATTTTTGGTCCATGATCTTTTTTAGGGGTGGATGTTAAGGCTATATTATGTGGAATAAAAATCTATAGAAAATACGGTTTTGAGGTAGAATAATTTTAGTCTGATTATGAGGTTCATGTAAAGTCTATATAGGGTCGTGATGATGTGTCCTAGATATTGGTCTATCTGGTTCAAAGGTGTTATGTGGGGACCATCCTTATGATGAAATGTCATCACATTTAATGTTAGGCCAACATTACAATGGACTTGCTTGCTCTGATGGGAAGTGTGGCTGATCAGCTGATCATCTATGATAGCATAGGATCACTGTCTCTTGAATTTAGAATGGTGATACAAGGGGATTCTCGTGGTTTGCATCACATTCATCATACTTGATGAATTCCTCATATTGTTCCCTTGGTCAATTCATATTTAATAAAAGGTATTATCTATCAATATCCTATTCGATTGATTCATGTTCATCATGGAAATTATTAATGGGGAAACAATACAATCAATAATCCATCATACATAAATTCAGATTTCTTACAGATGATGAATGATTATTCATCATATTATTTTGATAGATCCTTGTATTTTTATAACTTTTACTTTTGATCAAATTTCTCATATATTTTCTTCTTGGAGATATCTTAAAATGAACTCTCCAAAAGATCATATTTTTTGTGGTTAACTCTAGAATTTCTTCATTGAAGTCTTCTTCATGATTATCCAAACAATACAACCATAAAAAATAAATAAAATAATTTCATTAATAATTCTATTCATTTTAAAATTCATGATTACTTTTTAATAAGTATCCCATGGAAAATAGTGTTATGTCATGCATGAGGTAAAAGAATAATTCGAAACACAATAGTTTCCTTAGATTTATAATACATTACCAAATTCATGATTTACTCAACTATTTCAGAACAATGCATGAAAATTCTACATAATATATTTAATATTTTACAAACATTTATTATCGGAATATCAGGCCATGGAATCACATGTTGTTTCCACACCAGGTCACCAATATTATCCCAAAAATATCCAAAAATAATTCATGGAAAATATTATTCATTACATTCTCCACACATTTGGGATTTACCTCCTGAATAAAATTTTACAAAATGAGTTGTGTGTATAGATTATGATTTTGAGCCACTGTCTCCAATGTTCTCTCTTGATGATTCATGTACTTCTGTGAGAAATGAACTAAAGGAATAGATCACCCATGATGGTTCCACTCTTGGTGAACATGGATATCGAATAGGTACTTATCAATAGTATCTTTATCCATGATGTCCATATTTCCCAAGTCGATAATGTGGGAAGGGCTATGCATGTACCTCTTCGTCAGCAACATGTGGAAGACAATGTGAACTCTATCTAACTATAGAGTTGGAGATATGTGGTACACCAGCTTTCCAAATATACACAGTATCTTTGATGTGCCAATTGATATTGTAGACCACTTTATTCCCCTAGAAAAATCTCGATAATCGACATTGTGGAGAAGCCCATAGAACGAAATGGTATCCCTCCTCAAAATCCAAATTCATCCATCATCATTATACATTATAATTTTGATGACTCTATGAATTGATCATATACATCTAGATGATTTTCACCTTATTTTTAGTTTCTCTCACAATATTTGGGCACATAAGACCTCACTCTCATAGGACAGTCCAAAAAAATAGTGACCTATAGGGTCACCGAATAAAGCCATCGATTGGTTCCATATTGATGGTGTAATACTATCTATTTTGGATATGTATACTCCAATAGTAGAATGTGATCCCCCTAACTATGTCTAAAGTCCCAAATACAAGCTCACAACAATAATCTATATGATAATGGATCTTATCTAACTTCTCTTCAATTTGGGGATGAAATTTATTTCTCAAGTGTATCTGAGTCCTAAAATCCTAATGTAATTCCCTCCACAACTGGGATGTAAATAGGTAATCACAGTAAAAATTACATATGATGAAATTTCATATAGTCACACTAACTTATGAACAATGTATTTTCATAAGAAATGTACTAAACTATGCTCCAAAATTTCTAAGAAGTGGGTCTGCATGGTGATTCAGTCTATGATCACTCAAATGGCATAGTGTCCCCAAAAAATACATGGTAATATTTTCATAATGTACATGGATATATCATCCTACTTTAACTCAGTTACCTCATGGTGTTGAGAGAAACCATATTGAACATGATTCACAGCCTTAAGATGATGATAATTGAGAGACAAACCCTTCAACACACTTATCTGTCCATGGACCCTAAAACTAATGTTAGAGGACCTTGTACATGTTTGACACACCAAGATATACCACCAAATGATATGCATGAGACTAACTCAAAACATCCTCCTACAATGTCACTGGTGCCATCGTGTGTCCTCTAAAAAGAATGACATGTTAAACACCTTTATAAAATTCATCAACAGCATGATCCTTGAAAATATTAGTGCATATGGTCTCACAATTGGTATCCTCAGTGTTATTCCACTATAACTCACTTATAGAGAGTAGGGTTGAGAACCATGGACTTGAGGAAATAAGCGCCATCTCCGGCCACATTGGATAACTACCATAAGGCCCACATGGTTTATGCCTCCATTAGTAACTAAAAGAATGACTTATTATTGAGAGATTAGCTACCACATTACATATTCCAAGAGTATAAATGTTTTTTAAGTATTAATCATATATGAACACTAGAAATCAATTCTATTTCATGTTAAGATACTTTTAAAAGAAGATATTATTGATACCCTTGTGATTAGAGTAGATGATAAACTCCTCACCTGGCAGGCAATGTCCCCAAATCAATAGTAAAAATACTTCCACTATGATCTTATAATCTTGGGTCACACAGTTCTGGTCATGTTGTATCAGTTGATGTAAACCATAGGATTTTAATTCCTTCCTCTACGTCAAGACACAACCTTGACGGATTCTGGATGAATCGTAGATCAAGTCATACTAGACCACCTCCTATAGAAATCTCATGGTGTGAGTGTTCATCAATGTCTACTTTAACAACAAAAAACCTTCAATAACCAATCATTATACATGAATGTTTATCCCTTTTAGGTCAATGATATCATGGGTGATGATATCATGGAGAAATTAGGTTTGAATCTATCATAATAGTCTTAAAACCCAAGGATAATAAACAACTTTGACATGTACTTGGGTGGATCCAAATATAAACTATCATCTACTGTAGATAAATCCACCACCAATCAATCTGGTGAGATAACATGTCCATGAATGTAAAATACTTTATTTCGGAACATACACTATTATAGATTCTTATAATGGCGTTCTCCATGATGTTTACCAAAAACCATTCTCATGTGTCTCTCTTGATCCTCCTCAAGCACCAAGTATAGAAGTATATATTTATGAATATTACCTTGAATTGTTCTATTAAGGGTAGAATGATCCAGTTCATGAGTCTCATGAAGACTTCTAAGACGTATTTCATGACCAAGGGCATAAGAAAGTGATCATAGTAATAATAGAAACATATGGATGTCGTCTTCAGTGTATCATCATCCAGAAATCAAAACTAGTGATAAGATGGCATGAATTAATCATTTAAGAACCATTGTACCCTTATAAAATGATCTTATAATACATAAATACATGGAATTGGATACATTTTCTTCACATTCACATGGTTCAATATTTAGTAGTCCATAGATAACATCAATCACTCATTAGCCTTTTGAGCAAACAAAACTGGGACTGACTGGGGTGAAATACTTAGTCTAAAAATACCCTTCATCTCAATTTCCTATATCATCACCCTTATAATGTGAAGCAATATGGGAGTCATCTAATATAATGGCACTAATATTTGTGTTCTCTCAGGGTGTAGATCAGTATAGATGTTTATTTTTCATTGGGTCGGTAAACATGGAACATCTTAGGGGAAGATGAACTTGTACACTGTCACCACTGTAGGAAACTGGGAACTCATATCATCAACTTCACCATGGGATATTATGTAACCATTGGTGAGTAATTGGATACACCATCCAATTCATGAGTTCATCTTGCAGTTCCTATGTTTCATTTTCACCATAAAAGGATGACCTTAATCTGTCACTACAGACACACTAAATCCTCTACATAAAGAAGCCAATCTATGAATGAATTTTGGAAAAATAGTCCATATATTAAATAATATCACAATGAATCATTTTTTATAGAAATAAAAACCAATAGAAAATATTACATCAATGAGTACGGTCAGACCATCTCCACAGGTGTTTGATCAATAAGTCTTCTCAAGTTTGAGTGTACAATCACAATGGTTGAGCCAAAGATTCAACCAGAATATCTAAGTCTTGTAACACGTATGTGGTTTGAATGTAATAATAATAACATATTTCAATTAATACATAAAATAATGTATAAAATATACAGATCAGCCTCAAATAATTCATAGGGTCATTGGTTCATAATCTTAAAAAACCAACACTTGTCCCCACCCATTCCACCCATATCCCTAAGCTTGGGGTGGACCACCCATGAGTGGTGATGATAATAAGTCAAATCATCAGCCACCAAATTCTTCTCTCATAGTTCCTATGCCACAACCTCCACCTAATAAACCCACATTCATTAACCACTACATATACCTCAATATCCAATCTATGGTATCTTTTTTAGCTATATGGAAGGCCTGACAATCTCATGTAAGTACTCGCATTCTATCACATGAGTACAAATACTTATCCATAGGTTAACTGGACCCACACTGAGAGCCATAAACCCCAGATCCTCTATCATGGGAACTCCTAAAATGTCTCTTATGTCCAGGTTCCTAGGACTAACATCATCTCCCTACTACCAAATTCTGTACTCATGTATAATTTCCACTAAAAACTTATTTTTTAATCTTTTTTGCAATGAAACACTAAAAAAACCTATTATTTATGTAGATTACCAAAAAATATAGGTCTGCATAGAGGGATAATAAATTTCCAAAGTTATCAATTCATACCTCTCTCTATGGTCATAGCCCTAAAATTAGGTCTTGAATTATATACATCGAGTACCTATAAAGTGTTGTAAACATCGTTGAATTCTCAACTAATATTTTGGTCTATTTCCATACCAACATTGTCACATGGATGCATTGATACCTTATCCTATTTAGTGATAACAATTATCTAAAAAGGTTCTCAAACTCTATCGATTATAGAGTCTCATCATCATAGTATTGGGGCACAAAACCCCATCATTTTCCTATTGAGTCCGTAATAAGGCTCACTACAAGGTCAACTATATTTTCTTCTGGATTTCTAACCTGATGGAAATATCAGGTAACTTCCTCAAACAAATTGTCATTTTAATGTGTGTTGGCATCACCGTAGATCCTAAGGAGAATCTGTCAATGAAACATGAGAACATATATCATCCTTCGCAACTCATATGTTGGTAATGTGGGTACCATGTGCCACTCCACATGTTGTGGTATTGTTATCGCACAACACATAGGTTAATATCATGAAATATTCTATGTATCAATACCTCATCACTAAAGGGATTATCTTCATGTTACCGATGATAAATCAGAGATGTCATTTGTGGTGAAATAATTTGAATGAAATAATATGTACCATCGACAATAAGTATATCTAGAGAGAAGACTCAAGAATGATATTAAAGAAATAACCCATTCATATATGATACATGTACCATTTCATTCTCAAAAACCAATTTTATCAAGTACCGTGTCAACAATATGGTTATCAGTGTCTTGTTGTATGGATATATTGGCTTGCACACCAACACTAGAGTCTTTCCTGATAGCTGAACTCAATCTCTTAAAACGTATTCCCCATAAAATTCCCACAGAACCTAGTCCAAATGTAGAACCAAATTCACTGATACAAATTTGTCTCTACCCATCCCAAAGGGTCCCATTATGTGACTCCCCAATCATATATACTAATCCCATGGGTTAAGAGACTTGTGTTGAGTAGTCATACCAATAGCATGGGAGGAGTTATCCTAAATACCTATACACAAGAACACATTTCCATGTCTATAAAATTATACAATTTAAAATAATCAATTTAAGAACCATGAATTCATACATATACATCCCTAAACCATATTATGATTGGAATTGATGTAACGTAAAAGGATCTAAATACAATCCCACTACAAAGAGTCTAAAGTAAATTCCAACATCAAAGTAAAAATAGTTCTGATGTAAGAATTATATATAAACACGCATTGTCATTCTTGTCTCATTATGAACCCATTGATCCTAGTCTATCAAGGAATATATCAAAAGGTTGATTGTATTCATAGGACATGACACATGTGAGAAAATTTTGTGCTTGTGTGAGTATAAAATAACCATGTGGGACACATCTAAACCTCAAAGAATAAAAAAATTAAATATTGTATGATCTAAAAAAGTATATGTATATGAAATATAAAATAATAATATATTGATATGATTATGAATGAAACATATTCTAAATGTTTGTAACAACTTTATTATTCCATCATATTATTCTATCTCAACAATTCCACAAATAACTCATCTAGGATAACACACTAATAAGAATTATAACATATATGAAATCCATCAAATAAATCGTTCTCATTGGGACTCATAATAGGAAGTTCATGATAAAGGTTTGGAGAGCTACAATATATAAACTACGGTCACTCCTAATTCCATGGGGAATACCAACAGCTCAATTTAGATTAACCTGCTATGTAGAGGATTGATTTCGGCATTGTTTTGGTTATAATGATACCAAGAACTCCATGTAGAGATGGAAGTTGAATAGATGATCTCAATATGGCCCTCATAGAATTATAAAGACAACACTATTAATGAATTCGTGTTGAACGTATAATTGTCATGTCTATAGAAGGTGTTTCTAGACTAACTCTCAGGGGATTGATATTGGGGATGTACCTTAACAAGACTTGTCTATGATATAGAGTAAAATGAATCTAATACATTTTATATAATGTACATGACAGGTATATGTGGTCACAAATCATTTCACATGACCATATGTCCTGCCCATGTAACCAAACCATGCCTCATGCCCATCTCTGTATAGAAGAACATATCATGTTAGCTAATCGTGTAATCTTCCTGACTTCCAGTACATAGATTAACCTATGTACCTTTCCCGTATACCTGTACATAATTCCACCCATGTACTCTGGTCGAGGATGTTTCCTTGATGGAGAGTACATGGAATCCTCCATCCCATGTACCCTAACTCGTGATCATTTAACCTAAGAGTTCCACTCAACATTTTAGTGGAGAGGTCACATATCAAGATATAGGGTCACTTGTTGTGTGACCCTTATCTATATCTTGAAACAGTGGTGGTTGCACATGAGCTGGGGTACTATGCGTGGATCCACATTATATGACATGAAGTGTGGAGTTTTCTAGATTCTCATATCTGATTTTCATGATCACTTTTGTGCCACCATCATTTAATATATTGACCTCTTGGCTTGGAAAATCAAGGAACCTCTTCATCTGAGCCTTTTCATTGAAAAACAACTTGTTTTGGCACACAAATTTCCCTGATAATGGGATTTCTCACCATTCATTGTTGATGACATAAGAATATGAATTTGGGTATCCAGGAAATAAATGATTCATTATTGCTTATGTAGTCACTCAAATTTTTTGTTGCTCCAATATATTATCTATGATATCAGATCCTTGAACCATGGAACATTTTTCCTATGATCAATTCATCGGGACATACCGAACCACATGAAAAAAAAGAACTCACATGATAAACAATGAGTTTTGGGATTAATGAGAAATCCTAAACATGAGTAATGAACCTCAGTAAGTGTTCAGGTTGTAATCAATTTGGAACATTTGACTATCATCAAAGAACCAATAATCAGAATGAAATTATCTCGGTGAACTACTTGAAAAAACCCATCCCACAATTTTAATGATCCCTAAATCAATCTATTAGTTAATGAATTTACATTCATCATTTAAATTTAATATAGGAAATAAATCCAATAAAACAAACAACCTACCTTGATATTGAATGATTTTGAATGAAGAATGGTGTGGTGTTGAATTAATTGGTCTGATCCTTTGATTTTGTTTCATGATGATCATTAATCATTTATTGGTTGGATTTTCATCATGTAGAGATCCGCCAAATATATCCCTTACAACTCTAGTGTTATAAGGCTGAATTGAGAATTCTCAAATACGAGTCTGCATAAACACACCCTAATATATGCATAACGAGAATTGAAATAAAATAATTAATATAATTTATTTTATTATTTTTTTCATTTCCAAATCCATGAGTAATATTCCACAACTGACGCACATTAACTTCTGTAGAGTCAAACCTAGGGTAAAAACCACGATATAAACTCAATGGTTCCCCCATATTTCTAGCTCGAGCTATATAATAAGAGTTACTCAGCATATTTATGAAATCTACATGTCTATTCTATTTTATATTTTTCAATAATTTATTCTTTGTGTATTGAGACTCAGAAATTCCCACAATTTCAACACCTAGTCTAAAAAATAATCCACACAATATCGAAAAAATATTTATTTAAAAATTTTATTCATTACATTTAATCCACATACCTGGCCTAACGAGGGTCTCATGTTATTTATATGTGGAACCATATGCATTATATTCAATTTTTTAAAAAAATATATATATACTGAAAATATCAAATACATTACTCTTAATTGGAATTTAGATGACTTATACACACTATTGTTTAGTCACACCAAGTGTATAACCACTATTTTGGATTTAATGAATTTATTTGATTTTCTATTTGATACACTATTCATGAGATATTCAATTTTTTTGGAAAAATAATGTGCACCATAAATGATGTATTTTTATTTTTATTTAATCAATAATAAGGCTCTCAAGGCCATCGAATTAAAAGTTAACTCATCACAAGACTATGAAAATATTACATTTAATATTATAAATTGATAAAAAATATATTAACCTTGCATAATTCCTTTAATAATGTTTATTAGGTGTATTTATTTAAAAAAACATATTCATCAGAATATCTATTAAATATTAACAAATCCGGTTTTTGTTATCATTTAAAATCGATGATATTAAAATTCTTCCCCTCTATTGACTTCTCATCCATGATATGTATTTATATTATTCACCTTTGAATAAATTTTGAATAAAATTTACACAACATACCCTTTCTCCCATATCATCTCCTAGATTCATCAATGTCATCAAATAATCTAAAAATATTACTCATCATCCACAAAAGGACATTCTCTCTATGTTAAATAATAGGAAAAAATATATCACTGTACTATTCATCTTGTACCAAATCTAGGTCCTCATTATCGTTGACATTAATTGGATCGGCCATATACCTTTGTAGTTATGACACATGAGAAATGACATGCATTCCTCAATAGTGAAAATTTAGGACCAAATGATATGCCATTTTACCTACCCATTAGATGATCATGAATGGTCCAACATACATTGGGGGTCGATTTTGTTTACTCCTAATATGAAATTGGCTTAACAGAGGGATCATTATCAAGAAACATAGGTTACTCATTTCTAATTCTAAAGGACCCATCATATTGTTTACATATGATATCTTCTTATTCTAAATAGTCTATAAAATATTCTATATTAGTTTCACTCCCTCTAATGTCCCCTAAAAAAACAACTCCCACAACTGCTACGTCACAAGCCTTATGATTACAGAGTGGGAAAATCATGACTTCCCATAATGATCCTCATAAGGTTCCACCATAATTTTAGTCAACTAACTATTTTAATTCATGAACTACACCAATTATATATGATCATTCCATGCTCGATCAACATATAGAATTAATGATTTAATCACATTATCCAATATGTGTATCATCTGCAAAAAATGTTCATTTTTTGAGGATTGTATGTTGTACTCAGTATCAGATAAGTTAATAGGGTATTTTGTATATCTTATCAAAACTGTGATGTATCACATGCGTCTTTATCTAAATCAATAATCATGTTAAATCCATGTAAACCAATAATCTTATGGATGCAATGAATTCCCATCACATCTATAGAGCTATTCTATCAAATCATAAAATGTTTAGAATTTTTTTTGGCCAATCTATAGTCACTCTGTGTGAATCAAAACACATCATGATACTATGTAAGGCCATAATAATTTCCATCATTATTTCCTCCCACATCCATGTGGTCTATATAAATAGTTCTAAAAATTAGAATCACACTACTTCTCGACCGTTATCCCGTTAAAATTTCGGAATCACGAGAAAAAACCTATGATGTACCTCTTAATACCTAGCCACTCGAAAAGTATCTAGATTTAATTGGACATATTTTTTACACCATGATTTACCACCCATTGTTAGATAAGTAAACAACTAATCAAATATATTCTTGTGTATGTAGGGACTATAACTCTCGTGTGCACCATAATCAACTCATCCTCTCCCAAAGTCCACTTGGACATCAGTACCTCCCAGGATAGATGTTCCCACTTAAGAATAAACTGTAGTTCTGATTCTTGTACATCCTTCACCAATTATAAAAGTGTGAAGTTGATTAATAAATTGGAACTAATCATATATCCCTCATCCATATAATTTTATATCACCTAGTCTGCCATCATTTTAATCATGTACCACAACAAAACTGAGGGACTCCCACTATTATCATTCTTGGTTTGAATCTTTTGTCTACGATCATCTTCAATGATGATATCTTTTCCAAGTGAATAATCTATCTTGAGTTCCAATGTTTTTATATACTATATAGAATTAATCTATATCATATTCATGTGTTGGTACATAATTATATAGAAATGGATCTTATGGTCCATATAAATGACACATCTCTCACTAAATATATAGTGTCACCAAACATCGGGGAATCAAACATAGATGTCAGACCTAATAATGAAATGTGTTAGTTTAGAACATGGTATATTTAGTGACATGACACAAAGGATACTATCTACTATCACTGAATCAATACAGATCCCAAACCAATTCCTAATGCATCATAGTATATTGAATATCTTCCACTATCTTTGGTAGTATCATCCATGTAGATATAGGGAACTCCAATTCAACTCATGAAATTAATAATCACACCATTCATTACACACTAACAATACTATATTCATTTCAAGTGCCGTATTGGGTGCTTTTATTCATGATAATTCGTAGAATAACTATCATTAACACCCTAACAACCCTAAAATCTCATTATTTAGAACACATTATGGGGATGTGTTAAGGATATTACTGACACTCTATTCCGAGGGTCCATAGATTTTCCCTTCTAAAACACTATATTTCACTGTCAAATCACTCCCCATATTTGTAAATTAAAATTTAACAGCTTCGTATAAATATGATGTTCATGGAGAATAATCATGACTATCTCCAGGTTTCTAGAAAACCATTTTAGTGTTGGAGAGTAGAAATTTATTTCACCAAAAAAATATAAAAAATGAAAGAGTCTATATAGGGGTAGAATATCTTTTTCCTAAAATTAATTATCAATGTCATCACATTATTCTATTTGAATGACAAAATCAGGTTCTCATAAAACCCAACATGATATAAAATTTTAATTTTGAAATAGCCACCTCTCGAAAAAAAAATTTGAAATATACTTTATGATGATGATTCTTGAAAAACAACAAGAATCTCCATAATCGATAAAAAATGGCATAGATACTAGGATGATGGTGTATGTTTTTTAATATCACCCATTCCTATATCCATTAATTAATTAATATTTGAATAATCCAATGATTATACTTTGAGAAAATGAAATTTTCATTACGTGGTGTTCTAAAATATTCATGAATCCCATCTACAATATGTCGTCTTGTTTCACATTCATTTCATTTTACTCAATTGGTTCCAAATAAAATATGGCTATCACATTAGGATGTTAAACTACTATAAAATCAATCTAAAAGTAAAATCTTCAATCATGAGGATGTAAAATGATTTAAAATGTAATGAATTCTAGAATGAGATATAAAAATACCTTATGATACAATTAGGTGGTCAGTGATCCCCTAAAAATAGTTGTGTCTTAAATCTAGGCTAGGATCATCACATGATAACTAATGTCTAATAAATTCTTTATTATCTAATTTCATACACTATATTCATTTTTTATCACTATATAGTTTGTGATTTGAAGAAAAACCATTTATAATATAAATCAATCTGATCTCAAAATCTAGTCAACCAATCTCTACTGAGTATCACATCAATGGATTTTTTATCCATAATCCCAAATTCCTAGAAATTCCCATAGATGTAAATGACTAATGGAAAGGATAAGAATTTATAAAGATGGTCTGTACTAATTCACAATGGTTTATCAAGGGAGACTAAATTAGAGGACAAAAATATTGGTGGGTCATGGTCAGAAACTACAAATATAGATATAAAATGATTATATAACCCATTATTTAATTAGGAATATAAAAAGAAATATATTATCATATCTTCACATTGAAAAATGGATTTCCACTCCCTAGTATCATCATTAAACTTATCCACCTTGTAAAAATGTCATACCTTAACTATATGTCTCAATCTATAAGGTGGATGAACAATTTAAGACCACTACTGAGGATCAAAACTATATACCCTAACATATCCTACCTCTACAAGAATATTTCTGCGAATTATTGGATAAAAATTAAATTAGATGAATAGAAATTATTTTCCTTTAACACAATCACTAAGGTACTATACAGAACCTAAAAATTATAAGTCCATTTAAAAATTAAAAGAGTATGTATCACTTATCGAGGGGGATGATGGAAATAAACACTACTATACCTGTAAATGTATACTCATTTGAAGGTATATAGTTTTCATCTTCTTACTTCCAAAATAAAATAACATAGAAGTTAGAGAAACATAGTCACTAGCCTACTGTGGTTCAAGATAAGTATAACCACACTATCTTACTCGTGTCCCTTTTCAATGGTATGGACCAAACAAAATACCTATGTTTACACTATCATGTGAAAGCCTCAAATCTGATGTGTGAGCTCCAATAGAAGGAATATGTTGATTTTTCTACACTATTATGCCTCGATCCCGTATGGACATGTATAAAATCGAATTTACTCTATTAACCAAGAAAAATACTCATTGATACTCAAGGATCCATGTCATAATTCCATGAAATCCTTCTAATGTTATTGATTAATCATCTAGCTAAAATACTATATCACATAAAAATCCATGAAGGTCACCTTATTAAGAACCTCCTTTATCCAATACTAAATCCTAGTAGTTCAAAAACTCATATTTGGTCCCAAGAATATGAATGTCTACTTTATCATGTGTCCCTCTTATGTATTCTAGACTATCTCAAATATACTATCAATAATGTCAATCAAATTCTCTACATCATAGTGGCCAACTGTATCCTATAATTTCTATGTATTAATCATCTTAACATCCATATAATGATCAATCATGGTCTATTGAGTATCTCTTCCTTAGGCATGAATATTAAAATGAGTATGGAAATAATAAGATTTATTTCCTAGATCACATATTCTTGAATATGATCCCACTCGTGTACACCCCCATGCACCATGTATAGTATCAATGAATAATCCCATGCTTCCAAATCTATAGGTCCTGTTAAATTTTTCCATGGTAAAATATATGAAATAAGTATAACATTACGAATATTAAATTTCTTTAACTTGTATATAAGATCACATAAGGTTCTTCAAGGATTATACCCTTACCCCATTACAGAACAATAATAGCACTATCTTATGTTTACATTCATTCATGATAGTCATTATCATTATATAAATTAACAATATATCATGATCAGTTCAAATAACTAATTCCAATAATGATTTATCAAAATATCATGGACACACAAATATATGACACAAAAGTAGAAAATAACAATAATAGATATCACAATTCAAGCTAATTAAATAAATATAACCTTTCATGAACAGCAATAGTTATATGTTCTCATGTAGAACACAAAAACTAACATTCATTCCCAATCATCTTCCATCGAGATGAAAGCCATCATAAGAGAATACTAGTGATGCGAGTCCAATGGTCCCCTCCGATTTCAATTCTGAGCAATGGTTCTAAAGTTATAAAAACCCGCTCGTAATTTTACTGAATGTACCAGAACAAAACTTTAAAAAATGATTCCGTGAACATCAAGACACAAAATCATGCGTCGTCATTTTTCGCGGTCTTGTAAAATTATAATTTATTTAAGGAATAAAATTCATGGAAATTATGGGTCTTTACATTCTCCCCACCTAAGGGATTTATGTCCCTGTAAGCTACAACTCGAACTAAGGAATCAAATGGGGTTACTGAGCACGCATCTGAGCCTCCCGCTCACATGGGCTATCCTAAAGGTTACTTTGCTGTCAGCAAATGTGCACCAGAGGTATCGACTATACACGTAGGACCTACTCCTGTCAATCTTCAATCTTCACATGAACCTTCGTAAAAGTCGCCCCATCCTCGATGTCTATCTCCCAATGGTTGATGATGTTTGAAGGGTCATGCACATATCTCCTCAGTTGAGATATGTAGAAGATAGGGTGCACCTGGTGCAACTGAGTTGGAAGAGTAAAGTGGTAAGCTACATGAACATCTCTTTTGAGGACCTTAAAAGGTCAGATGAATATCACAGAATACTTTCCACCTTGGCCAAATCACCGTAGACCATGTCGAGGTGAGTCCCATAGAAAGTCGTGGGCACTATCCTCGAACTCCATAGGACTGAGTATCTTGTCAGCATATGACTTCTGTTTGCTCTGTGCAGTCTTCATCAACTCCTGGATGATCTACACCTTCTCCGTGGTATCTCATACCATCTTAGATCCCACTAGTGGTGACTCTAATGGTTCTGTCCAACACAGTGGTGATCTGTAAGGTCGACCATATGAGGCTTCAAAGATTCCATCCCAATGGTGGAGTGATAGTTGTTGTTATATGAAGACTCTGCCAGAGGTATTTGATCCTCCTAATAGTGGCTGAAGTTTAGGACACAAGCATGGAGCTTGTCCTTGAGGGTCTTAATGGTCTACTCAGTCTGACAATCCATCTGAGGATCGAAGGCGGTGCTCAGACAAAGTTGTGTGCTGAAAGCCTCCTGTAACCCCTTCCACAGCTGGGAAGTAAACTGTGCATCACGATTGAAAACAATATATGAAGGTACTCCATGTATCCACACAATCTTTTTCACATAGAGGAATCTCATGCTCTCTACTAAACCCTTCTCTCTGATCGGTAGGAAGTGAGCCAACTTAGTGAGTCAGATGACGATCACACAAATAAAGTCGTGACCCCTAGATGTACATGGAGGACCCATCAGGAAGTCCATGGATATCCCATCCCACTTCCACTCTGGGACCTCTAATGGTTTAACCAATTCTGATGGTACTTTATGTTATGCCATCACTTTCTAGCAAGTGAGGCATCGAGAGACAAACTTTGCAACCACCATCTTCATACCTGGCCACTAGTGTTGTTGTCGAAAATCCAGGTACATCATTGTCACTCTTGGATGTATCTCTAGAGGGGACATGTGTAACTCCCTCAACACTTCTTCATTAAGTGACACGGTTACCATTTTACATCATCTGAAGAGGATGACGTGCTCCCCACCTTCAAAAAATCTATCAGGTTCCTTCCCTATAGAAATCTAATCATGTCATGTCTCGTAGTCAGCATCCCAATGTTGTGCCTCCTAGACACACTGAAGAAGTGGGGGAGTGGCTGTAGGAGACTGTGGGAAATCTGCCCCATCTTTATCCACAAATGATATCTGTAACCAGACAGCTTCTCTGCCGCCTCTCCTAGAATTTGAATACCAGATCTTCTACTGAGTGCATCTGCAACAATGATCCCCTTTCTAGGAGTATAGACTACCTAGAATTCATAGTCCTGGAGGAACTCAAGACAAGGTCATTGTCTCAGGTTTATGTCTTTCTGAAAGAGGATATACCTAATACTCTTGTGATCAGAGTACACGGTAAAATGTTTTACCATTAGATAGTGTCGCCACATCTTCAAGGCGAAGACCACTACTGCTAACTCTAGGTCTTATGTAGTATAGTTTTGCTCATGTTGTCTCAACTGTCCAGAACCATATGTGATCACTGCTAGATTTTGCATCAGGACACACCCGAGTCTGGTCCTTGATGTGTTGTAGTAGATTACCTTCCATACGCCTTCCTTTGGAAGCCCCAAGATGGGGGGAACTAGTCATTCTCTACCTCAGCCCCTGGAAGCTCTGCTGAAATCTCTCCAACCACACAAAGGGTTCCCCCCTTCTTCTTTAAGGATAATTGTGGTGTTTAAACTCTTGTGAAGTATAGCATGAATCTCTGGTAATAACCATCCAAACCCAGGAAATTTTGTACCTCTATCACACTCCTGGGTGGCTCCCAAGTAAGTACCACTTCAATCTTCACTGGATCGATTACAACTAATTCCTTTGAGATGACATGACCCAAGAAGTGAACCTCTCTAATTAAAAACTAGAACTTCGAGAGCTTACTATAATGCTAGTACTCTCTGAGTGTGTCTAGTACGACCCGAAAATGGTAGGCATGCTCCTCCTCAGTAGTCGAGTAGATCATAATGTCGTCAATTAAAACTATGAACAAGCGATCGAGGTAATGCTGGATGATCTTGTTCAGGGGTCCCATGAACACTACTAGTGCATTGGATATGCCGAAGGGCATAACCAAGAAATCATAGTGGCCATACCAACATCTGATGGCCTTCTTCTGTATATCCTCGTCTCAAACTATGAGATGGAGATTTTCTGATCTGAGGTCTTTCTTTGAGAACCATCGTGCTCCCTTCAGGTGATCAAAGAGTTCATCTATCATTGGTAGTGGGTACATGTTCTTCACGATCACCTGGTTCAGGAGACGGTAGTTAACATAAAGTCTCAAGCTCCCATCCGCCTTGTTGGCGAATAGATTCATGGGTTCCTAGGGAGAAACACTGGGCCGGATGAATCCCTTCCCCTACAAGTCCTCCAGTTGTACCCACAGATCACGAAGCTCAGCAGAATCCATCTGATATGTTGGTGTAGATATCTGTGTTTTCCTGGGTTTCAGGTCAATGTAGAAGTCCACCTCTCTATGAGGATGTAGTCCTAGACATCATCATGGAAAACATCTACATATTCGTCCACCACTACAGGATAGCTTGGATTCTCCACATCAACTTCTCTGAAGGTAAGGCAGGCCCACTGATGAGTGATCTGCTAAACCCTCCTCCGAGTAAGTTCATCCTCTGTAGAAAAGGCTCCCTTCTCACTGGTGATGTTGAACATGGTCCCATCCATGTGGACACACCACACTTTGCACCCAATATAGTCAATCTGATCTTGGACAGTAGATAACTAGTCCATACCCAAGATGACGTCGTAAGACCTCGACGTCACTACGAGGAAATCTCAGCCGAATCTCTCTCCTCTTAGAGTAATATCACACTACCGGCACCAGTGCATAATCGTCGAGTCTGCTCCCATAAGAGTCTCTAGCCGTAAGGATCGACCCAACAGCTCTATGGGAATCTCTGAGCTCCAAACGAGGGCAGTGGAAATTAAAGACTGATTGGAACCTATTTCTATAGAAACTGCAGCTAAGGTGGAGTAGTCATAGATCGTACCTCAAATCATCTCTGTAGCACCATGGTCATATACCTTAGTAGCATGGAGCAGATCTCTCCCCTATCCACCTGCTCCCTGTGGTCGGGGTGGACATCCTGGTTATGGTGGTGGCAGCACCTCGAATCGTCATCCACCACCAACTGTATAGCCAACACTTCTACCATGTCCACCTCGATTGAAACACTTCCTCTACCTGGGAGGTCCCACAACTATCTACTAATAATCAGTATGGAGGGTTGGACAGTCATGCGCCATGTGACCCTGCCTTCCACAAGTGTAACATTGTCCACTCCTGGAATGACTGGCTCTGTCTCATGTGCCCTGCACAACTGATCATGTGTCCTGAGGTCGTCCACCAGATGGTCTGGTCCACTTGGACCTCTGCGACATCTGTCTACTGCCATCTGCAGAAGAATCCGCTACATGTTGACTAGTGATGGGTCTCACTGCTGATGACTGCTCTGCAAGGAAATTCTCCACTCGGAGGGCTCTCTCTAACACCCCCGCCTACGTTGGGATGCTGAGAGAGATCATCGATGCTCTGATATCTCACCTAATCCCCTTCTCAAATGTTCGGGACCTGAACAATGGGTCCCACACCATGTTTGTGGAGTAGCACGATAGGTCGGTGATCATCTCTGAGTACTTCACCACCATCATGCTACCCTCTTGTAGATGTAGTAACTCATGTATCCATACCGCACATAGGGTAGTAGAGACAATATCTTCCCAAAACAGGCTCTTGATGTCTTCCCAGAGAAGTGTCGCCTCGTCATGCACCTGGAGAATCAGACTCCACCATCTACCTATTGAGGCTTGAAGGAGACTCATGGGAAAGATCACCATAAGGTTGGCTGGTGTCCCTTACAGTATGAAGACTCTCACCGCAGCCTCCATCCAATCCTCATCTGCCTGCGGGTCCGTCTTCCACCTCAAGCTGAGTGGTCTCTGGTGCTGGAACTCATGCAACATGCTCAGGCAGTGTGCACTCTCTGCAATTGGGGCTGGTAGCATCGGTGGCCCAACAGGTAGTGGTTCCTTTGGTGCCTCTATTTTGATAAAGCCCTGTACCGAGGCCTCATCTCTTGGTGGCCTGTCCATAAGAAAAACTCTCGGAACCCTAGTTGGCTATCTACGTGGAGGCATCCTGAAAATAAATAGGTGTTGCACGGTCAATAAGTTATACCTAGTGAGCTGACTCATGATATCACAAAGAAAACTCTTGAAAACACATACACAATTAGTTTTTTCATGCACTTAGTCAAAAATCCGAAGTCATGGACCTAGTGTATGGATACGTCGGCCGCCACACCCACACTAGACTCCCTGAACTGAAAACCAAACTCAGTACCCTTAACACTATTGTTTCAGAGAAAAAATACATCAGAGTTTGATGCTATGTGGTAGAACCAACTCCTGTGATACCAATTTTTATGACCCATCACCAATGGGCCCATGCCGTGACCACCCCAAGACTACCTTCCATAGGACAGGGGCTGGAAACTAGAACCAAAGGCATAGATCCCTAAAACTGGGAAGGAATTTCCTTCATAATCTAAAACACACACACAATAGAGTATGAGTTGAATGTAAATTATATGTAAAGTTCTATACAAAAGAGTGTTGAAAAGTAAAGGGGCCAGAAATACCATCCCAACCGGAAAGTGAAAGTACAACTGAAAAAGGAAAGCAGCTACTGGGTCATCCTTCGGGGTTCCTACCTAATGGGTAGGTAATAATGGCCTCCTTAGCACTCCACATCCATCAGTCTCCTCCGTGTACTGACTCGTTGTAATATCCACCTTCGGGTACCGTCCAGTCCGGCTACTCAGCCTCAGTCTGCGCTGTCTGTTGTCTACATCCAATACAATGAGGTGCGGGCATAGCCCGTGTAGTGGTGAGTATAACGATACTTAGTAAGGACCTCGAGGCCCTCATGGACATAGAAAATCCTACAACGATAAACCACAGAGTATGAAATCAACAGATATCCATCAATAAGTATTTTCTAATACAATTACCTAAGTTATCAAGTAACCCATCTCAATCATGAGGAAAACACAGAAGTCACTGACTCAACTCAAATAGGTATACAACTTATGTATAGAGATAGAGATGATCAGATATAGCAACTGAATCATTATTGCTATCAGACCAACAAAAGATCCAAAAACAACTATTCTATCGGACCAACACATGATCCAAGAACAGAATTCAGAACTGTCAGAGGAACACATGATCCAGGGAGAATTATCAGAGCTGTCGGACCAACACATGATCCATGACCACCTATTCTGTCATCTCAACACATGATCTAGGAATATAATTCCGAACTGTTGGACCGACACATGATCCAGGAACAATCTTCATTACTATTGGACCAACACATGATCCAGGAACAGTCTTCAGTACACAGCCAGCCTCAGGGTTTCCACTATCATGCTTGATTACGAGAGGGTATTCTCCTCTATCCAAGAGTTGATACATCAAATACAATTTCATCCCAATTTTATGTATCCTTATTTTCCATCTCATCAAAAGGAACACAATGCGACAGACGGTGCGTCAATCGGATGCACGGTCTTACAGTTGTTGGCATTTCTGTTCTGAGGGCCCAGTTGGATTTAGGTTCAATCCAAACTGACCATACCCCATCTGCGTCCTAACCTCAAGTGGGGTATAACAAAAGAACCTCCTTACTCTAATCTTTTCGTCATCATAGATGGTTCGTCAATTGCATACTCGTAGCCCATGTTATGGCTGAAAAGGTAATATCGGGTCAAATGGGTCCGGGTCCGGTCCGGCGCAATCAGACCAACCTAGACCTACCCGAGTCCTGAATAGGGTCTGACCCAATCTACGGGTCTGACCCGGTCCATGGGTCCGACCCAGCCCGCGTTGGGTCCTGCCCCCACTGTGTCTGGCCCAGTGACCTGCGGGGGTCCGCCCTCGCTGCGTCCAAGGGGGAGGTCGTGCCCCTGGTTCCCGTACGGCATACCCATTCGGGCGGGTCGAACTGGTGACAGGCTGGCACCTGTGTGTCACGTAGGACCCTGCATGGTCCCGCTATTTACGGTTGGCTGAGTGGCCAGCCGGCTCTTCGCACGGTGCCAGTTGCACCATGCCTCTTCCGGCGACCCGACAGCTCGAGCAGCCGGACCTCTTAGCGGCCGAGCACGATCCGACAAATGTTGCACCACCGTGGTGAGGGGCCGCGGCCCTCCTTCTTCCACCGTGCGTCGTCATTTGTGTGGCGCCTTCTCTGGTGTCCCGGGGGATTGGTCCACTGGATTCCTTCGAAGCCGGCTCCTACTGCACCTCCACGATCCATCGGTCGCGACCTTCTCCTCCAGTGGCGTGGTTGTGCCGCCATCGTCCATGCGATGACGGTTGTTGCACCATCCTTCAGTGAACATTACACAAGGCACAAAATGAGTTCTGGTGGCTCGATTATCGTTCAAGAAGAAGTTGCGCATTCCTCGGGTCATCTCCTTTCAACCGTAACCATTGTTGATGGGTAACGCTCAACTCGGAATCATGTCATTCTTATCGCCAAATTCCACTAAAGGGTGGAGGGGACGGGCCATGTTTGTTCAGGCCACACCCTCAATGTTAAGGTGATAACATATGGCTTGAATTATGATCCATGATGAAAAAAAGATGAATATTAAACAAATAACCAAGCATGAACCACTACCTCGGGTTCGTTGTTCGTTGAAGATGTCGCAGAAAGGCGGACATCGATTTTTTGACTTCGGGAAAGAAGATGAAGAAGTTGAGGATGACGTCATCAGCGTTCATCAAGGATAGTGTTTCCCCGATTTCATCGGTAGAAGGTCATTCTTCTTTGGTGGAGGAATTATTTCGTTGGGAGGAGCATTCTTCATTGGAGAGAACAAGATTCTACCTAATTCTCCCCTCTTCCCAAGCTCAACCAAAAATAGAATGAGCTCCCAATAAAAATAATAGATTTATCTTATTATTAATTTGTTGGCACACATTTCAAAAATATTCAAATTAAAAAATTAATTAGGGTATCCCCATTTAATCAATGTGAAGAATGGGTAACCATTAACTATAGAGGAGATCAAGAGGCTCCCCCTCATTAATTAGCTGATTTCAAGAGTATATGGGGTCTCTGGTGGTCCCAACCACATTAACCCCACATGAAGAGGGGTTTTAGACCTCTGGTGGGCCCCACCACCATATCCTCTCATGGGTGTTTAATGTGTGGTGGCCCCTACCTCCAACCTTCTCTTGGAGGTTTTAACCAACTAAAAATAAATTAAGACAAGCACTTGATTTATTTTATTATTCCCACATAAAACCCAAAAACTATCTTTCATCACGACCATCTGTCATCGAGGTGAAAGCCTTCTTATGTGAATACAGGAACTGCGAGTCCAGTGGTGCCCTCTGATTTCAATTCTGGGCACGGATTATAAATTTATAAGAACCCACTCGTACGTTTACATAACATACCCAAAAAAACAATATAAATTGATTCTAGGCACACTGGGCCTCAGAATCACCCGCTGTCAGTTTTTGAAGTCTCATAAAATTCCCCTAAATTTTAGGATTTTTATTTCCATGGAAATTCCCAATATTTACATGTATATTCCTTTTTCATGTAAAAATGTGGGTACACCTAACTTATATTAATAACTAACCAAATATATCCACAACCCAACTGAAAAAAAGTAAAACATCTCCCACATCATCCCACCACCCAGACCATGTATGTTCTTAAAGAAAAACAATGAAAACAACTCATAAAATTCCATACCCTCATTCAATAATAATAAATTTTGGGAAAAATATAACCTTAATTGATTTGAGTGAAAACCTAATGAAGATACTTGAAGAATATGTAATATTTTCATAAGGTGTTTTTCTATATTCCCTTAAATTTATCCTTTTTTTATTATTTTTTCATCATTATATAATTATATAAATATCAACAAAATAATGAGATGTTATTATGTTATTTTTATTCAATTAAAATTGTAACACATTCATCATATGATATCTATAATTAATGTTCACATATATGACAGACAATAGCTTTGGGAACTGATGTCATTCACTATTCCATTAACTACATTAAAAGTTAGTAATAATTATGGATTTATAGTTAATATATGATATATACCATATTTATAATTTCTTTATTCTTATATGACAATTATATAACAAATTCCTTCATGCATTTCATTTTGTGATAATATGACAACCTCGTTTGTGTTTAAGGCCGAATAGAGCCTCAATATGTGATGGGATTCACTCATACATTAAAAACAATATATTATACATGGTTTTAATAAACAAATGAGATACATATTATGTAATAATGAATCTATAAATATATTCTATATATGTATACAATATTTACTTCTCATCCCTTTAGTACAACCAATATATTGAAACAACGTTCAAACTTACATATGAACTATCGTCTCCATGATTTGTGTAGTTCATTTTCAATAACAAAATTTTAGGTATTAATAAAATATATATAATAATATTATATATGATATTTACATCATGGTTTAAATTTTATTGATGTGAAAATATTTATATAAGAAATAGGACCAAAATAATAAGGAAAAACAAACTCGAAAAAACAAGAGAATTAAAACCTGAAACAATTAATATAATGAATTATTATTACCATTTGATTGATAAGATGGTATAAAAGGATCATAAATGATATTATAAATTTTAATTTACTAAATGGTATGTTTATAACAATAGAAAAAAATTTATTATTTAATTTATATGAGTATTTTCTAAACCATGTATCATTTTTACATATGGTTTTTTTCTTTGGAATTTAGTTATTTTATTTTGCACATATTGATAAATTCAAATCCTTTTCTCAATACACATTTTTGATAAGGTGAAATTTTTATCAATTAAATAAAATATTAAATATAAATGGAATGATTTATATAGGTATAAAATATGATGGAGTCCTTTTAATGTAATCCCCATGATGCATCATCATCCTTATGAGATGAATTTGTGGGCCAACATAGATGGGTTTCAACCAGATATGATTTAAGCATTCTTTTGATAGGTATTTATTGAAAATTTACCATGTTCCTAGGAATCAAGTAATTTGATAAAAAAATTTAAAAACAATTATATTTAGTTATTATTACTATCCATGTAATTTTTTTATTACAGTAAGTATGGATACTTTTCATTCTCAATTAATGGACTAAATGTGTATAGTTTCCATTTACATTCATTTCTTTATTGATTAATCATCATTGTTTCATGTTAACATCCACTATAATGAACCCTTATTAATAATTTGAGATCACCCTGATATAGTTTCCATTCCCTATGATACAAAAATGAGTCATTTGAATGATTATTCAATTATGTAGTCCATTTGTTTTATTATATATATTTTTTTAATTTTCTACCCACAATCTAAAATTGGTATCATGTATGGAATCTTATTTTTCTAAAACCACTATACAATTTAGTCCTTTGGGATTTTAATCTGTTATATATGAAAATTTAATAATGTATGTTACTATCTATTGGACACTATTGCTGGATTCATTACATAAATAATTATCATAATTTTTTTTTTCAAAAAAAATCATATAATGATATTTTATTATATAATTAAATGGTTTGTAGAATGCTATGTTCACAAGACGACATGAAATAGATAATAATACCATTAAATAGAATTGATATGGAAATTTTTAAAAAATATACTTTAAAATATCTTACAATAAATAAAAATAGTTGAAATTAATATAAAATAAATATTTATGGAGTGTTTTTAACAATTTAACACATTAAATTAAAGGAAACCACCCTGAAAAATAATCCTTTTGGAAAACATTAAAATACATTAATACACACATTTTTTAAACATGGTAATGAATCATTAATTTTTAAATATTTTATATAATGATGATTTTCAAATGAAAAGAAACAAATGTCGGTTATTTTTATCACATTCCATATGTAATATTTGGATATGGAATAAAAATATATGTTGTAATGGATAAAAACATTTCATATAAATATAATGATTTTATAAAAGGATTTTTTCATGAAACAAATGGATATTAAAGAAGAAAATTAAAATCTATACATTAATAAGAAATCTACCTTTTGAAAGTATGTTTTTAGAAAGATAGTTCATTGATTGTAATCAAGGATAAATTATACGACTTATTTAAAAAAGGGAATGAATAAAAGAAAAATTATGTATTGGTAAATTTTATAATAAATATCCATGAAGTTGATTAATCATGAAAATAAAAAATATATATAATGAAAGAAATATATTTCATGATTTCATAAATATTAAGTAGTATATATCATATATAAAATTAAATTGTGGCATAATGTAATTCATGACTCAATGAAGGGAGTTTGAGAAAAATTATCTTACATTATTTCCCAATGTAATTGAACAGAAGAAGTCATTATATTAAAAATTGACTATTTTATTCATCTAATATAAAACCATTTTATCTCTATAAAGCTTTTATATAATTCATTTATAATTATTTTCTATAAATATTTTTTTTCATTATATCATATTTCTAACATCGCGTGTTTACACGTTTAATGGTCCTACATATGAATTATTTTTTTAATGCTGATATTTTATATTTTATTATATGTTATTAATTACCAGATAAAATATTATTATATTTTATATATCCCATGTTTATTTATCATATCCCATTTTTATCCCATGAGATATTTACTAAGGATTATTGATGTTTACGTCAGAGGATAACTTGTTTCAGTAGTTTTAATAAGCATATATCACATATTATTAACATGTCTATTTAATAATATTAAAAATGTATAACCATTATAATAATTTTAAAAAATAATAATTAAAAAATTAATAATAATTCAATTTATGAATACTACTCTTTCACATATGTATATGGTAAAATGACTAAAACATAAGTGTATCGTAATGTGGGAATGACTATGAAATAGTTATTAAATATTGATAGTGAATTTTTTTTTGATTATATATATAACATATATCATATATATCCATAAGATAAATTATTGTAACCATTAATTAAGATTGGTGATGGAAAATTAAGATCATCATTCATGGAAGCAGTAGTCAACACATTTTCACAAATGAATAAATTATTTCCTCAATGAATCAAAAAAGTGATTATATTTGAAAAGTTTACAAATATAAATTTTAAAAATGTTTTAAAAATCCAATTATTTTACTAATTACACATTTTATTCATTCCATGATATGTGGTCAATAAAAATGATACACATCATTCATGGAGGTGGTAGTTCACACAAACATATCATTAATGACGTCATTACTCAACAATTGTATTTAATTAACAAAAATGGAAAATGTGATAATTTTATAATAATAAAAGTAACATATGGACACAATTATTCATTAAATAAATAATTGATACCATCCTTTAGGGGTAGTGATGAAAGATAGAATGCATCTTCTCACGGGGTTTTAGTCTTTATGTACAAATAATCGATGTGTATGTTTTTTATAATAATTTATAAAAAATGAATGAATAATTAATGATAAATTAATGAATTGAAATTTAATAGTATAAATAATATTTAATTATTTATATTAAAAATTATATAAAAGATAAAAAATATTGAAATTAAAAACATTTACTAAAGGGATCATAATAATCTAGTAGGGAACAATAACTATCCATTCAATTTTCATTGGAATGAATGTATTAGGTAAATCAATGGTCTAACAAGTATATGGTTAATAGTATATGGTGATAGTATAAAAAGCTGATATTTTCAATAATTAATTTCAATGTATGAGTGTGATGTAATGGTCGTAAACGATTCATTTTATAAATGAATAGAAGCTACTTTTCCATGGAAAAGAATGCCATTAAAAAAGTGTATGAGTTGAATGGAATGATAATTAGTTCAGTTAAGGGATATAACATTTTTATGAAATTTATATTATACAATACACCCTAAAAATTACTTCTATACTATCTATGGGTGACATTAATTTATGATAATTCAATCCCTCATAGATTATTCATTTAAACTATGATTACTCTATATTTAGTGTTAATCACATACATTATTTTCATTCTAATAATATTTTTAGACCTATATTTCCATATTTAGTGACAGGTATTCATATTTCTTTAGGATTTAACCTAAATTCATTATAAATTTAAAAGGAATGATTTTAAATTAAACAAACATAACACATGACTTTTTTTAATTTAAAATAGTGTTTTTAAACAATAAAATTTTCTATAAGATATATTTTTTATGGTTAATAATTTTATTTATCACACCAATTTTTTAATTAAATGGTACTATGTTTGACAAAGTATGTGAAACGATATACAGATCCTTAATGAACTATGAAATAGTTTTATTTAAATATGGCTGTTAAAATATAGGTGTTGAAGATTTGGGAATCAGAATGGAAAATTAGTCTATTAAATAAATATATATATATATATATATATATTTCATTCTAAATATTAATATCTATATTAATTAATACCAAATAATAACTCAGTGATTAATAACTTTATTTTATTCATAAAAAAATTTCATATAATGATTATTTATTTTTATCATTAAATATAATAATTAATTTCCTGAAAATTTAGAAAATTTATTTGACAAAATGAAGTTAATTTTTTATATAAAAATATAAAAATTAATATAGGCTTATGTTTTCAGATTTTTTGTAAAATAAGGATTTTTAGTCAACAATAAATGATACCATTTTTAGTAAATGGTAATTTATTATGAATAAATTAATTAATTTAAAATTACAATAATGAATTAATTTATATTAAAACTAAGATAATTATTATTCAATGAAATTTATTTTATATGTTAAATATTTATAATATGTTTATTGGAATTTTTTATAAGATTACTATTAGGCTTAGGAAAATTCAAAATTATTTTATAGGGAATAATTTTTATCCATTTTAATTAATTAAAATAACTCCAAATGTAGAATTATTTAAATTAAATTTATAAATTATATATCAATAAATATTATTTTAGAGTCACATACTTGTTAATATTATTCATATAGTTATTATAAGACAATTAAAAATTACATGTTTATTAAAAAGACAATTTTTGTTGCATCTCTGGTTTTTATTTTAAATTATATTATTCATGTTTTGTGAGTAGAATTTGATAAAATGGTAATCATATTTATAATCAATACAATTAAAATTTTATAATAAGGAAAATCTATTTTCATTCCATACTAAATAGTAACAATAAAATGATATCTTACCATGGTTCATGTGAAATTGTTTTACAAGATGTTAAAATAAATAGATAATGGTCAAAATGAACTAAATTTTTTATAATCTCTATTTTTTGGAATTATTTTGACCATGTGTCATCTAATTCATTGAATATTCACATTTTTAAATCAATTTGGGCCATTAGTTGGTCACCCAATCCATATCCCAAATTATTTAGGTAAGAAAAGGGAAATATCATTGTATATGGGAGGTTTAATGTGAATAAACTATCTTTAAATTTTGGGGAAATCATATATTCCATAACATGAATGTCATTTTAATTTCTTAAAATGATGTTATGGTTTGTTTCAATCAGCAAATCATCACACATGAATCTGCATTCTATACTCCATGAAAAATATTCAAACCATAAAGTGTCGGCATGCCAACTATTCTTTCATGTCCCATCTCAATCCCCATTTGAAGAACACTATTAAAACACCATTGTGTCTAGATATGTGATACTATGATGATTACATCTTCTTATGTCACTCAATGTTGATTCACAAATTTCATCCACACAATGTAAAAATTTATTATTCCAGCTTCCACATACTAATATTAATGAAGTGAAATCCTCCCCTCATGTGAAGAATAGAATGATCTCATTATCACAAATGAAACCATGTATTAAAAGAATCATTTAGGACCCGTGTAAAGATTTATTCAAAATGAATCTATTTCATCAGAGATCCCATTTTGGTCGAGATAGATTCAATTCAAGGATCTAAACTTTCTTCGACTCCTTTCAACTTCCATTACTACATAACAACTTTATAAAATTAGTAAGAAAGAGATAATTGATATCCCTAATGATTTTAATCAACCATAATACAATACTACTATATAGAAGTAGAAACTGAAAATATATAATTTTCAAATAATCTCAAGACAATCATTATAATAAATTATCATATTAGCATCAATACATCCATGGAATGAGTGATCAAAATAAAAACCATGCAATATATATTCTTCAAAAGAATAAATACCACAATAACCAACAACCATTAAAATGTATACAGAATGTCAATTTTCTAATTATGAACTTATTCAATTTCAACTCCACATGTGTTCCTTTCATGACTAAACCATAAAAACCACTAAAAACATTGAAGTGTTCAATGGTTATATCCTTTTCAAATCCATGTTAAATTTTAAAAAGTATGAATTATCTTATATAAAAATAGTCATGGGTAGTTGTATCCCCCTTTGTAAATAATTATAAGTTAAAAATTTTATTATATTCAAACCTTGATAAATGACTTATTTGAGGTCATAAATTAAAATTTAAAAATGATTTTTATTCTTACGATTGACATCTATATTTTAATGATGAAAAAGCCAAAGGGGCTCCATGAGAACATGTATAGGTCTAATAGGGTTAAGTTTCATTATACATATCACCATGGATATAGTGAATGTAGTTCACCCTAATTATAATGATCTATAATATTCCACATCATATTAAAATTAGTGGTTAGGAACCCGTTCGGGTCCACCAATATTTTTCATTTTCACGAAATTGAGTTGAAGAAATCTTCTATATATCGTGATCCTTATTCATGTATGTATTAAGGGGTTTTATAAGATTCGATATGATCATCCACACAACCAATGGTATGGGGTAATCATTGATGTAATATAGTTTTATGTGAATGTAATATATAAAACCTGAAAGGTCTTCAAACTCAAGAGTGTCATTCATAGATTTGAAAAAAAAATTCCATTCAAAAAATCCTGACTCCTAAACTCATTAGGCCAACAATCAAATTAATTAAGTCCTATATGAAAATATCATTCTCTAGTATAGAAATAAGAAAACATATGTATATCATTACTTTATTCTTGAACAATATTTTTTTTCCTTTTTCCACTTAAAAATATTTACAAAGTTGTTGAAATACATCCATATTTTCACAATCCATAGAAGCGTGTACAATATTAAGGGAATCACAACAATAATATGGACGATTTTAACATAATATCTCTTGAATGAAATAAGAATTCCCATTTTGTATGTTGAGTTTAGATGGTACTCCTTGTAAAACATCAAACTCAGCACAAATTCTATCAATTGAGGGTCATGAAATATTCCTCAATTTAAAGTCTAACTTTAGTGGATACACAATATGGATTGAAAACAGAAACAAATATTTTTTTTTGAATATGATTGGATGAAACCAAGGGAAGCCAGGTGAGAAAAAAACAATAAGAGAATCCAAGTGAGTGTAATAATCTCGGGCCCATTTTACATTCGAATTCTACATAATCATTTGGTTTTAATGTCAAATTAAATTTATATTTTCTAAATTAATCCTATTGAATCAATATAATAACTAATATATTATTAAATGAGATAAAATTTTAAAAAACATATATTTCTAAAATTAATAATGTTATTGTTTATAACATTATATATCATTGAGTTATGTTCTATATCTCCTTCTACAATAAATATCTTGAAACCAAAAATGTAGTAAACTAGTTATCATATGTGACACTAAAAAGGTTAAACTGAGTAACCATAGTCGTTAAGGAATATAATTTTTAAAACATGATTAATTTTTAAATCAAGGATTTCATAGACCTTATCATATATCCACTATATTATTTTAAAATTTATGGTGAATATGGTTTGAGGGTGACTACCATTTACTGAAAATATTTTTTAATTTAGAAAAATTCTTCTCACTCCCACTTTTAAAAGGATACACCTCCCCTCTACAATTCACATCATAAATACAATTTTTCAACAATATCAAGGTTAGTACCATCATTGCTTCTATAAACAAATCATATAATCGAATTAATTGTTATTAATCCTTCCTATTAAGTATTTTGTTTCAAACCAAAATTGATCATCCGAAGATGAATTTTCATTATTATCAAACATTATATTTTATTTATTCTTAACTATAATGTTAATATTTGATGATATAATAAAATTAGCATCTCTTATATAACAAAATTTTATTGAAATAAATTTATAACCTAAATCAATCTCACACTCTATCAAATGGGATGTGAAACAATCATATGTTTTTACGGTGGATAATCACCTCGCACACCGATGTAATTAGTTTTCAATAATATCCTCTCACAAAAGATCATGAAAATGGATTTATTATTTTAATATTGTATTCGTGAAATACTACAAAAAATTTAATGATAAATTATTATATATATTCCAAAATTTCCATTTATTAAAAGATGATAACTTCATTCTTGCATTCATGTAGATTACCGCCTCCACAATGAGAGGTGATTCATTTTTTATAACAAAATCATATGGTCTATATATAAAATATATTTAAATAAATAATATAATAGTAATGATATATTGATAGTTATAAAAATATAATTTAATAAATATATTACTTGCAAAATGATTTTCAAATAAATGGATACCTTCTTCATCTGTACATAAGGCCTAACGTTTTAATGATTGTAAAATAGTTATTTTTCCATAACAACTAATAGTTGATGGTATTAAAAGTATATATAATAAAAAAAGATATTTATATCATGATTATTATTCAATATATAATTTTATAAAAAACCATTCGACATGGTAAACATTTCAAATTTGTTTTTAAAATATGGACTGAATGTTACCAAATCACTTGGTGTGGATTTAACTGATTTAATATATAATGATTTAATTAATATACCAAAATTAAATAATTAATTTCAATTTATTAAAAATTATAAATATTATTATGAAATAAATTAATTGATATAAACTTTTAAAAATTAATTAAAATATGTACATGTAATTTTTTTACAAGAGATATGTTTTTCTTAACTTAAATTTATTCCAGTGAGACATATTCCATATTTATGAATTATTAATATTTTTTTCTAAACATATTTCCCATGAATGAATTTTATGATATTTTTAATGAAAAATATTTCTATATATAATTCTATCTGAGGTTATCTCTAGGATTATTATTTTATATGTATATTACTAAAGTAGTCAGATATTTTTTTGACAATTTTATCAAAGGGTAAATAACAATAATTAATCCAAGTAGTAAAGTGTTTCATAACTCAATTTCCTTCAATTGGGTTATAACACTTCATCATAAACATTTCTAGGTTATGAATATGCTTGAACTGATATCTAAATATATTTATTATATATTTAAACTTATTTTGTGAATAATTTAATTTATTACATATAATTTATCTACTAATTTATTCTCAATTCAATAATCTCATCTTTGAAGGGGTAATTTTACTTAAATTATCTTTCATCAAGACACAATTTTAAGATATAAATCTATCATTATTTATGTTTTTTATATAATATTACTTTACATGTTATATCATCAATCAATTTAATTTATTAATATTTAATTATTCATTTGTTGTTTTAATATAATGGGGATTATGATAGGAAATTTATGAAAGATGACAATTGGCTGTGTCACATTCTCCTTTCATTTCATTATTTTTTATGATCAAGGTTCCTTAGGTGGACATAATATTCTATTATATTAATGAAATAAATATATTTTATTATCCTATGGTTATTTATTTGTTTTAGATAATAAATTTCATTTACTAACTTAATTCTATAAATAAACATCAACAAAAGTTGTTGTAAGTGTGACTAATCTTGTTTCTTCTTTTAAATCATTAATCATGCTCTTATATATCTGTTTTTTATAAAATATTGTTAGAATGTATTATTTTCAAAAAAGAAACTATTTCCTAATGCTATTTTATAGTTTTTTAACTTTCTATTAAATGAGTTTAAAAGGAGGAATAGTAATGTTTTTTAAATGGACCACATTTGACTTCATTTACATTGTATTTAATAAGAACAATTATTTATAACATTTAAAAAATGGTCGAATTTTATGACTATTATAGCAATAATTTTATTTACATATTCCTTTATACGTATCCATGGAAATTTTTTATTGGAATTATATTTACAATATTTTCTAAATTGGTATAATTAAAACTTATTTTTAATGTTAAATGGTAATTTCCAACATGAATTATTTAAATTAACTTTTTATTGTATTTATATAATTTAACATTAACATACATTGATGTTAATTATGCTCCACTAGTGATATTTGGCAATGACATTATCCTTATTCTATCACTATAATGATTGTGATTTTTAATAAATATTTTCATTAAACGAATTTTCTTTCCATGGATTAGACACGTTTTTAATGGAATAATTGATGTTTCTTTATGTTTTATCATGATATTAATGTTTAATTCAAAATATTTATGTTAGAGTTCTTGAAATGTTATTAGGATTAATGGAGGTTCCATCATAAACAATAAATGGGTGGGTTTTTTATAAACTAGAGATGAGTGGATATGCTATAGAACAAGGATGAGTGATTACATTAGAACCAAATATGGGACGTTTAGTGATATCCCTATAATGTATTTTGAATGTTATTTGACCATATGTTTGTTATATTTAAATGAGTGATTTCAAGAGTGGTATGTAAATGATGTCCCAAGTTAAATAAATTTTTTATCTATGATTTCTATTGGTTTTTAATGATTCCTTTAATAAATATTAATGTAACATGGATCATTATTAGTGATTCCAATGAAAATTTCCTTTGTTTTTTATTTTTCCAGGTTTATTGACTGAATTATAAATGTATTTTGAGGTGTAAATTACTTTATCATAGAAATATTCCCTATGATTATGTCACCAAAATATTACACTTAACAAACTCTCCATGTTGAGAAAGAATTTTATGTTTCTATGTATACCTTTAATTAGTAGTAATGGGAAACTGTATTATGTTTTCATTTACCTAGGTTGTAAATAATGATGATAAAATTATTATTATTATATAATTTTTTCATATATGAATATATTTGAGTTGTCCATAATTCTCTAATAATATAATCCTAAAAGGATCATCAATGTTTAAGTGATCTAAATTTACTTTTTTATGTCTTTATTCTTGGATTGAATGAATTATGTGGCATTTCTTTTCGTTAAAGTGTGAAATGGAATGATTATGTTTTTATCATTAGATCTAGATGTCTGGGTTCTGGCAGTTATAGATTATATCATTGAAGGGATTAGATAACATTTTAGATTAGGATTTCTTCATGTGTGGTTATTTTAAGAGTAACGGGTATCATAATACATTTATATGTTTGAGAAAGATAAAAAATTTAATTTCATAAACACTGCTTCTGATGGTTTAAGTGGTGAAATGTTTAGGTGATCAATGATATATTGAGAGACATAATATTTTTTTCATGTATGTGTAATCCATATGGCTAAAAAATATTTTATTTCCTATGAATTATATTACAATTTATTGGATGTTATATAAATGGTATGAGATAACCTTTTAATATAAATCATTAATTATCATTGATGTTATTCAATATATAAGAATTCTTATAAATAATTTACATATCATTATGACTATGTGATTAGGAGATTTAAAATTTTGGTAGGATATAATGATAATTATTACTATAATTTATATATAATCATTATATATATCTTTTAAGGGTAATTGATAAAATATTTTGTGTCTCTGATATTCAACCATTTTCAGGATTATTTTGAATAACTATAGAGATAGATATTTATAGAATAATTTATTTTTATCATTCATCAATACATTATAATTTTGTAGATTATTTTTTACCTCTTAGAATGATTGATTTTTAATTTAAAGAAATAAATTAACTTATGATAAACCTGTTTTTGTTTGATATCAATAATCAAAATGGATAACATGTTATCTTTTCAATGTAATATTACCTATTAGAAGTTGATTTTTGTGCATCAGACATAAAAAACACGTCAACAATAGTATCTGTTGGGTAGAAAATATTATATTTTGGGGGAAATCGATTAATGGATGAAATAATTTATTTAAATTATGTATTTTTTATTGTGTTATGTGTCTAGAGTGTATATCAATTCCTAAACTCAACGAAAATGATCCTAAAATAATTATTCATTAAATTTACAGTATCTTCTCTCATCAAAAAATATATATTAAATTACCTATTAAATGGTTATTCTTTCCAAATCCAAGTTTTCTCTTCCAAAAAATTTTATTCTTATATGGAAACCTTGTTTATTTTATTTCATATGACTTTTTACATCCATTTCATTATTATTTTTAGAATGTTTTGTTAACCCTCTTTATGAAGTCATTTTTCAAGACATGAATTATCTAATGTAAAATCTTTGACTACCAAAATCATGTTAATGTTTCAAAGATGAAATTTATTTAAAGGTATGAAAATGTAACAACCATTGTTTCTAAGAAATTTAATTATGTTAAATAGAGTTTAAAACACATAACACTTAACCTAAATGAACCATTTAGTATTATTATTTAAAGATAGATGTTATAACCTAAAAGATCAATTATAGGAAATTAATTTAATTAATAACTCTAATAATTATAGATATATATATATAAATAGTTATCTTTATTATTAAATAATTACTCATTTTTAATTAAGTTATTTTATTCATAAAAATACATTTTGTCGAAAATGATTTCATATTTCGTATTACGAGAAAATATACTAATTAATTTAAGAATATTTTCGAAAATAGATTTGATATAATGAAAATCATTTTTGAAATGACCATATAATAAACAATTTTGGATTATTATTTGGGATTTCTAAGAAAATATTGATATCATACTGAATACAGAAAAATAACATTTTTTTAAATATTCCATTTTTCATATATTAATTTAATTATAAGTATCTTTATGTTTCATAATTTATTTAAGGTGTTATAATAATTAATTTTTTATTTTTTACACAACAAATAAAATTTTTATCATCATTTTATTTAATTTTTTAAAATTTAAATTTTTAGGCTATAAAAATGAATTTTCTTAACTATTATAAAGTGCATATAGTTTCAATCATTTAAAAAATTTAAATTACCCTAAATCATTATTATTCAATTTAAATTTATATATTATATATCTATATATAGTAAGTAATAATTTTATAATTGTTATTACTATTTCTAAAGTTAATATAATATCACCATATGCTTGGCAAATACATATCATGAAAAAAAGCATTTTATCAATTCACAATGTGTTATTTTAAATTAAATTCTCCCCCATACATGAATTGAATTTAATAAGATGGATTCCTAATTTTTAATGATATTAATTTATATTAAATAGAAATTTTGTCAAAAAATATTCAGCAAAAAATATTGTAAATATAAAAATAATTTATAGTGTTTAATGTGAAAACAGGTTTAAGAGGTGTTAATATAAATAAATAGTGGTTATAATGACCTCAAAACTTGTTCAGGTTTTATTTTATGGTCATATATATATATCTTATATCATCTAAGTCATGGTTAATTTCTATTTCAGATCAATATGGAACGGATTTTGACCTATATTATCAGATAAGTTATGAAAAAGATAACAAATGCATTTTTTTTACTTTTAAAATCTATAATATTGTATGTTAGGGATCAAAAATTACTCTATTTTGATATAAATATACATTTTAAATATTGTTTCTTATATAAAGTTAATATATTTCAATAATTTTGTAATGAATTAGTTTCCATTATATATTATGTAAAACTTATAAAACAATAACATAACCAGTGGAAAAATAAAATAAATTATTTTGAAATTTTAAAAAATATAAATTAAATGAATAATTTTGATCCATTTATTTTTTATATATTTATAACATTTAGTATATTTTTAGAGTATTACACATGAAATTCACCGATATCTCTATGTTTTTATAATCAAATTGTATAAATGGTGTAAAAATTTATTGTAATTATATTTTATAATAAATAATATTTTATTAGATGATTTAATATTTATAAAAACACTATATTCACCTAAGGAAATAGAATTTTGTCTAAAATACCTAAAATGGACCTATTATATTTCAATTTAACTGTAATATTCACTATCATACCCCCTAATGAGTAAAAAACTAATTATTATAGCTTAAAACTAAATTGCTAAAAGTGATTAACCGTAGTTTTTAAGGATCATCATGATTAAGTAATGTATATTTTTAGAGGTGAACATGTTAATATACCTTATATTCTACTGAATTAATTATTTTTTTAATTTTGGGAGCACACTGTATGAGTGTAGCTCCACATTATTTAATAGTTTAGTGTATTTACCAAAATCACACTCGCACTTATAATAGCCTACCCCATTTGTTCTCGTATTGGATATATAAATTTATTATTTATCCTAATGGGAAATACATATACATTCCTATCATTCTTCTACAAGTACCATTGTCCTTTTTTTATTTTAAAACCCTCATATGAATTTTTTTAGTGAAATTTTAAAGTTGTCGTCATAAAAAAGACCTATAGTTTTTAATCGAATCTTATGTTTTATTTCTTATTCCATGTCATTAGAATATTATTCATCGATGAAAATATAATACCATAATTTTTTCCTATATAATTTTATGTAATTATTTTAATGGAATGATCTAAATCCAATTCCTTATGATCAAATTGGAAGCAGACATTTATTCATGTGTACAGAAAATGGCAGTCCCCTGAAACGATGTAATTTGATTTCCATCATTACCTATAATGAATATTCATGATGAAATATTTAATGTTTTTATATTATAGATATTAAATGTTTATAATTTTTTATAAAATTATATTTTATATATTTTTATACATTTCTGATTATTGAATGACAAAAACTTCATTTGGGTGTACATATAAATTTTCCCCTCCATAATGAGATTTAATTTGTTTTTAAAAACTACATAAAATGGTATATATATAATTTAAATTAAATAAACAATTTGATACATATGATAAAATTATAATTACGTAATTATTATATAATAATTACCTTAATTCCATTATTTTCAAAAAAAATTAAACATTTGGCAATGATACATACAACCTATTATCTCCCAGATTATAATGTATTTTGATTTTCATAAATATTATTAATGGTTTCATGAAAATTATAATTGATGTTTAAAAATAATAACTAGATTATTATTATTATTATTATTATTATTATTATTAAGGATATTAATTAAGAGTGTCCCTATTTTCAATGATCAAAATACCCAATAATTTTAAAAAATATGGTCCAAATGTCCCCAAAACAGACGAGGTGGACTTAACATATTAAATATTTAAATATTTACATTAAAATAATAAAATTAAAGATTTATTTATATGTTATTAATATCGTAAAATTATCTTAGGTAATAAAAAATTATTTAACTTATTATATAGTTGATAAAGAATGAAATAGAACATTCATACTAGATGTATAAGATTCTCATCTCACATTTTTGGTGAGACATATGCCAAATTCACCACTTATTTTTTTATGGTTTATATTTACTACACATTAATTTATTTATTTATAATTTTATAGGATATTATTTTGGTTAATGATTCCTTATTAGGTTATCTCTTTCCATAGGTTTGGATCTAAGATTACAATAGTAGAGATGAATTAATGTCTCAATTTTATTTTATTGAGGGATACATTATTATTATTCAAAACATTTATATTATATGGTCCATTTACTACCACTTTTACTTGTTATATCATTTGTCATTTATACAAAATTTTAGTACCCTTGATATCAAGTATGTAACCCTTTCGTTATGTATTTTAAGAATGAAAAGTATATGGGTGATATTTTTGAGAGTTTGGAGAACGTTTGCAATTTTTTAGAGATTTTTATCAGGTATACGGCTTGTAAATGGTTTGTGGAAACCGTAAAAAACCTTCATAAATCTATATATAGTGATAAAATTGGAAAATGGAAGGAAAATAAGTGGCACATGGTTATCTTAAAATGTGAGTCCACTATAGAGAAAATATGGGCCCTGAAAATTGGATTCCTTCATTTTGACCCATTGAATTCGGAATGGAATCATCACAGTTTAAAGGCCATGCGAGATGACCATTTGAGAGTTATCTTTGAGGTATTGGCTTATGCATGAGTTCCCAAACCACAAGACTAAACCATGCATGGTTAAAAACACGATCGTTAGAAAGTGAATCTGAGTTGGATATGGTTTTGACCCCTCATATTTCCTCCATATGCACCTCATTTAGAATTTTACTTTCTCAAAGGTCATGTAAGGTTCTATAATCAATCTTGAGGCGATCAATAGGGTTTACATGGGGATTAGAAGCTAATTCCTTGTGTTTTGTGACTGTTCTTGATCATTTATATTCTGTTTCTAAGATCTACGTTTTCATCTCCATCTCTAATTTTCATATATCTACACCCATTATGGGTATATACATGATTATGGATTCTATATATGATAATATTTGGATTAGATTATGTTATGGGAAGATATCCAAGGTTGGTGTGTGTAGATTTAATGCAGTTTGTGTGACATTTTTTGTGATTTTTATCATTTTCAGAAAAACATTCGAGGTAGGTGGCTTCAATCTCGACTCCTATTTCTATAACTAATTTTCATAGTTGAAAAAAGATATAATTGATAGAAATTTATTTTCAAAATGTGTTGAATATCATGATATAAATCATATTCTTTGACGATTTACGGTTTGTGGTAAATTAATAAATTTTGGTAATTTGTTGTAAAAAGTTATTTGGTTTCTTGGATTATTAAATGTTGACTTTAAAATATTGATTTTCAATAGTTTTAAAATCGGTTGTTGGAAAAAATCAATAAAATTATTGAATGAGGATTAGTTTATTTGGATTGTAATGTTTTTGGCATATTTAGTGTATGTGTTCAAATTGGATTTATGATGCTAGGTTTTAATGTGACCTTATGATTGATTCCAAAGGTCTAATGGAAAATGGGATACTATTTCCTTGTGATGACTTAGTATATTGACGAGAGACATCTCATGAGAATAGAACTATCATAAAAAATCCTGAATGGTTGTATATGTGTAATAGAATGTTTAGGACAAATAGAACATGTGAAATGGTTTTAAATCTTTTCATGGGTTCTTTTATCCAAAAGAGTTATTAGTGGGAAAACTGTTTTATATGACACATTTTTATATTTCATAATAAAATATTTTGGAATTTTTAATATATAATGTTTTATTTAATAGTTCTAACGTTTTATTTCTTAAATGAGTAGGTGGGGTTGTCATTGGAGAAACCTTTCTGAGTTTTAGTACTCACCCCTACATTGAACATTGGTTCTTCTATAGAAGTCATATATAGAAAATTGGAAAATTTAATGTATCACACGTCTTTAGAAGAACCTTGTGATACTTGTGTTTTATGGTGATTTTAGAGCATATTGAAAGTAGATATTTCGAGTTGTAGTGTTTATTGAGTTATGTGGATTTTGTATTCTTACACTTTGGTATTTGACTTTAGAATGAAATTTATCAATGAAATGTTCATTTGTATTCCATTTTTTTCCAGAATAATATTTTTTAAGTTAATTTATGGTTTGTTTAGTTGTATTAATCGTAAAAGGAAAATTTTCCCTGACATGTTTTGACTCCCTTCAGTAGTTAATTCTACCCTTGTCCATTTTGGCAATATTTCTTCAGTCCTGGTAACATCTCAACACTATCTCTAGCCAATGTGAATAAAGTGGGTTTCTAAAAATTGTATTAGTTTTGTTTGGTCGAGACGCCTGTTTGATATAAATGTTATCAGCTTGGTCCTTCAAATATATATATTCAAAATAGGTAATCATGGACTTGGTTTTGGTTTTCAGTATTGGAGTTGAATTCATTTTTGTTTATTCATTTAGTTGGGGTCATAGAAAATAGTTGGATTTTAAATACATTAAATATAGATCATAAAGAGACCTAGAAAACCTTTTTATGGTCAACATCATGTTACCAAGGAGTTGGGTACATAAGTGTTTTGGGGACACTTATAGGATTATGAAATCTCATTGTCATGTGTTTATCCAATGAGACGACCATTTTATGAGTTAATAGAATGGAATCCTACTAGAAAAACAAATTTCATTTTGAGTAATGATATATGATTTCGTCAAATATATTGATTTTTGAGAAATGATGAATTCTGTTTCAAATAAATGATTTTTTAAAATAGCATTTTTGAGGTATTTTAAAAATGGTTTTCTATTGACAACCATGTTTAATTTTTTCAAATATAGTGGAACATTGTAAATGTTGATTTTGTAATAAACTAATATTTTATTTGATGTGATCAAATAGTAAATTTTCAAGCCTTCAGTTTCTCCAGAGTGATATTTATAAAAAAAATCGCATTGAAAATGTTTCCTTGTGTGCATCATAGAAACCTACGGGAAGAGGATGTTATGAATTTGGTTGCACCTGAGCCACAGGTGAACCAACATGTCTTTGAGAGTATCGTTAAAGAATTTCAACCTCTGGTAATAGGGAACAATAGGTACAACCAAAGACGTTTGGATAATTATTTCAAGATCTAAAATTAGAATCAACTAATAATTTTTTTTTTGGCTTAGTGGAAAGAACCCCTTAATACTACATGAAAAATGGGGGTTCAAAACCCATTGGGTGCAAGTCACTGTAGTAGCACTATAGCGGTACAGTAGCAGTGGTGGTACTGTTGATCGGCAGTACTGTAGTGGCGGCAAGGCACTATAGTGGCGACGGTACTGTAAGGGTACTGTAGCAGCAGGGTTACAATTCACAGAATTGGAATTGGGCTAAACATTTGGGCCTACGGGCTATGTAATGGGCTATAAGCCCATTGGGCCTTTGAGAATGTAATGGGTCTCCCTATACCTAGTTAAAAAAGAGGTCTTTTCTTTTCTTTATTATTAAAAATGAGGCTTCAGCCCCAAACTTTAAAAAAATTTGAGCTGGTGACATAGATGCTGGAGGATCCTGCATGTCAGTGCTGGGATCTAATGGTGTAGGATAAAGTGGATCAACACTTCGGTTGGGAGGATTTTGAGTAATAGTTCGACAAAAAACTCAATCCCCACATGCTCACGATAAAAATAAAAAATTATTCTTCATCCTGAAATAAGAAAATATAATTGTCAATAATTATGTAGCCAAATCCATGTATATATTGTGATTTTCACTAGAAGATTCTTCGGGTGAAACAATAATTGAATGAATCTTTGAATCAATGCTGATATAATAGATTTAATCAATGATTTATGTACATTGTATTATTGAACATATAGATATGTCAAGTCATCCAACAATGGATGGAAGTGACATATCTAGAGCTATGAGTGATGGAAGTATATTGGTAACCAAGGGAATAGGTGGGAACAATAATGTTGGAGGAAAGAGGAAGAGAGTAACCTACTTCCATGGGGAGAGAATGAATCAGAATCAATTGACTAAATCTGTGAATCTTCATCCATGATTGACAGCAAATGTGGGATTTTTCCACTAAGATTCCTTGATCAACATGAAGGGATGATGTATGAAACCATTAAGAGAATTCAATAATTTCAACAAGATGGGGAATATTTTGTGCTATTATCATAGTGCTCTGATGCCAGGTGCTCGAGACACTTCTCAAGTGTCCCATGCATCATATGATTTGAATACATGAGGGAAATAGAATCATTCTCATAATATTAATAATTCTATCCATGGTGATTCTATAAATACCAAGAATCCTCAACAAGGGAAATTTCATGTAGGAAATAAAAGAAAATGTGCAATTATGATTTAGTTTTATATAGATGAGTAGGTTATTATGGATGATTTGGCTGACCATCCACATTGAGGTGTATGATTATTTTGAATTATACCCTTATGAACGTGCTATTTCGTACCAGTTCATCACATTCCGTTATTTATTTACATTTAGTGGATTTTTTGGGTTTAAAATTTGATATGAATTATTATGTGATAAATAATAAAACTCTTATTCGGAAAATAGAATTTGGAGACATTTTATGTAGAATATGTTCTACAATCGTTGATGGTGTTGAGTAGTATTCTTATTTCTCTACACAAAAAATGTATTTTTATAGTGTAATCCTTGAAATGGATTGGTTTACAATGTTCAAGCCTCATATATAATTTTCTAAAAAACAGTTTATTTCACAACTGAAGATGGCACTAAGCATATCATTAGAGGAAAATGTAATATGAAGATGGGTGCAATGAGATTTTTGGCACAAGAAGTTTGATTTATCACATACCAATTGGGTGCATTAACATTATCATTGATGGCTGAGATCAAGAATAAATATTTTCAAGTTGTAATATATTATTTTTCAAATGCATATACCCAAAATTTCATAGGATTTCCACCCATAAGAGAAGCAGAGTTTTTGATTGATCTCCACCCAGGGACCAGTATTATTTCACTTCCATTTTATCGAATCATAGCAATGGAATTATGAGATTTTAATGTGCATTAGGAAGATCTATAAACAAAGCTTTTCACATGACCAAACATGTCTCTAACGGCATAACTAGTCTTATTCATCATTAAGTGGCTATAAACTAAGGGGGTGTGTGGATTATCATAACCATAATCAAGTTATGATAAATAATTGGTATCTAATTTCATGGGTTTATGATCTATTCAATCAATTGAAGGTATCATAGTGGTTCGTTAATATTAAATTGTGATTAGGATATCACCAATTATCATCTTTGGAAGGAGTATGTTTTTATTATAGATTTCAGAAGTAGATATGACCATTATGAATATGTGGTAATGTCATTTCATTATAAAAATTCACAAATGATCCTTAAGGAATTCATTAATACGATATTTCATTAATATCTAGATTCTTTTATTTTTGTGTTTATGGATGAAATATTGGTGTATTTAAAGACATGGGATGAGCATGAGAAACACTTGGTAATATTTTTATAAATTATGAGAGAACATTCATAGTATTCAAAATTTTTGATGTTGATTTTTTTAGAGGGAAGGGGTATTCTTTCTTGGACATGTAATTTATAAAGGTGGGATTTATGTGGATACAAAGAAGATATAGGATGCTATATCATGGAATCTTCTAGAGATTTATTTTGAGATATGTTGTTTCCATGGTCTAAATGGTAATTACTGATGTTTTAATCATGATTTACCATGACTAGATTCACCTATGATTGCATTAACAATGAATAAGATTCCATTCAATTAAGATAAGGAATATTAGAAGTCTTTTCTAGAGATTAATGATCACATTACATCATCACCTACAATGACATTTCTCGGATCTAGACAAGGGTATGAGGTCTATTATGTTACTTCAGGATCTAGTATGGGGTGTGTTCTAATGATAATAGATAATGTGGTTGATTATGGATCATTGTAGTTAAGGGGAATGAGAAGAACTACAAAAAACAAGGTTTGGAATTTGTTTCAGTCGTTAATGGTGTAAATACAAGGTGTCACAATCAAGTTTGTGAGAAATTTATTATGTTCACAGATCATAAGAGCTTGAAAAATGTATTCTCACAATGAGATTTAAATCTGGGGAAAAAATCATGATGGATAATTTCTAAATTTTCTACCTTGACTGGTTGTATACATTGGGTAAAATAAATTTTTTGGCCGAGGCATTAAGAAAAATGAGTATTCTTAGTTGGTAGAATAATCTTTAGACTTGTGGAATCTAATGTTGGTCATAGCCAATATGCATATGTAATGTAAGGACAGTGGTGATGTTAATGTTTTTTCCCAGTTTTACTTTCTCTTGATTTAGTAAAAATGGTTATAGAGGCACTCGACATCTGATGTACAATACATGGATATGATGTAAAAACTCAATGGTGGGGTGAGAATTGAGTGCATGATGATATAGGAGAGTCCATTGATGTGCTTCAAAAATTGGATGCTTGGACATATGTCTTATCTGGAACAACATATTCATGCAAACCAACATTCAATAATGGATGATCATCCAGGAATATATATAATGTATTAGGTATTGAAATCTCAATTTTGGTGGTTCACCTTTAAAAGGATCATGGATGAGTTTGTTTCAAGATGCATAACATGTCAACAAGTTAATGAAAAAATAAGCAAAAAATAGTTATTTTTCATTTTTTACCAATTCTTGTGTGGAAACTGAATAAAATTGATATGTATTTCATAGTAGGTCTCCCAAAAAAGGATTCGGAACACGTTGCAATAAAGGTTTTTATGGATCAGCTCACCATGATATCCCTCTTCATCCCTATTAATGGAACTCATATGTTGGAGGATATTAAAAAATTATATATCCCAGTTGTGGAAAAGAGACATGTCGTACCCGTTTCAATATTTTCTTATAGAGATCTAAGATTCACCTCTCTTTTTTGGAAATCCTTATAGAAATATCTTTGGGCTCAGCTAACTATGAGTACAGTTTCTCATCTAGAGATAGATGAGCCATCTAATTGGATAATGCTGATATTGGAAGACATGTTGGGATCTTGTATAATTGATCATAGTGGATAATTAGAAGAGAATAAATTATTAGTGGAGTTCTCATACAACAACCGCTTTTAGGCCTCCAAACATCTTGCTCTTTTGGAAGCACTGTATGGGAGTCCTTGTTGTTCTCTACTTTTTTGGGTAGAAATAGGCGATACTTCACTACATGGGCTAATCCATGTTCAATAAATAATAGAGAATATTTAGTTGATTAGGAAAAGGTTCAAGATAGCACATAGTCATCTGAAATCATATGTGGATCATCATCTATAGTTGGTTTTGTGCACAGTGATTGATCATGTGTTCTTAATGATATGTCCTAGAATTTTATATTGATGTTTTCAGATTTATTTCAAGTAATCTACTCCATAAATAATCCATTTTGATATACTATAATGGGATGGAGAGGTAACATATCATCTTTCATTACCAGCACGTTTAAGTGTTGTGCCTAATGTATTCCACATAACTTAGTTGATAAAGTATAAACCTAATTAAGAACATGTGATCAGATGGGATCAGGTGGACCTAGAGTTAAATGCTTTGTTGGTACATATCCTGGTACCGATTGTAGATAAGAATGTAAAAGTATTTCATGGAAAAAGCATCTGTATAGTGATGGTTTTGTGGATACATGGTAAAATTTAGTAAGAGGCATGTGAATTTTAGAAGGAAAAAAAGTTAATTATCCATAACTCTTATAGGGAACCATTGGTTTTCAGATTTTCAGGGATGGATAGACCAACCGTGGTGAGAGTTTATTAGCCCTAGTTTCTACAATGTAGCCCTCTGTCTATGTAATTTATTTGTAAATGTGTATGGTTTATCATTGGTAGAGTTTATAGAAAATTTGAACTTTTTTGGTGATTTATTACATTATCATTGGTGGTTCATGGTTTGTGGAAACCACGCAAAACCTAGAACAAACCCTGCATAGTGATAAAGGGGGTAAGGGATGGTTAATGGTTTACTTGTACCAGTTTCCTCTAATTTGAAACCATGCACATTAATAAATTTCCATGGTTATTTTGAGGTAGTGCCTTCCACATGGGTGGTGCATAGTTTAGAGACCATGACACAGAACCTTGTGAGGATCATCCTTAAGGAAGTGGCTAATTCATAGTTACGGAATTGCTTTCCTAATATTGTGACATAACTCTGCGCGGTTAAAAACTAGTTCCTTAAAAAGTGGATCTAGGTCATCATAAGGTTTTAACCCATAAAATTTCTTCTTATGAATCCCTATGATGGGATTTTATTTTAGAGTATACAATGATAGTTTTCTCATCATTCGTGAGGTGATTTGAAGGCTTTCATAGTGACTATAAGACAAATCCTCACGGTATGTGATCATTTTTGATTGATCTTGATGTTTTTATTAGATATACTTAACCCTCAATCTTTGATTCTGGGATCTACACACACTATGTAATATCTATGTCTGTGGATGAAACAATGTTTAGAATTTTCTTGGTTTATGTTAGGGGAAGAGATATATGGTTAGTGCATAGATATTCAACTTTATTCTGTGACGTTCATTTTTACCAGAACACTTGAGATAGATGGCTTCAATCTTGACCCCCTTTTTAAAACTCATTGTGTTGGTTTCAAATGGTTAATATTGATTAATATTGATTATGAAATTGTGGGGAAAACAATGGTATACATAATCATTAGTGATGATTTTGTATTTTCCATAAAATAATGTAATTTGATTGTTTTTTGTACAATTTTCATTGGTTTCTTTTTTTAAAAAATTTGACTTCCAAAATGGATTTGCTTGATTTTTGAAATGGATTGTTGGAAATTTTTTCCTAAAAAAAGGTTGTTTTATTTTAATTTTATTTTCATGTTCATATTGTAATTGTTTTAGGGAATATATGGTGTTTTTGCTTATATTTTATTTATGAGGATTGGTTGAAAAATGACCTTGTGTTTGGTGCCAAAGGTGTAGTGGCATAGGGGATGTAATTACCATACGACAACATGGTATATTATTGATATATCACTCATCAGTATGGAAATTTAAAAATGAATCATGCATGGTATGATATGTGGAATGGAATGGTTATTCCATTTGGTAAATTTAAAGAGGGTTTAATACATTGTTTTGTTTCATTATTGGAAAAAGGATTTTCAGTTGCCAAAATAGTTAATATGAATCTTATTTATATTTATTTATAAACTATTTTAGGAATTTGTTTATATAAATTTTCTAACATTTCAATCATAGTGGCGTGAGAAGTGAAATATTTGGGGAAAACATACTGAGTTTTAGTACTCACCCCTTCTTTATCACATTGGTTCTTTTGAGTTTGTCAACTGCTTAATATTAGAAATAGTAAAGTATCATACATTTTTAAAACTACCTCATGATACTTGGAATATATAGTGTATTTGGAGAATTAGGATTGTGAAGATTTTTAGTTTTATTTGTTTTAGAGTTTTTTTGTTTATCAATTCTTAAGTTGGGGTACATGAATTTTTTATGACTTTTAAAAAATCAATTTTTCATTTTAATTAATTTTTATCATGAATCATATAGTTTTTTTTGGTTATGTATGGTTTGGTTATTTATTTACCCCATAAAGGGATAATTTACCCTCACATGTTTTAAAGCCCTTCAGCATTTATTGCATGCATTTGGAATCTTTTGGATGCCTTTGAGGGCTAGTAATGTCTTACCACCGTCTCAACAAATGAGTAGAGGGGGGATGCTAAAAACTAGGTATTATATGTTGTAGTATGAATTATTTCATCCAAGTGGATTTTTCATGAATGTTACCAAGTAGTAAAGGGTTTTATAACTCAATTTTATTTTTTTGGGGTTGTAACATTAATTCATTGACCGTAGTATGGTATTATTATATGTAATTGATCCAAGAATTTCTTTATATGGTATTTAATCTTGTTTTTTGTGAATTTAAAGATATTACATGTATTTACAATATTGATTAATACTCAATTAAATGGTATTATCATTGAAATGGTTATTATATTTAAATTACCATTATTTATACATAAAATTATGATATTCCCCAATATTTTTACATTCCATTATTTTAAGTTGAAATATTATGTTTGATATCATAAAGGATTTGTAATATCGATCATAAAGAAACTATAATGTCAAATTATTTAAAAGTTTCCAATTGTTACAATCCATTAAATTGGAATTATTGAATTTTTTTAATAATATTATGGAATATATAATGGTCATAATCCTTGATATAGTATTTATTAATTATTTTTAAATGATCATTAAAACCTTAGTAATGTCATTTAATTCATCAAAAAACTATTTTCATCACGAACGGGGTAGTAACTGTTTTTATAAGTGAGTATTATAATTATTTTATTAGAATATAAGAAATTTAATTTCATTAAATTAAATTAAATTTTAAAATAACAATATAAGGTTTTATTTTGGGTTTTATTTAGGTATTTTTGCAAAATATTATGATTTTGAGTGAATAGTGATTAATATCAATTTTTGTAAAAATGTCATTTCATTACAATAAATAAAAAAACTAAAAGTCCTATAATTATTTTAATCTGATTAAAGGTAATATATATTTTATTTACTTATACTTAATCCATTTAAATTGATATTTATTAGTATTATATTTTATTTTATAAATAGTTCGATTTTTAGTCTAAAAATGAGATTTTTTCTGAAAACTAATTTAATGTACCTAATGTTTTTCCTTTTCACTAAATAAATTTTATTATAATTCAGAATGATTTAATGAAAATATATTTATTATATATAAATTGTAACTCCTCTACCCCAGTTACCCATAGTTGGTGCATTATTACATAACATTGGCATGATCACAAAAGATCAACTCTCGAAAGAACGATTAGTTTAGTAGCATTGGAATCACTAGATTCATTAATAAAGGTTACATTACATCATAAAGTGAAAAATAAAAAAACATCTTGTATCCACACTCATATCCCCTTATACTATCCTTGCAGGTCATTCATAAAATACTTCTCCACAACCTGGGAAAATAAAACAATGAAAGAGGTGAGCTCAGATGCCAAGTAAGGATAACAATATAGCAGGATGTTTCATAAATTGGCATAAACATTTAAGCCAATTAATAACTAATAAAAAGCCTTTTATACATGAACATTAGCATAATATGGAAGAAATAAAATAAACAACGCAATTTACTTATTCACATTGATATTCTACTAATCGAATAATCACATTCAATATCAATAACCACTTTCATAATGATGGAATGCATAATGCCAGACTGTGATAACCACATAGTCAATACCTTGTTCCAAGAATAAAAAAAGATTTTGTCAAGGCCTTGTGCCAAGGCACTAGTTTATCTCATTAGACCTACCGAGGCATCGAGGAATTATAGCAGGCTCCACCTGTCACTTATTATGTTCAATGCATTCCTCATATAAACAGGTTTAAACATAACCTAAACATTTTTATTAAAACTAGCATATGAAATGTCAATACTTTCTCCATAAACCATGAATGGTATAAAAATAACACATCCACAGTCAAACATATCACAAAACCTTCAATACAATATGTAAGTTTTTTATCATAATAAATAAACATCCAATAATCTTAAAATCCATCAAAGGATGTTCACATAGATGAAATCAAAAATATTTGAGAGAAATATATCGTTTTTGAATTCATTTAAAAGTCACATAATTGTAAAAGAAAATATTTTCTTTGAAAATATTCTTATAATCTTGTAATGGAAGCTTCTAGGAATTTATAATGGTGGAAAATAGCTGCACCCTACGTATAAGTTAAAAAAAGAACATTCTTACCATAATTTTGTCGAAAAGGATAAAAAGGACCTTGTTTGGAAAATGACAGAAAAATTCCTTTTTAAAAATTATATAAAAAGTAAAACAACGGTAGAAATGACTTCAACCCAAAGTCAGTAAACTAGTAATAATGATTTGAAGTACATTTTTAAGAAACATGGATGTGGATGATAAAGAAGTCCCAGTAGATAATTACGTATAAACAACCTTGGATAATGAAGAGATTGAAAAATAAACCCCTACCTTGTACTTTTCCTTGGTTGGTGGTAGGTTAACGTCTTATATAATGGTGAAATAATTGTTATTAAATTATACAAGAATCATATACATTAATATGACATCATACATGATCTTTTAACATTTATTTGTTAATAATATCTTAGTATTATCGTCATTTCAGGTGTTAACTTACTCATTTTCATTTAGATGATTTGTTACATAAGTCATGTTTTTTATGGATAGGTTGTATCTTAATTATATACAGAATGATATCAAGTCCATACACATTACATTTAATTATTAAATGAGAATTAAATTTTCATGGATACACTGGGGAATTAATCTCATCGCATTTATGGATACGGTTGTCCATACGTACACATGAACAACAATATCATTTTTTGATATTAAAATAATATATAATTGGATAGTATATCATATATAAATAATCATTATCATGTAATATTTATTATTGACATCAATTACAAATCATTAACATCCCCATAAAAATAATAATGTTTTGAATAACAATTAAACCACGACGTGGAGATGGTAAGTCGTACGTACGCAGGTATGGTGAAATTTCATTCAAAGGATGGATAGAATACAGAATATGGTTGTTCCATATTTATAATTAATCACAGTATATAGAAGATACTGGGGTTTGTATTTTAGAATGTAAATAACAAATAAATAAGAAGTTGAAGAAGAAAGGAACCTGAAAGTGGGTGGTGAAAACATTACCTCTTCTTTGGGTTCTTCCTTTTCAATTGATCAAAAGGGATCCTTAGGTTGGCTTTATGATCAAACTAAGGCCTCTAGGTAAAAGTGAGAGAAGTTGATAGAATAGTTGGGCAGGGTTTGGCCGAGCCAAAATGATTTGAAGGTGTAAATTATAGAGTAGGGGGAGTGCACTTTTTTAGGAGGGGTGAGGGGAACCTTAGGAAAAGATAGAAATATTATTTTTTCATAAATTCATATTCAGTTTCTAAATTCTCCAAACTAAATTATATAAAGGTTAATGTGGGGATTGGTCTAAATCCTTTCAACTAATAGATTTTAGATAGTTCTGGGTCACTATATTAGACTTATCATTTATATTTAACTCTTAGTTAAATTGTTTGACATTTAACATGTCTCGTTGTATTTTTATGTTATATCGTTAAGAAAATTATTATATACCTCCAAGAGACCCCCAAGTGGTCCATAAATGTTACACCTATAATTATATAAGTCCTTTGGCCTATCCTTAGATTTTTAGGAATATAATATCAATTAATAGTATAATATTTGATTTAAAAACCCTTTCATTTCAATTTTGACACTATTGGGTATTTTGTTTTTGATTATTTCATAGAAGAATTATTACTTTGAAAAAAATTATATAACTAGTCCTAATATGTCATATTAACCTAGAAAATTAGTGTAATTCATAAAAAGTCTCAAATTACATTTAATTTGATATTTATAATGTCAATTATCATAATACTTCCTTAATTAAGTAATTACTCCATCACCATTATGTCATAAATAAATTAAATTATTTAATGTCTAAAAATTATAAATAAAATACCATTAAGTAGGAAAAACTGTTTTAGTTATTAAACTCTGATTTTAACTCTTTTAACTCTTTTTTTAATTAAATAATAATAAATCTCTTAATCTAATCCATGTGCACCTAAATGATAGTATTTTATTCCTATGGTTATTTTGGGCCGAGATACACATTTACAATAGAATTAGGACATGTGTTAGGGTAATATTAATATCGTTTTTACCTTTAATTACCCTATTTACTTTCAACCGTGGTAAATAAAAGTAAAAAGTTATTATTCACAAAAAATTATTTTTATCTTATTGAACCAAATTTTACTTCTTGATATTAACTGTGTCTCTCAGATTTTTGATATTCCACTCAAATAAGTGGTAAAATTATGTTTTAGGTGAATTTACAAATTCTCCTAGGAGGTGGGTAAAGGACGGTGAAAAGTTAAATAAAATTTTTATATATCTAAAACTATTCAAAAATAACTCCAATGAATTAAAATGAACTTATATAGGTATTATGTATCTATTTTGACCTTAATTAAATTTAAATTAAAAAATAATTATTAAAATAAAAATTGGGTTTTCAACTATAACTCAGTGTTTTTTCGCTATTCTTCTATGAATGAATGTTTTTAGAAAAATTCCAAAAATTCACCCTAAAATAATTTCGATATTAGGAATACAAAAATGAAGTCTATTTTGAAAGATAAAATTTATAAAATTTCCAAAAGTGGGTATTACTATTCATAGCGATGAGTTTGAATGGTTGTGGTGTGTGTTAGAACTCGAAGTTCAGTACAACACACGCTACTGTAGTATTCAAAGAGAACCGTACTGTGGAAGCTTGTGGTGTTACATTCTCTCCTCCAAATAATTTCATCCTCAATATTAATAGAAAGCTACTGCATGAAAATACTCGGGTGGTTCTTCCTCATAAGTTCCTCGGTTTCCAATGTTTCCTCTTTCATCTTATGGTTTCTCCATAGAACTCTTACCAGAAGAGTCGTCCAGTTTCTCAGCACTTGTTCTCTTGTATCAGGAATCCTGACGGGCTCTTCACAATAAGATAGATCGGGTTCCAGATCTAATTCCTCGTAAGTGAGTAAATGCATTGGGTCATCATGTATTTTCTCAACAATGATACGTGGAACACATCATCTACTTTGGAGAGACATGAAGGCATTGCCAAACAGTATGCTACAACCCCATTATTTCTTGAATTTTGAATGTTATGATGTACCTGGGAATCAATTTACCCTTCTTACCGAAACTTATAACTCTTTCTCATGGAGATACCTTCAAGAAAACAAGATCTCATACCTGAAATTTCAAATCCTTCCTTTAGTTATTGGTATAGCTATTCTACCTACTTTGAACTGCTTGGATGTTGTTTTAGATAACCTTTACCTTTTCCATAGTTTCCTCCACTAGTTCTGGGCTTATATGTTTTTTTTCACCAACGTCATCCCAATAGGTTGGTGTGAGACGTCTCTTTTCATATAACGCTTTATATGGTGCCTTAAAAATACTTTAATGGAAGATATTTTTAAAGGTAAATTCTACCAGATGAAAATATTTATCCCACATACCCTGAAAGTCATGTGAGCAAGATTTCAACATGTCTTCTAAGGTTTGAATAGTCCATTCTGATTGTCCATCTGTTTGAGGGTGGTAGGCAGTGCTCAAACAAAGTTCAGTATCCATGGCCTTCTAAATAATCTTCCAGAATCTTGAAGTAAAAGTGGGATCATTATCAGAAACAATCAACATCGGTACTCCATTATGTCTCACAACTTCATTAATATATAGCCTTGTTAGACATTCAAGTTGTAAATCTTCCCTTATAGCAGGAAAATGTGCTGACTTGATAAGACGATCCATAATGAACCATATTACATCATTCCTTCTAGGAGTCTTTGGTCGTCCCATGACAAAGTCCATTGTGATATTATCCCATTTCCATTCAGGTATGGGAAGAGGATGCATGACACCTCCAGGCTGTTGCCTTCCAGATTTCAGTTGTTGAAAAACCATACATCTTGACAGAAAATCAGCAATCTCCCTCTTCATGATGTCCCACCAAAAATGTTCCTTCAAATACCTATACATTTTGGTTCTTCCAGGGTGTATAGTGAAATTGGAACTATGAGAATCGTCCAACAATTCCATTTTTAGACCAGGTATATGAGGAACACAAAGTCTCTTCCCAAATTTGAAAATTCCATCTTCATACACAAAGTCACTCAATATCCCATAATTCACAGCTTTAATATTCTTTTGAAACTCTTCATCATCGGTCTGATAACTCTCTATCCTTTCTAGTAAAGATGGTTTGGAAACCATTTGAAAAATCATTGATGTTTCACCTTCCATGGTTATTCCCATATCAATCTTTACTAGTTCCATGAAAATTAGATCCCTCTCAACTCCAATCTTGTTCAATACTCCATGATCATTTCTACTCAATGCATCTTCCACCTTATTTTCCATCCTCGTGTGGTAGTGTATCATACAATCACAACCCTTGAGTAGTTCCAGCCATATCCTTTGACTCATGTTGAGTTATTTCTGTGATAAAATATATTTCAAACTCTTTTGATCAGTATAAATCTCATATTTCTCACCATAGAGATAGTTTCTCCAAATATTTAGAGAAAATATTACAGTTACTAACTCAAGATCATGAGTTGGATAGTTTTTCTCATGAATTTTCAGTTCTCATGATGCATAGGCAATAACTCTATTATTCTGCATAAGGACACAAACAAGTCCTTTCTTCGATGAATCACTATAAATAACAGACCCATCATTCCCTGATGGTAGAGTCAATATATATTATAATTGAATAATCTTATCTTCGGTTCTACAAAACATTCTTCACAATCTTTTGTTTAAAATAATTTAACCCCTTTACGTGTGAGAATCGTTAATCGGTTAGCCAATTGGGCAACATTCTAGACGAAACGCTGATAATGACTTGCTAAACCAATAAAACTGAGTACCTCAGTTATACTCGTAAGTTCTCGCCATTCCTGGATTGCCTTGGTCTTCGAAGTATCAAACGAGATTCCATCTTTGGAGACAATATGGCCAAGAATAGAAATCTCTTGAAGCCAAAATTCACATTTTCCAAACTTCCCATATAATTAATGTCTCCTAAGAGTCTTTAGGATACAGCGCAAGTGATTTTCATGATCTTCGTAGCTTTTGGAATATACCCAGATATCAACAATAAATACCACCACAAAATCCTTAAGATATTCCATGAATACTCTATTCATTAGATCCATGAATACAGAGGGTTCATTAGTCAATACCAAAGGAATTACTATAAACATGTAATGCTCGTACTTGGTTCGAAATGTTGTCTTTGGAATGCCTTCCTTCTTCACACACAACTGATGGTATCCAGATCAATGTTCAATCATAGAAAATTATTGAGCTCTGTGCATTAAGTCAAATAAATCATTAATGTGAGGTAGGGGATACTTGTTCATTATTGTTATAGAATTGATTTCTATGTAGTTGATACACAACCTCATAGATTCATCTTTCTTCTAAACAAATAGGATAGGGGCTTCCCATGGAGAAACACAAGGGTGAATAAATACCTTATTACTCAATTCCTAGAGTTGTTTCTTTAGTTTCACTAATTCCACATTGGTCATTCTATAAGGGGTATTCAATATGGGTCTTTATCCAGGAATTAAATCAATGGAAAACTCAATTTCTTGTTCTGGAGGATTTCCAGGTAAATCATCTAGAAACACATCAACATATTATTTCACAATAGGTACATCCTCTATTTGAACAATCATTTCCTCACCTACAATTATTTTATTCTCTTCCTCCCCAATAATTGAATTTAGTTGAGCTACTGGGGGTGGATCTATATAAGAATTTGGTGGTGATGATTATTCTTTAAATATATGGTGTTCCTTATCAACATCATCAATAATTTAAACCTCCTTATTTTTACAATAAATCATTACATCATGGACCGAAATCCAATCCATACCAAGGATTATATAAAATTCAATCATTGGTATGGCGATGAGATCAGCAGATAAAGTACATTTATATGCCCTAATGGGGACGAATCCACTGAACTTTGTAGAAATCATATTAGCCTTTGGAGTTTTAACTGACAACTCCCTTGTTAAATCAAATTGAAAATATATAATTTTCTTAGAAAACTGGTAATATATGAAACAATGTGTTGATACAGAATAAAATAAAGCATTGACTAAACTTGAGTATTCCATTAAATTTCCTGCCACCATGTCTTTTGAAGCTTCAACCTCAGCAGTAGTGATATCATATGCTTGGATTTTATCCCTTGGCCTTTTCTGAGGTAAGTTCCCCATACCCTTAGGAAATTAATTTGCATAATGTCCCATCTCACTATAATTATAGCATTCCACATTGACAGAAAATTTCTTTCCCTTGCAATAGCAATCTTTGTTGCCTTTTTTACCACACTTGTAACAGACTCTCATTCCTTTTAAGCAAGTACTGGGGTGTTTCGTACCATATTTAATACATGATGGATACTCAACATTTCTGTTCTTAACATTATTTTCATTTTTAGTGTGGTCAACAGATCTCTTCTTCTCGTTCTTTGATTTAAAGTCATAAGACATAGAGAAATATTATTCTGTCTTGATACCACATGAGATAATAACTTCATATGACGAGAAGGATTGTGACCGTAATTCTCGATGAAGAAATTGTTTTAACCCATAAAATAAATGATCAATATTACTTGTTTGGTATGTATATAATCTTCAGCATACCTTGATATCCTTGTAAAGTTAGCCTCACACTTTGTGAAATTCTCATCCTCCTTTTGTCTCAGACTCAGAAATTGCCTTTCCATATCTGCTAGATGGTCACGAAGAAATTATTTTTTAAGAAAAGATCGTTGAAATACCTCCATTCTATATTTGATACTTCACCATCTTCCTTTGTGTTTTGAATAAATGACCAACAATGATCAGAATCTCCAGTGAGGCGGTAAACTGCCCTGATAACTTTTTCCCTTTCACTACTCCTCAAGGCATGGAATATTTTCTCTAAGGAATATATCCAGTTCTCAACTAATAAGGGATTTGTACTCCCATTGAGTGTTGGTGGTTGTTTCTTCATGAAGCGGTCTATCATTTTTCCTCCACGCTGCGGATCAGGGTGTTCCATACAGGTAAGGTTATTATTCATAACCTGGGTGAGTTGTGCTAGTTTGGTGATTAGATGATCATCACCAGTTCCATCACCAGCTCCACTATGATTATATTGAGCTGGATGGAATCCCTACATAGAGACCATGCATTGATACAGTTTCCATTTCTTCCACTAGGTGTCATTTCTAAACAACGGAATACACTAGATTAGTTTATGAATTGCAATACATAAATCCAAACTTGTGAAACACTTAACATAAATTGAATAGTTTATATATATAATCCCAAACCATAAAAATGTTTTCATTGAAAATTTATATACTCATAAACCCTTCATAATGGTTTGTAAAGAAAATGAAAACTATCCTAAGAATATCCCCCAGGAGTGTTGTAACCAAGAGTGCAGCAAGACCCGTTTTCGTGCACCAGTTCTAATTTGAGTCTATCTCAAAGCAGTGTTTTTGCATTTTACCCCTAGGTACACCTGTGTCAGATCCGCCTCTACCTGCTCGTATCCAGACAGGGATGTATTTCTCAGAAAACTTAAAAAATCCCTACAATACCAAAATTCTAGGAAGTTCTTCTATACTAATCCTCAATGTCCATCTTAGGTCTATGTACTCTAATCAATGTTTATCTAAATCTAGCTCCCAAAGTTTGTACTAAACTTCCTCTGATACGGACTATAACGCCCTAAACCCAATTACCCATAGTCGGTGCATTATTACATAACATTTTCATGATCTCAAAAGATCAATTATCGAACGACCGATTAGTTTAGTAGCCTTGGAATCACTAGATACATTCATAAAGGATACATTACATCATAAAGTGAAATATACAACAACATCTTTAATCCATAATTATATCCACTTATACAATCCCTGCATGTCATTTATAAAATACTTCTTCAAATCCTGGAAAAAATAAAACATATAAATGGGTGAGCTCAGATGCCCAGTAAGGATAACAATATAGCGGAAACTTTCATAAATAGGCATAAACATTTAAGGCAATGTATAACTAAAACAAAATCCTTTTGAACTTGAACTTCAGCATAATATGGTAGAAATAAAATGAAATAATTCCATTTACTTATTCACATGGTTATTCTACTAATCGAATAATCACATCCAATATCAATAACAACTTTTATAATGATGGAATGCATAATGCCAGACTATCATAACCACATAGTCTAGGCCTTGTTCCATGACTACAAAAACAAATTTTGTCAAGGTATTTTTCCAAGACAATATTTTATCTCATGAGACCTACCGATGCATCAAGGAGCTATAACAGGATCAACCCATCACTTATTAAGTCCAATGCATTCCTCATATGAACAGGTTAATCATAACATAAACATTCGTATTAAAACTAGTATACAAAATGTCAATACTTTCTCTATAAACCATGAATGGTATAAAAATAACACATCCATATCCAAACGTATCACAAAACATTCAATACAATATGGATGTTTTGTATCATAATAAATAAACTTCAAATAATCTTAAAATCCATCAAAGGATGTTGACATAGATGAAATCATAAATATTTGAGAGAAATATATCTTTTTTGAAATAATTTAAAAGTCACATAATTTTTAAAGAAAACAGTTACTATGAAAGTATTCTTATAATCTTGTAAGGGAAGCTTCAATGATTTTATAATGGTAGAAAATATCCACACCTACCGTATAAGTGAAAAAAATAACAATCTTACCTTAATTTTGTCGAAAAAGATAAAAATGACCTTGTTTGGAAACTGATGGAATGATTACTTTATAAACATGTTATAAAAATTCAAACAAGGGTAAAAGTTAATTTAACCCATAGTCTGTAAAATAGTAAGAATGATTTTAAATACATTTTTATGAAATATATATGTGGATGATAAAGAGGTCCCATTAGATAATTACATATAAATATCCTCGAATAATGAAGAGATTGTGAAATAAACCCTTACCTTGTAATTTTACTTGGATAAAGGTAGGTTAAACTGCTGTATAATGGTGAAATAATTTTTATTAAATTATACAAGAATCATATACATTAATATGCTATCATATATGATCTTTTAACATTGCTTTGTTAACAATATCTTAGTATTATCGTCGTTTCTGGTATTAACTTACTCGTTTTCTTTTATATGATTTGTTACATAAGTCACGTTTGTTATGGATAGGTCGTATCTTATTCATATATAGAATGATATCGAGTCCTTGAAAAATATTTGTAATTATTAAATGAGAATTAGACATGTATGGATACGACGTGGAATGAATCTCATCGCGTTCGTGGAGACGGTAGTCCGTACGTACGCACGAGCGATAATATCATTATTTTGATATTAAAATAATATATAATTGGATGTTATATCATATATAACGAATAATTATCATTTTATATTTATTATTTACATCAATTACACATCATTATAATTCCCATCGAAATAATAATGTTTTGAATAACAATTACACCACGACAAGGAGATGGTAAGCCGTACGTACGCACGTATGGAGACACGTCATTCAAAGGATGGATAGAATACAAAATATGGTTGTACCATATTTATAATAACATCATGGTATATAGAAGATACTGGATTTATTATTTTAGAATGTAAATAACAAATAAAGAAGAAGTTGATGAAGAACAAAACTTGAAAGAGGGTGGTGAAAACATTAACTCTTCTTCGGGTTCTTCCTTTTTAATTTGATAAAAAGGGCTCCATAAGTTAGATTTATGATCAATATAATGCCTCTAGGTAGAATAGAGGGATGTTGAGAGAATATTTGTCCAGGTTTTGGCTGAGTCGAAAGGCTTTTAAAGTCTAAATTAGAGAGAAGGCGGAGTTCCCTTTTATAAGAGGGGTGTGGGGCACCTTTGGAAAAGCTAGAAATGTTATTTTATAATAAATTAATAATTGGTTTATAATGGCTCAAAAGTGAATTATATAAACATTAATGTGGGGATGGGTCGAAATCCTTTTAACCAATATATTTTATATTGGTTTGTGTCACTATATTAACCTTATCATTTATATTTAACTTTTAGTTAAATAGTTTTACATTTACCATGTCTCTTTTTATTTTTATATTATATAGTTAATAAACTTACTATATACCTCCATTCCACCACCAAGTGGTCCATTTATGATTCCAATATCATTATATAAGTCCATTGGCCGATCCTTAGATTTTTAGGAATAGAATATCATTTAATAATATAATATTTAAAAAAACTCTTTTATGTCAATTTTGACACTATTGGGTATTTTGATTTAGATAATTTCATAATAGCATTAGTACATCAAAAAAAATTATATAACTAATCCTAATATGTCATATTAACCAAGAAGATTAGTGGAATTCATAAAAATTCTCAAATTACATTTATTTTGATATTGATATTATCAATTATTTTAATATTTCATTAATTAGGAAATTACTCCATCATGATTGTGTCATAAATAAATTAAATTATTTAATGTCTAAAAATTATAAATAAAATACCATTATGTAGGAAATATTTTTTAAATTTATAATAAATATTTATAATTGAATTTATCTTATGTATAACCCTATATTAATAATGTTTTAGTTATTAAACATTGATTTAAACTCTTTTAACTCTTCTTTGAATTAAATAATAATTAATGTCTTAATCTAATCTAAGTGGACCTAAATGATAATATTTTATTCCTAAGGTTGTATATGGTTGAGATACACATGTCCATTAGAATTAGGACATGTTTTAGGGTAATATTAATATAATTTTTAACTTAAATTACCCTATTTACTTTTAACTGTGGTAAATAAAAGAAAAAAGTTACTATTCACAAAAAAGTATTTTTATCTTATTGAAAAACATTTTACTCCTTGATATTAACTGTGTCTCTCAGATTTTTGAAATTCCTATCACAGAAGCGGTAAAATTATGTTTTGTGTGAATTTCCAAATTCTCCTAGGAGGTGGGTCAAAGACGGTGAAAAGTTCAATAAAATATTTAAATATCTAAAATTATTCTAAACTAACTCCAATGAATTACATTGAACTTATATAGGTATTATGTATCTATTTTGACCTTATTTAAAATTAAATAAAATAAGTAATTATTTAAATAAAAATTAGGTTTTAAACTATAACTCATTGTTTCTTCACTATTCATTAAAAATTAAATATTTTCAGAAAAATACCAAAAATTCACCCTAAGCTATTTTCTATATTCTGAATCGAAAAATGTAAGATAGAATTTATAAAATTTCAAAAAGTGGGTATTACTATTCATGACAGCTAGTTTGATTGGTTGTGGTGTGTGTTATAACTCAAAGTTGCGTACAACACACGCTACTGTATTATTCAAAGAGAAGCATATCTTGGAAGATTGGGGTGTTACATAAATTTTTATTAATTGAGTTTCATATAATTATTATTATGATTCACATAGATAATATGGAAGAAATATTTTTTTAGAAAATATACACCTCTTAAAAACATGGGTTCTCATCGCATACATGTGTTTGGTTTTATATTTAAATTTAATTATTATATGAATAAAAATTTTCAAACTATGAATCCATATTTGGAATCATAGTTATAAATAAGGTAGAATGGTATTTTTAATTTTTAGGAATATAACATATATACATTGAGGGAAAATATTTACTGCATATTAAATAAAATCATGAAACTAGTCAACGATAAATCATAATGGTTTTAAATAAATAAAAACTAAAAAAATAAATTTTAATATGGTGTGTTTCAAAAAATTAATCGTAGTTTTAATATTAATTATCAATATAATTCATTTCAATTTATTCTATCCAAATTTGGTTGTATTTAAATATAGAATAATCATTATTTGATCACATAAATCCACTACTCATCATGTATACATAAAACTATTGACCACCAATTTTCCCCAAAAACTCATTAATATCATCAAATATCTTCCAAAACATCGCCTACCTACTCTAAAAACATCCATGTGATCCTTTCATCACTAAAATATAAATTCCAAGATACCCAAGTGGTCCTTCAAGAGGTTATATTCAAGAGGTAATTTTCTCAAATAACCTCTCATTAATATTATCCTTCTTTTACCATCTCATTAAGTCATTCATCCCTAAAGAAATATTAGCTCAAGTATCATCTACATAATTTAATTTTATATTTGTAATGGAATATATCAAATCCATCCATTTTATCATTCCCCCTTATTCAATGAAATGAATCCACTGTCTAAATTATGACATTTAACAGTCTCTATGGATAATGGATTTTAATATTCCTTTAAAAACATAAAGGATGTTCATGAAACTATTTTTTTAGATAAATAATATTGATATAGTTATATTAAAACATATTTAATTTTTTGAAACTAATCTATACAAATCATGTTGGATAAAATGGAACCAATACATAGTGTTATGAAAAATTACCTGAATAAGCTAACCATTTGTCATTACCATTTGTATAAAATGATTCATATTCATACATGATATAAAAATATGTATTTGAACATTTATATGTATAAAAGTACATTTATTAAATTTCATTAAATTTAAAATGATTTATTACAATTTTAATAGAACACCAATAATTATTCTGGACTGTATCGACCATGAAACCATGAAACGAACGATCCAATAATGATGAAATTTATCATTATAACATATAGAAATGGCCACAAATTATGTTAATAAATTTATAATTAATAATATATATATAGATAAGGTAATTAATTATGTAATTTATGAATATAATTTTAATATACAATAAACTAAAATCATGTGTTGAACATTTAGACCCAAGGTAAATGACTGTGACTATAAAACCACATTTTAAATATTTTAATGATTTGTTTTATAAAACAATATATTGGATTTCAATGATAGTATATTTATTTTAATAAGGTATTTGTATTCATATTTTTTTTAATATATAATTTAAGAATTTGATTAATTTTTTATTCAAAATGGGATCCCTTTAAAGATATACATAATGGACTTTGTTAAAAAATATTACATTAAATATAAATTTTTCAAAAGTAATAAAGGAATTATTTTTATATATATATCGAAATAATGTAATTTCATACAATAAATAATCCTTGATATTTTGAATCTTATTATAAATTTGTATATGGTTTCTTAAAAATACATATTTCTCTTTTGTATGTATTCAATTTGAAAAAATGAGTGATTACCAAATGAAATGTTGATTTTCGTCGTAGAATGATTAAATAAAAAAATATTTCTTGATTTATGTTTATGTTATTGTTTTTGGAAATTATTTATAAGGATAATTGGTTTGTATAATCTTATAATGGGTGGTTATATTATAAACATATGGTAGGTGATTAAATTATTATCCAATTACATGAGGCAATATAATAAATGAAGGATATATAGTTCCTTCATATACTCCAATAAATTTGGTACATCATAGACAGATGTTCTCTATATTGGTTATTATATTTATATAAATATATCTTTCCAAATATATCTCATTTTTTAGAATGATACAACTTATTCGAAGGGTTTATTCTTAATATAGATCATGAAAACTTGGTGATCCCTATATTTATTATACGAAGGTATGATCTCCATTAAATATCATAGCTAAGACTAATATGGATTATAAAAACATTAATCCCCATTAAATATCTCCAATAAATTAGATTTTGATTATATTGGAAATTTTACATAAGGCCGATCAAATGAAAAGGTGTTTTAAAGGGGTACGTGAATGTGTTTCTCTATGTTCCCCAAAATAATTTTTTTTGACATTCTAATGGTTTTAATGATTTATATAATTCTAAAAGTTTTTGATTTTAGGTATAAAAATAATATTTCAATATTTTAAAATGATATTAAGATAAATGTAAATATTTAAATGTCATTATTTTTTATAGGACTTATAAATTTCCCCATTTTATGTCCCAAATTGGGATTTTTCTACTGATACCATGTTTTAAAATATCTATTACAAGGTTTATAAATATGGGGGGATATATATGATTTTAATATAAAAATTGTGGGGATTGATCATTTATATAACCCATGTATTATATTAAAAGGAATCATCGTATAATAAATATATAGTGGGATATATTTTCATATTTGAAAAATGTCGGTTTTTTATGTATGTTTTTGTCGTAATTCTTTAAAACACAAAACTGAAAAGATAATCAGTATTGTAATTATGTGATTTCTAGTTAAAATCACTAAAATAAGTTATATTTAAGGCTCTTTCCTTAAATATACTATTTAATGTAGTGTATATAATTACCCTTTGACATTTGTATCATGGATCTTCTTATGTTTGTAACATTTAAATTTTTATTTAATATTTCTGGCATGGGGATTTTGATTGAAAGGATACAAAACAAGAAGAGATCTTATGATTCAATCTAATTCTTTTTAGACATTTTATTTTAATGAAACCATTCATTTAGTTATACTCTTGCAATGGAAATGTTTTAAATGATTAATTTTCATTTATACCCTAACTGATTACTGAAACACAAAAAAACATTTTTATGATCTTCCTATCTTGTATCAAATATTTTATATGGAACCTCCCTCTTAATTATCCATGTATTCAATTTTTTTAGAAAATGGAATATTATAAACATAAATTATGCCTCAAATCTATTTTACATGATATTGTAAATTCTTTTAAATGGTTTTAAATGTAAATATAATATTGTTTTTTAAATAGATCACTTTTTAATCCATTTAATAATTTATTAATAATAATTTTTATTATTAATGTTAATAAGAAAAATGGATGTTCCCAATATCATAAAAATTAACTTCTATAAATATTCATTTATAATAATAGAAATATATTTTAAATAAAAAATATTATATAAATATTTTTTAAATTTTGAGTAGTATGTATTTATTTATAATTTAAAAGATAAAATTTTCATAAATAATGTTTTAAATTATCATTTAATGCTTCTAAGAATAATAAATATAAACAGCCCTTGATGTAACATATGTTACATTGGTGATATTGTGTAATTATAACATTCTCATTACTTCTCTAGATGGGTTCTGATTATTTCAAAGATATTTTCTTGGAAGATGTTATATTTCAACAGGTTAATAAAGTTATGAATGGAATAATGAATGTTTCTATGAATTTTATGATGAGATTAAATCACTATGTACATTATGTATTTAATGGCCATTTGAAAATTTTTATGATTATGGGTGGTTTTATTATAAACTAAGGATATATAGTTCCATTATAAACTATATACAGGTTTTTCTTTTTTATATCATGGACAGGTTGTCACATTATAACTAATTATAGATGGGATCACAGTATATATAAAATTAATTTTTTTTGGATGTTGGCCATATTGTTATTACATTTGTATTAGTGATATATAAATTTGTCCCCAAGATACCTACATGATTTATATATTATTAATATGAGGTATAAATGATTCCTTTTTTCATAATTAAAATTACATGGATCAGGCTTAGTTATTCAAATGAATATTTCATTAATTGATAAATTATTAGATATTTTATTATTCATGATTCATGTTTTTTAATTTCTAGAATTTTATATTATTATTATTATACGCATTTATTGTGTATTTATACCCTTACTATCATTTACTCTCATTGACGAAATTATGTTATTAATGCTTATTTTTTCAATTACATAGTATTTAAGAACAATATTTTTATATATCATTTTCCCCAATTCATAATGAATGAACATTAATTATTTATGTAAATAAATAATGCTTATGTGAAGAATATTGTGGGTTATTTTTATGTCTTAATATGGAATATAAAGATCTTAGTATAGTGGAAAAAATAATCTCACGAAATCACAAGTCTTGATAGTGTAATATTTTTGACATATTACATAAACTAGAAATATAAAAGATACATAGATATATAAGTGGTCAAATATTTCCATTTTAGGTTTATGGTTTGGATAGAAAATATTAGGTCACATTTATCGATATTAATAACAGAAATGTAAATATAATGTTTTTAGAACTAGATCATGACATTTGAGTCTGACGATGTAATATTCTTGAAAGTAATAACTTATTATAAAAAATGGTATTTGGCATTAAAATATTTTTTAGAACCCCAATTCCAGCATGAATATTTTTAATTAAAATAAATAATTAATAATAATTTTTAAATTCATATAAAATGTTAATTGAAGCCAAAAATAATAATACTATATTTTAAAATACCGCAATAATAATATATATTTTACAATAATCCACTAAAAATATATTTTTGATCAATTATTTAATTACATAACTTTTTAGGACTTGAACATATAAATTAAATTTGATAAAATGACCATTTTTTCAAGGACAACATTTTTAACTATTTACTTAAAAGTTTACTATATTAGAAAAATCTCCAAATTACATTCTAGAAAACAAAATAGTGAAAATTTCAAAAATTACTTATAATTAATCAAATTTAAATGTTATTATTTTTAAAAATATCTTATTATATAAATATTAATAGTATTCAAAAATAGGATTTTATTTAAAATTACGATTTTGATATTAACTAATATTAATTATTTACATTCAATTGTTAAAAACTACTATTTTTTTCATATATTAGTGTTTATTATATATTTATAACAAATATATTTTTCTATTTTTTAGGTAATTTAGGTTATTTTTGGAAGGTGATATATGTAATTTTCCCACGAATGTATTTTAATAGAAATAAAATGATATTTCATTACACTCTACCCCCCTAAAAATGATTTATTTTGGATTTTTAGAAATTCACTAATTAAATATGTTATAAAAGATATACATGAATAATGAAAAAATAATTAACGAAATGTCTACATTAACATATTATCAAAAACTAGAAAAACATTCTTCACTTATCAGTTTATCTAAATTTGGTTTCATTGGTTTCTAGATGTATTATTTCCTCCTTTTTTACAAAAAAGAAATCATTTTTACTTACATTTCATCATAGTCTACTATGGTTCATTAAATATTTTTTATATAGTAAAAAAGGTATCTTTTATCCTTCATCACCCTTGCCACACAAAATTTCTTGATATTTCATCTCTCTCTTCTCTGATGTGTTTTGGAGTTTATTTATGATCAAATTTTTAATCATGTTTTATGATAGTTGATTTACAATAATAAAAAATATTTTACCATGTTACTGTCAGTATATATTGTAGCCTATGAAAATCAATAAATTTGGAATTTATTCCATTGTTACCATAGAGGATTCTTTTTTGTCCATTATTTTAAAAGCATTTTAATGGATGATTATTAAAATATTAATAAATATAAAAATGGAAATGAATGAGATTTGAATAAGTAATTAATTAATTATTTACATACCCAATGTTATTATTCACTAGATTCAATAACATTATACACATATATTTTATTATAAGGTTTTCTATTATAATTACATATAAAAAAGATTTTTCTTAAAATAATTCCTTACTGTTTATAAATAAAATATAAATGAACAAAATAATATCCAACATGATTTTATATCATGGTTTACATTTAGGAATTGTTTACCATGTAACATAATGATGATCAAGATATACAAGAATAACTATTTTCCTAGTTATTACAGTCTAAATAATTTGTGCCAATCCCATGTCCACTTTCTAGTATCTAGATAGGGATGTAATTACTAGGACAACCATATGATTTTAAAAATAAATAAATTATTGTAGGTCATCCTATACATATAATTTTACCTAGGTTATAAATTTATGTTTTCATATCCTAATTCCAAAACAACCTTAAATATTCAATACAGAAAAAATAAAAAAATTAAATATTTATATATATGAAACAAATTATCATCATTAATATTTAAACTCTTTATTTCATTTATATATATATAATTGTCATCAATTAATAACATTCTAACCTCTATAATTCTCTAAAATCTGATATAATAACATACGTACCACTATAAAAACTTTACTCCTCGACACAGTAATGAATACTCTTAGTATAATATAATATAGTTTATGCAAATTTAAGATTAAAATATATTTATTAAAATTACAATTACGGGATTTTATTGTTATTATTTTATAGAGTTTTGAAAAATCACCAGATAAAAAAATATTATGTTTTCTCATCAATTGGACACTTTTCCCTTTATAAATAAGCTACTGAATCTGTAATGAGGCTTCAACATCACCTATTATTTTTCAATATAATGTAATATTTTTGGAATAACAAGCATAATACATCCATTAATAACCAAGGTAAATTGAAATATTAAATAGGAGTTAGGTCAAACAATCAAATTGAGTAAACATAATAATAAACCAAAAAATCTAAAAAAAGATTCATGAAATGATGTCATAATGGTAATGGAATCATGACATGGGAAATGTCTTTATGAGGCCATGAAATAATCATGGTCATATTATAAGATAATGGAATCACATGGCCATGGAATCAATATGAACCTGATATCATAAGAAAAATATAGAGACCCTTCTTTTCTTATATTACTTTTACATCATTTTAATGATATGCTACATAAAAAATTACACAATTAGGAGTCATAAGTTTAGTGTATTTGTAAAAATAGTAACATTCATTAAATTTAATAAAAAATATATAAACATCTATGTAATTCCTTCTTCACTGTCTATTTATTGGATATTGAGTTCATTGTATTACACAAAACCACTTAAGGAAATGTATAAAAAATGGGTTAGCTAAAATACCAGAAAGAGGATAAGAATATGTGAAAATAAAAAAAAGGAATGAGCATAAAAATTATCATCATAACATAGACAGAGGGTAATAATATTGATTGGAAGAATTAATAAAAATCAGGGAAAGTGGCCATGCATAAAAACTAAACCATTTGTCTTAGTGGTTAACTACCACATATTGTTGTGAATAAGGATAGCATCATGTTCATGAAAATTTCACATTAACTCATTAGTTTCATCACATTACCCAATTAATTGTAGTTCTGTATAATTTCAAGCGCAATCATCACATCATAACATTAAAAATGCACTATGTATTTCTGGGCGCAACTGTCACATCATAACTTTTACATTATCATGCATGGCACATAAAAAATATATCAATCATGAACATAAAAAACCCATATAAACGAATGGGTAACATTTCATAAATAATACATTTATAAACTTTGGGGTCCCAAATGAATGTGGGTGCAATATACTTTGTATTTTAATCATTAAATTTTAGTGAATAAGAATCAATATTGAGAAGTGTGTTTTTTTAAGAAGAGTTGTTTTGGGATTTTTTTTAAAATCAAGTTGAAAGCATTTATATCCAATAAAAGGTGATATAATTATATAGGAATGAATTTTACTGAATAAACATACTAAAAATTGAATTAAATAGGGAACCCCCTAAGAAATAATGTTGGCTTCGTGTATTTCCATTATCATGTACATGAACACATTATTCTCATTAATTTTCTATATAATTACAGTAGATTCAATAATAAACCTTTCCAAAACATTTTATTCATTAATATGGTCCATTATGGTCTCATTTATATCCTTTATGTGCCATTGGATGAGTTATAGAGTTGAAATTAGTTTTTTGGGTGTGTTACTTTTCTTAGTTTTCAGGCATGATTCACTAGTATTCATGAATTGGAGTTTATGTAAAACAAGGATAAAAATACAGAATTTCTATTAGATATTTTTAATGATATTCCTGAATTTCTAATGATCTTCTAATGAATTTTTTTATATACCATGATGATGGATCATTAGATAAATTTTAATGATGTTTATTTTTATGTTAATTAATGGGGGTTTTGGATCACAATGAACATGTTCTGTTTTATCATTTTTATTTTTTCTAAAAGATAGTTTCATACTATAAAAATGGATAAATAAATATTTTTTAAAATATTTTTTAATCCATTTAATGGTTTTATTGACAGCCTTGGTGGAATTGATGTAAATAAAGGTGCATCACCCATGATGTTGGTAAATTGACACATCCTAGGCAATGATTTCATTTAAAAAATAAATGGGAGAGAGATAGGATTTTAATGAAAAACATTCTATTAACATGATATAACACATTTATATAAATCCTACTGTAGTTATCTTGACATTTGGATAAGAGATAAAATGAAACCAAATTTTAAAATAAATTGAAAAAAACTAAAGAGAGGAATTACCACATGGATTTTCTTTGAGATCATTCTCAAGGATCCTAGGAGTGATCTTTTGATGAGAAAAAGAGCTCAGGGATTTTGGGGAAGGGCTAGGGAAGAACATTGGGAAGAATTTGGACAATGTTTGAATCTTGATAGGTATGAGGAAATGAGGTTGTGAGGGGTGGTATTAATAGTAGAGGGGAAAGGGGGTTTCTAAACATTATAATCATTAGTTTTTTATTTTGGTTCTCCACAACGGATTAATCAAAAATTATCCCTAGAGATATTAAAATAATGAATGATGGTTTGATATTATTGGCCTTCATTAGAAATAAATTAACTATGACTCAATAAATACATGTATTATTTAGGGTAAATTATCATATTTTATAATACATAAAAAATTATAGTATTTTAGAAAAATCACAAAACATCACCCTAATCCTTTTTTATATTTGTGGAGCTCAAATACGATATAAGTTATATGAAAATAATTTCCTAAATATGAATAATTTATATTTTTATTAAAATTATCATTTACTTGGAAAATAAAGATTTTTTAGTGGTAATTGATTTTATAGCACATTGAAAAATTACTTAGGTTATCATAAAATTATTATAATACCATAAGACATCAAAATATTAATTTATTAATAAAATATATTTTCATTTAAATTAATAAATTATTCACAAAATTTTAATTAAATATTTATGACTTAATAAAATTCCAACATGTAATCAATATTTTCTTGAATATTTATTTACATATCCTATGATATAATTACATCATATTAACATTTATAAGATATAGAAATTTTATTTATTCTTTTATAGGTGAGGTCACTATTCATTTGGTTGGAATAGTATTCATAAGGGTAATTTTAATATTCATAACATCTAGTTACTATTTAATTAGTATATGTTCCTTTACTTCTAGAAATAAATTCCATTTAATATATCCTTAATTTATAATTCTTTTATTATGATTTCTTTGTGATTTTATGTTCTTTATACTATATAAACATACTATAAGATGTATTAAATAACATTGATAAATGATTTGGGTAGTAACATTCCTACACCTTATGAAATTTTTTCACCAAAATTACATTTTACGTAAACAAGTTTTGGGACTTCTCCTTCATCGCATCCTCTGGTTCCCAAGATGCTTCCGAATACTTATGGTTCCTCCACAAAAAATGGATAAGGTTGGTTGTCTTATAAAATAGAACCTTATCTCTCTAGTTCAAATTATTTATATGCATCTCCTCATAATAGATATCATCTTCCAGCTATACCACCACTGATTTTAGTATATGTGAGGGATGTAGTATGAATTTCTTCATGTGTGATACATGAAACAATTCATGAACATCATCCATATTTGGTGGTATTAAAATCCAATAGGACAAAGATCCTATGAGGTCAAGTATATCAAAGGTTCCAATTGTACCTTGTTTTTATTGTCCCTTTATTTTGAAACCACATGACTCTCTTCCATGGTGATATTCTAAGGAAGACATTATCTCCATCATCGAACTCGAATTCCCTTCAACGGTTGTCAGAATTTCTCTTTTTCCTACTCTAAGTAGTATTGATTTTTTTCCTATATGACATGAACCTTCTCGGTCACCTCATACACCAAATCATGTCCACGAATCCCTCTTTCACAAACTTCATCCCAATAGGATTGACATATACAAATCATTCTATACAGATCTTCATATTGTACCATCTGAATTCTCGAATGGAAGCTATTATTTTATGAGAACTCAACCAATGGGAGGTATTGATCCTATCCACCTTTTAATTAAAAATAGTTGTCTCTAATCTTATTTTATTGTGTCAGAATATTACATGCTGATTGGCCATCAGTTTGGGTGTTATAGGACATGCTAAAAATCAATTCAGTACTCAAGGAATGGTGAATACTCCACCAGAATTTAGATGTGAATCTGGGATCACGATGAAAGATAACTGGGAGTGGGAACCCATGATTTCTCACTAATTCCATTACATATATCATTTCATGTTTTTTGTGTTAGAGATCTTTCCAAATATTGATATAATGGTAGTCTTGGTGGGTTGTTACACCACAAACCATATCACATTATTTCCTTTATCAATATTCATGAGACCTATGACAAAGTCTAAATTTAAATTCCCCCTTTTCAACAAGTTTATAGAATATTTTTTCATCATCCCAATGGAAATTTGTCAATATATCTTAACAAGTTGGCTTATCGAGCACCTTGAGATATTCTCAAAAATCTACTTCTTCATATTTTCCCTTATAATTTTATATGGAGAACATGGAACATATTGTTGCTACCAGTATTGGTAGATAATGGTGATCTATGTAAATTATCAAATATTTAATCCATTATCACAAGTGTGGAGGGAGCCAAAATTCTTGTTGCAAATTAAATCACACCATCATCATTGATATTGAACTCTTATTTATTCCCTTACTTTATTACCATCACTATCTTTTGTAATTAGATATCTTCCATTTTGGATTCATTAATATTCTCTTTGATAGATGGTTGAGAAATAATTTGGAAAAGATATGATATAATCCTTGACCTTATTATTTCTAAATATCAGTTGTTTGTATCACTGAATATATGGCATTTCTCAATCTGTAACATGGATATATTATGAGGTTTATTTCTACTATGAGAATCATCCACCTTGTTATCCTTCCATAGATTAGGGTGAATAGAGAAATCTTAGTTATTAATTCTCACTAAATATCTCATCGGACGCATGTTGAGATACTTTTGTGTGAATATATAATTTTGGATCTTTTGATGAGTATATGTTTTACTCTATTCAACATTGAGGTGTATCCTCCAGATTTTCAAGGTAAAAATAATAGTTGTAATATCTATATCAGTAATATTGTAGTTTTACTCATGGATCATCAATTATCAAGAGGTGTAGGCTATCACATTATCATTTATCATGAGTACGCAACCCAAGCCTTTCATGGAAGCATCATTGTATATCACAAAAATATCTGCCCTTGTTGATAATGTGAGTATTGATGTAGTGATTAGCCTTTACATTAGATCCTTAGATATTTATTCACATTCTTCAGTCGAGACATCATTCTATCATTTCTTTGTTATCATAGTTTGTTATCTTGAATATTAAACAAACTTTCTCACAAAATTTTGGTAGTACATAGAGAATCAATGATGAAATATAGATTTCTCTTACACTAGAGGGTATGATCCATTCTAGCATTTCTTTTTTTTAAGGATCCATAGAAATTCCTTCACTTGTGATCACATGTACCAAGAACATGACATCTTTTTATCCCAAATTCACACATTATTAACATGGATCACAAGTTATAATTTCTCAATGTATCCAAAAATATCATTATATATTCGGTATGATCCTCATTACTCCTGGAGTCAATGAAAATTCCTTAAATAAACACTTACAAAAATTTCTTCAAGTAATGATGGAAGTCTCTATTCATAAAATCCATTGATATTTCTAAGGATTTAACAAGTCCATAAGGCATCACTAAAAACTCATAGTGCACATACCTTGTATGAATGGATGTTTTCTGAATATCATCCTTCTTCACCTTTAACTGATGATATCCATAATGAATATCCACCTTTGAGAAGTATTAATCGCCTTGTAGCTGATCTAACAAGTTTTCATTCCTTGGGATATGATACATTTTCTTTATAGAGATTTTGTTGAGTTCCCAATAATCGATACACAACCGCATTGATCTGTCCATCTTCTTCAAAAAGATCATTGTAAAACCCCATAGTGATGCACTATTGTAGTGGAACTATTTTTCCACTTTCTCTTGTAGATGCTTCTTTAACACCACTAGTTCGATAGGATCCATTTGATAAGGAAAATCTGAGATAGGAGTAGCTCTGGTAATTATTTATATTGATAACTCTAACTCTATAAATGAGGGAAGTCAGAGTACCTCTTTGGTAAATACGTCACTATATTCCCTCACAATGATCATTTCCATTATGTTAACAATTTATTTTGACTCAACAATTTGAGTGTGGTTTTATCCATCACAGGGAATCAATATCCCCACTTTTGAAGGATTTACTAAAGAAGATCAATGATCTTCCATTCATTTGTAGAGTAGCATGGGATTCTTGTGAATGTAAAAGATTTTTTTTCATGATAGTTTATATGTTCTCTATGTAATAATATCCAATCCATTCACATTATTTTATCGAATTACGCCATGGGAATTACCATGATATTTTTTGGAAGAATCTTCCCACATACTCTAATAGGAGAAGAGTCTAAAACAAGGGTAACAATGATTTCCCCACTTGGGGTTTTTATAGATATCAATAAATAGTGGTTTCAAGGATTCGATTCCTTCGATCTTTAGGACATGATAGATATAAATTAATGCATAGTACTAGAATAAAATACTTATTTTTCTATTCTTCAGTGAATAGAATGTGTATCTTGTTTGAATTCATTTTCTTACTCCACCTCTATAGTAGTGATGTCGTAAGCCTTACCTTGTTCTTTGGGATTTTGTGAATGATAATGGTAATTACCCTTGAGGACTTTAGGTTTTGTGCACTTGAATAAATACTTCCCTTTCTCCCAATAGTTGTTTCATTGAACCATGGGGGTTATCTCCTTTCCTCCACCACGTAATCATACCTTATAATGCATTTATGAAACTCTAGAGCACGGTTTCATTATCCCCCACACTTGAAACATTTCCCATTCCTATTGAGGAAATTTACATGATTCCTCTTTCCATATTTTTTGGCATGTGGGTGGTTGAGTTTTCTTTCCACCATTTTTCATTAGATCCTCTAACATGAAACTCCAAAATTTGTTTCTTATAAACATATCCATCGGAGCATTCACCAAACTCCCTTTCCACTTTGATATCACATCAATCAACTTCTTGATAACTCTCAATGTCTCGTACTGATAGAGATTTTCAAAGGTTTTTTTAATCCACAAAATAACTGATCACCTTTTCTATCATTTTTTATTACAAAACCCAAATAATAGCTTGCATGACTTGTGAAACTCGATTCATAGGTCATTACAGATTCCATATTATTTTTTTAGCTCTATTAATTCTTTCTTCATACTTATATGAAGATTTCTTTGGAGATAATTGTTATAAACCATTATCTTAAAGTCATGACACTCCATCACTTCAATTTAGTATTTCATCTTGGTGTTATTAATCAAATCCCACCATTTTCTGGCCACTCCATCAATATGATAGATGATCAGAGTCACCTAATCTATATCAGAACAGTAAGGCATAGAAAATAAATTATCCATTGAGTTTAACCACTATTATAAAAAAAGTGGATTGGAAGATCCATAGAACATCGGTGGTCGTTACCGCATAAACCATTCGACTAGAAGTTTCTCCCTCTTAGGTAGAGGAGGTTGTTCTGCATTATTATGGTTATTATTCATAATCATATACAACAGTAGAAGAAAAGGCTTGATTTTTTGAACTCCACCTCCCAATGAATTGGGTTTTCATTTGGGCAATCATTGCATTGACCATCTAATGGATTTTTTGCACAGTTTCTGCTGGTTCCAATTATTTTCTAAAATATAAGAGGTTATAATAAAAAATAATTCAATAATTGATGAATAAATAATTTTTCATTCATAAATCTAACATTAAAATCATATATTATGGGATCCATATGTCTAAATAAACTTCTTATGGTATGAAATATACTTAGTCTCACACTATGGGTATTCATTAATGTTCTCTAATCCTAAATAAAAAATAACTAAATTGTTCTTCTGAAACAAATAATAGGGACCTTGATTTTCTAAAATTACCTTTACATAATTTTATTGATAAACATCATAAAAACATGAAATAATTAGGATCAAAAGTTTTAGTATCTTGGGAATTCTAGGACCATAAATAAATATGAAAACATAAAGTATAATCATTTTTTAATTCAATATTCTCTAGCTTGTTATTTGATCTTGATTTTTATATAGTAAATGTAACCACCAAAAAATATACATCAAAAGTGGTGAACTAAAATCCCAGTAAGAGGATCAGAACATAAGAAAATAAAACACGGGACAACCATAAAAATTATTATCATAACATAGATATAAGATCATAAACATGATATGAATAAATAATAAAAATCATGAAAAGTGGAAATACGAAAAAATGAAACATTATGTATTAGTATTTAGCAACCACATATAGTTGGGAACAAAGCTAGCATCATGTTCATCCATATTTCACATTAAATCTGGAGATTCATCAAATTAACCAATTCATAGGAGCGTTGTATAATTCTTGGTGCACCTTTCACATCATAATATCAACAATTTTCTATTTCATTTCAGGAAAACCCTGCACATCGTAACATTTACATTATCACACATTCCACATAGAAAATGTGTCAATATATAACATATAATAACAATTAGAAATAAATGGGTTTAATTTCATAAATTATAAATTTATAAAATTTGGGTTTCTAAATGAATGAGGGAATGTCATAATTGATATAATAATTATCAACTTATTTTAAATAAGACATAATCTTAAGAACTATGTTATTAAAAAAAGAGTTAATTTGGAAGACATTGTGTTTGTCATAAAATATAGTGAAAAAAAATTTTATCCCATAAAATGTAAGTTAATGATTAATAAATTATTTTTAAGGAATAACCATACCGAAAATGGGGTGAAAGAGGGAAAACCCAAAGAAAAAAAGTGAGTTAGATAATTTCCATTACCCTGTATCGAAATGGTTTCTCCACTATAATGTCCTATATAATGACAATAGATTCCTTAATTAATAATAATATAATATTTTAATTATTTATATGTTTGATTATGGTTTAATAATGTTTTTTAGACCTTGGGACGAGTTATAGTGTTTAAATTCATTTTTTATAGGTGTTATCTATCTTTGTTTTCCTGGACGGTTCACTTATATTCATGAATGGAAGTTCATGTAAAAATAGATAAAAATATAGAATTTATATTAAATGATATTAATGATATTAAATAAGTTTAAATGATCTTATAATTATTTTGTTTATATACCATGATGATGAATTACAAGATAAAAGTTAACGATGATCGTTTTTGGTTAATTTGGGCTATTTATTATCACAATGAACACATTTTCTTTTATAATTAATTATTATGTATAAAAGTTAGTTCCAGAATATAAATATAAACAAAATAAAATAAAATATGTTTTCATCCATTTAATGTTTTTACTGATTTCCTTAGAGTCATTGAAGGAAAATGAATGTGCATCACCCACGACGATGGAAAATGGACACATCTCAGGCAATGAATTCATTTTAAAGATAAAATATTTAGAGGATTGAGTATAAATATTCCATTTACAGTATATAATATCTTTATATCAATCAAATTAGATCTATCCTGACATTTTTATATGAGAGTATGATGATAATAGATGAAATAAAATAAAATTTAAAAGGAAATTGAAAGAAAGGAGGTAGAGGAATTACCTCTGGAATTATCCACTTGTGATCCTCATAAAAGAACCTCGTATTGATCATTTTATGAGACCAAGAGACGTGAATTTTTTTGATGAGATAGATAATATATTTGGGAACAATATTTACAAGTTATGATTCTTGATAGGTGTGAGATAATTTGTTTGTGAGATATGGTATTTATAATGGCAGCGAGAAGGGATTTCTAAATTTTGTAATGATTAGTTAATTATTTTCGTTATCTACTGTTGATTAGTTGATAATTATGACCAAAAATATTAAAATAATGAAGGCTGGTTGTATATTATGGTATTTCATCAGCATTAAATCAATTATGACTCAATATATAAATGTATTCTCCATTTATCATAAATTATCATATTTTACTATTCATAAAAAATCAATGATTTATGAAAAATCTCAAAAATCCACCCTAACCATTTTTTTATCTGTAGAATTAAAAAATTAGCACTATTTGAGAAAAAAAAATTTCTATCTATAAATAGTATAAATTTTAATTAAAATAATTAATAACATAAAAAATCAGACTTTAAATTTGTAACTAATTTTATTGCACTTTAAAAAATTAATTAATGTCTAATAGAGATGTCTTAAAACCATATTACATAAAAATATTAATTTATAAAAAAAATTAAGATAATGAATTTTCTCTTAACGTTTTTAATTAATTATAAAAATATAATAAAATATTTTTGACTCATCAATATTCCAATAGTTAATTAATAATGTTTAAAATATTTACTTACTTATTCATTAATATAATTATATAATATTACCATTTATATGATGCATAATTTTTTTAAAAATTTCATGAATGAAGTAACTATTCATCCGGATGGTTTACTATTCATAAGGGTCATATTACTATTCCTTAGGTGAAGTTACTATTTCATGATTATAGGTTTCATAACGTCTAGAAATACTTCTTATTTTATTAATCGGTAATTTATAAGGTATTTATTATGGAGTCTATGTGATTTTATGTGCCTCATACTCTACAACATTACTATATCAATGGATACATTACATTGATAATCTTTTTTGGATATTAAATTAATATGTCATAAACTAATTAAGAAGACTTAGTTTTCAAAGATAACTTCGCACTCCCATTTTTGGCTAGGATCATTTCCCATGAACCATTATATCATATGAGATTGAAAAATTACCCAACAAATTATAGGGATGTTTAATTTCATAACCGAGAACCAAAAATTTTAAATGACACATATGTGTGCCTCAGGGTTTTAGTAAACATGTCATAAAAACATAGGGATATAAAACAGTTTTTATATTTTTTATATTTTTTTACTAAATAATCAATTGTGAATTCATCAGTAAATTAGTTATAGTAAACCTATCAATAATACATTACAATCCAATGATCACAAAATAACATTATAATTAATAATATAAATTAATAAAAATTATTCTTATGGAATTTAAAACATATTGTTAATGAATAAATAGTGCATACATCAATTTCCCAAATAAATTGATATATGAGAATCAAGATTAACACCCTTTAATCATGTAAGTAATCATAGTGAACTCACAGTGGAATGGAATTAATTATAAAAAATATATGTACAAAGTGATTTTTATTCAAGAAAAAACTAGTGATAGATAATTCCATATATGTAAAAATTAATTTCATAATTTATCTAGACAATGAAGTTATATGGTATCATTTTAATAATAACCTTTCTCAACCATATGGAATATATGATGAACACTATAACAAGAATTAAGAAAAAATAATTTGAAAATATGAAATATAATTTTCCATTGAAATAATTTAAAAGTTATTGTTTTATTAAACCATTATAATATGAATTTATTTTTTAGAGACGTTATTTTTTGTAGATTAAGTTTCATAATAATTGATAATGGTACAGAAAGTACACATTCACATAGAAACAAGTAAAAGAGATTCCTTTAATTGAAAATATCACCTAGGGAAAATGATACATATATATCCATTTAGAAAAAATTTTGAATATTGTTCTGGGTTAAGATAAAATTAAAATTATATTCTTGGTATACTTATTAATTTTTTATACATTACATTAATAGTAATAGATTTTTAAAAAATCCTTATGGAATCCATTGAAAAAAATTGACAACCATTTTATTAAACACACAAAATAAGAAGGATAATAAAAAATCATTTAAAATGTTTTATATGGAAATTTATTTTCCACTTGATATGAATCATTTTATTTTAATAGATGATACTTTTATAAGAAAATAGTTAAAATTAATGAAAAGTGACCATTTAAATGTATATTAGTTATTCATAGGATAAAAAAATCATTTAATTTAATAACTAATTCTTCAAAAGAGTTAACATTAATTAATAGAATTAATATCCCAATAGAAAATATAAATTGTGATTTTATTAGATAATGGTACGGAAAAAAGGTTTTTAAGATCAATATCTGTAAGATATATCATGTGTCACCGAAAAAATCACATGATTTGATAAAACATTTATTACTGCATGAAAATTTTAATCTAGACAATTGAAAGATAAAAAGATTACAAATAAACCTAAAATACCATTAAAAAAATATTTTTCATTATAACATAACAATTAGTTAACATATACATCGTATAATAATATATTTCTGCATATGGTAAAAGTTATCTCATCGATGGGAGTTTGAGACAACAATACCTTACCTTATTTACCCTCTTAACTAATTGCGATCTAAATTCCTATAAAAAACCATAAATATCATAATAATCTAGTTTGGAACCTTATTTATCTATATAAAAATTTCATAATTCATTTATAATTTTTTACATTTAAAATGATGGATCATTAAAACATATTCTTAACTTCAGGTGTTAACAAATTATATTTGGTTTCACAATAATTATAATGCTTATATTGATCATTAAAATTTGATACTAATTTAATCATAACATTATTAACTATGGTATAATATATATACCATGATTATTTTTAATACTCCACTTTAATTCTATGATATATTTAATTAAGACTTTTAAAAATGATTACTAAGATGAACTAGTGTTGATATTCTTTAAAAAAATACATACGATATTTTTTAAAAATTATAATAAATTAATATTAAAAATATATATAAAATAAATTATATTGAATACAGTATTATTACATTTCAATAACAATAAGTTACATTCCTTAATCAATAAATGTATATATATTTAACTAAATTTCTTATGTAGGGCTTAAACTTACCAAAAAATTTATTCTAGCATAACAATTGAATGTGTAAGAAAGTGATATTAAATATTGTCAATATAAAATATACATAACCACATACATGTAATATATACCATATATCTCCATAAAAATAGTTCCTAAAATCATTAATGATGTTTGGTGATGATATATGGTTTACATCATTCATAAGTTTGGTAACATATATGTACACATGATTAATTATCCAGTTTCTTAATAAATGTATGGATTTTTTATATATGAAAAGTTATTACATAATAATTATAAAATTTTAATGACCAAATCTTTATTTTACTAATAAAATTTTCCATCCATGTTAGGTGTTTAAAATAAATAACATATTGCATTATTTGAGATGGTAGTCTACACAGATGCATGATTAACAATCTCATTCAATAATGAATGGATGTAATAAAGGTAAGTGAAAATGTTTATAATTTAAAATAATCATCAATGAAAAAAAAATTAAAAACATTTCAATAAATTAATTCTTTGTACCATTCCAAAGAGAGAGAGTTATGAAATAAAATTTCACAATGTCATGGAGGTGTTAGATTTCTTGTACGTCAGATCAATGCATTTTTTTCATAGAAAATTCCCAAAAAATGAACTAAAAATTTTAATATATTTTTATTCGCATGTGTTATATTTTCATTAAATAATTTTATAAAATAATTTATATGTGTATATTCTTCTTTTATAATTGTTTTGTATTCATTTAATTGAATTTTATTTCCTGCTTTAACAATTACCAATGTAAATGTGATGATTATTGAACTAATATTTAATGCCAATTTAATATGAAAAAGAAGTTTTATGATCTGAAAAATATTTTATACTAGTTATTCCAACCATATGTGGCTGATTTGGAATTATATAATTCTATTAAAAATAAAATAATAATTTTTTAAAATAAAAAATATATTTATTTCTGGCATGATGAATTTGATGATAAAATTTTTATTTCCTGGAAATTAAATTTTAATTTTGATAAATTTTTATAGGGATGTTTTCCATATAATTTTAGACATCCATGATCCCATAAAAACCCCACATAAACCACATTTTGGACTAAGTGTTAATCATATTACATAAATATAAGGACCCGACCTTCATCATTAAATAATATTGAATTATATGAATAATTCACTTTGAGGATCTTTTAAGGTTTAGAGTTTAAGGAATTAGGAAATAACTATAACATTACATATCAAAAATTAGAAGGTGTACACTTCTGCTCAGTTTCCATTTATTCCCTAATATAAAAAATCTTGAAAAAAATATCCATGTTCAGTCCCATGTTTTAGACAACATGACATTTCCTTGATCCCATCCTAGACCCGATTCCACTTTATATCCATTAAAAAACATTTCAATAACATATGATATGCATAAAAATCTCAGTAAGGGATACACAATGAAGAAAAACTGTTAGATTTTTAAAACAAAAAGTGAACCATGAATACTTTATCATAAAGAGTACTTTTCACCTTTATGAGGTACTAAATACTCTTCACTGAATAAAAGATCATTGCATAATCTTTTTAACCAAAATATTACAATAATACCCATATAAATATCACATAACATATAAAGGTAACTTGGGAAATAAACATACTTAAATGGAATACCCAATTTGTTTACACCCACAAATATCACTAAATGGAATAACCATATGGCCAACTTCCATACCGAATTCCTTGGAGGTTATAACTTGACCACCTATCCTGGTTTATCATGGCACCACCAATCATTTGGTTTATCACGAAACCACCCTTCATATGTCCAAGTACCATTATAAAATCATAACACATACAAAAAATATAATTGAATGCAAAAATTTCCAAATTTCAATCATAATTTATCACTTTAATATATTGACATAACAAATAATTTATAAAAACCATTTTCAATAAAAAAAATATATGAAACAGTGTATGGTATTTATTTTCCTTTTAAAAACATTACGGCTTGTTAAGGAAAAAAAAGATCAAATAATACTTTCGGTGGAGGAAAGGACATTGTCACCACTTATGTTAAAACGAAACATTCATTTTATTCATTTAGTAAAAAGCATTGTATAAAACGATTCCCTTATAATTAAATGAAAATTTTATGGTGTTTATACAACATATAAAACAAAGTCGTGTATTTAAACAAAATATGTCTAAATGAAAGGAGATTAAGAAATATCCTGAATAATAAAAGAAATTTAATTTGTACATTCTTAAGAACCTTTTTCAAGTTTATTAATCCATTTATATGACTTATTACCATGTTATAAACATTATGTAATCATTTAGGTTAATAATGGTCGTTTTATTGATATATGGTAGTTGAGTAAAAATGGACTTCTTATAAGTACTAGTTGTTCATGTGGTCAAAAGTTTATTATATCTAGAATAACATTTATGATATATATATCATATATATCATATATATCTAGTATATACTTGTATTTATAATAGTACATAACATTTTTAGCTAAGAAATGAAATGCACGATTCATGGAGACGTTAAGTCGTACGTATGCATGAACACTACATTAATTGATATTGCTTATTTTAATGTAATTAAAACATAATTATTGTTGGTTATATTATAATTAAAGTATAATATCATTTATAATATAATTAAATCCATCCTTTATACGTCCCACATAAGGAATTAGCGAGTCATATCACATTAAGGGGGCTGGAGTTCGTACTTCCCCAAATGAAATTATCTCATTTACCCATAATGGAAACCATAATGATATGCTATAAATGAATAATAATGAAGCATAAAGCAAAACTAAACATAATATATATCATATATAAATATAGTTTCATCTTAATTGAAACCATGAGAGGCTGTAGAAGATAATCGAACAATCATCGTTTTGCGAGGTGCTAGTTTTTCATCCACTGAATCAGTATGTTCTTCACCCATTAGATGGAGGTGTGTGTATGTGTAGTTAAAATAAATCTCATAAAAACATCCTTGTATATTTATTATACAATTTTTGTTATAAAATGAATTAAAAAAAGAGTTTAGGGGATGTAGATGTAAAATAAATGAAAAGAAGTTAAGAGAAATTGTTACCTTTAATTTGGGTAACTCCATTTGGTATGAACCAAAAGGACTTATTGAAGTGACTTATGCCTAAGTTAAGGGTTATAATAGGTGGATAGGGATATTAACAGATTATTTGGCAAGGTTTTGGTCGATCCAAGGGGCTTGAGATGTATTAGAAATGAGTTAGATGTGAGGGCTTTTTATAAGGGGAGGAGGGGCTCTTTAGAAAAGTTTGCAGATATTATTTTATAATAAACTTATCAACGGTTTAAAAAGATCCAAATCTCGTTAAATATTAATATAAGATAAAAAAAGTTCTAAATAAAAGCATCCATGAATAATTTTACAAGTTTTGGATAATTGTTTAATATTTATAATCTTATTTATTTAAATCATTTGTTAATTAGGTAAATATTGCATCATTATTGTGTCATAAATAATTTAATTTATTTGATGTCTAAAAGTTATACAATAAGTACTATAATTTAGGAAATATTTGTAACTTATCAATTAATATTTATGGTCGAAATTATAGATTTCATTACCCTATGTAAACATTAATTTACTAAATGATAATTTTTTTGTCATGTTTGTCTTCACTTTATGTTAATTAAAATAAAGTTTCATTATCACACATAAGTGGTCCCATGGGATCCCAAAATCGACCCAAATATTTCCATGACAGTATATTTATCAACTAATAATATTATGGCACATGTTCGGGTAATTTTATATTATTATAATAATATTAGTTTACCCTTATTTACTAGATTAACCATTTATCCATCGTAAATAACATTTTTACTGAAGTAAATAATTAAAATGTCTAAAAATATATGTTAGCTATTTAAAAAATTTGGACCTATTGATTCCAAATATGAAATCCATTTTTCAAAATTCAAAACACATAAGTGGAAGAAATTAATTTAAAATTAATTCCCATTGTCAAATCAAAAGGTTTGTTTTTAGAAATATTAACTATCAAATGATTAACACTTGTTTATGTCCAATTTAAAAGTAAAATTAATTAAAATTACCATCATTGAATTAAGTGGTAAAAATATATTCTAATTACACTTTAAAACCAATTAAAAGGATAATACAAAAATATAAATAAATTAGATTAAAATTAAGTCTTGAATTAAAATACTGTATTTTTCATTATTCATTAAAAAATGAATTGTATCAGAAAAATTATAAAATTTAATCCAATGTAATTTTTGATTTCACTATTTAAATAATAGTTTTATTTTGTCAAATAGAATATATAAAAGTGACCAAAACTATTTATAAATATGGTTCTCCATTAAAAGGCGGTAAATCAACATTTATGTTAAATTAAGATTAAAATTAGATTCATTCACATTTTAAGCCTCTAACATTAATAATATAAACTTAAAAACATTTAAAAACATGTATAAATATATTTTAGTGAGTTATTTTCATTCCCACCAATACAATGGCCAGTTCTTAACTACCATTTAAAATAATATTATTATTTTAATATTGTGCAACATATCATTTCAAAGAAACTCCTTGTTCTATATTGGGTATGCCATCGAACATATCAACCCCTTTAAGGTATAACTAGTATTTAATAACAAAATATTAATTAAAAATCAAATGTATTATTTCATTATTTACCCGGGATGTTATAATAAAGGTCGATTGAGAAGGGTCGTGGTGGTAATGGGGGTGAATATCACCCATAATGTGATCACATACATTGAAAGGCATGATGTTTTTTGGGTAGATGCATAGTTCTTGTAGATTAATGATCGAGTGAAATATATGTCACTAGTATGGTTATATTTATTATGTGAGGCAAATATAGTGATTATTGTTAGTACTATGTGTTCCGGGTGTTGATCCATGATGCTATATTGAGTATGTAACTAGAACATTATAACACAATATTCAACCATATTGAGAAACAATATTTTACCATGGTATTTGGGTTTTGATCCTTCACATTGAAAATTTATTCATAAAACATAGTCTATTTGATATATTCAATTTCAACCATATTATTGAGGTCAAAGTTCTTATCTTCATCCCATATTCAATGGTTCTTTTATTTGTTATTATACAACAATTTATTCTCTTAAATTATCATGATGATGTGATGATATTTAACCATGTAGAAATTCATGATCATGAAATTTACCATTGATAAAATACTATCCCAAAAATTGATATATATATATATATACACACACACACATACACACACTATATTCATGTATATCATTTTCATGAATGCATATAGTTTTGAAGTACAATAGTTAACAGAATGTGTATAATTTATCCAAAATATTTGATGAAGTAAAATTATGCAAAATTGATGATATACATTATATATACCTATAAAAAGATGAAATTTAACTTTTAACTATGAGGATTAAATGAAAAAATGCGGGAAGATCTAGGGAGTCTATATAACGCACATATATGAGATTTTACTCCACAGGTTGATCCATGTATGAAAACCAGGTGGATATGATAATAATTCATGATAATTATTTCATTTTTATGATCCAAATTATGAATAAATAATAATGAAGGATCATGAAGAATAAACTGATACCCAATATTGTTGTTATTTTAAAAAATATTTAGTATAAATTGGTTTTGGTTTATCCTGGAGAATTATGTGTTTAATCGTAGTTGTTTCATTTTGTGAAACTAATTAATATCTATCTTCTTTAGGGTGTTTAAAATGAAGAATCCATAATTAAATTGTTTGTTCAAATAGGTATATAATACCCACCGAAATTAGTTTCTGTCCCGATTGAGGAAATGAATACCCAATATCCGGAGTGCATTGAAATGTTAAATGGAAGGATGAATAATTTTTTATTCCTAACACATATAAATAAAGGATATGAAATTAAACAATAATGAAGACTTTAAATTCATTGAATAAATTAGATATCATCGCATTAAAATTAATTATTTTGTTGTGAATAAATAATTGTATGTGGGTTACGAAGAAGTGTTGATAATAATTAACCTAAAATTATCATAACCTAATATACTATATTATCACATACTATGTTTGATTATGAGTTCCTTTGAATAACAATAAACATGATTTCTTGTGTATTTAATGATTGTTTGAATCATAATATTCAATAGATTAGAATAATTTCAAGGCAAACAGACCAACAATCCATTGATATTGAATACATTAAGGAATGAGAATACATCATTCCAATGGAGTAAAGCTTTATGAAGAAGATGTTATTTAATATATGGAACCTCAATTAAGGAATTGAAGAATTATTTTATTGGTATTTGAATGTAATAGGGTATAATAGATTCATTGTTTTAGAAGATATGGCATATTTTTCTATGTTGTTGAAGTTTCATTCAATTGGGGAGATAATGAAGAATAAATTTTGGGGGTATTAAAAACGTGGAATGTATATTCCTTTTTCCATGAACCATGTAAATATTGGTTATCATTATATATTTAATTAAACATTAATCAATTTAATATTAAGTGAAATTATTTATAGGATTTTAAACATTAACAAATATATCTGGTTGAATTTAAATAGATAATTCATAAAAATAGGGTATCAATAATTCACCCCACCAAAGCTACACATAATAATTCCTTATATTATATAGTATCATTAAGATAAATAAATTTAATTATATTTTTGTTAATGTATTCATTATATTTACAAAGAGGGAGTTGATTAGGTGGTGAAAAATTAAAAATACATACTATAATGACAATAATAATCACAATAGGAACATTGGTTTATCATTTAATTATTCTTGGAAATGAATTCATTAGGATAGTTAAAGGTGTAAACTAAATATGGTTAATTATATAGGCTTTTTGGAGGTAAATGGGTTTAGATTCCATATATTTTTTATTGCATGTGTTTATATAGAACGGGTGTATGTGTTCCACTTTATATGTGAAGGGAAGGGAGTTTTCCATGAAAATATTGTCAAATATGCTCTTATAATGTAATGAAATGGAAGATATGTGGGTAAGGTGATATAAGTAGTATAAGAGATATATATATATATATACATATATTTTACTAACAAAAAATGATTCATATAAGGTCTAATGGTTATATTAATTTAGAAAAATATGATCCACCTTTTGTTATTCATTAACATCATATTACTCTAAATTAAATATTAATAATGTCAATTATATTATTAAAATATATATAACTATTACCTTGTCACGAACCATCCCCTAGGGCCCATGTCGTGACTACCCCAAACCTGCCTTGCATAGGCCAGGGGATGACAACTAGCACCAAAGGCGTAAATCCCTAAAACTATGAAGGAATTTCCTTTATAAAGTGTAAACACAAACAAGAGTGTACAAGCTAGATGAAATACACCAAGTAAAACTGTATACAAATGAAGTGTTGGAAAGTTAAAGGGTTCGGAAATACAAACCCAATAGTAAAGTACAGGTACAACAGAAAAGCACGTACAACTAAAGAAAAGTAAAGTAGCTACTGGGTCGTCCTCCAGGGTTCCTACATTAAGGGTAGGTATAGATGGACACCACATCACTCCATGTCTGTCATTATCCTTTGTGTACCGACTCATCATAAGGCCCACCTCCAGGTACCGTCTAGTCCTATTACTCTGATCTTCAGTTAGTGTTGTCTGTCGCTTGTATCCAACACAACGAGGTCTGGGCATAACCTGTGCAGGGGAGAGTATAACAATACTCAGTAGGGACCCTGAGACCCTCAAGGTCTCTCAAATCCAACAAGGATAAATCAAAATGTATGAAATTAATAGAAAAACCTACATAGGTATATGCCCATACATATACCTAAGTTATCATGTAATCCATCTCAATCATGAGATGAACACAAAAGTTACTCAATCAGCTCAACCAGGATTTTAATTCAGATTTTCAAAACCAGGGATACTGGAAAACTCCATCTATGTCGATTACAGTGGGCCTTCCCCCAACTAGAAGGTTCTTCCCATAACCTTGGACTACTAAGGTACATCTCCTTTCAAGTTTCGTGGGTCATTCATGCTCACACAGTGGTTCTCCCCACTGTGGGTCTGCCGCCAACTAGCAGGCACTCCCCCTAATAGCCTGCAGTGGTACTCCTCTTGTTGATTACTGCGGGTCTACCACTAACGACTAGGCGGCACTCCACCCAGGGACTGTTTCCAACCGCCAGGAACTCTCCATTGGGATAGTCGAATCACTCCGAGTCAAATCGGTCAAGAAATCATCAAGTCTCAGCTAGCTACTAGGTATCCGTACTCCACTCGCTCCACTCTGGGAGGTTCTGCTCCACGAGCAACAGGTCAATACTCCAATTGTCACGAATTCCCACTTAGATGTATCTCAATGGTCCACCTAGTCATAAGAGTCTCAACTCAATAGACGGTGCGTCAATCGGACACCTGGTCTGTGAGTTATAGGCTTTTTAGTCCCAAGGGGCCGATTGGATTTGTGTATGATCTATCCTGACCATATTTCAACATTACCCCAAACTCTAGTGGGGTATACACAAATGGTAAATCACGTTATAATAATACCAACACCATCTATGGTTCGTCAAACAGATGTCTGGTGCCAAAGATATGGCCAATGTAATGATAAGTAATGGGCCTAGGCCCGGCCCGTTGGGTGGGACGACCTACTAGGTTTGGCCCGGTCCGCTAGGCCCGGCCCAGCGGACTACGGGTGTGGTTCGGCATGGAGGTCACCACGTAGGCGGCTCGGCCCAGAGGCTGGGGCTGGTTCGACCAGCGCCACGAGGGCCGTGGCTCGACGGCTTGGCTCGGGAGGTTGGAAAGGTGCCAAGAGGTTGCACGGGGCGTATGCAGGCCGGTAGGGCACCTTGCAGGGCGCCGTGAGGCCATGCAGGGTGTGGGCGGGCTGGTAGGGCGCCGGACAGGGCTCACAGGTTGCTGCACTGGGTGTGGGAAGGGAGTCAAGAGGCCTCATGGGGCACGAGAAGTTCGATGGGGCACCGTACAGGGTGCGGGTAGGCCGACAGGGTGTGTGGAAGGACGCGGGCAGGCCGGCCCAGCCAGTTCGGCAATGCGTGGGCTGGTGTGGGCCGAAAGTGTTCGTCCGGGAGCTTCATTGCATGGCAGGGGTGGCGCGATTCGGGGAGGCCACGGGTAGCGCAACATTTGTTGTTTCCTCCTTCTTGGTTGTGGCCTCATCGCCATGCCGAAGAAACATCAATAATGATCGACGGAAGGAGTCGGGCCATGTTAGTTTTGCCCGCACCCATCACGTTTAGAGGTGATAGCAATTGGTTCATTAGAGGAGAACGATGAACAATAATTTCTTACAAACCATCACATAAATTCCTTTTAAAATAAGATGAGTAAAAGAAAGGTATATTACTCAATGTAAACGCCCGACCTTTTGATTATCGGTCATTGATGGTGAAGTCACAGGAATAAGACATAGTCGTCATTCATCGCTTCAACCACACTCTTCTACCTCATAGTTCAAATGATGGTTGTGGAAGTGGCTCCAAGTCAGTTGGTGTCTGAGGAAGATGTCTAAGAGGATAGGCATTCTTCGTCGTTGGAGCATTCTTCATTCTTTGTTGGGAGCTTTTCTCCCTAGCTCTCATCTTCCAAAGTTCCACCAAATGAAATGTGACAACCCAAAAGAAATAATAGATTGTCTATTATTTTATTTGCTGGAATTAATTAAAATAGAGAATTAATTAATTAGATAGGCTCCACCTAATTAATTGATGAGAGTTGTCACAAATTTAATAAATGGTAGTTGAAGATGTTATCCCATGTTAATTGGATCTTGTGTGTTTCTCTACTTTAATGGGGAGTTTAAGGGTGTTAAGAGCCCTGGTGGTCCCCATCGCATCAATCATCTCATGGGAGGATGAGTTCGAGTGGGTCCCACCACTATTATATCTCATGGGAGGTTAAGGTGTGGTGGTACCACCACCAACCTCCATGAAAATGTTTTAACCACCACAATCCAAACTGCAGATTACATAAAATAAAGTATAGAGTGTATTATTTTATTATTTTTTTAAAGAAAACCCAAAAAATTACTTCTATCCTCGACTCACTACCATCAATGTGAAAGTCTTCTTAAGAGAATATCGGCGCTGCGAGCTCCACGATGCCCTCCGATTTCTATTATGAGCACCAGTTCAAAAGTTATAAAAACCTATTCGTACATTTACTAAATATACCCGAACAAAACATCAGAATTTGATTTCGGGCACACCGGGCCTTGAAATCAAGCCCCATTAATTTTTGCGGACTCGTAATAATCCTATGTATTCAAAAAAATAAACGGTATTTGTGGGTCTTTACATTCTCCCCACCTCAGGGTTTTACCTCCCTGTAATCTACAAATGGAACTAAGGGATCAAATGTAGGTACTTAGCATGCATCTGAGCCTCCCACTCCCATGTGATCTCCTAGAGGTTCCCGTGATGCCAGAAAACATTCACTAGGGGTATCCACCATCCACTTTGGACCTGCTCCTATCGATCCTCAATCTCCACTAGAACCTACGTGATAGTCTCCCCATCATCAATGTACATCTCTCTATGTTCGATAATGCGAGAAGGGTCGTGCACATATCTCCTCCGATGAGATACGTGGAAAACTTCATGCACCCAGTGTAACTGGGGAGGAAGAGCTAATAGGTTAGCCACTTCACCAACTCTACTGAGGACTTGAAAAGGTTTGATGAACCTCGAAGATAACTTGCTGCCTCGGCCAAATCTCCATAGACCTCATCGTGGTGAGACTCGTAGAAAGATATGGTCTCCATCCTCGAACTCCAGCGGTCTCTTTCTCTTGTCAGCATATGACTTATGCCTACTCCATGCAGTCTTCATCCACTCCTGGATGATATGCACCTTCTATGTGGTAGCTCGTACAATCTCAGGTCCCACTAGTGCTGACTCCCCTGGGTCTATCTAGCAAAAGGGTTATCTGGATGGTCGCCCATACAACGTATCAAAAGGGGTCATCCCTATGGTGGAGTGATAGCTGTTGTTTTATGCAAACTCAACCACAGGTAAGTGCGCCTCCCAACTACGACCGAAGTCGAGGACACAAACATGGTGCATGTCCTCGAGAGTCAGAATGGTCTTCTCAGTCTAGCCATCCATCTGAGGATAGAAGGTGGTGGTCAGACGAAGCTATGTCCTGAAAGCCTCCTACAATCCCCTTCCATAGATGGGATGTAAACAGTTTGTCATGATCAGATACAATAGAAGATAGTACTCCATGTAGCTGCACAATCTCATGCATGTATATGCACCACAATCTCTCTACTGAACCCTCCATTCTGATCGGTAGGAAGTGGGCCGACGTGGTGAGTCGGTCGACGATCACCCAAATTTAGTCATGACCCCTAGATGTAGGTGGAAGACCCGTCAAGAAGTCCATGGATTTCCAATCCCACTACCACTATGGGACCTCTAATGGTTTTACCAAGCCTGCTGGTACATTGTGCACCGCCTTCACTTGCCGACAAGTGAGGCATCAAGAAAAAAACTCTTCTACCGCTTTCTTCATACCTGGACACTATGATATCACCGAAGGACCTGGTACATCTTCGCCACTCCTGTATATACCGCTAGTGGGGATGTGTGAAACTCCCTCATAACTTCCTTATAATGTGCTACTGGTACCATGGTACATCCTCTTAAGAGGATGATATGATCCCCACCTTCGGAAAATCCATCAGGTTCCTATCTTGTGGATATTTGAGCACGTCGTGTCTGGCAGTCATTGTCCCCATGATGTGCCTCCCTGAATCACTGAATAAGTAGGGGAGTGACTGTAAGAGACTGTAGAAAGGTTGTTCCATCTCTATCCAAAAAGGATATCTGTTAGGCAGTCAGCTGCTCTATCACCTCTCCTAGCAGATATATACCAAATCTCCTCTTGAGTGCATCTGCAACAACATTCCCCTTCCTATGAGTACATACTATCTCGAAGTCATAGTCCTATAGGAACTCAATCCAACTCCATTGTCTCTGGTTTACGTCCTTATAAGAGAAGATATACTTTTTAATATTGTGATCAGAGTACACGGTAAAATGCTCACCCATCAAATAGTGTTTCCCCATCTTCAAGATGAAGACCACTACTGCTAATTCCAGGTCATGGGAAGCATAGTTCTGCTCATGATGTCTCAGCTTTCGAGAAGCGTACACGATCACTGCTCACTCCTGCATCGGGTCACACCTGTTTCTGGTCCCTGAAACATCGCAGTAAACAATGTACCCTATGCCTTCCTCTAAAAGTATCAAAATAGGGGCACTATTCAGCCTCTTCCTCAACACCTGAAATATCTATTGGAATCTTTCTATCCAAAAGAATGGTTTCCCTTTTTTTTCAAGGCTGATAGTGGTGCTGCAACTATGGATAATTCTGGAATGAACCTCTGGTAGAATCCAGACAAAGTAGACATCCCTCCCCCTTGGGGGGGGGGGTAATCTTGGAAGCCTATTTTGAAAAGATGTACCCATGTTCTGTCACTCCTGTTTGGAATTAAAAACTAAAAACTCTTGCTGTCACGAGGGTGAGTCCAGCTGACTCAAGTGTGATCGGCTACACCCTCCTATGCATGAGTTTAACCTGGCCTGCTTGGGTTTCCTTTTTCTCCGACTAAGGAAAAATTCATCCTAAAGAAGTTGATAAACCACAACATTTTTTCCGAATATGGTCAATCTGTGTATTAACTCTGGTTGCCCAGTCCATACCCAAACTAATGTCTAAAGGCCTCGACGCTGCCACCTAGAGGTTCCAACCAAAACTCTCACCTCAAGGGTCAGATCACACCGTCGACATAAGTGTGATTATAGAGTCTCCTCCCAATGGTATCACTAGATGTGAGGGTCAACTCAACGGTTTAAACGGAAACTCTATGTCTCAGACAAGATTCATGGAAGGAAGGAGTGATTGATACCTATGTCTATTGACATAGAAGCTTTTAGTAAACATAGTCCGTACCTCCAATCATTCCTATAGCTCTTAGGTCACACTCCTAGACAACATGAAGCTACTCTCTTCCCTTTCCATAAAGCTCCGTGAGCCTGGAGGGGACTATAGAGGCTGGTGGTTGTAACATGTCAAAATTTACACCCCCTCATGTTTCTCTACTAGATCTTCTTCCACTTCTGTTTCCCTTCTATTTAATATTTCCTTAACACTTCCTCTTCTCGAAACATTTCACATGCTCAAGTCTCATAGACTAGCATCAGTTTCATGTTATCCCACTACTAACATTTACTGGAAGTATCCACTCAACCAAAGAACATTTAATCATCAATGGTTCTCTCTAACATCTAGAGAAACGGTGTTGGCTCTATTGTCCTAAAACACACCTCTCATGGTAGTCTGAGACATAAATCACTGATTGAAATGTATTCATTGAGTACTGAGAATGATCAGTACACCTCGATGAATTCTCAGATATTGACATGTCGTCTAGACGAAGCTATACAAAAACTAGAGAACCCTAAGACACATCCTCAGGCTAGTCCTCAGCTGCCTATGAGTCGGGCTTGCTTCGGAACCTGAGGGGTATCTAATGCAGAAACATGTGTAAGGCACTAATCCTATATGTCTCATTTTCTGGTACCACTGGTTGTAACTACTAACCAATAGGGAGTGATATAGCTGACACACTACCTGAATGTACAATCTCAGGCAATGGTAAACATACCTAAGCTTCATCACTATGAGGGCCAACCCCATGGCCACTCAATGAGAAATTCTTGTAGATAAGATCACCATCTGCTGTACTGGTGTCTCAACTAGGAAGAAAACTCCAACAGTCGCCTCCATCCAGCCCTCTGCTACCTGGGAATGTATCTCACATCATAGCCTCAGAGGCCTCTAACGCTGTAACCCATTCAAAACGCTCAGTCGGCGTGCACCATCCGCCAGTGCGGAAGGTGGCATCTACTTCCCATTAGGTGGTGGTGCTGCTGGTACACCACCTGAAGGTTCCAACATAGTAAGAGGGCCCTGCAACAGAGGCTTGTCACTCGGTGGGCTGTCATTGTTTACTCTCTCTGAACTATAAGTTGTTGACTGCGTGGAGGAATCTTGAAAAAATGTGACACTGTAAAAAGTTATACATGGTGAGCTGACCTGGTTGAGCTGATATAATGAAAACTTTTGAAAACACACCCGCAATCAGTATTTTCGTGCACTATGTCAGAAATAAGAAGGCAAGGTCCTGGTGTAAGGATACGTCGACCGTCGCATGAACACTAGACTCCTTGAACTGAGAACCACACTAAGTACCCTTAACACTATTGCATCAAAGAAAAGAAAGATCAGAGTCCTAATTTCTACTGTAGAGCTAACTCCTCTGATACCAATTTTTTATGACACGTCCCCCGGGGCCAATGCCATGACAACCCCAAGCATGCCTTCCATAGGCCAGGGGCTAGGGAATAGCTCCAAAGGCATAAATCCATAAAGCTGGGAATGAATTGCCATTATAATGTGTAAACACACACAAAAAAGTACAAGCTGGAAGAAAAAAACTATGTAAAACTGTATACAATAGAAGTGCAAGAAAGTAAAAGGGGCCTGAAATTCAAGACCAACAGGAAAGTACAGGTACAACTGAAAAGGAAATACAACTGAAGAAAAGTAAAGCAGCTATTGGGTCATACTCTAGGGTTCCTACCTGAAGGGTAGGTACATATGGCCTCCACAAAAATCCACATCTGTCTGTCTCCTCCATTTACTGACTCGCCGTAAGGTCCACCTCCAAGTACCGTCTAGTCCTGCTAATCTAATCCTTAGTCAGTGATGTCTGTCGTCTACATTCAACACAACAAGGTGTAGGCATAACCCATGCATGGGTGAGTATAAAGATACTCAGTAGGGACCCTGATACCCTCAATGTCCCTCAAATCCAAAAATGATAAATCACAAAGTATGATATCAACAGATAACCCTACTTAGGTATATGCCCATACATATACCTAAGTTATCAAGTAGTCTATCTCAATCATGAGGTGAACACAAAAGTTACTGACTCAAATGAACCTGGATTTTTATTCACATTGTCGAAACCATGACTGCTGGAGAACTCCTCCTATATCGAGTATAGTGGGTCTACTTCCAACTACTAGGTGCATCCCACTAACCTTGGACTGCTGAGGTACTCCTCCTATCAAGTACCGTGGTTCTGTCGCGCACACACAGAGGTGCTCCACACTGTGGGTGTGCTTCCAACTACCAGGACCTCCCCCTAATAGCATATAGAGGTAATCCTTCTATCGAGTACCACAGGTGTGCCACCAACTACCAGGTGCTCCTCCGTCATGGGTCTGCCACCAACTACTACGCTCTACACACTAGGCTAGTCGAATCACTCTATGTCGAATCGGTCAATATGTCATGAGGTCTTAGGGAGCTATTAAGTCTCTGTACTTCGCTCGCTCGTCTTCGGGAGGGTTCGCTCCATGCGCTACAGGTCGATACTCCATATTTCATGAAGTCCCATGTATAAATATCTCAATGGTCTGCCTCGTCATGGGGGTCTCAATGCATCTGACGGCGCGTTAATCAGACACCCGATCTGTGAGTTACAGTCTTTTTAGTCCTGGGGACCCTATTGGATTCATGTACGATCCAACCTGACTGTATCTCAAAATTACCCCAAACTCTATTGGGTTATACTCAAAGGGACCGTCGAATTCCATGAATACCAGTGCCGATTACGGTTCTTCAATCGGGCATCTGGTGCCAAAGATATGGCCATAGAAAGTAACGCTCGGTAATGGGCATGGGTCTGGTCTGACCCGGTCTGACCGTCTCGGCCCAACCCAGACCGAGTCATCTTGGTCTGGGTCTTACCCAGCCTATTGGGCAGGTCGGCCCACTCGGATAAACCTAGTCTGCTGGGCCCGGGCCAGTAGACTACGGTGGCAGTTCATCCTGGATTTCACCGCTTAGGCAGTCAACCCGGAGGCTGGGGCTGGTTCGGCCAGCACCGCGAGGGGCGTGGCTCAGTGGCTCATCCCGGGAGGTCGGTAGGGCACCAGGGGGCCACACGAGGCATGGGGAAGGGTGTCGGGAGGCCGAGAGGGGGCACGGGCAGGATGGCAGGAAGCCAGGCAGGGCACGCGAAAGGTATTTCATGGTGGGGGCAGGGCACAGGGAGGCCGCGTAGGGCGCGAGCAGGCCGGAGGGGTGCCGAGAAGGACAGTTTGGCGTATCTTAGGTCGTCGTGGGCCTGTGATGTTCGGCCGAGAGCATCGGTGTGCTGTTGGATTGGAACGATTCGTGGAGGCTACAGGTAGTGCAGCCTTAGTCGTTGTCTCCTTCGTCGTCATCGCCTCATTGCCATGATGAAGAAACATAAAAAAGATCGGCAGAGGGATTTAGGCCATGTAATTTTGTCCCGCACCCTCTGCGTTTAGAGGTGATAAAAATTGGTTCATCAAATGAGAACGATTAACAAAAATTTCATAGAATCCTTCGCATTGATTCCTTTCAAATGAATAGGAGGAAAATAAAGGTATATTAGGCAAAGTAAACCCCCTTGACTTTTGATTATCGGTCGTTAATGGTGAAGTCACGGGAAGAAGACATGGTCTTCATTCGTTGCGTCCTTTGCACACTTCTACTTCTTAGTTTTCAAGACTGTTGTGGAAGTGGCTCCACGTTGGTAGGTGTCTGAGGAAGAAATCGAAGAGTATTGGCATTCTTTGTTGGGATCTTTTCTCCCTAGCTCTCGTCTTCCAAAGTTCCACCAAATGAAAGATGCCAAACCAAAAGAAATAATAGATTGTCTATTATTTTAGTTTTTGGGATGAATTCAAATGGACAATTAATTAATTAGATAGGATCCACATAATTAATTGATGAGAGTTGTCACAATTTTCATAAAGGGGAGTTGAAGAGGCTCCCCCATATTAATTGGAGCTGGTGGGTTTCTCCACTTTAATGGGGAGTTTAAGGGGTTTAAGAGCCCGTGTTGTCCCCACCACAATAATCCTCCCATGGGAGGTTCATTTTGGGTCGACCACACCTCCATTACCTCACATGGGAGGTTAAGGTGTGGTGGTCCCACCACTAACATCCATGAGGAGGTTTTAACCACCAAAAACCAAACGATAGCTTAAATAAAATAAATTGTAGGGTACTTTATTTTATTATTTTTTTTAAAGAAAACCTAAAAACTAACTTCTATCCTAAACTCACTATCGTTGAAGTGAAAGTCTTCTTGAGAGAATACTAATGCTACGAGCTCAATGGTGACCTTGGATTTCTATTCCAAGCACTGGTTAAAAAGTTATAAAACCAAGCTCGTATGTTTTCTGAACGTACTTGAACAAAAATAAGAAATTGATTCCGGGCACACTGGGCATTGGAATCAGGAACTCTAAATTTTTACTGACTCATAAAAATACCATGTATTTAAAAAAAATATTCCATGGGATTTATGGGTCATCAGAGACCTTATTTTCAAATCTCCTCATGATGAATAGAAATTTCAGCTCCATTTAATATAATTGATTTAAAAAACATTATAGAATAATATTTTTAATTAAACACATGAATCAAAATTTTTGTTAAAATAAAACAGTGTTTTTATTCATTAAACATAGATATAATATTTTTTTGATGCTTACTGACTCTCGTGGTATTAATAGATTTATAGACAGTGGTAAATGTAAAATTATAAGAAATTCAATAATGAATTTAAATATAATAATGATTAATTAAATGAAACAAATTAAAAATGTTTCATAGATCTATTTAAATGCCTCTTAAGACCATAAATATTAACAGCATAAATTATAAGTTTGAAATATTTTTTTCTCATAATAAAACCCTTTAAATAAATTTAGGATGAATTAGTTTTTTTATAAAATATATTACCTTGAACATATATTGTCAATGTTATAAATAAATCTATTTTAGTGAAAATATTATTCTGAATTTTTCCCAAAAAATTAATTATTTTATGAAAACCTCTACATTACATAGTATGAAAATTTATTATAGGTATTTAAAAAACTTAATTTTACATTAACAAATTTGAAATAAAATAAGAGAGAAACATTTATTTTGAAAATAATAAATATAATATAAATATTAATTTTTATTGAAATTTAATTCATCATCATTAGATCATATTAGTGATTTACATTATAATTATAAAAATTAATAATGGTTTACTATATTAATTTCTATTATAGCTTTATTAAAAATTATTTATTAATATGATATTATTTTATTGATGGGTTTTATATGTGGGAAATTTTATAGGGAAAAATATCTATTTTAAATAATCTAAATTATAATGTCATTACTTTTTCCCCTTATATAAATTATATCCTCACAATTTATGAAAATAGATTTTTATGAATTTAAAAAATATAGAAATATATTATGATAAAATTTCAATTGAAACATGTCCACTTTTTTCTATACTAAACTTGAAGATAAATATTCTTCTACTATTTATTTAACTACATTTTTCATTTTCATTTGGTTTTATGATTTTTTCTGTTATCCTTTTCCACAAATAAAACATTTTATAGATCCTATGGGACATTCCCCAGTGTGCTACATGCCATTTTATGACATGAATAAAACTATATATAATTTCCATCATCATTTTCATCACCTGAGTTTTCATAATACTCAATCAATATCTAATTTTGTGTTTTTAAGACATTGAATATTTTTATAGTTTTGATAAAATTTCATCATACATCAATTCGAATAATAACAATATTTCTAACCCCAGTTCTTTTCTAATAGATTATAGGTCCAAAAAATCAAATCATTTTCTATTTCACCAATTTTCATCTTGTTTCCATTATTATACAATACAAAAATTAAATGAAATTTTATAAATTTATATTATATAAATTAGTTATTATAAAAATGGAAAACTATTAGTGTTTATGAAATAAATTACAAATTAGTTGAGAACCGAAACATATGAATCATTGACTTTCATCTTGGTTTACCATGGTAAATTTTCATTTATGAATTTTAATCTGGTTAACATATATAATATTATTTATTCAATTATTTATGTTTTTATAAATATAACTTGAGTTTAGACGATGATATCTCTTAGGAGTTCATGTTCATGTTCATGGTTAGGGACCACAAACTATGCACCCGAATGATAACTAAGATATAATCGACGAAATATTTTTTCATTATAAACACCAAATGCCTTTGTAGAAAAAAATTTCCATTCTAGTGTCCAAACTGGATGAAATTTCAAGTGAAATCACAAAATAAATTTATTATTTAAATTCTTATACTTTCACTTGTACTTTGACTTATATATATGTAATAAAAATAATATATCTTCTATTAACCCCCACACAACATATAATATTAAATACTAAAATACTAATGGTCATTATATATTTTTGAAATAAGGATAATCCTTTACATATAAATTGTTGATATCATTCTTTGATATTGAATTTTCCTTAATTGATTACATCATAAACTCAATTTATATTTAAAAACTATAATTATACAGCATGTAGTTCCCATAGACCACTGCTACAAGATACAATGCTTAAAATAGATTACTTATACCAAACGATTTGATACACATATAATATTACAATATTTATCTAACAATGAAAATCAATTTTCCTCATACATTACAAATTTAAATAATTACGAAAAATCACCAAATATTAAATCATCAATATTATAAAAATAATGGAATAATTTTTCTCATATAATAAGTGAATATGTCAAAAATGAATCTTCAACATCGGCAATAAATTCATCAAATGACGCACTTGTTTAACATTCAAATACATAATACATTCATTTATAACCTTTGAAAATAGTAACATGATAATGTGGTGAGAATAAAACCTAATTAAGGAATAAAAATAATAATAAATCATAACATGTGAGATGTGATGCATAACATGATATCATAATGCTCACAGAATGAATGCATTAAAAATTAAAACATAAGGTCAAGGAATTTGAACAATCATATTATAAGATCATTGAACCATTGTAATGTTTAAACATCATAAAAATGATATCATAACAATAATTTATGTATCCCTTCCTAATTTTCATATTTTATTTGGATAAACTATATTTCCACCTCAATAGTTGGATATAATCAACACCAACACACCATGATGTCTGATATGATGTAAAAATTACCAACACATTATAGAGTTATTTAATTTCTATGTCAGTTATAACATAATTAAAATCATACATATGTGGTCCACAAGTATTTAGTCAATATATCATTAAAATAGAATGAAATTAAAAATGATTTGAAATCTTTTTAAGTGGTTCCCTAAAAAACCCATCACGATTTCTTCAACAAACTTAACATCATAAAACCATTAAAGATAAATGATAATATAATGAACTGATATATCATTAATGGTAAATAATACTCAAAAATAATGATTATAATTAGGTTATATTGACTGTATAGGAAATTTATATATGGTTTTGGAAATAATTTCCCTAATAAATCATTTTTTAGGGAATCTAAATCAACACCCTTTAATTTTTTAGTGAAACAATGTGCATTAATAGAATAAACGAGTTGAATGAAAATATTTACTATATATGTGGATGATTAGGAAGGAAACAATTGCTGATATACCATACCATATATGTAATACATAATTCTATATTCCATCTTATAAAAATTCGTAAAATTTCATTGAAAAATAAGAAATTTTATTTTTTAGGGAATCCTTATTAAATGGAAAATTTTAATAAATCATTTGAGTAATAATTTATTTATCATATTAAAGTGTATAGGGGATGTGTCTTAAAATAATAAGGGTGACATAATGTTACGTTCGCACAGAAACATGTAAAAGATATTCCTTCAATTGAAAATAAACCATGTTGAAAAAATTGAAAATATAATACATTAAATAAATTTACTGGGTGTCAGTTTTTCTTATAAAACATTATAAAATTATTTATATAATATTTTTCAAAACATTTAGAAAATAATAAGCAACAAAAATGATTTTTGAAAATAATACTTGTAAAAAAAATTAAATCCATTGAAAAAATATTATGAAACCCATATCCAAAAGAGGTTAAAAAATATTAATTTGAAAAAAGGGGAAGAGAAATTTGAAGGTAAATTGAGATAAATATTATTTTTTAGTAATATTATATTTGGGTGGAAAATATGGAAATAGTGAAAAAATATCCATTAGAATGAATATGAGTTATTCGTATCAAACTCATGATTTGATTAAAGGAATTGTTTCGTCATAAATTAAAACATAAAAAAGATATTTAATTACCAAGTATAAAAATTAAATACAAATTACTATTAAATAATAATATAAAATTATACATTTGATGATCAAAATCAATATGAGATGTAATTACTTTGAAAAAATAAACAAGAGTTGAGTAAACAATTAATACTAGAGTTTTATTTTAATCAATACCATAAAAGAGAGAGTGTTGAAAAATTAATATCAAATACTATAAATGAAAAATATTTAATCATTACATATCAATTGGGTAGAATAAATTCCACTTTTGAAATAAAATGATACCTAAATTTGAATTTGTGTCAATCGAGTTTGAGAGAAAACCACTTACCTTGTTTTTCTACAATGTGTACCAATATCTAATATCCAATAAAAAAGTAACCATATTATTCATATATTTTATAAACTTATATTTTTCTATAACCCATTTATATACATTATATATAATTATTTATTGTTCATATAGGGGTGCACTAAATCTAATTTTTGACATTTTATGTAAACACATTAACGTGATTTTCCCATCATTTGTAATGTTAATGATCATCTTTAATCACTAATCCCCATATAAATATTCTAATATAAAATATTGTTCTATGATATATATTAGAATAATTTCTAAAATATTAAAAAAAATTAAAATAATAATTTTAATTATTATTCTTGATGATGAAGTTTGAGAAAAACTTATTTCAGAAGTACTCAATAAATATAGATGATGTATTATTAACATGATTGAATATTAATATTATAAATATAAATACCATAAAAATATTTAATAAAATTTTGTTATATATAATTTATATTATATTACATTTATTAATCATCAACAATATATATATATATATATATATATATATTACAAAATCGCTCGAGAAACCAGTAAATTTACTGAATCAAAAGTGTGTTTCAATGATCAAATTACTAAGAATGTTCTATTACATAATGTGAATATAACCTTTAAAAATGTACTATATAAAATATAATATATGAAATTCATTTATTAAACCATTAAGGATTTGTTTGGATGAAAAATGAATTCTATCATTCATGGTGGGGTAGTGCACACATACACACAATTAATGAACACATTTATCATAGAATGGATGGAGTGACAAAACATGAAAAATTATCAGTTATGAATTAAAATGATTTCATAAAATTGATATTATTTTAATAAATAAATTTTTAGTTCCCATTAATAATTGGTGGTTATGATAAATGGAAAACATTATTCATTGATGCAGTATCCCACATATATGTATGATTGATAACCTTATTCCTTAACGAATGAATATAAGTGTGGTAAATTTAAAATTTTATCATTTTCAAATTCATCAAATACGTAAAAATAATTATTCTATAAAATAATCCTTGATAAAATAATTAAAAATATGTTATAAAAAATGAAAAACATCTTCTTGTGGTGGTGGTTGTCTATATGAATATATGATCCATTTATTTGTTTTTCCCAGAGGATGATAATGAATAAATTAATAATTGATGTCAAAATAATATAATAAAATTTTAGTCTATAGGCTATGATTAATTTAATAAATATAAAATGCAACAGCATTTTAGGAAGAATAAAATTTAAAAATATACTAAAAAGATATTAAAACAAAAATAATGATTATTGATTTCCTTTGAATTATAATTATTTATGATGGGATTTGGATAACTAAGGGTAAAAAGAGGAATTTTGTTCATAGAGTGTCCTAGATTTGAAAATTTTGAAACATTTTCCCAATGTAATTTCAATGTATGGGTTTTTATGGAAGGGGTGTAAGCAGTCACTTTTAAAAGTGAAGGGTTAGGAATTTTTCATGGAAAAGAATGCTACGTATGATGGGAATAATATAATATCATGAATGTATGGTGAGATACCTTATATAAGGTTGGTAATACATTACGGTAGGACCATGTATCATTATACATGATTTATTGATGTTTTAATGGTCAGGATAATGTTGGAGAAATCAATCCACCACAAATTAGTAATTTAAACACAAGTGAATATTATTAAAAAATAATTCATTTCAATTATATTATATCTAAAATTTCATGAATAAAATCATCAACTTATATATAAATTAATATCATAAATTTAGAGTCAATTTTAATGAAATAGTTTCGGAAAATATGAGAAAATTATATTTTAAATTAAAATACAATTAATTTTTTTAAAATAAATGATTTTTTTGGAAATTAAGCTAATATGTAAGATAAATTTATTATAGTTATTGTTTTTAATCATAATAACTAAATTATATAAAGAATCATATATTATTTGGATTAAAAATAAATCAAACCCCAAATAAAACCACTAATAGTATTAATTACGAAACAAATGAAAATATTTTTTAAATTTAAATTAACTGTTCATTAATTTCTAACCTGTTTAAATTTTTATTTCTTAACTAAAAATTTATTTATATATTTCATATTTATACAAAAAAATGTTATTTCATATTAATTAATGAAATTTAGAAATTTTTAGTCATGTCACATATAATGATAATGTTCGTAATTTTATCATATTAAAAAAATTATTTTTCACTTTTCCCATTCAATCAATTGTTTTTTTAAAATGAAAAAATCTATCACATAATTATAATATAATTATGAAAATAAAAATTAATTTTATTTTATCAAATATAAATTCTAAAATGTGTGAACATATTCATTAAATGGATAAATTATAAAATAAATATATTTTATTTTATTTAAAATTACCTTTCTAATAATAACAGATATAAATTATTTAACTTCTAAAGGTAACAACTGTTAATATTTTACAATAATGGGGTTTATTATTATTTTAATTATTATTTATTCTTAATATGGTTTAGATTTATATATTTTTAGTGTTGCGTGAGATATAATTTATATAACATAGTATTTATTTTAATGAATCCAAAATATTGTGTTATTAATAAGTGTCTTATTTGATAAATCCAAAAAGATATAAATATTAAATCATTCTAGATTAATATTAAATACATACCATGATTTTAAATTATTGATGACTTTAATGGTATATTATCTTTTGATACAAGATATATACTCAATTTATTTATTAATAAGTCATCAATATATTAAAAAAAAGATATTAATATTAGTTTCCTTATAGAAATTTCATACATAGATCATAGAATTAAAATATATGGATAGAGAATCTAATAATTTTTTACCTCTAATTATTATTATAGGTAATCATAGGAGATATAAATCATATGAGAATAAGATAATCATAATGTTATGATGACATAATCATGTTCATTTTCATGTTGTAGAATATCCATAACCAAATAATATGAGATATGAAACTCCCAAAAAATTCAAATCCAGAAATTTTTTTATTAATGGTTTCAAATATATAATCATTATAATGGTTTCATAATATAAGTATTTAAAATCAAATAAAAAGAAGTTGTGATCTTTTTAACATAGATATTAATAATCAAGTCAATGAAAAATCATTTCAAAATACCTAGAAGTGTTCAAACTCACTCATACAAATGTGGACATAGTCATTCATAATCATGTGTATACATAATATTGTGAGTATAGATATAATAATTTATAGTAATACACTAAAATTTTGAAAATCCATCCAAGATCTTGTAGATAATTATTATAATCATCATAAGATATGTTTATAATAAATTACACAGCCTATTGTACATTTATAATGGACCCGACCATAAAATAAACATAATCCATTCATATGTATTCAAATGGTCCTGAAAACATTTTCATTAAATAATACATTAACACATGGGAGTTAATATAACATTCATAATTATTTTATAATCATAATCAATAAAAAACAAAGGAATTATAAGGAATTTATCATTGGATATTTCCCATAATTTTTCATAAGTAACATCTGTTGATGATTTTATAGACGATTTTTTTATTTAATTTGTCAATTTATAATTTATTGAGTAAAATTTAGTATTTTAAATCAATTAGATAAAATATAAAAATTTATAGTTCACTATGAGTGGATTTTTCTCTGAACAGAACTATTGGGGCCCATGTAACGATAACAAACATGTTTCCTAAAGCTGGTGGCATACTTTATTACATTGGTATAGAATCATGATTCATATCCCAAAGGATTGAATAGTTTATCATTTTTGGAAATCCACATTACATACATGATACCAATTTTTAATTGGGAAAATAAAATTAATTATAAAAGAAGTAAATGCACAACATCCTTGAAAACAATGTCAAGAATCTCTCTTCATATACTGCGGAATAGAAAAACTTATTGGATAGGGAAAATTACCTATAATGGTTATATATTGCGGTACAAATAATTAATCAATTAGAATAATCAGTATGGAAAGGAAATTAACTAAATATCCATTCCATTTAAATAATATGATAATGAATAATGAATATGGAAAGGTTAATCACATAAAACCATTCCCTTTAATCATTAAAATGATATCAACATGAAACTGTTGTTTATGCCTGAGTAAAAATATCATAGATAACAATAAATGAATACTTAATAAATTAAATTCATAATTATCATATGTATTGTTTTTCTAGGAACATGATTCCTTTAAAATTATGATCAGTTTACTATGTAGTTTAAATTATACAGGATAAAACCCATTATGATTTAGAAAACTGATTTGTCTGATGAGACATACGAATCATCTAATGTATTTCATTAATCAGTATATTACCCTTTTATGTAAAATATAATTTGTTCCTAATATCTCTTATAATCAATTTAAATTTACAAACAATGTGCATTATGAAATTTCTGTATTTAGTAAAGGGTAATAATTTTTCAATATTTTCACCTATTAGTCAAATAATGTCCCATGTAAACACCAAATAAAAAAACGGTATTCAATTTATAAAATAATCATATCCATCGTATAAATATATTGAAATTTAAGTGTAATGTAATGATAAATGAAATATTATTTCAATAATATTATTAATTCAAGATAAATATATTAATCACAAAAGAATTAATAATAACATTTTCTCTTTTTAATTTTCTAATAAACCATAATTGGATTAATTAATTATAATTGAAACTTAAAATAAAATTAATAATAATGTATTAATTGTATTAAATTAAAATGTGGTATTATATTGACCTCATTATTTGTATGTGATGCATAATAATAATTATATCTCAATAGATTGTAAATTGAGAAGAAATCCCTTACTTAACTTTTCGTTTTTGTTCAAAACCATTTAAACTGATTTATAATGGATTTAATCATGTTATCAACTTATACCTTAACAATGTTCATACTTCAAATATCATATATGATCCTTTTATTACATTTTTTCACTTGTTTTTTAATAATCATTTACAATTTCTATTATTTCATGTGTTTATTCCCTTCTTTTGAATATGTTTTGACTTTTAATTTCTTCAAACTGTTACACATATCATTATTAAATCCCCTCCAAAATTTAAACCATGATTTAAATATAAAATATATTCATAACATATATATTTTTATTTATATAAATAAATTTCTTTTGGTAGGAAATGAAATACAACGTTCGTGGAAAGAGTAGGCCAAATGAATACATGATCATCGTTTCCATTTTCTTATTACATTGAATGAATAAAGAGTAAATGATTTATATTAATATATATTATTATTAATGTAACGTTATTATTTAATATATATCATCTATTTTTATTAAAACCATCTTCAATACATTTTATTTCATGCATGAATGAATCTCATCACCTGAAGGGTGGTAGTATAATGTACACACAAACGAAGTTATCGTATCCCCAAAAAATTTAAATCATTACAACATATGTTATATAATATAATAAAAAAATAAAAAAATAATTAAAAAGTAATTATTTTATGATTTTTATTATATAAAATATATTTTATTCATTATTCCCAGCTATGAACTGTGATAATGTTAAGATGAACGACATCGTTCTATGGGGTAGTAGTATGTTGTAGACATAAATAATGATTTAGTGATTAATTTCATGAAAGTGTGTGAAGTTATAAGTTTTAAACATAATATCACAAAATATTAGTATATATATAATAATTATGATATTATATATTACTGATATTAAATTAATTTGTGGGGTTTTTGAATGAGATTAAATAAAAATAATTTTCAAAAAACATTACCTCATATTTGAGTATCCTTAGGTTTTCATAGATTCCATTCTATGTTCTATATCATCCAAATATAATTCTTATTCAACTGTTTTAGTGAATTCTGAAACATGTTTCAGAATTTATTAGTCAAACCAATGAAATTTGAGTGTATAGAATTATGGAGATTGGGAGGCCTTTTATAAGTGAGAGAGAGGACACCGTTTTAATTTTTTAAAAAAGACATTATGTTGACCAATTTGTCTACCTATCAATAGGCCACAATAATTCAAAAAAAGTTTTTTTTGGTGCAATGGTTGAAATATGGCTATAAATTGTGGTTTAGAAATGTTTTTTTTTTCAATAAAACAATTTATTTTATATATTCGACAACTAAGTAAACTTCTTTTTCTCTTAATCGCTAGAATTAATTTTTTAAAAATTTAACAATAACTATTTTCAAAAACAAATTTGACCCTATTAGAAAAAATAAATTACTATTATTATAAATAATTAATAAATTTTTCAAAATTAAATTATCAGAATTAGAATAAATAAAATTAAAACCAATCCTCCAGATGTGTTGGTAAAATTTGTTTTTAATGTAAAATTTTTAACAAGTTTATGATGATTTAATTCTATATTAAATATTAATATTATTAAAATCACATAAATTTTATCAATATATTTATATTTAATTTTTTTAACATTAATAAAACTTATTATAGAATTTAAAATCATTAATTATATAGAAATAAAATAAATTTTCAATTAAAATTCATTATTTTTCATTATTCATCAAAAAATGAAATATCATAGAGAAGTATATAAATTTAATCATTATTTAATTTTGATGTTCCTCATTTAAAAATTATGTTTACCTTTGTAAAATGAAATTTACAAAAGTGGTAAAATATTGTTTTCAAACAATTGTTCCATTAAAAAACGACAAAATTATATTTAGAAATATAAAATATTTATGTAGAAAGATGAATATGTTTTAATGTTATTCATATCAAATTTGTTTCATGAAAGTAAAAAAAAATTTATTGAATATATCATATATTAATTTCATTATAATCATCCCCTAAAAGTATATAATTTTGTTTATTAAGGTAAAATTCCTTTTAGAGAATTACAAATAGTTTTCTGTAAAAACAATCTCAGTATAAGAAATTTTTTTTTTTAATAATTTCTAATTAAATAGAAACAAATGAATAAAAATATATATTTTCATAAAATATTTAATCATTTTTATAACAAAAATAATAATATTTGTGGGAAAATTATGATTTTTTATATTTTTATTATTTTTATTCTTTAAATAATTTTATTTTTTTAATAGAATCTGATAAAGTATTTCATTATTTTAATTAACAGATGATAAATCAGTTTTGACTTTGTTAAAAAATATATTAATGATTGAATTTAATTTCAATACTAAATATATATTTATATATATGTATTTTATATTCTATGATTTATGTTTCGAGACATACATGCTATTGAATATGGGTTTGTTATTTTAAAATTTTGGGGTATTAAATTATCGTAAAAGTAATAGAATTTCAACATCATAATTTAAACATGATCTTGTAAAACAAGGGTTTAAAATATGGACACACCATTTTTGAAAACCACACATAATAATGGTGTTTAGAAATCATCTTTAATAAGAGATAAATATATGTACAAATCTCATCTAGAATAAAACTAATCTAGGATTCTAGGTAGGAGAACATAAGAGTGAAATCAAAACATATATATTAAGAGATTAAAAATCTCAAATAATGGAGAAGAGAAATAAAGAACATGTTCATGAGATGTTTAGTGACCACAAATCAATTAACTAGATGCGTGAAATAGAAAATTTATATCATACAAATGACTATAATATGAATAAGTTTTTTTTCAAGACCCGTAACAATGATTTTATGAATTATTTATCTCCCTAAAAAAATAGAAAATATTAACTACTAGATAAATTTCAATTTCATAAACACAATATTATTATTTGAATATTCCCTAAACTATTTATACGTCATCTCTTAGTACAACTTCCATCATATGGTTTAGAAATTCATTAATCTCTAAAAAATTATTCCCATATCATCTTATGCCATTTCATAAATCGCTATCCTTTTATCCCAAAAAATATAATGATCTAAGTCTTGATTAGTTCACTAATTTTTAGAAATGATCTTATCATTAATCCAAACAACATAATGTATTACTAAATCACCACATTTGAAATATGTGAATATTTTCATCATGAAATCTCTTATATCATGTTAATAACATTAATTACAACAAACCCTTATAGATAATGGGAAATATTAATTATTATATATATTAAAAATATATTATATGATATTTTTAATGAATACAAAACATTGTAAACTCTATCCATGGTTTAATAAATAACATTTTAAAAAAATCATTAATAATTTCCATTATAGTCAAAAATATCCAATTTTCTTTGTCCATATTAATTATTTATTTATCTAAACATTATTATCTCAAAATCATAAACATAATAAGTGTTATATATCCCACAAGCAAGTGTTTTCTCATGAAGTTGAAATCTATTCCTATTAATTTTCCTTATTTATCAGTTCCATTAAACATACATTTTCAATTAATTAAATATATATACCTTCTATACAATCCATACATATTTAATAATTTATATAATGACAAAATCATCAATAAAATACCTTTATAACATATTTAAAAGATATAAAAAAAATCACTATTATAATTACACCTCAATTGTGTCAATAGAATAATATTGACCTATATTATTTTTATATTTTCTTATATATATTCTCTTTACTCCTAGGGAAGTGATTTGTATAGTTCCATAGCTCCTTATAGTTGAAACACTTCATGAAAATGATTTCCTTCTTCCTAGTATATTATTTTTCATAGTTACATTCTTCTATTCAATTGTGAAAAACATTAAATCCCTTTACGTATTTCCTATGGTGATTCTTTCCGTGGTTATAACATATGGTATAATATTTCGTTCCCTTCATCCCTTTATCTATTATTTGATCTTTATTCCTCTTTATATATTTCTTTTCAATAATTTCTAAAGTCTTAGAGAAATCCTATTCAATTTTGATACCACATAAAATAATTTCATCACATGAAGAAAAATATTGACACACTAGTTCCCTAGAGAGAAAATCCATAAGGTATTCAAATAAATAGATAATATTATATTCCATAACACATATGAAATTAGCAGTATACCTTTCACTCCTTGAAAATGAATCTTCATTCTCTAAAAAAAATTTCTTCCTCATTTTTATTCATCTTATCTAACTCTCTATTTATATTAGTTTATCTTTGATGAGGGAATTATTTTTCAAATAATATGTCATTAAATTCCTTCAATGAAATAAGTTATATCTCCTCATCCTATTAAGTATCCAAGATGAACAATCAATTTTGATTATTATCTCCATTGATACAGTACAATACATGAGTTACATTTTTTCCCCACATCCAAATAATATAAATATATTATCCAAAATACATTACACATTTAACATATTCCATTGGATTAGTATTCCTACTAAAATGGTGGACACTCTCATATAAAGAGATCCAACATTAGATAATCTTTATGTGTAATAGGTTTCTCCATCAAACCAAGGATATGTTTTATTACTATATTATGATGCCAAAATATTTCTATAAAGTTATAATGATATCCATGTTAGAATAATCATCTATGAAACATATACATTGGCCATGAGTATTTATACCCATCTCCCTTCAAGCTAACAATTATAAACAATGCATGTTAGATTTGTAAATAAAAAAATAATGTAACATAATTTATAATCCTAAACTTGTGAAAAAAATATCATAAATTGAAAATTTTTTACATAACAAATATCGTGGACATAAACATGGTTTCTTTTGGGATATCATTACTTAGAAGTCCTTCATAATGGGTTTTATCGAAATTACGAATTATACAAAAAATATACCTAAGGAGTGTCAAACCAGATGCGTAGTATGACTATTTATTATAACCATGTTACACACAAGTCAAGAATGTTGTTACCTTTTGAAGTTATAACCCCTAGTTACATATGTTCCGAAAGAACATCTACAAGTATTTTCTTTACATGGATTTTTTTTAAGGAAAAACATATAATCTATACCGTATAAATAACATTAAGATATTCTTCGATACATATCCAAAAAATTATGTCATTGTGTATGTTCTATAATATATATTTTTTAATATATAGTTACCAATGGTTATAATGAAGATGCATTGATACCAACTATTAGGACCCTTAACCTAGTATCCTAGAGTCGGTGCCATAGTTTATTACATTGGAATATATACATGATTAAAATCCCCAAGGACCAAATATTTTAGTAGTTTTGGAACACCATATTACATATATAGTACACTTATAACATTAGTATAATAAAACAAAGAATAAAAAATTAAAATCTAAATATCTCTGAAACACATTTGATGAATTCATCATCATATCACCGAGAATACAAAAACATTGATCTCAAATGAACAATAAAGGTTATATACAGTGGAATAATAATGAATCAATGAGAGTAATCAATGTGTAAAGTTAAATAAATCCTCACACATTCCATTTAAATTAATAGTCATATAATAATAAATATGATAATATTAATAACTGAAAACCATTACATTTACTAAATCAACTGATAATTAATGGAATCCATTGATTTTTTCAAAGAAAAAATATCAGAGATAGTAGCTAAAATACTAAATGAAGGAAATGATTAATTATTTGACAAAAAATTTCTTATGAACATGATACCTTTACCATAAATATATATCCTCAAGATAGATAAAAACATAATGGTTAAAAACCCCTCTGATTTGGCCAACTGATTCATCTCATGAGAAAACTAATGCATCAAGGGTTTTACATTAACTTCTCCCTAATGCGTGTCATTAATTTCCAAATAATTCATCATATATAAAATAATAAATTAATATTCATAAAACAATTCCTTATCAAATATCTATATGGATTAATAGTGAATTATTTATCAATTTCGTCCTAGGTTAATCAAATAACTATCAATTTAAACACAATATGTATATAATGTAATAAAATTTAGATAATAATATTTTCCATCAAATACGAACATGTATACCTATGTTTATGGTAATGAATAATGACAAATTATTACAATAAAATGATTAATTCAATAGACTATTAACAATGACAAGTGATTTGAAAAGAAACTTTTTTAATTGGTAATTTTCAAATCATATCCCCTTGGATGAGATAATTCATATTAAAACATAAAATACAATGAAAATTGAGGTATTTAGGATACTACATTTCATATAGACTGTCTATACCTGACATAAATGTGAATAGGTTCACAATATCAAATAAGTCTCAATGTAATTTAAATTGAGACGAAATAACTTCCCATATGCTCCATTTTTTCACGTCATTTAGGATCTTGTATAAATGTTCTAATCATTTTATTGATATATTATAGAACCATTATAATTTTAAAATATCATAAATGATCCTTTTATATCATATTATCATATATTTTTTAATAATATTTTATTATATTGATTGTTTTAGGTGTTAATTTCCCTATTTTTTAGTATGATTTGAATTGTAATTTTTTGTTTCTATTAATTCTATCATGATTTCATAATATCCATCATTTTAAAAATTATTTAAATATAAATTATATTCAATTTAATTATATTTACAGGTCTGCATAATTTTTTTGGATAATAAATGGAATACATTGTTCCGAGAGACAATAATTTATACGTATGCATGAATGATGTTTCCATATTGATTTCATATAGAAAGAAAAAATATAGTTTTATTTAAATTATATTTTCATAATAAATATTATGTCATATATATCTCAAATTGTTTTATATAAATCCTTAATACATTCCATGTAATCCCTAAATGAATCACATCGTTACACAAGGATGAAGTCTGTCGTGCACTTGAATGACATGGTTGTATTCCCACAAAATAGAAAGCATAAAGGTATGCCTTATATAATAATTATATAAAGGTAAATAAATAATTTATATGATAAAAATAATATATAAATATTATTTACATTTTTATTCCCATCCGTGAAATATAATATATCTTTTTACAAATTCATTTCATATAATTGGTAGGAATAAAATTATAATTAAACTCACAGACGGGTCGATAAATGCGGTATTTAGTGTCAAAATATAAAAAAATTTCTTTTTTCTTGAAGTAAATTAAATATAAAAATTAAGAAAAGGAAATAAATCCATTTATTTTATGCAATAATAATCTATTGTGAATTAAATTCCGATTAATAATATAATTTAGTGATAACTTTTTTTAAGACCATATAGTAGTTTTCAATTATAAATCCGCTATTTTCACTACTCCTCAAAAAAATTAAATTTACATAAAACTACACAGAATTCACTTGAAGATAAATATGAAGTTGTTATTTAAATAATAAATTATATTTAAAAAATTAATATTGTCAAAATTTTCTTTTAAAACATGTACTCCATTAAAAAAAGACAAAACTGCTTTTAGAAAACTACAATTTTATTTGAAAATTGGATTTGTTCATGAAAAATTACAATAAAATATATTTGATGAATGTGAAAAAAATTATTGAATATAACATATATGTGTTAATATATTTATGTTATTATTGTTATTTTAATTTAGTAAGATTAAATAATTGTGAATAAAAAAGTGTTTTTTTAAAACATTTCATTTTTTTTCAATAGATTTTTAAAATTTATTTTTTATTAATTGGTTACCAACATATTAAATTATATATTTTCATAAGTTATTAGTGTTATTTAAAACCAATAATTAAATTTCTAGGGGATAATTCTCATTTTAAATTTTAATATTAAATGTATTATGTAAATATCAGTCCTGTGTGTAAGGCAATGTATAAAATATTTTTTTTATTATGTCTAAAAAAATCCAACATAGTGTTTTGTTCATATAAATATATATCATAGATATATTTTTTAGAATACTATATGTACTTTAATTAAATGGGTTTTTATATTCTTTAATATTCTGAGTGTTTCATGTCATGCATGATATTAAATATGATGTTCATATATTCTATTTTTAGGGTATTGTAATGAAACCTCAAACTATTAATTTTCTAGTAGATTTAAATATTAATTCATTATCATTTATTACATAATATATTATTTGTTATTATGGAGATAATTATATAACCACCCTTAAATAAATATGAATTACATCACAAATTTGAGTATTCCACTTAGTATGTATTTTCCCAAAAAAAATACATTTACTATATACCTAGTTTTCTATTCAAGACACATCATTAATATTTTCATCATAAATTAATACATATCTCTACACATACATTAATCCATTTTAATAAAATTTTAAGATGATGTATGATCGTGATATTTTCAGATAGATACATAAAAAATATTTAAAGAATACCCTTTGTAATGGGAAATAAGAAAAAATTTCCATTTTCAAAATTTAAGTTCTGATAAAAAATATTCATGCCGATTATGTAAAATTATCTTCAAAAATATTTAATTAATATTTTTATGATTACTCATAATGGAAACCATAATTTACTTAAGGTTTCTTATGATGTCATAATGCACACTGTATATTTATACTATATTTAATTATTACATGAAAATTGAACTATCTCATAAAATTATGAAATATTAACCATTGGAAAATTTCTATTTTATGGATTCAAAAGTAATTTTCATTTTATCCAAATGATTTTAAAAATATTAGTATTTTCACATTTAAAAAACTATAATATTATTATGAAAAGATGGTTTTTTTTTGAAAATTATAGTTTTAGAACCCTTATAAGAAATACATTTTACATTGAAAAAATATATAATAATATATTTTTAGTAAATAATAATTCAAAATAATATTTTATTAATTTTTTTTATTTTAAAAATCCAATAATTAATCAAAAAATCTTAAATTAAATTTGAATTTTACACAAAAAAATTAATTTTATTTTAATATATCAAAAAAAAATCATTTCAAAGGTATTGTTAATTAGTAAATATAATAATTATTATATTGAAAATATACAATTAATATGAATATAATTTTTTTCTCGATACAAATAACTTTAATACAGCAATAAACTCACTGAGGGGATAGTGTGTGGGTGTGATATTTTTATGTGGTGGTTCGGTGTACAAGGTTTGGGAACAGATTTTGATGACGTTGAAATTATTATATAAATTGTGTTACTCATGAAAAAATTATTACATCAAGTCTTAGTATTGGTTATGTGAGAGTCCAAGAGATTCAACATCATGTGTATTGTTAGTAAATGGACTACATGTTGTACGGTCATGTAGGTTGACTTTAGGAGATTCTTTGTCTATGTCCATTGGAATTTTTAGAACCCTATATGTTTACTAATCATATGATCATTGTTAAATATATATATATATATATAATCAATGATAAGGATTCTTAATAGTCATTTAAATTTGATATTTTATAATATAGCCAAAGTAGTGCATGTATTTCTTAAATTCCTAATATATGATAATGTATTTAATTAAATCATAAGGTGAATTTTATTTAAAATATTTGGGGTATTAAAATCTTCTCCCCTTCATGAATTTCACCAATGAAATTTTTTTCCAAATTAAAAATAGATTGGTGTAGTTATGTTTCATTACAACATCCATTTCTCACATCACTTCATCAAACATTTGGTTTCTCCACAGTGATGTCACGAGGTGAATTTTCATTCTTCATAGAACATTCTCTTTGTGATCTATGATATGCACCAGATACACCTCATATGAGATATCATTATCCAATGGTTCCACCTTTGTATTAATTACATGTTTGTGGAATGGTATATATTTCCTATAGAGGGATATATGGAATACATCATGTACTTCAGATAGGATAGGTTGGAGTTCCAATCGATAGGTCACTGCTCCAATGTGATCAATGATCTAAAATCGACTAATTCATCGTGGACTATGATTCACCTTATTCCAAAATATCATGGATATCTACTAAAGATACCGATAGTAAATAACTTGTCTCAAATATCAAACTCTACGTTACATCAATGATTTTTAGCATATGCCTTCTATCGACTATCACCGTCCATTATTTGTTTATGAATGGTCATTTCCTTCTCTACAATTTCGTCATCCATTTCAGGACCTAGTAATTTTAATTCCCCAACATAATCAATTCATGTTGTTTTTAACCCTCTTCCCTTAATTGGGTTCATATGGATCCATTTGGATGCTTGATAAGAAAATTTTATGGTATGAGAACCCAACCATAGGAAGATGTTGATCACATCCTCCTTTCATGTCCATTTTTAATGGTCTGACCATTTCCTCGAGTGTATAGATAGAATACTCATATTGGCCATTTTTTTAGGGTGATAATCCATGATGAAGTGAAAAATTGTATTTAGAGAATATTGGAGACTCATCTTGAATGTGTAGGAAAATCATGGATCTCAATTAGATACAATAGACAATGGGGTCTCATACAGCCTAATCACTTCTCTAATATATATAGTTGTAAGTTGACTGAGTGAGAATTCCTCTTAGAAACAAATGAAGTGTGTATTATTTGTATGATGTCCCACCAAATATAATTTATAATTATTTTCACTTGATTTATTTAAATTATCAGTGAAAAATTCCATTATTATTCAATCATATTTCTATGGTAGTATAGGTAATAGTCGAATTGTCTCCATGGATTTTCACCATTCTACATTCACATACTGACATACAATAAATCATGATGTATATTCCATTATCAAAATTTTAATATATTCCTACCAATAGTGATCTAAGATATCCCAAAACACAATTTTTTTTACTGAATGGATGGAAAAGAATAAACTATGTGCTTCATCCAACTACTGCTTCTTTTGCACAATTTTTTATGGCACACCTTATCATTACCCAAATCATACAAAACCATCCTCAAAAACATTTACCTATGATGATTTGAAATTTCTTATAGATTCCACATTCTAATGAATTACCATTTCGTCCCTTTGAGATTAATTTATCCTCTCCAGTATGGATAAATAAGAAATCATTTGACAAAGGATTTGTGATGTCATTTCCTTTCTAATTCCCATGTCGAACCTTTTCAGATGTTGGATGATAAGATCCTTATCAATTATCATTAATGATAATTTTGATTCTTACATTGTAGATATAATTCCTTACACATTATTTTATTTCTTAGGATGGTAGTAGATTGATATTTCATAGTCCTTAAACATCTCTAACCATCTTCATTGAAACATATTCATCTCTTTCTATATGAATATATATATATATATATATATATATATGAGGTGTTCATAATCATTATATATTACACAATTCTACCCAAAGAGATAATGCTTCCAGATATTCATTGTGATGATCACTTCAACCATCTCCAAATCTTATGTTGGCTAGTTCTGATCGTAAAATTTTATCTTCCCTGAATCGTAGCTAGAAACCTTATCATTTTTTGATAAAAAACAACATAATCCCTTATTTAAAGCATTGTTGAATACATCCAAATTATCACCACTTGATGGTAGAGTTAGTATTGTTTTAGTGATAATCATCTTTTAATCTATGTGAATCTATATTCAAATTCAAAATTTATAACAAAAATATACTATGACATGAAGTATTGATTAAAGGGTTTGATAATCCAGATAAATTTCTATAAAAATGGAGATAATATGTAGATAACTAAAGGAACTATAGATTTATATCATCGAAGAAGATCTTGTTCATCCTTCAATTGATTAATTCATTCAAGGATCCACAGATATCCTATTATTAGTGATACAATTCCTTAAAAACCAGACATCCTTCCTCTAGAACACACTTGTTCTACATAATTCACAATGATCTTCCTTACCTAATGTCTTTAAAAAAGTACCCATATATTCATCATCCTCCTCCTTGATTTTCAATTATATTATAATAATGTCTATAAAGACAACCATTTTTTTCTGGTATTCACTGAAGACTCTATTCATTAAGGACAAGATGATTTATAGTGAATTAGTGAGTCTGAATGGAAATAATATGAACTAATATTGACTATAACTTGTATGAAAACTAGTATTATGGATATTCTTCATACACAACCAAACATGGTAGTTCCCCTAACCGCAAAAACCACCATGGAGAACCAATGTTCTCAAGAAATCTGATTTAACATGTCATAAATCTAATGTAGATAATGATTTTCATTTAATGTGATCATGTTTAGCTCACAACAAATATAGAAAAAGGAAATTGTCTCATCCTTCTTCTTAATGAAGAGTCATGGTGCTCCCCATGATTGATAAAATGGGAATATGAAACCTATTTCTAGATTCTCAAATAAATGAATCTTTATCACCTCAAGTTCAAAAAAATATATTCTCTATGGTGTGTTAGATAATTGAAATTCCCCATGTATATGCTCAATGGTAAATTATAACAATTGGCTAAGGGAAAGTCTCAACAATTTTTTGGGATATACGTTAGCATATTCCCTCAGAATTAGTAGGTATTGAATTTTAATCTGTTTCTAGACTAAATCATTTGAGCCAAATATACTTTCTTATTGGGAGATAACATCAATTCATGAGATTTTGGTTCTATTGAAGTTTCATCAATTTCTTTTAATTTATACAGAATTAGAAGATGATTCATGATACAAAGGGTGATTTCCTCCTCATGGAAATTTATCTTTGATCTATACTGGAAAACCCCATATAAACATAAAAGTTCATCATGTATTACCAAAGATGTATCAAAAAATTCATTTAGATGTACATCCCATACATATTTAAATGAGATGAGATATATTCCTTGGATTTAAAAGTCTCCCCGTTTTTTATTTTCACCAACATCTCTATTTCCATTCATTATGGTGGTTTTTGAATTTTGCAACTAAACATTCATGAATTGAAGGAATGAATAAAACCTATGTTAAAAATTAAATATTCTATTCATGAATGAATAACTAGAATACCTATAATAAAATATTTTCTAGGATCATCCTCATTGGATTTTATATCCTAAATTCACCCTTGCATACTTATGTTTTGATGGTTTTATCTAAAAACACTTTGATTAGTGCATTGGTTTAAAAAGTGCCATTCTTCCTCGATGTTGAAGCAATGAATAATATTATATTGGTTGAACAAATCATTCTATAACTCTATCACAATTGAGGGATTATATATTCAGTAATTAATAGATAGGTATCCTACATTCCACGACCAAAAGCAATTCCTCATTCCTCTTAGGCAATTTCCATTGGTCTTCATTCTACTCTTTTGAGAAGTTGGATCTATAAATTTCATAACATTGTCATATTACTCTATAGTAACAAAATAATTAATCTCCACCTTCCACTTCATATCCCTATGACCCCTTGATATTTTTAAATCGCCGTCACAAAATGTAGGGTACATTGGAATATTTCCACATATTTATCAAATTCTCAGACCCCAGATCTTTTTTACACTATGTTTTAGCCCAATAAAAAAGTTGTCAACCCTAAACTCGGGGATAAGGTTAAAGAAGAATGTGTATCAATAATTTCTTCAGATTTTCCCTCATATATCTCGATATATTAATCATCTTTTATTGTGTGAGTAATGAAATACTATTCCATTTTAAGATGGGGCATGCAAGGAGAATATTTATTGGATGTTTTTGTCTTGAATTCCATTATCCCCATCACATTGATATCTTCCTCCGGATTCATATTCATGATCAATGTCTAACACTAATTGGATTCACCCTCCATATGAGAAACAACAATTAAAATCTTATCATCATTAGAAAACTGAAGGATGGAGAACATATTCTCAATATACTTGAACCATTGTTCTATAATAAATGTATCTATTGATCCATTGAAATTTGGTGGCCTTTGTCACGTAATTCTCTCAACTGAATCTTGTTCATTGTTTTGGGTATTTTGGTGATCCAAATGATACATGTTTATTTTATAAACTATATTTATCTGAGAGATAATCTATATTAATCTTTCTATTCCCACTTGAATCATGTTCATAATCTCCTTCGGACAGTCATCACATTTCTCATAAATTTTTTGTATACTTGTTTCATCATATTTATAGTCATTGTATGGAATAATGGTAAATTTAGGTATTATTATTTTCAGAACTATTAAAAATATAAATGGGAATCTAAAAATAATAAATTAATATCTTATAGATGACATATATGTCCTTAAATTATGAATTTCCAGGCGTTAATCTATATTATCCATGAATTACATATGAACATATACTTATATATGAAATTATATTTCTAAAAAAATGGTTCTAAATGATCTTATGAACATACCAAATAATATCATATTGGATAATCTAACAAGGTATTGGGTAAGACCCGTCATTATGCACCAGTTCCTAGTCGAGCCCATATCAATGGGGTGCCTCCTAGTATTACCCAGATGTACATCTGTCTATGATCCACATCTAAATGTAGTATACTTATTTGGATCTATTTTCTTGAGAAAAAATAATCTATAATTTACCAAATGAAAATGGAGCTTTATTATACTTAGTTTTGTCACAAAATATTTGTCTATAGTTTTATATTCCTGATAAAAAAATTATGTAAACATTTACTTTAATACCATATATAGTATCCCTGCTATTTATTACAAACTAATTCATGATTTTCTTTAATAAGAGAGCACATAATACAACTTGGAATATCATATGTCTAATTTATATATCAATTAGTTACATTAGATAAAAACATAAAATAAGTAATAACACCATATTTATTAAATACTTCCTAAACATGATCATACATAAAAAAACTATGGATAATATGGGGATATACACAAGATGGGGTAATATAAAAATCCCCAAAATGGTTGAAACATGTCATTAAATGATTTAAAAAATACATGTTTTGAAATAGGAATATAATTAAGGCATAAAAGGGGTGTAATAAAGAACATGAACCATGATGCCTGATAGTGTATGAAAATCATGATGGTATGTTAGGAAATGTGGAAACATCTTAACAAACATTAACATTAGAATAGGTAAATGATAACTTCCAAAATATCATGGTAGTCCAAGTGAAATGATTTATTACATTAAACCCCTATTCTATTTCATTATGTCTCATATGAATGAAATATTATTCAATTCTTTAGATTAGTATTTAACTTGTCCCTCACCCTTCACATTCATTTAATTATCATGCTTTTGTGTACCACATAGATTATTAAAAATGGATTCATTCACAATAATATTAAATTAAATTATTATGAAGTGTCGAACACTTAAATTTAAGTCAGTAATAAAATATGTATATGTTCATAATGGTGTACAGCCTTGATAGGACATGGGTTAGGGTAATCAATCAACAATTTTTTGTCATTGAAGATCAAACTAAAATTTTGGTATCATTATGGGGTCGTATGTATGTACATGGAAGAGATTGATGAAGTAGATAGGGAACCCACTTAATTTAGAGATTAAATGGATAGTAAGGGTGATATGTAAAATTGTATACAATTAATATGAAATTGAGATAGAATATGTAATATAATGATGAAACATGTATAAAGAGGAGAAGAAGAGGATCCCTTATCATAAGAATGTGATTCTAAATTCTTAGTAGGAGCTTCATGATTGATTAGCGAAACATTTATAGGATTCTAGAGAGGGTATGTCATAGTCATGATGTGCTTCAATGATTTTTAGTAAATATAAATGGAATATTGGGTGGAATAATATATGAAATTAGTGGGTATTTTTATTATTATATCTAAAACATAGGTTTTGGATAATATATAATAAATTAATCAAAACCAAAAAACAACCCATGGTTTTCCCCATGGCTTCTAATAAATGTGGTTGGTATTCATTATTTTATATGTTAAAGGGACGAACATAACAATATAATTCCCTCGTTGATGTGGTAGTGAGTCATACACTTAATTAACTAATTTCCAAAACATAAAATATATTATATGTTTTATTGGAATCATAATGGATTAATTATAACATTGATAATTTTTGTGAATTTAATTTTCAAATTAATTTAATGTTTTTGATGTTTTTCATTACATGGAACACTAAAAATAATTTATTTTATAAAAGAACTATTACTAGCTTTAGTTATACACAACACCTACTTAATCATGCACTATAGTAAACATAAATTTTATCTTTTTTTATGTGGAACATGTACTTGGTTTATGTTACATGGGATACAGACTTGGAATTCATTACACACAACAATGTGTTTCTAAAAAACACCATTTTATTGGTATAATTATCTGAAAGACATAATAATAACTTATATACTAAACATAGTAATATGAATAGTAATAAATTCTTCATAAATGTTAAATAAAATGTTTTAATGAAAAAAACATATTAACTGTGCAATATGAAGATTTTTGTAATGTAAAAATATATTTAATAATACCTCTTCTTCAAATGAACTTATTTTAATTTACTTCTATGAAAAATAGAAATATTAATTATAGACACTTACATAAATTTAATTTGATAATTTAAAAAATAATGAATTTTGAATTTTCAAATTCGATTATGATAATGTTTTGGTATTTTTTTTGATAAACATTAGTTTTAGATGAATAATGAAATTCTAAATTATAATTAAAAATTAATTTTCCATATAAATTATTTTTAATGTTAAATTATCTGTTAATTTGGTTTCACTGTTTAATTAGATCATATTTTTTAAAAATCATATTAATATGTGTCATTGTAATAAATTCCACATTGAAATTGAATATAAAACCATGGAAATCTTTTGAACATTTTTTTGTTAAAACACACCTTTATCTACCCAACTCTGAGAATATATTTAAATTAATTAATGGCACTTATGTGATTGTAATTTGGAAAAATTGATTCTATATTAAGAATAATTATAATTCATAATGTATAATAAGGAAAACATATTGTTTTAACAATAATATTATTGAATGTGATTAAAATTTATTACATAGATTAAGAGAAACCTTTGCATAACAAATGACTAAACCATAAATTTAAGAACCAAAATGACATATAAAATTATCCAAGAGAAATTAGTTTGATGTAGTTATACACTATACTATATTTTACCAATTTTGGTCCATTATTGGATCTAAATGCAACATGAATAACGTGGGTGGAATTATCTCTTCAAATATTAACCAGAGTGGCATTCCTCCTTCACAATAAAAGGAACCCTCTTACCCTACATCCTCACACATATTAGACTACTTAGGATCAAACAATAACTTTCTAATAAAGTCCTCAAATTCCCTCTCTTAAACCTATAATCATCCCCTTAGGTTGAATGATATCCAAGGAATCAATTTGGTGCCATCTAAATGGTGTTAGCCAATTTTGAAGGTAACGCTTTCCAACAATCACATGGGTTTCATTAACTTCTAAATTACCTCAAATATATGTATTACATGTTCATATAATAACACTAGTATCCTCAGTATATTTATAATTTTTTGATTAAGGGTTAGACCTACACATATACAAACATCCCTCTAACGGGTAATGAACATATTGTTTATGTGTACGCAGAACTACAGACTCACAAAATGATGATTGTTCATTTTTTACCGCCTATGATGGTGGGAATTATGGAAAAAATTCTGTTTATATTTATTTTATACTATATTGATTGTTTATTTACTATTATTTAATACTTTAAATCATATATCAGTATACATTCTATTTTCAATAAATATAATAATGTCATTTGAGAATGTGTGGACTACCACAACTCTTAGCGATGTTACTCGATCAAACACAAAATGTAATGTACTAAGGATGATTTTAGTGAAATTTTATGATATATATGACATATTAATTATAATATATTTAATATATATATATACATATATTCTTTCTCTTTTCAATATGGTAAAAAATGGGACCAATGATCATGCATAGATATGCATTACCATTTCCATAAATGGTGTATTCCATTTTCATACATCTATATTATATAGATTATTATAATAAAAATATAATTCATATAAATGATATATATATATATATATCATGTTTTAAATTCATGATTAAGTGATATATTTATAAGGACGTTTGATATGAAAAATTAAGACACATGCGAAAAACAAATCGGATATTACACGAAGTGAAACCTTAACATAGAATTGTTAATAAAAGTGTAATATAAGATAATAAATAAACCACTTATGGTATTATATATAAGAATATGGTAACTATATATATATAACAAAAACATATTTATTATGTATGAAATTTTTACATCTATGATGAGATTTAAGACACAAGGTAAGGGGATTTCATTTATCTTTTTATATTTAAAAGATACATCGTTTATTCACCAACCATTAATTTTGTGCTTGTTTGTTATAATTACCATATATGTATTATATTATTATAATACATAAATATACTTGTAATTAAATATCACTTATATGGTATTTATTTCATGGAGTTAATGTTTCAAATGCTACCAAATTGATATGACTATTTGGTCTCAATTTGACTTTCTCAAGAGACATGTTTTATTATGCTCCTACAATATTATTGGAGGTGTATATAATTCCATATACCATGTTATATAATTAATCTACTTCATTTAATAATATTTTGAGCTCCACTTAATTTCATTTTCTTACAAAGATAATATTATCCAAGTTACCATGTAGTAAATTTTTATTGAAACAGACTCATCGTTTATCGATATTTTTTATGATTATGATACCCTTATTAAGATATAATGATCCATATATCAAGAAAAATAATGAATCTTATTATACTATATTTATTCATGATATATTAAATATTGGTACTATTTTCTACTCACTTTCACATAAGGTAGTTAAGAATTGTTTTTAATAAATCTCAACTTTTCCCTCTCTTCTGTCATAAATATAAGCATCATTAAAACGGTGATTTCTAAAAAAAGGATTCCAACAATATGAAATTATTCTACTATAATAATTAAATGAAAATTTTACCTTTTCCTCTTTTAAAAATGTTTTCATATGAAACTTATTATCACTTTCATAACAATTTATTTTTTTCACTTTATACCATGCAAAAGGAATGTTCTTCTTACCTCATAAAAAATTTACAGACTTACACAATATCATTTTTTTGAACCATATATTTCATGTTCAAAATGTTATTTTTTTAATAACATTTATTTAAAAATAAGTATAAATGAAATGGTTTTAATTTTTTTAAAATATTTCTTTCTATATTTGTCTCTAATTATTCATCAATGAATGTTTTTTTATATGGTTTTGAGGATTTATTTATATTTTTTCAATAAAAATACGTTTAGAAAAGATATCAATAATATTTTATTAGTTTTCATGAAAAAATGATTTTAAAATGATCTAATTTTTTCCTTTATTAGTTTTCAAGGAAATTGTTTCTCAAAATGGGGTTCAATATTATTTTATATGTTTTAAGGGAAAATTTTTTTAATATGTTTTAATGTGTTTTTATATGTTTTCAATAAATATTTTCTTCAAAATAGTTTCAAGATTAATTTATAAGATTTAATAGAAATTGGTATTCATAATTATTTCAATTATAATTTATAATATTGATAATTTTTTTCAATGAAATAGTTTTAAAATTTTTTAATTCCCTTTTATATATATTGATGGAAAATGGTTTTCAAAAAAATTTCAATCTCTCCTTATATATTTTATAATAATTTTTTTTCTAAAATATTTTAAAACATATGTTTATAATCATTAAAATTTATTTTCAATAAAATTGATTTATTATTTTTAATTCTTTTTAAATAGTTTTTTTCATAGAAAAAATGTTATTTTCTTCAATAAATGTTTTCAACATATCTTTAAAACCTTTTTTCCTTCTAAGATGAGATATATTGATTTTAATCATGACATTATAGTGAATTATCCAATGGATCCATTCATATTTTATTCCTAATTTTTTTTTTGTTTTGATGGAATGATGATTGTGAAACATGTTTCTCTTCCATGGGTTATATTCTTTTAAACCCCGCTTTATTTCATGAGTTATTCTTTTTAAAAGATAATCATGAATATTGTATCTTTTTTGATAGGTTATGATAGGATTACAGGATTATAATACCCATTTTATTTTGTGTGTTATGATATATTTTTAAGGATTTTGTGGAACATGTATTGAAGATTTCATTATAATATGGGTGGGACTCATATCTCACTCTAATGCATTGGGTAAATATATATCTCTTATGAGATAAAAAAGGATGGAATTATAAATGAAATCAGTTTAGTATTAATATGTATGCAATATGAAATGATATTGGATCATTATTACAGTGTTGGAATTAGGTATGATCATGGATAAATATTACAGGGATAGAGTGGGGTGTGAATCTGATTTATGAAATAAATTCTTCCACTAACATTTCAATAGAAGGGATTTTTTGACTACTATAGAAATAATTATAAATGATTATGTGTCTACCTAATTTCCGTTTTTCCCAGTGTCATTATTTGATCAAAAAATTTATATATTTTTTTAAGATATATATCTAATTAATTGAAAATATTTATTACATTATTATTTTTGGTGATCTTTGATATGTAGGGTATGATCTTATAATGTTATGATCACATTATTATACCCCTATTCTCTTTTTAATGCTTATATATATCTCTTGTTTAACATTACATGGAATATAATATCACCAATTTTTTAAATTTCCAGCCCTAGGATATGGGGATATATATTATTTTTTATGTTCTTATGAAGGTTGCAAGTCAGGATGAACCTAGTTGGAGATAATGTTGCTCATTTATGAACTAGTGTTTATATTACATCGTTTCTAATTGTAATTGTCTAATTGGGTCTTTGGGAATCTGTTTATGAAATGAATTAATTATTTTGAACAATTTATATAATGTTAATAAATGAAAAGTGATAGTCGGTACAATTGGAATGATAGAAAATTTTTAGATAACCATTGGAATCAAGGATGAGAAATCCTTAGTGAGATCTCTATGCAAATGTCTAAGGATAAGGAAAACTATAAGAAATTGTCCTATAATTTATGTTAATGGGAAGAGTGCATGGTTTCCTATAAATACATTTCTATATGACTAATAAAAGTGGATTTGGATTGGGATCTGATCCACCTAGTATAAAAAACTCCAATAAGATGTTTTGGGCCTGACTTACGGTAAAATGTTGCATGAAAATGGGACTTGTTTGACACCTGGTTTGACACTCTTGTGGGATATTCTTTATAAATTCACAAAATATTTTTGAACCATTAGGAAGTATTTAAATATACGTTTTCTATGAATTTCCTAGTATAAACCAAGGGTATCCATGATTATGAAGTGTTTCATGATTTATCCATCAGATAAGTAATTATTTTCATGATTATGTAGTTTTTGGAAATGAAAATTAATGCTCACAATATGATTTTAGTATAAATAAATATAGGGAATCCAAAGTAACATGATTATCCATGAATTTGATGGATGCTTTTCTAATGAGTAATCAAGTGGGATGATCACGGGAGTGAAATATTTTGTGATCATGGATAATAAGTAATCAGAGAACATAATTAACAACTTGTACATTAGACCACTCTAAGACTCACCAAGGAAAATAAGGAAGGAGTTTGCAGTGATTTTGGGTAATGAAGACCACGGATGAAAGACTATTTAGTTTCCATTATGTCAATAATTTTTAGAGAATTCCCTATGTTAATGTATTATAGGAACACAAAGATGTTTTGATTTTGGAAAAGAAGAACACAAAGAAAGTGTTTGTAAGGGAAACATGAAGACATCAGTTAACAAAATAGATTATAATTTTGGAATCACTATAGAACCATCTATGTTTATGTGTTATATATGTAGAATACATAGTCATTAGGAAACTCAATGTCCCTAGAGGAAATCACCTAAACATAATTTTAACGTTGTTTCAACTAGTGGTTATTTTGGTGATAATGATTAGACTACTGATGAAATGTGAGAAAAAAATGTATTAAATAACAGGATGAGTAATATTTCTTATGTATTATGGATAATTTTGTATAATAGAGGTCTGTATGTATTTGGGATTCATGAATTATGTTATATGGATGGTGGAATAATCATGAAATTTATGTTTTATGTTTTTCAATAAGTATTTAAAAGATTATGTTGAATGTTCATGATTGACTTGATAAGTGAATTCATGACAATGTGATATTTTGAATAAGGGAAGATAACCCCTAATATTTTATGTATATTAAGATATTTTTGTTTGAATAAATATATGTAGGATATGAATAAGTAAATTGGACGTTATCGATTAACATTTAACAAATTAAGGACTTGTTGACAAGTAGATCGTTCAATCAGGGATTATGTTTTAAAATTCATAGATTTGTGGAATTTATCCCATAATTATGGAATATAGAAGAAATATTGTTTTTCAAAATGGAATTTTGGTAACTCCAGTTATTATAATCTTCCAAGAGTGTTTTCTATGAGGGTATTCACATGTGTGGAATGTGACAACCAAGATCTGCATTACGATATAAGGGGAGTCATTGTTAATCTTACTTCATGAATTTATTTTAATAATTTTTTATTTATATATTTCTTAAGACGTATATGTATTAAAATTCAGTAATGGTGTATATAAAACTTTAAAGGAATTATTTTTGTACATATATTGTACTAAAAACATTATTCAAACAAATATTTAGTGATAAAAATTATATCAAGGATGTGCATCATATTATTTTGGAAATTATATTATTGTTGTCTTAGGAAATGAAATCATGTATATATGGTGACAACCAATCATATTTTTCAAGGCCACGGGTCATGATCCCAGGACCAAAGGATGATAAGGGTTTCACACCTAGATCTAGACTATGTGATTTCTTAGTTAATATATAATTTTGTTATGAATAATTATTTACAGTGAAATAGTAGAGTTACTTCTTATAATTATAAATTTATTTTATAACCGTATTTATATTTATTAATAGATATATATTAATATTTATACAGTTCATTAATTTATAGGCCTTAATATATTTTAAATGTGTATTTTAGTTCCTCAGAAATAAATGTTAATTTCTAAACAACCATTCCTGACATTATGTGTGAATTAGAAAGAGTTAAAAGCACAAAAAATTAATGATTTGTTTAAAATATATTAATTAATTATATTTGATTATATTCTTGGTAAATAACATAAATATACAATTATAGGAAAATGATAATAAAAATGTTGTCCTAGTGCCTCATTTTTTAAACGGTGGAATTATAACTCATCATATATTTAGGAATTTGAGGCCTTTAACATTTCCATGAACATTAAATAGTTTATGAATGATGAATGAAATATCTCCCACAAAATATTTATGTTTTTTATCTATGTAAAATATTCACACCCAACCTATATTCTCCCATGTAGAAACCAAGTTAAATGTTGCTTTAAGTAACCTCTATGATTCTATCATTCCCATTTTCAGGGATGTATTAGTAATCATTCTTATAATGTGGTTTTCAATGAATGAAACATTAAAATATAAAAATTTTAATAACCAAGAAAAATTTAAATGGAGAAATACTTTTTAAAAGGAGTATAATTCAACACTCTAGGATTTTGTGATTTTTTTTGAATTAATTTAAATTTTCAGAAATTTTTCAAGTCATGTAAGATTGAAAAAAAAACACTTTAAAAAATGAAAAATGTTTGCATTTGGTTTTATGTCACAACAAGATAATCTTGAACTACAAAAAACATTAATTTTAGCTTGTTTTACATTTAACATTGGCATGGAATACATTAAATGCAACACCAACATGGCATATGTTACACACAACACTGAGTTTCTACGAAATACAATTTTATTGTTAAAATTATTTATGTTAGATAATTATTACATAGATGTTAACATTAGTAATTTTAATAGTAATAACTAATTTAAAAATATTTTTAAAAATGGATTTATATAAATTAACCATATTTATAACAAATGATAAATTTTTTGGTAAATTCCTTATATGATTAAAAATTTTATTTTCTCAAATGTACTTCTTTAAATTTCATTCTGTGAAAAATATTAAAATAAATTATAGAAAAAATTATTAATTTAATTTGGTACAAAAATTAATCAATTTTGAATTTATAATATTAAATTAGATTAGGGTGATTTTTTAGAATTATTATGAGAAAGATCATTTTTGTATAAATATTGAATAATAATGAATTTTAATTCAAAACTACTTTTTTATCTAATTTATTTATAATGTAAAATTATATTTTAATTTTGTTTCAACAAATAATATGATAGTAATTTTATTATTCAACCCAATTTTGGTCATTATAAATAATTTCACTTTGGAATTAAATATAAAAGTATAGCTAACTTTTGAACATTTTCTACTAAAACCCCACATAGTCGACCTGACTACTGGATTATATTAGAATTTATTTCTAACAGTTATATTATTTTAATTTGGAAAAATGGATTCGATATTTTGAATCAAGAGAATTTATTCATTATAATAAGGTCAAATTAGTTTTTCTTAAAAAATGTTAACGAAATTGATTAAAATTAATTATGAACATTTAGAGAAAAATTAATATAACAATGGACTAATCCTTAAATTTATGACCCAAAACAACCTATGAACTAGTCTAAGATCACTTTTCAGGATATATTTTCACTATATCACCCCTTTTATAGAATAATTTCTATTATTGGATCATATTGAAATAGGAAAATCATGGGTGGAATCCAGTCTCTAAATACTTAAAAAATTGCCACTCCTCCTCCACTTAAAAAATAATTCCTCTCCCCCAACATCCTCAAACCACTCAAACCACATAGTTTTATCAAATATATTCCAAATTAAATCCTCAATATCTCTCAATTTGACCATGAAACCTACCATTGGCCAGAACCTAATCCAAGGAATCCCTTAGGTGTAAACCAAAATGTGTTGTTGTTAATGGGGTGTTAGCCATGTGTACTCGCTGGTTGTACCCCTAGCTCTCTATTCGAAGAGGGGCATGATCGAGTCCCACTAGGCTAGAAAACTATTCATATTATGAACAGGGTGATTCAAATCCATTTCTTAGCTGGGGAACATGGCGCGCACTTGGGCTGGTGGGGGCCGCCCTCTGGAGGTCGGTGTTAGAAACACACGTTGCCCATGGGGTGTTAGCTGAGTGGTACCCGCTGGTTGTACCCCTATCTCTCAATTGGAATTGGCATAGGATTGAGTCCTACCAGGCTCGAACACTGTTCGTATTATGAACAGGGAGATTCAAATTCATTTATTAGCTGGGGAATGTGGCATGCAATTGGGCTGGTGGTGCTCCCCTCTGGGTGTCAGTGATAACAACACACATTTTCCCATGGGGTGTTAGCCGAGTGGTACCCACTGGTTTTACCCCTTGCTCTCCATGGAAACTGGTGCAGGATCGAGTCCCACCAGGCTCGAACACTGTTCGTATTATGAACAGGGCGATTCAAAGCCATTTCTTAGCTGGGGTACATGGCGCGCACTTGGGCTGGTGGGGGCCCCCCTCTGGGAGTTGTTGTTAGCAACACACGTTTTGCAGTTACCCTCAAAAGTATATTTTTTAATATAATAAAAAAATCGATTGGGGGTGGTAAACCAAAATGAGTTGTCCGATTTAGAAGGTAACACTTTAGAATGATCACATGACTTTCATTTAAATATTAAATAAATCAAATATGATTTTTAAATGTTAATATAATAAAAAAATTATTCAAAATATATGAATATTTGTTTTTGTTAAGGGTTCGACCAACACTTTCACAAGCATCTATCTAATGGGTAACGATCATACTATTTACGTGTTAGGCGAACTATCACCTCACAAAATGATGATGGGTAATTTTTCCTTTACCACCTATCGTTAATGAAATTAGGATGGAAACAATATTTATATTTTTTATTTATTATTTTTATTAGATCTTTAAGATTCTGTAATCCCTTTCAAACCCATTTCTTTTTAATATCCATTTTGTGTGAATTTGGTAATTCCGTTTGAGGATGTGTGGACTATAACCCCATAAAACGATGTGATTCATTCACACAAAACATGGAATGAATTTAGAATGATTTTAGTGAATGTATATTATATATATGAAATTATAATTCAACTATAATTATAATATATATATATACAAATAAAAGTTAGTTTATTTACTTTTTTCAAAACAATAATAAAAACTAAAACAACATTCATGGGTATGTATTGCTTACCATTTCAATAAATGGTGTAGTCCATTTTAACAATTCTATATACTATAGGTTATTATAATAAAAATATAATTACATTAAAAGATATTTAAATTATGGGTTACATTCTATAAATAATTATATTAGTATAAAGAACAAATAAATATCAAATTAAGAAATGAGAAAACAACAAAGCAGATATTACCTATATAGAAATAGTAGCATAGAATTGATAACAAGTGGGTAATAGAGGGTCAGAATAAAACCAATTATTGTATTATATATTAGAATATTTTTCTATGATTGATTTATAATAAAAAAAATATTTATTATATATGATATTTTTACATGTATAATGAAAGTAAAGACATAATATTGGAGGATTTCATCTCAATTTTTATTTCTGTTAGTTACATGATTTATTCACAATACATTTCTTTTGTGTATGGTCAGTGAAGATGGACCTTTTGGGGAAGTGCTAGTTGTGTGTTCTCTTAAAGGTGATTTATGCCATTCAATTGTGGAAAATGATCTTTTATCAGAGAACTTCTAGGTTATGTGATTTATGTGTCTTCCATGGATACTCGAAGGCCATTTGCCGAAGGAAACTATTGAAGGTGATCTCGTCCTGTGTCGGTCCTCCGGTCGGGTAAGCAGTGGGTCCTGCTATCTCATCGACAAAGAAACCAGATCAGGGTTCTATTGACAATGTTTTTGCAAATTAAAATTTATAAGGATGGCCTAACATGACTTGAGCTACTAGCAAAAGCGTCTCTTCTAATAGAGTTGTCCCCCAGTCGGCAACACAATCTATTCTTTCCGACCATATTATTTTTTCTTCATATCCTAGTTCCTATAACTATCTTGCTTTTCCCATCACACAGAAGGTGATGTACCCTCCTTCTCTAGGATTGTGTATCTCTTCATATATTTCTCCAAAGTTCCTTTACAGATCCTTGGTGAACTTCCATGCATATCATGTTGAGAATCATCCCTAGTAGAGCTCGATGCAGGAGGGCATTGAGAGGGAACTTCGGGTTATGCGATATTCTGCTAAAAAAAATACTTTTCCTCTCCATGATAAATAAAGAAGTGTCTCCATACACAACCAACCTTCAATAGAACAATTTTTTGTCTCAGGTGGAATATCTAGATGTTTTTCTTCAAGAATAATATATTCTCTCCACAATGATGAACTATTTTGGAATGGACGCCTGGACCCATCAAACATTCTAAATCGAAGGAGTCAGGGTTATTTACTTCTACACTTTTCTCAAAAACGTATGGATATAAATCCATGAAGTGCCATCTTTAATAGTCTACCTCCTCATTTTGAATGTTCATTTTTGGTAATCTTTGTGAAACATGCCTTCATTGCTATCGAATCTATGAAAAAAAATTCATCTCTCATCATTATTATTGTGCCCAAACAAATTCTAGAAAAACTACCTTCTATGGTGAAGAGAATGGGGTATCCAAAATCATTTCATGGTGGTCCAATTAACATCCACATTTGGATATGTAGTAATAATCACTTGTCTATCGAGGTGGCGAGTCTCATGTCATAGTGCATCAACACAAATATTTCTGCCAATGGTATAGAGGTCGTCTTTTAATTAATTTACACTAGTATAGAAACTTTTGAGGGGATATAAATTTGGAAACCTAAAGAGTCCTTTGATATGGGCACCCACTCATGGTTTGTCGGGGAATATTTTAATTTAGTCATTGACACTTCTGAAAAAAGAGGTCGCTCAGTCTCTAACCTTGGTGGTTCTCGAGATTTTTTGGGTTTTGAGGCATCCATACAGAATCCAAGTACACCAGATGTAACAATCGTGGAGTTTCTAATTTTATCTCGTGCCTCATGGATAGGTGTCTCTTGAACATCCAAGGGATGGATTCCTCCCAGGCATTGGTTATTCATTTTCCATGTACCCTCTCAGATCATGCACTGCTTCTTATGGATCATAAACGAGCTGTCTATGACAACTATGCTTTTTTTATTCCACCACATGGAACAAAGATGAATCCTTATTTCAAATTTTGAGGAATTATTGGAAGAACGGGGGGTAGTAATATCATGGTGTGACATAACCAATCACCTCAAGAGCATCAATGAGGATATCAGATGCTAGTTATCTAACAAACGGAATGACACAACGGGGGTGGATTGTTTACAAGTGAACACTGATAGATTGGATTAAGTTCATCTTTATGATTGGGATGTTAATATATTCATTATCCTCTATGATAAGAGAGCCAACATCGATGATAAGTTATTGGTGATCGAGACTTTTTATAGGAAGAGGTCACGAGTGAGATTGCCTAATAAAGGAGATCGCAATAATTCCTTTTCGTGCTAGTATGAAGGAGAGGAGAAATACATAGCTCAACTTGAGTCTCGACATTTGTTTTCACCTCAGATGTGGAAGTGGACGATAGGGTGGAATTAAATCATATCAATGGCCTCTTAGATTGGGATTCAGACCCCAACTTTGAGAACGATTATAACATCTCATCATGTGATGAGTTCTTTTATTGATTTCATCATTTAGTGAGGATATCTAATAACACAACCCAGACGGTATTGCCTTTGGTGGGGGAGATCAAGGATTTAGTCATGAGGATGATACATGATAGTGTGCATGGATAGGATGGTTTCCATATTCATTCTATTCTACCGCATGGGTGGTGGTTATCCAGCAAGTAGTGGAAGTAGTCCATGATTTCTTTTGTAGTGGATCACTGAATTTAGGCACCTGCTCTTCTTGATTGGTCCATAACCCTAAGAAAAAGAACCCTACTAACATCAACCCTACCAACCCATTTTCATCGCAATGTATCTTATTATATCATGGACAATGCTCTCTCAAGGATGGGAATGTGGTTATTATGGTTTGTTTTGATAGAGAAACAAGGGTTTGTATATGGGTGGAGCATGGAAGGGGAAGTTGGTATCAGGAATGAATCGGTGAATCATTTACATAAAAAATATCTAGTCACAAAATCCATATTTCATGTGGACATGGAAAAGGATTATGATAAAATGGAGTTGAGTATCATCCTTCTTGTGATAATAATTTTTAGGTTTTAGGAGTGGTTTCGAGACCTCTTCTTCAGGTGTTTTTCTTCTCCTTATCTATCTATATCACTTCTGGGGAAAAGTTATGGTTTCTTCAAATTGAATCATGGTGTTCATCCATATGACCCTATTTCTCCAAGTCTTTTTATTTTGACATAGGATGATTTATCTGGGAAACATCTTAAAGGATTAGAGGAGGGAAGCCTTTCCCCTATCTTTTCATGTGTGGTATGATCGGTGTCTCGTACTTAATGTTTAGAGATGATATTCTGATCATTATTAATGGGAAGAGCAGGTCCATGTCCAATATAATTGATATTATGAAGGTCTATGGATTCTCGAGTGGTCAGTGTGTTATTCCAATGAAAATTCATGTTTATATCTCTAATAGGTGCTACAGAATAAGATGAAGAGAAATTATGAATAGCCTTTGCGATCTCAACGAGGCCAAGCAAGGCATGTCAAGCTGTATGGAATGGGATATTATTTTGGGGAAGTCCATGTGGGCATAGTTTTTAGGGAATTATATGAAGATCCTTACGTAGGTGCCTATATTCCATGGATATAAATATACGGTTCTTGCGTGCTACAAGATTCACCATATGGAGATTATTCATGAAACTAAACAGTTGATCCTCTGGGCTTATGACGTCAAATGCTGAGTTTTTTATACAATATTAATTTCTTTTTTCAGAAAATGGTTAGGGGAAAAAATTCAAAATGCACCGTAAAGGTGGTTTCCGTGATGCCGCCGTTGCATTTGGAGTGAAAGGTGGCATCACGGCTGCAGCCTTTTCACTGCAGGTGAAAGGCGGTACCCACGATGCCGCCTTTCCCAAAAAAAATATTTATATTCAATTTTTTTATGTTTTTTTGTTTTTTTTATATATTTATTTATATATATAATTCATAAAATATTCTCAGGAGGATTCCACCATTCACCTAAAAAAATTATTATTTTTTAAAATTTTGTTTTGAATTTTTTTTTGTTTATATTTTTATTTATATATATAATTCAAAAAAATTGTAAAAATTATCATTTTTGAAAATTTTTATTTTATTTATTATTTTGATATGTTTATAGATTTATTCATATAAATAATTAATAAGAAATTGTTTACAAAAAATAATTTATAATCTTTCAAAACAACCTACTTGAAAGTTAAAAATATTTCGAGTACATGACATAGAATGGATATAAAATTTAAACCATAAGAGCAATATAAATTAATCTTTAAACATTCATTAAACATATAAGGAATTTTTGAAAACAAAAATCATTTCATAAAAAATGTATATGAAAAATAATTTATAAGCATTAAAAACCACCTAAATAAATGTTAAAAACGTTTCAAGTACGTGAATTTGAAAGACTATAAAATATAAACCAAAAGATCAATAAGCATGAAACATTAAACATTGATTAAACAAATAAAAAATTGTTGAAAAAAAAACATTTCATAAAAATTGTTCATGAAAATAATTTATAAGCTTTCAAAACTGCCTACCTGAAACATAAAAATATTTCAACTATGTGACATTAAAAAACTATAAAATAAAAACCATAAGGACAATACAAACGAGTCTACAAACATTTATTATATATATAATAAATTGTTGAAAACAAAAATCATTTCATAAAAAATTTTCATGAACAATAATTTATAAGCTTTCAAAACTGCCTACTTGAAACTTAAAAATGTTTCATGTATGTGACTTTGAAAGACTATAAAATATAAACCATAAGACCAACATAAACAAAACATTAAACATTGAATAAACATATAAGAGTCAACCCTGAATCAATGTGATGCATGATGTCACTAGTATCACATAAGTCTATAATCTTTGATGCATGAGAACATGTTTTATCTCCTCTTATGGGACAACAAAATCCATTCTTCCACCCGCCATGTCCATATCCATATCAACATCTGGCCGCATAAGGGAATAATGAAAGATATTCCCCATGCAATGCTCATTTGTTCCCATTACTGCAAATATCATCCCCTTCAACACCACCATGCATCCAACAATTATAATTTCTTCCACAATTGGTACCCCATTTCCCAGGCCCACTTGACGAGATGAAAACACCAACAATTCCACATTTCCCATTGAACTCTCCATCACCAAATCTTTATCCATTATCCTATCCAAAAGTCTACTATAGGACCTCCTTGATCTATCCATTCCAAACACTCACATACAAGTATACTATAAACATAAAAACCAACAAATTTTCAGGAAAAAAACCCAACAAATTATTGGTTTTTATGTTTATAGTATACTTGTAAGTGAGTGTTTGGAATGGATTGATCATGGAGGTCATATAGTATCATTTTGATGATGATAAAGGATAAAGATTTGGTGATGAAGAGTTCAATGGGCTATGTGGAATCATTGGTGTATTCATCTGATCAACTGAGCATGGGGAAATAGGGTGACAATTGAAGAAGATATTATAATGGTAGGATTCATGGGGGTGTTGAAGGGGTTGGTATTTGTAGGAATGGGAACAGATGAGCATTTCATGTGGAATATCATTCACCATATCCTTATGCGGCCGGATGTTGATATGGATATGGACATGGAGGGTGGAATAAGGGATTTTTTTGTCCCATAAAAGAAGATATAACATATTCTCATGCATCAAAGATTATAGATGTATGTGATAATAGAAACATCGTGCATCACATTGATGCAGGGTTGACTATTATATGTTTAATAAATGTTTAATGTTTCTTTTATATTGGTCTTATGGTTTATATTTTCTAGTATTTGAAAGTCATGTACTTGAATCATTTTTAAGTTTCAAGCAGGCAGTTTTAAAAGCTGATAAATTATTTCTCATAAATTTTTTTTATAAAATGATTTTTATTTTAAAAAATTTCTAATATGTTTAATCAATGTTTAATGTTTGTTTTATAATGGTCTTATGGTATATATTTTATAGTCTTTCAAAATCACGTACTTGAAATATTTATAACATTCAAATAGGTGGTTTTGAAAGCTTATAATTATATTTCATGAAAATTTTTTATGAAATGATTTTTGTTTTCAAATTTTTTTTTGAAGTTTAATCATTGATTAATGTTTCGTTAATATTGGTCTTATGGTTTATATTTTATAGTCTTTAAAATTCACGTACTTGAAAAAAATTTAACGTTCAAATAGGCGGTTTTGATAGGTTATAAATTATTTTTCATTTCCATAGTGATAAAAAACATAAATGAACATAAACAATCAATGTCTATGTCTATGGTGAGGATAATCAGTCCCACATGGTGGTCTAATACATGGACATCCACAGCGAGATCTCTGGGGAGTCTGAGGACCTGGAGAGGCCTGATAATCATGCGTTGGAACGTTGACTATCGTATCCCCACCTCTGTTCTAGTGAGAGAAAGTTTCAACTCCACCTCGTATTTCCCTCCGAATCCTTCTCCCACATCGATTGTAGAAGGACCCAACATCATCGTAGTGGGGAACAAATCATGTTGTGGAACTATACCCCAACTCTGTGATGGGTCGGGTCTCCAAGGTTGCGATGAATCTAGACCCAAAGGCTGCAATCCATATGGACCCCACAATGGGGAAAACTGAGGATATCCCGTCAAAAAAGATGGATCTCATGACAGCTGAGGCACATCCTGCAACGGCTCAGACTGGAATACTAGATGGTCGACCTCGGCATGTGGAACTGGTGAGGCCTGACGTGCAGAACAAAACTATCGACGTTGTCGTGGTCGTGGCTCCTCAGTACCAACAGCTACTACAGGATCTTCCTCTGCGTTAGGAACCTGCTGTCTTTGTGTCGGATGCTTGAAGAGGCCCTCGGCGAACTCCTAGACATATGACCTCAGCTCCAACACTTGAGCATGAACAACCTCCCGACTAGAGAATCTATCCCCAGCCTCATCACTCATATGAATAATACTGTCCGTGTGAATCTCCTATAAACAGATTAAAAATGAATTAGAAAATAAGTCAATAAACAGAGTAATATAATTTAATTCACTTACAATCATATGAATCTCTTTACCAGCTTGGGTAAGATACAGTGTAGTCATCAGTCTATACCATGGCTCATACTCGTGTTGTGTTGAAAGAGAGAAATACATCATAAGAACTCCCAGGATATGAAACTTTGTGTGTCTGCACCAGCAGTCGTGAAATACAACATGTACTTGATGCCAATCTTCATCTAGCCTCCCTATCAGATTCATCCCATAAAGCTGATCTGTCTGCCTCGACGGTAATGGAATCCACTAAGTCAAGAGAAACTAGTGCATGACTCTGTCAGGCTGGTTCCACTCAACAATATGAAAGTGAATGAGTGGCACTACAGCGGTAACATAATCAAGATCAACCATGCAGTATGGAGGAAACGGGTCTATAACAGACAAGAATGGAACCCATGAAATTTGAATTAACATATTTCCCTTGTTAGAAAAACTGTTAACTAAAGAAATGATGCTATTATTAAATCTGTTAGACAGTTATATATTGTATATACATACCTGATAGGGTAAGATAAAGTCCAACATGAATCGATATATGGACAAATCGTGTCTTAGAACTACATTGAAATTCTGTCTTTGTTCATGAGGCCAGTCCATCTCATTTCACATCCTGCTGGCCTTCAGTCTCCCAAGGAGCTGAAACCGATTCATATCAGGTACCATTATCGTCTGGTCGTCGGGCATTGTTAAATAACGAAACTCGCCAATATTTATCCATGGTGCAACATAATAATTATCAATGGTGTCTATCCAGTGCACTGGATGAACAAATGCTTCCCATGATATGTTAATAGAGGCACATGCTGCGATGGTGTGTGAGAATGGAAACCGTAAGGCCTGAATGCTTCCACGTTGACATTTCCTCATTTCTAATAATACCACCATTTTTCAACAATTTTATTTGTGATGGGGTTCGACTTCTCTTGAACATCAAATCGTGAGTCTTCTCGTCATAATAGGTAGACTTGATAACCCAAAGCATCTTCAATATTCTTTTCAATCACTCGTTGAAAATGTATTCCATACGTTAGCCCCTGATGTATTCCATCCAAAGATAGTTTTTGTCTATCAACAAATTACTTCACGCAATGATATAATGTCTCATGAACTAGAGCAGTTATTGGTAGCTTGAGAAGCCCTTTGAAGACACCACTGATGTACTCTACAATGTTGGTGGTCATGTGTCCGTACCTCTTCCCCCCATCGTATGCCAATGCCAATTTTTCTTTTGGAATTCACATCATATAATCGTAAACTTCTTCATTAACCTGGAAGATTTGTTCAAAACGTTCTTCAAACTGTCATTGATCTGACTCATATGCTAGATGAAATAGATGATATTTCACATATTTTGAATTTATCTTTACGTTGATATACAAAAAATAACAAATACAATGCATACTATGTCTGGTGATTACCTTCTTCATCTGTTCATTGTGGAATTTTTTATTCAAGTTGCTAGTAATGCGTCTAATGTAGAAACGATGATGTGCATTTGGGTAGCTCCATGTATCAGGAACAACATTGATTGGCTCATTAATTTCCCGATGCCGATCAGATATCATACAATCACCGTGAATGTTGGGGAAATGGTTGTTGATACATGCCAAAAACAAACTACATGATTCATTATTTTCTTTCTCTACAATGGAAAAGGCAAGCAGAAGAGGTGAACAGTTTCCATCTTGGGTTTCCACAATTAACAATACACACTTTTATTTTCCATATAAGAACGTTCTTTCAATCTGAATGATGTTTTTGCTAAAACGAAATATAGAGATACATTGGAGGAATGCTTAAAAAAATTGGCGAAATTGAACACGAGATGGATCAACTCTGTTATCATGAGAAACATATTTGTTTTTATCAGGATGGAATACAACTTGGTTATGATGACTCAGTATAGCTAGAAATTGCATCAATACTCGATATGAGTCATCTCAACCACCATAGACCTTCACAATTGCCTTCTGTTTCGTCATCCATGCCTTATTATACGAAATCTAATAACCAAATGTTTTTTTATCCTATCTTGCAAACGTGCTATCAGAACATCTTGAAATGCCCTAATAATCTCAACAATAATGGATAACACAAATTCTGCATCCAATGATGTATGATATTGTGTCAGGCTTGGTTGAACGCAAGTATGAGCTGCCTCAATCCTCGAGATTCTCCAACCTCCAAATGTAATGTCCGGAATCACCCTCAATAGAAATCTACAATCATCCACATAATTCTCACACTGTATGACATATTTCATACAATATGATTCAGAAACTACATAGCTACAGTGCCTCTCAATGTGAAATCTCGTTAGCGTACTTTTTAATACATCTTTGGTTGGAAAATTCCTTTCAATATATAATGGTGTGTCCATATCACTAAACATATCTCGTGTAACTCTAGGAATCTCAGTTGTCGGTGTGAGAACATTATCTTCAAATTCAGGATCACGTGTCATTGCTTTTGACCAAGATACAAAGAGCGGTGGATGATTTCTTGTAAGTCGAGCATGCTGTACAACTAATGCATTTCTCGAAACATCCGTTGTTCCTTCTTCATCAGCACTATTATCACTAGCGGTTTCGTTATTATGAAAATATTCATCAGATGTCGGGTTAACATGTATATACGGGAGATCAAGTAGGTTGTCCTCTTTTTCATCATTTGGAATAGTCTCAACTTCATGGGGTGGACTATCTTTAATGAATTTTGTAAGTCTATGTCTTTGTATAATTGGATGTTGTTGTTGTAGAGTAGAAACATCAACATATAACTCTATCATGGTAATATCCGACCATTGAGAAAAAAATTAATTGTTTGGATCTATTGCGCATCATCAACCAATGGACAAGCTAGAAGCCTCAATGTTGACGGGAACTGCAAGTGCCTATAACTCATTGAATTGATCTTTTGATCGCGTCCTAGATTTAATGAGCCATGAATTCTGTCATGAAGGTCACTTAGGGTTAAAGAATCAGTTGTATTAACCACTATTATTGGTTGTGTACTGTAAGAAGCTCCTTGATCAGTTTGAATAACCTCCCCATAGTAGTACACACAGGAAAACATTGTCATCTACATAAAAAAGGTTTTCTGATCACGATTTTGATAATGTAAGTGACATTTAGAATGATGGCTACGAATATAATATTTATTTTTCTACCTTATTTATAATACGTAGTTTAATTACATCTTCAAAGTATAAAAACATAAATTTTGAATTTTGAATATTTTTTGATAGAGTTAAAAAATAAATAACACCATGTTTCGAGCTTCTCCCCTTTATTAAATTGAATTAGATTTCAAAATTTTGGAAAACCCGTTGTCACACGGGTTTTTTGAAATTTTGATATACAATTCACTGCAATAAAGGCCAGAAGCATGAAACATGTTGCTATTTATATTTTAACTCCATGTTATTTATTTTTTCATTTTTACTCCTTGTTGTTTTTTAACCCCATGTTGTTTTTTAACTCCATGTTGTTTAATATCATTTGAACTGTAGTTTTATTTTTACCTCTCTATTATTTATTAATTAATTTCTAATTAATAATTCCTAATAATAACAAATAACATCATTACTAAATTATCAATTTATCATTTATGTTCTTATATATTTTAGTAGTTTATAAAGAAATATGCATATCTTAAGCATATCCCATGGGAGTGTCAAACCAGAATGCAGCAAGGTCCATTGTCATGCACCAGTTCTCATTCGACTCTAGCTCAAATCAGTGTTTTCGGGTTTTACCCGTAGGTACATATGTGTAAGAGCCACATTCACTTGTTTGTATCCGGATAAGGATTTGATTTCTTAGATAACATAGTCTTTGTGCTTCCAGAATTTCATTAAAAGAATCCTAAATTAATTTATACTAATGATAATTATAATTCATAATTATATATAACTAATTAAACAATCTAATAAACAAAAAAATTTAAAAAAAAACAAAACAACTATAAAATTAAAATATTTAACTATAAACAATTCAACTAAATAAAAAACATTAAATTTAAAAAAATATTTATCTAAAAACAATTCAATGAAATAAAAAACATTAAATTAAAAATCATTCCTATAAAAACATTCCAAAATTTTCAAACTGCAAACTTCACCGCAAAAGAGAGAAAATAAGAGTAAAAAAGGTGTTTGGAAGTGAGGATGAGGGGAGATGGGCGCTTCCCTTTTTTAGGAAGCGGAGGCCAAGGCGGCACCCGTGATGTCGTATTTCGTATGAAATCATCTAGTAAGGTGGCACCGCGGGTGTCGCCTTCGCCAGGTCCGCGATCCGCACCGGCAGTGCTAAGGCGACATCCGCGATGCCGCCTTTAACCCGAAAGGTAGAGGCACTATCACGGATGTCGTCTTTGCGGCGGATTTTGATATTTTTTTCCCTAACCGTTTACAAAAAAAAAGTGAAAAACGTATAAAAAACTGTCAAATTATGGATGGACAAATGGGAAAGGAAAAAGACTGGTTTATCTAGACTTCCCCACTCTGGAAAAAACATTTACAGAGGCTTTTGAGAATTATGATCTCGTCTCACTCCGGATAAAATTTAGGTTTTCAAAGATATTGTATTGTATGTTTAGCTAGAGAGATGTTTCTTTACAGAGACCATCTCGGTTAGAGTGACAAGGCGAGCCTACAGAAGGGAAATACCTTTAGTCCTTCTTTAAGCCTTACCCCATCTGGATCCAGACCATTTTTCACAGCATGGTTTCCTGTATTCCGAGATAGATGGTTTGGATTCTAGGGTTCTGGAGGGGAATGGGAAAACTGTGATTCTGGTTTCCCTAATATACCATCTGGGATTCCTGCAACTGGGTCCGATTTGGATTCGGCCGATATTTTTGTTTCCTTCAAATGATAGTAAGATCCTTTGTTTCTAAGCTGGCCATGCTATTGAAGGGGGCCGCAATCTATTACAGTTTTCAATCATCTCAGCAGATCATGCACATCCCCCAGAGATAGTGGACATTGGATATGATGGAAACCCCATCTCTATGTTCGAATGCTTAATATGGAGGTTTCATTATCAAATGTAGTGATGATGGGTGGCGGGGTCCTTGCGAATTCATGGGGTATGGTTCAGTTAGGTTTCAGTGCTTACTACCATCCTTGAAGCACTTTTGGTGCGGAAGCAAGTGCTCTGCCGAATGAGCTTACAATTTTTAAGGGTTGTGGTCTTATGGTTGATGAAGTCGAATCGGATGTAGAAAATTTTGTGAATACAATCCAAGGACGCCAGGCTATTCCTTGTGAGTTGGAATACATGATTCGCATATGTTGTTTGGAAACCAATAATGGGAATATTATTCATCACAGTTGGAGGGATTCAAACATTCCGGCCGACTCACTTTCTCATAGGGGATGTCCGTAGAATTTCTTGGTTGTTTACAATAATTTGGGTAATCTTCTTGATGATGGTAAGGATGTCATTCAAGGATACCCCCTTGGTCCACACATTTCCTCCCCCCTTGAGGGCTGTGTCTCTCGATCACATGTTTTCTTCCTTAATAAAAATTATTGTTCAGTCATGTATATATCATGGGCTTAATGTTTAAAAAGTTACTAAATCGGTAAGATAGTTTTGTCTTAATTTTCCTTCCTTGAGACACATGAATTATTGTACTCACATATTCTTCTTCGGGGTGTATATACTACAATTCTAAATGTTATAAATTGTATATAATTTTTGAATTAAATTTTAATTTTCATTTAATTTCATTATCTTATATGGAGATTTTGATCCCTTGTTACCATCTTGTAAGAGTTTATTGAAACAATCTCATTATTTATCGAGACTGTTTATGTTTATGTTAATTGTATTTAATTAATAGAGTAAATATCTCTAGAAAAATCATGAATTTTCTTATACTATGTTTAATTATTATAAATTCATGTATTGATACCATTTTTTACTCTTTGGTACATAACATAGTTTACAAATTGTTATTAAGAAATCCCAACATCACCCTCTATCTGGTCAGAAATATGAGTTCTTTCAAAATTACATTTTTTTAAAAAGGGTTTCCAAAATAACTATACTATTCTCATATAATAATTAAATGAAATATTTTACAATTTTATCTTTTACCAATGGTTTCAATGCAAAATTCTTGTCATTTATGAACAAGGAATTTTTTTGAACTTTTACTTTGAAAAGAGATTATTCTTCTTACCTCGTATGATATATATGGATCTACCCACCATAATTTATGTGAAGCTTCTATTGCATGATCAAATGGATATTTTTTTATGAAAATGTTTTTAAAAATAAATTTTTAATGATTTTTTTTGAAACTAATATCATCATGTCTTTATATGGTGTCCAAATATTTTTCAAGGAATATATTTTTTGAAAGGAAATTAAAATTATTTTATAATTTATTATAGAAACTGGGTTTGAATATGTTTTCAAGCATCCTTTTTATTTTTTCATGAATTTTTTTTTTCAAAATTTCCTCATATATTCCTTTATATGTTTTGAATGAAAATTGTTTTGAATATTTTTTTCAAGCAATTTATCTATATTTTCGTGGAAAATTTTATAAATAATGAATTCAATATTCTTTTATATTTTTTCATGGAAAATTGTTTTTATAATGGTTTTTAGATTACTTTATTCATTTTTCTAGGAAATTGTATTTAAAATTATTTAAATAATTTTTTATTTTGTTATGATATACATTCAAATAAATTGTTCTCAAATCGTTTTCAATCTCCTCTTAAAAGTCTTCTTGAAAAATGTTTATTAAAACACTTTCAATCACTCTATACATATTTTCAAAGAAAAATGTTTTATAAATGGGTTTCAAAGATTTATTTATAATAATTATGGTTTTTTTCACGAAAATATATTCTAAAAGGTTTTAATGTTTTAATGTTAGTTTTTTTCATTGAATAATGGTTATTTTCAACAATAAATTTTTAGAAAATATCATTCCATGTTATTTTCCATCTAAGATGACACAAATTTATATTATTGATACCATTAAATCAAATGATCTAGTGGTTCCAATAAAAAATTTTCTTCAATGGTTTATCATTTGATAGAATGAGGATTATGAAACCAGTTTCTCTTCCAGTGGTCGTATGATTTTGAAACCCACTTTTTCATGGTTTATTCATTTAATGATATGATTATGAAATTTGTATATTTTTCACTTGTTATAATATTATTACATGTTTCTAATACTCATTTTATTTTATGTCTTATGTTATGATATTTAATGATATTGTGGAATATTTATATAGAATTTTATTATGAGATTGGTGAGACATATATATCCCTCAAAATAATTGGGTAAAGATTTATTTCTCAAGATATTGAAATGGATGGAACAATAAACGATCATTGTTTAATATTATAGGGATGTAATTAGAAATGAACTCGGTTCAGTATTAGATGGCTGGAATAAAGAGTAAACATGGTTCAATAATATAGGGTTGGAATGGGATGTTAACATGATTCTGTAAAAAAAGATTCCACAAAGATGGCCCCCACATCTATGCCGACTCTGTAATGGAAATAATTATATATGTTTATGTGTCTTGTACAATTCCATTTATTATTTATATGTTACACTTTCATGTATTATGTTATTTATTTCATAATTATTCATGTCTTATTAACTACAAATCATTAATATATGATACCAATTTATGACCGTTGATATGTTGGGTATGATATTCTAATGTTATGATCACATTCTCATACACCTATTCTCATATTTATTTATACATGTCTACCTTGTTTACCCTTATTGAGAATATGATATCACCCCTTTTTAATGTTTACTTCCCCTAAATTATGATGATACATGTTATGATTGATGTGTCTACGAAGGAAGATAATCATGATGAACCTATTGGGAGATAATATAGCCTATTTATGAAATATTGTTTAGGATTCCTTGTTTCCAAAGGTAGTAGATTTATATGGTCTTTGGGCATTTGTTTTTGTAATGAATTAAGTATCCCACAAAAGTTATATAATGCTAGTGTATGAAAATTGAGGGTAATTATGTTGAAAAAAATATACATGAATAACATAAAATAAAAGGTATAACATAAGTTTCTTTGTGGATGTCATTTATATTATTTATTATATCACTTTTGGGTAATTATGATGTAATAATACCCCCGTATATTTAACCTATTTATTATTTAGCAGAAAATTTTTCTATCTTAGAAAATAATGAAATATTAACCATTGGATAATTTTAAAATACTAATTACAAGAATAAAATTTATTTTATCAAATCAAATTAGTAAATATTTATATTTTAAAATTGAAATATAATCCACAGTTATTAAGAAATGGTGGGGTGTTCTAACAGTAAGAATTTTAGATCCCAGACAAAAAATACTATTGAATTTATAAAAATTATATGATCATTTCTGTTTCATAAAACTATTTTCATAATAATTTATTATTAAATTATTATTTATTTCAAAAATCATTTAATTCTTCAATATAAACACCTTAATTGTATTTTAATATTACCCCAAAAATATAATTCGGGTTTTGTGGTATTAAAATTAAAATCATTAATGATGTATTTAAAATAAGTAAATATAAGAATTATTTTATTGATAATATATATATAAATATATATATATATTACTATTATTATTGTATTGATACATATCCCGTTAATGCACCTAAAACATCAATGAGGGTATAGTGTATGACCGTGATATTTTTATGGTCTGGTTTGGGGTACAAGATTTCAATAGTTACCTAGATGAGCTTGAACTTCTCCCAAAAACAGTTTTGGTCATATTTAGAAGATGGATATCATCATGGGATTAGTTGAGGGAAAATAAATGTGGTGATATCTCCCTTGGAATCTCCTAAAATTGAGATTCATATGGTATAGTCATACTGGTTGAGGCTATTACTTTCTTTCTGTTGTTGAATTGGATTTATTAAAAACCTATATTTATATTATTCATGTGATCACTATTCAAAAACTATATTATCAATGGTAATTATGTATAAAAGTATTTTAAATCTATTAGTATTTAATAAAACAAATTATTTCCACTTGTTTATATATCCATAATATATTATAATGTGTTCAAACAAATCATCTGGGGAATTTTGTTTAAAAAACAACCAGTCATTACACGGTTAATGGTTTTAATGAAGAATTATTAACAAAAGTGTAGTCAGAAATTAAAATGTTCTAATATATAATATTATGAATATGAATATAGTTCTAGAAAATTTTTATAATAAATCAATATTTATCATATAATGGTTTGAATGATTTTAAATAATGAAAGGAAATTATGTAATGATTTATGATACAATCTAATTTATTTTTGGGATTGTAACTGTGAAATATCATGTATGAGAAATTTTTTAATACTTGTCCGGTAAATATGATATCTTTTCTACCCCATTGACTATCTATAAAATCTGGAATGAATAATTGCATTTTTCATTTAGTAGTAAATAAAATTATCAATATTTTTATGAAATATATATTTTAGTTCTCATATATCAGACTAAAATGTCATTCATTCTTGTACATACTCATTAAAATGTTATGTATCTGTCTTTAAATTTATGAAAAAGGTTATTTTCAATACTATTTACTTTGATTACAAAATTTTAAGAGAAATATTTTTAATTGTTTTACATAATAATTATTTTTTACTCTTACAAAATTATAGAATTGATGTTTTCTTTTATCTTATACAATGTGATCAGATAATACAGTAATCATATAATTCTCTCTTCATGAAAAATCTGTTATACATTTCATTGATTTTATATAAAAAATAATATTCCCATATATTCTAGATATTTTATTTTCAATAGTTATCATAAGAATATGAAATTTTTATCTTTGTTTCCAAATAGTATTTTGATATCATTTATAAAATAGATTTATTATTGTATATCAGCATCATTTATGGATTTCTATACATTTATTTGTATATGGTCGTACGATACCATCAACATCAAATCTATATATGGTTTATGATGATTTCGTTTTATGAATAATTATAATAATCTAATAATCTTTCCATAATTCAATAAATAATTAATTGGATTTTTTTTGTTCAAACACTATCATATTTCGTTCTCGCTATAGATAATGATTGTGGGGTGATACGACGATTATGAATCCTTTCTATTTTCCAAAGGTTATGATCTAATTATATGATTATATTTTTATTATCTTATTCCATTCTAATTTTTTGATTTCATAACATAGTGGGAAGAAATAAAATTATATAGCTATCTAATGAATGTGAAAACACCATATATTTTAGTCGATTATATGAAATTAATAAGGTTTGATCCCAGTTTAGTAAGGAACTCATTACAATATGATAAACATTGAAATTAATATTTACTAGGGAAATTATGGAATGGAGAGTGAACCCAATAAAACATTATAGTGTTGGGAGTGAACCATACCTAATGTAATAAAATAATCAAGAGTGAACCCATTCGAATATGATAGTCTTGGAAGTGATTTTTTAATAATGACATTATTTTTTATTCTTTTATATTCTACAATTTCGTGTAATATTTATATGATATGTTCTCATTACTCATGATAGATTATTTATGTTATTTAAATTTTATGACCCATGTCATTTTTTGTGAAATTTTTTTATTCCATTTATCTTGATTAATGTTCTATGACATAATATGCATGAATTTTGCATTTTATGATCATTTTATCATTCCTTATTCTTATATTATTCTCAATTTAGATCACTGAATTATGTTACATATGTTTAACCTTACTGTGAATCTGTGCTTACCCTTTCTTATGATTCCAGTTCCTCACGTTATAATGAAATTATTTATATTGGGTATGTTTAATAATTTTACTATTTTATAAGATCTAGAATAAACTGTGATTTTATAGGAGTAAACACTCTAATAAACATGTTGTATTTGTTACCTTCTATTTTACACAACCTAGAGCCTATATAAATAATTATAACATAAAAAAATAAAATTATTCATTAAATTTTTATGTATGAATAGTTATAACTACTTTTTGAAAAAAAAATTATAATTTTTTAAAATAATTTAATTGTATTGATTAATTTGTAATAAATAATATTTATTTTTCCAGTAACATCATTTTATACATCAAAAATATTTTTTCATCAAAATGAGGTTTTCTATCTCACTTTATTCAAATGACAATTATAAACAATTTCTTCTATTTTTTAAAATTTTATTTTATGAATTTAATTTATTTTTTAAAATTTCAATGTATATATTATAATAGGTTTATTTTTTCGGATTTTTCTAAGAATCTAATTTTTTCGTGAATTGTGAAATATACCAAGGTCTCTAAATTTTTCTTTTATTTCATGTAATGACCTATTAATATTTATATTTTTAACTAAATTTAATCTATGGAACTATTAATTATAAATAAGCTAATAAATTCCTTATGAATCGTCATTATACTTGATTTATTCGGAGGTTTAATTTTATTCATAAAAACACATCTTTAATAAAAAAATAATTTTAGGTGCACAATGTGTTTTTCCATTAATAAAATATTAAAATAACCATTTATTAATGGTTTTTAGTTTATTCAAATATTATATGTTCACTATAATATTTTAGTATTGATGTTATTGTTTTTATAGGGAACACAAGAGAAATTAAATTATGTTTTTTGCATCAAATTTCCTTAAAAAAACTAATTTAAATTTCTTTTTGTGTTGTTATTTAAAATATAATTTTCATACTTATAAAAAATATATTTGATAAAAATAATAAATTTTTTTTAATAATCATGATAAATGTAACATAATAAGGTTATCATAATTTTTTCCACAATAAATATTAAAAATATGATGAATTATTTACCATTATTAACATCAAAATATGTATGTTGGGGGTTTGAACCAATAGAAAAGAGTAATATCGCCACAAAACCAATGAATGTTTTATTTTTAAATATATTTACTCCTTATATTTTCTTTAATAAAATTTCCTTTCATTTTTGATGAAATTTCACAGCAAATAGACATTATATCATCGAAATCCATTATAAAATTCCATTTCTGCCCCTCCCCTCACATACAAAAGGGAACCTCTTATTATCATTTAATCATTCCATTTGATATGTAATAAAAATAAATTAACTTCAGATAAACCATCCCAAATTATTTATCTTCATAATATAAATTTTAATTTTCTCTAATTGTCAAATCCATCAATTATCATGTAGCAAGCTGATGGAGTTCTCTCAAATAAGAGGTTTAGATATTGATAATGCCCTATCAATTTACATTCTTATTATTCTTTATCTAAACATTTTTTTACCAAAAAGTTAAAAATACACCATTATAATGAATATAATACGTTGTTATTATGAAAACAAAACATCCTTTTACAACATATTGGCAATGAAATTGAAGATAAAAGTATCGACTATTTACATGTGTGGACTACAGCCTTCCAATGGTGATATGATCCGTTTACACCACCATTATTCATGGATGGTTATAATAATAGATTTATTCTATATATATGATAATAATTTGACAATAATTATTATATATTGATGAATTATGATTTACATTTTATTCATTTCAACTATAAAAAGATGGAAATGTCACTCACTTGTACATGTAAAGAATCTTCTCCAATTATGATGTAATTTATCATCTATAAAATAATTATATGAGACGTTATAAATTTATATATTTGTTGGTTGGGATGGAAACATAATAGGGGGTGAATTGAGTTCCTACATAAAATTTCTATTAAATACATTATGATAAAATCCCCAATATGAAAACAGACCAGTTAACTAAATTTATAGAGAAATAAGTGTTTGATTGGTCAAAAAGTTTCTAAAAGGTTTCTTAGTCTTTAGTTGAATCAGTGTAAAACACTTCTCCAACTATTGAAACAGGTTCACTAAGTTAAACACATATACACACAAACCAAAACAAACTATCAGAGTTAACGTAAAAATGTTCTCTATTTTGGAAATTATTAGCTGCGGAAAATAGAAAAACATTGTATTAAAAAATAATGTCCATATCAGAGTTAATCAAGAGGTTCACTCTCAAGATGTGACTTAATCCTCTCCATTTGGTGATCACCTACCACCAAGTAGTTTATATTAAAAATAAACTTGATACACAACCTGTATCGGGCTTTACAGCAATTTTCAAAAACTGTCCAAGGATCACACGCTCCACCATAGTTATTCGTGGAAAAAACACACAACCAGGTTACACATGACCTTTTACATAGTTATATGTGGAAGAAAGGTGTGAGTAATCTTTAGAGTGAGGATTTTCAGTATACTCCAGTTTAATCACATGATATAGTGTGCGTGTAACAAATACACACACACTACTGAGAAATGTAATATAGAGAACACAATAGGGATAATGAAATATATATTAAGTTTAGAAGGCTCTATGTGTTTGCAGTATAGGTCTTGACTCCTTTTAGAAAATACATTGTAGTTCGAGTCCTTCTGTGAAAGATGACTTCCAAACGCAGTGTCACAACTCCAGGTTCTAGCTTTCATGTACTGAAGTGTTATTCTTCCTGATTTTAATGAGATTATATGAAGTATAGAATATAGTCTTGAATCTATTCTCACAAATCATCTTCGTGATGATCTGGGGTTCACAGTGTAAGATCTGGTATTCTCCTTGTTATTCAGGTCTTGCTTGTAATGATCCTCTCTCATGCATCCATCTTATTATCTTCCTCGGTATTCTATTTAATATTTTATGTCCAACTATAATAATAAGAATACCATGTGCGGTCATTCTCATACTTCATACTCTCTCTAGATACAACCCTTAATATGTCTACAATCAACATTAATTAATGTCAGAAACATTAAATTTACCAAATATGACTGTTAGAATAATATTATGAAATTTAAAATGTATGAAGTAGAAGAGTGGGTATTGGTAGATTTGTAGTGGTATCCTTCTCAATAGTAGGCTTTAGTGGCAGGCTTCACAGGCAGGCTTCATCAGCAGGCTTGATTGGTAGGCTTATATCAGTATCCAAAAATGGTAACTCTATAATAGTATCCTTTTAGTGGTAGACTCATAAGTGTGAGCACACATTGATAACTCAGTAGTGAGGTTCTTCAGTGGTTATCGCTATCTGTAACCTCTATTAATACCCTTCCAGTGGTAACCTTCCAATGGTAACCTCTATTGGTAACCTTCCAGTGGTAACCACTATTGGTAACCTTCCCGCAGTAACCTTCCAAAAGTATCCTCTATCAGTAACATTTCAGTGGTACCCTTCCAGTGGTAACCTTCCAACAATAACCTCGATTAGTAACCTATTTACAGTAAACATCATTAGTAACCATTTACTTACATTAAATTTGCACTGTAAACTTAATTGAGAGAGGATTGAAACTAAAAAAATAGAATTATTTCCAAATATAAACTGTATTAATGAAGCATGATTATCATATAAAAGAAACATGATTTGGTATTATCAAAATTGCAGTGTCCAACAATCTCCCCCTTGTTAATAATTATAAATTATGTTAGTGAAATTTATATTATAGAATTTTTAAATCAATGTTAAGCACATTTTCTAATCACTTCAGAGGTGTTAGTATACATATATTATGTATCATAAAATTGAACCATGTTTATTATTTAAAACATATCAGAGCATATATTCATGGTCTCTAGTCATAAAACATCTCCCCTTTTGTTATTAAAAAAAAGAATATAACACAAAATAATAAAAATTAATGTTTTGTATTAATGAGGCAAGAGTACAATATATAAAATGATTACAATGATTCCTATTAAATAAGACGAAAAAATTTTATCCACATTAGAGATGTCTTATTGAGATTTGTCTTTGGAAGCTGAGGAGGTGGGTTTAGAAGAAAGTGGTACAACCCTAGGTATGAATGTGAGAAAGGTAGGAGGATCTACTACAAAAGCATCAATAGACCGATAATGAGTAGATCTTTAAATAATAGTAAGAGTAAAGCTTCTGATATCCCGTGAAATAGTTATCAATGGGGAAACACTAGTAGATCCTAATGAATCTTAGGATGAATGAAATGTGAGAGGGTCAATAATAAGAGAATCCTCTCTCTATCTTGCACAACAACAACCTCCCCTTCTTCATCTGAGTATATTGGCTCCACTTCATTAGGTTTTAAACAAGGATCTCATTGATTATTTTTCCTGGTTGTATTGGTGTCATGATTGAATTCATAAAATAATTTTGCATCATCATTCACCCACTCCCTTTTCCAAGGGTTCTTGTTTATCATCATAAACATGCAAATCATTTTGTTAATTTAGAAGTTGTCCCTGACAACTATTATTTCTTCCTTATTTCCATCAAGTACTTTCACTTTTAATATAATGTATATCAACATGGAATAATATAAATTATTTGACATGGAACTAGGGTTAATCATATCCTCTAACTAAACTATTATGAACCTGTGAAAATTTATCCTTTGTATATGTTTCAACAAATATAACCAAAATATGTATTGACACATCATAGTATAAAATTACCCTACCATAGGACTCAAGACATGTTGAATAATTTTAAAAAAGTAGTATGTTTTCTCCATCCATCTCAGCATCACTTACCTTCCTAGGGATTCCATTCCATGTCAAATCGGCCAGAGCCTCTTCATAGGAGAAACACTCACTAGTTCGAGGCATCACTCTAGAGTATTTCTCAAATATTTCATCATGTGGGACTCTTAAGAAATCATCCCATTAAAATGATGAGAATCTCACACATACTCTATTTACCTTAGAAATCATTCGGTTCTCATCCTCAAACTGTTCAAACTTCAGAAACTCATAAAATTCATTTACTAACTTTGTGTAATATGGTCCATTGTTATTTTAAGAACATTATACCCAATCTTGAGCTTCAATTTCCTCCATCACTAGAGACCTAATCGATAAAAACTATTACGAAGTTAATTATTTTCAACCACAACCTTCCATATAGAAAAATGAGGATTGATCAGCTTTACGACAACTTCCCTTCCATCACTAAACCCAGATCTAAATATCTTGAGGTTTGGTGAAACTCTTACATCACCAACCATTAGTCTCTTCAGTCTTTCCATTGTTATCTCAGGTGGTTTGAGGATTTATCAGAAAGGTAGGATCCACGATTTGGTGAAAGTGGTTTGGGATAGGATTGAAGTGGACTGAAATGTGGTTTTTATTTTGTTTTAATCATTTAGTGATTGAAAAATAAATCATGTAAAATAAATAAATAAGATTAAAACATTTCATATTACGGCATAAAAATGCTAATTCTCATAACTATGTATGTTCATCTATCGGTAAAGAGCCAATGGTGAGGTTCAACGGAGAGGTGTAATAACGGTGAGGTCCAACATTGAGGTCCATCAGTGAGGTGTCCTAATGGTTAGGTCCAACGATGGGGTCCAATAGTGAGGTGTCATAACGGTGAGGTCCAACGGTGAGGTGTCTTAACGGTGAGGTCCAACGGTGAGGTGTCTTAACGGTGAGGTCCAATCGTGTGGTGTCCTAATGGTGAGGTCCAAAATTAACAATTTATCATACATAACTCATCTTTGATGTAATTTTACCTCTCAGAATTTAATGTCGTTGTGAATATATTATCCAATTGATGTTCAATTCCAATCAATTTAAGTTTGATAACACCTCTTTGTTAATGATCTCTCAAAAAATGATGTCTCACATTATTTTGATTTTTCCTAGCATGAGATAGTAGATTTTTAGAGATGTTAATAGCACATTTATTATCAAAATTTATAGAGAAATATCTTAATTGATATACATAGTCTTGTAAATGGTATTTCATCTATAGAATTTGATCACAACAACTACAAGATGCTATATATTCAGCTTTAAAAGTGGATAATGCAACATAATTCTATTTCTTACTACACCATGAAACTAGTTACTTGCCCAAAATGTGACATGTTTTAGAGGTGATTTTTTTATCTAACTTGCAAACAGAAAAGTTAGCCTCTGAATAGCGTTTAAAATAAAATGATTTTCATCTAGGATAAAATTGTCCTATGTTTGACGTATACTTGAGATATTTAAAATTCCTTTTAACAACACTTAAATGAGATTTTTTGGGACTGGCTTGAAAATGAGAACACATAAATACGCTGAACATTATATCCGGTCAGCTAGAAATAAGGTTGATAGGACTCCCAATCATACCTATTTAATTATTTTGATTCACTAGGGTACTAGTTTCATCATCGTACAACTTACAAGTGGTACTAATAGGTGTATAACTACATTTTTTACTATCCAAACCAAAACATTTCAAAAATATCTTTAGGATATATAATTTTTTTTTAAACAATACCAATTTTATTTGGAAATTTTTTAAATACAAAGAACAACTTATGTTCCCCCACTAAACTTATTTCAAATTCTTCTTTCATCATCATTGAAAAAAATTAGTACATAAATAATTTTTAGAAGATCTAAAAAATACCATCTATATAATTTTTTCCTATTAAAACATCATTTAAAATACTTTTAATAAAAAGAGTAGGATCAACTGTTCATTTAGTAAAACCATTTGAAATAAGAAAAGAAATGATTCAATCATACCAAGATCAAGGAGCCTATTCTAGACCATATAAAATATTATAAAGTTTATAACATGATTTGAAAAATGGGGATTTGTAAATCCCAGGGGATGTTCAACAAACATATCCTCAACTATATACCCATTTAAAAATGCACTTTTAACATCCATTTGATAAATCTTGAAATTCAGACGAGCTTCATAAGAATGTAGTATCTTAATGTCTTCTAGTCTACCTATAGGTGCAATGGATTCCTCATAGTTTATTCCCTATTCTTGAATATATCCTTGTGCAACTAATCTATCCTTGTTTCTAAATATTTCTATACTCAAAAACTTTGTTTTTAAACAAGCACTTTGTACCTATGGTCAAGGTGTCCATAGGTCGTTCTAATAATTTTATAACATTGTTTCTTCCAAAATTATTTAATTATTCTTTCATAGTTATCACCCAAATTTCATCATTGATAGCATCATTAATATTTTTGGGTTCAAGATGTGAAAGAAAATCATGATGTTTAACCCGTCTTCTCATAGAAGTTTTAGATTGTTTCCCTATATTTATGTCACCTACTACAATATCTAAAGGATGATTCCTGAGAGTTCTAATACCTCTTTAAAGGGTTGGACGTGACTCTTCATGGTTGACTATAGGTTTAGATTCAATAGACTTATATTTTGGAAAATAACCAGAACTAGTTGTTTTCACTCGGGGTTCGCTATCATAATCATTAATGTCCATAATTGACATATATTCTTCAAGGTATTTAAGATATGTTTTAGGTTCATGTGGGTAAGTCTCATCAAATTCGATATGAACTAATTCTTCCACACATTTGGTCCACTTATAGAATACTCAATAGGATTTATTAGAGGTTGAGTAACCTATAAAATTTCATTCATCACATTGGGATGAAAATTTAGAAAGATTATCCCCAATGATAAGGATAATGACTTTGAAACCAAAAACTCTACTATAATAAACCATAGGTTTTATATTATCCCATGGATCATAAGTGGTCTTCTTAAGACCATGTCAAATTAAACACTATTCATTATGTAACAAGTAATATTAACAACATCAGCCAAAAATAGATAGGTACGTTATAATCATTTACCATAGTATAAGCAATCTCTTGATGTGTGATATTTCTTATTTCTACAAATAGATTTTGTTGCGGTGATCTAGGAGCATTTTAATTGTGATTATAGCAATTATCTGAGAAAAAATATTCAAAATCCTGATTTTCAAACTCACAGCCTTGATCACTTATCAAGGTATTAATTCTAAGTCCACTATGATTTTCTATAGATTTGAAATATTTATTGATTTAATAACATGCTACAAATTTGTGAGCTAGGAATTATACCCATGTGTATCTAGAAAAATCATCTACATGAAAATATTCATAATTCATTCCATTTAAATATGAAAATATTGATTTTCAAGACAAATCCATGTGAACCAACTCAAGAGTTTGATAAGTTGAAACATCTTTCATTGGTTTGAAAGAAACATTATGTTCTCTTCCCTTTTGACAAGGATCGCAAAATTTGATCAAGGGAAATTCAAATTTATGTAATTATATAACTAAAACATTCATAGTTAGATTCCTATGTGAGTTTACATTGTAGTGTCCTAAAAGTTTCTTCCAAAACAAAGATTTTTTTGAAAATTATTTAAACAAGAAACATCTTGTTGAGATAAATAGTATAAACCAACAACATATACATTTTCATTTAGAAGAGATGTGAATACTATATCATTATTAGAATTAAAAACATTTCATGCATCATTTCCAAACATAACATTAAATCCATCATAATGCAATAAAGAAATACTAAGTAGATTTTACTTTAACACATCAACCAAGAGTACTTTTGAAATTAATATAGTATTAGGTTTACCAATTTGGCTGAAGCCAATGATGTTTCCCTTATAATTATCACCAAATGTAACTTATATACCATCAATATTGATTGGTCTCTTAAAGCATGAATTGACTCTTGTTATATGTATTGAACATCTGCTATCCAAATACTATAGGTTTTTATAGTTGATATTTATAGAATTTTCATACAATATCACATTTACCATAGGGTAACTTTGAAACCCAAATTTTTCTTGGTTCCTGAGAGGTTAGAAAGTAATGATTTGGGAAACCATATTTTTCATATAGGTTTCCTATATTCAACAGATATGTTTTAAAACATGATCACTTTTATAGGTCCTTTAGAAATTTTTTTTCAAAAGATGGTCCAGAACTTGAAGGAGCAGTGAACTATGAAGATTTTGGATGAAATTGGTTATAAATACTACTTCTCTATCCTGGATGATATCCTAAATGAGTTGTGTATATTGGATCAATTTGTTTCCCCCTCAATTGGGAAAAGGTATAGAAAATTACAGAAACTCTCTAAAGATAACCTTCTAATTTATCATTTGATAATTTTAGTTCAGTACATTATTTTAACAACAGAGCAAGTTTTTTTTCAATATCCAAATCGGACTTATAATAGGAAATTAAAGCATGTTGTCTTTTCAATAATTTAATTTTATCCTTGAGTTCATAAAAGTAATCCTCATGAATTCCAAAATATTCAATTAGTTCATCCGTAGTCATATTTTCATCATTATTTGATTCACTCTCATTACTAGAATTGTAATCAATATGTATAGGATAATTTAGTTTTACCTCTGATGCCTATGTCATGAAACATAGGTTTTCATGATTCTTCTTTTCAATTTGAGAAGTGTCAGATACAATGGATTTTCCTTCTAAATAACTCAATGTATATTTCATAGCCCTTTTATATCCCTTTATAATTTCTTCATATTTATTCTTAAACTTTATCTTGGATCAATCAGCCTTCACATGACCCTTTTGTTTACACTCATAACCGATTTTCTCATTTGTGTTGTCATTCCATTTTCTGTCTTTTTTCCAATATCCATTACTATCATACCTTCTCTTATAATTTTTATTTTTAAAGAGCTTCATATTTTATTAGAACTTTTGGAATCTTCTAGTAATATGATCCATCTCATTATCAATATCAGAATATGATTCTTTATTGGTGGAACTATCTATAAAAACTTTAACATTCTATTTGTCTTTTCTAATTGAGTTATCAGTCTTAAATGATATAGATTTTTCTCTTGGTTCTTCATTTACTTATTGATTCACGTTAATCTCTTCTTCAAACATCCTGATTTTTATAATAAGTTCCTTCACTAGTAGCTTTTTTATGTCATAGAATACTCGGAGGAAACATAAGTTCCTCTCCATCAGTTATGCAGGCATCAAGGAAATCTCAAAATCCGATCATTGATGTCTACTCGTTTCCCAGGAAGACTCATGGTATTTACTAATTCATTAAACCTGATAAACAATTTAGAGATTGGTTCATCAGGATTAATTTTCAAATTATCATATTTAATAGTATTACTATTTAATCTAATTACATTAAAATTGGTTGTTACAACATGGGAAGCAACCAAAGTATCTGAAATACCATATGCGTTTTCACATGAATATATTCTATTGGAATCTACATCAACTAGAGCATAGTACAATGCATTAATTATAATAAAGTTACTGTTATAAGTAGCTTTAGTAAACTGAGGCCATGTGTCCCTAGTAGATGTATGTAATGCATGTTGTTCTCCAATTATGTTCCAAATTTTAGGATCCATGCTCTCTAAATACATTTTTATTTTCAATTTCCACTGAGCATAGTTAGTACCATTAATGAAAGATGACTTGTTAGTATCCTTCCCCTCAATTTGTTTGTCCATAGTTAATTAGAATTTAAAGAACTGCCAATTTAGATATGGAACTAATTTTAGTATCGTTAGGATACAACTAAAATCACATTTGAAATGAATATGAAAATCTTGAAAAGAGTTCTGAGGGTAGAAATAAAAACCACCAATGATACCAAATTTTGGTCAAGGTGGAAGCTCAAGAGGTGGGTGAATTAATTTAATACATAAAATTTTCATTAAAAACATTATGATAAAATCCATAATTTGAAAACAACCTAGTTAAATAAGACATTAGAGATATAAATGTTATATTTTTCAGCATGTTTCTCAAAGGTTGAGAAGTCATTAGTTGAATCAGTGTAATACACTTATACAAGTTTTGAAATAGGTTTATTGAATTAAACACATATATAAAGAAACCGAAACTAAATATCATAGTTAATGTAAAACAGTTTTCTATTTTTGAAATTATTAGCAGGAAAAAAATAGAAAAAATAGTGTAATACAAAATAAAGTACACAATAGTGTCAAACAAGAGGTTCAGTCTCAATATGAGACTTAATCTGCTCCACTTGGTGATCACCTGCCACCAAGTAGTTTATATTAATAATAAACCTGGTACATAGCATGTATTGGGATTTAAAATAGTTTTCGTAAACTATCCATAGATCACACCCTCTACCACAATTTTTCGTTAGAAAAACACATAAACAGTCCACCCAAGGACTCTTAGAAAATTATACATTGTAAACCAAAGTGTGACTAATGTTTGGAGTGAGGTTTTTCAGTATCCTCCAGTTTAAGAACATGAGACATAGTCTATTTAACAGAAAAACCCACACTACCCAGAAATATAAGATAGATAACCCAATAGATCTAATGTTATAATGATTTAGATTAGAAGGCTCTATGTGTTTTCAGTTCAACTCATGACTCCTTGGAGAGATGAAATTTCTATTCAAGTCTTTCTGTGTAAGTTGACTCCAAAACAGAGTATTGCAACTCTAGGTTCTAGCATCGAGGTACTGAAGTGTTCTGATTCTTGGATTTAATGATTTTTGATGAAGTAAAGAAGATAGTCTTGAATCTATTCTCCCAAATTATAATCATGATGCTCTTGGGTTCACAATTTAAGTGTTGGTATTCTCCTTATTCTTTATATCTCGCTTCTAATTTTACTCAATCATGCATCTATCTTTTTCTCTTCCCCTGTCATCTATTTTATATTTGAGGTCTGACAATAGGAATAACAAAACCATGTGTGGTCTTCCTCATACATTATACTATCTCTAGATAAGGTCTCCTGATATGCCTACAATAATCATTAATTAATTTCAGAAGCATTAAATTTATCAAATATGATAGTTAAAAAAATCTTAACTAATTGAAAATGTATAGAGTAGAAGAGTAGGTATTGATAGACTGGTAGTGGTAGCCTTATCAACAATAGGCTTCATTGGTGGGATTCATAGGTAGGCTTCATCTATAGGCTTCATTATCAGGCTTGTAGCAGTTACTATTAGTGGTAACTCTAAAACAGTAGCCATTGAACGATAAACTCATAGTGGGCAGCTTGCAGTGATAACTCAACAGTGCGGTTACTCAGTTGTAGCCTTCCTGTGGTAACTTCTATCAATAACCTTCCAGTGGAAACCTTCCCGCGGTAACCACTATTAGTAACCTTCGAGGGGTAACCTTCTTTGGTAACCATTTACATTGATAAATTTGTCAATGTAAACATAATCGAGAGAGTAGTGAGATTAAAAATACCTATTTTTCACATGATAGAAACTATAATTATAAAACATGATTATCATATAAAATAAACCTTATTTGGGATTATCAAAATAGGTGAGTCCAAAAATATTAATAATATATATAATTTTTATATCATTATCAAAAAAAATTAATGTTAAACAAAAATGACCAAAGTACAAGGACCATAATAGAAAAACCAAAACAAACATGAAAAACTAAGCACCTAACACCCAGAATGAAGATGATAATAAATGATTTTTAATGAAAAATTGACATGATAGTTGAACTAAACCATGTATGGTACTATTAGTCATATCATGGTTATATTATATATTAATAATATAATTATATTTTTTATACAGGTTGTTAGATTTATTACATATCATGATATACTTGTGGTAATGTTTATATAAGGCAAGATTATTTTTTTCAATATTGTATATGCTTAAATATCAAAATAATTTTTTTAAGATATATATAACTCAAATATATTTTAATTTATTCTACACTACTAACTATTTTTATGTCCCAAATATAATTATTTTATTTCAGATTAAAAATTAATTTCCCCAAAAAAAATATTTTAATAATATTTTAATTTTAGTTTTTACATTAAAACATCCTTTGATGTTTTAAATTATTTAATAGATATATTATCATATTTTACCATATATAATTATTTTGTAGTATTATTATAATCATTATGTTGATATTTTTATAAACCCATTAAATTTTTAGGGTTTTTTATGATACAATTCATGTTTTAAAATCATGTGGCACACATATGTATAGTTATTATTATGAGATGTGTGAGAACATAATTATATACAACTCTATCATATTGGATAATGATCGGTATATCATGAGATAATTGTAAATCCCATTTCCTAGAAGTTTGGATCTGGTACCCTAATTTATTAAATTGACATAGGAATAAGATTGATATAACAATGGAAGAATCAATTTAGTGATTTTTGAAAACTAGATTACATACATGATTCCCATAAAACATTAAGAAATGATAATAAAGAATAACATAAGTAAATTATCAACATCCTTGAATCTCATTCAAAGAATCCATATTAATATCATAGGGAAAGAAAAAATAATAAGGATGATATCGAATGCTCTGTAAGGGTATATAATGTGAAAATAATAATGTGTCAACAATAATAAATCAACATGGAATGATAAATAACTAAGAACACATTCCATTTACAAAACTTAACAAGACATATTCAATATGGGACTGTAAATATTTAAAAACATTCCATTTAATCAATAAATAGAGATGAAAATGTATCCCAAGATTTTATAATATGAAATTTTTGTGGATAAAAACAATTATAGCTGAAATATAAATGAATTTAATTTTTAATTATTTGACATGAATTTTGAGGCACTTGAAAACCTAAACAATCAAGACAATTCACCATACAAATTAAAACTACGATTAGAAACCCATTTAATATAGATACCATATTTATCCCATGAGAATATGTCGATGAATCAAGGCTATATATAAACATTAAGACCCTCCCTTCACCACCCGTCCAAAGAATTCCTCACTTATTAGTTTAATTAATAAACAATGTTTCTTGTCAAATATTCATTTTAAATAATGAATAAATATTTTCCAATATTTCCCAATAAATCCAAATACATATCAAAGTAATTATTATATGTCAAAATGATATATGGTACTAGAAATAATGATAACCCTAACTCTATAATGTGGATGTATAAAGATATTTCTAATGAAAGTAATTAAAATAGTGTTATTGATAGATGGGAATATTTACAATCACCAAAAAACATTGAGATTGAAATGATAAAATTTACCATAAGTTAATTTCAAATATATATCCCTTAGGTGAGATAATTCAATGTGAAACATAAAATACCGTGATGTATGAGTGAATCATGAAATTAAAAATAAATTTTTCATTATATAAATGAGACAAAATATAGTTGTTTCATACCAATGAACATGTCTAAATGGAATGTAAATTGATAAGAAATCATATTCCTTGCATTTCCTATTGGGTGGACATACTAAAACATCATGAATAATGGTTTTAAGAAACTTATTAACATTTTATTGAAAAATGAAAATATTTATATGATCACATATAAACTTTTTATAATATATAATTACCCATTTTTAACAATCATCCATTATTTTCACTATTTTTGGTGTTGATTGCATGTTTCATCATGTATGTTTTGACCTATAACATTTTTCATTTTAATTAGGCAATAATTTATAATCTACATAATTAAAACCATGACATAAATAACATATATATACCTTAAATATGTATGTATGATAATCCATCATATTTGGATATATGAAATGAATTTCACTAATCATGGTTACGATAGGACGTACATACACAGGAACACTATATCAATTAATTTATCGTATTAAAATAATGAAAAAATATTATTTATTTTATTATCATAATTAAATTATCATAAATAAGAAATATATTTCAATTTTTATTAATAAAATCAACCTTATTACATTCGATTTATATTGTGAAAAACAACTTCTTCTTTAAGAGGTATTAGTCCACACGTTACTAAACCATAATATAATATTCCAAAAAGATTGGGTGAATAATGGTATGAGTTATATAAAAATTTATTAATAATAAAGGAGTTTTAAATACTCTATATATCATATATAAACTATAAATTCATCATTACTTCAAACAATGAATACTGGTAAATGGAAGAACACATGAAATCAGTTTGGACGATGGTAGTCCGCCATACACCCAAATGATGACATTATATACCATTTTATGGATTTTTGATAATGTGATTGTCATAAAAATCGAATAAAAAACATAGAATATTTTATATACATATATTATTATATAATCATGATATAAAAATAATTGGAATGTTGGAGTAGAAAATGAATGAAAATTGATCATTTGAAAATATTTCCTCATATTTTGGTAACTCCTTTACAAAAAAATCCTCCATAGTATACGTAATAAAATATTGATGCTTATTCGATTAGGGGAGGGATTTTTTATATTTTATTATATTTTTTTAGAAAATTACATTATTGGTGTGATTAAGATGTTGGGTTGAGATCCATTTTATATTGGTGGAGGAGTGGAATTATTGTAAATATAAATGTTAAAAACTATTTAGATGTCCCCCTTACCTAATGGGCCTCAAATAATGGTCCATATTCTATCCATGAGAGAATTTGTTCTACATATGACCATCCATGTGTTACAGATGTGCTTATATGTCATTTTCAATTATGTTCATGATTTAGTCCCTTGATTGGATTCATTTAACATTAATCTATATAATTAATTTAAAATGAAATGAGTTATATTTTTTTGTCCAAAACTAAATTTAAATTAGTATAAATTTAATATTATGATAATTAAAATCATTTATTTCATTTTCCCAAAATATTCTCATAGAGGATGCATAATTTTATTTAAATTTAATCTCATAGATGACACAAAGAAGTAGGGTTTTGAAGTAAAATAGTTCCAATGGAGTCTATTTTATTAAATTCAATATGGAGGTGAAATTTATTATAATTACCAAAATTTTAATAATTTTTTTTATAATTGATATTATGTGACATTAAGAAAATTAAAATCTAATTTATCCTTATAAATAAATTATATAATGTAGTAATTTTCTTTAATAATTATACTTCATTTACTATTCTTAAATAATATAATTGTAAAAAATACTAAAAATTCACCCAAAAGTAATTATTGAATTACACTTTCAACAATGACATTTGTTTTAATATATAAAATTTATTAATGTTCCAAAATATGGATTTAAATCTGGATCACCTTTAAAAGGAATTAGAACTAATTTTATAAAAATATAGGTCTTCATGTACAAAATTGGGTTTCTTCTAATTTTTTTCCAATCAAATATATTTGATGAATATAAAAATATTTGATTGGATATATACCATATAAATTGACTATATATTTTATAAAAGTGTTATAATTAAATTGACGGTGAAAATTTGACTAAATATTGTTTTGTTTATGTAGGGGGTTGTGTGACTTATAAACTAACTCAGTATTATGTGTTTAATGTGATTTTAATGATATAAAATTTATTATAAAAGAAAAATAATTCAATGTATTGTGGGAAATTCATTATTTCCTCAAGAAAAAATTAAATACTAAAAATTTTGGGGTTATAAACATCTAACATGATGCATGTATTACTCCTTCAAAGAATCATATAAATCACATGTTTTTTCTTCTATTTTGTGATTTCTCTAGAGTACATTTACTAGATGATTTGTTAGATTCCTAAGTTGTTTTTCTCAAGTTTCAAGAATTTTGATTAGTTCTTTAGAGTATGAAATTAAATTTTCAATATCTATTTCATTTGAGATGAGTACATGTGTTGGGTCTCGCATGTAATCTCATAACAATGATATAAGGAAAAAATATTATAAATTTAAGGTATTTGGTATCTTTTCCTTATGATAAGAAACAACACACAATATTTTAGGAATTTTGAATGGTCATCAGTAACTAGGACAATGTTTCACTTTCTACCAAAAATTTATAACACCCTTTTTAAGGATATATTTTCAAGAAATCATGATCTACCACTTGGAACTATGAATCATTCCATTGATTATTGGTATAAATGTTTTTCCTACATTGAGCTAAATTAATATGATCCCAAATATATGTTACCTTTTTTATCATCTCTTTATCATTTTTTATCCCTAGGAGTATCCTTTCACCATCTCCATCATAATAAGTCATACTATGACATCTCACTCCATATAATGCTTCATAAGGGACCATTCTAATACATGAATGAAAACAATTATTAAAGGTAAACTATACCAGCGGTATGTACTCATCCAATGTTCCTTGAATGTTGAGTGAGCATTCAATCAACATTCCTTCCATTTTATATTTTTTCATTCAAATTTTCAATTAATTTCATGATGTTAGAAAGTAATCAAATGATACTTAGTGTCATGATATTTATAAAACAATTCAAATAATTCCCACAAAAATTAGGGATTCTAATTGGAGTCAATTGATAGAGGCATTCCACAATGTCATGAAATTTCATTAATATATATCACATCAAGGTGCTGAATAGTTAGTTATTATATTATAATAAAGAAATTTGGTGGTTTTTTTGGTGACAAATGCTGACCCTAATTGAATCATTACTCCTTAGAGTCTTTGATAGTCATATGTGGTAATTTCATCGCATTACCACATAGAAAGAGGAAGAGGATAAATGAATTCACTATGATTTTATCTCACATCTTTCACTTGTTAAGATACCAACCATAATGAAACATAATCAACCATTTCTCCCTTCATGTTATTCAGCCATTAATGTTCCTTCATGTCCCAATAAATCTTTATGATATTTGGGTGTATATAGAATTTTGTTCTATAAGAATAATACCACAATTCCAATTTTATCTTTGGTATTTATTTGACACATTTCCCCTATCTAGATTTTACAACATGATATATAAGAACAATGTCTACCAATTATCCATCATTAATACATTTAATTTTAATCTAAAGTTTCTCATCATTAGATGGAGAATTATATATCATAGATAATTAAGATGTTTTTCCATTAATTAAAAAAATATTTATATACCTAATTAATAATTCCAATATCCAAACATTCATGATCTGTGAACATTAGTTCCTTCTTAATCCCCATTTGGGATAATACTCTATGATCCTTTCTACTCAATACAACAAATACCTTATTTTACATCAATGGTTGTTCTTGTATTGATAAATCTTAATCCTTAAGTAGCTACATCCACCAAATTTTTCTTATATTGAGTTATTTATGTGAGAAGATGTAGTTTTGGATTTTAAGATTAGTTTATATGTCACATTTATAACCATATATAAAATTTATCAATATTTTAAATGTGAATACTATAGCTTCTACATCAAGGTAAATGTTTTGATAGTTTTATCAGAAGTCATCAATTCAATTTAAGCATATGAAATAATATTATCAGTTTTCATTAGGACACAACCATGACCCTTCTTTGATGAATTTCTATTGTGAAAACCCATCACTTCCTGATGGTAGAGTCCAAATAGGTTCATTTACATATCTTATTTTTAGTTCCTCAATGAATTCCTCACATTCAATTGTATAAAAAAACAAATATCATTTATATGTATTCTTAGTTAAGAGTTTATTCACTCTAGAATGATTATGAAGGACCAACAATACTAACCTAAAAAACAAATGAAATTACTTTCATCATTATTTTTGTTGGTGTAGTCCACTCTCTAACTGAATTTTTCTTTGTAAGATCAAATAGTATTCAATCATAACAGATATTAGAGACAAGAAAAGGAAAATCATGAAGCTAAAAATTACTATTATAGAATTTCCGTTGAAACACTATCCTTATAAGAGTCTTAATAATGATCCTCAAGTGATTTTCATTATCCTCATAGCATTTAAAATACACCATAATATCATGAATGATACAACAATAAAATTGTAAATATATACCAGGAACACATTTTCCAATAGTCCATAAAAATATATGGTGCATTAATCAATCCAAATGGCATTACTATAAATTTGGAATGTCCATAAATATCTTAGAAGGAAAACTATGGAATGTATTCATTATTCAATCACAATTGCAGATACCTATAATGAAGATAAATCTATGTAAAATATCTAGAACCAAGGTGTTTGATAAATAAAATCATCAATTTGAGTTAGGGGATAATTATTAGTTATTGAAATATCATTGATTTCGCTATAATAAATTCACAACCTCATGGATCCATCCTTCTTAATAACTAAGATATCAAGGGATCTCCTTGGTGAAACACTTGGGAAAATATATTCTTTATTACTAAAATAATCTAGTTTTTTATTTGACATACATTAATTAAAAATTGTCCATTTGATAGGGATTATTTTATATTATTCTTATATTAAAGGTAAAATCAATGAAACATTCATCTCCACAATCTCAGGGTTGTGAAGCTAATTATTCAAGTAATACATACATGTTTTCATCTATAATAACAACATCTTCAATTTAAAGATTCCCTTCATCATCAGTAGATTTTATTCCATCATATTACCCAATAATTTAATATAGTAGTGATATTGGGGCTATATCTTGGTAAGAATCTGGTGAGGAAGGTTCTTGTTTAAATATAATTAATTATACATCTTCCTAACATAACATAATTTTTGTCCTATTGATTTTTTGTATCATATGTTGAGATATAGAGCATGATGATGATTATTTCATATTCATCCATAGTTATGATAATATGTTCAGTTTAGAAATCATGTTCATGTGTCATAATGGGTAAATCTCAACACATTTCTGTTGCATTGATACATCCCTTAAGAGTTTTGTTGAAAACACCCCTATTAAATCAATAGGGAGATGTCTAAATTTATTGGAAAACTGGGTAGATATAATAGAGTTCAATGATCCAGAATAGAAAATTTCATTGGCTAAATTTGATAATAGGATTAACATTACTGCCAGTATTTCATTGGGTACTTATACCTCCCCTTGGAATCTTTTTTTATAGATTACATTTATCTATAGAGAAGTCTCTTATATAGTTCCCATATCATTACAATTTTTTCACTGGATATAATTTATTTTATTCTTTCACGTGTATTCATGATCCTAGAGACCAATATCCCCACACATCGTACAAAATCCCAAGACACTTGATCCTTTCCTCATGCACATTTCCCATATTTTTCAAAAAGATGGAAATCCCTTATGAATCTTCTTCTTTTGTGATTCATTCCATTTTTCATAACGCTCAGATGACCTCATCTTCTCTTGGGTTCCAATGAATATGACTAATCTAGAAAATTTATTATCCATAATAAGGTAACATAAAACTATTTCATAATATGATAAAAAAATTTGGTTGAATAGTTTTTTTTTCAAATAATTGTGATAATCCCTTCAAAATAGTGATTTCTCATTCACTCTATTTTGTGCATGTAATAAATAGAAAACCTAGATAATCATGTATATGTAGATTCATAATACACAATAACCTCTTCTCTATTTTCACGTATTCTATGAAACTCTCAAGTCATCTAATGTTTTTGATCTTGAGGGAAGTAATTATTAAAAAATATGTTTGAAAATATTATCCATTATATGTGATATATTTATTTTTTCTCATAATAATTCTAGGTTAGAGAAAAACATTTATTAACATATTCTTTTATACCCTATACTTCATGTGTAACCTTTTCCATTTAACTATAACCCATGGCCAAAAATATTTTCAACAAATACTTAAACCATTGATTAGTTACAATTGTGATTATTCATCCCAAGAAACAATGTGGGTTTTTTCACATAAATTTATCAAACATAGGAGATTCACTCTATGGAATTTTTTTCTCCATTTAGGAAAGGTTACTTTTCATAATCAGATGAAATTTCCCTAATATTTATATTATTATACATTCCAATAAAATCTATATGAGTTCCTTATATTGGGAATTTTCTATAGTTTCCAGGATTATTGACATTATTCTCCTTCTGGGTACCATTTATAAACAATAGAATATACTAGATTAGTTCATAAAATCATATAGTATAATTCCAAATATTATATATAACATATCAAAAAAATTATTTTAGTTATATAAATGAATCATAAACATGGGTTTCTTTGGGTAAATCATTTATTTTAAATCCACCATAATAGACTATAATGGAAAGGAAAATTATCCTAAGTATATCCTCCTAGTAATGTAAACCCTAGTGTGCAGTAAGACCCATTGTCATATACTTGGTTATGCTCAAGTTAGGCACAAAAAATCATTTTGGAGTTTTTCCCCAATGTACATTTGTTCTTTAACCAATTCCACTATTTGAATGCAGATAGTGATGTATCTCTATAATGATCCAAATAATCTCTACATTACTAAAATTATAGTATTCACTTCAAAAATCATCCTAAATTTATATATTAGGGTTTATGTTCTCTAAAATAATTATTCTAAATATAGTTTCAAAGGTTCCTTCTAAAAATGCTCTAAAATAAATTATAACACCCTATCCTGAGAAGCTTAAATTAGACGAATTTATTTATTATTTTTGCATATATACACAATTAAAATGAAAAAGGAATAATTTTTTTATTCATTTTTGAAAACCAAATTTCATTAATGAAACCTTGAAAACTTTTGAAAATAAAAAATTAAACCTCACATAAAAAATGATGAGCATAATTGAAACTCCTTTTACAGATTCCTTTTCATAACCAGGGGAAAAGACATATATTAAGGGTGATGTCAAATTCTGAGTAAGGGTTTGTATAATGTAATAAATAATGAATCAATTAGATTAAATAAGAATGTAAATTTAAATTACTTATAACATATTAAATTTAAATAACATGAAAAATAATAACTATTAATGAATAGTAACTAACTAAAATATATATAATTTAACCATCAAAAAGAGAATGAAATGAATACATAGACTTTAAAATATTTAAATATCATCGATAAAACTATTAATAACTAAAATATATATGAAGGATATTCTTACTTTATGTACATAATGTATGAGGAACATTTAAACCTACACCATCATGACCATATACAAGGAAGTTTAAAAATATAGGTAAAACCCATTTCAATTTGTCAATGTTATTTAACTCATTAGGAACTATCGATAATTATATAGGATAAATATTTTTTGTACAAACATATTACTACCTATCCAAAGCATTCCTCATATCGATTAATCAATTCAATTAATAAATAGAATTCATTATCATCTATTCGTATTGAATAATTAATATAGATTTATCAATATTTACCCAGAAATTCAAATAAATATTAGGGAAAACCCATTATGAAAAAATGTTATATGGTTTAGAAAATAAAAATATCTATAAAAAATTAATGTGGATATTTAAGGAAAATTCTAATAAAAATTAATTACAAAAAATTGATTGTTTCATGAGATAATTAAAAATCACAAAAGAACGTGAGATTGAAATTTTATCTTTTACCAATTCGTAGTTTTCACGATAAACCTATAGGGTGGGATAATTCATATTGAAAAATAAAATACAATTATAAATGAGTATATAATGATATTAAAAGTCAAAGGGGATATATATACAACATTAATTGGAATTTTCACATAATAAAAAGTATATTTTAATGGATTGTAAATTGAGACAAAATCCATTACCATGTGTTTCCCTTTGGTTGAATATATTTTATACTCTTTTATTATTATTTTAAATAATTAATTGAAATAAAAAAGAACATTATTAATTTTTATAATAACATATATTAACATCTTATAATATTAATTACCTATTTTATAACAATATTCAATTATTTTCAATATTTTGGGTGTTAATTTTATAGTTTTTCGAAAACGTTTTGGATTGTTACATGTGGTTTTTCTCATTTAGATCACAATTTAATCATCTCCCAAATGTTAAAAAATGTAGATATCAGATATATATAAGACATATATAATTTTTAATCATCCAGAATATTTTAGATAAGAATATTAATGTGTCATTCATGAGAGACGGTAATTCGTTCATATGCATGAATGATACATCCATTTCTTTTTTTTATATTAAAATAATTAATAATAAAAGATATATATGTATATTATAATTTATTTACTATATAAATTTAATATATGAAAAATATTTTTATAAAAATAAACATTAATACATTCCATGTATAGTGTGAATTAATCACATCACATTGAGGAGGTTATAGTCCAATTGTCCTCAAACAATGCAACTGTATTCCAGAAAATGAAGTGAATAATGGAATGTGTTACATAAAAATCATATAATAATAAATAAATTATTACAACTATATATATATATAATGATATATAAATCCATCTTTATTTTTAAACTTTTAAATGGGGTAAATTGAATAATGAACGACATTAGTTCACGAGGCGATGGTTCGCCGTACACACGAACAATGATTATGTATCCCATTTGAAGGATGTGTGTGAAAGAGTTTCAATTCCATTAAAACAAAAATATCATAATATTTATGATACATATTATATTATATAATTATTATATTACAAAATTAAAATGTATGAGAAGTAAATTAAAGAAGAGTGATCATTGGAAAGTGTTACCATCTATTTGGGAAACTCCTTTTGGTTTATACCAAAAGACTTCGTTGGATTTCTTTCTCCCATGGTGTGGCTTCTATCTTGTGGGTAGGGATTTTGGGTTCATATATTAATAGATTTTAGATGAACCAAAGGGCATGAGATTTGTGAATAAATGTGACGGGTGAGTTCCTTTGTATAGTGTTAGAGGAGTGAATTTATTGTAAATATAAAAAATGTAGACACTATAGAGTGGTATACCATACATTATGTTCCTCCAATAATGGCCCATATCCGATAATAGAGAAGATATTGTATAAATATGTATTCTTAAGATATTATGGATGATTTTTTTTAAAAAAAATTCATTTATGTTTGTGGTTTAGTCCCTTGTTAAACATCATTTTATATTAATCAAATTAATTAATTTTATTTGTACTAAATAATGTTTTTGGTAAAAAAAAAGTTGACGTTATGCGAAATTATAAATTATACTAATTAAAAATATGATACCCATATAAAAAAAATTACACTAACCAATGTGGTAGAAATAAATTTAAATTTCATTCCACACATAGAACGACAAAACATTTTTTTGGAGTAAAAAATGTTCAAAAGTATGTTTTGTTTTTATATTAAATTTTAAAGTTCAATCGATTTTATTGACCAAAATTATTTTAATAGATATATAATTAATATATTTATACATTACAACCAATTAAAAATATAAATTATCATTATAAATAAAAGATATGAAGAAGCTGATTTCAATAGAATTTCAATATTTTCACTATTCACCAAAAAATGAAATTTCATAGAAAAATAACAAAAAATCACCCTAAGGTAATTTTTGAATTATGTTTTGAAAAAGTATGTTTTTTTGAAATATAAAATTTAATGTTGTTTGAAAATTTTTATTCAATACATGTTCACCATTAAAAAGGGGTAATAATGATTTTTAAAAAATATGTTTTATGTATAAATTTGGGGTTGTTCTTATCATATTATAATAAAATATATTGGAAGAATTATAATATGTTATGTTGGATATATAACATAAAACATAGAAAAAATTATCTTAATGTGTGACAATTGGAATAACTATTCAAAATATTACAATATTTTGGAATAAGGTGTTTTCTGCGTTGTGAACTGAATCAGTATATCATGTTATGAAATATATCATAAAAAATATAGTTATTGTTAAATTAAAATTTTGTAATGTATTATAGTGTAATAATAATTATGAATGAAATAGTGTGTAAACCTAGATTAACAAGGGAATATCTGTAATAATAAATTTATGTGAGTGAACCTCAATATATTAATTTATATAATGGTGTGTTTTGTACTGAGATGACCCATTAGGGATTTCATATATATGGATAAGTCATGTTTGACATAAAGAGACCACAAACAAAAGGAATGGAGATGGAAACAATCCCCAAATTGACATATCACAAACATCAATGTCCTTATTCTATTGTATATTTAAATATGTACACACCTATAAATAAATATAAAATTTAGAATGCTAAATAAAATAAAATCCAATGAATGAATATATACAAAATACCACAAACAATGTCAGACAATAATACATGAAATCTTAAAGAGCCAAATAAAATCAAATTAATATTCCATAGAATGTATATCCATCTAGAAAAATATGAATAAAATCAACTTAAACATATGGTAAGAACCTTAGCCAATCTAGATCATTAATTCCCTATATGATCTTGCTCCCCACTGTAAACTGTGAAATACCATATAATCTCCATAACACATGACTTGTGTGGGAAGAACCCGTGAATGGGTGAGTATAAAAAAACATTTTAGGACAACCCAAAATCTCAAAACATAAAACAAAAATATATTATTTCTCACAAAAATTGGTCATGTAAATAATAATTTGGAATATATTATAATAATAACCATATATAATCATAATATATATTATGTATAAGTTTATGGAAACAACTAAAAATCTAGCCTAAGACTAAATCTACATATTCAAGATAATCCCATTTTGGGAGAAATCACTACAGGAGCCTAATAATAATTATGTAACCCATCTAAGAGGATATGTTCATAGGGTATATTCTACAAATATAAATCATTAGAATAAAAAATATATCTACACATAGATAGGGGATCACATCCATCGATTTTGGGGAACACTAAACTATTAACAGTTTAACTTACTAAACAAGGGATCAATTCCCATTTATTCTAGTCATGTTTAATCCTTAAACCCCTCATATGGATGAATTTAATATCGATGATCCAATTTTAGTACTCACCTGAGATTCTTATTATCCTATATGAAAATAAACCCCTAGTGAAGATCACTTTATATTCTTATGAATAGATTATTCACTCAATCTTTATGTATGATGAATTGAGGTAACACAAACTTTGGAATCTAATCCATTTTAAATTGATAATAGACCTAAATATCTCCAATATTAATTACACCACCCGTATTGAAAATACACTATAGGTCTAGCCTACACCATCTATACCCATTTTCTACAACCCATGAACATGTACTATATGTTTTTCCAATATACTTTTTGTGTTCCCATGTACATGTCATGTCTAGGTACGTGGCTATGTCTGAGTACCATTTTGTGTCCATGTACTCTAACCATACATACATAAATATATATATATATATATATATATATATATATATATATATATATATATATATATATGAGTATGTCCTTTCCCTTACATCCTCATATAGAATATCGAGTCTTCAACTCATGTACCATGGTGTCTGACAGATGTCACATGTTGTGGGATTCTCATCAATCTGTAGATTCATTATGACACTAATGTAAGAATACATAATGTGTGGTCATTAAACAACAAGCCATTTAGATTTAATTTTTACAGAAAGCCAGAAAAACATTACATGTATGATCATGCCTTGATTACACAAAATTATATTAACAATGACAACTTCAAATTGCAGATTTATATTGACTTTATCCATGCATTGTTGGTGGATGAATTAATTCCATCTACTCTACTCAAAATGAATTTTCATAAAATAATGTTTCTTGGTCCCTGATGGAAAACCAAGTAGAACATCGATCCAGTCTGAAAACATCCTAATTTCCATCATAAATCAATCGAAATATTTATTTTCAATACAAACATGTTAATAAATCCTTTCATGCATTGTGATGTTTCATGATTATTGAATAAAATATATTATTAGAACCACCATCCAAAAAAACATCAATGATGATCACAAGAAGAATGAGAAAAAATATATAAAACACAAACAAGGGGAATGTACCATATAAAGTATTTGGGATTTCCTTAATTCATTATTTTATAAATGAATATTAAGTGTATAAAAAAACTGAATGATAATTAATATCATTTCCTTATATTATAGAATGATAATTCCTCAAAAAAATTATACATCATCCCACAAATAAAACTGTTATAATAATTTATTTATATTCTCTATGGGATAATAAAATAGTTCATAAAATTCAAAAAAGAAAAATCCAATGTTAATTTTGTGTTAATAGTACATGAAATATTATTTTATTTTATCATATTAGGTAATATACATAAACTTCTTTCAACACCAACTAATGACCTAATATTGTTTTTATATTGATACGGTAATACCATCATTCAATATACCAGTATGAAGATAATGGTTATGTTTTGGATACGGTAATACCATCTTTCAATATACCAGTATGGTCTAATAATTTTTTATCCATGTCTGGTTTCAGAAGTTTTGTTTAATTATTTTTAAATCCTTTCAAATGCATGATAAAACATATTTATTATTTTTATTATATCAACAATAAGGCTTGTGAGGCCTTGAAATATTGAGCTGTCTTAGTGGATGACCTATAAAATATTTCATAATATAATACAATGACTTATAAGGATAAAATAAGGAATATTCATTCTCAGCACCATAGAGGAATTCATGCTATGTAAAATAACTTATGCAAAATGTTGAGGGCACTAATATTTTATCTTTGACTGCCTCTCACATCTTCTATCCAATCGGTTACATTTATGCTAAATGGAATGCACTAACAGAATTTATATCACATGAATGATCTTCTATTATTGATCCAATATCTCATCTGGTTACTCTATAAAGGTAGGTCCATCCTTGATATGTGGTGGATCCCATTCGATAATGTTCTATTAGTCATTCATATACTACATTATCTAGGAAATGTGGAAGACATCATGTACCCTATGTAACTATGAAAGGAGAAAAAATTAGTATGCCACCTCACAGAACATATACAGTATATAGAAAGGGACAACCAATCATGTGTAATACATGACACCCTACTAAATTAGGCATTATACACATTGATGTGAGGCCATAAAGAACACATATTATCCCTCCTTAAACTAAAAATCCCAAGACCCTTAGTCCGTATAAGACTTTTAAGATGTTTAGGAAGCATATATCCACTATAGGGTGATTTTGACCTTTTAAATCACATATCTCAATAAATCATGGAATGTGAGAGATCAATAAGCTTGATTAGTCTAGTATACTATTGATATATACAATCAACAATTTGATGTCTCAAATTGTTCCACTAAAGTTGGAATGGCATATATTGTTTTATGGAAATAATAAAATGGGTAGTATATCATCAAAAATATGCACAAATTCCATCATGAAATCCACCAACATATTCTCTAGATTATAAATTGTCTTCTCATACTAGAATTAAGAATGGGGATGAAACATCGTTTTCAAACACATTTGAGTCTCGAAAAATCCTATACATAATCATGATGTTGATTGGGTATCATTGAATGAAATTTTAATAAAGGGAACTCTGTGAAATTGGAATATCTGTATCACAAAACATCAACCCATTATCTAAATTGATCTTTCCACATGGGTATATAAGATGTTGGTTGATATGGTGAGCCAGTATATAATCACCGATAATATATATTTTCATCAATATTTCCTAGTGATCCTCTCAATAAGTCATTATATATAACATCCCACATCTATTTTAGAACCTCAAGGGGTTGATCTGGATCCATTGCAAACTGGTTCTCATCCTTATCCTACTAATAATCAAGACAACAATATTCAAACTCAAAAAGACACTTTATAATACCTAGAAACCAATAATGACATATAATTTCCTTATATGTCATAGCCCGACATGGATTTACCAAAGAATGGGGATGTGTGAAACTCTGTCAATACTACCTTACTAAACATCATTGGAACCATAGTCTCCTATGAAAATTATAAAATGCCCCCTATGTTATGATAATCCAATAGTAAGACCCCAATTTGATATCTTTTTACAAAAGGCCTTGTAGTCAGTATCTCCATGAAGAGAATCCCTAACATGTTATAGAGGTAGTTGGGTTTCATTCATCTTCTTTTGTAATGTTCCACCATCATTTTCTACTAATGATAGCTATAACATAGATAATTTCTATGATGCCTTGGAAAATTACTATAAAACAACATCTCATATTCATAGTATCATTCACAAAATTTATATTCATGGTGTTTTAGACTATAACAATGTCATAATCATATAAGAACGCTTTCCATATCCTATATCACATGTGAGGATCCTTTTACAAGAATATATAAATAAAAAATTGGTATTAATAGATGAAAAACCACTTAATAATAATTTTGTATCTCTAAATATTTATAGTAATGAATATTAATTTTAGATATATATAGTGGGTTTAAAAATTATTCTAATGAGGTACCATCTACCAAAACCCATAGAAAATCACCACCTACCACTAAATCAAATGAAAACTAAGACCACATCCAGAGGCATCGATGAACACTATGAAATCAACACACTCTTTTAGAAATATCGAGATGGGATTGATATTCATCCTAAATAGATAATCCTAGAAATCATGATGGAACATCACCATACAAACAAAATTCTTCTTCATATGAGTCATAGCTTTCAAGGGTAATGATATCTTTTAGATATTTTGAATGAATCTTCTTTAGTATCATGTCATCCTAAAAATAAATTTTCACCTCAATCATTCTATTGGGTGGATCTCAATATTTGACGTCCTAATCCTTCATCATATCCACCACCACACCCTCTAGTAAGATGAAATTCCCTAGAAATTAGGCATCCTGAATAATGGACTTCCAATTCAGTGGTCTCTATAAAAATAATGCTCTTAGAGTATGTCCAAGACCATCCTCCCATATCTGATGATCTCATCCCCTGACGTTGATTAAACTAGAATGTCCTCGACAATGTCCACAAAAAATCAGTCTAATAATGGTTGAACGAAAATCTTCAAGACCCCAATGAATATTTATGGAGAATTAATCATTGAAACATGAATCACCATTTTATCATAAGGAACATAGAGGAATCCTAAATCCATCATTGTTATATTAACTTTGTGTACTCGATGATGGGGATAACCACTTCCTTGGTTTGAATACCAAATCTCAACTCTCAACTGAATGAATTGGTTATGAATACTTGGTATTAAATTATTAATATTCATAGTCAAACTATTTAGGTGATGGTAATCAATAAACATACTCAATTACCCATATTCTATCTTGGTGAAAAATAATGTGTCTACAAAGTGTGGCACACTATGTCTGAAAATACCTTCATCTGCATTTTCTCCAATAGAACTTCCATCTTGTAGAACTCATCACGATCTATCTGAAATTAGAGTGATTATAATTTTTAGGTCAACTGGTGATATTGAATGTAGAAGTATATCTCTCTCTATTTATGTAATCAAGAAATATACATAGTAATGAAATCCTTATAATATAAAAATACTATAGGAAGTTGATAGTTAACTTAATCTGCTACACTAATGGAAATATTTTCTTTTTGGTGTGTAATTAGATGAACCCTCATATATATATATATATATGCATATAATTCTATTTTCTGTTTTCCCTAAAACAGAATAATGAAAACCTCTTCTCATCACCATAGATACTATATATACTCTACCAAAAATAGTCAATCTAAGAATGAACTATTGTTATCCATTCCATATATCAGATGAAAATGTAATTACTCATCACTCGTACAGGGTGATCCTAAAATGATTTCTATCATCCATGAGTAAGTTTGGACCATTGAAAAAAGTTTCGGATCATAAATCTTATCTTTTTTAATTCTCTAAACACAATTTTTGAGCCAATGGACCAACTAGGATATGTGGGTCCCAAACTATGGAAGTGGAAAGAAAGAATTGGCTAATTATAAATTATATCATTATCACATATAATGATTAAAATTAAAAATATAACTATAATAATCAATGGATCCTATTGGAAATAGGCCTCCAAAATTTTTATGTGTCCTCTCACATAGCCACCCACTCAATGAAACAGTTAGGGGTGTCTAGGGGTGGCGGTGGTGGTAATAGTTAAGGATTTCTTCCACATCCAGCTACTCTACCAGTTCCTCTTCCAATTATTCCACCATGAGAACCCCCTTGTACATGCCACTACCACATATTGGATTGTCTATACAGATTTTATCAATATGTTTTATTATGTGATAGAAAATATCGTATAAGATAACCCCGAACATCATAAGATTAGTAATGCTTATCTATAAGATTACTAGAACCATACTAATGGAATTGAAGTAAATAACCATAGTCCAATGATCATCACTTAAAATATGAAAAATTTATAGACCTATATATCAACCATCTACTACCACCTACTGATGTCAATGAACTTTATGACCACTATTAGAGCCCACTTTTAGTGTCTTCTTGGAATGAAATATCACTACTTTCAATGAATTGTCCCACACAAAAACATATGTAGGAATAACAATAGGTATCAATCTAGCCTAGATATTTCTATATTGGCCCTTCATGAATATAAAAGTATCCATTAACTGATCATGATCCATATCCATCGAGTATCACATGTGTTTAGTGAACTTAGAGGAATAGTCATCCATAGTCATGATACCCTATGAATGTTGTAGAAACATCAATATTCACACTGTACACAATGTATCTAAAGAGAAATACTCGTTGAAAACTCACAGAAACACCATCCATGAAATATTCATGTTATCATATAGTAGTGGAACTGAGGTTTATCATTTCTGTGATGATCCATGAATATTTCTATCCACCAATAACACTGTATACTCTATAGGTGTCCTGATGAGGTATAATACCCATGTAATAGCTTTGAGCTAGTCCTCATTTTTTCTGGGGGTCTCAACCACCCTATAATATGAGGTGTCTCTTTTCACTCAATTTAAAGAAGCAAGATAAGGATATATATGAATTATCAATCGATACTTTTGGAATAATATACTACTTGTCATATAGAGGTATGGAAGACAACCCACATGGAGGTATCACTTCATGAACAAGTGCCTATAGAAGTTTCATAACTATGTGGATCATCCAGACAAACCTACTATTCAATACATGATGGAAATTACTATGGATGCATCCAAAATTAGAAAATATATTAACATTGATGAATATATATGGAGAGATCCCTAAAAACGACATAGAAACAAAAATACATTCAGATATAATTAATGTACCAATGATTTACCAATATCCAGTTCGTACATGCACTGAGTAAACTATTAGGTTATCATTATTCTGGATTGTTGATACATCAGCTGCAACTCCAACACTAAATTCCGTGTAATGAGATCAAAACTCAAGGAACATTAATATTTTCCCTATAAATCCTATTCCAAAACTCATGTAAACATATTTTACAAACTCTAGTGATAAAATAAACACAATATTTGATACAACTCTTTCATGGCTAGAACTATTAGGGAGCGGTTCGATGGAGATAAGATGAGTGTCACACCTTGATCCCACATGTACTATGATTGAGTATGGCGACTAGTGTGGAATAGGAGTACAACCCACATGTGATGACGTAGCCTATGGTACATATATGCATGAACATATATCAAAATAAACACAGAATATTGATATAAAAATACTTCTGATATAAATGAATGAATAAATAGAAATCCCTGAAGTTAAAGTGAGATAATAATAATGGAATTCATTAAGGCCTGAGTTCATGAAGAATGAAATAATAATTGAATTAAATGTTAGTAGAAGTAGGAGACTATATTCAGATTAAAATCGCGGTATGAACCCTGGTATATTAACACTACATATTTCGTGTGTGCTCCTTATCTACAAATGACCCATTCAAATTCTCTTCCATCTTTATATTGCATAACAGGTGTGGGTAGATCCCATATAGGGTTGAATATAACACTACAAAGTATGACACCCCCGAAATACCTAACATATATCATTAAGTGGGTAGTCATCTCATTAAAAGAAAATTTCAATCATAACATGAAACATACAATAAAAACAACAAAATATAGTAATGACATATACTATGTCTCAGGGTATGGTAACAACCCTAATATCATCCTAGGATTCACACATCATATACAAGATAAAACTATTCATCGATAAATCACTATATAAGCTAGAGAATATTGATGGTGATATTTTGAGTGGTTGTTATCATCATATCAGTCAGTGAATAATCAATTAATTAATGTGAGAGGAGATATATATATTGATATGGGACCACACCAAAGGTTTGTTAGTAAACTTCAAATCCCAAGTCGATTAACCAACTATGTATGTCAGAAAAACATATGTATGTTGGCTATGATGATACATTGATCACCAAATATTGTACAATATATAATAGATGATCCTTATATATGTTTCATTATGGATTCCGTAAAATTTTCTTATGACTAATCACATATAAGAGATCATATCATATTTTTTGGACATGATGCCTCACACAAATGTCATGGGTGGTGAACCGAGGGAATGATCCTTTTGGAATCCAATAATTAATGAAGTGTGACATGACCTCATGATATCCCATATCCCAAAAGGGTATATGACATGTACTAAATATAAAAATATATATCATTCCTATGATATTAAATTGTTCTCTAACTTATGCATATTCACTCCAGGGATTGCCGATGTACTTTGGTCATGCCTGTGTGACAATGGTGTCTATTAACCTAGATATTTCCATGTACTATATTTAGCTAATGTAATCGGTATACGAATGTATACCTAGTTGAGCTATTTTATATATACATTAAGGGAACATATAGATTCACTATGTCATTGTTTCCCTCGGAATTTGGGGATGAACTCCTGGATGGGAGACTCAAACATTCTGATCGGTTTCTAGCGGGTTTGTTCATAGAACCGGAATCATCCAATGATTCCACATCCATTTGGACCTACTTTCCAAAGGTAGGTGCTCATTAGCTTGTGGACTGATGAGGCTTAGGAATTTGCATTGGTCGAGAGGATGGGAGGTCGGACTCATCACACCTTTTTTAGGGGAATTATTATCTATTTCGAGACTCTCTTTATAGATTTATGTTATGTTCGTGAATCCTTATTATATTACCAAGTATAAAATGAGCTTTCCGTCCGTTTAACAATCAATGATTAAATATGTATGAAATTTAGAGATTCTTTTATATGTATTCGAGGTTCTTCATTGATAGAGAATCATCTATATATATTTAGAGATTCTTGGTCAATGGTATCCTTCAAAATATTTATATAAAAGTCTCTTGGTCATTATGATGACTAGGCTGGTTTTAAAGCCACTCAGTGGGGCACTTGAAGATTATTGTCATTCAGAAGGACATGAATTATTTCAAAGTTGGGATCGAACCCATAGATGGGCTACCTACGTATCCTTTGTTTTGGAAAAGGAATCAGAACCCACGTAGTTCGAGTAAGGGTATATGATGTTTATGATTGATGGCTCGAAGAAGGATGTCATAATTACTTTTACACTCTATGCTCACGTGAGTCATGATCGGTGTGAGAAATAAGAGGTATTGGTAAAAATTAGACAATTGTGCCATGAAAGATGCAATCATAAGAATTAATGTGGGGCTTATGTATGTATTACTGCCCAGATAAATGAAGATTAGGATTTACTTTAGGGAGAAAATTCAGGAACAGGGTCCACAAAGGTATATGTGCTTCATGGAGATTTAAATACACTAATTTGGGACTTATTCCTGAAAAGGAAGCCCATATTAGGAGAGGACTGATAACTGGGTTTTACTCCTGAGATGGAATCCCAGATCAAAAGTAAATTAGGACTGGTTAAGATAAATTAAGGGACTTGGGGCTTACTCCTGAAAAGGAAGCCCAAAATTTATGACTGGGACTTATTCCTGAAAAGGAGGCCCAGGTTAGGGGACTTGGGGCTTACTCCTGAAAAGGAAGCCCAAAATTATGACTAGGACTTATTCATGAAAAGGAGACCTAGGATAAGGGATCATGGTTTGGGGCTTACTCCGGAGGAAGATTCCCAAGTTTGGGAACTTTAATAATTTGGGGCTTATGCCTGAGGAGGATGCCCAGATTTGGAGGACTCAGGACTGGGGATTATTCCTGAAAAGGAGACCCAGGTTAAGGATTTAAATGATGAGGTTGAATGAATGAACTCTCAATATTTAGTGACATAAATATATGTAAGTCACTAGGTTTTGAGAGATATTCCACAGAATTCCATTCAGATAAGGTAGTCAAATAAAGAAATATTTCCATAAATGGCTTTGAAGAGTGTCTTGAAGAGTGAATCTTGAAAAGGAAAGGTGTAATGGCTTAAGAGGGGTGAAATGGGCAAGAAAGGAACCCAAAAAGGAAGGGGCGCGCAAGTCGTGGAAGGCGCGCAAGTACTGCGTGGGTGCGCAACTATTGGTCGTGCATGTATGCCTGTGCGACACATGGTGTACTTGCGCGATGGTGAACCAGCATTGAAATACTTGAGCGACTCTTTATTAAACCCTTTAGAATCCTCTTCAGGTTCTTCCAAAAAGGGGACTTGCAAGTTCTATCGAAGATGTAAGGCGGCGCGCAAGTGTGGCCACTTCCCTTAAGGGCTGGCCACTCAGACGCGCAAGTGTTGATGAATTTCAACACTTAGGCCTTCCTCCTTCTCTTTAGATCTTCCGTTCTAGGTAAGAAATTACATTAGAAGTGTTTCAGAAGCTTTGAGAAGAGACTTGGGCGTCGGGAGATTCAATTCGAGTTTCTGGAAAAAGATCCTCTTGAATGGGGGGCCCACATGGTCTATTTATAGGCAGGAGAAGACCCCGGGCGGTTACCGGGCGGTTACCGGGCGGTTATTAATTAGGTCGCGCAAGTCACATGCGCGCCAAGGTGCGTCGCACAAGTCCACTTGCGCGACCATGAAGGAACTTGCGCGGCCTATGGGCAATGTTTTCCTTGTTCATCCCTTTGTCGATTTTTGATGCTTTCTTCAAAGGTTCAATCACTTTGTGCTCATATATTCCCCTTTTCCGATCTTTAGATTTTGAGACGAAAGGAGCGTCAACAAAAGCCCCCCCTCAGAGTTGGATCCGGAGAGAAATAGAGGATTTGACTCTGAGGAAATAGAATACAACCAAAGGAAAAGGGGCGCGAAAGTCTTCAGGGCACAGAGGGAGGCGCGCAAGTTTTCTTCGCGTAGGCCTTAAGTGCACTGGGTACGGTGCGCAGATAGGCTTCTTGGGCTATAAATACACTTCATTTGGCCGTGTATAGCATCTGATCCTGAATTTATCGAGCTCTCACTGCGCAAGCCATCTTCGATGCGCAAGTATCTTTTTCCACTGTTTCCTCACTGCCGCGCTATTCTCAAGGTAATAGGACTTGCGCGGTGATACATGTGCGACAAAAACTTGCACGTCACATGAAACACTTGAGTGACATCTCCATACTTGCGCGCCTTAATGCCTTGGCCATTTTTTGGCTTTCTTTCACAAATTTTGTGAAAAATTAATTCATTTATAAATTAATTTATTCAACTCTTTGTGCATAATTAATGGCTCCTCGACCCAGATTAATTGATGAACTGGCAAGCAAGCGGATAGATGATATGATGAACATCATTGGCCATGATTATTATACTGTCAAAGATAGTACTCTTCCAAATTTGGCTAAGTATCTGATGAAATATCATCTCAAATTTCCTCAAATCACTTATCTACCTTTGTATGGCTATGGTCATCTACAAGAAGTCATTATTCCAGAAGTAAAAAATTATCTTCCATTTTTGTGGTTTTAGAATTATACCAACTTTGCTTCAGCAAATATCTCAGGTGGAGGAGTATTTCTAACTCCTGGAACAGTGGAGAAGGCCTATGTGATGCATCATAGCCCTTGCACACCAGATCTGAAAAAACATACACCTGAGTTTCAACCACATTGTCATCCTTCAATCTTCCGAAATGCTCAGATGGATCAATCCAAAGGCTGGAAGAAAAGTTGGGATTTCCGTCCTGAGGGAGGTGTGAAGCCAACATGGATGTGGGCATACTGGGTGCGACAGACCTGCGCAGAGTTTATCGAGGATCTAAAGAGAGCTGCAATATGTGAGGCTGTCTGGGTTGGGCAAACATATGTTTACAGACATGATAACTTCATGCTAGAGATACTCATCCACGAGAGCCCAGCAACTAATTTTTCCATTTGACTCATGGAGAGGTAGGTATCAGTTTGTGGGATGTCCACAAGATCTCAGGGGCTCCAATTTTGGGCGATATGTATGATGAATTCATTCCTCCCAAGGTGACTTGGAATGATTCAGCGAAGACTCTTGCTTTAGCTCGAGAATTATTTAAGATCTTCCACAGGCTCAAGAGTTCAGAGACCTCATTAACTCATTTTAGAAAAGATATTCATCCGGAAGCATGGATGAATGTGTTTCTTATTGAGAAGAAAGGGATGGAGCCAAAAGAAAAAGGATCCAGGAAAAAGAAATCCAAGGATACCAGGCCCAGACGTCCTACCACCTGTCCAAAACCTGAGAAGAGAGGAGCTACTGGCACATTCTGGCCAACTCTAGAAGAAGGATAGTATGAAAAGTGGTGATATGATGTGAATCAAAGAATTCCAAAGAAAACTCTTCTGGCGGGTTTCTTGCCAATGTGGCTCAGTGTTTATCTCTTGCCGGTCAGGGATTCGAAGGGAGACGTTTGGCCAGGGACCTTCGTCATTGCGGCAATGTTGGCTGAGGGAAAAATGGTTGGGTTAGCTCCCCCATTTTAGCAATGATTCATAGGAGTTTACTTCATGTATTCCTGGGTAAATCTCCTTTAAGAATAGTGGGACCATTCCAGGTTTTGTGGGGATGGATCACCACTCACTTCAAGACTAAAAATATACAGAATGGATTACAAATTCCTGGAAGCTCTTTCAGACCGTCAGTGCAAGCATTCTCTTGAATTTCTCTATTATATGTAAATGGTTATGACATGAAAGTGAGGCTGAGCTTGTTTAAGGAATTCAACTTCTTTCTCTATGGAATTCCGCCATCCGGGAGGTTTTTTGATGATTGGACAACCCATTTGGATTTGACGGCATACATGCTAGCTTGCAGGGATGGAGTGTTAGTAGCCAGGATTGATGGAGAGATCATATGTGAGGCCTATTCTCCATATAGATTTGCACGCCAATTCAAATGTCTGCAACAGATTGTTGTATCCCCTCCAGTACATGTCAGGTTAGAGCAACATTCGATGGTTGCTCGACAACTATGGCTGTTGACATCAAGAGAGAAGACTGGGGCAGTATTTGATCTACTAGTTGAAAAAGAGGCGCATAATTTGACTACATATTATGCCGAACACTGGATAGAATCATACCCCAAAGGGATATTGAATCACCTAGTATCTCATGTGGGAATGAGGAAGGGGACTGTTGAGAAAGAAACCCTTCTTCATGAAGGTGACGCTTCCCCACCTGAAATAGGTTCAACAGAATCCTCTTCTAGAACTGATTCATCGGATTATCATGATGGGGATGATGAGGAACAACCGGCAGCAAAGCGGTTTTGTGCCCGATATAATCCTCCGGCCAGAATCAAAAGACCCACTCCATCAACTCCTAGTGAGTTGTTTCATTGTAGTAATTTCAATCACTGCTACTTTATAAAGTAATAAGTCTTACATTCGTATTCTCTATCTGTAGCTGCAGGAGATGGGAAGAAATTAAAATCAAAAATTGTAGGACCTTCCTCACAGCCTTCATATCTAAGACCAGAGGCAGTTCAACTATGGCAGGGCTTATACTGTGGTACTGAGACCGCATGGCTATATTTTTGTGAGGGCCTACAACTTCCTGGAATAGGAAATCTTATAGCTTCTAAAAATCTTCAATACGAAGATAACCCCAATGAAGTGAGAGCTTACATCAGAGAGCTGGAAATGCTCAAATATGCCAATGATGACTCTTTTCCTATCACCAGGCGGGTGAAGGAAATGATTGATCATGGTGTCACTTAGGGGGCTGGTGGTTCTAGAGATGAGGAATGGCAAGAGTACGTGGCTCTTGAAGATGTAAGTTTTCTTTCTTTATTTTCTTTGCAACTTGATTTCAGTTGAAGCTTTGTTACTTAAGGAAGTTATTTTCTTCATCTCACAGCTTGCAAAGAAAGGAACAGGGGTTCCTTCACCACAGTATAGCCCTGGTGGTACTGCTATCGAGGCTGCTGCTGATTCTCCTCGCGAACCAGGCGAGGTATCTCCAGGCCAGCAGGCCATGAATGAGGTGCTGGACATAGCCTTCCATTCGCCAATCCAAGTGCCAATAAGGGAGACTATTGATACTCCGAAAAAACAAAAGAAGCAAAGGCAACTAAGGAGGAAATCCACAGCTAAACGCTTCATTAGTAGCGGTAAGTCCTTCAAATAATCATGAGTTTATACTCATAATCACATGGTTACTCATATTTCTGAGGATTGCAGGGGCTTCTTCAATTTCCTCCTTGAGGGAAGGGACTGACCCTCCTTCAAAGGCCGTGGAGGGTGCTGTAGAATGATCACAGACCCATGATGACTTGGTTGATCCTGGAGAAGAGCTATCATCCATTCCCAGTATCCCTCCTACTGCTGAAGTTGCTGTTCAGGGTCAGGGGTTGTAGGACATAAGTCGGCAAGAAGATGTAGAAAATGCTCCCACTGGTGAGACTAACCAGGATTCTGAAGTATCATTGGATGAAATGATGAATCAAGTAGTGAATTTTGAAGAATTTTATGATCATGCTAAGTTGTCATGTTATTTAGAAGACATTGGACACGAGTTCTTCCCTTCGCCCAATTTTTTTTTTAAAATTTACACTTCTAACCATGACTGAAATCAATATGTAGTTTCTTCCGTAGAAGCTGCTGAACTGCTAATGCCTGAAGAGGGTGTGGACATTGATGTCAACCCTACCATTGCAGAAACACTAGCTCACATAGAGTTAAACCCAATAAACCCTCCTGAGACCTATCTTGAAAATCCTGTTGAGACCGGGAAATATGGGGAGAAGTCTTCTCAGGTTGCTGAACCATCATTGGGTAAGGGATAACAATATTTGTGATTGTACTTCATTCGCAAGACAATATATTCTTTTGTTATCCTTTGAAGCTAACTAAATCTTTCAATTAATCATGCAGGACCATCAACTGCAATGACTAGATCCGGAGGTGAGGCCTTAGCCTCTTCCCCAACAGGAATTGAAAGTTAATAAGCACAAATCAGGGGAGAAAAAGTAGGACAGGGCACTTCTTTAAGTGCATTAATTCCAGATTACATGCCACCCTCTGACGATGATGTTGATTCAGATCCAGAGATGCTTAAAGCATTCAACTTTTCACGACGTAAGGCATGGAACAACCTATGGAACATTATATCTGGGGTGACTTTGGAAGAGCTACCATCAAAAATTCCTCGATTGTCATCCCAATTTGTTATACTAGGACTTGGTAGTTTTGGATATGAAAAGATCCACGCCACGGTGAAACAGATCATTTTCTGGAGGGAGTAGGCTCAAAAAAGCCGCGAAGATTTGATCAGAGTGAAACTGTCAGTCAACATAGGCGAATTTGAGGTTTCGGTATCCCAAGATGAAGCTGATTATGCTACCAAGATGAAGGAGCTGAAGCATAAAATCAAAGAAAAAGTTGTCCAGTAGGTGCAACTCCAGCAACAGTTAGATGCTGTTATTGGGGAACTTGATCAGCTTAATAAATCATTGGATGAAACTCATATGAATGGCATGAAAGCCATCACAGATGCTAAGAAGGAACTTCATCAAGCTAAAAAGAGTGAAGCTGGTCAAGTGCACGGGCATCAAGTAACTGCTGATAAATCTCAGGATGCTGTAAATCAAATGAAGAGTTATGTTGAAAGCCTCTTGTAATTCTTGAAAAATAGAAGAGGCTCCAGTCTGTGGATGTTCTTCTAACTCTTGTGTATCAATGAAAAACACTTTCATCTTCAATCATTTGTACATGCATTCTTTCACTACCTGCTTCAAATTTACCTAAACCAATGGGCTTAGTAAGCATAGTTTTATATTTACTAGGATTGTTACAAATAACCCTACAATCTTTGAACCTTTTAATTGCTCAATATTACCTAAATCATACGAAAATGTATATTTAGTGAGCTGGAACTTGACTTTTATTCAGAGTTCATTTGTCTTTTGTGGGCAGTTTAAAGTCATGTGTGCCGGACATAAAGGGACTAATGTTTAAGGTCGAAAGTGCTTTGACAAAAATGGATTAAAATTGATTCAATTCCTTGAAAATTTATCTGAAAACATATTATCATACTCAAGTATGAGGGAAAATATGTAATATATGACTTAAGAATATTTGAATCTGAGGAATGATATGAAAAAGAGCTAAAAGGCATTAGACGATGTAGTTTCCAAGAATGAAGTTACCATTATATAACAAAACCGTTAGGGGGTTGAATTATGCAGGTCCACCTAAAGGCATTGGCTGCATAGTTAAATAAAATAGTATCTTTTTGCTAACAAGTCTGTTATGTAGACTGTTTATGCAAGGCCACCTATGGGCACGTGCTGCATAGTCAGGCAAAAAGAACTCTCAGAAATTTACTTTCCTAGTTCTAAAAGCCAGTGAAATTTTATGGAGATTCAAATTTTCTAAATTATAGAGTTTTCTATATGGAAAGAGGTACTTGAATATAGAGAAGATAATTCCAGACATGATTATCAAAGAACTGGATGAATATCATTCCTATGAATGTCTGACCCAAACGTAGGGAAGAAAAATAAACCATAGACTTGAATAGTTTCAGATCGTGAAACTGGATATGGGACAAATATGTTAAGGATTGCTTTTTTTTCGGATCCCTACATTCTGTCGTTTAAGACAAATAAGGACAAAAGAGGCATTCTTCCCAAGAATGAAGTTACTATCATTTAAAAAACCCTTTAGGGGGTTGAATTATGTAGGGCCACCTAAGGGCATTGGCTGCATAGTTAAATAAAATAGTATCTTTTGACTAAAAAGTCTGTTATGTGGACTATTTATGCAAGGCCACCTATGGGCACGTACTGCATAGTCAGGAAAAATAATTCTTAGAATTTTGACATTTTTGTGACTAAAAGTCATGAAAAGGGTTATGATGATCTGAAAATATTTAAGGTTAGGATTATAACACATAAATATGGGTATTTTCCAATGTATATAAAGATACATAGGTTAATGATAACCATAATCATGTTGTGGCTGGGTCCTGAATTGAAATTTTGGACATCACTACGTATCTCATAAGAATGAGAATCAAGCCATACGTAGTTCTTGAAATGTAGTTTAACGTCGTGCAGGACGAAAGTATGAGAGATCTTAGTTTAGGGTCGTAGAGTTCGGACCATAAAAATGAATACACAATCTGTGTTTTCAAAAGGACATTCCAGCCAAGGGACTGAAAGTGAAATTTGGGGTTAGGCCCAAAAGACTTGGGGCTGGATTCGAGGGATACTCGAACATTCCTACATATCCCATAAGGATGGGAATCAAGCCCACGTAGTTCTAGAACTACCCTTTGTAAAAATTTGGTTCGTACAAGTGAAGGGTGAAAGGGGACTTTAGTGCAATGATGGTTTAACCTGAGATAAAAAGTTTAGGCATTACCATGTATGTACGTAGTCTTTTGAAATGAAGCATGATTGAAAAATCAATGTCAATAATAGTTCTCTCTCAAATGAGGAAATCAACGAGTATTGTAGTTTATTGTCGTACCAGACAAAAGTGTTGCATAGTTTAACGTCATAAAACAAGGATGAAAGTGAATCAATGTAAAGATATTGATTCTAGGGGCGGTTTTACGAATCAACATCATATGAGATGGTGGTGAACCGATGTGAAGAGATTGTTTTTGGGCTTGACCCCTGGGAGGTTGCCTACATACCCATCCTGGAGGGAAATGATCAAAGTCCGTGTAGTTCAATTAAAGAATGAATTAATGATCATGTTGTTCTTGGGGAAAATGATCTAATGAATAAAATGTTGTTGGGACTTATACATGGTTAGCGGCCAAACGAGAGTGTTACAGTTGAGGTTTTCTCTAAGATTACGTGAGTCATACTTGGTGTGAGAAACAAGAGGAAACAACAACCTTAACGATGCATAGTTTAATGTCATGTAGGACATATAAATGGACTATGCAGTTTAAAGTCTTGCAGTTAGGACTATTGGTGCTGCGCAGTTTAGTGTCATGTAGCAGGGAAAAAATACAGTTTAATGTCATGTAAGACGTATTATGAACATTATATGCAGTTTAGCGTCATGTAGTTAGGACGATGGGAAAAATAGAGTTTCACGTCATGTTGGACGAAAGGGGGGAACTGTGTAGTTTAATGTCATGCAGTGAGGACAAAAGAGTGCACCATTTTAACGTCATGTTGAACGCATTGCGGATTTATTTTACAGTTTATCTAGTTTAACGTCTTTCCGGACGTAAGATACTTTTATACAGTTTAGCGTCATGTAGTTAGGACGTCACAGTTTAACGTCTTGCTGGACGTAAGGGACTTTTATACAGTTTAGCGTCATGTAGTTAGGACGTCACAGTTTAACGTCTTGCTGGATGTAAGGGACTTGCAAATAGTTTAGGGTCATATGCATGGACCGTTGATGATGCAGTTTAAGTTCATACAAGACCTAGTTGCAGCCTAAGGTCATACTAGACCATTTAGGGAATTTTTTCACAGTTTAACGTCGTGTGGGACGAAGTTTCAATTTAAGGTCATACATGACCATTGCTGTATAGTTTAACGTCATATAGAAAGAATGAACTGGTGCTGCACAGTTTAGTGTCATGTTGCGGGGACATAATGTGAATACTTTTTATTTTATACATAATATTTCTTCAAAAATATGGCATTAGTTGGAGTAGTAATGAGTTCTCCATCCATTGAGATTAATGAATAAGCTCCATTGGAGTAGACCGTATATATTGAATAAGGTCCTTCCCATTTTGGCTCAAGCATGGGAGGTTTCTTTCCTGGTATCATTGGAGTTCTGAGAACTAATACCAATTCTCCCTGAATGAATGAACGAAGATGAACTTTTTTGTCAAAAGCTCGTGCTATTCGTTTCTAATAGATTTCCAAGTGGTGCAAAGTGCACAATCTTTTCTCATCTAACCGTTGCAATTCATTCAATCGCTTTTGGGATTGCTCATTTGTAGATAACTGATCACAAATGGCTACTCTGAGTGAGGGTAATTGAACATCAATTGGCAAGACTGCTTCTGTTCCATATACCAACGAATATGGAGTTGACCGCGTTGCATTGCGGGTGGTAGTCTGATAAGCCCATAAAGCATGAAAGAGTTTATCAGTCCATGACCTCTTATATTTATCCACCATCTTTTGCAGTATATTTGTAAGAGTCTTGTTAAAGGCTTCTATTTGGCCATTGGCTGCCGCATGATACTGAGATGAATGGTTGGATTTAATGTTGTATTATTGATACAATTTCATCACCTCAGAAGAACAGAAGTTGGTGTCATTGTCCGTCAATATGGTATGAGGGACACCAAATCTAGTAATGATGTTAGACTTGATGAAGCTAACAATGAATTTAGAACTGACTTCTTTGAGAGGTACTGCCTCTGCCCATTTGGAAAAGAAAACAGTAGCAGTAAGAATGTACTTAAACTGCTTGGCCGTAGCTGAAGGGTAAGGTCCCACCACATCCATTCCCCATGTGGAAAATGGCCATGAGTATTTAGCTGTATGAAGCAACTCTGGAGGTTGATGAATGAAGTTGGCATGTATTTGACGTGAATAAAACTTCTCTGTGAAATCAACAGAATATTGTATCATTGAAGGCCATAAGTATCCAAGCCTTGGAATTTGATCAGAAAATCTATGTCCAGACTGGTGGGCACCACAGACTCCTGCATGCACTTCATTCATGACAGCCATTGTCTCTTCACCATCAATGCATCTGAAGAGAACTCCATCAAAACCACGTTTGTAGAGAATTTTCTCTAGGTGGTTTGGGCCATCATAAAGAGTAAAATTGACCACACGTCGCCGGATTTGTTCTTTCTCAGCTCTATCAGGTGGAAGTGTTCCATTTTGAAGGTATTCCCTGATAGGTGTCATCCATCCTATAGTATGACAATACGGTTCAGGAATGGGACTAATTTCATTAATTTCCTCTGTTCTGGGTTGAACATAAGGTGAAATTGCACGACGGTGGGAAATTCTGATGGTTGTCTCGTCCCGATTTGGATTGGCTAGAGCTGTGGCTATATTAGCCAGTGCATCAGCTTGAGCATTTTGTGATCATGGTACATAAGAAAATGTCGGTTCTGAAGGGAATTCCGCCATTAACTTTCTAACGTAATCATACAAATGGATTAAAACTTCTTTTCTGATGTCATAATCCCCATTGACTTGTTTGATTACCAGGTCTGAATCACCTTTCACCTTCAAGTGATTCACCTCTGCTTGAAGTGATAACTCCATGGATGTGATAAGAGCTTGGTATTCGGCTTCATTATTGGTACCACCTTACCATAATAAAAAGGAATAAGGTAACAATGTCTTATCTGGAGAAATGAGTACAATTCCTAAACCAACTTTGTTAAATTTAGGATTTTCCATTTTTTCCCTGTTGGACTTCTGGAAGCACCATCAAAATACATTTCCCATGTTTGAGGACACTCTTGAATAGAAAAAACTTCCTCATTAGGGAGTTCAATATCTGAAGATGTGTCTTCCACTGAAGTATGTTCAGCCAAGAAATCAGCCATAGCTTGGCCCTTTATTGCCTTTTGAGATACATACTGAATGTCGAACTGCTGCAAAATAACTGCCAACCTTGCTAGACTTCTTGTAAGCATTGGACGCCTAAGGATGAATTTGAGCAGATTATTGCGAGATGCCAATTGGACATCGTGATGTTGTAGGTAGTGTCTCAGTTTTTGAACTGCAAAGATTAATGCCAGGAAGCACTTCTCAATACTCGAATACCGGGTTTCTTCTTCAAGCATAGTTCTGCTGAGATAGTAGAGGCTATTTTCATTCCCAGCATCATTCATTTGAGCGAGAAAGGCACCCAATGATCACTCTAGAGCTGTCACATAGAGGATAAGTGGTCTACCTTCAACAGGTGGTATGAGTACTTGTGGACTCAAGAGGTATTTCGTGAGAACATCAAACGCTTCTTGAAATTCTTCAGTCCACTGGTAAGTGACTCCTTTTTTCAATAATTTGGTAAAGGGTAAACTTTTTCCAGCCAAATTGGCGATGAAACGCCGAATATAGGCTAAGTGTCCTTAAAGTACTCTTAATTATTTCAAATTCTGAGGAGGTGACATACCAAGGATTGACTTGGTCTTCTCAGGATCGACTTCAATACCACGATGGCGTACAACAAAGCTGAGGATTTTTCCTGAGGATACCCCAAAAGCACATTTTAAGGGGTTCATCTTCAAATTATGTTGTCGAAGCTTGTGGAATATGACTTCAAAATAAGCCAAGTGATTAGAACTTTGTTTGGATTTGGCCACAAAATCATCTACATAGAATTCAATAAACTTCCCTATGAAAGGTTTGAATATACGATGCATGGAGCGTTGATATGTTGCACTTGCATTCTTTAAACCAAAGGGAATCACCTGGTAACAAAACAAACCTTGAGGGGCTATGAAGGCTGTAGATTCCTCATCTTCTGGGGCCATTCGGATCTGATTATATCCAGAATATCCATCCATGAAGGAAAGTACTTCACAGCCAGCGGCTGCATCAATTAAGACTTCTGTATTCGGAACTGGGAAATCATCTTTAGGACAATACCGAATAAGATCTCTGAAATCGATGCAAAACCTAATTTGTCTGTTCTTCTTCTTTACAGGGACAATATTAGCCAACCACTTGGGATACTGATCTTCTCTAACAAAGTTATCGTTGATCAGCTTATCCACTTCAGGTTCAATTTTGGAAGCATAAGTTGGGTGTGTTCTTCTTGCGGCTTGCTTAAATCCTCGATGTTCTTTGGTAAACCCAAATGATGAGTAGCAATATCAGGATCAAGCCCAGGCATTTCTGTATAGTTCCAAGCAAAAATATCTTTGTTTTTCTTTAGAAAAGAAGTATACATTTCTTTCTCTTCAAGGGTCATGGCCGCACTAATTAACGTGGGGCATGGATCTTTCTCTGTACCCAGATTTATTTCTCTGAGTTCATCCACAGTGGTAGAGATACATTCTTCAAATGCTGGAGGAGCATCTCTAAGATCTTCCCTTTCCTGTTCATCATATGCTATTTCTTCCGTTTATACTTTTATAGTAGATGACAAAACAAAATTTTCATGATCAGAAGAGATGTCAAAATTTTCACATTTTGATGAAGAAGCTTCCATTTCCGACCCTATTGATGATAAAGGGCCTTCTTTGGGAAATAAAGATGAGATGATGGATTGAGAATTGACATCATTATTCACCTTCGATGTTGCTATAACTTCATCTGGCCTGATTGGCGAAGTATAGACCTATTGGATTTTAGCAGATGAAATGAAGATGTCACCACTTGTGCTTTCATCACTCCTTGGTAGGTTACTAATTGCTCCCATGTTGTCTGGCTCAATTGCAGTAATTGGCATTATGGATCTTTCATAAGAGTATTATTATTTGGGTTTATTTTGTCAATTTGATTGATAGGTAACACATAATCTATACTCACATGTGTAAATGGATTTATTGGAATTTTCTCCAAACCATATAGAGCATTAACTTTGGTAATTTCCTTCATTGTAGATTTTTCTCCTCCCATCATGTGATAAAATTCTGCCTCAATATATTGAGACTCACATGTCTTGAACGGGGTCTTATCACCATACAATGTTCCAACTTGACCATTGAAACAGTATTTGAGACATTGATGGTATGATGAAGGGATAGCTGCATGCTGATGTAGCAAGGGTCATCCAAGCAAGACATTGAAAGCTGAGTCTTGATCAACAATCATGAAATCTGAATTGGATACAAGATCTCCAAACTGAGTTCTGAGTGTAACTTCACCCAGTGGTTCTTGTTCATTTTTATCATATCCTTGTAACATCATGGTAGAATGAGATAAATCAGATTCCGTGAGGCCCAACCGACGAAGTGTACGAATGGGCATGATGTTGACTCCTGAACCATTGTCAATGAAAGCTCTTCGAATATCTATACCATTGAATTTTCCAGATAAGTACAGAGGTTTTATATGCCCATGCACAAAATCATCTTCATCTTTATCAATAAAAGATATCACTGCATGGAATTCTGCAGGATTATTCTCTATGTGATAGACTTCAGCTGCAGCAATTTCAGCTTCAAACTCCTAAGGTCTTGACAAAGCTTCGATGAGTGCTTCCCGAAGATCTTTTGACAGATTCAAATCATCCAAAATTGATAACGTGTCTGGTACATGGGCCAAGTGTTTCAATATATCATACTTTTGATCTAATGGTCTGCATTTCCCAACTGGAACATGTGGTTTAGTAGGTACCTTGGAAGCAGATGCTTTGGAAGCTGATGCATCTTGTATTGGGATAGAAGTTGGAAACATCCCAGGTTTTGGAAGATTAGACCAATTAGATCCATTTACTTGCTGAGATAAAGAATATGGAACCTTCAATCAGTCTTCTAAAATAACTATGCCAAGACTGAGTTGGCTATTAGTAGAAAAACCCGCTTGTTCTTTTTGAGCTCACTAAAGGGCTCTACCACGAGTTTCTGCTGCATACACAGTGCTAGCAGGGGTAGAATTGGAGTAGTGGCTTCGGAAAGATCCACGTCTTCCCATGTATCTTGAACCTCGGGAACTTCCTCGGATTCCCTTATTTGATACAGGGATTTTAGGCTCATCAAAATTGAAATTACGACTGGAATACGGATCTGTTAATTGAATCATATTAACAGAACCGAAGATTAACACTTCGTCTAATAAAGTCTCTGCCTGACTAGCCTGTTTAGGCTGTGCCGTTTGATGGGGTGGTTCCCGTGGTTTTGAAGTAGATGGAATAAAGTCTGCCAGAGTCAAAGACAATTTAGGCTTTGACACATACTCATCTTCTTCTGATTCTTTTTTCTTCTTTGAATCAAACCGTTTCTTTGAGGACTTTCCCTCTGACGAAGAGGGTTTTACCGCAATATTCATGGAAGAATACACAATTGGTTTCCTTAATTGAGTTCTCAAAATGGCATGAGTCTAGTTGATTGTTATTCTGACCATCCAATAATCATACTTCTGTGCATTTCTACTTTTGACTTCTTGCCATTCATCTTCCTCCTCTGGAACTGTAGCAGTAACACATGATACCTGAGTCGAAGAACCTTTCAACTTGACTTGTCCCAAGTCGAAAATCTTTTGTAGGAGGTCTTTAAAGACAAAACACTCTTGGATAGGATGACCCAACATTTGATGAAAGGGACAATAATTGGGACAGTCTTCATCTCCTTCCTTGTTTGGCCTCTTGGGCACTATTAATTGAACCAAATTATTTTCCAGAGCTGAAATGAAGTAACCAAGAACTTGCTCATTCCGAAAAGAGTATGTTTTACTCTTAAAATCCTCTAATTGTTTTCATTGTTGATTTTTTTGATCAATTGGACAAAACGGCCTTTGTTGTTGGCATTCAGGAGATGGAGCCCTTCGAGAAGATGAAGGTTTTGAAGTAGAAATATGTACAGGCGCTTGTTTAAGCATAACTGTAGCAGTTTATGCATTACCCATTCTCCTTCCTGAAGTTGAGGGAATTACACGAGATTTCACCTTAGCCTATGTAAGGGAATCTTCAATCTGCTGAGTGATTGAAGTAAGGTCTCGAAACCCTCCTGTGTATTTCACAGGGATCAATGGCGTGCGTAATTCATCACAAAATTTTTCCACACAGATTGGAAATAGCTCTTCCTAAGGGAGTGCTAAACTCAGGGAATACGTTAATCCCTTCAAGAGAGCAATGAAATCAGAGACTCTTTCATTCTCCATTTGCTTGCAGTTTGTAAGATTAAAAACTGTCGTTTATTGAAAAGTTGAGCTGAACTGAAGAAGGAATTTTTGACGAAGATCCTCCCAGCCGATGATTGAACGGGATTACAAGCTTGTATACCAGACAAAAGCTGGTCCTTGCAAGGTTCGCACGATGCATCTGAATTTCATTGCCTCTTGCTGCTTTGGAGTTCCCATTATAGGATCACGACAAGACACGTAATGATTCAAATGTTGTTCAGGGTCACCTGATCCATTGAATGTAGGGAAAACAGGGTTTCCAAAACTAGATGGAGGATAAATTGAATCTACACATTAAAGGTAAACTTTCTTTTCTGGTTGAACATGCGCCCATTTCCCTTCCATAGTTTCTAACCGAGCTGTTAATGACTCAATAATAGTTATTAACTTTTGAGAAACATCCGGTTAAATTTGGTCTTGGGTAGGTGCAATGAATGGAGCTTGGACAGATGTGGTGATTGGTGCTACAACTGATGGTAGCACTGCCAATCGTTGTTGCGTTTGACCCGTAGGATTAGACCTCTGAGGGTGTACTGATAAAGGAGGATATTCCTGATCTAACTCAGCAGTTACAAAAAATTCCTTCGGCTGTCGGACTTCAGCATTCTTAAGAAAAAGACTACTCTGAAGTAGTTCTACATTCAACCTTCTTAATTCTTTCATTTCTTCCTCTTGTTGTGCAATCCTTTGCTCTAACGAGACCGATTGACCTTCTCCAGTGGAAGGATATGTAACCTGCTGCTTTCCCCTCCCTTTTTTGGATACTTTTTTGAGAGAAGTGGATTACCTAGGTTCTGAGTAATCCTTTGACTTCGGGTACGCACATCTTCTTCATTTGTATCGGCGCATACATTTTCTTGAGTATGACGCTTTTCATCTGAGTCCCCTGAGTGAGTCTCCTCTGGTGGATTAGCAACAAAGACATTGATGACATTTATTGATGTATAATTAATCACATCCCTTCTATCAACATTTCTGTGATATTGTCTTCTTTCATGTCTTTGATGAGACATTGCCTTTTGTTGATTTAATCTTTTAGGAACATCTTGATAAGCTATAACTTGGAGGGAATCTCCTAATAATTTGGATCTTCGTTCCTCTTGGGGATTCTTCCCCAATCGAGAAAAGACCTATATTCTCTGAGAAGGGGATTGATGATTTGAAAGAGTCCCCAGTCTCGAGAACTGGGGATGTTCCTGATGCTTCCGCTCAACTCCTCGAATCCCATTTGTTGACTCCGAGGGTTGGGTTAAAGGAGTCCCTAGTCTGACAAGCTGGGGTGGCTCTTGACATGCTATGTCTGAGACCTTCTTAAAATCTCTCTTGATCTTGCGAATCTTAGTTCGGAAATTAGCTGGATGCATTAGCCTGTATCCACTATTATCACCTGGTTTAATAGACCGTTGGATGATTTCCGAAACTTCTGTCATTTGATGATTTGTTTTCTCCATACGAGAGGCTTGTGCAATATTCTCTCTTGCTTGATGTAGGAGAAATTCAACAACTTGTACTCTATATACTTGATTTGGAGAGGAACTAGTTGAAGCCTGTTCTTGAGCAAGCTTTTGATTATGAACAAAGCCCATTGACTGTGGCCGGCCATGGGCAATAACATTGCATGAGACCATTTTCGGCGGGCTTTGCTGACTGGAAAGCACTATGAAATGTAGTGCTCCGTGAACACCCCATCCTCTGATATGAACACCAGATGGAGCATTGGCAATTAACTGACGCAATTTTCTTAGTGCTCCAAGGCTTGAACGTTGAAGTGTTCTCTATTGCTTTTCAGCTTTCGGATACCGAGAGACTGATAGAGATTCCAAATCAATCGGACGTTGTAGCCCTTCTATTATCTTAAGATGAATTTCATATTCATCATAAGATAACACCTTCTTCTTCATTTGAAATAGAGTTTTCCATATATTGAGACGAATATCATGGACTCCATCTTCTGTCAACATCTTCGGAATGTCATACTGGGAGTTAGCCAAAGGCCAAAACATGACTGGTACCTCACTTTTCGCCAGTTTTTTCCTCATGTTCAGCATTTCCTCTTTATCATTAAATGAATATTCTTCTACCTGTTTTGACCAGATTTGGTGTTTCCTTGATGCTTCATCAGATTCAACAAGATTGGTAGAGAGATCATTGATCAAACTAGAAGATACATGACCTAGGGGTGGTTCGGAGAATGACCTGCACCCTGGGCTATCTTCTGATTGAGAAAGTATTTCACTTGCTAGCGATAAATCATCATACATGACTGGTTTCGCATTTGTAAGTTCCTCATGGTAAGAGGGCTTTCTCGGCACTACATTTTCCACTGGAGTATTTTCCAGGCAATGTGAATCACTACTACGGAGAGGACTTTCGCAGAGAAATTCATCATCATGGGGAGAACCACCATAATGGGTTACATCAAAAGATGAGATCTCTTGCTCCTTGGTCTTCTGACCACACAGAGGGTTCCTATGGCTTTCATCTGAAGAAGAAACCTCAAGATTGACCAAATTTTCATAAAGCAAGCCTTCATGAGGAAGTGTCTGTTGAAGACTTTCAGAATTAATGATCCCGTTATTGGGAAATGAGGGAGTAGAATCTTGAATTCCAACATATAAATGTCTGAGGGCTTCAAGAACTATAGCATAGAGAAAGGCCTTGTTGCAGATTGGCCTTTGATCTCCTGACTATGCTGGGAGGATCTTTTTCTTAGATGCCTTCTTACTCGCTTTGGAAACCACTAGTTGACGAAAGTGGTTACTCTGAGCAGGTGTATGTGCCTCATCAGCAAAGATGGTCAGGTTAGGCTGACGATCTCCACTCAAACCAGGTGTATGTGCCTGACTTGGTTGTCCATATGATATGGGGGAGTTTGCCCCATAACCCTCTTGGACTGGAACAGATGTGTGTGTCTGTTCTGGAGTGAATCGTTGTTGTGTCACTCCATTGCTAGAGGTAGATTTATGTGTCTGTCCCTGAGATGATGGTAAAGCTGTTATGATATCCTGGAAAGCATCCAGAATATGTGCAGGAATTTGCTTCTGCTCTTTCACCATTGACAAAATATGTTTGGTGGCTTCAGCTTCCGGAACGGGGATATAAGTCCATTCCGGGCTTGGAGTAGGCGTATGTGCCTGCTCCTGTCCTCCTTTTCTTATCAGTGAATCCTGACAGTACTCAAGTGTGGTGGCAGAGAGTTGAGTCTGCCTCCTGTTTGTCGTCGGAGCTTTCTGACTGACTTCTCCATGCGCTACCAAGCGAGACTGTTAGTAGGCTTGATTAGTACTAGAAGGTGTATGTGCCTGTTGATTACACTTTTCCAAATGCGGTTGATGAGATCCATCATATGTAGTCAGGTGAGCCTGCTGACTAACTGATGATGTATAAGAATGTGTATGTTCCTGCCAATAGTACTCTGTCGGAATTGCCTGGCGGGATTGGCTTGATGCTGCCAGACGAGTCTGCTGGATAGCAGAATTAAAATGGATAGGTGTGTGTGCCTGTTCGTTTTTCACCACCAAGTTAGGTTGGTGGACTTCTCCGGAGATGGCAGGGATGAAGACCTTCCCATTTCTAACCAGAATCCATCTCTGGTGGTTCGTCTTGCCTGATCGGGTTCGAGGAACCTGAGCTGAATGCCTGGAGTCGGTACCCTCATCATGTTGAGGGCGCACTGCCGCACGAGTCTGGCAGCGATTGTTGATGGGAGCCCTCGGGAAGGACTCCTGTCTTTTTTAATTAAGGCCCTGAGGGACCTGCTCATTCAATTCCTCAGAGTAAGGGAGCGAATGGAAATTGCGTTCCGGGGATAACGACCCGAAACGGTTGGAGACGGTAGTCAGCACCGCCTGCCTCTTGATCACTAGTCATCGTTGTATGGACGACCTGTGTGAGTTGTTCACTTGGAGGGCCTGTCGGGCAGCCTCCAGAGTTGGGATGGTACCATGTTGACGGTACTCCTTAACCAGCACATTTGATACCCAGCATCGAAGACGCTGAGTAGGTGATGTCATCCTCAGAGCGGATGATGATCCAGTAGGAATAGCAGCTGTGGTATTTGCAGCAGCAGTATTCACAGATGTGAATTTGAGAGCAGCCATTATGGAAATACAAAAGATCTTGGAAAAGAGTTCTTGTTTGATATAACAGACGTAATCAAGATAAAATTCAACCAATTCATCCTTTCGATGAGCACACATGTCAATGATTGTTTTTGTTAGCCCTCTTATTGAGTTTTAAATAGGGGCTTAACAAATAGGTAAAACATCATTTTAACTTCGTTAACGATTCACGTCGGGTTCACTATTTTTTTGTTTCCCTCGGAATTCGGGGATGACCTCCTGGATTGGAGAATCAAACATTCCAATCGGTTTCTAGCGGGTTTGTTCATAAAACCGGAAACATCCAATGATTCCACATCCATTTGGACCTACTTTCCAAAGGTAGGTTCTCATTAGCTTGTGGATGGATGAGGCTTAGGAATTTGCATTTGTCGAGAGGATGGGAGGTCGGACTCATCACACCTTTTTGAGGGGAATTATTATCTACTCTGGGACTCTCTTTATAGATTTATGTTATGTTCGTGAATCCTTATTATATTACCAAGTATAAAATGAGATTTCCTTCAGTTTAACAATCAATGATTAAATATGTAAGAAATTTAGAGATTCTTTTATATGTATTCAACGTTCTTCATCGATAGAGAATCATCTATATCTATTTAGAGATTCTTGGTCAATGGTATCCTTCAAAATATTTATATAAAAGTCTCTTGGTCATTATGATGACTAGGATGGTTTTAAAGCCACTCAGTGGGGCACTTGAAGTTTATTTTCATTCAGAAGGACATGAATTATTTCAAAGTTGGGATCGAACCCATAGAAGGGCTACCTACATATCCTTTGTTTTGGAAAAGGAATCAGAACCCATGTAGTTCGAGTAAGGGTATATGATGTTTATGATTGATGGCTCAAAGAAGGATGTCACAATTACTTTTACACTCTAAGATCACGTGAGTCATGCTCTGTGTGAGAAACAAGAGGTATTGGTAAAAATTAGACAATTGTGCCATTAAAGATGCAATCATAAGAATTAATGTGGGGCTTATGTATGTATGACTGCCCAGATAAATGAAGATTAGGATTTACTTTAGGGAGAAAATCCAGGAACAGGGTCCACAAAGGTATATGTGCTTCATGAAGATTTAAATACTCTAATTTGGGACTTATTCCTGAAAAGGAAGCCTAGATTAGGAGAGGATTGATAACTGGGTTTTACTCCAGAGAAGGAATCCCAGATCAAAAGTAAATTAGGACTGTTTAAGAGAAATTAAGGGACTTGGGGCTTACTCCTGAAAAGGAAGCCCAAAATTTATGACTGGGACTTATTCCTGAAAAGGAGGCCCAAGTTAGGGGACTTGGGGATTACTCCAGAAAAGGAAGCCCAAAATTATGAATGGGACTTATTCTTGAAAAGGAGACCCATGTTAAGGGATTAAGGTTTTGGGCTTACTCCTGAGGAGGATGCCCATGTTTGGGAACTTTAATAATTTGGGGCTTACGCCTGAGGAGGATGCCCAGATTTGGAGGACTCCGGAATGGGGATTATTCCTGAAAAGGAGACCCAGGATAAGGATTTAAAGGATGAGGTTGAATGAATGAACTCTCCATCTTTAGTGACATATATATATATAAATCACTAGGTTTTGAGAGATATTCCACCGAATTCCTGTCAGATAAGGAATCCAAATCAAGAAATCATGCCATAAATGGCTTTAAAGAGTGTCTTGAAGACTGAATCTTGAAAAGGAAAGGTGTAATGGCTTAAGAGGGGTGAAATGGGCAAGAAAGGCACGCAAAAAGGAAGGGGCGCACGAGTCTTGGAAGGCGCGCAAGTACAGCGTAGGCGCGCAAGTATTGGTCGTGTAGGTATGCCTGCGCGACACATGGTGTACTTGCGCGATGGTCAACCAGCATTGAAATCCTTGAGCGACTCTTTATTAAACCCTTTATAATCCTCTTGAGGTTCTTCCAAAAAGGGGACGTGCAAGTTCTATCAAAGAAGTAAGGCGGCGTGCAAGTGTGGCCACTTCCCTTAATGGATGGCCACTTAGACGTGCAAGTATTGATGAATTTCAACACTTAGGCCTTCCTCCTTTTCTTTAGATCTTCCGTTCTAGGTAAGAAATTACCTTAGAAGTGTCCCTAATGCTTTGAGAAGAGACTTGGGCGTCAGGAGCTTCAATCCGAGTTTCTGGAAAAAGATCCTCTTGAATGGGGGGCCCACAGGGTCTATTTATAGGCAGGAGAAGATCCCGGGCAGTTATTAATTAGGTCGCGCAAGTCACTTGCGCGCCAAGGTGCGTCGCGCAAGTCCACTTGTGCGACCATGAAGGAACTTGCGCGGCCTATGGGCAAAGTTTTCCTTGTTCATCCCTTTGTTGATTTTTGATGCTTTCTTCAAAGGTTGAATCACTTTGTGCTCATATATTCCCCTTTTCCGATATTTAGATTCTGTGATGAAAGGAGCGTCAACAAGCATTCACATAGTGTGTGACCTATGTCACAATCCATGTGATATTTATCTATTCATGGAATCCCTGATTAAGAATGTGGTTCTTCCTTTGAGTTATGTATCATTAATTCTTAGTTATTAATTAAGATAATGGGGGGAAATTGGTCGAGGGGTTGACTATAGTACTATTACATGATGTGGCTTGGAGCTACACATCGTGTACTTATAGTTACACATAGTGTACGTAAGTCTATACACTATGTAATCCCATTTCGCAGCCACATAACATTTGGGCGAAAAAAAATTAAGGATATAGTGTCTAATATAATTTACATAGAGTGTACATTTTTTAAATTATTTATAAGTCAAGAAGTACGTAGTTATTCTAGATATACATAAACAACTCACATTGAATGCACATAACACCCAGAAAATCCGAATGATGGTTTGGAACCCGATTCATCGTCTGAAATTAGATTTAAACACCGTCAGATCTGTTGGATTCCCCTTAGTGAGCTCTCGATTCTTATTGAACCTTTTTTCTTGATTTCTTCACTTGGATCTCTGTATCGATCATAATTCATATGAGGATTGACTTTAATTAACATTATTGGGTTGCTAATTTTTTTCCTCATTATGAATTTCTCACGTGAGATTCCTGTTGCATTAATCCTTTTATTTGTTTAAATTTCATAAAATTATTATTATATGTTTTATCCTTGCGAGTTATCCTTGTTTTTTTTGTAATAGTTTAACTGAAATGTGTTTCTTCATATGTATGTTGTTCCCATTGAGTTGTTTATGTTAATTCCATGTGATTGTTTAATTCACATGGGTTTCTTATGAGATGGAATCTGGAATAGAATTAAATGATAAAAAGAGGTAATTAGAAGTGGGAGAGCCATAGTCTTGATAAAGAAGACATCGTTGAGCTCCAGTGACTCAATGTGTCTTATGTAACTATTGTGAACCATTCACTCGGTTAAAAGATAATGGACGGGATTAAGAGCATAATTATATAAAGTCCATGAGAGAGCCACAGATAAGGTGTTCGGGATCATTGAGACTTATTTTACAATATTATGAGATCCTAGGATCCATTGAGGGATACCGAGGCTGGGATCTATGGTCTAATGGTTAAATGGTTATTATTTTTATTGTTTATGGTTACTCTTAATAGGGGGTCACCAGACCTTGGTCAGACAATGAGACATTATATAATTCAATGTTCTTGAAGAATGAAACGATTGACTTATGTTGTATCTACCATGAAAAACCAGAAACTTGGATTCGATCTTCACTTATACCTATTTACCATTGTCTTCTGAGACATTTTTTGTGGTTACATTGGAGTACATACTATTTACTTCTTTCACTAATGTACACTACATGTTATATATATTCACTAACAGATTGGCATAGACCATTAGTGTTTTCCAACTAGGGTTTAGTCTCACACCCTATTTGGGTCTGGATTTTTGACCCAAAGTGATTATATGACTAAAAATTTTGATTGGGGAAAGCTCTCTGCTACATGTTCTTGATGTGATACTTATGAAGGGGTGAGAATCAGGGTGAGCCGAGGATTACGATGCATCATAGTTTCTTTTTGTTTCATTTGTTATTTTGAGAAATATATTGTGTATTAATGTAGTGTACTTATTTGGAAACATTCATAGAACATGTGACATGATGCGTCATCATTGGTATTGAATCATGCTTGGATATTTATATTATCAGTCTTTTGCTATTTATTATAGTCAAAAACTATTTACTACATCCTCTATTTAATATTATTATTCCATTGTATTACACTATACCAATGAGGGATTTGTTTCCACACTATCACACCCTAGGATCTTTCCTCTAGTCAGTAGCCTCTAGAATTTAGGGAAATGTGCTTAAATCCATCTGTCCAATTAGGTATAGGGCACCAGTTGAGTGGCATCCAGATCCGAGACATTATAAAGTGGTATCAAAGAATTTTATTCCAGGATTTTCTAACTATTTGGAGACATTATAAAGGGATAGTAATGAAATGGGGTTTGAAAATTAGATGTCCCTGAGAGTAGATACATTTTTTAAAAGTAAAGGGAAATTACCTAAAAAAATACAATTTTTTGGTTTTGGGCTATTACAATTGATTCGATTCCACAGTTTAGTGATGCACTTGTTTTTTGTTGTTATTTTTAATATCATTGTGGTTCTATTTTTTGGTATCCTATTTAGATGATGGTATTCCATCTCATACATCATATAGGTATTTTTTGGAAATCACATTCCAAGCATTATTTTCAAGACATTTTTAGAGAATTTATAATTTCATGGTGTTGTGATAGATTTCAATGATAGATATTCATGTGGTTGTGATATGCATCGTGATAGATATGCCTATTATTGTGATATGAGTACAAATACATTATATATTTGAAATTGATGGACTCCAAACTATGATCCCAGAAGAGTAAGGAACCTATTGGATTAGAATTTGGAAGGTTAAATTTATGAAGGGGATATATATTTTGTTGTTATTAGAAACATGTGATGCCACGATATGATTCGTGGCATGTAAGGGCCACCACAGATTGAAATATTTCACATTGTTAGATTATTTTTCAAAAAAAAGGGTTCTGAGGGTGTTTTTGAAGTTTACTTTCATGAAACCCAAACAAATTGGGGTGTGTTCTTATGAACACATGCCATTTAGTCTTCTGTTTAGGAAGAAAATAACTATTCATAAGTACATGTCCTGATGTATATGACTGTGTCACGAGACGTGTGAGAGAAAAATGTTTTATTATGTTTCGATCATGATATGTTGTATCCATTATGTATACCCCATGTAGTTTTTCATATGAAGATTAGTGTGGCTCAGGCCATGTAAAACTACATGGTAAGGAGGGATGACATGCATACACATCATCTATAAAGCTGACACACTATGTATGGTACCTACACACTATGTACTCATATTTTTTGAGATTTTAAGGATTTTATTTTCATTTTTAGTTATTATTATCTTTAACTGTTTACCCTGAAAATTAAGCTTGTATTGAGGTGTATGTGCTGGAATTAACAGAGAAATTCCCCCACAATGACCTCCAGTAGTAAGCCAGGAGGGTGGAAATGATCATATCCTGGAGGTGGTAACCCATGATGCACCAGTGTACCCTCCAAAAATTCCATGTGCATCAATAGATATTGTACAAGATGAAGGTGCTGATTCACTTTTTCATGAAGGTTTTATGAGGTTTATAAAGAACTTTTACGGAACTTCACAACTGACCATGTCTGTAGAGGAACTGAAACTAGTGTTCCAAGAGTAGCATCAACCAATGTTTTATGAGGACAGAGGGCCACATGCTGCAATTTCATGGCTAGAGTCCATGTTATCAATCTTCCAGCTTATTCAGATGCCTCCAGAGAGGATAGTCAATCTCTTTACTTATATTCTATGTGATTATGCAAATAGGTGGTGGGATGTTACCACATAGACAGAGTGTTAATGCGACCTAACATGAAGATATTTACATATTGTCTTATATGAATACATCAATAGTGATATGTTGAGGGTCGACAAGGCCTATGAGTTTATAAATATAGAGTAGTGTGATGTATCAGTTATCCATTACTCTACCCACTTTTCTATGATCCAACGCTTCACACCTATTCTGATGGGTTACAATCTATCATAGGCTATGTGTTTTGAGGATGGTCTCAGGTATGAAATTTGATCATAGGTGAATATATTTAAGCTAACTATTTTATCAACCATAGTAAAACGGTCACTGATTACAGAGTGGAATCATTTGGAATTTAGATTCACGATTCAAGGCGGTTTGACCCTGAGCTCTAGTAATATTTTGACCTATAGTAGGAAGCATCATTTTATTCTTACACACAAAAAATATATTACTCAAAACATATCTTATAGTATCTAGGTGAGGTGCTTTTAGAGTAGAAGAATTGTGAATAGTAGTCTTTAGTGTCCGATAGACCATGTCTAGTGAAAATCTTACAGAAATATGGACCACATAATGCATTTCTACAGGAAGTTTCTACTATAATTTTGTGAGAGAGGGTTTACACCAATTCAATATTCCAGAGTAGGGTCCACAACTTCTCACCATTGAGGGAACTAAAATGTGTTTAGCCATTCGGGCAGAATTGGTGGTCGTAGACATGGTATCTAACCCCCAGGACCTCAGCGATAATAAGTTGGGCCTGCTCAAGGTATCCAGGAAGTGTATTAGGGATGTTATAAATTCCTACAGTTATGCAGTGCATCAGATCAGGTTGGAGTGGGATAATGGGCCTCATACTATAATAGGTACTGTTTTAGTAAGCTCTATTTTATCGTCATTACTAATTGGTATAGCGACACCACAAAGTATCATATCTATTCCCATTATAGAGATCCTAGGGATCCTTTTTTTACTTCTAATGACATTATGAAAGGAGACAAACTTTTAGGGATTAAAACAGAAGGTGTGCGACAGTGCAAGGAGTTCCCCTTGACATTGGTGGGTGTTACCTATTTTGGGATCTCTATTATTTATAGATGATAGGCTTTGATATCATATGCATAATAGACTGGATAATATAATTTTAAGTCTTCGTCAATTTCTATCATCCTAGGGTGAGTTTTACTTCACTAGATGGTGGATCCTTTCTAGAAAAAGGAGTGTGGGATAACGTCAAAAAATTGCAGTTTATATTTGGATGACTAAGGAACATGTCAGGTATATTTACATAAAGGTGTTAATAATTTCTTATATGATTTTCCGAATGACTTTTCTGGGGTACCTCTTGATTGAGAGGTGGATTTCATGATTGAGCTAGTGCCTGGTGATGCCCATGTATCCCTTCATCCTTAGAGGATGGCTACGATGGAGCTATAGGTGATCAAGAAGAGTTTATTGGATTTAGAGGAAAATGTGTTTATTTGACCCAATACTTCTTGGTGGGGTTCACAAGTCCTTTTTTGTGAAAAATTAGGATGGTACCATCAGGCTATGTGTGGACTATATTCCATTGAACCAATTGAAATTTAAAAACTGATATCCCTTTTCATGGATAGATGACCTTTTTGATAAGCCTCAAGAAGCCAGGGGGTTATTGAAAATCGGCATAAGGTGAGGATATCAACAGGTATCTGTTCGATCTTAATACATACCTCATACGGTGTTTTGTAGTTGGTATGGTTTGTATGAGTATGTGATTATTCCATTCGGTCTCAGTAATGATACAATTGTCTTCAGGGAAATGATTAACTGAGTGTTCCATCCACATATTGATTTCTTTTTTTGTGTGGTTTTGGTGGATTATATCTTTGTATATTATCATAATCAACATGACCATGCTACACACCTTGTGATCGTTTTGAGTACATTGAGAGATCATCAGTTATGTTTTATTCTCTCTAATTACCACTACTATATGGATCAAATTTATTTCCTAGGTCACAGAATCTTGGTGAAACAAGTATTAGTGGATCTAGAGAATGAGAGAGCATTAGATACCTAGGAGAATCCCAAAATCATGTCTGTGGTGTTATGTTTTCGAGGATTGGTTAGTTACTACATGAGTTTCATATAGGACTTATCATTATTAGAATCACCAATGAAGGTCTTAAAAAAGAAGGGTCTCAAGTACATAAGGTTAGATTCTTGTGAGACGTCCTTTCAGGAGTTGAAAGGGTGTTTATCATCAACAACAATACTTATTTTTTCTAAGACAAGACGGAGTTACAATGTGTACTGGGACACATCATTTTTCAGCCTGGGATCAGTGAATATGTAGGGGGATCATGCCGTTGTGTATAGGTCTTGGATGTTGAGGACACAGGAATGTAACTCCCTGATGCATGATCTAGAGTTAGACATAATTGTTCATGCCTTACTTTGTATAATTCATTACCTTTTGGGAGAGCATTTTATGGGGTACACAGACCAAGAAATTCTCAAGTACGTCACTAATTATCGTGAACTTAATTTGAGGTATTGAAGGTTGGTGTAATACCTTTATTAATTCAACATAGTTATTTCCTACATTTCAAGAAATATAAATGTATTGGTCTATACACTAACCAGGAGGACTCATATATAGGTAGTACATGAAGAAAATATTGAGTGGTAACATGTGGAATTGTTTTCTGAGATGAGTTTGGAGGTGCAAGACACTCAGGAAAAAACATAACATTCTTTTTAGTTGTGACTTAAGCCCTCCTAGATAGAGTGATGATGAAACAACTATTGAACCCATAGGTCCTAGTCCTGTGGGATAGTGTAACAGATGAGGATACACCTCCTAGTCGGACGGTAGGTGATGATGAGATCTTTTAGATCCATGGATATGTTTGGGTTCTAATGGAAATAAGTGTGGTGTAGATGTAGGAGTTTCATTCTTTATCTTGAGAAGTACATCCTAGTGTTATCGTGAAATTCCATGACTTGCGCTATTAGTTCTGGTGGATGGTTTTGAAGAGATATGTGGCTAGTTTTGTTACGTGATGTTCCACCTATCAATAGGTGAATGTAGAACATCAGCAGCTAACAAATATTTTATAGTAGTTACCTATTCTAGAGTGGAAATGGGATGATGTCTTGATGGATTTCATGATGAATTTTTTGAGGTTTCCAATAGGTAATGATGTAGTGTGGCTTTCTGTTGAAAGACATACAAAGGTCTCAAACATCTTTCTGATCAGGGAGACAATAATTATTGATGATCTTGGGAAGCATTATATTCATGAGGTGGTATGACTTCATGGGTTCCCTAGTTTTATCATTTCAGATTTGGATATCCACTTTACACAAAGAATCATGTAGAGTATACAAAGGGAGATGGGTACACAGGTGATTCTAAAGACATCATACAACCCTTAAACAGATGGCCATTTAGAAAGTACGATATAGATTCTAGAGGACATGCTACGAGAATGTTTCCTAGTCATTGGGGGCCCTTAATAGAAGATTATTCCCCTGTTTTAATTTTCAAAGAATTACAGTTTCTAAGAGATGATAACGATGGAACCTTATGAAGCTTTATACGGTAGGCCATGCCGATCAACCCTGTGTTGGTTAGAGACGGGTGAGGCAACTTTATTGGGACCACATCTCATGAAGGATAGTTCTAAGTAGGTCCATTTTATTTAGAAATTAAAGGATACAACACAGTCTCTTCAAATTGTTTTAGTCAACAGCCACATACGACCTCTAGTTTATGAGTTCAAGGATCAAGTCTTTTATCATTTTTCACCGTGGTTGGACATAAGTTAATCCAGATGCATGGTATGATTTTGCTGAGAGAAATTAGTCTATTTGAGATTTGGGTTAGGGTCATTTTGGTTTCCAATATATTGCTGTTTCTTTAGAGGTACATGGATATACACAATTTCTTGAAAATTTCTCTAATGTAACATTACATTTAAAACATTTCTTGCACCATTTAAATTGAGAAAGTGGATTTTCGAGAAGATGAATCTATTTATGAGATTCCCATTATTATTCTAGATTATATAATGAAAGATCTCTATGGATCGCATGTTCCTTTAGTAGGGGTGCTATGGAAGCATGTTCGAGTATGGGATGAGGCTTGGGAGAGGGAGACCGATGTATGATAAATTTGGCTGGTGTTGTAATAAGATATTTTCATCACCACAAATAGAAGGGAAATTCGATGACAAAATTATTTAAGGGGTTTGTTTTTATAAGAACCTGATTCATCAATTGAGGAATGAATAATTTTTTTTAGTTTGAACGAATGAAAATAGGGGATAAGATGATGAGGGGATGGAAACATGCCTATTACATGATGAGACTTGGAACTACATACTGTGTATTTATAGGTACATGTCATGTATATAAGGCTACAAGAAATTTAATCCTTGTAGACAACCACATAAAGGTCAGGCCATAAAACTATATTGACACAACACGTAATCTAAATTAAATTCCATGAACATTTTTAATAGATTAATACGTCGGGATGTTCATAGTTTTTCCATATAGTCAGAACTGACTCACCATTGATGCAAAAATGTCCAGAAAATATGAGTAAAGGATTGGCTCTTGATTCATCATCCGATCTATAATTCTAACACCATCAGATCCATTGGATTCCCCATGGTGAGCTCTTGATTCCCCTTGAGCATTTCTTCTCGATTTATTCTCTCAAAGATTTCATTTAAGGTCAAACATTAATTATTTTTTTGGAGATCCACTCTGTTATATGGACGATCAATGCTCAATGTTGTATGAGTCGAGTCGTTCTACAATGATGTTGGTTGTCTTGTGCCTTTTACAAATTATCCTGATTTTTATTTATGTTGTAGTGTCGTGTGCCAACTATTAGGGTGTCAATTGATAGAATAATGAATCATATTATTGCCGATTTATTATTAGGTAATTAATTTAATGATTTCAAAGAATGATTAGTGTTGTGAACATTGATTTAAGTCTACCCTATGGGTGTGTTTCCCTTGGATGGTTGTATGGTTGAACATGCTTATGGGGCTTGAATTTTATACAGTTTCTTTGGTTGTTAAAAATGTATTGATTATTATGAATTTTCTACAAGAGATATATTTTTTGTTAAGCCTTGTATTTGTCTAAATTTTATTATTGGATTGTTACATGTATTTCAAACAAATGTTATCCTTGTTTATCCCTGTAAATTTTAATTTAAGTGTGTTTGTTATTATGTAAACTATACTGGCAAGAGTTGTTCTTATTAAAGCCATGTGATATTTTAATTCAAATTGGTTTCTTCTAAGATGGAATGTGAAATGAAATGAAATGATAAAAATAGGAAATTAGTAGGGGTAGATCCATAGTCTCTGTAAAAATATATCGTCGGGTTCATGTGACTAATTTCATATTACAAAACATGGGTGAACCATTGTCTATGTTAAAAGATAATGGAAAAGATTAAGAGGTTAATTATATAATGTCTGTGAGCGAGCCACCAATTGGTTGTTTGATCTAATTGAGTCATATTTTAAAATGGTAAGTGAATCTAGGATGAGTTGTAGAATTCCTAGGATGGGATCTATTGGAAAATGATTTAATGGGTATTATATAATGAGTTGAAGGTAACATCAATAGGGGAAATAAGCCTAACCAAAACCTCGAGACATTATATAATTCACAGAATGAGAATACTAAAATGGAGTCCTTATGATACATCTACAAAGACAAAGTATAATCTTGGATTAGTTCTACACTTATACTTATTTACCACTGCCTTCTAAGACATCTTTTCTACTTACTTTTGAGTACCTAAAATTTTGAATTTGTACACTGCCTGTTATATATATTAACGGACAAATTGGCACATACCTTTGGTTTTTTCCTATTGGGATCTAGTCTCACACCCTATTTATGTAATTTTTCTAGCCCAAATAGAATATATATATATATATATGTGTGTGTGTGTGTTGATCAGAGAAAGCACCCTACTACATGTACTTGATGTGCTGATTAGGAAGGGGAGAGCATGGGACCATGTTAAGTATTGCAATTATTTATAGTAAATTTTGGTTTATTTTATGATTTTGAGACATATATTTTATATTACTATTGTGTACTTGTTTGGAAGAATTCCTAAAACATGTCACATGATGCATCATCTTTGGTATTGAATGATGGTTGGTAATTTACCTCATCTATCTTTTTAAATTTATTCCAGAAAAATACTATTTAATGTTTCCTCTATTGTATATTCGTATCCCGTTGTAATAGAATCTTACAATGAGTGCATTGTTTCCCCACAATCCCACCCTAGTCTTTCACTATGAGTCAGAAACCTCTGACATTTGGGGAAATACACATGTGGCCATGAGGCCAACCTTGTACGGGGCACATGATTAGTTGTTTATAGCTCAAAAATGTTACGCCATATCATTGTAGACGGGTGTCCCCATAGACTGATTTCAAAAGAATATAAGATGTGTAGTTAGAGAATGTATAGGATCCCAGAAAAAATTTCACACATTCACTAATGACACATTTTCTAAGAATCAATCTCAAATCACATATGTAGATTACAAATCTAGTTTTATCATACTCTGTCATCCTTGGTGTCCATATTTTAAACACATGATATAATTAGAAAATAGTAACGCAGTACCATGCTACTACAACCTTGATAACCCCTCATGAAGAATGTATATCTGATCAAAACCCATTATATAGTCATGGAACCATGATTGAGTTTTGGTTCTAGAACTTTATGATGTTTTATCTAGGGTATTTTTAATAATGAATAGCATCACAATGACTGATTACCAATTATTTATCAGACCATTAGAAAAAATAAATAACAAGAACAATGACATGATGAATGGGATGAATAATGGAGAAAAACATGATGAAATATCATGTTCCAATATTTGTTTCATCCATGATTCCCTGATGTATTAATTAATAATGATGAGTATTATTAAAAATAAGAATTGAAATAAATTCAATATTTAATAGGAAGAATCATAAATCATAAAATATCCATAAACTCTAATATCAAAATGTTAAAAAAAATCGATTTTATTTCAATCTAGGATATTCAATATTAGGATAAAATCCAAAATTAGACATCATACCTCGACTATAGCTTAATAAATGTGGAATCATGGTTCTATGTCATCTTCACTTGAGATATCCACTATAAATTTTGATCATCATGAATGATCAGATTTTGGTCATCCTTGGATGACCCTTTAACATATCCTCTCTCAACCATAGTTTTATGCGTATAACGATAGTGATTTATCATTAACTATATTATATATAATATTTTAGACCATGTAGTTGTAAAAACTACACAATTAAATATTTACGTTAATAAATTAATTAACCATTCATGACTGCACATTCACGAATCTCCCTACTCCAAAAACGATTTTGTCACACATATGGTAAATCATTCATTCTAAATTCAATAAATTTAATATATTTTCCTTCATAGGAAATTTTCTAGAGTTATTACATTATTTATAAAAAATTATAGTAGGTGACATAACATATATATTATTTTTAATATCAATGTGGTGTCTCACATGGCCTCTGAATATTATAATGTCTCAAATATAGTATTTAAAAATATTCATTAAAATATTCTTAAGACATTTAATAAAAAATTGGATGATATAGGAGAATTCATTTTCACTATGATTGACAAGGAAAAGATCCTTGTATAAGGAAATTATTTTCAATTCTTATGTGCCAAAATGAAAATTATTTGAAAGGCTTATGAAATAATATCCTAGATCATGGATGATTATTGATGATTCCACAGTCATATTTCATAGTTATTTGATTGATAACATTTAATTTCATGATTTATGATTATGATAATTCAATTAATGTGTATGATTTTCTATTATTAATCCCATTTTCTAAAAAAAATAACACGTTTATATTATAAATTATGATTAGTGGTTTATATATCCTATTTTAAAACTTACATATACTATATCATAAATGTAACACCCCAAAATTTTCATAATTATTATTTTTTGAATTAATTTATTCTTTTTAATATTTTTTATTTCACGTAATGCGGAAAATAGTTTATTTTATGTTAAATAATTTTATCAATATTATGTTATATGATTAAAAAAGTAAATTGTGTAGTACAAACTAAATAAAATTTCACTTTCTTTACATGGAAGACTGAGGGTAAGGTTACATCACACACAATACTGACTTTCCTCGATGGCCTACGTAACACACAAGACCGAGTGATACTGAACCATAATTCAATATTAAAATAATATTATTTAATGTGATATAACATGTCCATTAATGTGAAGATTATATAATTTACTAACTTATGAATATATATAGTTGAATTCAATTGATTTTTAATAATTAGAAAATTATATACAAACCAGATGAATATAAAGGGATTAATTTTATAAAAATCAATTTATGAGTGAAAAAGATGATTTTTATTAATAAAAAATATTAATTACCAATAGTTAAAAATATTAGTTAAATTTATATGTGATATACTCATAAAAATACTTTTCATTATTATGTAATATATTTTATAGGTATAAGATAAGAAAAAATCTAATTTTATAGTTAAAAACTAATATTTTTGAAAAGATGGATTTTCCGCCATTTAATAGAGAACCAATTTTTAAGAAAATTTTTTGGAACATGTATATGGTTAACATGTAAATGTAAAATTAATCATTTAATGAAAAAAATATATTAGGATATATATTTATAATTTTTAGTGTGGTTTCATTGTTGCAATGAATAGTTAATAAAAAAGTATTTTAATTCAAAAAATATTTTTAATTTATTTCATTTTTATGTTTAAATTATAATTTAAATTTCATGTAAATCTTCTTTATATAATAATTTAAAAAATTAATCCAATTTAGGTAATTTTAATCAATTTCAAACTTAAATTGGGAATAAAAACAAATCATACTTTTTAAAGGTATTTTTTATAAAAACCAGCAGTGTCGTCCTATCAGCCAGATTATTATTAAATTAATTTTTACATATTCAATGTTTTGAATTTATGAAAATGAATGAAATAGTTTTATTAATAATAATTTATTTTTTATAAAATGTTAAATATTTTTTCAAAAAAGTTTACTGAATATGAGTAATATTAATTATAACTATTAAGAGAAAAATTAGATTAATAAAGTACTAAACATTATATTTGAGACTGAAAAATAAATAGACACTTATAAAACACAAATTTTATGGATATTATTGGTCCATTAACAATGAATTATTATATTTTTTTTGTTTGGTGTGACTTTTTAAGGTAAAAACATCAGTATACCTATCTTTGTTTTTAAAAATGCAAAGTGTGTCATTTGAGTTATCTATAAAAGGATACCACATCTATATGTTTTTTACCATACTAAATCAACTTAGGATTAGACGATATCTTACCAATACACAACCCAAAATCTTTAAATACATATTTAATGCCTAAAATTGGGCAAAAAATAGTCCAATTATTCATTTTGGCACAAACCAAAATGAGTAACCTGATTAAGAGGTAACCTCTTCTCTTAGGCTTCTTTCATTTATTTTCTTTCTCCGCCCCCTAAACTAAATTTATTCTATGATTATAATACAAAATAAATATATTTAACATAATAAGTTGTTTTTATAATAGGTTTTTACATAAAATTATTCACAACTCCATCTAATTGGTATTGAACATATTGTTTATGCGTAAGGGGAACTACAAAATCCTTAAACGATGATTGTTTATTTTTACGTACCGTATCTCATGGTGAAAATTATAATGGGAAATATATTTATATATGTTATATAATATATTAATTATTTATGTAATCATATTTTATATTTTTAAAATATATATATCTTTATACTTTCCCATTGGTTAAAATAAGTTAATTTCATTAGCGGAAGTGTAGACTACAACACCCTCAAAGTAATATGATTAATTCACACACTACATGGAATGTTTCAAATATGGATATATTTAAATTAAATGAAACATATTATATAATAATTATAATTTAATAATTATATATATACACAAATGTTTCAGTTGATTACATTCGTTCAATATAACTATACAAGGGAAAGAGCCTGAATGTGTACATATAGAATATAGTCATTATGAATGTTGTCTTCAATTTCATAATTACATATGCTATAGATTACTATAATATACATATAAAAAATAAAAAATATAGTTTTATCATAGATTAAATTAAGGAAATAATCATATATTAATTAGGGGTAAATATAGAACAAATTAAGTCACACACTGAGAATAAAACTAATATTTACCGAAATGAAACATTAACATAGGATTTTTAACAAGATGGTAATATTAGGTCATAATAAAACCATATATGGTATTATAGATAATATTATAATTCTGTAAAAATGGATAATAAATTTATATTTATTATATAGGTGTTTTGAGTGAGTACGATGACAGTAAAGACACAAGGTAAGGGGATTTCATCTCACTTTTTATTTTCATGAGTTTCATAGTTTATTCACCACCCATTCCATCTGTTTGATTTGTATAGTACCCACATTTTTATTCAATGATTTTTATAATTATATTTTGGGTGTTTACACATCTATTATATGATATTTATTCCATGGGGATAATGTTTAAAAATTTTCCAATTCTGTAATATAGGTTTGGATCAATTTTCGTTCATTGAGAAAAAAAGTTTTATTATTAAACTATACTGTGTTTTGAGGTTTATATACATCAATTAGAAAAGTTATACAGTGAATCAGATTCTTTTCATGATATTTTATCCTTCTTTTAATTAATTTTACTATATAGAGTATGGGATTCCATGTTACCATGTGGTATGAGTTTGTTGAAACAATTTCATCATTTTCATGATTGTATATGATTATACTTCTTTTGTTGAAATTATAATACGATTCACTCAATAAAAAAATAGATTTTTTATTCAATATTTATTCATGACAACATCATATATTGGTACAATTTACCCACTCTTTAGTACTCAAGATAAATAAGAATGCGTTTTTATTAAAGTTTGAATTTACCTCTCTCTTATGTCAAAAATCTATGTTCCTTCAAAACAAAACATTCTAAAAGGATTCCAAATATATTCAACTATTATCATCTGATAATTAAATGATTATTTACCCATGTATTACCTTTTTTTAAAAAGGTTTTATAACATTTATCTTTTGATCGTTTTATATTCAAGGTACATTTCTAATATGTTTACGATGAAAATGGAATGTTCAAAATGTACTAATTTACCCACAATCATTTATTTTAAGCTACCTTGATAATATTAAAAACATTATAAAGAAATTTTTTCTATAAAACTCTACAAATTCATTTTTAATGTATTTTTAGGAAAACAGCTATCAAAATGATTTCTGGATTATTTTTAATGTTTCATGGGATATGGGGGTTCTAGAAATTTTTTAGTTTTCTTTAATAAGTTTTCAAGTAGAAAGGTTTTAATAAAAACATGATATAATTATATGTTATAAAATTTATTTAAAAATAAATGTTTTTCAAAATGTTTTTATGCTTTCATTAAAAGTTTTTAATGTTATTTTTAATTAAATGGTTTTCAAAATGTTTTCAGGATTTCATTATATGTTTTCAATGTATTTTTAATAAAATGTTTTTAGAAACATTTTCAATATTTATTTTAATGTTTCAAAATAGTTTTCAAATAAAAGTATTTATTAAATTCATTGATTAGTGTCATATAAGATTGAAAGGAAAACATGATTTCAAAATGATTTCTCATCTTCATTATATGTTTTCTTGTTATTTTCTAGGAAAATTATTTTTAAATTTATTTATGAGTAAAAAACCTTTTTGTTATAAGAAAGTATATTTTCATCAATAAGTATATTTTGAAATATATTTCAATATTATTTTCCATCTAGTACAAAATATTTTGATGTTACTCTTTCCTTTAAACTAAATGTACCGAAGTATCCATTCAAATTCATTCTCATGATGGGTTATACTTAATGTACTATTATTTATTTAACATGTTTCATTTTTCATGGGTTATATTTTTAGGAAATACATTAATTTTTCAGAGGACATATGTTTTTGAAATATGTTTCTCATTTACAAGTTATGCTTTTGATAAAATTCTTATGAAACATATATAATTTTGTATATTTTATGATATAATTACATGTTTTTTATACCACATTAAATTCATAGGTAATGACATGATTTTTAATGAATATTTGGAATATGTATATGTGATTTGATTATTTAATTGGTGCTACCAATATATCCCTTCAATTAATTGGGTAATGATTTATAACTTATGATATATAATAATATGGTATTGGGAATGAACATTGACTACAAAGATAGTTAGTGGAGTGAACCATGACAACCATGACGGTATGAGGAGTGAACTCATGCTACTAATATGGCCATTGTAGCGAACCATGGCTTCCAATATGGTATGTGGAGTGAACCCATACTACTAATATGATCGTTAATCTGATTCCTTGGAAACTATGGAAATCATTATATATGCTTATGTGTTTTCTCGAATACAATGTTTTATTTCTATGAATTTATTTTATGGAATTTTGTATTTATTTCCTTAGTATTGATGTATTTTTAAATCTGATTATTTGTTTCGTGATTCATGTTTATGATCTTTGATATACCGGGTATGATAATCCATTTTCATAAACAAGTTCACATATCCTTATTCTGATGACTGGGCTAGTGTACCTCCCTTATTTTCATTTACTGAGAATTTGAGATCACCCATTTTTTTGTTTCCTTCCCCGGGTTATGAATAAATTTATAATGCTTAATGTGTTCAAGAAAGGTGATCGTAAAGTAGAACATAATGTGAGATAATTTAGCTCAATTATGTACCATTATTTATGCTTCCATATTTTCACCGATACTAGACTAGTATATTCTATGAGAAATTGTATATTTATTTATGTATTAAAAAAAATCAATATAATATATATATATATATATATATATTAAATTTTAGGATAATAATAGTTGGTATAAGAAAAAATATTTTGTTAACCATTGGAGTATAGGATGATAAAACCTTCATGTGAGCCCAAAGGATGTGTCTAGGGATAAATTTAATGATATAGAAAATTATACGAAAATGCCTAGGAATTTCGGTATAAGATAGATTGAGTGGGTTCCAAGAAATACATACATTTCCAGAAACTACAAGTTGATGTGGCTTTGTAATAGATGTACCTAAGTGTTATAACACTAACAAGTTCTCCCTAGGTAAGAGTTATGGGAATCTAGAACACAAGAATGCGTCTTTTATCACATATGGTTTGACCAAACTTGGGTATCTACTTTGAGAATTAATAATCTATTTCTTGACCATTTTTATGTATTTTTATATAGTATTACTATGAATAAACAAGGATAAAACTATGATTTCATAGATTGTATATGTAGGATGCATTATTTATTCACCGTAAAAGTAATTTTTCATGATTATATGGTATATGAATATGATAAATGCTTATCACATTACGCATTTAGTTTTATTAAATTGTGTGAACTTGAAATAACATGACTAACATTAACTTTGATGGTTGATTTTTTAATGATAAGAATATTGTAGTGATAATGGGAGTGAAATTATTGTGATCATGCCTAATAAATTTTCAAGGAACCGAATTAGTATTGTGTACCTTAACCATCTCTTGGACTCACTAAAGTGGTGAATAATCGATTTCTATATGAGTTTTTGTAAGAGAGACCATGGAAAAAAAATTATTTCATTTCAATAATTTTTTCTAATAATGTAGAATGAATCACCAAATTGATTGTCTTAGATGATCAACAAGATTTTTTTACTATAAAATATAATGAAACAAAAAATGGGACTGCATGGAAAAAAATTGAGTGTTCAGTTAACTAAATAGATTATAATTTTGGATCCAATAAAAATCATTGAAGGATAAATTTTATAAGTGAGGAAAAAATGACATTATGCAACTCAATGTACCAAAAAAAAATTATCATGAAGAGATTTCGTAAGGTGGTGTGAGTAATGGTTCTATTGTTTATGATGATGAGACTATATATGAAAAGAAAAATGAAAAAGTTATTAAGTTATAGGTGGATGTATAATTCTTATGGATTATGGATGAAGTGGAATAATTTATGTTTTAATGTATTTTGGATTTATGAATTCTATAATTTTAATTTTGAATAAATTATATATTTCCTATTTTATGTTTTATACTATGAATAATAATATTATGTAGAATGTTTTTGAGAGAGTAAAAATGTAATTTATTGAAAATTTGATATTTTGACTAATGGATGATAACCCTTAATGTGTTAAATATGTTAAATATGTTTTTTGGATAAATATTATTAATATATGAATAATTCAATTAGACGGGTTTTATTACCTCAAATCTGATGAAGGATCAATTGAAAAAGTAGTCTATGTTTTCATGGATGATGTTTAAAACATCATGGATTTATGGAATATATCCACTATCCTTTTTAATATTGAGTAATTCTTGGTTTTCAAAAGGATATATGGAAATTCAGGTTGTTACCATGTTCCAAGATTATTTACCCTTAGGATATTAAACAGTTTGGAATGTGACAACCAAGAGATACTTTGTTCTCAATGTTAGGATTATTTCATATCTATTTTTTCCACATGATTGGTAATTTAATATTTCAGAAGTATTATATGGTTCTCAAATCATAAAATTTTAATGTTCAATTTTAGAGGAAGTATTCATGTTTTGAATTTTATTGAAAATTTTGTTAAAAGGAAATCTAGTGATTAACCTTATTTCATGGATCTTAATCATATTTATTATAGAAATTATATTTATATAGTTTTTGAAAAGGAAATAATATATGTAGGGTGAAAAAAATGATGTCCAGAAAGGTTGCGGGCCATGATATGATGATCGAGGGATTAGATGGGTTTCAAGCATACCATTATCCTACAAGATTTTCAAGTTAATCTAAAATTATTTATTTATAAATAATTATTTATAATGAAATAGTAGTGTTTCATTTTATATTTATAGATATATGTATTGACCATATAGATTTTTAAGAATATTTATAAGAAATTTTTTTTAACATTCCTTCATTTATGGTTCTTTATATCATATAAAAGGGTATTTTCGTGCATTGGGAAACAATTTTAATATTTGGAAATCCATTTATTAAAGTAATAGATGATTTACAAATAGATAAAAGCACTACCAAAGAATGAATTTTTTTTTATAGAAACACAACAAGTATATTTCTTTAAAATATTTTCCATAAAATAATTACTCAATTATAGGATGATGAACAATAAAACATGTTCTCTTAATCATATAATTTTTGCTGAACCGGTGGCATTTTTAATCCTTATAGATTTATGACATTGAGTCTATGAAATATTCCTAGATGATATAATGTTTTTGATTAATAACCTCTATCACTCCTTATAAATTTTTAAACATTTCGTTTAAGTCCATGTTTCCACTTTCCTCCTTTTTTGACCTATGTGGTCCCCTAATAAGATATTAATTTGAGAGATCATTATGTTTACAACATTCACATTTTAGTGGATTTTTTTGGATCGAATTTTATAATATAGGGTTTTTTGAATAAAATAGTAAAATATTAAACCATATATATCCCATATGAATTTTTATGTTGAATTTAATTTTAAGGTCGGTAGAATGTAACAAATAGAGATTATGTGTATTATTATTTTTAATTAATTTAATATTTTAAATATTTTTCATTTCAAAAAACAGTAATAATGTATTAAATTTTAGTATAGAAAAATGAATGGCTTGTATAATAGTCAATAATAATTTAATCCTGAACATCATGAAACATAAATTTTATATTTATCTACACTGAATGCTGAGGTTAAATTATGTTACATGAAAGACTGACTTTCCATAATGGCTTACATAACACACAAGACAGAGTGTTACCAAAAAATAATTCATTATTAATATATATTTAGTCAATAGGATATAACATGGCCATTAAATTGATGATTATAGAATTTACTAAATTTTGAATATATTTTATTGAATTTTTTGGTTTACTAATAGTTAGAATAGAATATATAATTCAAACGAATATAATGGGATTGATTTTATAAAAGTATATTTTTATATGTAAAACATGATTTATATTAATTATTTAAATTAATCTCTAATATATAATGATATTATTTGAATTAATATTGAATTTTGGGAGTTCATAATTGTTATAGGTGCCTCGTGATTCTACATCATACCTAAGTTCAAATCTGTGTTGGATCATATTTTCATTGGTAGATAATGACACATACATGATGCAGGAAAGCAGTATCACAAGAATAACACATGTTGAGTGATGTAGACATGATGCTGGATTGATACTACACTGGTATTTTAAGTCAAATTGTTGATATTTGTTCCTTTAAATTATTTTCATGCCCACTCGGCCTCTAGTACATGTACTAAATAAATAAGGCTTGATCGGTGAGCTATCCCAAGGGGGGGATGTGGCCTCCCTTTCAACCTGTGTGTGTAATGTGTGTATATTTAATGTAATTTTACCCCTAAAGGCCAAATATATATTAATCAAATTTATATTTTTTATATAAAAATATATGTTTTTTCAATCATCAAATAGATTTGATAGATATAAGATAAGAACAAATGACATTTTATTCTTTGAAACATATATTATTATAATGGTAGTTTTAGAAAATTTTAATATCGAGCCCATTTTAAATATTTTTTTGGAAGTTTAATAGATTAAATATTTCAAAATTAAAGTCATATATATAATAAAAACAAGAAAATTAGTTCCTGTTAAATATTTTCTATTTCTATAAAGTTTTAATTTTTTAATGAATAGTTAAAAATACTGAATTTTAATTCCAAAATTATTTTTCATCTATTTAATTTATATGGTTAAATTATATTTTAATCAAATTGAAATTTTTATTTATATAATATTTTTATAAATTAATACAATTAAGGTAATTATAGTCAATATCACTTTGAATTTGGTTATAAAAACATATCAAACATTTGGATGTTTTTACTTGAAAAACTCATCATGTCATATCATCAAGGAGATTATTTTTAAATTAATATCCTCCAAATTTGTGTTTATAATTTGGAAAATGAATAATTTATAATATCTAAAAATTTAAATTTTGTTTTTGACAAAAAAAATTTGTGAATGTGATTACAATTTCATTACAACAATTAAGATAAAAATAAGGCTAACAATGTATTAAAACGTAAATCGATGACTCAAAAAACCAATAAAATTTTATAAAACCCATTTAATATTCAATATTATGATATGAATCTTTAATTATTGAGTTATGATTGTTTTATATGAATTATATTTATGTAAAAACTTCGGAACATCTAACTTGTTTTCAAAAAATCCATGTGCGTGATTTCCCTTCCCTATAAATGGCCACCACCTCTCCCTCTTATTCACTCCTATCAAAAAACACAAGATCAGACAATATATTCCCAATAAACATTCAAAAATCCATCCATTACACATAAAATTCTTCCTTGGGTAGAAATAAATCCATGTAATCCTTTTGGCACAAACATTAAGGACTTACAAGATTACGAGGCAACATCTACTCTCAAACTCAATTATTTTATTTTATTTTTACCCTAATAAAATATCTTTATAAAATGAAATTTTTTAAGAAATTATATTCAATAGAGTATTATGTTTTTATGCTATGGATTATTATTATAGTTTTACACATCTCCATCTAATGGGTATCGATCAAACTGTTAATAAGTATGATGAACTATCGTCTCACAAAACAATGATTTTTTATTTTTATTTATTACCTTTCATGGTAGAAATTTTGTTGGAAAATCTATTTACATATGTTAAATATTATATTTAATATTCCTTTAAAATAATTTAATTATTTTACAACACTTATCTCCATACATTCCCTTTGGTGTAAAGACGATAATTTTGTTAGAGGGTCTATAGACTACTGCCCCTCAAAGCGATGAGACTCGTTCAAACACAACATATATTTTATTAAGGATGGGTTTAGTAAAATTATATTATATATATGATATAAAAATTATACTTAATTAATTATATATATATACATAAATTTAATTTACATACATCCTTTCTATACGACTAATAAATGCGACTACTACAAATACGGGCAAGGGAAGCACCCCCTTATTACAGCGCTAAGAAAACCCGCTGATAAAGGTTACCCTGTATTAGCGCTAAAATAGCGCTGATAAAAAGACCCTTTATTAGTGCTAGAAAAGCACTGATAAAGACTCCCTGTATCTGAGCTAAAAGTTTAGCACTGATACAATAAGGATTTATCAGGGCTTTTTAGCGGTGATAAAGGATACTATTATCCGTGCTAAAAAGGCGCTGATAAAACCTTAGTGCAATTTTTTATAAATTTGGTCGCACAATGCCCTCATTTTATCGTGACCTAAAGCTCTCGCGGTACTGGAACCCTAGGACTCCCATCTTCTTCCCGCTGAGATCATGTTGCCGGACCTCTTCCTCCCTCGCTTCTCGTTGCTAGACCTCCGCCGCCCACAGATTTCATGTTGCCGGACCTCCACTACCCTCGTGCTTCAGTTTGTTGGACCTCTGCCGCCCGCAACGCTTTCAAGCTTCTGTTTGCCAGGCCTCCTTTAAGGCATGTTTTCCAAATCTTTTTTCAATATTTTTCTCCTCTCCCATTTTTATATCATTTTTTAACATGATTATTAATTCTATGGGTGAGTATTATGGATTGACTGATTGAAGAAAATGAACCATACTTAATGGAAAATTATGTAAAGGGGATATTTCACATGTGTTTACTAATTTTCATTATATTTTTCTATAACATAGTTCTTGTTTATGTTTATTGTTGAAAATCATAATTGTTTTTTTGTGGGGTTGTTTGAGAAGTTATTTGTTAGTTTGGTTGTGATATATTCCATTGGTGGAAAATGTGAGATGGTTGAGATGGTAAATCGTGCAGTGGGGAAGAATCAAACATTCCATTGTTAAAAAGATGTAATAAGTGGGTTATTGGGGGAGATGACATCATTAGATGATATGGGTTTTCCTTTTAGTTTCCCAGTGACATAGAATATAGTTGTTAATGATGAAATTGAGAAGGGTTTGTTGGGAATTGAATAACTTTAATGATAAAAATGAAATGGTGGCTATAAAACTATGATCACCCCCTACACAATGAGTGTATCAGGTGGTTCCCTCTTTAAAATTCAAATATGTGAGTTCCTTTAACGAGATATAAACCTATGACCACTCTTAATTTAGGAAACATCCAACTCTAGGTGATAATCATAGGTTACATTAGGTGATGAGAATATGAAGTCCCTATGTTGTGGGAATATGAGATCTTCTTTATCTCCCAAATAAGGTTCCCTTGATTATACCTCGTGATATTATAAATAGATTCATTATGGGATATGCCTAAGAATCCCCTAAGTGATGATCATAAGATCTCTTATTCATCTCCTCGGTAATGATCCTAAGATTATACCTCACATGAGGAGCATGAGATTCCACAGGCGATGTTCCAAAGAATCCCCTATGTGATGAGAATATGATCTCTAAACACATCCCTTAATAGATGATCTTATGTTCTTACCTGGTGTGATAAGAACATGATTCATTAGTTGATCAATATAGAAATCCGTATGTGCTATGAATATATTTTATGAACCAAATTGGTGTAGATTACTCACATGAAAAATGTTATCCACCATGTGTAATGAGAATAAGATTATAGAGGTTATAAGACTGGAATTCCTTCTACAATAAGAATAAGTTACCAATTGTCAATCATGGTATGACTCATGTATTACATATAAGACACCTCATGTAATGAACTAATGAAAAATTAGTAACCTCAATTTTAGATGAATTTAATATTTTATCAATACACTCATCACAATTATTATATTCAACTAAAAGTATATTCCCTGTAACTAGAATAATAATTGAAATTAACTTGTGTCCACTTGAGAGTAGAACCAAAAACTAGATTCATAAACATGTCTTATATCTGGAACAGAGAACCAGAATAGGAATCATACTCCATGAAGAAAACTATAGAAGTAATATCTGACGTCCAATATTTCCATTCCAATCAAGGGGACAATATTATCAACCCTATAGTTGGACTCTTTCCTCCTTTTGAAATAGGTAAGGTTGGCTTTGAGGATTGTGGCTAGCCCAAGGAAACAGATTCAAGCCTGATTTATTTCCCCAGTAGAGGCATCAAAAAATTACCCGTGAGCCCAAATAACCAATTCAAATGGGACTTATTCTATGGGAACTATACATATTAAGCCATACTATAAATGAAAACACTCCCACACATAGTGGACCATATTCACTAAGTGGTCTATACTCCTACTAGTTGAAAAAACCCTATACCACATAGAGTCATATTTTTGTGAATCCAAATTACACTCATTAGGCTATATCCCATTTTTGTTAGACCAAAAATGTCTTATCACACATATTTACCATACAAACATTCACTTGGTATCATTGAATAAATCATCTATACAACATGATGTTACACTATATAAATTATTTATTATAAGAAGTACATTGTACGTGGTTGTGATAAATACCCTTAGTGCATACTCTAACCCATGACATGTTGTAGGATGGTTTTAGGGGGTCACTACACTATAATCTACTAACCAATAGAGGGGTATAAATGGGTATAGGCCATGAAATAGTATTATCAAAGAATTTTATTAAGAGATATGATGGGGTTTGATGTTAGGAACATTTGAGGATTTCAATGGTTTGGTTTAGAATGTATTTCATTTGAATTCATTGGTATGTTTTGGGTGTGCATTTCCTTAGGTTTCAAATTATGCTCTTAGTGGTTCTTCATGGTTAGTGGTTGTAGTATCTTATTTTGATAAAGGGATGTGTTCTTAGTATATTTCCATCTTATGATGTTCTTCAGGGTTAGTGTTTGTAGTCTCTTATTTGGAGATGTATGATATTCTTGGTGAGGGCCACAATCTAGCTAGTGGTGTTGTTGTATATGAGAAATCATCGATGTAGTTGGAGATGTATGATGTTCTTCATGTGAGTAGACTCATTCAGATTCAAATTGGGTGTTTCTATACTATATCTTCTTTTTGGGATTCATGTCTTTCATGAATTCATATTTTATCCATTTGAAGTTCGTTAGACATGTTTTGATCATTTTAAATCACAAAATAACCCTATTAATGAAAATAATATATGGAATGGATGGTATCTTGTTGTGAATTAACCTTTTTCATTGAAATAAATTAGGTTTCCTTCTACTTTTTGTGTATTTGATATTATAAATGAAAATCACGGTTTAAAATAAAGATAAGTTGATTCTTTAAATAAAATTCCAAATGGTTTGGCATGTGTTTGTTTATTGAATTTTTTTGGGAATGATTTCCAAAATAAAGTAAATGTATTGTTTTTAAATGGTTTATGGTATTGGTATTTTAGAAAATTTAGGTGGATTGATTGTCCTTTTGAACACAATAACTTAGATCCCATCCACAATCCATTGTTTGTTGGGGGTGACTTTAATGTCATTTCCAACCCAAAGAAAAGGAAAGGTAGAATCCCATTCTAGAGGAAGGCCATCATGGAGTTTGTTCAGTTCATGGCTTGGAAGAGCCTCATTGTTCTCAGCTACTCAGGTGATAGTTTCACCTGGTGAAACAACTGTAGGGGCCATCACTGCTTGTGGAGTTTGTTGGATAGGTGTCTGGCCAACATGAAAGACACTAACCTATTCTCAAATACCATGTTTTTTCATCATGTTTGGGGTATTTTAAATCACTCCCTCTTTTGGTTTCCATTTATTCTTGGCACGATCATCAGGAATGGTTTCACTTCCACCAGCAGTGAGTATTTCGGTATGATGATATTGAATGTAGGGCAGAGACTGAGGAGTGGTATATGTATCATACTTGATTATTCTTGTGTTTGGTCTGGGGAGATTTGAGGAAACTATATTGAATCTAATCTAATTATATTTAATGAAGATGAATAAATACTAATGTTTAGGCTCCAGTAATATCTATTTTTATAAGTAAGTGGTTCTCTTCTACTGTATTTGGAATTATTATTTTGTGTACTTGAACCATAAATACTAATATTTGAGATTAAAATAGAATGGAGATGAATAAAGATTGGATAGATGCTAATCATTTAACAATAGAGTACGAGAACGAATTGAAAGAGTTCATCATGTTTTCAAAGGATCACGCAAAGGATCCTTCTCTAATCCTTTGTCCATGTTTACGTTATTGTTATTATAGACTACTTACTCCAGAGGAGTTGGAAGAAAATTTGATATGTCACAGAATAGATAGGAGTTATAAATGTTGGAATAAACAAGGAGAAAAAGTGAATGTAGCTACTGGCTAGGATAAAACTACGTTTTATGGATCGTCAAATATGAATACAAACATGGATAATGACCAAGACTGTATGGATGATGTGATTACAGATGTCAATGATGATGACGATCATATTGAGGAAATTACAAAAGCAATTCAAGATTAAAACTTTGATTGCCCAAAATTGTTTGAGAAGTTAAAGAGTTGTGCAAAGACGACATTGTATGATGGTTGCACAAAGTATACAACATTGTTAGCTATACTGAAGATGTATAAATTGAAAGCAGGCAACAGATGGAGTGAATCCTTTTGGTTTTCAAACCAGTACTCATAGTACATGTCCTGTTATGTTGGTAAATTATAACCATCCACCCAGGTTATACATGAAGCGGAAATTCATCATGTTATCTATGCTTATATCAGGACCAAAACAACCAGGTAACGATATTGATGTTTATCTGGCTCCTTTGATCGAGGATTTGATGTTATTGACAGAAAAATAAAGTCGTGTTAGAGGTGTAGGGTTTGGGGTGACACCCTGAGTATATTTTGAGAAGAAGAAAAAAATGGATGACACAGATGAAAAATTGGAACAAATGAGGGAAAAAATAATAACCCTTGAAGAACAATTGCAATAGCAGGGAGAGGTGCTAGAAACATTTATGGGTGGGAAGCAAGGGGAACCCACAACTCAAGAACAACCGCTGCATGAACATCCCGCCCCACCCCAACCAGCTTTGAGGTAAGCCATTCGCCTCAAAGAACTGTCTTAGCCGTGGTAATCAATATTCTAATAATTTTTCCCATGAAATATGAATCAGACAAACACATATAATTTTTCTGTACTCATATTATACAGGGTGATAATGATTTTGATTTATATCTTTCAACACCCACCTATCACCTTGTAGAGAGGGCTACAATGTTCAATATCCCAAATTCCACACTGCATAATAGACCACTTCTGAATGATCATCTGAAAGTGAAGATTACTGTAGCTCATTATCCAAAGGTAGAGTTACCTATTCCTCTTGATGAAAATGATATTCATACGGTCGAAAAGCCTATTATTACATTCATTGCATGGCCGTCAAAACTTGTAAGAGTACATGCGGACAAAGAGGTATTTATTTCCTTTTCTTTTCAAGCTAAACCCTTAACAATTAATGAAAAAAGGGTCAGAAACAATGATTGTTGTTATAGACGGAGAAAGGGAAGGGGGTGACAAACATCGGCTAAAAATCATCAAAAGGATCAACCAACCGATCCCAAGGAGATACTGAAAGCACAATAACACAACATGTTCTCTATCCACATTTACTAGCATTGAAGACTCATGTGGATATGAAGCTAAAAGATGGTAATAGTCATATAGTGGTTTTCGAAGAGAATATATACGGAGAGGAAAGTCAAGATTTCATTTATGTTGAAAATGTAAATGAAATCCTTGAAAATGGTTGGTTAGGTGTCATAGTTGTAAATTTATATATGAGGTTTGTTTCCATGAATTGATTTTCTAAAAGATGATCTAATGTTAATATTATGACTAAATGCATTTTATATTGTTGACAGACGCATTTATGAAAAAAAATTGAAATAATTTTCCCATGATCCAAGATTTGGACTGGTTAGTCCTCATATCACATCAACACACCTAACAAAAATAGAGCCATAGAAAAGGGATGCAATAGTGAATGGCTTGTTGAAAACATTTGAATGTAAGATTACAGATGAAAGACTTTTCCTAATACCAACAATGCAGGGGTAATACTCTACGATTAAAGCATATCAATTATATTTTCACTTCTTTTATTACTTATTTGTTTTTGTGTTTTTAGGCAACATTGGTTCCTAATTGCGGTGAACTTTGATACTCCGAAGATTTATTTTCAGGATTCAAAGCAAAGATATCCATCAAACTAACCACACATGATGGAGTTTGTGAATCTGTAAGACACTACATCTTACGTTTTAGGTCTAAACATCAAGTAATATAATTTATATTATCTTTTATTGAGGATTCTGTTATGATATGGCGGTGTATCATTATCATCTAAAAAAAGGAATGAGGACAGGGGCTAAGCATAGGGAGGAGAGAAAGTACTACGTCTAGAAAAATATCAGGGTATATATAATAAAATTTCACTATCCAAACACATCTCAACACAAGTTACTTATTCTCCTAATGATAATTTTTTTTTGCAATGTCCAAAACAAAAAAAAGATAATGATTGTGGTTATTATGTTTGTAAATTTATGAAAGAGATCGTTTTTCATCGGAAAACTAGCATCCCTAAAGAGGTATTTTTAAAAACAACTACTAGTTCATTTATGTTATTTATTAAATTTTTATTTTTTTAATTTTCAGTACTACTCTGACTTCTGAAAATCCTCATACTCACAAGACGATATAGATGTGTTCAGAAAAAAGTGGGACGCATAACTAATGGAAGATTGTACAGAAATACAATAAATATCTGACTTGGGGACATGTACAATTTGTGGTCATTTTTGAGTGGTGTTAAGGGGATCAAAAGATGAAACATTGTTGTATGTAAATGTTCGTAGGAAAATTTTAATTTTTATTAAATAAAACAGTCTTTCTCCAATGAGTCATTTTCCCATTTTAACATATGATATGTACCAGCAACATGAAATAATGCGGAACCACTCATAGGGTCTTTATTTTGTTTAAAATGGACACGATTTTAAGTGAAAACCACAACTGACCTACAGAAATTTGACCAAACGCATTCGAATTTCCATTATCATTTATAAGAAAATTCCAAGGGTACTTGGTGACATGTACGAGTCAACCCCGCCTCAATCCGTGGGATGGTGTGGCTACTATCACTCAAAGGGAATCTATTTTTTTTAAATGGACATGATTTTAAGTGAAAACAACAACTGACCTACAAAAATCTGACCAAACGAATTCAGATTGCATTGATAATTTATAAGAACGATCCAAGGGCCTTGGTGATGTGTAAGAGTCAACCCCACCTCAATCCGAGGCACGGTGTGGCCACTAGCCCTCAAATGGGATCTATTTTGTTTAAAATGGACTCGATTTTAATTGAAAACAAAAACTGACGTATAGAAATCTAACCAAATGCATTCGGATTGCATTGATCTTTTATAAGAATGATCCAAGGGTCCTTGGTGACGTGTACGAGTCAACCCCACCTCAATTAGAGGCACGGTGTGGCCGCTATCACTCAAAGGGTCTCTATTTTGTTTAAAATGGACAAGATTTTAAGTTAAAACAACAACTGACCAACGAAAATCCAAAAAAAATCATTCTTATTGCATTGATATTTTATAAGAATGATCTAAGGATCCTTGGTGATGTTTACGAGTCAACCCCGCCTCAATCTGAGGCACGGTGTGGCCTATAGCACTCAAAGGGTTTCTATTTGGTTTAAAATGGACAAGATTTTAAGTGAAAAGAAAAACTGACCTATGGAAATCCAACCAAACACATTCAAGTGGCATTGATCTTTTATAAGAACGATACAAGTTTTCTTGGTGATGTGTATGAATAAACCCCGCCTCAATCCAAGGCACGGTGTGGCCGATAGCACTCAAAGGGCCTCTCTTGTTTAAAGTGGACACAATTTTAATTGAAAACAACAACTGGCCTATGTAAATCCAAACAAACACATTCAGATTGCATATATATTATATAACAATGATCCAAGGGTCCTTGGTGACGTGTTTGAGTCAACCCCGACTCAATCTGAGGCACGGTGTGGCCGCTATCACTCAAAGGGTCTCTACTTTGTTTAAAATGGACCCGATTTTAATTGAAAACAAAAACTGATCTATGTAAATCTGACCAAACGCATTTGGATTGCATTTATCATTTATAAGAATGATCCAAGGGTCCTTGGTGACATGTACGAGTCAACCCTGCCTCAATCCTAGGCGCGGTGTGCCCACTATCACTCAAAGGGTCCATATTTTGTTTAAAATGGACAAGATTTTAAGTGAAAACAATAACTAACATATAGAAATCCAAACAGCCGCATTTGGATTGCATTGATCTTTTATAAGAACAATCCATGGGTCCTTGGTGATGTGAAAGAGTCAACCTTGCCTCAATCAGAGGCACGGTGTGGCTGCTAGAACTCAAATGGTCTCTCTTGTTTAAAGTGGACACGATTTTAATTGAAAACAAAAACTGACCTACAGAAATCTGACAAAACGCATTCAGATTGCATTTTTCATTTATAAAAATGATCCAAGGGTCCTTTGTGACATGTACGAGTAAACCCCAATTCAATCAGAGGAACGATGTGGCTGCTAGCACTCAAAGGGACTCTCTTGTTTAAAATGGACATGATTTTAATTGAATACAACAACTGACCTACGGAAATACGACCAAACGCATTTGGATTGAATTTATCTTTTATAAGAACGATCCAAGGGTCCTTGGTGACATGTACAAGTAAACACCGCCTCAATCTGAGGCATGTTGTGGCCACTATCACTCAAATGGTCTCTATTTTGTTTAAAATGGACAAGATTTTAAGTGAAAACAACAACTGACCTATGAAAATCTGACCAAACACATTTGGATTGCATTGATCATTTATAAGAATGATCCAAGGGTACTTTGTGACGTGTATGAGTCAACCCCATCTCAATCCAAGGCACGGTGTGGCTTCTAGCAGTCAAGGGTCTCTATTTTGTTTAAAATGGACACGATTTTTAGTGAAAACAACAACTAACCTACAGAAATCAACCCAACACATTCAGATTGCATTGATCTTTTATAAGAATGTTCCAAGGGTCCTTGGTGACATGTAAGAGTCAACCCCGACTCAATCTGAGGCACGGTGTGGCCGCTAGCACTTGAAGGGTCTCTATTTTGTTTAAAATGGACACGATTTTAATTGAAAACAACAACTGAGCTTTGGAAATCCGACCAAACGCATTCGGATTGCATTGATATTTTAAATGGGGGGTCATGGAATGTGATCTATCAAGGGCTTCATATATATCATGCCATGTTTGGCCTGGTATACTAGGGTGATCATGTGTTTGGGTTTATGATACTTATGGGCTTATATCTGGATGAAAATAATCCCATTTGGGTGGGTGGATATACATATGGGTCTTATTCCTTAAATGAGAATACTCTCATAGGGGAGGGATGAGATGTATATATGTATTAGTCCCCAAATTGGAATACAACCATAGGATTGGGATGAGATTCATATCAGGAATATTCACTAAATGAAAATAATCCCATAAGGGAGGGCTGAGATGATTATATAGATTATGCCTCAAATGAGAATACACCCATATTGGAGGGTTGATATGATACTATGGATTATTATTTGGATGATAATAGTACCATATGGTAAATAATGTATGCTTCTTAGTGTTATTCTTTAAATAAGGGTACTCCCATAGTATAGGGATGAGATCCTTGAAGGTCTTATGCCTCAGAATTGGAAGAACACATAAGGGTGGTCTGAGATACTGTTGAGGGTATTCCCTGGAAGAGAAAACACCCATAAGTGGATTTCCATGATGGAGTATAAATAAAACTCACATATTGGAGGTCAATGATAATTATGTATATAGTAGGGAGACCATGGTATATTATATGTTTTGTGTGGTTCATATGATGTACTCAGAGAAACTCTAACATTGGATGAAGTAGGTATGGTTGATCAAGATTTAATACATGAGAATCAACGTGTCTTGATGTAGATGGGGTAGGACTTGGTCAAACTATATTTTTATAATGTCGACAAGGTCCTTGTGAAATGCTTGGTAAAAGTTCAGCACTTGCAAAATTAATTTGGGTTTAATCATGGTCATGGATTTGAGGATCAATGATGATTTTTTATTAGTTTAATTCAAGTTCTTTCTCAACTAGGTTGTGAATATTACCTGATCATGCACTTATAATAGCCTATTTCATGTTTAATATTGGTGGTTTATTAATGAGATTATTCCCCCCCAAGTATGTGAACCTAAGTGTCTGTACAAACCTTATAACTTCTTTGAGGCTGAGAACATGATGCATAGTGGATAGAGAAAAGTCCAATGATTTATGTATTGATAAAAAAACCCATATAGAGCCTTATGATTGAACAGGAAAGCCCCCTGGACACCCCCTACCCCTCCTTGGACAGCCACCCAAAACCCTCGATCAACCCCCAGACCCCCTGAATTCTGAATTGATTTCATTAAGTACTTGATTAACTTATAAATTATGTGTTAATTGAGTACGTGTATAATTGTTGTATGGGTATACTTAGTCTAATTTTATTATGATTTTTTATATAATTTTGTATGGGTATACTTTCTTTAATTGTACTATTATGATGCTGTTTTTTTGTAGGTGTTCGGGTGTGCTGCTAAAGATTTATCGGAGCAGCAGAGAGGGCATTTATCAGCGCGCTTTTAGTGGTGATAATTCGTGCTTTTATAAGTGCTAAAATATCACTATTGAACTACACCTTTATCAACACTAAATAAGTGCTGATAAAAGATAAGATTATCAGCGCTCTCTTAGTGCTGATAAAGGGGTACCTGCTTTATCATCGCTGAGCTTTACAGTGCTTTTTTAGCACTGTTAAATCAGGTTTTTAGTGCTGTTAATGACCGTATTTGTTGTAGTGTGGGATGAAAATCAATGCGTACATACAACATACTGTCCCAATGAATGGTGTATTCCATTTTATATTTATATATTCTATATATTACTATAATATAAAAATACTAAATATAAATTATATTTATATCATGGTATTATTATGTTAAATAATTATATAATTATAAGGATCAAACATATAACAAATTATGACACATGTGAAGAATAGTGCGAATATTACCCGAAGTGAAACCTTAACATTGGATTGTTAAAAAATAAGTAATATAGGGTCATATTCAAACCATATATAGTATTATATATAAAAATATGATTCTTTAACAGAATTATTATAAATTTATATTTATTTTACATGTTTTTATAATGATCACCATGTGAGTATGGACACAAGGTAAGGGGATTTCATCTCACTTTTTATTTCCATGGGAAACATGATTTATTCACCCACCATTCCATTTGTGTGGTGTGTATACTTCCAATATATTTTTTAAATATTCATATATATATATATAAGTATTTTGTATTTAAAAATCATTTTAATGATCTATATTTAATGGGTTTAATGTTTCAAAAGATACCAAATCTGTAAGAAAGATTTGTCTCAATTTTCTTTCGTTGAGACCCAAGTATTTCTATGAACCTATAATCTATTTCAAGGTGTTTATAATTACATTTGAAATGTAATATCTTTAATATACATAATTTCATGATTTATTAATCTTCATTCAATTTCATTTTCATTCATGTATAGTGTGATTCCAAGTTACCTTTTGGTAAGAGTTTACAGAACAAATCTCATCCCGTATTGAGATTGTTTATTACCATGATTCCATTGTTGAAATAATATATTCCATCCCTCATAAAAAATAATGAATTTTCTTATTCTCTATCTATTACTAAAATAATTTTATATTGTTTTCATTATTTTAGTTGTTTGTACATAAAATAGTTAATAATGTTTTTTTAATTTCTGAATTTACCTCTTCATTTAGTCAGAAATATGAGTTACTTCAATAACATATTTTCAAAAATATTTTCCAAAACATTTCACATATTAACCATTAAAAACTAAATGAAATATTTACCCATTTTTAAAATTAAAAAAATTTGTTTTAAAAAGGAATGTACTTGTATTTTTCTAGTTGAGATACTTTTCCAAACCATTGACAATGCATAAGGAATGATCAAAACATTTGGATTTACATGCCTTCATTTTATTGAAGCTTACATTCAAAAATTTAAAAGTTTTAGAATGAATCGTTTTTCAAAATATTATTGAAATTCATTGTTTTATTATTTTATTCAAGAAAATTGGTTTTAAAATTCTTTTAAGAATATTTCTATAGTTTCAATGGAAAAGGGGGCTTCAAAATAATTTCAAGATTTTTTCATAAGTTTCAAAATAAATATTTTTTTAAAACAATTTCAATATATAATTATTTAATTGGAATGTTATTTTTGAGAAATGATTTCAAAACATTATCATGATTTATTTATGTTTTTTCAAAGTTATTTTAAAATACTGGTATTCAAAATGATTTCAAGATTTATTTATAACTTTTCAAATTATTTTAAGTGAAATGGATTTTAAATTTTTTTCATGCTTTAATTAAATGATTTCAAAGTGTTTGGAAAGAAAAATGTTTTAAAGTGTTTTTATACTTATTCCTCACGTTTTTGAGGATTTTTTATTCAAAAATTATTTCATGTTTTATTTATACTATTTCAGGATATTTTCGAAGAAAAAATATGTATATGGTTTGAAGAATTAAAGATTATTTTTCAAATAATAGATGATATTTTCCTCTTGAAATATATTATTTAATATATTTCAAACTTATTTTCCATAAAAGATGAAATATGTTGATGTTACAAATTATTTTATAGGAATTGATCTAATGGATCCATTAAAATGCATTCTCCAAAGGGATTAGGAATAATATTCTTCTATTTATAAAACCCGTTCCTATATCACAGTTTATATATTTATGAAATTTATTTATCTTTATTATGTTTTATTTTTATTAAATGTTTTCCCATTTATGGATTAGGATTTTGATGAAATGATTATGAATCTTGTCACTTTTTCCATTGTTTATGATATGATTACATATATATGATACAAATTTCATTTCATGGGTTATGATATAATTTGTAATGATCATTTAGGGAATATTTTTATAATTTCATTATAATATTTTCTATACATATATCTCACTCCAATTCATTAGATATCAAATTATTTCTAATGATATATAATAAGATGGTATTAAGAATAAACCATTACTACTAATACATGCATAGAAGTGTACTATGAATATCTAGATGGTGTGGGGAGTAAAATCATGCAACTATGATGGCCAAGGGAGTGATCTAATACTACTATAATTCTATGGGGAGTAGACTAATACAACCAAGATATTATTTGTTGTCATTACTTTGTTACTATGGAAATCAAATTATATTCTTAATTGATTTCCACAATTAAATATTTTATTCCTATGAAATGATTTTTTGGATTATGTTATTTATTTCATTTTGATTCATATATTATTAACATCAAATTTTAATGCCATGATTCATGTTTATGATCATTGATATGTTGGAGATGTACTCATATTTTCATATTCGTGTTCTTATACCCTTATGATCTTGATAATGCTTATGTATCTCCCTTTTTTACCATTATCGGTCATTTGATATCACCCCTTTTTATGTTTCCACCCATGTTATGAGGATATGTATTATTTTTTATGTTTATAAGAAGGTTTAGTCAATAAGAAGCTTGTGGGAGATCATGTAGCTGATTTATGTACCTGTGTTTGTGTCCTTTTTTTTTAAATTCCAATGTCTAATTAGATCATTGGGATTTTTTATATATTGATTTAGGTTTTCCAAAAATGCAATTTAATTATTGTTTATGAAAAGAGAGGTTTACTACATGATATCATCCTTATGATACCCTTCCCTAGGTTATAAAGATTTTTTTATGAATTTTATGTCAAAGAAGTCTGGATTTTGTGAGGATAATAATTGGAAATTATGTAGATCATTTATGTTCTTGGTATTTAGTATCAATGATTCTAAATACACTAAAACATTGCTTTTTTGGAATAGAACATATTGATATGTAATAAATTTTTCATCTAATAAGATATAATATTTATGAATTTTAATTTTGGGTCACTATAGTGATCATCAATGAATGGTATTGTTAGTTTATAAAATTCGTATGATAAAATTTGTGTGAACCCTATTAGGATAAGCCTATGTATAAAAGAGATTCCAATTCTATGGTAATTAAAGGATTGTTTTTTTTCTAAAAAAACATATCAATATTTTTGTACATAATGTGTTGATGGTTTTTGGAATAGATTTATTTTGTTGTAATAATTTTGAAAAGAGTTTATTGTGTATAACTCAACAATAATAATTCTGTGTGGTGAATGGTCTCTTACTATACACAATGTTTTAAATTCTAAGGGGGATATTCTTAGTTTAATTTAAATTTTCATTATGATCCATTATGAAGGATTTAAATATATTATGACCATTGTTGGACTATGTTAAACCAAAATTTTCATAAAATTAATGGAATATATCATGACTTAAACATCATGTAAATAATTTTAAATATTATATGATTTGTCATTACGATTACCATTTCTTGAACTACTTTTTTTGTTTTTAAATGGAATTAATAAGATGGAACTAGTTTAAAACATGATGTGGAAGTCAATGAAATGATTTTAATCTTCATAATTTAAATAATATAGATGTTAGATTATAAATAATATATCTATGTATACAAAAAATAATTATTTCTTGTATCATTTAGAGTATACAAAAGATAAAATTAAGGAACACTGTGTTGTTGAGTCCATCCTGAGGTAAAGTGACCCTTATTTATGTTGGGTTGCTAATATACTTATTTCTGAATAAGGGATCAGAATAACTAAAAATATATTCTCCAATGCCTAATTATTAGAACATTAAAAGGTTATATTAGTTATTTTTAATTTGTAAGGTGGAGTAGATCAATGGTGTAATCTTATAAAGATTACAAGGAAATGATATCAAATACACTCATTAGAGTGAAATGAATTTAAGATATAAATTTTTCATAAGTTTTTTTCATCATTATTCATATATATATGAATAATTAATTCAATGGGAATGAAAAAATGAATGATAAATCTAATTTTACATCTGAGAAAACTTTTACAAAACATGAATGATAATATTCATGAATTATTATTGAAGCACACATTACGATTGGTAGATTATAATGATTCATAAAATGAAACATCTAGAGGGTGTCGTCCATAATATACATTAGTATATATAGTACCATTTATTTATCTTCTTTCATGATCAAAATTGATATTGGATTCACCATTCAAAATCAAGGTTATGATGTGTTACAAAATAAGAAAATAAAATAAAATAAAATTAATTCCATGGAGGGAATAAGGTGAGGTTTTTATAATTTTATAATTGTTGAATGAATCAAATAGAAAATTTTCTTGGGAGGATTAGTAAATATTTTAATTATTGTAAAATTTTTATAGGGAAATCAAATATTAAAATAATGGAATCAAATTATCTATGGATGAATGTAGATTGAAAACTGAATAATATTCACCCCAAAATCTATAATTCTATAATTCAAGGATTATAGAAAGTATGTTATCTACTTTTTTAAGAAGTTGGTTTGTGATGACGATCAATTACAGCTTCATTTTAAACCCATATACCATTATAAATTTCTTATGATCACTATTACTAGTGTGGGTTTTTATATTGAAGTGGTGAAAGTTAAACATACCATAAACTCTAGAATATCTAATATCTTATTTGATTATGGTCCCACTAAACCACTCATATATGAATAATTATACAGTGGTATCACATTAACACCAAATAAATAGATGTTAAAATAGTAGAAAAAATTCTAAATGGTGTGAAGATCACTTATCATGTTTATCATTATACCCAAATTATTGTTATGGGAATGTACCCACTGCTAATATTTTAATTATTATTTTAGTTATATTTTATATGATTTTGTGTATGGAATGACACTCATTATACAAATCCCATATCAATTATTATTGTAGTAGATTCAGAATTGATATTGTTAACCAACCTTTGATTTTATATGACTTCTAGGAAAAATATTTTGTTCAAATAGAAATTACATCTATTACATAAATATTAATTCCTATTCAAAGGGATTAGTTCTCTTAGATGGATTTATAAAAACCCAGTATCTAAAATATTATTATTTTATGGGAATTTTTTGTTTTATATTTGGAAGAGTTTCCTAATAATCTATATAATAATGAATTTGTGTTTTCAATATAGAACATAAACGAATTCTATAGATATTTCAATTAATATATATAGAATAGAATAAATTTAGTTATATAAATAGATAATGTAACCCAATAATAAATTTATTAATGGATTCATTAATCCTTTCACATCATCAAGGGGAGAAACTATATTTTTTTTATGATGAATGATAGATCAATTAGACTCTATATTGGTTACCAAAAACATAAATGGATCAAGATCATTAATATGTATCTTATTTTCTATATTGATGATTTGTTTTTTTAAATTATGACAAGAATAATATTTTTTCAGATTTATATTCTATATATATTCTATCTGTTTAGGTTCAAAACTAAATATATATCTTAAGACACCATTTTGTTCATTGTATGTACATTCCAAATTTTTTATATAATTTGGTCTTAATATAGCCTCTCTTATCATCATGGATTTTAAGAGATAAATAATTTAGAGATTATATTGATAATTTTTAAATATTCATTATAGATAATATTATTATATATTTGAATTTACTGTTAGATAAAAAAATTAACATTGTACTATACTGAAGACCATATGGATAGAAATTTTCATTTCAAATTTATAATGTGTAAATTTTAATTATGTGATGTTTAATTATATTTTAATATAATTTGATGTGGGGGTATATTACTGGATCCATCAATGATGGATGTTATTGATAATTATCCCAAACCAATCACATATATTAATATATATTTTTCATTATTTTTAAAGATAATATTTAAGGGGTTTAATATAATTTTCATGCCAATAAAATATACCTAGAAAATTAAATTGCAAGGTAGTCATGTTCCATTTTACTAGTTAATGTTAAAAATACATAAACCAAAGAAAGTGAAGTCCATTCCACGAAACTAATATCATAAAAACAATCAGTGGAGAAGGGTTTTTGATTATAGTTATTCATTAAAATAGGGTATATTGTGTGTTATTATGATGAATTATATGGTGATAGATTATATATCATGAAAACCAGTAGTTTAAGAATAAAATTACATGACTCATGATTTATAATTTTCATTAGTAATAATTTAATTAAATTTATAGATTAATTATTTATATATATATTGATTAAAAATATATATTTATTATAAAATATTAATGTAAATGTTATAAAATTAATTGACGAATATGCACCATAGAAGATGTTCAAAGTTGATTATTGATTATCACAACTCAATACGTGTTCATCCTATGAAAAGGAACAAGGCTGTTAAAGATTTGATTGAAAAGGGGGATGTTGGATTTTTTGTGATGAGGGAAAAAGATCCAATTTTTGTTGATATTCGATGACTTTATATTGTATTCTTGATTCTAGGGGTTAATTATTGATTTTTTACATGTGAATGTTGACCATTAATCCATGTGTTAATTAAGGAGGTGTGAATGTAAGATGTGGACCAGAAATGCTATATATGATGTCTTAATGAGATAATCCATTAATGTGATATAAAGATAAGGATACAAAATTGTGTATGTGTATTATCATCACCAGACGTTAATATGGAACTATTAGAAGAAGAACATATCTCATCATTCATTATTCATAATAGAAGTATGAAGATGAATTGAAATATGAAAAAGTATTATTTATTGGAATAGAACAAGGGAGATATAAAAAATTATGTATCACAATGAATGAAATTTCCAAATTATAAGGAGGTGGATAAAGTTTCATGTTCATGTTTTAACATATAACTATTCAATAATGAAAATGGGATAAAATTCATATGAATTTCATCATTTGACTCCCCAAATCATTTAATGTCCATAATGAGATTTGGGTTATTTTATATATTCATATGAATTGATAACTCTTAAATACTATTTGAAAATAATTATCCCATTATCATAATACTGTGATATAAATAAAGGAAATGGTAGTGTTTATTTTTTTTAAATCTTTTATATTTGATTGAGATAAAATGGTTTCCTCAGACATTGAAAAATGTATCTTACTTGTTTTGGATTCAGAGTTGTGTTTTAATACTATATATCAACCTCAAATTGATTATATGAAATATTGTTCCAATAAAACACATTAGTATATATTATGATAATAATATATTTATTTTAATGGTTGTTGGGATCAACATATTCCACTAGTCGATATAACATATAAAAATATATTTTGAGTGTTTAGATGGGTAATTAAAAATACCACCATGGAAAATAAATACAGAAATCTATCAAAATTGTATGAAATTTGGTAAAACATATATTTTTACATCATCTATATAATGAAATATAGATATTTTTTAGACATTCAATATCACATCAATGAATCTTTGATTTGAAATAAGGGTTATGCAAAAAATTATTAGTGAGGTGTTGATTTCAATTTTTGGGATTACATTTTCCTATTAATTTTCTATAGAATATATTAAAAATATTCAGATGGGATGGAAATCTGTTCCATGGTTATATTAGCCCATTCACGACTCATGATCAGTTTGGGACATTAATTTATTTCTTGAGACACCCTCCAGACTTCATTCATGTTCACAATTTGTTTCATGGAGATCTTACAAATAAGAATATACATGACCATTAACATGCAATAAAATGAATGGATATAAAATTAGTGAATTATATATCATATCAATAAAAAAACATAAATATTGGATCATGTGGATAAATTGGAACAAAATATGACTACTCAAAATGTAACTGTAATCTAATGGAGTTAGAAATATGGGGGAGATACCAGGGAACCTGAGGATGTGATGATATAGATTTATCTAAATTTTTGTCTCATAGTTATTGTATTTCTTAGTGATAAAATCATTTTATGTTTATTAGAATATCAAAATAGTTTAATTTATAAGAACTTCCTAAAAAATAATCTTTAAGTATTAGATATATTTCCATTAATTTAACTCATCGTCTGTATGAACTGAAATAAAGTAAACCATTATAACCTGTATGTTTAATTAAATGGTATTAATAATTATGAAAAATTATAGAATAATAAATATATATATATTAAAATAATTAAAATTTAATGAATAATATATAATATATAATAACTCAATTTCTAGTAATTTTATTTTATGGTTCAGAAACATGTCATAAAAAAGGTTTCTATCACAATTTTGCGAATTTAAGAATAAAATTAATTCATAATATATTTATAAAATTTATTCTATTAAATTAATATCAATTTGAAAATATATTATTATATATTTTTTGGTTTATTTTAAAATATTTTACTATGAAGATATAATTTTAGTAAAGAGTGTAAAAAAATTAATTTATATTATTTTAATTGTATGAATTTATATTAAATTTTATATTATATTTGACATATTATAAATTAATTAAAAATAATCTCTTTAATTACATATGAATCATTATTATACATTTGTTTGGAAGAATTTCATTTTTGGGAATAAATCCAAATTCTTATTAATTTTTTTTTTCTATTTAAATTTTTTTTATCTTAATAAATTAAATATATTTCAATTTTTTTGTTTTAATTAAATATAAAGAATATATATTCATTAAATTAGATAAAAATTCATTTTATGGGTTTCAAAATGAATGAAATTAAATGAAGTTATGTTTTATTGTTTATATTTAATTATTATAAAACATTTTTTCAGTGTCGTTTATCTGATTATATAAAATTAAATTACAAAAAATATAGAAATTCCATACGGTTAGATGTAATTTTTAGTTTTAATCAGAATATATATAAACTTTTTAATGGTTTAACTTATTTTGTGTTCACATTGATATTAAAAAATTTATTTTTATACTAATGATATGGTTAAAACTGGTTTACTAGAAGAGGTCAAATGAAGAGATAAGAGTATGATTTCCACCAAAAATATTTTTTTATTGTTAAAAAATATTTCAAACTTATCATATAATAAAATTTAATACATATACATTTTTAGCCACCTCACCATTACTTTTACCTTGATTCATTGAAATACTTTTATAAATTCATGCGTGTTCCTCCCCTCACATATAAAAGAGACCATATTCCCCTCCCTAAAAAAATATATGATCCTTATTGTTTATCAAATATTCAATAATATAACTTCTTATATTTTATACATTTATCATAGCTATCATAAATTTTTTTAAATAACAATCTACCAATGATTAAAGAGAAGGCCAAAGGTGGTCTCTCAGTGAAGATGTACAGATCTTAACCAAGATCATTATTTTTGATTTTCTTCTTATACATCATATAAAAATATTCCATCCATTAAATCATGATGAATATGTTATAGTAAATGTATTGATATATTATTTTGATTATTGAACAACTTTTTTCCACATCTTATCAATCTAATGGGAGTTGAGAAATCTAAATTACAAATGTGTGGAGCATGTTCTCCACGTAGAGATACAGTTCATTTTACATCACTATAATTCTAGTTATGTTTTTATAAAATATTTTTTCATTATATATTAAAATTTTGTTATAGGAATTATGTCACCAATGTGAATTAAAATTTTTCATTATTTTTTTCATAAAAATGAAAAACTCAGTCATACATATGGTTATACTACCCTCTCCACATAATTATGTAACTCATTTTCCAACCCCAATGTTTGTAAAAGTTAACAATTATTTATTAAATTAATACATATGATATTATTTCATGATTGTATGTTTTTAATGAAATCGTGGTCAATGTGAAAGGACCATATCCTCCAAACTGAATTGAACATGAAAAATAAAGCAGTTAACACACGAAATGAATATTATAATGAAATATTTATAGAGAATAGTATATAAGATGTTACATGTAAAAAATTAATGGTATTTTAGGTATGATAATATTTATGGTATAGAGAGTAACAAATTCAATTTTATGATACATATAGTTGGATCACTAATAAATCATGTAGAACTAGAGGTAAATGTTTTATATGGGAATATCATTTATGAAGGGATTTTTTATTTTTAAATTTCAAATGATGAAATTATATTATCTAAAATTAAAAAATATTATTTATTTTATTATGAAATCATTGTATATACATCATATGATTTCCATTCAACTTCAATGAGACCAAAACTGGGGTTCTTTAAAAAAATCAACATTATGTTCACATTATTTGGGAATCTATTCATCCATATAATAATTTTTATTAAAATTATTTGAGTAATTTTTTTCAATTATAAAAATATATATAATTTTCATTTTCATCCATATTTATATTTTTTTAGTTGTGTTATAATGTAAAAGTAAGATCATTTTTCTAATGTAGTAATTTTAATTTTCAATCAAAATTTGAATGGAAATTTTTTTGATCATTCAATACATGAACATCTTATTTCACCATCTTGAAAAATATTTTATTTTAAGAATTATTTAATTTTTTTTAATTTTAAAATCAAATGGTTTAACTGATGTTTATGTACATTTGTAGATTTTATATATTTTATTCAAAATAATTTGGTGACATATTAATTAAATATATTACTGATCTTATAACATTTTTATTCATTAAAATCATTTTTTGATGATTAATGTTATTTATTAATGATTTGATCCAATTATTTTTATATTTATTCTCTAAATACATGCTTTAAGATTATGAGGGTGATATTTTAATGAATCATGTATACCTTCCCTAGGATAGGAACTTTTGATATGATGAATGCTTTATTAACATGTCTCAATCATATGTATCATTTTCATAATGTGATATGTGGGCATAGAATTATATTGCCATAAAATTCATTGGGTAATGTTGGATTTTTCAATTGATAGTTAGAACTATATTGGGGAGTGATCCCATTTTATTATGGAATTTTTCCATTAAGATAGCCGTGGGAGTAAACCTCAACTAAGGAATTGATTGAATGGGGGGGAGAACTTCATCCACTATGATAGTATCGAAAGTGATCATTTATTATGAAGTTTTACTACAGTAATTAAAAATATATATATTCTGAATATGATATGTTCTTTGGTTTCATGAATGATTTTTTTATGTTTTCACACTATTATGTCTTCTGTTATTGATTGATGATTCATTTTGTCAATTTTTTATGATTATCTTATATTAATCCATGTGTATGATTTTTTATTTTTAAGTTCATATTCTAATGAATTTATTGTATCTATTTTTTAATTATTTTTTTTTATATATATCTATCATATTTACACTTATTTCGAATATATCCTCACCCTTTCTTATGTGTAACTTCCATAGGTCATGGTGAATATATATATATATATATATATGTGTGTGTTATGTATTATAAGAGTTATTTTTTTTTGAAGATAATAATAGAAACTTATAAAGATCATTTGTATTGTAGTTGTTTATAAATCCATTTTTTCAATGAAAAAAAACATTCTATTCATGAATTAAATAATATTTGTATGTACTGATAATTTTTTCGATTAAAATTTAGTATTTATTTATGTTATGGTTATGGTGCTATGAGAAATTTATTTTATATGTTGAATATCATTCCTAAAATATTTTTATTTGGTATTTAGTCACCAAATACATTGTTTTATTCAGGATTTATGATGTGTATTATTGTGATATTTATTGTATATATAAATGAAATGGTGTAATATTGATGTTTTATAATCTATGTTTGCTTTAGTTTCATTGAGAGGAGGGTTTAGTTATTATTTAAGATTATGATATTAATAATATAAGGATACAACCTAATACCATCAATGAAAAACTAAATATTGGATAGAATGAACCTAAATTGGAGTATGATGATATAACTAATTCTTAGTGTATGTCATATTTGGTTTGATTTTATGATTATATTATTTTTGAACCAGTTTAGTGATTATATAAACTCAAAATATTTGATTTGTTTTAGAGAATGGTTAAAACAAAAATTAATCCGGAAAAAAATGTATTCGAAAGATAATGAAATAATTTTCCTCTAGAGAATCCAAATGAAATGGGTGTTGGGATGTAGAAAACATCATTTATTCTAACCAATATTAATCATGAAATGAATGTTAAAATAAATCATATTTAACATCCAAATGTCTTAATGAATGAATAACTCATCAATGAATGTTTTATGCAAAATAATTGAAAATTATTTTTTATTTCGTCTTGTCAAAATATTTATTAGAAATATATCAGTGATATAGGAGTGATATTACCAATACTTTATTTCAACGACCTTGATAAGGTTTTTTCTAATGTGAAACATTTTGATATTTATACTTATCAATGGTGTGATATCATCAAGAACATGAGTAAATTGAATAAATTGAATCCATTAAAGGGAATATATATATTAAATTAATTTTAATTAAATAATTTCCATGAACTATTCACACAAAATGGAAAGGTAATTCCATTATATTATATAGAGGGACATTGATTTTTATTAGTACTTGTGAGTAAAATTTTACAATAAAATAAATTTATATTTTTGGCTTTCTCATTGATCATAAAAAAATTTCTGGTTATTGGGAGACATGTAAAAAATATTCCAAATGAAATAAGATAACTGAGACTTTGATATCTGTAATGAAATTTATTGTTGATCTATAAGGCTAGAAATGAATATTAGGGACACTAAATATTTACTTCATTTTGAGTACAAGATTGGATGGATGAAATTTTGGGAAAATTATAATAATAAGTTACATGGAGAAATTTATATTCATATTCATTCAACCAAGATGTGTGGAAATAAACATTTGGAAACTACAAAACTTTTCTGTTGATTCTATAATAATTTAAATGGATTCATTAAGAACACTTATTTTGGAATTATTTTTGGGGACCATTCAATAAATTAAATGGAGAGAAATATAAATAGTATGTTCCAACCACAACCCAATGATTTATTTTTAGTATTATGGATAATATATAAATCAATGAATGACTACGGGGATTACTGATTTAACACCCCACGTTTCAACTGTATGTTTCCCTTTGAATAATACAATAGTGTGTGTTATACGCAACTTCGAGTTCTAAAACACCACAACCAATCACACTATCCATTTTAAATAGAAATACCCAATTTTTTAAATTTTATAAATTTTATCTTTCAAAGTGGACTTCAATTTTGGATTAATAATATTGCAAATAACTTAGGGTGATGTTTTGGTATTTTTCAGAAAACTTTCAATTTTTGGTGAATAGTAAAAACATTGAGTTATAGTTTAAAACTGAATTTTTATTTAAATAATTATTTATTTTATTTTAATATATTTTATGTCAAAATCGGTACATAATACCTCTATAAGGTCAATTTAATTCGTTGGAGTCAGTTTATAAAATTTTTGATATATTAATATTTTATTGAACTTTTTACTGTCTTTTACCAACCTCTTAAGAGCATTTGAAAATTTACATAAAACATTATTTTACCCCATATGTGAGTTAAATTTCAGAACTCCTAGAGAAACATTTGATATCAGCAAGTAAAATGTTGTTCAATAAGATGAAAATAATTTTCGGTGAATAGTAATTTTTTTACTTTTATTTACTGTGGTTAAAAGTAAATAGTGTAATTAATGGTTAAAATGATATTATTATTACCCTAACACATGTACTAATTCTATTAGATAAGTTTAATTTGACCAAAAACAACCTTAGGAATAAAATATGATCTTTTAGGTCCACTTGGATTAGAAGAGGACTATTATTATTATTTAATTCAATGATGAGTTAAAAGTGTTAAATTCAATGTTTAATAGGTAAACCATTTTTAAAATAGTGTTAGACATAAAATAAATTTGACTATAAATATCCATTATAAAGATTAAAAATTTTCATACATAATTAAATTTTATTTATATTTTTTAGACATTAAATAAGTTAATTTATTCATGACACAATGATGATGCAGTAATTACCTAATTTATGAATGAATTAAATAATTGACATTATAAATATTAAAATAAATGTAATATGATAATTTTTATGAGTTAAACTAATTTTTTGGGTTAATATGGCACACTAGAGTTGGTTAGATTAATTTTTATTGAAATAATAATGCTGTTAGGTATTATGAAAAAACAAAATTCCAAATAGTGTCATAATTGACATAAAAGAGTTTTCAAAAAAATATTATATTATTAACTGATATTCTATTACTAAAAATATAAGTATAGTACAAAGGACTTATATAATTATGTGTTTATCATTACTTAACCACTTGGGGTTCTTTAGGAAGTATATAGTATGTTTATTTACCATATAATATAAATATACAAAGAGACATGGTAAATGTCAAACTATTTAACTAAGAGTTAAATCAAAATGAAAAAGTTATATAGTGAACCAAACATGTCCAAAACCTATTGGTTGAGTGGTGTTGGACCCATCCCCACAATATCCTTTAAATAATCCATTTTTTCCATTATAAACCGAATATGATTTTATTATAACATAATATTTCTAGCTTTTCCTAAGGTGCCCCTCACCCCTCTTATAAAATGACACTCCTACTTATATCTAATCCAAACCATCAAAGACATTTGGCTCGGCCAAACTCTGCCCAAATACCTTCTCAACTTTCGTCCCTTCATCATAGAGTCCTTCCTTTCGTCATAAATCCAACCTATGGATCCATTTTGATCAAATTAAAAGGAAGAACCCAAAGGAGAGGTAAATATTTAATCACCTCTTTCATGTTCCTTTCTTCTTCTACTTCATTTTTATTTTTTGTTTACATTATAAAATAATAACTCCAGTATCTTCTATATAATGTGATTTTATTATAAATGTGTTTCAATGAAATTCATTATTTTGTCCATCCTTTGATGACTTGTCCCCATACGTGAGTACATACGGCTTACCGTCTCCACTTCATGGTATAATTGTTATTCAATACATTATTAATTTGATGGGTATAATAATGATGTGTAGTTGATGTAAATAATAAATATAACATGATAATGATTATATATATATGATATACCATCCAATTATATATTATTTTATTATCAAAATAATGATATTTTCGTTCATGCATACGTACGGATTACCGTCTCCACGAATTCTATGAGATTCATTCCCCATTGTATCCATTCAAGAATAATTATAACTAGATGATTAAAAATAATGTATAAAGACATAATATTATACTGAATATTAATATGATACATCCTATCCATAAGAAACATTACTTACGTAACAAAGTATATAAAGGAAAACGAATCTGTTAACACTCGAAACGACGATAATACTAAGATATTATTAACAATGAAATGTTAAAAGATCATATATGATATCATATTAATGAATATTATTCTTTTATAATTAATTAAAATTTATTTCATAATTATAAATGAGGTTAACCTACACTCGAACATGGAAAACATCAAGGTAAGGGTTAATTCTACAATCTCTTTATTATCTGAAGTTGTTTTTAAGTAAGTATCTACGGGGATATCTTTATCATCCACATATGTGTTTTCATAAAAATGCATTTCTAAACATTTTTACTATTTACTAGACTGTGGGATAAAGTCATTTATACCCTTTTTTTACTTTTAATAAGTTGTTTTTGGAAGGAATCTTTCCGTCGTTTTCCATACAAGGTACTGTATAACCTATTCGACAAAAGTAAGGTATGAATTTCTTTTTAACTTATATGGAGGGTTCTACTATTTTATACCATTATAACATCATAAATTCCTTCCTTAAAAGATCATAAGAATATTTATAAAGTAAATGTTTTATTTCATAATTATATGAATTTTAAAAGATTTCAAAATAGAAATATATATTTCTCTAAAAAAGGCATTGAATTTATCTATGTCAACATCCTTTGATTGATTTTAGGAATATTTGAAGTTGATTTATTATGATAAAAAACTTCCATATTTTATTGAAGGTTTTGTGATATTTTTGAATTTGGATGTGTTATTTTTACACCATTTATCATTTATGGATAAAGTATTGACATTTCGTATGCTAGTTTTAATAAGAATGTTTAAGTTATGATTAATCCTTTTCATATGAAGAATTAATTGTACTTAGTAAGTGATGGGTGGAGTCCATTATAGCTCCTTGATGCATTGGTGGTCTCATGAGACAAACTAGTGTCCTGGCATAATGCCTTGACGAAATATTATTTTTATTCTTGTCACAAGGACTTGAATATGTGTTTATGAAAGTATGGAATTATATATTCCATCATTATGAATGTGGCTATTGATATTTCATGTCATTATTCGACTAATAGAACATCCATGTGAGTAAGTAAATGAAATTATTTGATTTTATCTTTTCCATATTATGCTGAAGTTCAAGTTTAAAAGGCATTTGTTTCAGTTTAATACTTTTCCATAAATATTTATTCTTATTTATGAAATCTTCTGGTATATTGTTATCCTTACTGAACATCTGAGATCACCATTTTCTACATTTTATTTCTCCCAGGATGTGAAGAATTATATTTTGACTGACCTATAGGGATAGTCTATGGGATCTCAGTGTTGTCTACGGAATCAATGTTGTTGTAGTTTTCCATTTTATGATGTAATGTAATCCTTATGAATGTATCTGGTACGTTCAAGGCAACTAAACTAATCGGTCTTTTGAGACGTGATCTTTCGTGATCATGCTAATGATACATAATAATGCACTATATACGAGCTTCTGTTTTTAGGGAATTACTGTTGGTATCAGAGGAATTTTAGTAAAAACCATGGAAACTAGATTTAGATAAAATCTGATTAGAGCACATAGCCCTAAGATAGACTTTGAGTATTAGTATAGAAAAACTTCCTATAATTTTGGTATTGTAGAAATTTTTTTAGTTTTCCATGAAATACATAACTTTCTGGATACGAGAAAGTAGGGGCGGCTCTAGTATAAATGTACCTAGGGGTAAAACCCGAAAACACCGCTTTGAGATACACTTGAATGGGAACTGGTGCACGACAACAGGCCTTGCTTCCCTCTTGGTTACCACACTCCTGGGGGATATGTTTAGGACAATTATCATCTTCTTGAAAAACATTTTGGAGGTTTTATGAGTATATAATTCCTCAAATAAATCATTTTTTATGATTATGGATTATATGCATAAACTGTTCAATTTATGATAATTGTTTTACATGTTTGGAATTATGTATTTCTAGTCATAAACTGATCTAGTTTATGCCATTTTTTATAAATGGCACTTAGTGTAAGGAATTGAAATTGTATCAATGCACAAACCCAATGTAGGTATTTCCCTCTTACTCAAGATAATTATAGCGGAGCTGGTGATATAACTGGTTCTGATCAGCTTATCACTATATTTGGACAAATCATTGAGGTTATGAATAATAACCTTACCTTTATGGAGCACCATGATCCACAGCATGGATGATCAATGTTAGATCTCTTCATGAGGCAACATACACCAAGATTCAATGGGAGTAAAAATCCATTAGTAGTTGAGCAATGGATAAATTCCTTAGAAAAAATATCCCACACCGAGGGGAGTAGTGAAAGGAAAAATGTTGTCATGGCAGTTTACTGCCTCATTGGAGATTCTGATCAATGGTTATCATTGTTTCAAAATAGAAAGGAAGATGATGAAGTATCAAATATGTAATGGGGGGAGTTTAAAGAGAGTTCCGTAGAAAAATACTTTCCTCATGACCATCGAACAGATATGAAAAGGGAATTTTTGAGTCTGATGCAAAATGTTGTTGATAATGTTGCAAAGTATGAGGCTGACTTTACAAGGTTAGCGTGGCTTGCTGCAGATTGTATACAGAACCCAAGAAGTAATATTGATCATTTCTTTTATGGGTTAAAACTAATTATCCATCGAGCATTATTCTAACAATCCTTCTTGACCTATGAAGATATTGCCTATGTGATATCAATACATAAAAATAATTCTATATGTCTTACGACATTAAAGCAATGCAAGAGAAGAATATGTATTCTTAACACTCTTAAAATGGAAATGAGGGGAAGAAGGGAAATGTTTAATATCCATCCAGCATCAAACTTGGGATGAAAAACTCTGGTACTTACCTGATGGAAATGGAAGTATATTACATGTGTGGTGAAAAAGGCCACCAAGCACGAGTAGAAAGGGGAAGAAAGAGGCTGTCAATGTTGAATTCTATAATTGTAGAGAAAGGGGAATTACACAAATGAATGTCATAAGCATCAGGGGAACTTACCTCAAAAAAATCCTAGGGATCAAGGCCAAGATTATGATATCACTACTGGTGAGGATGAAGCTCTAAAAGACATGGTGATAGGTAATTTAATGGTTTTCTCAAGTTTAGTAAATGATTTATTTCATTCTGGATCATCACATTGTTTAATATCTTCACCGTTTTCTAAGAAAATTAGATATTTACAATTTTATTTAACAAGTGAGTTGTCATTCAAAACTCCTAAGGGACGTATCATCGCAACAATGTTTTGTGAATCAGTTCCCATTAGGGAATATAAATGCTCTTTATCGACGGATCTCATTGTCATACCCATGATTGAATTTGATATAATCCTCAGTATGGATTGAATTTCATACCATTATGAAAAAATTTATTATAAGAAGAAGGAGGTTATTATTTTTGATAATGATGATAAAGAACACTATATCTTTAGAGTAGAATCATCACCACATAAATCTTATCTAGATCCACCCCCAGTAGCTCAACTAAATTCAATTATTTGGGAGGAAGATATTGAAATAAAAGTGGGTGAGGAATATAATTTTCAAATAGAGGATGTACCTATTGTGAAAGAATATGTTGATGTGTTGTAGATAATTTACCTAGACATCCTCTAGAATGAGAAATTTAGTTTTCCATTGATTTAATTCCTCGATCAAGGCCCATATCGAAGACCCCTTATAGAATGGACATTGTAGAATTATTATAAATAAATAAACAACTGGAGGAATTGAGTAATAAATGAGTTTTTCACCCATTGGTTTCTCTATGGGGAGCCACTATCCTTTTTTTATGAAGAAATATGAATCTATGAGGTTGTGCATTGACTACATGGAGATCAATGCTATAACAAGAACGAACCAGTATCCCCTACCTCGCATGGATGATTTATTTGACCAACTTCAAGGAGATCAATACTTTTAAATGATTCACCTTCGATCTGGATATCATCAATTGTGTGTGAAGAAGAAAGACATTCTGAAAACTCCATATCGAACCACGTACGGGCATTACGAGTTTACAGTAATACCTTTTGGGATGAATAATGCACCCTATGTCTTCATGGATCTAATGAATAGTGTTTTCAAGGAATATCTTAATGACTTTTTAGTTGTAATTATTCAAGATATCCTGGTATTCTACAAAAGCTACAAAGCTCATGAAAATCACTTACGCATTATTCAAAAGACTCTTAGAAGAAATGAAATATATGGGATGTTTAGCAAGTGTGAATTCTGGCATTAGGATATTTCTTTTCTTGGATTTATTGTCTCCATGGGTGGAATCTTTATTGATGCTTCTAAGAGAAAGGTAATCCAAGAATTTCCAGCACTGACGAGTATAACTGAGGTATGCAGTTTTATTGGTTTAATATGTTATTAATGGAGTTTCGTCCAGAATTCTGTTTGATATGCTATCCCATTAACCAAGCTCACACGTAAAGGGGTGAAATTTGATTGGACAAAAGAATTTGAATAATGTTTTGAAGAATTGAAGAGAAGAATACTCAATGCTCCTATATTGACTCTACCATCAGGGAACGATGGGTTTCTTATTTCTTGTGATGCATTAAAGAAAGGACTTGGTTGTGTCCTTATGCAAAATGATAAGGTTATTTCCTATGCATCATGAAAGCTAAAAATTCATGAAAAAAACTATCCTAATAATGATCTTGTGTTAGAATCTGTAATATTTTCATTGGAGATATGGAGATATTATCTCTATGGTGAAAAATGTGACATATATACCAATCACATGAGTTTGAAGTATATTTTCTCACAAAAAGAACTCAACATGAGGCAAAGGCGATGGATTGAACTACTCAAGGATTATGATTTCACTATACAATACCACCTGGGAAGGCAAATAAGGTGGAAGATGATTTGAGTAGAAAGTATCATGGAGTTTTGAACCAGATGAGTGTTAAAAAGGATCCTATATACATGGATCTAGTAAATATGGATATGGGAATCACCAGGGAAGGAGAAACATAAATACTGTTTCAAATGGTTTCCAAACCATCTTTATTATAAAAGATAAAGAGTTCTTAGACCGGTGATGAATAGTTTCAAAATAAGATTAAAGCAGTGAATGATGGGATATTGTGTGACTTTGTGTATGAATATGGAATTTTGAAATTTGGTAGGAGACATTGTGTTCCTGATATACCTGATCTAAAAAAAGAATTGTTGGATGATGCTCATAGCTCTAATTTCTTTATATATATTGGGATCACCAAAATGTATAAAGATTTGATGGAAAAATTTTTGTTGGACAACATGAGGAGGGAGATTGATGATTTTGGGTCAAGATGTACGGTTTTCCAACAAGTGAAAGCTGGAAGGAAACATCTATGTGAAGTCATGAAACCTCTTCCCATACCAGAGTGGAAATTGGATAATATTACAATGGAATTTTTCATGGGAATACCAAAGACTCCTAGAAGGAACGATGCAATGTGGGTCATTATTGATCATCTTAACAAGTTTCACATTTTATTTCTATAAGAGAAGATTTACCACATGAACGGTTATCAAGACTATATATTAATGAAGTTGTAAGACTTCATGGAGTACTCTTATCGATTGATTCTGATCGTGATCCATGTTTTACATCGTTATTCTAGAATAGTCTTCAGAAAGCCCAGGATAATGAACTTTGTTTGAGCAATGCCTAACACCCTTAAACTGATATACAATCATAATGGACAATTCAAAAAATTGAATACATGTTGAGATCATCCTCACTTGACCTTCCAGGTATGTGGGATCAATATTTACCTCTGGTATAATTTTCTATAACAATATATTCCATTCAACTATTCAAATGGCACCGTATGAAGTGTTATACATAATGAGATGTTTCACATCAACCTATTGGGATGATGTAGATGAAGGAAAACTCATAGGCCACGAAATGATGTAAGAAATGATAGAAAAGGTGAAGGTTATCTAAAACCACATCAAAGCAGCTAACAGTAGACCGAACAACTATGAAGATAACCGAAGGAAGGATTTGGAATTTCAGGTAGGAGATCATGTTTTCTTGAATGTATCTCCATTTAAGGGTGTTATATGTTTCGACAAGAAGGGTAAATTGAGTCCCAGGTATATCAGACCTTTTAAAATTCCATAACGAATTGTGGTTGTAGCGTACCATTTGACAATGATTCCAAGTCTTTCCAAACATCCTAATGTGTTCCACATATCACTGTTAATAAAATACATGCCTGACCCAACACAAGTACTTACCTGTGAGGAATTAGAACTGGAACCTGATCTGTCATATTGTGAAGAGCCTGTCAAGGTTCATGATACAAGAGAAGAATTGCTGAGAAACTAGATGACTCGTTGGGTAAAAGTGCTATGGAGAAACCAAAAGATGGGAGTAGCAATGTGGGAACCTGAGGAACATATGATAAAGAACCACTTGACTCTTATTATGCAGTAATATTCTAGAAATTTCAAGAAAGAAATTATTTTAAGGAGGGGAGAATGTTACACCCTAAGCTTCCACAATACGTTTCCCTTTGAATAATACAATAGCCTGTGTTGTACACAACTTCGAGTTCCAACACACCACAACCAATCAAACTAGCCGTTATGAATAGTAATACCCACATTTTGAAATTTTATAAATTTAATCTTTCAAAATGGACTACATTTTTGGATTCGGAATATTGAAATTAGTTTTGGGTGAATTTTTTTTTATTTTACTGAAAACTTTCAATTTTTGGTGAATTGTGAAAAACAGTAAGTTATAGTTTTAAACCAAATATTTATTTAAATAATTATTTATATTATTTAAATTTATTTTAGTTAAAAATAGTAACATAATACCTATATAAGATCAATGTAATTCATTGGAGTTAGTTTATAAAAATTTTAGATATATAAAAATTTTATTGAAGTTTTTATCATCTTTTACCCACCTCCTAGGACCATTTTCAAATTTACATAAAACTTAATCTTACCACTTATGTGAGTAGAATATCAAAAATATGAAAGACACGGTTGATATCAGTAAGTAAAATGTGTTTCAATAAGATGAAAATAATTTTTGGTGAATAGTAAATTTTTACTTTTATTTAACATGGTCAAAGTAAATCAGGTAATTAAGTGTTCAAATGATATTATTATTACCCTAAAAAATGTCCTAATTCTATTTTATAATTGTAATTCGACCAAAAACAACATTATAAATTAAATATGATCTTTTAGGTCAAATTGGATGAGATTAAGACATTTGTTATTATTTAATTCAATGAAGAGTTAAAAGTGATATCTTCAAAGTTTAATGATTAAACCATTTTAAATATAGGTTTAAACATAAGATATATTCAACTATAAATATTCATTAAAAATATGAAACGATTTCCTATGTAATTGTATTTTATTTATTTTCTTTAGACATTAAATAATTTAATTTATTTATGACACAATGATGTTATAGTAATTACCTAATTAATGAGACACAAAAATAATTCACATTATAAATATCAAAATAAATGTAATTTAAGACTTTTTATGAATTAACATAACTTTCATGATTAATATGACATATTATGGTTGGTTATATAAATTTTTCTTGATGTAATAATGCTGTTATAAGTTTAGCACTAAAAAATACTAAATAGTGTCAAAATTGACATAAATGAATTTAAAAAAAATATATATTATTTTATTATTTTATATTATATTCCTAAAAATCTATGGTTCAGCCAAAGGACTTATATAATGATATTTGTATCATTAATGAACCACTTGGTGTTCGATTGGAAGTATATAGTATGTTTATTAACCATACAATATAAAAAATAAAAAAATACATTGTAAATGTCAAACTATTGAACAAATAGTTAAATCTAAAAGATATGGTTAATATAGTGAACCAAACATATATAAACCCAATTTTTTGAGTGGTTTTATACCCATACCCAACATATCCTCTAAAAAATCAATTTTTGAACAATTATAAACCAAAAATGTTTTTATTATAAAATAATATTTCTTTCTTTTCCTAAGGTGCCCCTCACCCCTCTTATAAAAGGGAACCCCCTTCTCTCTAATCCACACTATCAAAGCCATTTTAATCAGCCAAACGCTTCCCAAATACCCTCTCAAATATCCTAATTTCATCCTAGAGGCCTCCCTTTAGTCAGAAATCCATCTTATGGAGCCCTTTTAATCAAATTAAAAGGAAAAACCCGAAGGAGAGGTAAGTATTTCATCACCTCTTTCAAGTTCCTTTCTTCTTCTACTTCCTTTTTCTTTATTGTTTCATTTATAAAATAACAACTGCCATATCTTCAATATAATGTGATGTTATTATAAATACAGTACAACCAAATTCATTATTCTATCCATCCTTTGAATGACATGTCACCATACGTGCGTACGTACGACCTACCGTCTCCACGTCGTGGTGTAATTGTTATTCAATACATTATTATTTAGATGGGTATAATAATGAAGTGTAATTTATGAAAATAATAAATATAACATGATAATGATTCTTTATATATGATATAGTATCCAATTATATATTATTTTAATATCTAATGAAAGATATTGTCACTCGTTCGTACATACGGATTACCATATCCACGAACACGATAAGAATCATTCCCCACCGTATCCATTCAAGACTAATTTTCATTAGATGATTAAAAATATTGTTTAAAGACTTAATATAATTCTTATTATTAATAAGATACATCCAATCCATAACAAACATTACTTACTTAACAATTCATATAAAGGAAAAAAAATCAGTTAACACCAGAAACCACGATAATACTAAGATATTATTAACAAAGAAATGATAAAATATCATATATGATATCATATTAATTTATATGATTATTGTATAATTTAATAACAATTATTTCACCATTATACAGGAGGTTAACCTACCGTCGACCAAGGAAAAGTACAAGTTAGTGTTAATTCAACAATCTCTTTATTATCTGAGGTTGTGTTTACGTAAGTATCTACTAGGACCTCTTTATCATCCACATCTATGTTTTCCTAAAAATGAATTCCAAAATAGTTTTATATTTTATAGATTATGGGATAATGACATTTATATCCATGTTTTAATTTTTATAATATTTTTTTGAAAATAATCTTTATGTCCTTTCCAATCTAGGTACTTTATAACCTTTTCGACAAAACTAAGGTAATAATGTCTTTCTAACTTATAAGACGGGTGCAACTTATTTTTGTCATTATAACATCATTAAAGATTCACTTACAAGCTTATAAGAATATTTCCAAAGTAAATGTTTTATTTTATAATTATATGAATTTTAAAAGATTTCAAAATAGAAAGAGATATTTCTCTAAAAAAGGGTTTGATTTCTCTATATCAACATCCTTTGATTTATTTTAAGCTTATTTGAAGTTGATTTATTATGGTACAGAAATTCCATATTTTATTGAAGGTTTTTTTATATTTTTGACTATGGATGTGTTATTTTTAAACTAGTCATGGTTTTTGGATAAATTTTAGACATTTCTTATGCTATTTTTAATTCGAATGGTTAAGTTATGTTTAAACCTTTTCATATGAGGAATGCATTGGACATAGTAAGTGACGGGTGGAGGCCTCTATATATCCTCACTGCATCAGTAAGTCTCATGAGACAATCTAGTGTCTTGGCACAAGGCCTTGACAAAATATTATTTGTAGTCTTGTAACAAGGCTGGACTATGTGGTTTTAAAAGGCTAACATTATGCATTTCATCAATATGAAAGTTGAGATTGATATTTCATGTGATTATTAAACTCTTATAATATCTATGTCAGTAAGTAAATGACATTATTTGAGTTTATCTTTTCCATATTATACTAATTTTCAAGTTTAAATGGCTTTTATTTTAGTTTTATATATTACCTTAAATGTTTATGCTTATTTATGAAAGTTTCAACTATATTGTTATGCTTACTGAGCATCTGAGCTCACCCCTTTCTATGTTTTATTTTTCCTAGGAGGAGAAGAAGTTTATTTTGACTGACCTGTAGGGATAGTCAATGGGATCTCAGTTCTATCTATGGAAACAATGTTATTGTAGTTTTCCATTTTATGTTGTAATTTAAACCTTTTGGATGTTTCTAGTACTTACAAGGCTACAAAACTAATCGGCCTTTTGAGACTTGATCATTTGTGATCATGCCAAAGATACGTAACAATGCACCGAGTGTGGGATTCTGGGGTCTGGGCGTCACAACAGATGTCAATGATCATTATTAAACTCACAATCCATGAGTCTAATGGAAATATCATGAACCACCAACTACTACAATGGTTCACTATAATTAGGTGTTTAAAGGTACACATTTATACAACTCAATAACTAAAAGTGTTTTATTTTATTATAGTTCTATACACTCTTTTATGTCAGATTAATTTTTAATGTGTATCACATCACTAACATTTTTACAAGGCATTTACTAGGATAAATAAATTGTAATGTCCGGATGATCAAACATCAATTATATACCTCATCTACCATATAGATATATAAGTTTGTTGTTCCTACAAACCATTTTTTCTCTCAATACTTGAATTTAATGTTATTTTTCATGGATTTTGTCTTAATATATAGTGATCATACATATCTTTTAAGGAAGAAAATCATATTTGGTATTCCAAATCAACTAAACTTATTTACCAGTGAGAGGATGAATAAGAACATACTATGTAAATTTAATCAATTCGATGACTTTTAAATTAAACCCATGATTAATATATATCTCAAATGGTTGGTGATATACTCATCATGGAAGATATAAAAATTGTTCAGAAATAAGATAATTTGTTTTCTAAATACTTTCATATTATTCCTCTGAATCATCAAGTTCATTATTCAACAAACCCCATATTTGGAACTATAATTTTTCTAATGGATACACATATAATGGTCCCAATTGAGTTACATTAATTAAATAAACAAATTGAAAAGGATAAAAACGGATTCATATAACCTTGTACATAATATTGTGGTGAACATATTGAATTTTTCTATAAAAATAGTAGGGTTAATGAATCTTTAAATTTATTTAATTGAGAACATAATATAATCATTGTTGAAATTTAGTATCTATAAGCCTATATTGATGAATAATTTGATCTAATTTATAGAGATCAATAATTTTCAATGATTTACCAATATTATGGATATAATAAATTATTGTTCAATAAAGAGAATATACCTTTGTGATTTTTATATGATTTATTATCATTATTAATTTATATTAATTAAATATGGTAATTAAAATTTCACTATTATATTGGATAAAATATAAATAGTCTTTTTATATTTCCTATAATAGTATTTGGTAGTCATTTTAATTGATCATTATAGATACTAAAAGAGGAAAATATATCATGAATATAATTTTAGTATTTTATTGACGACCCAAATTAAGGTGAATATTTTTTTATATTTACCATGTTCTAGTATTAGGAATTGAATACATTATTTGTGGAGACATAAAATCTCAAGAGAGGTTTTATTATGGGATACTTCTATGAAATTATTTATTTGGTAATTTCTAAGACCAACCTTTGTGAATGAGATAAATGTTTTCCAATTTTTTTTGTATACTAATAAATCATCGTGGTAGATTTATAATATATCTAATAACCAATAACCAAGATAACCTATACATGATTTTCTTCCACATTATAGATTGATGTGAATATAATTTCAAGGATTTTAAATAAAGGATTATCAGTGAATTTGTTTTGACATTGCTCTAAAGTGGTGCAGGGATTGTTATTTTTAGTGATTCATCAATCAAGGTAATTTGATTATTACTAATGGAGGATGATATATAGAGATATTATAATTCATTTTAATTGAACAGTTCTAGGAACAATTACCCTAATATTGATTCAATGATGTTAGAAGTGGTTTTTATTGTATAGATAGAGAGGAATTATATATAACAAAAAGGTATGATATTTAGACTGATCGTCAAATAATTAAATATGATCTTATGTATAATGTTTTTAATTTTTATAAAAGGAAATTGGTATATTTTATTAATTATTATAGAAACTCAACCAACCACCACCATCAATAGGTGAGAAAGGAAGGTAATGCTCTATGTCAGAAGATCCATTCTAATTTTTTTATGATAATAATAAAAAATGTCTATTTCATATGGATTAAATGAAGAAGGATCATTGAGAAATTAGGAATGGAGATATATCATATATTCCTCATATTAATGTTTTTACATCATTCCATGTTTCAATTAATGTAGTGAAAATTGATGATGTTGAACTATAGAAGAAGTAGAGGAATATTTCAATGTTCATACATTATTATGATGGAATGATAAGGTTATAGAACCAAGTATGTGTCAAAAATAACAAAACAATATTTTTTTCATTGATAGAACACATAGCTAATCATTATTTTATTATCCTGGAAGTATGGTTATGTATAGTAATTTTGTATAGTATTCTATATTGGAAAAAACAAAATGTCATATTGGAATGTAGGAATCACAATATCAGGAAATTCTATTGATTTTGGGATAAGTTACATAAGTATAATGGGATGATATACACATGATCCATAAAAAAATTAAATTTTTTAAAAACAATAGTGGATTTTTTCAATAATCTACATAGATCATTTAAAGAACATAATGCAATATGAGTTATAGTTCATCAAAAAACAATGTCATTGAATTTCATATCATTCAAAGAGGATTTCAATCATGATCATAATTCTATGATATACATTAAGGATGTTGTATGGTACCATATTTTATGAATTTATATTTTTTATGGTTTATGTCTAATATCTATCGCAAATTTATGTTTATTCTTCACTATTTATTGAATAAATTGTTGAAAATTAATACTCAATATCCCCCTTTGATAAATGATCATATTAAAATAAAAATTTAAACACAATAACAAATGTTGTTATATTTAATATTTTATTTCATCGTATTTTGTGGTAAACCCCATTTTTTAGTTGAATTTCATTAATAAAATAAATTTCATATTAGATTTCAGATTCCCCATTCGGAAGGCCTCTATAGAAGGAAGTGAAAAACAACAACATGACTATATTTTATTCATGAATGAAAAATGGTACATGTAATATCTAAATAAGTGGTATAAAATTATATAATAGTTTAGTTGTACATTGAGTCACCTTATCATCATTAGAAGAGTTTGTCCAACAATCATCAATGTGTTATAGTTTTCAAATTTGGGGAAATCATATTTCAGACAATATCTATTTCGTATAATGTTATCATATTAATAATTATGGGAATGACAATACCTAGATATATCAGTCCATTTTCTATCCTCCAAAATATTGAGAGGAATATTATAATTTATCCCTTCCACAAAATCTCTTTGATGATCAAGATGTGTTTCGGGAATGTATTTTTTGGATGAAAATAAATGATCTTTATCATTTGATAAAAAGAGAGGTTGAACTGCAACATAATTGTATTTATTTAGGGGGAACACCATTCTAGATCATATATCAAGGATAGAAAGTATTTCCAATCAAGGCCATATAACTAGTTATTTTTTTCTTCTTCAATAATAAATTTAAAACTATATATGGTTACACAATTATGTGATGACACAAAAGTAACATCGTCTGATTATATCAAAGTGACATAATTTTGAGGGAAAAAATATAATGATGTGGCAGAATATGCCGACATGATATTCTATGATATTTTTATCATTAAATAAATTTAATATGTTCTATATACAAATTTATACTCATAATTGAGGTTAAATGAACTATGGAAAACTATTGAAATACTTTTATTACATTTTTTTGTGATCGATTAACTTTTAGATTTTAGTGGATTAATATAAATAATTACATTATAATAAATATATATATTTCTAATTGAATTTTACTATATGAAAAATTACTAATATATTGAATTAAATTACTACTTAATTTTAAATTGAATGAATTTTTTTGAACAATTTCTTCGAATAACCATTTTTTAAGATTATGTATATTGATCAGTAATGAAAATGAGTAATGATGAAATAAATTTTTATTTAATTTATAAAATTAATAATCATTAATACGATGATTATTAATATGTCGAAATGTGGATAAATTAATATAATGTTAAAAGCTATACTTTTGTAATAAAATTTTTGGAACAACATAAATGTATTCTTGTTAAATAGAAATATTCAGTATTGATGATTAATTTTAAAAAATAGTAATATTTAATATATTAAATCATATATATCAATATTTTATAATGGATTTTTCATTAATTGGAATTACAATTGTTGTATTACGGAAATTGATTTTTTCTCAAATTGATTTTTGTTTCATCATGCGTGATTATCTAAAATTTAATTTAATCTTCTAATAGAAATTGAATAAGATAAAATTATTTTCATATTTGGATCAAAAGGTAAAAGATAGAAATGTGGTCAATTTAATTTTTGGTCATTATGAATAGTGATAATGATAAAAATTAAATACTCTGGTAAATGATAAAGATGTTTAATGAGGGATTATACTAAATGGATAAGGTACATATTAATCTAAACACTAATCTAAATCAATTTTTTAATAGGATTTTTTCCCTAACCTATCATGTTTAACAATATTTTCCACTTCATTATCATTACACAAAAATTTGAAAACATTAAATTATCATATTTTATGTATTTATAATGCTTCTAATTTCATATTATGGACACATGGATTTTATGAAATTTCCATTCCGAGGAATTTGTGGCTTGCACTTATCTTTTTAAGGCCCCTAATGGGAATCAATCATTACCAAACTCAATTTTTTTTCTCATGGTTGTAACTTCTCCCAATAGAATAATTTTCATAGATTTTTACAAGTGTTTTTTCATGATCCTTCTCTATTTTTTTTGGTTTTATATATTTATATTTAAGTTATTTAATCTTTATGATTGTTGTGAATCATTTAACAGTGTGGCATCTTCAGTTTCTCGATGTAAGGGATAATACTGATCATTCTCTTGGCCTATTATTTACGGAGTCTGTGCACTGTCTTGATTCTCCAAAAAATATGAGTTGAATATTGTGATATATAGGTTGTACTATGGGAGAAATAGGTGTAATAATAATATTCAATTTGGAATTTCATTTTTGGAATTTTCTCTATCACTTTAATTTAGCATGTATGGGATGTGACTTGGAGTTCCAGAGGATTGGACTGATTTGTTGTTGCCTTCCCACTTCTGGAATTCTTCGGTGTTTTATTGCTCCCACAGTATCCTAGGTTGTTCTTATCAATTTAAAAAAACTATATGATTAAGCAAAAAATAATTTTAGTCATTGATGAAGTAAAGGATTATCTTTCTATGATGGTTTGTTAATATAGTTTAAGTTGGGGGGAAATTATTTTTCTTCATGTGGTAAATTTTGTCCTAGTTGCTTTCAATGAGATACGACGAGAGGTCAGTATACTATAAGATAATAACAAATGTATTAATTTAACTAAAAGATTTTTTTTCTATTTTAAATAAATTTAACAGTTTTATTGTTAATATAACATAGGTACAATGGTCCATCTTAGCATGTGACTTCATTTCTAGATTGTTCGTTTCGATTAAATTCCTTCAATTTTTAGAATTTGTTTTCAAATGAGCTTTTGATACACAATGTTTTATGGTTTAGATTTTACTTGAATCCATTAATTTTTTTCATAATTTTTTGATTATATTTCACCCATTAATTTTTTTTAAAATGTTATTATTTTGATTTTTTAACCAAGGGGGTTTACCCACAACCTTTTATATATGAGTGTTCAGTTATACTTTCTTATAAAAAAGGGCCCCCATCCTCTCTTATACAAAAAACATGGGCAATTTATCTTCACAAAAACACTTCAAAATTATAATATCAAAATATATATCCCTATATAAGAGCATATTTTCTTCTTATAAGGCTATTCCCTTTGTCTTTAGGAATAGAACCACATGATGATTCATAAAAAAACTAATAAATGTTCATACCAACCAATTTCATGTCTATTTATTCTTATAACTCATCCAGATATTCTATAAATATTTTAACATAATTAAATTATTATATTCATTGTATTTAAATATATTTTTAATGGTATAACTGTTTTCTATCTCCTTTATATCTATTGTAAAATAACAATATTACAAATGTGTACAAAAATACTACTATCTCCATGAAGTGGTGTATTTTTTTCACCATCATTACTCATATATATTCATATTTATATATTTAACATATATATATATTATTTGGAAATAATATATTATCTACATACTTATATTTCCATCTATTGAAAAATGATTACGTCGCTCATGTGTATGCTTGTAATATGTCTTCCATTAAGTGATGTGATACATTATTCAATTTCACGTAACCAAGGTGGTTATAATGAAATATTAAATTAATATATATGAAATTTATGATATTATTATTATTTTTTATAGGTTAATTATTAGATATCATTCTATTATTCCATCCATCAAAATGTGGCATGATTACACATCCATATGTTTGAACTAATATCTAGATAAAAATATCAAATTCATTTTTAATAACCCCCCAATAAGTCTTGTATTAAAAGGGAATATAATGAAAAAATATTATAGATATTAAATTTTTATGAATCTTTATGTTATTAATCAGTGACCATGGTTAGTGTACTATATCTATAAAATTAAAACATACATATAAAAGGGAATTTTTCCCCAAATTATGGTTTTAGTGAACAATTGTCAACAAAAGTGTAATAAAAAAAATATTTGGAATGATATATTATATTAAATTATCTTAATACAGGTTTATAATTTCATTATAATAAATACATATTTATTATATATGTTTCTATAATATATAAAAAGAAATATGGGACTCCAGATAAGGGTTTGTGTTAAAATATAATTACTTCTCAAGATTGTTTATATTAACTATAAATTAAGGGATATTTTAGAAATATTAAAATATAAAATCCACATATTTATATATCCTTGAGTTTGTTTTGTAATTTTAATTTAATATTATAATTCTCCCCTCTTTAGTAGATTAACTGATCAAGAGAATATTTTTATGAAAATGTGATATTTTTTCTCAAATTTACTTCTGGAATTATTTTCATCCATGTACAATTTTACAAAAAAGATTCACTTATGTTTTTAAAGGTATTATAATATTTAGTTATACTAAATTTTTTATTTATTAAAAATAATAAAATGTAACACATTCAATGTTTAACTTTGAAATAATTGTACTCTATATGAAAAATCATGAATCGAATAATTCATTCAACTATTATGGATTACGTAGGTTTTCCTAACAATTTATCATTCTGTAAGAATGGAGATCACATTTAATTTTAAAAAGAATTTATATATAAAATAATATTAAAATATTTTCCAATAATTTTAATAATGGAAATAAAAGTAAATGGGATTAAATCTATTAATTTTCGAATAATATTCTAATTTATTTTTATAAATAATATTTTTTCATCTATGTTAGAATAAATTATTGATTAAAATGAATTAAGAGGGAGAAAATTTTATTAAAACATCGTATTTCATTAAACTGATGTTTCAGGATGAATATGTTTTATGGTTGATCCGTGAAACAAAATACTTACACATAATATAATTGAGATATGATTGAATGATATTATAATTCCATACTCATTCTATCTATAGATAAATTTTTATTTTTGATGATTGAATGTTTATGAAACATGTTTCTTTTCAATATGGTATGATATGATTATATTATCAAGGTTTTTATGATCTTAATAAATTATAATATATGGTTTTTATTATGTGTTTGGTGGGCCCCAAATATTATATACGTCAATGTACATGGTAATGATGGAAATATAATGAGATAATATGTATTAGATGGTACGTGTACAATGTTCTATAAGGTACTAAATTTATAATGTTAATTATGGTACTAAACAATTTTTAATGAATATATTGAATATTGAGTGAACACTATACACTATTATCATCTTGGATGTGGTCCTTTGGGATTTCATGGAACCTATTCACTCAAAATTGACCTGTAATAGTTTGACACATGTCCTTAAGACTTCTTCAAAAAATGTTATGGGTTTTCAGCTAGCTGTGAGGGTCTATGGTGGTATGGTGGAGATAATATACCCTCTCTATCGGTGTGAATCACTATAGTGACATGAATATAAAACAATAGTTGAATAAATATATTATTTAATAAGATAAGTAGATCTTCTAGATAAATATGAAAAATCATAAAAAATATCATGTATGATATAAAATTTTATGAATTTAAGATTCTATAAAATATTCATGGAGTCATACAACATAGTAAATGTTTTAAAAACCACAGAGAAGGATACAATCTATATCCAAAATAATTACAACAAAAAATATCAATCCTTTACTCTTATACACCATTCTCTTATAAAATTAAATGTGTCAATTTAAGAAAATATTACTTTCCCCCAACCTGTAACACTTTAGTCTATTTACATTCCAAAAGGTAGCCACTTAATGTGTGAGTAAATCTTTTTATGCAACCACCAATAATATATATAAATAATATAGTTTATCAATATACAATGAATGAAACTTCAAGTAATAATAATAACAATAATTAAAAATTAAACGTAAAAAAAATAAATATTCTCAGGTTTCTCATGTATCACCAATTTTACAATACATATGTAAGAATATTCCATGTTTCATTTTATCATTATTATTTTCATATTCATTTTGTAGAATCATGTCCATTATTTTCATATAAAACTAATGGAATTTCGTGCCCATTTTTTCAGAAAGTCATCAAGGCATGTCATATCCATTAATTCCAAAGTATTATAAGGAAACATCATTTCTATATATTCTAATACACATAAAATAATTTCATGTCTTCAAATTATATACTAGTAAAAAATGTCATTTACTTCATATAAAATAAAAAATTATGAATATCATGTCCATAACATTTACTAAATGTGTTTTAATCACATCTATATCGTATAATTAATTGAATATATCATTTAATTCATATTAATAAAGATATATAATAATAGGGAGAATGTATAATATTTTTTTACTACATAATTTTAAAAGGTATATCATACATGGTATTACGAGTCACTATTTAAATAATTAATTTATCAATACTCAAGTATTCCATGGGTATGACCAATCCATATCTCTATTCATAAATAAAATTTAAAACATAATGATGGAAGTCATAAATATAAACAACCCTTAGTTGTGTTTTGGTCAAAAGAAAATAATGTTACATTGTAGAATTTAATTGATCCCACTCAAAGAGATGGTTTGGGTTGAGTTTTTTTACCTCTCCCTAGATAGAAACATCACATATCAAGTCCAATCAAGGACTATGTTATCAATTTATGCTATTTTTTATTTTATGATAAACAGAATGATTATTTTGAATGGGAAATAATAATCAAATAAAAAAAACTAACAATATTAGGAATATTCCAAAAAACCACATATAATATATGGGTAAAAGAAATATCATCCAGTATTTTTGGTTAATTTATACACAAATGAGAAGAAATGATGAAATCAAAAAATTCCCTATAAATGGATAGTATTAGCTCACAAGAATATAATATTAAATACAATTATATAAACATTGAAATTTGGTAATTTGAAGCATGGTAACACTAATGGATATCCAAATGAGATGAATGGTGCATTATCTAGACATGGTATGGAGAGACTAGCTAAAATCCTAAGAGGAATAAAATTAGAGCTCTCCCACAAGCAGTCCATAATTAAAAAGGATTAGGACAATTAGGCATTGATTATTAGTATAGGTAATGTGAAAATAAAATTTCACACATTTTTTAGAGGCATTCTAATTTTATTCATGGTTGGACATTCCATACAAAAACAATATGTACCTTTTTCATAAAGTGATCTCACATTCATAGTTAATCAAATAGTTAGAATAAATCATGTTCCGATCAAGGGATGTTTTTATGAAATAAATAGAATGTATATAATTAACATAAAAAAATTCGTTAATATATGAACTAATTATTATTATTAATTTTTGAGCCTCATCGTTGTGCCAAATTGTTACTACTATATATATGATAACAATGTACATCAATATAGTCATATAAAAACTATATCACTAGTCTTTGATGAATTTCCAAATTCTTCAAAACCCTTCCATAGTATTTTAAAAACTATTATAATTACATTAATTTGGGTTATACAGAAAAAAGATTCCCACCCAAATTTATAATCTATGAATAAACAAAACCCCCTCTTTAACACCACACATTCTTGAGTTTCCCTTGAGGCTAGTTGAGCATCATCAAAGAACAAACCTATCCACGTAGAATAAAAATTATGTTCTCAGTTCCATTATAGTTCAAATAGACAGTCATGATGCCATATAACCATTATTAGAAGAAATTTCCATCCTTTAAGATCCATTCTGCTACAATAAATAATATTAATATGATACTCTTTAAAGATTCATAGACAAAAAACAAAATATCATAATACTAAAGGGAAGAAGAAAATAATTCATGGTAATTATTTAATTGGGAAGCATTAAATACATCATACATTTCCCCATATGTCTGAGTGATTTATATAATATTTTCCAATAGTTTAACAATATATGAAATACTAATAGGTTCAATGAATCAATGTGATATCTTCCTCTACCCCTAAACACAATGATGATCAAATCTAGGAGAGACAAATAAGAAAACCTGATATCCCACATCAAACAATATTGGTCATTGATGATGATCGACACAATAATTATTTTTATAATAAGTTTTATACATAAAAATAATGATACGTAGTACATTATTGAATATATCCTGAATGAAATAAGGTCCCCATTGAATTGATACCCTAAACTCTATCAAGCATAAAGGAGATCAGAATGAAATATCATATAGGGTCTCATAGAAAAATTTCATTATATTAAATTGAATTAAATTATTTTATGAAAAAATATAATGAAGTAAATTTCACTCCCATGAACCTAATAAATCAAGGACTCATCACCTGATCTTGTCAATTAAAACTTGTATAGTATGTTTGGACAGATTCCCAATTAGTGGGTGAAATGATGCACTAAAATTTTATTATTAAACCAGATCCACCTTCAACACTTTATAGTACCAAGAATTAAATTATGTGTATCTTTTAAATATAATAGTATGTGGGACACTATTGAGGCATATTATCTCTTGAATATATAGACATAAATGTTAATACTTTGAAAAGTTCTACCAGATAATAATGAAAGGTTAATCCATTATCATTATATCCAAAATAACCCATACTATTTCAGTACCATTTGTGGTCTCTTGAAATAACATCATGAAATTCATCATTTCATGATCTAATTTAGACCTTAGAATGTGTAATATATGTGATAGACTAGTAGGAATTTAGGGGTTTTCCTTCACCTATTGATAACATGATGATATTGTTAAAAATAATTTACCTCTTTTATAATCACTGATCACAAGAACCCATGACATACATCATGATATATATTAATAATTGAAGGATATTGAACCCATTTTCAAGAATGATATTCATTCCCCAAAAACTATTGTAAGTTCCCAAGTACCTAGAAACTATCAAGAATGTATAACATATCATCTTTCTCAATGACCCAACTAGGCAGTGGGACCTCACCTATACCACAATCCATGAGCACCCAGACTTCATGATCATAAACATTGATTATATTTTCATGATCTAAAATTGATTTGGTTACTAATTAATATGTATGAAAAAGATTATTCTGACATCCCTGAACCTGTATATAAATTTAATAAATAAGATTCATCCACTATTAATTGATACCTGATAACGAATCATCTTGCATCTATGTTTTAAGGGTTAGATAATAATTCAATGTATTTCCTTTAGTATAAATATAGTCAATCTAAAAATCTAAATAATAATTGTACTAAAACAACCTTAAATTTATGAGTTCTATGATTGATTTATAAATATGCATTTGGGGATATTATATTCCATGTATATAATTAATTTTTCTACCAATAAATAGGGAATTCATAAACCCAAGGGATGAACTATTATAGCTTGATCATGATCATGAATCCTATAATTTTTTCAGGAGGCCTCAACTACTCATACACATATGACTTGAAATAATATTCATGTATAAAATTTTCCCCAATTTAAATAACTTATGAATGAAAATATACCATATATTCTCTACCTGGGTCAGTTAGGGTCTACAACTCCACTTAGGTAAATCATTTTCTCAACCCTATAAAACATTAATCACACTATTTTTAGAAATAAAATTAATTATGTATCTATTGAAAGTAAATAATATTTTTTTCATATCTGGATAATTCCCAAAAAAAATTTATATAATAACCATTTATATCAAATAAGCACAATATTTCAATGATTTTATTAGGTTAATAAGAAGAAAACATGGCTCTCATCTTATATATAAAAACAAACCCCATGATTCTGATGTGATGAAAACCATTAATTAAACATTAACAATCCATATGTAAAATTCTTGGAACATGACAAACAACATATTCTCAATCAGTATACTCAATATGATGTTCATGTGTTTATTATGATACCCCAGATTATAAGGATACACCATGATTTAATCCAAAAACTACACAATTAATAAATCTTTATATAGAATGAAAACTCAATTCATTATGGACCTGAAAAATGTCAGTGCATTCATTAAATATAATTTCAATAAAAAATACTCATAAAGTTCATACCGACTACCTAAATCTATAAAATTTATATGGAATATCATTAAATGTACTTGATTGATAGACTTAAATAAAATTAATATTCTAGAAGACCCATTCACCTCAAACGTGGTCAAAAAGGTAAAATATATGAGGTAGAGGCTAATAGTTCATAAATAGAAGATTATAAAATTTTCTGTAATTTATTCCTAGGTGTACATTTATATCTACTGTATAGTTAAAGATAAAGGGTAACCCCCAGGGGGATGTAATGGGTCATACGAAATCCTTAGCTTTAGATTCATATATGGTTCTCTTTAATAACTCAGTGAAATATTGGAAATATGGGATGTCACCCTAATCATCCAATTATAGTCGGTTCCGTATCAACCTTGATAGAAATCACATTCTCCTTTGTAATTATAGTTAACATACTCTGGTGATCTGGAGGGAATCCTCTAATGATAACGATCATTATTTTTTTGATTATTTTCTAATAAATTCATCTCGTGAATAATCAAAATGAATATAATATCATGGATGAAAAGGTTCCATAAGACAAAATAGCCTCCAATATTGAAGTGGAATACATTTTATTGGAATTCACAATGTAATGGAACCCGTAATCAAGTATCATGTTTCATTACTTCACATAAATACTAAGATTATTAACCCAATACAATCCATAATTTCTATGGTTTTCATAATCTGTTAATATCCCATAATAAATAAAACTGCCACTACACTTCAAGCTACAAAAATTGAACCTCAAATATTACATGGTATGAAACTCTTCTACTATGGTGTTTTCTATGATATATATATCTGGCCCGATCGATGGCCCTAAGATTCAATGTGACTACCTTGATATGGTATACCTTACTAGAAATTCATATACAAATTGTGGATTCAAATTCCATGTAGAATTTATCATGTAAAATTAGCTATATTATTCGAGATCCCTACCTTACATAGTTTTGTTCATCCTGCTCTAGAACATGAAGTCAATTTATACACTCTCTTAGTGACAATTGAAGGAATACTATGAAGACATTATTAAAGATTAACCATACATTCCCATCACTATAACATCACTAGTTCCTTACTACATTAGGTATTCATATTTCCTAGCATCACATAATGATGCAATTCCACCTAGATACCCTATTTCACACTCTGATATTTATTTCCCACATGAGAAATCCCAAATGTATTATTTTTTACATCTTGATGTACTACATAACTTCATCGACATTGTAATAACATGCCCTCACAACCACATCACCCATGAGGATATTTTAAAATATGAGCTCATGGATATCTATTTTAGATATAAATGTCAAAAAATACATTAACCTAATAATATTTTTCCTCTATATAGCCATCCTCACATCTCTTCAATCTTTTCCACCCTTCATTAGAAACTATAACAAATAATCATTGGATATTTTATAACTAAGATTCCATGTTCATTACAAGAAAATTACCTGGATAAAAAAACATAACATTCATAGATTTCTAAGTTCTCAAAATCTTATATTAGAATTAATCAAAGAGAATGGGATAAAAATTCTTCCATGACATATCTTGATGTAGAAATACCCAATTTATTACATACCACAAATTAATGAATGATTTTTGATGCATATGAACATGTAAATTATTCATCCTCTTGGTAAGTGTCTCTAAAGGTTCGAATATATAATAATCCATATTTTCCCATTACTACACTTCATTGGGGAAACTGTACCCCAGGAAATTATGTGGATGTTGTTGTTGACATTATCCCATGAAATCTAGAATTGTAGGGGAAGGTCATGGTTCTCCATGGATAGTCTGATCATGGGTATGATATCATGCATAATATGATTCAACTCAAGTGTAACTACTAGTGTCTTAGGTACCACAACATTAGGAGTGTGGTCATCATCACCTTCCAAGCATTCATCCTATGGACATTGTGGAAGAATATATCTAAATGTTAAAATTCAATAATTATAAGGATTTTTAATAATAAATCTAATCTACTATAAAATTAAATGACAGGTAGAAATCCATTTAACATAATCTTCAATACCCATTTTCATATGCTTAATTTCTAGTAAAAGTAACCTAGAGTATTCTAAAAGAATAGAACTGACATGAGTAACACCCACTACTGTGGTCATGATTGGGTTAAGGCCACATATCTCACAATAGATGTCCAGATATATGGAGTGGCAATAAAATTTAATATATGGAAAGTACTAGTGGATTACGTACCACCACATTAGGACCATGGTCATCACCACAATGACTAGTTGTGAGGGTCTATGATGGAATATTGGGGAGACTATTACATGTAATTAAGAACAAAAAACAATAAGGAAATTGAAATAAAACAAAATATAAAGTGATATAATGATGATAAATAGATGAATATCATTTGAAAAAATATAACCAATCATAATAAATATCTACACTCATGTAAAAAATGATTATTTCTCAATGAAAAAGAAAAATGGGATCACAAATTAAATGAAAAAAATTCTATAAAATTAATACATTAAAATACAATTATTTCTGTAATAGAATACCAAGAACAATCTTGATACAATACTCTTGTACCCATCCTATTATAGAATGTAATGAATTCACGAGATTCCTATTTCCAAGGTCTCACCATTCATCCATGATATTTTTCTAAGTAGACATAAACATCCAAAAATAGCTATGAGTAAAACATTGTTGACCACCAACAACAATATTTATAACTAATCAATTCTATTAATATACAATGAATCCATGTGTAGGTAATAATATGTAATGTAATTAGTGATCTAATCAAAACCCATGTTGGCTCAGGTTCCTCAAATTTTAATTCACAAGAAGGAATTAAATTTCCATTAATGAAAATTAAAAATAATAAATGCCATATCCTTTATTTAGAGTAATTATTTAGGTACATAATTTCCATTTTATATGGAAATTATGAAGTAATAAAATCCAAGTCATTTAGTCAATTGATTCTATAATTAAATTTATATGAAAAAATAGTAATATGATAGGGGGAAGTTTAATCTACATTCCACAACATCAATTAAAAGTGGTAAAATGAAATCATCCTTCAATTTTCTTTTTATTTAATACAATTATAAGTACACATGTTTTATTTGGGTATGTCAATACCATATATAAATTCATCATTTTAATTCATATGAACTCAATAGACAATTTAAATCAAAAAAATCCTTTGTGGTCTTTTAGTCATAGGGTAAAATAAGTCTTTATAGTGTTTAATTGAGCCCACATAAGGAGATGGTCTCGGTTGAGGTTGTCAACATCAAATGATTTATTGATAAACCATAGAATTCTAATTTAAAGTCAAGGTTACAAATTTAAGACAATACTTATTTTAATAGTAATTAATGGATGGTTTGTTCAACATAATAACCTTGACATATTATAAACACATTGATTATTACGGAAAATTTATAGAACATTTACCTTAGATCGGTTGAAAAGACCTTATTCAATATCGACCATTATTTCCAGAAAGAATTTGTGAAAACAATGAAATATAAAAATCCATAAAATGGGAATTGTTATCTCTCTTGGATATAGATTTGAACATGGTGAAAGAATCTTAAGAAATAACTAAGTTGAATCATGTAAATACCATTAGACATCCAACATGATGAATGACTCTTGATTGAAATTTCATATGGTGATTATAACTCAAATCCTATGAGGAAGAAACTTGTATCTCTCTAAAATATGGAAAGATGGAAAAAAGGATAAGGATAATAGGTTTTCAGATTTTAGATGTAGGAGGGGAAAAGAATAATTTCACACATTCAAAAGGGGTTTATAGTTGTGCTTCATGGTTGGAAAAACGTTTTACCAGCCATGATTCCCAATTACCCAATTGGACACCTCCTCACACGGTTAGGCACACTGTTAGATGAATTTATGAACAACCCATGCTAAGTAAATATGAAATAAATTAATGTTTTCATGGTCTTATTTCACCTATCACATAGTAAATGTAATTTTTATCATCGCATTATGGGTTGAATTTTTGAAAAACCTGATTACTACTTACCATGACATAACTATGCAACTCATTATGGTCCACATGAAAATGGATATTTAGGCTATAAAAAACCATCATTCTCTTTTGAGCCATAAATCCTCCTTAGGGATCCATATAAATCATAATATAAGATATTTATACTTAAACCTATTGATCCCAAACCTCATGAAAAATATAATATATTAACAACATGATTATTGAAATGATTTTCAATGATTTTTTATCTCCCAATATATTAGTTTTTATGCTTATGATATGTTATCATGGATTCCGATTGAGTATTGTTAATTCTATACTCTTATGACATATAAATTTTTATGAAAAATTATTATTCTATGACTCTTAATTAATTATATATAACTAATTTGGAATGTAATTAATAAGTCAACATCTTGTTATAATCCACTTATAGTAATCACATTCTATAAATGTTAATTGAAAGACATGTCATATTCTTACCCTAACTAAATATCTGAGCAAACCCTTTCATATGATTTAATTAACCTAGGTTTTGAGTAATGTATCTAAATTGGGTATGTCTAATAAGTGTATAATGTGAGTTAAACATTGTAAGAAATGTTGAAGATTATTAATGGAGTACGATTATTATATATATAGTCTCTAAATAATGTAGACTTTTTGTTCTATGAAATATACTATTGTGACGTGTATTGAATATTTGTTTTTTATTTTGTAATATTTTTGTATATAAGGCTTGTGTAAGATCCTTGTGAGTAGTAGATGCATGCTGGAAAATATTCCTGTAAATGATTTCTTTGATATTGGAAAACCTAACTAATATCTGGGTTCATTATTTTCTATGTGTTGGAATCATTAAAAAATATATTTTTGTTAAAATATGATGATTTTAAAGATATGATTAAAAGATAATGACATTTATTGAAATTGTAAATTGGTGTTCTATGTGAACATAAAGACACACATTTTAGGAGATGGAAAAATGATAGTGTTAAATAATTAATTAGGATTAAATTTCCTTATATCCTAGTGGACATTTTTTTAATATGACTATTTTGTTTCAATGTACAAGTTATTTATAGATGAACATTTTGAAAATTCAAAAATAATTAAAATTATTTATTGTTCATAAAAAATGGTAGCATTTAAATACATGTATATATGAATTTATCATTTAAAAGAGGTAGAATATATAGATACACTTTTAGTACAAAGATATAGAAAAAAGTATTAAGAGGAAATTGATATCATTAAGTTAACATCAATATTGGTTCATGATGATTAATCAGGATAATAATAGAGGAACCTATTGTGACACTGTTATTTTTTCCACTTCTATTTATTATCCATGAATATAAAGATAATTACATGTAGTTGGGAAATATGTTATTTCATTTTGAGATAATATGGTGTCTCTATTCTTGAATGGTGTCTCTAGGGTCTTTCCCAATTAAGAAAGATCTCAATATTGTTCTATAATTATATGGGTCTATTAAATTGAAAAAATGATAAACATATCCTAGAAAATTGAAATTCAATTTTATTAGGATATACTTAATCTAAGGGTGTGGTGTTAACCAGTGACTTGAAATTTTGGGAAATTCAGAGCTAGTTAAATTTTATATGATATATATTATTTATTGTGTAAATAATGATATATTCACCTAAACATATATAATATTATCTCTTTAAATATTCATTTTTTTAATTAAATTCATAAAATGTAGTTATCTCTATAAAATAGGGTTCTAGGAAAAAACAGTTATTGTACACTATTAGTAATTAAAAACAAAAAAAATATAATTTAGGATATATATATATATATATTCTATTTTATACATTTAGAGTAGATTTATATTTATATTACTTGGATATAAGATGTTAAAAATAGAGGTGATGTTATTAAAAATTTGATACTTTTATGAGGTAGATAGAGTGATTATATTATACTATGGTGTCTTAAATTAATTAATGTAATCCTGATTTATAGGTTAGGTGGGTATTAATAAAGATCTATTTCATATTTTTTGATTTCTTTTAGACTAAAAACATTTTCTTCCAATATTCATTGATTTAAAATTATTTATATATACTATCTTGATTGATGATATATTATTCAGAACATGTAATTTAATTTAGTAATTATATTAAATATAACATACCAAATAGGAAATCAAACTATAGATAATAATTATCATGTATAATTTATGTTTTATATACTCATTTAATTTCTAATTTAAAATTGTCATCCTCCTAATGTTTGTTGATGTAATTTTTATAGATGAAATCATTTTAAATCTAGAATCAATTGGATCTCAATTATTTTTTATTCTTCTATAAAATTTCCTTTATGATGTTAATAGAATACATTCAATCAATATTTTTAAATGATATAATTTTAGTTGATTATCAACCATAGAAAACTGGGTTATTGTGTCATGGAATCAAGATTAGAAATAAAATTACAATTACAAGGGATATATGGCGCAAAAAAACTTCTAGGAAATGAATTTTATACATCATAGATATATATTGGTAGTGTGAAAGTCTAAAAATAGTCCAATAATGCATGACATGACCATTAGTGTATATGTAGTAGTATTCGAGTGAATATAATGTAGCATTGAGATGTATTAATTCAATAAATAGGGAAAATAGTGGAAGAAATCATGGATGATGATATCTCTAGATCTATTATTTCTTATCCCATGATAAGTAGTTCCTAACACACATATCATGTTTAATCTATCAATAATAATAGGGATTAATAATAGAGAAAAATATAACATGACATGTTAGGCTAAGGTACATGTCATATAGGTCTATTAGTGTTTATTCATGTATATATCACCAGGATAAGTACTTAAAAATGTGTATTAATGTAACACAATAGGTAAACACTGATGCATCAATTTACATGTAATGGTTTACATGTAATTTATTCCACATTCGACATGTGAGATATAAACGAATTGGACCCACACTCCCAGATCTACTGTGAAAATGATAAACTATTGTTCTCTATATTTGATTTAGATAAATGTGAAACAATATAATCCTTTAAAAATATAACATCATACTAAAATTTGGATCATTTATAAAAAAAATTCTAGTCATGTTTACAATTTTAGATAATTATGAATAAATTCAAAAAAAAGATGCATATATGAATAAAGGGTTAGTCATAAAACTATATAATCTCCACTATGTTATTCATAAATTTTATCCATTATATAAAAATAATAAATTAGAAATTTTTTCATAAACTGGAAAATTAAACACAATAATTTGTAAGATCTTATATTAAGTAACATTAAACATGAGACATTTCAATTATCACATAAAAATGAGATGAAAATAAGGGTTTGAGAACATTAAAAACATTTTAAAATAATACTTTTAATATCATTGATCAAGAAATTTAGTGATTTTATAATTCTTGGTTGTTTATAAGACATGAATCATTCATGAGTAAACTAATAAATCCATGAGAGAATGAAATTTCAATTAAATGTATTTACCTAGGCCCCAATAGTACAAAGATGGTGTTCAATATATTAAATTGGTATATAATAATAGGAATCAAATGCTGAAGGGAAAAATAATTTTGTTGAAATTATAAACCAAATGAATCGATTATTCTTATACTAAATTGAAACCCAAAATTCAAAACATTATCACATTTCAAAAATATAATTATTCCTTATTTCATATAATTACTTATAAATCATGAAATACCCCATGGTAGCTTGTAGATATAAAACATAACGGGTGATTTAAAATGCTTAGAATGGGTTTGTTTTGAGATGAAGATATGAATTAATAATGAATAAATTTTATGGAAAGAAAAATAACTAAAATAGCTTCTATTTCATGTATAACATGATCAATATATGTTACTAATAAATAATGATCATGTCGTTCAATATAAATATTCACATCACATTAAAACATAACTTTAACACAAAGATATTTTAAAATAAGAAAAAATGTTTGAAAATATAAACAAAAAATGGAAAATATATGTGGATTTCGATCCTTGAGACCATACAATAAATTTATAAATAAATTTTATCACTTTGGTAGCTTTAGGTACTCCAAACCCTGATATTTTTTTAACATATAGTGTATTCAACATGAAACAATGATCATAAATGAACCACGATATATATAATATTAATAACCTATGAATTAAATTAGAGGTGGTGAATTTTATTAAATACATAATGAAATATATAAAAATAAATATTGGTAAATTTCAAACTCATTTTAAATTATTGAAAACTGTTTTGTATATAATCTTTAAATTTTTAATGAAGTGATTGTATTCTTCAAAATTATGCCTTATAATGAAAATTAATTTTATTGATTTCGATGAAATAATATTATAATAAAATTTATAAACATCTTGAAAATGAATTTACTAAAACAAAATTCATATTTTTGAATATGACTAACAAAATTTAGTTTCCATGGGATTTTAAAATTTTTCTTAAAATATTGATTTCACCATTAATAGTGAAAAATTAAATTATTTTAAATCTATAAGTTATCTTCAATAAATTAATAAATTTAAATAAAAAATAATTACTTTAATAGAGTTTAATTTAATATAATAAAATATCAGGTTTATTTAATATAATTAATTACATTTGGATCATCAATATAATGTTTTTCAAGTATATGTATGATTTTGGGTTTAAAGAAGAAATGTTTCTAAAACATTTAAATAAAAGTTTATCCCATTAAATTAAATAGAATAATTCCAAATGAAGTATGTATTAAATCAAATGTATAGATTATATATCAATATGTTATAATTGATAGTTATATTGTGATTATTAACAGACATAAAATTAATATAAAATCATCTTGTTCATGAAAAATATTCTTTTTCGAAAACATTCATTATCATCACATCTGAGGGTTTTATATTTAATTTATTTTCCCCACATCCTGAAATTTTATTTCAAAAATAGAAACATTTGATAGAAATAACATTTTTAAATTATATAAGGATAAATTTTTAGAATTTTCTGAAATCATTATTTTTTGGAAGGATAATTATATATACTGAATTTTAATTGAAAGTTATCGTTCCAATTACAATATATATATTGTGAAATTATATTTTATGTTTATTTGGTGAAAAATTAGTACCATTATATATAAAATAATCCAATTCAGGTTACTGTGATCATTTTAGTTTTGAATTGTTATTTATTAACATTATCTGAATGAAAATAAATATTTTTATTATCAAACACTTCGATAGAAATTGTGATAAACCATAGAGGTTCACCTAAAAGGAGATAATCTATAAGACATCACAAAATCATTGAAAAATCACATTACCCTATTGGAAACATCATCCCTATATATTTTGTAGGATAGAGAGGATACCCATGATTCTTTATCATCCATTATAAGGTATTCAAACTGATAATCCATCTTGTCCCATATTTGGATGTAATACTATTTATTTGTATTCACCGTATTTAGTCATATTATCATTATAAAATCATTCTTCTTAATCTGTACATGGTTATCACAATTAGTATCCACAATTACCAACCTTTCTATCATACAGAAAACCACTACTAGTGTGTAATTATTAATAAAAGACTTTTCTTCATTTATTGATCTGAATAGATAAGATTCTCTAGTTTATTACCATTAATTTCATCCTACACACCTGTATTATACTTATAAAATGTAAAGAAACCCATGAATGGGTTGTTTTTTTAAAAAATGTCAAAATTATCCAGACCATATTTTATGGATTTTTCTTATAAATATTTAATTCCAACCTGCATACAAATCATATACTAGGTTCTATTTTTTTTAAAATAACTGATGTTTGATAAAACATCGTGATAGCATCCAAAATGGTGGTGGCCTCTCTATCTTCATAGTCCTCAATTATGTAGGCTCCATTTTGTAAGATCTTGTTTCTTCCTTTGATGTATGGATCTTTTTATTTTTAGTTTATACATTAGATAATGGTGGAAAAGAGTTCCAGGGTAGTTTTCAGACCTGTTACATGACCTGACTAGAGACTAAACACCGTGTATGTTTTTTAATAGTTGTGTCTGGAAGGATATATGCTATGTAATCCTAGAACCCTACCATATAATGGTATTAACAGATATTTTATGGATAGGACATGAATTCTCATTTGCACACAACAAACATTTTTATTATTAAGATAATAAGTAGCACCATTTTTTCAGATATAATGAAATGACCCCCCCCCTTCGATGAGAAGTAGGCCCAGGCAATCCGTAAACGAATTTTCCTACCATTTCATCGTCTGACGCCCGATTTGGACTTCTTTGTATCCATTGAAATTCCTCTCGATGGGTTTTCGATTCGTTATGAGCATTTCTTCCTGATGCCATCTCTCGATTGAGAAATCAATGGTTTGGAATTTTTTTAACAATTTATAGATATACTCTATTCTAGGTCGAATCTATGTCCAACGCTAGATGATGAGACTTGTACAAGTACAAGTTAGGTGATCATGTTCCATTTTTTGGTTGTCGAGATTATTATATATGCTGAAGTTCCCCGCAACATTTTTTTGGTGTCCCCTAATTGAATATTTTCCAATGTGGTATCCTAATGTTGATTAAGTAATGGAATAAATGATTATAAAGAATGTATGATATTTTTTACGTCATTTAATGACACCGCATAGGTCCTTTTTCACTTGGATTACCATTGTTTAACTATTTGGACTAGGATTCTTAAGTGCATGCCTTTGTTTTCCATCCATGGGTTATTTAAAAATGAATTGTTTAATTGAATGAATTTCTTGTGTGAGATAATATATGGTAATTCCCTTGGGTAGTTTAAATCAAATTTTAGTCTTGCGTTTGAGTTACCCAAGTGAGTAATTATATATTTAACCATGTAATATTGTATGTTACATGTGCTGTTTTCAAGATAAAATTCTTATACACGGGGATGGACTTGATACACGGTGAAATGATTATATATTGGGTTTTGAGTCTAAAACATAATGAAATGATTATATATCTAGTTTCAAACATGACTATCTACTGAAATTTTTGTATAGCTGGGTTTGGTCCTGCTTGGTGTTATAGTATACCATGGTTATTTGGTTTGCGTAAAACACAGCTAGGTGTGATACATGAATTCCACTTCAGGATGAACAGACCAGAATATATTATAAATTAAGTAATGAAAGTTAATAACTAATGACGTGCCTTTGAAGGCAAAACACAAACATTGATTCTGTCTTCTTCTATATTTGATAACATTATCTCCTAAGACATCTATTGAATTTACATTTGAGTAACTAATGATTACTGCATTCAATATTACACATTGACCGTAGTATATATAGTCATGAAAATATCGGCATAGATCTTGTGTGGTTGCATACTAAGATTTAGTCTCACATAATGTTTGGTTAATTATTTCAGTACAAAATAGATTATATGATATCAGGTGTTGACCATGGAAAGTTCTTTTCGACAGGTACTTGATTTTCTATTTAGTAGAAAACAATCCTATGACCGAGTTGAGTCTTGTGATGGTTTTAAGATTCCATTGTTATTTTTTGTATTTTGGAAATATATTTTAGTATTTTGTAGTTTACCTTTTTTGGATGGTTTCTCACAACATAACATGATGTTACATATTTTTTATATAATGATGCTTGGTGATTTATCTTATTAGTCTTCTTCTATTTATTTTTGTTGTATGTGTTTTAATATTTACTCTGTTGTATTGTTATTTATTCTGATGTGTTACACTCTATCAATGGGGGAATAATTTATCCACTATCACACCCTATGACATCGCTACTAGTGGGAAGCCTCTGGTGTTTGGAGAATTGCACTTGAGACCATGTGGCCAACTAGGTATGGGGCATCAGCTCAGTGGCATCCAGATCAAGGATATTATAATGTGGTATCAGAGGAGTTTATCTGTTCTGTTTTTCTTACTATTTAGAGAAATTAGACTAGGATATTAATGAATTATAGTTTGGTAATAAATTTTGCCCGTGAATAAATACCCCGTGTATAGGTAAAATCCAAATTTCCCCAAATAGAATTTTGATTTTTGGATTTTAACTATTAAATCTGATTTGATCTCCCCATTGGGAGAGACATTTGTAATTCTGAGGTTATCATTGATATCATTGTGGTTTGGATTGTTGTAAACTGATGAAATGATGATATTCCATCTCATGCATCATATATGAACTTAATGGAAATCAAATGTCTAGTACACTTTGTATTCCATTTAGAGAGAATTTCTGATTACATGTTATTGGGATATAGGTTGTTCTAAATAGGCATGTTTTGGTGATAAGTACCATGATCAATATTCCTACTACTGTGATAGTTGTATTTGTATGATTCATGGCTGAATTGGATGGATTCCAAAAATTTGGTCCCTGAGTCGTATGGGCCCTCTCATATAAAAATTTAGTGGACCATGTTTCGTTCATGAGTGAAAAATGTGTAGGTATAGGCTACATTTGAATCCAAACATTGATTTGTGGGGAGTATGGGCCCCCACAGGCCTGAATCTAGAACACCATTGATTTAAATTTATAAAACATGGATTTTAATGTATTTTTGGAGGCTTACTATCTGGAATCCCAAAAAACAATGCATGTGATGTTATGAACACATTCCATGTGTTCTTCTATTCGGGAAGGGGGACTATTAATTAGTATACACTGTGTACTTAGAGTACATATTATGTGGTAGGTGACCGGGTGACCAACCATGTGGGGGGGGACATGGGATGTGGGTTTTTTGTAGAACATGATGTGTACCATAGGTACACACCAAGAAATTTTATGTAGGTAGGACCAATAAGAGTCTATCCATGTAAACCAACATTCCCATGTGGGGAAAATTGAGTACATGTTTTTTGTCAGTCTAAAATTCCATGTACCTAGGATGTTTAGACAACCATGGTAGGTGGACATACATGATAATTTATGAGTTTAATATGACATGTTGTGTTTTGGTTCAACATGTCGTGTAGAAATATTTTGGGTACTTTTGAGGCTTCTCTTCTATTGATTATTTATATCTCTCATTAACTACATAATGTGATGAATAATCTTATACAGAGGTGTATGTGTGGGACATTATTACTCAATTCCACCATCATGTCCTCTAGTATTAGACCAAGAGTGTGTCGAGGAGAAAACCCTAGACCTAGTAGTCCATTAGATACAAATGGATCCTCCATTCATGCCATCTAAGGCATTAGTAGTTTCTCCAGATACAGGTCCTAATGTGTAGTTATGTGAAAACTTCACATGATTTATGATTACATCCCATATAGCACCTTAATATACTAATTCTATGTCTGAGTTGAGTATAGTGTTCCTACCTAAACCCCCCACCCCACACATTTTTTTTGGATTGGGGACCACAGGCTGTAGTGTCTTGGATAGATTCCACGGTTTCTATCTTTGAACATATGAATATTACTCTTGAGTGGAGGGTCATGATATCTATTTATATGTTCTGTGATTCTATAAAGAGATGGTGGGATGTTGTTAATTAATTGGAAAATCATTGAGATATACTTTAAGATGGATTCTGGAGAGTCTTCTTTGACTATTTCTATCCTGATTGGTTGAGGGAAAAAATGATTTGGTGTTCATGCTTCTGGAATAATGATCTATATATGTTATGGATTACTCATCTTTTTTTACTGTGCCCCAGCACTTCTCACATGTTCTGATGGGTTAAAATTATTCGCAGGCAATGCAATTCGAGGATGGTGTCAGGTATGACATCCAATCGATGGTAAATATCTTTTATCTAACTACTATATTTTCAATAGTGAACCAAGAACTAATTATTGATTAGAATCCGAGGGAATATTGAGGCACGAGATAGGGAGGATCGACACTAAGATCTGGTTTTTCATCAAGAGGTAGCAGAAACGGTTTCCTGGAGCATAATCATAGTGATTCTAGTAGTCAGAATGTTCCTTCATGTATATCAGTTAGGTGATACTAGTGTAGAAAAGTTTGTAAGATGAAACCTTATTCCCCATTGGACAGAGTTGAATGCCGAGGTTTTGGAAAGATGGGCCATCTATAAGTACTGTACATTATATTTCCACCGATGGATAATAGGAGAGGATCTATAAATACTACATGATCCGATGTAGGTCTAGCAACTTCTCACTAGTCGGTGAAGAATAATATATCCGGATGCTCAGGACAAGTTACTGGTCATGGAAGAGGTAGCAATGCACCATGTTTTTTTTGAATGTAGAGTGGCTCATCTCATGGTAGACAGGCAGTGTCACATGGCCATATTACATGCTAGACTATTTATGTGTAGTATACCCATTATGAGCGGGAACTTGTACACTCTAATGTCAGAGGTAATATTCCAGTTGACTCTTTTAATGATTCTTCACTTTTTGATACAATGTTATTCACATATTATCATATCCATTAGTAATTTGAAGAGCCTTTGGCTCGGTGTTTTCACATTGGATGACATTGTGAAATTAAAGACAATGTAAGGGATTAGAATGGTAGGTGTGTGATATTCCAATGAGTTCCCCCTTGTGATTGGTGGGTGTCGCTTAATTTGGGATCTATATGTATTAGAGATGATAGGATTTTATGTCATCAATAGAATTGATTTTCTAGTATCCTTCCAGGCTTTTGATTATTTCTATCACTGTAGGGTGAGTTTTACATCACCAAAGGGAATGCAGTTTCTACACAAGTGTTAATTTGATGTCTTTGGGAGTTGACATGGAAGTGAGTATCATGGGTTGAGTGGGATTATAGAATATATTTATAGTTTAGATTTGTATGAACTAGGAATACATCAGATAGATTTTCCTCCAGTGGTTGATCATTTCTATGACATCATCTAGGAATAATTTTCATGCTTACCTCTAGTAAGAAAGGTAGATTTCAATATAAAGCTATTACTAGGATAATCACTAGTATCCATTCCTCCTTATAGGATGGATATGATTGTGTTTCAGTAGCTTAAGCGAGAGCGAGAGGACTTTGAGGTGGACAGGTTTATTAGACCAAGTACATCTATGTGGTGTTCCGTAGTCCTTTTTGTGAAAAAGGTAGATGGTACACTTAGTCTATGTGTGTACTATTAGAAGATATCCTATTAATGTTTAATCACCAATATCCCTTACCATGGATTGATGACATGTTTGATTAGTTTCGAGGAGATCCAGTTTTCTTAAAGATGAACATCGGATCAGGATATCACCAGGTATATGTCCGACCTTTAGACATACCTCATATATCCATTCATAGCAGGTGTGGTTATGGGAGTATTTGGCTATGCCACTCAGTCTCTTAAAGTGACCCTTGTTTTTAAGGGATTTGATGAACCGAGGGTTTCATCTGTTCATTGATTATTTTGTGGTTGTTTTGTGGATGACATATTAGTGTATTCTCACAAATAACACAACCATGCCAACCATCTGGAGATTTTTTTGAGTACATTGTGAGAGACTCCATTATGTGATAAGCTCACAAAGTGCCACTTGTACGAGTAGCCCAAGAATTTCGTTTTGGTGTGGATTTTTCTATTGATGGATTTTTACTATAATGATACTATATAGGACTTATCATTCTCTGAAGCATCGATGATGGGATTGAAAATTAAGTGTGTGAAGCACGTATGGTCATATTCATTCAAGACGTCCATTGAGTAGTTAAATAGGAGATTAAAATAGGCACAAATAATTATTTTTCTAGAGTCTGGAAGTAGTTACACTATGTATTATGATGCATTATTTATCCAGATATGAGAAGTTCTCATATAGGGGGAATGAGTCATTGCATACAGTTCATGGAAGTTGAAGCAACATGAGAGGAATTACAAGGCACATGACCTTGAGTTAGCTGTTGTAGTTTTGTATTTGTGTTGTTGGACACTTTAGTTATTGGGATAGTGTTTTATGGTGTTCATAGACCACAAAACTCTGATGTACATCTTCATTCAGGGTGTGATCTGAATTTAAGGTAATGAATGTGGGTAGAATAACTTCAGTCCTTCATCTTTGAGCTTTTATACATGCCTATAAAAGGAAATGAAATGGATAATAAATTAAGAAGGAGGACTCAAATGTAGGCAATGTATTAGACCAATAGTGAGTGGAATCTTATGGTGTTGTTCAATTAGATGAACTTGGAGGATCCTGACAATCAGGGATATAACTTCTTTGCATCCTTAGCGGTTACCTCTATATTTATGGGAAGTGTGAAGATAATGTATCTATTATATTATAATGTCCTAGTTATATTAAATACTATGTCAATTGAGGACCCTAATCAGGGTTTTACCATAAGTGAGGGTGAGGTTCTATGGTTATTGTGTCATATATGTGTTTCAAGAGTCATGCATGAGGAAATTATGCAGGATTTTCATGATTCAGTTAATTTAGTGTAACATAGGGTCACTATGATGTTTCTTGATTTACATCATCTGTACAGGTGGCCAGGTCTGAAGGGAGGTGTAGCTAGTTTTTTCATTATATGATCCACCTCTCCATAGGTGAAGGCAGAACACCAAAGACAAGAATGTATTTTGCAGCAGAAACCCATTCATGAGTGGAAATGGAATGAAATCATGATGGATTTCAGGATGGGCTTAGCGATTCCACCTAGAGGTAATCATGTATTATGTGTTGTGGTTGACAGGCTTATGAATGTTGCACATTTCTTTTTGATCATGGAAACCTTCAATTTCGATGATCTTAGGAGGGTGTATATTTGGGAGACTATATAACTACACATGATTCCTTATTCTATCATTTTAGATTGGTATACCAATTTAACATCTCATTTATGGCAAGGAATATAGACGGAATATGGTACACAAGTGCATATGAGCACAACATACCACACCCCAAAATATGTCTAGTCAAAACAAACGATTCAAGTACAAGAGGACAAGATTCGGGTATGCAACCTGGATTTCAGGGCTTCCTGAAAGACACACATACCCCATACTGAGTATTCCTACAAAGAATTTTCTAGAGGTAGTATAGGTAGTGATGATGGGACCTCACCTTGTACCGGAGAACATTGAGCACATTCAGTTGATTTAGAAGCAAATGGATATTGTGAAATATCATCAAGAATCATACGCCGATCTTTAAAGATGACATTTAGAGTTACTTTTTTGGTTATTTAGTTTTCCTATGTGTTTCTCCGAGGATGGTAATCAATAGGATTAAGAGGCAGGGAATTCTTTTTCTAAGGTATATCAGTCCATTTGAGAATTTGGAGAGTGCCTTAGCGGTTTCTTGTATATTTTAGTTACCTCATAGGTACATGTCTATGCATGAATTCTTCCACATTTCACAGTTATGAAGTTATTTTTTGGAAATGTCTCTCACCATTTAGCCCATGGAAGTGGAGTTGTAGGAAGATGCATCATTTGAGAAGCATCACATTCAAATTTGGGATTGTAGCATATATGTTATTTTTGGTTGTTATGTACTTTTGATATGGGTGCTATTAAATCACAACCGAGTGTAAGATGAGAAATGGGAGAGGGAGGTCGACATATGATCACAGTATCCAGAGTTTTCCTTAGATAGTTCTTCCTCACCCTTGGAATGGAAATTTGGGGACACATATCTTTAAGGATTGAATTTTGTAAGAGCCTGGTTCTTCCTTTGAGATACAAATCATTTTTTTAAAGTATATACATTATAAATCATGGAAAAGTGGTCAAGGAATGGCTTAGGGTCTATTAAACATCGTTATTGGGGACTAAACGCCATGTAATTTTATGCACACAATAAATTTTGAGCACTACAAGCCATGTAATAAATATACACATCCATGTAATATTTGGGCCTGAAATTGTATGGACACAATAAGTAGTCTCAAGTAAACAGAGTGTATTTTTTCTTTATTATGTTGCGAAATATAATATTTTTTACAAATATACTGAAACAACCCCTCCCCCCTTCGATAAGAAGTGGGCCCAGGAAACCGAAACAAGTCATTGCATCCAGTTTAATTGTTTGAATCCCAAGCTGATGACCGTCAGATCTATTGTAATCACCTTAGGGAGTGCTCAATTCATTTTTATCCATTCTTCTTGATTTTTCTTTTGATTTAGTTATCAATGGTTGAGAATTTTGGACAATTTTGTTGATCTACAACATTATATGTTGATTAAAATACCAATTATGTATGTGGAGAGTTTTATGAGTACGAGAAAGGTTGTATTATTCCTTTCATTTATTTTCGGGTTTAGTATATATGTCGGAGAACCACATTCCCAGTTTCAGGCATCACCTTATTGAATATTGACTTATGTTGTTATCTAATTTTGATTATGTGATTGATTATATAATTATATGGAATGTTTGATATTGTTATCCTTGATTGATGGCCACCATGTGGGTGCATTTTCCCTTGGATGACCAATGTTTATCCATTTGGGATGGGTCATCAATGGGCATGCCTTTATTTTCCTTATATGGGATATTTAAAATTTAACTAGTTAATTAAATGATTTTCCCATATTGGATAATATATTATTATGCATTTTGATAGATTAATTCACATGTTAGAATTTTAATATGAGTTACCCATGTGAATAATTATTCTTTTGTCCATGTAGTAGTGTATATTACATGTGTTGTTATCCTGATGAAATGCTCATACACTGGGCTTGTCCTCGATACATGATGAAATTCTTATATAATTTTTTTTTACCCTATCACATGATGAAAAGATTATATAATGTGTTTTGATCTTGATTGATTGCTAAAATGATTATATTACTATTTTTGATCAAGTTTGGTGTTATGTTATTCTATGGTTTTATGGTATGGGTTAAACACAATAAGAGTGATACATGAATTCTACTTTACGATGTCAAGACCATGCTCAGTTATAAGTTGATTAATGAAATGAAATGACTAAGGAAGCGTCTTCCTGGACAAGGCAGAAACATGGATTCATTATTCACTTATACTTGATTAAATTTTCTTCTATGACATCTATTGTGTTTTCTTTTGGGTACATACTTTTTTATTCCTTTTAATATTTTACATGTCCTATTATATTTATATACACTAACAAATCAACACAAATCTTGGGTGGATGCCTACTAGGATTTAGTCTCACACCCTATTTTGGTCCAGCTTTTGTGCCCTAATAGATTTTATGAATGTAGGTGTTGATCAAGGAAATCTCACTTATATTGGTACATGATTTTCTATTTAGGAGTAGGATAGCATGAGACAGATCTAAGTATTGTTATTTTTTATAAATTTCATTGTTCTTTTGTTCTATTGGAACATATGTTATGGATTTCAATAGTATACCTATTTTTTTTATTTTCTAAGAACATAACATGATACATAATATTTTGTATGGAATTATTCTTGGTTAATTATCTTAGTAGTCTTTTATTGTTTATTTTTGTTGTCTGTTGTTCAGTATTTACGCTATTGTATTTTTATTGATTATTTTTGTGTTAAACTCTCTCAATGATGGAATATATTCCCAACTATGACAACATAGGTCATTGTTACTAGTCGACAACCACTGTAGATTTGTGAAATGTATTTGAGTCCATGTGGCCAACTGGGTAAAGGGCACCAGTTCAGTGGCATCGGTATCCAGGATGTTACACCGTCCCCAGGTCAATATCTCCCCTTATCTCACATATCTACAATTTTCATTTTTGATACCCAGTGTCAGTTTAATGATTGATAGAAGAAATGTCACAAATAATCTCCTTGTACATTGTCTTTGAGTTTGGTCTTGTGTACATTGGTTTAATATGACATGATTAATCATTCCACCATTTATGTATATTATCCTTAGAAAGAATTTGGCCTCCCAATTTACAGTAATGCTTCCTCCTGTTTTTTTCTACTAAGGATGTAAATCCCCCAATCATGGTATTCTTGTAAATTGTTTCCTGAACCTTATCTAAATACATCACTACATAGAGCCCCACAAAAGACTATTTGTCCCTCCATGTAGTATATCCGCATTCAAGATCACAATTATCTAGGTTCTTCTCTTCTATCTAAAAATATTTAAACTGGTTACCAATATTTTACATCGGAAACAACCTTTAATGATTTGAAACATTCACTACATTCACCTACACCTCCAATCCTTGCATTGAGTTCTTTGTAAACTCACATTCCATAAAACACCTTTTTGACACCTTCAAGGCCAATTCAGGCTTATGAGCACTGCCAGAATACATGTAACATGCATAAAATTTAGATTTCAATGTATTGACATTTGATTCCAATACCGTTTTCACTCCCTCACAACCTAATAATATTGTTGGAGCTTCTAATGATCTGGGGTCGAAAAGATAATTTTTTAAATTGTTGATAATAAATTTAATCATTGGATTACCATTCATAATCCATTACACTAGTAGGCTACATTTAGTTGGAGTTGACCCAGCATTACTAACCTAGTCCATAGACCGAGACGTGGTCTTTTCATCTCCGACCAATTGGTGAAACTTTGAATCAGGATCCCCATGTCTCTCTTGAAGGTATTGATGAAATGGCAATGGATGGTGACCCAAACACTTGCAAGACATTCTATAGTCCTTATAAGATTGAAATTTTTTTATCACCAATATTCTAAAATATAAATCCAAAGCCATTCTACTTGCATCTTGGATACATCCACATCTACTAAAATGACAGGGGCATTAGGCGACACACTGAATTTATTCTACTATCTAAAATAATATGAAAAAAATTAGTTTACCCATCAAGAAGACAATAGAAGTGTTTTCAAATGGTAGATGTTTTTTACATAAAATAACACATAAAAATGTGTTAGTATTATCGTAATTAATATCAAATCATTAGACCAAAAAATAGATAAATATTGTTTAAATGAAGTTATAGATTTCTCTAGACCAAGGAATAATTATGTCCTCCATAATTGATAAATAGTTAATAATTTTCCATTTATATAGATGGAAACAACTTTTAATTTCCTAAAAACCTCTTAATTTAAATTCAAACGAGACAAACATATCAACTACTAGATGGTGAGACCGAAATCATGGAACCAGAGTCAGATCTGGATAACTCATTGATTCTATGATTTATGATGTAGAATTATATTTTAGCTGAGTCACTGATGAGATCTGTTAATTGAATTTTTAAAAATGGATTCAATATTTTGAATCAATTTAATTTTAAATTTTAAATTTTCTCAAGATAATTTTTTATCAAAATTAATTGTGAACTTTATAAAATTAATTACTGTGGTGAAGATAACAAACTATTCTTCAAAATGTATAAACTAAAAAGATATGGATAAAAATGTACTATAAACCATTATAAAAAATATATTATGGAAATAGATCTACCATTACATCTATGAGGTTCATGTATGGTCCATTTCAAATTTTTTTTAATTTAAAAAATGCTGGATAAATCAAATATTCTAAAAAATTAAATGTTTAGCCTCTCCGCCACATATTAAAATTGACCCACTCTGGTCAAATTTTATCAAACTCAAATCACTTGGGGTCACACCATCCCTGAATAAATCTATTATAAACATTCATCACCACATACAAGAAGCTATATTTGCATCTAAATACCATCTTAGTTTGGAATTTGTGGGAATCATAAATAGGATATGCAATGAATATTTAATGTTTTTAAAAAATTTATTTATTTTATTTATTATTCAACCTACATCAATTGTTCATATATAATGATAATATTTGAACCTTTATATATTAATTATAATATATTTTTTAAAAAAATATTATTAAATACACTCATTTTCACTTCCATCAAATGAGTTATGAAATAATCATTCGTGTGTGCATCAAACAACCACAACACGAACCGTTGTCATTCATATTTCCATTACCACTTCTCTCGGTTTATTATAATGATCGATATAAAGTCTATATATTATATTTATGACATAATTATTTTTTTGGATTCATTATATCTATTATAAAAAAAATTACTTTCCATTTATGATGGGAAAAAATAACAACTGTCGTGTTTGTGGTGGACTAATGCAACACGAAGTGCTGGCATTTGTTTTCCACTAATTTGATAAATAGAAGGTAAAATGGTAAATAGAATGAATATATGTTATATATATATATATTAAATAGTTATTATATTCATTAGATATTTATAAATATTGAAATAAAATATATCATTTTCATTTTAACATATTCATTAATATAAAAAGTGAAAATGTCATCTGTGGATGTTTGGACTACTTCTTTCACCAAGCGATGTGGCTCTCTTTCCTTCACCACAGAAAAAGATTGATATATATAAGAATAGAAAATTTAAAAATATCGAATTTAAGATACTATGAGAATTATGTATTGATACTATATTACATACATTATTTCATTGATGATCAATTAAAAATGGAAAAGCTACTCATGTCTATATACGTCCAACCATCTACATGATCTCAACAGTCATTAAATTTTCATAACCACATTTCATAATTTATTTTAAGGGTATAATTTATATATAATTATGATAAATATTAAATTTTTAATATTCTAGAGATGATTAAACTATATAATAATTACAACAACCACATATTTCATAACAAATCATGAAAGAGAAAAACTCTACAATTATCATTGGAAACAACAAAAATAATGAATGGTTTTTAAAGAACATGTGATAATATGTAATAAATGTATAAAAAATGTTATTATCAATATTGAATTTTTTATTTAATAAATTAATAACTTTTTTATAACTACTAAATAAGATGTTATATCTTGATCAACCAAAACCAAGAGAGAGATACATTGTTTCTCATCTTATTTTTTCAGTAATATGTATGCCACATTCGCCTCATACTATGTCGTGTGGTGTATATACTACACATGAATGTGTTTTATTATTTATATCCATTAATTTTTATAGATTGAAATATCAATTTTGGTATCTCACCCTCAGGGGTTTGCATTATCAATGTTAAAAAAAGTAGTGAGGCTTTTTTGTTCCAATTTCACGTATTTGAGACGTATAAAATACTATACGCCTATTATCAATTACAAGGAATATATACATGCCCATTGACTTCTAATATAATGAATTTAATTTTTTTTGATATTATTTACATATTTTAACAATATTACATCACTGAAATTACTATTCAATTATAACAATGTTTTGAGTGTCTTATATAACAATCTAATCATTTATATTAATTATATATAATTATTATTCCAATTATGTTATATTTCGATACATATTTAAGAAAATTTATTATTTTTAATCACAATTTCTTATTCATCATATTGAATAGTAATAATACCATTTCACCATTCGTCATTTAATAAAATTGTTGATAAATTTCATCTAAGGATATATGTATGTATTTTTCTCTTTAATCAAAAATAAATTTTATTTAAAAAATAGAATATTCTATAATTTTTATCAAAGAAAATTTATGATCATATAATTATTATTAAAATAATATTTTATCAATTTTTTACATTCAAAAAAATATTTAAAATTTATCGTGATGTCATCTTTAAAACGTTGTCTATTTTTTATTTAATGAGAATGTGAAAGTACTAATCTAGGTTTTTCAATCAAGGTAGTTTTCTAACATTTTTTAAATTTATTGGAAGGATATTTTTAAGTTGTATTTTATGAATGTAATTAACCTCAATCATGATAAAAATTATTTTATGATTCCATTTTATTTATATAATGTTATTTTTAATGAAAAGTTTTCTCAATGTTTTTTTGAAATTCATATATATAGAAATGTTTTTCCACAGAGGATGATATTTAAATATATTAATGTTTTAAAATAATGGAGAAGTATTTATATTATATTCAAAAAATGATTCCAATTATTTTTAACTATTCTTTTAGATGTTTTCGATGTTCTTTTCAAAGGGAAGTATTTTGAATGTTTTTTATGATTTTTTAAAGTGATTATGAAATAAAAATATAATTAAAATCAAAAATGATTTTAATTATCATTAAATGGTATTTTATTTCATTAAATTTAAAAACCATTTTTTAGTTATTACTCATGGAATATAGTTTTTTATGAGACCATCCCTATTCATTCTCTAGATGGACTATTATTGTTTTAGGGAGATTATTATGGATCATGTTTATTTTCCTCATTTTAATCCTGGGTCAAAGTGATTTTTATGAAACCCAATATTTTCCAGTGAATAATCATCATTCAAGGATCTTTACATGAATCCAATTTAATTTCCATGGTTTAATTGGGTTATATTGGAATATGGATTATTTCTATGAGTTTTATGATTAATTATTTATAAATGTTATTGTCAATGGATATTTAAGTGATGGGTGAACCCCGATATCTCCATGTGGTATTGTTTAATATTATATAATGATATCAGGAAAATATATATCCATAAAATTGGTTAGTTATTATATTCTTAACATTACTATATTCTAATTCTACGATACAATTATTCCAACTGTGTGGTTATGTATTTGTTCTCTGTAGATGATGTTAATGGATCCACTTTTTTAATTTATTCTAGTTATTGATTTATAATGTTTTCTTTGATAAATATTGATACAACATGGATAATGTGTCATTATTTATTTGAATATTTACATTGATAAATCTGTTTACAAAGTTTCATGATTTTCGATTCTTAAATTTATGGGAATGAGTTGTTTTTTTATCTGTTCATGCACCTATAACTATGTTATCAAAATCTTGTTCACTGTTTATTCTAATTGATGAAATTAAATTTTTAGTGCATATGTAAACACTTACTCAGAATTTTTTCACACCCATAATGTATTTACTTTTCCATAAGCTATTACTAATATTTTTTAATTAATTATTTTTAGAAGTTCTTACATATAGATGATGACACTGAAGATGATGCTGACTTAATGTGGAATAAGAAAATATTGGATAAGTTGAATAATTTATCATTATACAAAATGGGTATTTTTCATGAAGATTATTGTAAAAATTAGATAAAATTGTAAACTAGAAAGTCCCTTAACAATGGAAATGATCAAAATTTTCCTTTTGATCCTTTTTGGTTTTGAAGAAAAAATGGGTCACAATTATTTGAATCCAAGATATAAATGTAATGTTTACGATTTTGACATTAGATATGAGGGTTTATGATATTTAGTTTTTATAGATTGAATGAAAAGGTGTTTTATATAACATTGGATATCAGGATGTTTTCTACTTAGTTTTTCTTAAGTGTTTTTGATTCCATTATTGGCCTATATACATAGAGATAATCAAAAGTTCAATGTTCTAAAAACCCCTATGAGTGTTTTCAGTAGAAAAAATTATGATGTAATTAATGAAATTTTGAGATAATTTTTATTGGTTTGGGATATTTGTAAAAATGGTGTTTAATATGATGTGTTATATAGGGAGGAATTATTTTTTCCATTTTGAATGAAAAAGGGACCTCCAAAAGGACGAGTGATATCCTGTCGCGTCATGAAAGGTTGTAGGGCTTGAAAACACACCCCTTGGGTGGCAAGGGTGTAGTACCTAGAACTATCCCACACGATTTTAATGACAATATAAAATATTTATAGATAATGATTATATTTATTTCATAAAAAATGTGTGCTTTTATTTAAGGAATAACTATTGATTAGTCGTAGAAAAACATTTGTTAAATTTGTTCTAATGATTTATTTTAAAACATAGTCCTGAAATTTGTGATGAAATTTAAGAATGGTAACAGAATAAATTATTTAGTTTGATCTTGCTGTGTTACTATTGAAATTTGTATACTGATTTATAATGTTTTCTTTTAGAAATTTTTTTACAATGTACTAACAATTTCAGTTTCAGTTAAACTGTATGAACATAATTAATATGATGTTATTCTATTAGGTATTATGTGATACTTTAAAATTTTATTTTAGTGTTTTAGGAATTAAAATGTCATCTTTAATACACATTGTTTGGGAAAATATGAAATTTTTGTTCAATTTGATTGAAATATTGATTTAAAATAAATATTTTCTTAAAATTTCCATCATATATTATTATGGATTGTTAGAGAAATCCTCAACTTTTGTGATGGTATCTTTCAAAAAATGTTATCTTAGTACCTTCAATTATAATGATATGATCGTGCATTCAACTATGATAGATTTATGTTTTTAAGGCCTTTTACTTTAAATTGATCATTCACATACTTAAGATCAATGAATTTCATAACTCATTATATCTATGCATTTTTTTCATCAATATTACACCATTTTTATTATATTTAGAAACCTATCTATGTGTTCTTCTATATGAAAATTTTTCATACCTCTTTAAAGACGAATTTTTAAAAACATTTATAATGATTTGGGATTATAGAAAATGTATTATCAAATTTCTATCATTTTTTCTCAGGATAATTTTTAAATTATTAGTGTGGAATTTATTTATGGCGGGGGGATGTAACCCTCTAATATTGTAAACATATAAAATTATTCTCAATTCTATAAAAGACATGCATAACTGAACATAGACAAGAATATAACTTCTCAAGACATTTATATATATTTATTTTAAAACAATCTTAAAATATTAAATAGATTCGTGTACACAGAACCCTATTATTCCTATACTCAATAACAGATTCAACGTGTAATATAGTCCATAAGCAACCCATGATATATATAATCATTATAAAATAGTTGTTAAATTACTGTGTATGAATAGTATCAACTACATTATGAATAATATAAGTATATATAATTTATGTATTCAATTTAATTATTGATTAATTTCTATTAATTAATCAAAAAAATTAGTAATGTGATTTTAATTTTCAAAAATAAATATTCATCATCATTATTTTATATTGAAATTAAAATGAAAAAAATTAAAAAATTTAATTGACTTATTATATAATACATTTGATAAAATTAACTTTAGTTTTTAATCATTATTTCATTATTTACTTTGGGGTACATTTTTTATTTTTTTTAAAATATGGATTTCTTTGTGAATAGAAAAAATTCACATTTATGTGAAATTATGTTTTATTTTCAAAAAAAATATATTTTAATGTCACATTATGTTTTTAATATTATTTTTCTATCATTAATGTAATTTAATAATATTTAATCAAAAAATTTTAATTTTAATCATAATTATATTATAATTTACATTAACTTCATTAGTGGGTTTAAAAATGGATTTTTTCTATATAGTATTACAAAATGAATAATAATTATCATTTTTAATTAATTTAAATAATCCTGAATTATGAATGTTTTAAATTATATGTATATATGATATATCAAAAAAATAAAATTTATTTTATTACCATGATTATTTTTCATATAATTAATATAAAAAATTCATGTCATTCAAAAATACACATCTCAAAAATTAACCTTTTCATCACATATGTACATTTTCAAAAATAATTTTATCTACCCAATTATAAAATATATATAATGAAATATTATCCATTTTTTAAATGTTAATTTAAAAATTATTTCGTAATTATTTTTGGGGTTTTTATTAAAATTTATATTTTATGTTGAATGTGAATATACTGATTAGTAATTGAAAAATGAATTTTTAATTTAATTATTTAATAATTAACATTAAATTTCATAATTATTTAAAATTATTATTAGTTATGATCTAAATCAATTAATCTAATTTAGTGTTGTTAATTAATTTTAATATTGTTTTTTAATATAAAATCATTATAATTTAAGGGTGTTTTTGACATTCAAAAATCACATTGTCGTTATGTCGATGAGATTAATTTAATGATAAAATTTTCCACTAATTTAAAATGAATAAGAAAATTAAAATTCCATATTATTAATTAAAAAATAGATAATATTATATATTTTCAACTTCAATTTTTACGAAAATGAATAGTGAATGCAGTAAGAAATAATTACTACTTTTATGATAAAAATTAGTTTACTGGGGATTCGACTATAAAGATAAGGGTAAATGAAAAATATACATGTCTATAAAATATTTTCTAGCCCCATTTTTACGATGAATCTAGTTTCATTTATTAATAATTTTATTGGACTCATTTTAAATATAGAAAATGAGGGTCCACTTATTTATTTAATAAAAATCATTGTTTGTCCTATCACATATATATAAATGGCCACCTCGATCATCCATTATTCACACCATAAAACCTATTTTTTCATCAACTACCAACATAAATAATTTCAAAACATACATCCCTTCATCCTTGAATCTATATTCTACTCTCAAATCTGAATCCTGATGTCCTTATGTGCAATCCTATGGAGGATACCTGAAGTGGTGGTAATGTTTTTCAATGAGTTTTTTCTTTTTATTTTTTTCCCAAGATCCTTAAATTATTGTGATAGAGTTATAATATAATTATATAAATATAAAATATATAATGGTAGTGTTATGCTATATTTACATGTCCAAACAACTCATCTACTTCCATCAAATGGGGTTTGAAATCATCATCATTTGTACGGTGGATTTCCATCTAACAAAAAAATGTCGTTTGTTCTTCAATTTCCACCACTTAAGGATGGGATTAAAAATCGATATAAATTATATATATGATATTTATATCATAATTACACCTGTGGATCCATTATATAATATATTCCTTTTTAATATATATTCTGTAGGGTATATGATAATGTCTCTTATGTGTACTATATACTACAGCCTCGAGAAGCAATGTGATTCATTTCACACTAACACAATACATGGATAGTAGATTGGGTAATGATAATTAAGAAATGCGGTATAAATTAAATAATTATGACATAAATAAAATATTTTTCATTTTTTATTTAATAAATAATTTTCTTTCTTATCTTTTCACTCATTGATTATTGGGTAACTTCGTTCATCTACATGTGGACTACGACCTTAACCAAACAATGTGATTATATTTTCTCCACCAAAACACAATAATAAAAAATATAAGTAAAAATAATAAATTAAAAGTGAATTTATTATATAATTATAATTATATATTGATAACATATTACTTATCTTATTTCCATAATGATCATTGTCACATGGAAACATTACTCGTACGTGCATATGACCTACCATCTCTACGAATGTTAATATAGTTCATTAATCATAGACACCACATCTACATGATTGTAAATGTATAATTTATATAAATATATTATAATTATGTAAATATTATGATTCTTATGAATATTTAACAATATGAAATACACAATATCCAATTAATTCATATCAATGCATGAGAAAAATATGAACACCCAAAATAATAAAAATAATGATTTATAATTAACTAAAATGAGATAATATGTTATAAAAGGATAAAATATGACATTAAAATATTTATATTAATATAAATTTTGATAATAACAGTTTTAAAACACTATACATGATGTTAAATCATGATCAATAGAAAAGGATGTTAGAGGCATGTGCATTCTCTTATCACTTTTATTTCAATAAGATGTTTTCCATATTCCACACTTATTTTGTTATGTGGGGAATGCAATTTTAATTTTTTTTGTTTTATGATCAATATCATTAAATTTATTGGGATTTAAAAACCCATTTGATTATCTCTATTTTATAGGATTTGTAATATGAATGTTACCAATTCGGTAAGAATTTTTTTCTTGTCAATTTTCCTTATTTGAGACATATGTTTTATTATACACCAGTAATCTATTATTTGGATTATATAATAAACCTTTTTCATGTTATAACAAGAATATAAATATTTTAATGGAATTATATGATTCATTTAATGGTATTCTTTATTTCTAATAACAATTAAACGTTAATATATAGTTTTATGTCTTATGTTGCAATATAATCATTTATTATGATTGGTAAAACATTATTCATATAATGATGATATCATATGATATATATATAATGAAACTCCTTAATTTTAATATGTGATTCCCTAACCCTAGAATTCGGGGTTCAGTTCCTTAAATTATTTCATTTGCATGATTATAAGTAATAAAATCCATAATGACAAATTATTTTATCAGCATTGGAAAACTAGATAATATATATGATACCCATATAAAAATGGGAAATTGAATATAAAAAATGTAACATGATAAAATGAAATGTATTTTATACTTGAAATATCATTTGCTTATTTTTTCTCCATATCCCATGGAATGAAGTAAGACATGAATGAGATAAAATTATTTGTATTGGAATATATATTGAAATCAATAATGGGTAAATGATAATAATCATAACATAATGTTATATAAATGAGAGAGGATTCATTATAAATATTTGTATAAGGTATAAAAAATATGGAACAACAGATAACTAATACACATTCTATTTAACCAACTAAATAATAATGAAATAAAACCATATATAATGTCAAAGATAAATTATCCAAGAAAGTAACCATAATATAATTATCAATAGAGTATATAATTAATTGTTAGAAGGAATGACTAAAATGAACCAGATACCTTTACAATCAAGATCTATTCTCATTATAGTTTAAACAATACCGTCTAAAAATCATCTCATTTAGACAACAAAATTTGTCTCATGATACAACTAAAGCATCATGGGGCTCGCATTAACCAATAACCAACCTATATAATTCGGTTAAAATAAATTTCTCATTTATTAAATATTCTATTTAATTAAATAACAACATTATTTATCATCATAATTCTTTTTTTGAGTAAACAATGAAGATTTATCAATGTTTCCCCAATTAATCATTCAGTTTTCTTGGTGAACACCGTATTTAAATATGGAATACAGTTTAGTTAATAAAAATATCCCTTGTATGAGAATATGGATATTTATGATAAATGTAATATTTAGTAAATATGATCATAATAAAGTGAATTTTTCAATAGAATGTAAAAAATATCAAAATAAAGTGATATTGTAGAGATAACTTTTACCAATCCATAATATTCATGTTAAAACCCATTGAATGATATAGTTCAATGATAAATGTAAAATACAATTATGTTAGGGTTAATATTGATATTAAATTAAAAATAGAACTTATATACACTATATTAATATGAATTGGGGACTACTAACAAATAAGTCTCAGGGAATGTGAATTGAGATCGAATATCATACCTTATACTTTCTTTTAGTTACATGGTATTTAACAGTCTATATAGTGCTTTAATAATGTATACATAATTATACCAGAAAAATAAAATTTTAAATACCACTATTTATCCATTTATAATATCTGATTATATATTTTTTATATATCATTAATTATTATAATATTTTTTGGTGTTAATTGTCATGTTTTTTGAGTATATTTTGATTTTTTATCTTTGTTCATCTCAAATTTATCATGATTTAATAATATCTAGAATATTTATGATGATTTAAATATCATATATAATCATTTTATTTATTTTTATAATAATAAATAAAATTTGGAGATTGGAAATAAAATACTCTGTCTATGGAGACAACAGACAGTACATATGCATGAACAATGCATCCATTTTATTATCCTATTATAATAATGAATAATAGATTATATATATTTATATTATAATCTAGTATCATATTTATATCATTTATTTTACATAAATTTAAAAAAACCTTCCTTAATACATTGCATTTATAGTATTAATGAAGTACATCACTTTGATGACTCGATAAGACATATGTCCACAAATGATGTAATCATATTCCAAAAAAATGAAAATCATAAAATTATGTGTCAGAAAATTCCCCAAGATTATAGAAAATTAATGTTTAATATATGTCATATATAATCTAGTAATAATTATTACAACCATCATATAATGGTGTTAATGGAAAAACTAAGGACATCATTTCATGACGCAATAGTTCGTTGTAGACATGAATAATGACTGAATATCCCATTTAATGTATGTGTCTGAATGTGTAACTAATAACCATAATATTAAAAATTATTATTATATTCTGGATACAAATTTCATTAAATAATCATGATATAATTATAATTGATGTGGTTGAGATAGAGATAGAACAAAAGATAACACTAAAGCGCAGTACCTCTTCTTCTGGTAACTCTATTGGGATTATACAAAAATTTATCCATGGTTTTATATCTTCCCTATGTTTTTGTCATAAGAATATTGTAGTGATTATTCTAGAATACATTTCAACGGTTTTAATGAGCCAATGTGGCATGGGATATGCGGGAAAGGGGATGTGTGAAATACCTTTTGTAGTGGAGAAGGAGTGTAATTCGAGTAAATATAAAAAGGTAAATAGTATTGGGAGGTCACCCATACATCAAGTTTTAAAAAAATTGAAATATAATTGATTTATGGGGATTTATGGTCATATCATAATAATAACACATAGTAAAAAATCATTTTTATCATTTTTTTCTCGAGTTGTTATGTTTCTTATTTTTTTAATTTTTGTTTTTTATTGAGGTAACTAGTTTTGAAACCCATGTAATTGATTAATTAAGAATAAATTATGTAAGGATTAATAATAAAGTTTGGAATAATTATTTTAAAATATTAAACATAATTTATAAGTTAAAAACAATATGTGAGGAATATTAATTCAATAGTGGCATATATTATGTGGAAAACATCATATTACCCCTAATCTCTTTAGAAGTGTTTTTACTATTTCGTTGGCAATATGTTAATTATAAAAGTTGATTTTTCCCTTTAATGGAATATATTTGATATTTATTATTACATAAAAATAAATTGGAATATGATAAGATATTTATTAATATTGAATCATTTAATAAAATATCATTTATTGTAAAATAGAATTACTGTCAATTTTGAGATTATTTATTAAATTTCAATTTAAAATTTTCAAAACGATATTGGAATTGAAATTTATTATGTTCACTTATGTGAATAATTTTATCTTCATCAACAAAAATAATGGAACAAAATAATTAATTAAATTTTCATTTTATATTTTTAAAAACATTTTTTTACTAAATTATTAACTTAATAATCCATGTATTGGAATTTTTTAAGCAATCAATGTAATTATATTATATATAAATTTTTAAAATAAATTATCATTATATAATAAAACTATTTTAGTCTAAAAATAATATTTATATAATAAAATATGATGTTTTTTCATATCACAATACTTTATGAATGGGAAATGTTAGGACTATTCCTTTTTTCACTATTTCCTCACTTCAGTTATTATATATGTCACTTTCAAGTAACAGTAACCCACTTACTGATAAATTAGAAAAAACGGTGGATATGCTATAAATATAGTCAGCCTGTTGATTTTTGAAAAGTGTGCATTTCATTTTTTCCCATAACATTAATTTTTAGGCACTAGGTATTATAATTTTTAACTTCATTAATGTAAATAATTTTAATTACCTTCAAAAAAAATTTGGGTCAAAAACAATTTTGACCTTATTGTAAATTATAAATTTTTATTAATTGATATAATAAATTATAATTACAATTTCCAATCAAACTAGATAAAAAATTAATTTAATGTTAGTCCCATAAAAGGGTGAAAATGTAGGGGTTTTAATGTAGAATTTTTCAAACATTTAAAAAATTTTACATATAATTTCATTGTTTAATTGATTCCGATTAACTAAATAATTTTATTTTTCTATAATTTATCTTATTATATGTTAATAAAATTTTAAAATATAATTTATAAATACAAATTTTCAACTGAAAAAGCAATTTTTAATTAAACTTAATTATTTTTCCCTGTTCATAAAAAATGATACTTCAATGAAAAATACCAACAACTCACCATAAGATAAGTTTTATGTAATTATTTAGATAATTAATTTTATTTTTTATATAAAATATTTTAAAGATCCATCTTTTAGTATTAAAATAGGTGTAACATTAAAAGGATGAATTCATCCTTTAGAAATATATATCATTTTATGCATTAAAATACATTTTTTCTTATATTATGTCAAAATAAAATAATAAATGAATTTAAAAAAAATATTATTTAGTACGTAATATATATATTTCATTGATATCATTCAATAATAGTTTTTTAATTTAATTTATCAAGAAAAAGCATCATTGTGAGAAATAATACATCTTTTTTACCAAATATTTCGTTTTTATTCAATAGGATTTATAAAATTTCAAATTAATTTCAAACCAATGAAATCAAATGTATATTATTATATGTTAGTTGATCCTATTCTTAACCATCTATTTAATATCTAGTTTGTATCATTTTATACTAATTAATATTATTTTTATAATATATTATTTTTTGGAAAAACTCGGTTTTATGTGTAATACAATAAAATATAGTGGTGTTTGTGTCACAAGATAATATCAATTTTATTTGTAGAAGATGATTAAAATTGTGTTTCATATAAATAAATATAGAAGAAATATTACATTTATTTTAAAAATAAAAATATACTAATTTTTTTGGGTGTAACATTCTTTGTACATTTTATAAATTGTGTCCTTTCAATTTAAAAAAGATCTCTATAATCAAGGTGGTGATAATTTAAAATACTATTTTCAAACCCCAACATCTCAAATAGGGATAATAAAAAATATTTTTACTATGAGGGAAAATGAAATTTTATGTTCACAAAAAAACTAGGCTTTCAAATAGTTGTGAAACCGTGGAAATGGAAGAGAAATCTAATTCCAATTTATTGATAAAGAGTAATAGTGAAAATCTTCACTGGAATGTTTTTGTCCATAAATTTTTAAATCAAAGGCATGTAAAAGGTAACTGATTTACAAAAAAAATATTATAAAATCATTTTTATTTCAAGTCCATTAATAAATATTTTAGGAAAACATTCAATCTATATGAATGTAAGGTAATATAATTACTTGATACATTTACATTTAATAAGTACTATATTATCATTTAGTTTTGAATTATAATGTTTATAATTCATCAATTATAACATGTTGACTCATATGGCGAAGTAATATTTTAATCATTAAATCATTGTAAATAAATAAACATCAATCATTTATTAAATGGATATATTTTACAAAATACTATTATCCCCCACATTAGTAGGAAGGTTGCCAAATTTCAAAAAGTAACTTCTCTTTATTCTTCAATCAATATGAAGTTTAACTATATTCAGAACAGACCGATCATTTCAGGGGTATTCAATTTCCAGTATAAAACCAATGTTGTGAAATTTTTAAATATTCCACATTTATTGATTAATATATTTATTTAATGTACAACAACCCTTATCATAATATATTCAAATTTAGTACAAGAAAACTATTTATCAATACTTCAATAGTAAATCAAATAATTCTATAAGTAAAAAACCATATTTAGAAATGGAATATGGTTTAAGAAGAAATAATATATATTTATTGACAATTCATATTTTTATTATAAATGAAATTTTTCACTAAAACGATAATAAGGAATCTCCTATTTCAATAGAAATTTTACAATTACAAAAAAAGTAATATTATAATGATAAGTTTTACAACATAGTAATTTTCATGGAAACCCTAATTTGATGTGATTAACCAAATTAAATCCTAAAATACTATAATTTATTTGTTAATATTGGTATTTAAGGACTAATGGATAGTATATAACCCACATTTATGTTAATTTGGTGTATAATAACATTAATTCCTCAATTGAATGTAAACTAGATTGCTTCCCTAACCTTTTTCTTCTATTGAGTTTCATGGTCATTATCATCATTTATTATGACTTAAAAAATATTAATAACAAATTCAGGAATCTTAATAATATTTATAATTTAATATATCATCCTATTATAATATCTTAGTTCTCATTTTTTTAATAATCAATCATTTCATTCAACCATTTAGTTATAAATTTTTATGTTATTCAAGTATATTTTGACTCATAATATTTTTTTCTATTTTGTTAATTGATATTTAATCATTAATAGGATGTAAAACATGATTTAAATATAATTTATATTCATCATATATTTTATTATAAATATACATAAAATATGGTTATTGGAAATGATATACACTGTTCAGTGATATGACAGGTCAGACATACTCATGAGCATTTTATCCATTTTATTATTGTATTAGTATAATGAATCGTAAATAAATATATATGTGTATTATAATTTTTGTAAATAATTTATGAAATATATGTTCCATATATTTATTTAATGAATCATTAATACATTCCATATATATTGTGAATAAATCACATTGCTTTGAGTTGGCGGTCGTCCACATGTCCACAAATTATGTTATCTTATTTCTCAAAAAATAGATTGAGTAAAGGAATGTGATATATTAAAACTCCTAAAACATAAATACATTATAAAAATCTTATATATCATATATGAACTCTATATAAAAAATTATTTCTAACTATTATTTCTGGTAGTGGAATAATAAAGGACATCTGTTTGCAAGGTGGTAGTCCGCCAAACAGAAGAATGATGACTGCATATAAAATTTGATGTAATTGTGTGAATGTGTAGGTCCTAACTATAAGATAAATATATATAGTTATATTTTTTATAATAATTTTACTATATAATATATATATATTTATAATTTAATTGATGGAGAGATATAAAAAATAAAATAGTTCATCAATGAACATGATCTCTTCTTTGGGTAACTATTTTAGTTTATACCAATATTCTTCTCTGGTTTTATTTATGACCAATGTGAGTATTATATTATTGGTGAAGAATTTATAGACACTATTTGGATATAGGTTGGGTGATCCTGTGTAGATTGAGTGGTGTAAGGAAGGGTATGAGTGAATGCCTTATTATAGTGGAGGGGGAGTGTATTTTTTTAAAATACATAAAGTTAATGACTATTGGGATGTGTCCCTAAACTAATGTGAATAAAAAAATGATCAATAATGCTTTAATGAAGATTATAGATTTTACAAACTCAGACCACTCAAAAATAAAATCATTTTTATCAAGTTTCATTTTTTATTATGTTTCCTTATTTTTTTCATTTTCTTTCTTCACATAGGAAACTCGTTTTACCACATTAATAATTAATTAATTAAGAATAAATTATATTTTGTAATTATTACAAAATTTACACCCACTAATTCTAAAATATTAAAACAACATTATAATATAAAGATACTATATTTTTAGGAAATTCATTCAACAGTATCATACAAAACGCGCAAAAACAATGATTATATCATAACCTCAATAGCAATGTTTTCACTACATAGGGAAAAATATATGAATTATTAAATATAAATTCGTCTATTAATGGAAAATAATTTATATTAATAGACTCTTTAAAATAATATAGTAGTGGATATTATTTTTAGTAATTTTAATTCATAAATTAAAATACATTAATTCTAAAATTATATTATTGTTTATATGGACATTATTTATTTAATTTTAATTAAAAATTAAAAAAATACATTCATCCAATAAATATATGTTCATTAATATGTAATATTATATATTCATTTAAATGAATAATGGAATATCAAAATTCATTAAATTTCCTTTTAATGTTTTTAACATCAGTTATTTTTTTTAATTACTAACTAAATAATCAATGTGTTGACTCTTGTAAAGGGTTAAAATTACTTTTATCACATTTAAAAATTAAAATAAATAACAATTATTACAAAAATATTTTACAATTCAAAATAATACTTTTATAAAAAATGTATGAGGGTTTTTCTATACCTCAAGGATTTATAAATGTCATTGGTAGGTTTCTTTTATTTCTTTTACCTTACATTAATAATTATAAAGGTCTACATCAATGAATAAAATACAAATAACTCTTAAATTAGATGTCATATGGTATATGGTTTAAATATGGTCATCCAATGAGTTTTGGGAACATTTCTAGTTCTTTTTCCCTTAGGATTAAATATTAAATACTATGTAATCAAACGTTCACTATAATAACTGTAATTAATTTTAATTACTTTCACAAATACATTTGGTCAAATAATAATTTGTCTCTATTAGGAATTATAAAATATTTTTATTCCAAATAAGAAATCCATTTCAGTAGATTCCAAAAACATAAGTTATATAAATTCAATGAACATTAATCTTATACAAGTGATGATAAAGTAGATTTTAAAGGAATAATGCTAAAAATTATGAAATGTTTTTATTTCCAATTTCAATTTCAAATTGTTACCAATTAACAAAATTAGTTAAATTGATGATTAATTGAACTCATTAAACCATAATACCAAATTGTGAATATATTTTATCTCTATAATTATATAAATTAAAAATTAGTTTTCAATTAAAATAGATTATTTTACACTTTTCATAAAAAATGTCAATTCCCTAAAAAAGAAAAAAATTCACTCTTAGATAGTTTTCATATCCATTGTTAAAAAAATGGTTCTTATTTTGGAAGATAAAATTTATAATAGTTTTATAATTAATTTAAAAAATAATAATTCATTTAATGGAGGAAGAAATGACTTCATAACCAAATATATTTTTCAATATAAAATTAGACATGTTAATATCTTATTTGAAACCAATATATTGGATAGGTGGGGAAAATATTTATTTGTATTTATAATATATAGGTTTCATATATATCGTTTTTAATAGATATTAATTTAATTTATTAGCAGAAAATACCATTGGGGAAATAATAGATTATATAATGATATTTCTATTATATATAGCTGATTTAGATTTCCTTTTAATTTCTATCCATTGAATTAATACAAATATTTTTTTTAGATTGTTTCTTCTATAAATTAATGCCATTTTAATGAATGGTTTGTATCTTTTTATATAGGATTATAATAACATAATAATATATTATTTTTTGGTAAAAATCAGTATTGTGTGTGATTTAATCAAACTTTCTATTCTCTGTGCTTTGTTCTAATCCCAATTTTGTTTATATCTGTAGATTATCATATAGTTTCCTATAAATTAATCTAAAAACAAAAAATAAATGAACTCCAAAATGAAAAGAAAAATTTATTTTGGGGGTATTATATATTCTCTTCTAGTGATTCACGTTTTTAATGAAAATATTACCATTTTTTCCACTCGTGGTTACTTAAAATAATAACGAAAATGTTTTTAATGAAATATAATTTGTTTCTTGTTATATGAAAATCTATTTTGTTTCCCAAAATAATTTTTTCTAATAATTTTAAAAAAATTAATTATTATTCCATTATTATTTTTTATGAATATATTAATCATGATTTACAATATAAAAAAGTATTTAATAAATTTATTGTGTTTTCCATGAAATTTACCATTTCTACTTCATGAAAAATGCGAAAAATATTTCCATGCCATTTTGTTATCGAGGAAATTTTTTAATCCTTTTACATTGTAAAAGGAATTATATTTTTATATTTTTTGTAATTCTAAACATTCACATCAATAATGTTAAACATTTCATTAAATCTTTCATTAAAAATTTAAATTGGTCTTTTTAGATGAAAACATTTTAAAAAATATTGAAAATTATAAATTTTTTAAAAGTGCATAAAAACAATTTTTAAATTGTTTTATGGTCTAAATAATGTTTTCTAATAAAAAATTATATTTTATATGTAATATTTTTAATTATTCATAAATTTTCCATTATATATTTCCATGGTTGTATTTAATAAAATAGAATGTTTTAATATTTTGCTAATTTTTATGTTTATAAATTTTATTTGAAAAAAGGATACATTTGTTAAAAAAATATAATGATACTTTAATAGTATTTATATTCATCAAAATTAACCACCCATTATGTTACATATTTTCTTTTGAGGATACTTTTTATTGAGACCATCATAATTATTTCTCTAGATGAAAAATATTATTAGCAGTATATTGTTATGAAATAAATTTACTTTCTATACGTTAATCATATTTGAAATATATAGTTTAAAACCCATTTTGTTTCAATGGGAAAGATATGTTTTAATCTGATTGATATAAAACCCATTTATTTTCCATGGGTTATCATCATATTAAGGAATACATATTGTTTCAATGATTTTTATGAGGAAATATCTATTCATTTATTGGATCGTGGAAATAATACATTATGGTTTCACATAGATTGTGCTAGGTGTGCCCATTACATTGGGTAATGATTATGTTGTCTAGATAAATACATTGTAAGTCGGCAATAGGTAAATTACAATATTAAGGGTTCTATAAGGGTTATTAAATTGTTCTATAGTGTTTGTGTTATAAGATGGAAGGAAACTTTATTATTGATTTTTTGGGGTATATAATGTTTCCATTGATTGTGATTTATACATTATGGATCATGCCAATTGATTCATGTGACATTATCCTTTGTTAAATCATTATTTCATGTTTCATGATTGGTGATTCATGAATTGATGGGGGTCTTTTTGAAGATTTACTCATGGACAATGATTTTTTTATCCCACCCTTATTCACTATGTAAACACATTAATGAAATTTAATTTTTTTCGTTCTAATTTTTACCCTTTCTGAACATTTTACCCCACCCATATCTTGGGTTCACATACACATGTTTTATAGAATGTTGTTGGAAAAATTATTTCTGTAATATATTTCATTTCTATGATGATAATAACTTAATGTTAAATATGAAAATAATAGTTATGTGGAAAAAATGATCATTTCATGTCATGGGAATTATTTATGTATGAGTTTTTACTATTTATCATAAACTCCAAACTGAAAATGAAAATTATAATGTAAGTGATCTAATTTCACTTTTTGATGTTGTATGCTTTGGATGGAAAATAATTGGTCACACTTAACAGTATTTATGATGGAAATGTAATGATTATGATTTCAGCACAAAAACATGGAGTATGGGTATTTGGGTTGGTATAATAACAATGGATAATATAAAATACTAAATACTCAAAAAGAAATTAAGGAAATGAATTGATAAAGAGTTAACGAATAATTTAAAACATCATAACCATAATTTAATTACCTTTATCAAGATAGTTACTAATAATTAATTTCCAAAAACAGATTAAATCTACTAGTTAAAAACCAATCATATTTTGAAAACTCATTTTTCTGAAGAGATTTCATAAGAAAATAAATATCCATACCATTCAAAATATAGAATAAAACACCTTGGGTACAAAATCATAGGGTTTAGAAAATTGATTTTGTCTCATCAAATCTATAGATTATTAGAGGGGATATTTATTTTGTTCTTCCAAGTCATATATTAATTGCAATGAATTCTTTAAATGATATGGGTGAAATAAATTGAACAAAAATAATCATATTAAAAACATACATAGGAAATTTAAATATATATATATCAAATAAAATAAAAATAATCACAAAAAATCTACTGTAATTGTGGAATTGAATAAAAATAAAACATCTATAATCAAACTAATCATAAACCATCCACATAATTAATAATAATGAAATCTAGGAAACAAATCCTTTGTGGATTATAATTACCATAAATGGATGGTGAAATTAATTAATTTATATATTTCAAAAATATCATTATAAACATTATTTGAGGAAATAATACATTTCATTTTAAAAATCCTAGAAAATTTTGAAAACACGTTTCTCTGAAAACCATTTTCAAAAACTATGAATTTTATGAATATTATAAAATGAATTCATTAGAAAATAATTATAAGAATGAAAATAAGCTTCAATGTATTATCATTAAAATTGTAAATTTATTACATGTTATACATGTAAAAAATAACATTTATTTTTCACTATAAAATGTTTATGAATATTCCATTTTCGAAAAATGTCACAATGTTTCCTTCAACATTTTTTTTGTAAAATCCAATCATGATTTTTATTTTGGAATATGACTAAATTATAGTAAATATAAAAAGAAAAAAAATTTTAAAAATATTTTTAATTTTTAATTGTTAAATGTGTAATTACTTTTTTATATAATTTTTAGGAAAAATTGATCTTGATTAAATCAGATTTCAAACTATAGTGATAAATGTAGTCTAGAATTCATAATAACATTTTAAATTAATTTTTATACAAAAGAGTGTAAAATGGTACCTTTATAAGAAATTATTATAATTATCCATCATATAAAAAAATTAAATGGTTTTATTATTAATTGTCCAAATAATTTCCTTCAATAGAAATTCATGAATAGATAATGTTTATGAGAATGGGAATGTAAAATAAACACTTACATTGATCATAAAATTGATGTGATAATTAATCAGTGAATAAACTATGTGTTTAATTTATACATACACATAAAATAATTAAAAATAAAATATAATTTAATAAATTTCGGTTTAAAAAATAATAATTGAATTAAATAATCAATGAAGTGGTTGATAAACTTAATGATCAGAAATTTACTTAATAAATCCCTTACCTCACACATAATTTTAATTCAACATTCATTAATATACATTATAGTTATTGAAAACATGTTAATAACATACAATATATTGATACTAGTATTTAGAATATCAAATGTGATCACATTATAGAATTTTATCACTGATTTATTAATAATCATTCATTATTTTAATTATTTATGTGTTAATTTCCTTGTATTCATATGCATGTTTTGTAATTAATTATATGATTAATTCACATATTTCATATTACAATCATCTTTAGAAAAAATATCCTTAGATAATTATAAAATTTTTACATATATTTTACCCTAAAAACCGATTATGAAATCTGGTTATGAAAAATTAATTATGTTATGATCAGGGAGATAGTAGCTTATAAGTACACATATATATTGTTTCCATTTGGTAATCATCATTATGGAAAGTTGTTTTTCATTATATAATACATCCAAAATGGTTATAAAATAATATATACTATATTACAAACATATATTGGTCATCTATGTGTTGTTCTTATTAAATGTGGGTCACATCACTTCATAGAGGCAGTAATACACACATATATGAATTATTTTATAACAATTTAAGTTCATGAAATTATTAAAAATAAAATCATATATTGAAAAAAAACCTACTCAATATTATAATAATGTCATGTTAGTCTCAAATAATCATTAAAATTATCTTTATTATCATCCATGTGAAGTGATAGTGAATGAGAAATCACACCACTTTGTGAGGAGGAAGTCCATCGTACACATGAGTGGAATTGTCAAATCTAAGAATATAGAAGGTAATATTTTATATATGATATAATAATTCCATTTTTTTTAAATATTTTACAAATATCATCTATATATATAATTAACATCATCATATGAAACCAGTAAAGGTTGTAATGGATAAACAATGACCTCTATTTGCAGGGTAGTGGTCTGATGTACATTCAAATGGTGATTTCATAACCCATATGATTGTATTGGATTATTTTTTGAGGACATGGACTTATAATAATAATATAACAATTATAGTCAATATAATGAGTTTATTTATATTATATAGGTTTAATAAAAAAATAATATTGTGGCTAATGAATTAAAATAAAAACACTCATTGAATAACATTATATCTTTTCTGGGTATCTTCCTTAGGATTGAAACTAAGGATTTTATAGGTTCACTTTCTTCCATTTATATGTATTATATAATGATGATAGGGATGTTGTAACATGATTTTGGTAGGTCCAGATTGAACAAAATTGGTTTGGTTTTTTCCATAGGAAATGAGATGGTGTGGACTTGAAAAAGTGAGGTTTGCGGCGGACTTATATTTTTTCAGAAAATATTCCATCATACAAACATTTATAAAATTATAAAATAATAATAATTGATGAAAAATTTAACCAATAAGATTGATGGTTTAAAGAGACTTCGAAAACTGGTTTTGTATATGATTTATTGTCATTTTTAATATTCAAATTCTTAGATTTACCACTAGTAAATCTATATTAACCTTAACTGTGATAATTAATATTTACAATTTGTACTCTTCAGTTGGGTCATAAATTTAGGTGAAATTGTTATAGATTAAAAATTATAAAAATTCCAAATAGGGAATCCATTTTTATAAATTTAATATACTAAGTGAATAATTTAATTTAAAATTTTTACCAAAATCATAATGACAAAATGGGTTTTAAAAGAACAAGTATTCTCATGTTTATATTTGATTATATCAAAATCCATCATAAAATTATTTAAAATAAATTAAATTGGATTTAACAGTATATAATTGTAGTAATTTTTCTTTAAAAAGAATTAAATATATAATTTAAAATTTTAAATAATTAAAACTAAAATATAATTTTCAATTATTTTCCAGTATATATTTATAATTAATCATAAAATTAATTCTTCACAGAAAATAAAAAAACCAACTTAATTTACATTTTAAATGATAATTTCATAAATTAAGAATATTTTCTCAAAAAAATTATGTGGAAAAATTAATTTTTATTTTTGTGTGAAAAGATGAATTTTATCAAATTTTAAATGACTTCTTTTCAGAAATCATTTATTTTAATTTTTAGTTATTATTTATTTTATTCCAAATCAATTGATAACCATAATTTATATAATTTAGTTTCTTATATTCATACTCGTTAATTCAAAAGCGATGTTATTACTATTATAATAAATTATAATATTTTTTTAATATTTATATTTCATGTAAACTCATTGTCACGTGTAATAAAATCTAAACAATGTATCACATGTAACATTATGTAAATAAGATGTTCTTTGTAACACATTCTACATAATAGATTTAATTTAATAAAAAATAAATATTTTATATTGTATCATGGTGATATATTATCTTTAATTCTTCAATTCTATTGTCACATTCAATATCACCTAAAATTTTCATACTTCATAATTTTTGGGTGATAAATTCTCCATACCATATATAAATTTTATCCTTTCAATTCTATCATGATCATGGAAATAATGAGATTGAAATTTGAGAATAATATTATCAAAAAATAATGTAATAAAAATATTTTATGAAATATCCTATCTATTGGAGAGAAATGGAAGTATAATGGTTAAACGAAATAATATATAACTAGAATTATGCATAGAATAACATTCATGGAACATGAAGATGTGGACTTGGAAAGATGGAATAAATAATTAATGTGATTTATTGAAGTAATTGATCAGAATAATGTGACCTATAAATAAAATTTTAATGTCCCCAAAAAAATAAATATCTTATAATTTGAAAGGCAATTTAATTCATCCTATATGAATTTCATATGAAAATATTTATGTTTATAAATATTTCTAAAAATTTTGAGGAATAATTTTACTATCTAATAATATATGGAAAACCATTCATCCATTGGTTTGTTTCAATGAATTTAATAATCAATACTAACTCTATAGAATTAATATTGATAAATTATTTTTTATTCATGATGAAATAAAATTCACTTTTAATTGATCATAAGATCAATAAAATAGTTACAAGTATTTTTGTCTAAATATAACTATTTTCCAAAAAATGTTATTATTAACATAAGTTATACAAAATAAGAAACTAATATATACAAACTCACCCAATGTTTAACTCAATCCTTTTCAAAATGGGTTATTCCTTATAACCATTCCAAATGAATAAGATCCAAAATATTATAAATAATGAAGCTATATTTCTAAAATTGTCTTTTCATTTATCCCTCAAATAACAAGAATATGTTCTAAATTGTAACATTAAAAAAATGTGAATACATTCATTATATAATCTCCTCAAACCTATTAATAACCTGAATTACCCAAAAACATTTTTCAGAACGTTCATACATAAAAATACATTAAATAAAAATAGGATTATTTAATATATTACTTTAATCCATAATTGATGTTAACTCCATTAATGATAGCATAAAATAATTTGAAAAACAATAATAAATCATTTTCAGATTACTACGTACAATCAATTTTAATTTAGCCATATCAATCATATTTTTATCCCAAAATTGTTATCGTAACACCATAAATCGATTATGTGTTATATTTCACTCAACCATATTCTTTCTGAGAAGTTCAATATTCCACTAATCAATTTTCGTTTTTATGAAGACATTTCAAAAGACGCTTTTAATAATTAATGAAAAATTAATATATTATAATATTAATTATTATAACTAGTATATCATTTATAAAATAATCATATATAATAATTCTTGAATATAATCTTTATAACATTAACTACACTTCTTCATTTAAGGTAGTCTCAAAATCTTTAAATTAATGAATTAGTTTATTTAGTGTTATATTGATTTGACATGGGAGAAATTGATTTCTTTATGGCCCCATATAATTTCTATTGAATCCATGTATATTGTAATAAAATTTCTTATTCCAATAATGAGATGAATGGTTTTTTTTCAATACACAGTAGTAGAAAATTTCTTATACATATTCATTAATTACCAAAGTGTTTATTTCTAATATTATAATATATCAAAAACACTTTCTTTAACTTTATCCATTTATCATATATTCTCTCTACCATCCTATTAGTCAGTAAATTCTTTTTTAGTCTACAATATATAGATAAATTTTTATCATCCTTGTTATGAAATTATTCAAAATCCTCAGATGTGGAGATTGTTTTGGAGAATAGTTCTATTCGAAATATTGTATTAAACCCCTAAATAAAAAGGCCATTCATCTTCTTTGGATTACGTGCATTGAAACGATTCTAATTCATTATAATAGGAATGATATCAAAATAAGGGATTAAAATATATTATATAATACATTTATGAAACATATTGTACAATACCCATACAAGTGAAATAAATAGCATAAATTGAAAAATTTTATAAATAGATAATCGTATAATAAAAAATATGGTTTTTTGGGCATATATCTATTTTCAAAATTCTATTTTATGATTTATAAATAAAATGAGAATTATCCTACGAATATACCCAAGTAATTTCAATATATAATCATTGTAAGGCCTTTTATTCAGCAAGTGATGATTCATTCAATAACAATGTTCCATTTTCCATTTTTTTACCCCAGGGTTCCACTATACCAGAACCAATCCAACCTATAGTATTTATAGAGGGATGATTTTTAATAGAAATTTCACATTATATCTTCCTTTCCACAACATTATAATATTATTCTATACTTATCTTCAATGTCTATTATAAGGTTATGTTCCCTAATATTTTATTTATTATTGTTCCCATAAAATATACCAGACATGAATTGATTCCAAATGTAATGACCCCATACCTAGTAGCTCGATGTTATTGTCTTCATCATTACGTTGGACCGGAATACAAGTTATCATATATCTGATGACTAAATAGTTTAATAGGCTTATTATGCTAGAAAAAAAAATTAACATTTTAATTTTTTATAAATAAATGAAAAATTTATATTCTTTGTTAATATCATTATTCTTTAAAGAATATCGACTAAAATCAATCGTAAAATACTCCGTGGTATCCTATAGAAGATAAGAAAATTGATAGGGGTGATCTCAAAAGATCATTAAAGATAAGAATATAACCTAATATATTAATAAATAATTATTATTCAATATATAATGGAAAATAACTAAGGAACATTCCATTTAATAAATATCATGAGCATAACATAGTAGAAGAAATAATGGTAAATTAATAAGAAATAAATAATCAAATAATCTTGGAATATAACTATATATATTTCAAATAATCAATTAATTTAATTAAATTTCAATAATTGAATTCATAATAATGTAATGTATAATGGAAGACATGATAATCATAAAACCAATACCATAAAAATATGGCTACTGTCACGAAATTTGAAATGACATTTTAAATATACGGTTTTATTTTCATTAAGTTCAACCAAATCATTTTTGTCAAGTCGTTTAATTGGACACTGACTATCAATACCATTCACATGAGAGTTTAAAAGTATAGGGTAAAAACTCATACGGTTTTCCAAATGATGTTATCTCATGAGACTCATCAATGCATCAAGTGGATAAATATATATATTAGGCCCTTGATTCCACATACTATGTCTAATTAATTACACATATATAAGGGGAGAAAATGAAGAACTCCCTTTACTAGAAAATAAAGAACTAGAGTGTTGAGAATATATTATTGTAGGTAATCACAAGCATCCTGACACTTTTCCATCAATAAAAATTATCAATCCTACTGGGTCAAATCTATTAGAGGAGTCATAATCCAAGGGATATCGACTATGAACCTGCTATAATGTCCTACAAAACCGTGGAATCTTCACACCACATCTATTATTTTGTGGATTTATAAGATAAATATTCTTCTATTTTAATAGGATATGCAGGTCCTCTCTAATTGGATGATACATGTCCCATGAAATTGGGTTCAAGTTCATAACTCACACTCAAATAATATCCCTAACAACTTCTCATGAAGCAAAATCACAAAATTTCATGAATATACTCCTCATGATCCATTTTATAAAAGGATTACAAAAGGTTCTCATCGATAAAACCCACGTAAACATATCTTGTAACTATTAAAACACTTCAACAATTATCCCCATGAACATAATTGAATCATTTGTCACACCAATAAAAATCACATCGAACTCATAATGCCTATGATGTAAACAGAAAAAAATATTTTGGATATTCTCATCCTTCATCCATATATATAATTTTATGGTATAAAAATATTTCTATGAGAACCAGAAATATATTTTCATTGATCAATGAAATTGTAATTCTATTTAATATGATAGTGGTTATTCTCCATCACTTGGATTAATCGACGATAATCAATAAAAATACAAAAACTTCAACCAAACATATTTACAAACAATACTGATGCACACCAAGGTGACACACTTGACTATACAGAACCAAACAGTAATAGATCATCATGATATATTAACAAATCTCAACATGTATAGGGCTATTTAATATTTGTAGATATCAAAACATGGGACAAAAAGTGTTGTAGAACTATCCTAAACTCGATCTCCAGTTGAGGGGGGAAATGCCAAAACACTTCTACAATGACATTATGGTACTCTTCGTAAACCTTGGGAAAACCTTGCTAATAAAACTCCAAAAATATCCACATCAAATCATCCATCAAATATGCCAAGGATGGAAGACACCTCTTCACTATCTAAGGGTGTTACTCGCCAAAAAACACCATCGACACTGTATCAGCATCCTAAAACACAACATACAACCAAATGAAATCCATTATATCCTACACAGAATGCAACTATTCAGTGATGGGGATGATTTCACATGGCTATATCTACAAAAAAATGTATCCCCAAGAGCGGTTTTACCCTATCACTAGCTCATAGTCCCTACATTATTCATACAATTCATCTCAACCCAAACTACTGTAGTCAACTCAAAATGCACTCAATGCCTCTCAAAATCAGGTCTAAACAAATTGAAATTATTAGGTGATATTAAGGATTGTTTCACTCATGAATCATATAAATATATAATCCATGTATAAAACTAGAAAAGATTAAATGGGTGATGTATGAATCACCATGCACTAGGAATGTTAAATCCTAAAGCAGACTAGGTCTTACTTCATGACCTCTCTGTCCATGTGGGTGACCACCTCCAGAGATACGATCTTCTCTATGCGGATGAGTAGGGTCTTTTGGTTATCCTAGAAATTCCAAATACACTCAACGATGGTCCCAAAATGGAGATCACTACTACTTCTACCACTACTAAAGCTTCATTAATGGAGTATCCAGTAGAGAAACACCAGGAACACACTTATTAATCTGAAATGTTAATAAATCTCTCCACTAATGTCCATGGACACCATAAAAAAATGCATGTGTCTGTTACATTGAAATAGGTATGAGAAGTACTCCCTCCAATGAAATGATATTTCATTAATAGGTACCTACCATCTAGATACCGAAAATCCTTATATCAAGGAAACATAGAACCCCAGACTATATCCATACATAAAAAATCCTGATGAGTCCCCTCTCAGGACAACCATGTTTTGGGTAGTGTCTAATCCTCTAACCTATTTTTCTTCCAAATCCTTAAGATAAAAATTCATCATAAACAAGGTGACCTAGTTTTGGTTCTCTGAATTCATATCCTCCCCTAAATTCCACTCTTAGACACCAAATATTGATATATGTATGAATAATATCCCAGAAGACACAGAAAACGTGTCCTAAAATTTGACATTCTAGATCTACACTTCCAAATGGTAATAAACTCTAGGTGACTGGACAAATTCACAGTCAAATAATGAAATTCTACTCTTAACTTGTTTCATAACATCTCCCATTAGGCCAACGAGTCCTCATTAACTCTAAGGAAAAAACACAATGATCCCACTAATTTACACATCATCATTATGTTCAATGAATACCAGTTATCCTTTTTTGCCTGGATATAAATGAAATATATATCAGAATTCTCCAATGAGTCCCTTGTTAATGAGTAAGAAATATATAATTAAATCTTCTTTATACTCTAGACCTGAAACTGTTAGAGTTTCCTCCTCCAGGTATTTTCATCATCGAACTCGAATCTATGAAAATATGTTGCCACATCTTATTAAAAATATTTTTCAAAAATATAATGTTGAAATGACCTAAATCCATGGCAGGAAAAAGAAATTTGTTTTTATATATACTAAATGTGAAATATAGAATAAATAACTATAATTAATTAATTAATTATCTTGTTATGGTTTTTACCTATCCTATGGTAGTCCAATTTCAAACACATGTGAATGTATGAATGATGAATAAAACATTTCCGGGTTTCAACACTCAAACCATTATCACTTCATTTAGTAAGCTTACTAGCATGAAGGTATGTGAATCATACCACCAGGGGGATTAAATTTCTATTACCCTACTTATCTCTTATGTTTATAGTACATATTAAACTAGTTTCACTATTTTCCTAACAATGCATTCAACCTCACTTGAGCCTACTCCAATCTCCATCCTATCCATCGGGCCTTAACATCATATACCACCCATTCATGTACCCCACCCAATAAAGATGCTTCAATGAGTGGAGAGTGACGATGGCTTCCTACGTAACTCCTTGAGATAGTCCTGAATTAGAGACTAGCATCGATGGTATTGGATACATGAATATGTTGTGTGTTACAATATAATAGATTCATGAATATGTAACATAAATAAATTATATAACAAAAAACAACATCTTATAAATATATTTGTATAGTAATATTACATGTGAAACAAGAAATGTAATACAATACTGAACTACATTAATGGAATGTCTATGTACCAAAAAAAATTAATGCAACCATAAATCCTGAAAAACACATTCGAAATCTTCTAAACCCCATGTTAGTAATCACCATCACTATTTCCATCCTACTACTACTGACCTAGAAAATTGTACATATATATGTTTGCTAAGTATAACAACAAACTCAGTATGATCCTTCTTGGTGTGTCTCTTGAAAAAGATAACAAAAGCATGCTAAAACACAATGAAAAAATATATTACAAAATCATAACAAAAATAGGTATACTATGTTCTAAACCTACAAATGGATAACTCTCTTAATTTAATCCATTAATTATATTATTTATTCTAATAATAAAACATCAAGGGTACTCCACTATGGCTTCCCCATTAGTTTTCCTCTCTTCCCCAACATCGAACGTCCTAAGAATATCCCTCAAAAAATAAACCATCTTGAAAACACCAAATAAATTATTCAAAACATTCAGCTAATGCATCAGATAATAACCTAAATCCATAAAAATACCCACATATAGTAACCAATTAGTTTTTAAAATTCCATAATGCTACTATGATGTATATAAAACACTACATATTATACCTAAATAAAATAAATCCCATATAGTGAGTAAGAATATCAATTCATCACATTCTATTCACTTCATATATATAATAATTATTTGAATACTATTTTTGGTAATAAATGTCAATAAAATTACAAAAATACATCACATCCCTCTATACACATACATTGGAATACTAATCACCATGAATACCATTAGATGTAACCACAATGAAAAGAGACTCATCCTAAGGGGGTATTCAACGTTTTTTCATACCACTACGATGTTTGTGAAAACACCTCTCTTAGGACTAATGAGTGTGAGTCCCCATAGAAGACATGGGTGGGGTGGTGTAGAAAATCACATAATATACATGATATAATATATTTCTCCACCACAATATGGTAAAAACAATGTCACTTAATCAAATTATGCTAATGTCACCTAGTCTATCAGCTACCACTTCCAGGGAAATAGTTCTATTAAGCGTACAAGATTATATAATAGATAAATTATTTTCATTCTATTATTATAATTACTTCCATCTATTATTTAATTCATTTTAAATTAATTAACTATTAATTTTCTTCCACATTAAAATACATTAAAATGAATTAGAATATTCAAGGTATAGTGCATTCCCCCAAAAATCATCGAAGAAATGTTCATGGTATATCAATATTAACATCATTTAACTATTATAATTACATTATCCACCACCTTCATGGGATAAACATTTATTCATTTCGTTATTATCATCATACCATATCCAAGTGAACTTTTTTAAACCATAAAATGATAACACCAAGATGAATGAAGTAACCAATCACATCTAACCTCCTAATGTAGTGGTGTAAAGAAGGAATAGAAAACAAACAATTTGGACATCGACCATTAAATAGATTCTAGTGATCATTAAAACATGCAATATATTATCAATGGAAAATACCATCATTAGTTCATTGTATCACCTCCAGTTATATCTCAAACACTCACATACTTATTCCTATTCATCTATCCATTACATGAATAATATGATACCATATTATCATAGTATCCTTACTCACATATCAAACCAACCTTCCCAAAACCATATTATACATGTTTCTCCTATCCCTATAAAAAATACATCTAAGGCCCAACAATCACAGGAGCACATCACATGGATCATATCAAAATAATAACATAAATAAATATTAAAAACACTAAATAAACTACGAAAAGATTCCATAAAAACATGTAAATCATCCTTCTCATAAAAATGGCGTATTAAGTTATAAAAACAATAAACTCAACCTTCTCAAAAAAATGAGAAAACTAGGCCACATCGAATTATATTTTTCACAACAATGTTTATTTATTTCATTTGAATGAACCAATTTATTTATTAAAAAGTTACAAATATTTGGAATATAAGGCATTAAGAAAAACATGATTTTAAGAATTAAATAAACAATTAAATTTACATGCTTCTAAGAAAAAATTATTGGTTTATCTGACTCATGTATTAAAAATCATCAACATGTCTTTAAATATTTTATCATTACGTGTTAACATGATAAAAAATATTTATCAATTCAACATATCTTTTGAAAGATAAATTCTACTTAACCATTCCATTTCATCATTTTTATTACCCTCAATTTAAATTAACCACCAGATTAAAAACATTCCTATTTTATTTCTTTATCCCACGTAATAATAAATTAATTCTTTATTTACAATAATTAACAATTTTTTTTTCAAAAATAGCATTATAATCCATAGTAGAAACAATCAATATAAAAATTAATAAATATATATAACAAAATCTATAAATTAATGAGGAGAATCGATGTCATGGTGTAATGAAAGAACATGAGAAACATGAGACCACTATCCAATTTGTTTAATCTAGTTTCTTATTTATTATACCAATATAATAATTTTCAAATGTTCTAAAGAATTATCACATTTTTATTAAATGTAATTAAATATATGTGATTTAATGATTATGAAAATGTAAAATCCATAATGATTATTTACACGAGAGAAAATCGAAATATTGGTCTACGATCAACTATCTTAAAATAACAACAACCATCCAAGTATGCAATGGTATAAACTCATAATAACAAGATTGAGACAACCCATTAGAAATAGTGGATATCAAAGGCCACTTTATGTAGATGATAAATGTGGTGAAATGGGATCACACCAGAAGACATTTCTCAAATGTGGAGGAATAACGGACCTTGCATCAACATGGATCACCCAAGATTGATGATAGAAGCCTAATGATTGATTTATTTTGACGTAATATCTAAAACTATGGGAAGGGATTCTCATACCACTCTGAAAGGTGATTATCCAAATTTTTTTTGAAAGCTAATTTTCCAAAAAAATTATTAAAACAATTCATAGAAAATTTAAGTGAAATATAAACCATTTAGACAATATTTATAAGTTAGGGATCATAAATATTCAAAACATGGACTGTTTTTTTATTTATCTTGATTATTTATAAGTCATGAACTACATATGAATAAGCAATTAAACTCAATTACACTTTTTAGAAGGATTAAAAAATTTGTAATCTCCCCACATACTATATTTTACAACCAATCCTCTCAAGACTACTTCAAACACTCATCCAAGGTCCCTTAGCCTTGGAATATCAAAAAAAATTGAAAAGCACGGACCGAGGCTATAATAGTCTTTATATGGAATTTAAATTGGTGTATGTAATGTTTGGGGTTACTTTTTACTCTTATAGTTTTACTTTATCCCACAGTAAAACCATTGATACATTAACCATATAATATAATATTTAATATTTTTTAGATTTTATTTTATTAAAAATTATGTTGAGAATATTCTAATATATAAATTATCCCGATTCATATGTTTGAATAAAATTATATAAATATCATTTAATGAATCCGAAAATTTAAATCTAAATATATTACCACATACAAGACTTGAAAATATGTTTTTGAATAAAATGTGTTCAAATGATAAAAATGGTTATATATTAAAATACAATATGAATGTTCTTCCAATGAATTATATTAGATTAATTAATGTAATGTTGAATTAATTTTACATTAAAATAAATTTCATTATAATTTTACTTTATATAAAATTTTAAATAATGTATTTTTTCATTAAAACATAAAATATTTCACTATTAAAAATATGTTAATGTTTTTATAAAAATAAAAAAAAATTCACCATAAGTTGATTTTCATATGAATGATTTAAAAATGATTTATATTTTAAACAATTAATTTTATAAATGTTGTAAAATTAATTTTAAAATTTGTATGCCATATGTTACAAAAATGTATTTTCTAAAATAATGTTTTAATAATTAAATTTGATTTATTATTATCTCTTATATAGATGATAAATAATGTGAATGTTAAAATTATTATAGAATAAATTATTTATAAATTTCAGTAGAAGCATTCAAAAATGTGGTTTGATTATTTTATTGATGTAAATCATATTTATGTGAATAAAAATATTTTATTAAGAAATTATTTCATTAATTCACAAATGGTTTTCATTTTCATTTTAAACTTATAGGTCACCAATTAATTTCTTTTTTATAAATTTTCAAACCACATATTTTTCATCATATAATTATATGTATTCATTACCTCTATTTCTAACAACTATGAGATAACTATAATATTTAATAAAAAAAATTTATTGTTTTCTCAAATTTCTTTTGAACTCTGAGTTATGTGTAATGAATGATAAATTAAAAGTTACATGAATAAAATTTAAAATTCAATGACTCTGGTAGTGCTAAATATTGAAAAAAATTAATTAATTTCCAAAAAAATCAGTAACAAATTCTAGACATTTTATATTATAACGCCCTTAAAGTGAATTTCACCATAAAATCATGTTAGTCGTTAGTTTTTCAACATTTTAAAATTCAATCCTAGAAACCAACATCATAAAAATTGTTAATAATAAATTATCTTGAAAAAGAGACAGTGATTATGGATATTCATTAGGAACAACACATAATAGGATTCCGAAAAGGAGAATAGTACGGGGATTTGAGAACAAGGAAAAATAAGGGAAAACTAACAACCAAATACAAATGGATACTGATATATAACACTGATCACAAGAACATATGTTATACATAATAAGGTTAATGATCTATAATCCATAATCCAAATAGGCATGAAAAAATTTGTTTACATCATAAAAATTTATGATAACGCAAAAATAAATGGTTTTCAGAATTATTTTTTCTGAATTTGAATAATTCTCATGAGAATATATACTTACATGATTTCATTCCATATTTTAACCACTATGTAATCAGTCATTTATTCCATTATCAATTTCAACATCATCTCTTATATAAAAAAATAAAGGATAATTTTTTTTCTTTAATCCCTTATGGATGATAATATCCATAAATTTGATTATTATTCATTACTTATATCTTTATTTTTCCTCACTGAATTCTATTTATAATAGGTTATAAAAAATTAATAAATCATCATATGGGAGTGTAATACATTAATATCTAATGTATAATCCGTTGTTCAAGTAATACCATTACATAAATAGTTTCCATTATACACCTTACAAAAGATTAAAATCCAATTTATTAAAAGAAGGTCCCTAAATTTTTCAAAATTAACATTACAGTGAGCCCCCATTTATTATAAAATGGATTATAATTGTTATATAAGAAACTTATTAATAACTTTGTATTAAATTATATTTAATCTTGGTAAAATCGAAAATTACAATCAATCGTTAATGAAAATATTATTTTTACTCATTCATTTGATAAATACGGAGATTATTTAACATATTATATAGATATAATAATTTCTTAAAATATAACTATGAAAACATCAAACTCTTTTTCTTTTAATAATATATTAGTTATAAGTCCATACAAAAAATCTAATTTATATTATCCATAAAAATCATATCTTAATCCATAATAAACCCCATATTCTCAACATTCAAAACATATTAATGGTTACAATCCCATCATAAATAAATAAAATTCCTATTAAATCATATTTAAAAACCATAAAAAGAGTTAAAATATTCTATAATTTCAATTATTTAAAACTATTCTGGAAGAACCCATTCATGTTTCATGATAATAATAACCGAAATACCATTGATAATAATATAATTCATTGAATACCTATACTGTAATTCATCAATAATTCTAGTATTTTCATTCCAAATTAACCGGACATTATTTCCTTATATCTTAAGGATTATTACATTAAAATATAATTTCTAGTCATTTCATCATCGATATAAAAACAATTACTCACATAGCCTTTCTAATTATTTTCATGAGAATTCCCATTGTGAAAATAATTTTCATAATTCCCATAATTTCCACCTTTGAATACTATTCCATTAATGATATCCTAGTGATGTCATTATTCCTATCCAATTCATTACCTAATCTTATCAATTTTCATTTTTAGTTTCTTATTTGTTTCCTTATTTTATAAATGAAAAAAATCATCACATCAGTCTATGAAATTTCCATTTGTGGTTATTCATAAGATTTACATATAGTCAACTTAATATTCATTCCACTATGATCTTCATTATCAGAAAAATGAGTGACCTCATCACTATATTCTCTAGTGACTATAATATTTTTCTTGGGAATATTCTTTCAACCATCTTCCATGATAAAAGGTTAAAAATAATCATGATATCCTTTATTCTAGTCAGAATCCTATATGTATTATCATAATAAAATTTTCTATCTTGTTTAATGATAACCCATATCTATCTGGGTTCTTCCATTGAATAAAACCAAAAATCATATTTTTAGAAACACTAATCATTGTGGAAACCCATATAATACTAAACTATCACTTATTTAATGTATAAATGATGAAACCTTATTTTAAATATGTCTCACCTTAGGGTTATCCAGGGTCATCCATAATAATAATATATTTAAATCATATATGATAGTTTATAGAGAGTTATTGGATTTCCAAATCATATACCTTGACAGTGTCAAACTATATGTGTAGTAATGCATGATTCCATGCACTGTGTGATGACTAATTCTATCTCAATACTCCCTTTTTAGAGTCAGTACCACATTGTTACTCTATGACAAATTAATATACATTTATAGTGTCCATGTTGTGATGTTTTTTTTTGCAATCAACTTTCCCTAGACATTGCCAAAGTACCACATAATTTTCTTATATTTTGAATAATCCTTAGACATATATTTAATGATAACTCTAGAAATATCATTATAAATTACCTTAATATTTCACTAATGTTTTCTCATAATAGCTTAGAAAAGATAACTAACCCTTTACTTAGATTAAAATTATTAAAATCCTTGATTAAAAAACATTGATATTATAACTTATTAGAATAATATTCATTACATTACACAAAAAATTACTTAAGGACCAAAATAATTTTATTGAATTTGGAATAATGGAAAACAATATTTCTAACTAATGAATGATATTCAATGACTCTAATAAAGATATGACACACTATTAATATTAGATAGTAAACAATATTCATTATATAGGGAACAAATACATTCAGAAGTATTATCTCAGATGATTTGTAATAGTAAAAAATGAGATATCAATGAATAAAATGATCATGAGTGTGTTAGAAAATTAAACTGAAATATAAATCCATATTATTAATACCATATATAATATAATTAATTCATTTAAAAATGATTCAAAGGTTATAAGACTTGAATCATAAGGGATTTAATGAACATGATCCATGAGAGAATAACATGGGAATAAGACACACATTTTTTGGCCAACAAATCACCTTATAACAATTTATCCACGTTTAAATAGGAACAGGATCACTAATTATGTTATGGATATTAAATTTATCCATCACATAAATATATGTACATGAAAACAAGTCGACACACAACATTATAGACATGACTAATATGTCCATTCATAAAATTGTGAACATGTAATGAAGTTCTGATTTAATTATTTAAATATGTAATCAGGTTCACAAATATCATTGTGAATATGTTATCTGTTTTATGCATAAAATTTTTTATATGTGATAATTTTTAAAAATATCATATCTACTCATGATTCATCCATATTTACCCAATGAATTGTTCGTAGATTTAAGTCTAACTTCCATCATCATGAAAACCCATACTTTTTTGTTCCATATGAACATAATTCATTCAACATATCAAAAAACAAAAAATGAAAATGGTTTCATAAAAATTTAATAATATCAATACATGTAAAAAATATATGAGTTTCATAATCATTTAATCATTTCATAAAATCCGAACCCAATGAAAAATAAACGAGTTTCATAATCATTTTTTCATTGTATATCATGTTGATGAAAAATCAGTTTGACAAACACCTAGTACTTATAAACCATTCCAATAAATAATAATAATATTGGTATAATTGGATCATATCCCATTATAGATTCAATATCTAACCCATATAAAAGAATCAAGTGCTTAATTTGTACATGTATCCTTAAAATAAAGGATAAAAACTAGAAATATCTTACCATAAATCCTGAGTTCTTTTTCCCTCATTAAAACCTCTTGTATAAAAATTATATATCATACATTAAATTTATTATATAACAATAAATTTATATATATTAAAACATATATGATTTACATATGAACATTTATTACTAATTTATTAACAATTCCGCGATAATGTCATGTTTTGGGAAATAACAACTAAGTCTTTCCAATATGTCTTTATTTGTAATTTTTATCCCATTACATTGATCATGATTACACCATATCCAAAATGATAATTGTGAAATTATTTTAATATCTATACTATCTATTCCATGATAGTGACATTTTCTTGTTTCAATGGCCATTATAGAAATGAGGATAGTAATAATAATATATCCAACATGATAATAATATCTTTAATACTATATTATATGATTATACATATCATTCATGTTCTGTGTTGATTAAAATATATTGTCACATCGCTTCATGAAGGTAGTATTCAACACATACAAGAATGAAATTATAGTCATTAAATGTGTTTGAAGGTAACAAATAAAAGGATAAATTAACATTTAAAAATTATAAATATGTCATTAATATCAAAATATTTCATTTAAATAAAATATATTTTTTAATATAATATTTTTTTAAAAACTATTTAGTGAAGTATTATTCACATCATTTTGTAAGGTGGTAGTTTTCTAGACACATGAGATACATTATCATATACCCTATTTAATGTATTTTTGAATAAGGTATATATTATATAATGAATATATATATATAATATTTTTTATGATATCATATGTACACATGGTATCCATCATCACACACAACCATGAAATAATGTAATGAAAAAATGAATGACATTGGTTTTGGAGGAAGTTTTACTTTGAACACATAATCTTGATTTTGTAGCCGATATGAGAGAAGTGTAATTGGTTTTAGGTAACCCATTTTCATTAAGAAATATTTATATATAATATACTAGTATTATTATATCATAATGTTATAATAATAATTTAATGACACAGATTATGAAATGAAATAAAAATGCTCATTGATGAAAGTTACCTCATCTTATGGTATCTTCTAAAGGAATAAAACAAACCATTTTACGGTTCCCATTATGTCTAATAAAATTAATTTAAGTTAAGAAAATGTATATTGGCATTTGAAATGGTTAGGCAATAACTGAATAAAATGATATGATATTGTGATGTTGATATGAAAAATGATGTCCCTTTATAAAGATTGATGAGTGGCACTATTTTCATAGTTCAAAGAGTGAATTTAACCAACATATTATTCATGTCACTAGGATGAAATAATGGAAAATTTATAAGAGTTTAATTCATAATTTCTATATATATCCATAACTATGTTATTGGAATATTTTTAGGAAATTCTAAACCCATATAATTTTAGTTTAACAACCTTAGTAAAATAATTATTACCTCATCCAAGGTAAATAATTTTTAATATTTATTATATAAATTTTGTTAAAAAATTGAATATATTTGAAAATTAAAAATTTTCTAGTCCCAAAATTTTCATCCATTTTCCAAATTACATTAACATTAGTGGTAAGAATTAATTTAACAATAATCCCATGGAATCGACATGAATGTTGGTTTCTAAAGTGTTAATTATCATAAGTTTATAAGGTTTATTTATCATAATTATGAATGGAAACTAATCCAAATAAATGTACTATGTTAATTGATTTAATAATATACTAATTTTACATAGAAACCAGTTCATAATATAATTATTCATTATTAATATTTTTAATTAAATGGTAATGTTCAATTATAACTCAGTATATTTCAGTATTTATAAATAAATCATTCCATTCAGAAAAATTTCAAAACATAACCCTAAGATAATATTTGTATTATAATTAAAAAAATTATGTAAATTTTTTGAAATTAATTTTCTAAAATTAGTCTGTAAAAGGTGACACATCTTTTTTATAGAAACTATATTTTTAAGAGTAAAATATGAAATTTTTTATATCTTTTCTACAAAATAATATATTTATTTTCTAAATTTTATTTAATATAACTTTTAATTGAAAAAATAAACTAAGTTTATATGAAACATTTTTCGAGGTAAACATCATTTCACTAAAAATTGATGGTTTTACAGAAACTGATCCCCTTTATTTTCAAATGATTTTTATTTTTATATATAACTAATTAACAAAAAATTAAATTATTATATGTATATTTATATACCCTATATTTTGAAATATTATTCATTCATATTCATATCATCTATTTCAATGTCTAGGTAAAACTATAATTTTAAAAATAACATTTTATAGTATATCTCTTTTCATTGAAACTCAGTGTTGTGTGTAACACAAGCTAAAATCAATGATTCTTGTAACAGAAGATAAAATCTCTTTTGAATGTAACCGAAAATAGAGGAATGAATAAATTTATATGAGAAAATATATTTCATTAAATCTCAAGGCATTATTGGTATTCCTAGCCTTTTCATAGATTAATTTTATTTTATAATGAATCCCTCTATTCTGGTTGATTTGGTAAAAATAGTGAATTGATAAATCACTTATTTAGTTTATAAAATCATTATTTACATTAAATTAAAAATGTTAATATGACCCATTAACCTTTCAATTATGTTAACCAGTTAGATAAGCGAACAATGATTTCAAATTTTCAATGATAGTCACCAACTAGTCTAATGAATCTATAAGTCTCAATCATAGTCATTGGTGTTGGAAAATAATTTACCACATTTTTATTTATAGTGTTAACTAATATTTGTTTAATAAATATAATAATGCAATGAAAATAGATATACTGATTATAAAATTCAGTATTACTTGATTTCATAAATAGATCCCCACACCCATTAGAGTCTAGAAAAAATATTTATATAGTCTTCATCATATTTTTTCACATCGATTATATCAAGATATATTTAATAAAATCCATAAAAAATAATCAATAAAATCAGTGAATTGAATATTCATCCTATCCAAATACACATATGGTTTTTTTTAGCCAAAATGGAATTAGTGTGAACACTAAATTCTTATATCATGTTGCATAAATGCATCGTGGGTATATTATCCCACTAAAATGTTAATTATCTACAAATAGTGTATAGATCCAACAATATAATTTATTAACATTCATGAATTTGATCAAATCATTTATAAATATGATATAATGGAAACATTTTCTTAATTTTAATGTAATTAATTCTCATGTAGTAACTTCTTAAATTCACTAACATGTCATTCTTATTCATATATTAAACATGTTCTATCCGATGTGATACCCTAGTATATAGGGATCAATTTTCCATAAACACTTTTAGATTACCCCCTTTCCCTCTAATTATAATATATATATCTGATATATTTATATAGGTATCAATTTTACATAAATAATGAATATAATAACTTGGACAAGAGGATATTCATGTATTTTCAGAGTATTTACACCAATATAATACCTAGAAGAATATGCATCCCAATGATTTTTAAAATGAAATATAGTTGTGTTAAAACTATGTTTTTATAACAATGTAATTGTGTACCAATAAATATGATTAAAAATATTACATTTATTCCATGATATAAATAATGTATCATAAAATCAGTTACACTGCTTGAGGAAATATATGTTTATTTTCATCGATATTATATGTATACAAATATTATTTTACAATTTTTTTTACATTTTTTCATAATATACTCTACTAGAACCACTTCGCAATATATCATTTTTTATAATCATATTTATATCCTTGGGAATGAAATCATAACAAATGTGTAACCTAGAATAATCATCAAGGGAAATAAAAAATCTATTCACAACTATGAGATACAAAACATTATAGAGAAATAAGAGAAATAGGTAAAATATCATATATAATTATAGTGGTAATATAATTGATATCCATAATTATTGATTTAGTTATTAGGATCATGAAATTAAAATATAATAAAAAAAAGGTCATCAAAACAAGGCTTAAAAGAATTTAAAATTATAAAATCAAAACACAATATCATAACATAAGAAATAAATATATTTAAAACGTGGAATATAATAATTTTTTTTTTCAAATCTTGGAAATAATGGATGACTTATCAAAATAATGTGGTAGAAAAATGAGAATTTATAAACTTAATATAGTGGAGGAGTTATCCCCGACTAATTCTCACAAAATTGTTGTGTAGGAAAGCTACTTGATTCCCATAATTGAGTAGGAATAACTACTAGATTATAATTATGGAACAATAATCACTAAATAAATCCTATAGTCGATTGATAATTCCATACTTGATTTCAATGGTGGTAAACCATTCCTTACAAAATTCACATATTTATCTATTGAAATATAAAAACATATCCAATGAATTATGGAATGAAATAAAACTCCACCATTCATCATCCATATTTATGATTTATATTTGAATATAATTATTAAACTTATGATATTTAACTCCGGAAAAATATGTTTCCTTAAAATTATCATAAAAATAAATTGAAATAAAATGGGTATCAATTCCATTTGAAATGGAAGATCATATTGGATACTTCATAATTCCATCAATAACCATAAGATGAAAATATATAGTAATAAAAAATGAAAATCCAACAATATAACGTAACATTATAGGTAAATATCATTGAATAATTATAATAATGAATGTAATATTTTCACCATATACATAAATTGTATAAAATTATGATAATAATTTCCCAAAATCAATCAATTTCTGAAATCTATATGAAAAAACATCAAATAGATGAATTAAATAAAGATATTACGCAAAGAGAATAATTAAAAGTAAAAGAATATATTCTTCACCAATGATGGTTTGGTATGAATAATGTATTGATGGATCATATATTTTATATAAATTAACATAATATAATCCATAAAAGGAATGGTAGTTGATGGTTGAGAAGGAAAATAACCATTTTTAATAATGTAGAGTTAGAGTGATGTTTTTATTAATGCAGAACAAACATAAAAGAGAATTCTTCAATAGTATCCCACAAGATGGGATTGTGAATTTGGGTTCCCAACAAAAAATATTCAATATCAAAATTTATAAATTTATATTTAATTGTAAATAGTGAAACAAAGACCGTATTAGAGTAAATGAACAGGGGAAGAAGGAACATATAAAACAGAAAGAAAAAAATGTTTTAAATATTTGGATAAATCACATTGATCAAAATCATTTTGTAACTAATGTATCTAAAATTTCATAATATGATAATATATTGTTTCATTTATAAATATATAAATTAATTTATAATAAAATATTAGGTGGGGGAGAACACAAGATTGTTTAAAATTATTTCATGATGAAATTATATTACTCAAGGAAATGATACTAGAGTGACTTATATCCCATATAAGAAACACACTCCTTGAATTAATAAATCATTTTCAATGGTGTATTATATATTTAGAATTTAAATTAAAATATAAAAGAAAATATCAATTCATATATACCATTTATAGAATGTACCCAATCGTTATGAAAAACAATATTATTATAACTTAATGAATGAAAATTGAGTTACCCAGATGCATTATGATGGGGTAAAATTTGATTAAATATCCCATAATGGATTCAAAATGATTCATAATGTATTTTAATGGATAAAGAATGATAAAAATACATTAATGTGAATTAATTAAATTATTTAAACATATTCATGATGCATAACATAAACATGTATCGATGAATTTTATTTTCAAAAAGGATACTTGAGTCATGCATAACATTTTAATAAAATTCCTTGAAATAGAAAGAGTCTGATTTTGAACATAAAATACCAATATTATTAATAATGGAGGTCATTATATATCTAATGGGTACCATTAAAATATTTCAATTAAATTAGGTATATAATATAAAATTTATCTCACGAATGGAAATTTTATGATATAGTACATATATTGAATTTCCAATAACAGTCTCTTTTTATATCCTCAAATATAATAAACATATCTAACATAAAAATAAAATATGGTGAATTAATTAAAAAATTATATTTTATATACATTACTCATAATCTTACATAAAAAATATATTATTATTTATAATTGTATTCACTATTTGAAGTGAGAATATTTGTTTGGTTATACTATTCAAATTACTTAGTAAAGAAATAAATAATTATTAATTCTATTCAATTTTTTCATTAACATATTAATAAATATATTATGAAATTTTTTTGATAATTCCATAGTTCATATTTTAATTATATTAAAGACATTAATATCACTATTCAATATGGGAAACATGAGAAACTAGTTTCAAACTGTGACACATTTTGAAGGTAGAATATTATTAAATAAATAAATTATAATAACACCTTTGTAAAATACTTAATACATAATAAAATCGGGATTATTACATTAAGAAACTATTATATTATTTCTCATTATTATTTATACTATAAACATTGTTACATATATAAAATAGGTCGTAAATTTGACAAAAAAGATATTTTTTTAATGTTTTCATGCGTAATAAAATTTATATATATATATATAATATTAATTAACATGAAGTTAAAAATTGTTGTTATGATTATAAATTCTATTTAATTTTGTTCATTTAACTATACATGATTCTTTTTTTCGTTAAAAAAATTCTGTGTTTGTGGAGGTGATAGTTCTCAATAAGCCCAATTAACTTGTGAATTTCTAAGTAAAAAGATTGAATAAAGGTACTATAAAATGATTTGTTAATGATTTTATATGTGTCAAGTAAAATTTAATAATTAATAAAATTTATCATATATAACATCCTCATTATTCAGTGATGAAAAAACACCATATCTCAATAGAAGCGGTAATCACCCCTTATGAATAATATTTATTGTTTTTTTTTTCCTATTGTATGGAATTTAATGGACAACTATTTTCTAATTAATATGATAATATTTTCTAAAAAACTATAATTATATAGTTATACTAATAACATTATATATGGATTTGATATTATAAATTTTAGATGAAAAATCTATGAAGAAGTGGATACTCGCGTCGTGGACATGAATTTTTAAAAGGAATGATTATTTGAGATACACACTTTATTATAACTAATACTGACCATATTATTTTGTATGTGGGATAGGATTATAATAGTATCTATTTATATTATTTTATGTGAGATATTTGAATGTATTTTGAGTAAATAATTGGTGGATGTTTTTGATTTTTAATTTAAAATATTGTTAATTATGGAATTAACCCTTATATTTTCAATAATGAAAAGATAATTTTCAAGATTAAATTGAAAAAAGGAAAATATGGATGTAAAGTAAGAGTGGTAATAATATAAATGAATTTTTTTTATTATAATAACATAACTAGTTTTTGGTTTTCTCATTTGAAATTTTAACTCTTAAAATATTCTATGTATACATTATTAATTAATTTCTAACAAGATTTAATAATTATAATGACAAAAATTAATTTTATATATTTTTTAGTAATATCTACCGTATGATTTCAAATTATTAAAACATTTTATCATATAAAATATCTTTAATTATGACATGCTAATATTAATATAAATCCTCATAATCCTGTAAAAAGGATACTGAAAATTAATGTTTTAATGTTAAAATGCATATAAAAGATAAATGTTTAAATGTTACACATTATAATGATATTAATTTATTTTTTATTAATAAAATAAATGTTAAGATAATTTATAACAACTCTTAAACTAAATCTCATCATTTGAACATATGATTTAATTGAAATAGTAAATGATTTTTTTATTAGACATTCATTTTAATGTAGCTTTCAATAATATAGACAAATTATTTATAAGATAAAATATGTATAATAAAATAAATTATTTTAGGCTATAAATAAATATTTTAATACTTAAAATGTTTTCAAAACATCTAGGATGTGATTACATTATAATAAAATTGTGAAAATTATAATTTTCAGAAAAGAAATTTCTTTTTAACTAAAATTAAATAATTTCATAGATACATAACAATTTACTATAATTTAAATATTGATATTTTAAATTAGAAAAAATATTTTTATTTATAAAATCAATATTATATAAAATTTGAAAATATTTTTAAATTGAAAATACATAATTCAAAAAATCAAGGTTATATTAAAAATAAACCATTACAATATTAACTCATATTTATTATTTATAATCCAATAGAAATAACATTAATGTAATTACCATGTCAGCTGTTTCTATATATTTATAAACATTATTCAACAAATTTATTGTTGATAATTATGTTTTTCATTTCAGTTAAAACAGTTAATCTAGCATAACAACAATATTACAAGGTCTATAATTTCAGGTTGTTATGTTCTACTCCACATAAATATATTATGCCCTTATAATTATAATTATTGATTACTAATTATGATAGTTAGTGATATTATAAATCATTATATAATATCTAATGATATATCAATTACACTATCTTACGCTATTTCAGGATAATTATGATTTCATAAAAGATAATATTTATAAAAAAAATAAAATATTCTAAATATAAATCCATTCCTAAAACTACAAAAGCCTGTATTTCATAAAAAATAGTTAAATAAAAAATTCATTAAAAAGGTAATTATATAATTATTCATCAAATTGTATTAACCACTAATTCTATATATTAAAGAGCATAAATATATACAATAATCCCAAAATATGATAAACCTTTCAAAAAATAAATAATTAAATTTAATCAATCATAAGGATATCAAAATTCCAAAACATATATTTTCACAATCACCAAAACCTATATTATATAGAAATAGATTATATAGAAAATTTAATACAAGTCACTTTCTAGAAATCCTTCTCTTCAATAGTTATTCCAAAAATATGGCATTGATATTAAATTAGAAATTTTGTAGTCAATACTGTAAGATAAATATTTAAAACACCTAGTTGTAAAAAAATATGAAGATTCCAAATTTGATAAATAAAGTCCAAAATAAAATTTAAAATACACCAAAATATCCCCAAATAATTAATATTGATAATATAATCATGGTTGCACAAATCATAATTTTTTAGCCTGGCTACCATAGGATCGAAAAGAAGACTCAATTAACAATCATATTTTATGAAATAATTATTTATATATAGTATCATTTTTTATCTTATACAAATTATAGACATTATGATATGTTCCTAATTTAGTTTAATTTCTAATATTCATATTTCAACTAAAATCTAAAAGAAATTTTTTTATGAAAATTTTAAAAATATGAATATGAAATACTCAATTGAATGATTACATATCTAATGAAACATTTTACTCTTTATCTTAAAATATATTTCTTTCAACCTATTTTTATATTAAACCCTTGGTGTTCCATGGAATGTTTTATATTATGTTATCATCCGAAAATAACATAATAATTTTCTAGAATATGTCAATATTATTTATTATTAACATGTGAATTAACCAAAGAATATCCCATGTGGGTGTCAAGATAGGTGTCAAGTAAGGACTATTTTCTAAAAAAATATCATGGATGAGGTAATAAAAAACATTTATTATTTTTTTTACCCATAGGTACATCTAATCATTAAAAACATACACATACATATATTCAAACAAGGTTTTCATTGTAATTGTAAACAACTTTTTTTTCACAAAAAAAATTAAATTATTCCAAATCTTATAATAATCTCTATGGATTTCACTGGTTATTTATTAACCTAGCCCAATGATATATTCAAAACTACATAAATTGATTATATCATCAATTGTTTCTAAATAGTGTGACCCATTCTAAACAACCATAAGTATTTAATTTTTTCAATCCATTATATAATTGATCTCACTATTATTAACACACCACCTGGATTGATAGGTTCAGTGTCACAGTGATTAGACACATTAATAATTAGGTTTTAAAACACATGTTGATATTTCTCTATAAAAATACCCATATGATCCCTATTTTAGACATATAATATTATATAACATTATTCATAACCATGGGAATGAAAATAAATTAATGTTGTGATATTGAATTTCCTATATAGGTAGCATTGAAACTTTTATTTACTATTAGTTAATTAACATGATTTGGAGACATGAGAATGTGAAAAATTTCCAAATATATGATCTTAGGATAATTATGAAAAACCAATTAATTGATTGAGAAATAAGTATCATGAAATCATACAGAAAAATCAACTAAAATTCAACAAAACATGGATTTACATAATATAGTAACAATCATCAAGAACATTAAATCATAACATAAGAAATAATAATAACTTTTGAAAATGAAATTTCATAAATTATTTTAGTATATTGGGAATAAATCACATCATATAAATAAATTCAGGCCCAGTCATGACAATGTTATACATAATATAGTGGGAAGGACTCAACTCATGATTACAATAATATAGTAGATCATTTTTCAGTACATGATTCCCATATTAGATAAGACATAACTACAAAATTCCCATTGTAGAGTTGGTAAAAGGTATATTTCTTATTATAGAGTGATCATCCCATAATTTATTTACATTGGTGATATATTATTCCTTACATTAGTCAAATATTTATATAATGAGATATAAAACCTTTATCAATTCATTTGAGAGAGATATAGAACCCCACTTTTCTCCATCAATACTTCCAACATGCACATGAAAGTTATTATTCTTAATTTCATAATGAACCCATTATAAAATGTAGTTTCTTTAGGATATCATAAATATCCATAAAATAAAAATAGGATTCATATAATATTCAAATTGAATGAAACAAAAATCATTAATATTTTTTTATCAATATTCATATAATGGTAAGCCCATTGAGAACAAATTGTTATCCAATGTCTTCACATAATATTCTGAATAAATTCATTTTGATGTAGACAATAGAAAATTTTTTATTTAGTCCATATCGGAGAAGGAAATTTATTTATATTAGAAATATACCCAAATAAATTGATGTGTATAATCAAGGAGACCACCATTCAACAAGAATAATAATACAGAGCATTCATAATGGAAAACATTTGATGAAAATTATATTCCAGCTCATGGACAATTAGAAAATAAAAATTTCATAATTGATAATTTGTTTGACATTTTTAGAATCTGCATAATATATATAAAGAATTAATTTTTTTTATTATCTAAATAATAATATCATATTAAAAATAAACTTAGAAGTATTTGGACTGATATAAAAATATTTACGCAAAAGAATTCATCCAACTATTTCACTCAAGAGGGAATCGTTAATCAAATTGTTTTAATCAATATGGAAAATAAAAAACATAATAAATAAATAAGACAATATAAAATGGAAATAATAAACCATATTAATGAAAATTCATCTTAATATAATATTTAAAATGTATGACAAAAAGATAAAATTGTTTTATTGATAATATTTTTAATATTTATTTAAAGTTGGTTGTTACGGGTCACTTACAAAACATTTTTTCAAAAGGTGATATTATAAATATTTACAATCCATTACATTTAAAAATAATCATCAATAATAAATCCTTGAAACATCATAATTATCATCTTGGTCAGATTTTGAGAAGAATGAAAAACTTATAAATTCGAAGAAAAATTCCATTTATAAAATTTTGAAATATACATTAAGTCTAAACTCACATTGTATAATGATTAAAAATACACTATTTTGTAAAAAAATATCATTCTATAAAATAATGTGGAGGAATTTTGAGAAAATAAATTATTTGGATGTATAATACAATAATTTAATAAATAAGTTCATGATGGAATAATATAACTCAGGAAATTGGACTTTTGTAATCAATATCTAATATAAGAAAAAACACTCCAAAAAGTAACATATATTTAAAATATGTGAATAAAATAGTATTAATTTACATTAATTGGAAAAAAACTGGATCAAATAAATTTTTTATATAATGTAAAAAACATTTAATTATTTGTGTAATATCATTATTTATGAATGGAAATTGGGTTAATAAAAAATATAACACTGGTGTAAAAACTGAGTAAAATTCATTTATTTATGTGGAAAATATTTATATTACTATTTCACATTAATATAAATAAAAAAATATAAATTAACATGTAGTGAAAAGATAATTTAAAGGAAGAATTTTTCATATCATAAACATGTATTAGTGATTAAAAATTATGATTAAGGACCCTTGGGAATTGCGTTACATTTTTGTCAAATATCATCTGAGCGATAGATAGAGAGAGATATTTAATATGAATTTAAATGATGCTAAAAATATAATTCAAGGTATTATATATCAAATTGATATAATAATAACCATTTAAATGAAATTTGGGGCATTAAATAGAATGTCTCAACTAAGTAAATTTTGGGATGAAACCATTACATTTACTTTTCTCTCACATGTAATTGATCTAAAATATTATATAGTGAACATAACTTATATTAGAAAATAATTCAAGTACTTTTTCAAATATATTATTCAATATATATTATTTATATTCCCTTAATAATATTATATTACATTATAAAGGTTTTTATCTCTAATGTATGTTTAAAGATTCATGCATTTTTTAGGTTGAAATATTTTCGTAATAGGGTTCAATATTACTAAGAGGTATCATGTAAATCATTACCAATTTAATCAAGGAATAATAATATTTTCCCCTTAATTATACATTCCATCATACATTCATTATGTAAACTACATGAATAGTTTTTTTTTGAAAATAGGAAACATGAAAAACTAGTTTCTTTTTTTTTATTTTTAATAGGGGTATGTTAATAAATATTTTAATTATTATTAATAACATTATAGAATCATTAATAGAAAATTTTTTATTTTTTATTACATGACATTACTATTTTATTAAATCCTACAATCAAATATGACATAAGCATTATGTCATTGTTCATGTAAGTGGTAAAACTGACCAAAAATGTAACATATTATATTGTTTTTATGAGTATAGAATTTACATTAGATAATTATATTTTTCAATATTCAAAAAAATAATAATTATAATAGAAACTTTAAATATAATTATTAAAACCATCCAAGATGGGTGGTGATGGGAAATTATATTCATTGTTTGTGGATGTGGTAGTTCGAAATATTGAATACTAATAATCATGTTTATCAGTGAATAGAAAGAATGATTGTATGTGAAATGGTGGGACAAAAATTGTAATTTTTAATTAAAAAAACATTCATTAAATAATCCCTTGATACGTTCCTATAGAGTTGGTGATAAAGAATGAACAACAACACTTCATGAAGTAAGTAACCAGCATGTATACAGGATCAAGGTCATTTCATTTACCAGGTGTATATAAAGGATTCAATGATTGATTACCTATATATATAGATAAATTAAATCAAAACATTGTCACAAATTCAATTATATTAATAATTTTAGAGAGGGTTATGACTTTAAGAATTATAGGGAAACACTGAATAATATATGATAATTATGTTGGGACCATGAATTTTCTCTAGGAACAAAACATTGAAATCAAGTCACTATGATAAATAATAGTTAACATATGTTTTTTATGCGAGATAGTGTTATTGAATTATATATTTGATATAGTTTTAATGATACATTAAAAGGTAAATTGACACTTGAATCAGAGGATGTTTTGGAATTTTATATGTGATGGTAATGGTAGTTTTGTTGTAACACATAGATTTTGAATATTGTAATGTTACAATTAAAAATTAAATGGAAGAATGTAATTATTATTTACTATTTCATATATTTTGAACCATCAAATTTTTAATTTGAAAATAATTTTATCATATAAAATTTCTAGATGTGTGAAAAAAAGTCATAAAAATAATCAAATGTAATCATGTGCAAGTTGTTTTAGAATTTTATTATTACAACTGGATATATATATATGTAAGTAAAAATATCCTTATTTATTTAATAATATAATTTTTTTAATAAAAAAGAAATTTTTATTAGGATTTAATATCGTGATGTAACCGAATATAATCTTGAAAATTCATGATTGAACAAGAACATCGAGAAAATTTATTATTTAACCCAAATTTTAATTTAATTATTAAAAAAATGAAAACATGACATGTATACTCAAAAATATAAATTAAAATATGTAATTTTGTTCAAAATATTAATAGTTTGATGCTGAAAATGTTTTCAAAATATCATGGAAATGGTAATATAATTATTAAATCATAAAAATTATAATTTAATAAAATCATTTTCATACTATAAATCAATGTTTTTTATGAAATAACCAAAAATTCATAATAAATAAATTATTAAATAATACCTTTAAAATTAATTCTATTCATATAAAATTTAAATCATAACATTGAAAAAATTATTTTTAAATGAAATTAATTATAAAATGAAAATTACATTTATTAAAAACAATATTTCAAAATATTAACTCATATTAATTAGTTATCTTCCAAAGAAAATAAATTTTAATTGTTTTCTATTTTAGTCTTTATTAATTATATATTAAAAATTTTATAATAACATATTATTATTCTTTGGTAGTAATAGGGTTTAAAGAATTTTATCAAACATAACATATTTTTTAATGGTCTAGAATTTTTGGTCATTTTAGAAGATCAGCCATGCATTCTAACACATATATATTTACAATTATTAGTTTCTATAATACTTAAAATATTATTTCTAATATATAAAAACTTTTTTAATTCAATATATGATGAATAAATGATCTTATTTTTCATTCAGGTTGTGAATTAATGTGTAAATATAGAGTTATGTTATGTATTATATATCATAGAGTTTATTATCAATTCAAATGTAAGAAAATCATTGGGACCTCTAATTCATATTTTATTTATTTCACGTGATAATAAATGTTCTCCTTTATTCTTCTACTACACATTAAACTTTTTCTGATGAGGAATTAACTATAATAGTTTCATATTTCCATTCAATTAATGAATTGATCAGTTATGGATTATATCATTCCATTATAGTCATTAGAATGATGAAATTTATCTATTCACATAAAGAAAGATCACATGACCATCATGTTGTCCTTATGGTGTTTATGACTTTATTATTATATGTCATATAAATTACCCATCAATCATTCTATAGAGTTAAAACAATTAGTCTTTTTTAATCAAACCTCTTATTCTCGTACCTTTCATTGAAATATTAGAAAAATATACATACTCATTATTTCTAATTTTAATTTTCCCTATTTATGTATATGATAAAGATTAGTGAATGATGAATTCCTTATAAAATATTATATATTATACATTTGATAAATGATCAATATTTAATTCGGGTTAGGTAGATATGTTTTAACATATTTTTGTAACAATATAATGTAAGAATCATAATCATTTATAGATTTCTCATCATATTTCCATAGATTTATGAATCTAAATTACACGTTATATATTTGAACTTATAGAAAATAATTCCCCCATCTACAACACCATTTTTATTGATATTATTACTATGGATATATACAAATAATGTATTGGTGTTGGTAGGGGTATCTTTTTTATAATTAGACACCATTTATAGAACCATGGATTGAACCACACATTCTAACCTATAGAATAACATGACTTCGTGTACACCTATAAATTTGAAATATGTTTCCATCTATTGGTATGTTTCTATATAATTATTTGTGGATATTGTACCCTTATTATCAGGTCTTTGAGAAGATAATAATAGTCGAAAAAATAATGATGAATCCTAATAATCATGTGGAATCAATATATTATACATATATCATGTAAAGAAATATAAAGTATCATATAGTGGAAAAACCCATGTAAATGTAAAAATAAGAAAAAAATGTTGGTCCTATAGAGTCTTTCCCAGTCTGATACCATCTATGAACTCCTCTTCTCAGTGGTCCACCATAGTATCCTTAGTCATAACTAGATCCTTAGTTATGAAATCTACATGGGAAAAAATTCTAGAGTTGGGTTTGAAAAAAATACTCAATAAAAACCAACAATGTGTTGTTCATAATTATTCACTACTCAAATAATTGCATGTGATGAAAATAATAAATGTATAATAAGAATAAAAACTAAAAATCTCAAATAGAATGGTTGTTTACTTCTCCATCTTCCGTAAACCCCCGGTTATACCTTCTTTAAATCCTTGAAATATGTATAAACATAGAATGTCAATGTGAGAAAGAAGAATAATCATGGATTATAAAATGTTTCTTACCATTCTGAAGGCATCCAATCAGATCATGAAACCCTAACATTGTATTCTGACACCATCATGGGCAATTCCATTGGACTGTAATACCCCATATTAGCCATTGGTCCATCCCTCAATCTGTCATGCGTCTATCATGTTACTCTAGGTACAACCCAAAATCATTATTCCCCTTATCAATTCATATGTATACAACTATATTCATCTTAATATATGAATACTCTCCTTTTGGAAGAAATAACACAATAATGTAGATCTGTCTCATTTTCTAACAACAAAATCAGAGGAAATTATAACACACATCTTATAGAAGAGCATACACGGTTGGTAAATGATACACTCTAGGGAAAATATAGCATCAATACATATCAACATGAAATCACAATCAATCAAATAAAAAACAACTCTCGTAATACTATATAACTAATCTAAAATAATTGGTCACTTTATCGACACACACATTTTATCATAATCAATCATAGTGAATAAAATGATTCCATAATTATAATAATATAATATAATCATGTGTAAATAAGATCCCCAATAACTGATGAACTTCTGTGTGAACATTCATCATTTTCAATTATATGGATAAATCATTATATTTGTCTTTAATTATATAGTGGAAATTTCAACAGTCAATAAAACCTCAATATGATATGTATAATAATTATTTTCAACAATTCAAATATTGAGGTTCTTCAAGGGATCAATATTCCAAAAAAACATTTTATTTTATTATGGACTAAATTTCCATAGGATATTATAATTTACCTTTATTGCATAATTTCAAAAATATAATTTAGTAAATCACATTTCCTAGTAGTATTATTCTAAAATAGAATTTTAAATCATAATAACATAAAATATATCTCCCAAGTTTAATCTGAGAAAATTTTTGTTAACCATAAATTATCACCCTTTTATGATTTTTCTTATTATCATTTGATGAATTAAATAAATTATGGTTTAATAATTTGATTTAATTATCCTTAGATAATTACTTATAATTATATATTGATAAATTTATAAAGGTATCCATGAATATTTTTTTAAAAAAATTATCTTATTATAATTTGATCTATTTTTCTTTTGAAAGAACTATTTAATTATCCTTTGATAATTTATCATAATTATGTTTTGAATTTTTTTAACAATTATCATTTGAAAATTCATTATAATTAATTAATTAATTAATATTACAAATAAATATTGGTTTTATTATTTTATAAATTTTCATTTGTTAATTTATATTACTTTCCCTTGATAATTTTTCTTCATATCAGTTAAGAATAAAATCAACCATTATTTACATGATATTTTCAATGTAATATAAATATAAAAGAAGGAATAAACAAAAAAACCTATTTCTCATTCCAATATATGACTCATAGAGGATGAATAACAATGTTAGGATCAATTAAAATGTAAACCATATTAATTGAGGCATCAAGATCAAAAAACAAGTGTTATTCATGGACTATTGGACTCAATAGGATCCACCAATGATGAAAAATGGAACATCAACTTTATAATCAATAAAATATTTGTTTATAATTTCTAAAACATCAGATTAAAATGAATAATTGAATTTCTAATTTTAAAACATATCAATTGTGTAGTGTATAACATCATCCCATAAATGTGGTTGAAATATAAACAAGTCCAAAAATGGATTTTTCATTATTTAGATTGTTGAGTACATAAATAAATTGAATTCTATACTTTGAATGTAATGAAGAAACAAATAAGGGAATAAAATAAAAAAATAATGGTTGGAAATTGATACCCTTACACATGGGAATGCACTTAAAAAAATATATGGCATCCATAGAGGTCATTCTATACATATATTTATATTAGCATTCTATATTTAATGGTTGTAATATATTTCCCATATAAATAATTGTTTGGGAGATAATATATTATTCAAGTTGAAAAATGTGCACTTGAAATAATATATTTAATATTTATGAAAAAATTATTTGGATCTATAGGATATAAAATCTAATACTGATAGTATAACTAACTTTAGAAATATTCCTCAATATATCACAACTAAAATCAAGGAAGAAAAGCAATTATGTTTATAGGACTTTTACCCTTATGTAAATCCATAAAAATACATGTATGGGTAATTTATATTCAATGAAAATCCCACATAATAATATATGTAATTTATTTACAAAATAGGAATCAAGGACCTTATGAATTTTTTAATATTATAATCCTACTACTCATATGACTTATTATTCCAAAGATGAATGTCTAGTGGTCTTGTATGAACTACTCAAGACACTATTCTTGAACATGAAACTCTCTCTCCCTATTTCTATTCCTAGAACATTTCATGCTTCCCGACTATTTAGAAGTGTTGTATTGTCCTCCCTCAGAGGGAATTATGATTATGTTATATAATCATCCCAAGATGCTCCTCATATCCGGAATATGGATCCAACTCCACATTTTCATATTCTATAACATATATAGGGTCACCCATGTAATTATGATGATGATACATATTTAACATGTCATTCATACCCTATCAATGTGAATGATGATCGATGTGAAATTTCAAAATTCGAACCCATTCATCAATAATGAAAGTCCTAAAAACCCATTATTCTAGGATTATCTATTTATAGAAATTATAATTCCCCAACTGAGCTGAAAACCAAATAAAAATATGATTTCCAACAATGTGTTTCACATATAGTCTCATCCTACAATTATATGCCAATTTTCTACTCTTAGTGGTGAACAACCTTTTTTCAATCTATGGAACACTCCAAGAGGTCCCCTAAAAAACTAGTTTAAAGAACTACTACCTTTCCAACATTATTTATAATATATTTTAAATTAAATATAGTCCCCTAATTATTATCATAATTTTCCATATATGTTGATCTGTGGTAGTTATTTTTTATATGTTTTATCATCTAGGCTACATGATCATCCAAAGAACCACAAATATCCCAAATGAATGTTCACCTAATATTTTCTTATATAAAAATCATCCACCTTGAATTTCCATATCTCATAGGATGGTACACCCTGTTCGAACTCATATGGGACCCTAGGGATGTCTAAAATCCCTATAAATCACAACTTTTAAATGTGATTATATTTAAAAATTTATAATTATATTATTCCATGTAATTAAACAATGCATTATACATAAATCATTTATTTCATATCTACTGAATCATTTTGAATTGAGAAACATTCTTTAGGTGATAAACAAATACATTGACATTGTTATGACTCCTGAAGGTCCTGTGAAACCGCATAAAAATTTCAATAATTACCGCCTCTCACTACCACATGATAAAGTACGTTTTTGAAGAAAACAACTAGGAAATTGATACTCTGTATAAACCCAATGGATGATAAGGAATCATAACTCATACCCAATGATGAACCTCAAAATCCAGTTCCACAAAAACTATACACTAAAATTCATGGACTATCTTAAATGAACAAGGTTATAAAACCCATATCATGGTATTTCAATGCCTTATTATCTCATCTCTAATGAATGTTGGGACATCCACTATATAGTTCAGGAGTCGCATCATCATCATCATACAATGATCACCCCAGTTTCATGTTACCTCATGTTAGTTATTCACGCTTCACAATTCAATAGGGGTTTGACTCCAATCCATTATTTAAGCAGTCTTCATGACAAGATGTTACATCCAATGGAAGAAAATTTATAAGTCCCTATTACTCAGTTTCTTTCATTATATATTTATTAAACAAGATTAACTATAATAAATACCCCCTAGAAGGTCTCTCACAAATATCTCGCTCAACTTTTCTATTACAAATATGATTTTTTAAAATGATTCTATATTTCATGATTAAAATCTATCTAAAAATAATTTTTTTATATAATCAACCCAAAACATCTATCTCATGTTTATTTCCATATTTGTGATGGTTGAGGGAAGGATCATACAATCCATGTAGTCAAAAATATCGTTGAAAAAGTTGATATAATTTCCAATACATTAGATCATGGACCATTCATTTTAGATCAATATGTGATTTTGGTATTTCATTCCATTGGGTCATATTTGACTTGATCTAAAAGCTACAAAATTATACAATTTCATTTGATTATATCCAAAACCAATTTTTGATGCACTACAATACACGACATATTTCAACCCTATATTGGGTAGTATCAACACTTGAGTTGGATTTATCATCCTTTTATTCACAAGAAATGATTATCCACAAAACTCCAACCATACAAACATTAAATTCCTATTTTTAAGTATATCTAATTATGTGTATAGTAGGGAGTAGTAATGGGTTTAACATTAGTATTATCCTACTAATACAATGATCCTCCTGATAAAATACATTCATTGGGTGTTTCCAATAAATGATTGTTTATACATTCTGTGGGTCCACTAATTTTCCATTCGAATACACCATATTTCCTAAGAACATGTCATTTTTAATCTGAATGTCTCACATAATAAGATTGTGTAAATATGATTTTCATGATGTATACTTGGGACTATCATGAGGTGAATAACATTTTACTCTATTGTTTAATAGTATATGAGGATGTTGTAGATGAAAACTATGAAAAACATTTCTATGTAAGGATAATGTAATTTTTCAATGATAATAAATAAAACAACTTGGTGGGTATTTAGTCTGAATGGAATCAAAAGGTACTCGTATTGCATTTAAATTCCAAAAAACATCATCTCTATAATACCCACCTCTTTAACTCACAACAATTAATAGTTCGATCGAATATCAGGGTTATACAACCACAAGGACCTCTCATACTGCTCAAATTGGTCGTCATTCTAGGTATTGTGGCATATATTCATTATTTTCACCTTGTATATCTTTAATCAATCGATGTAGTGTGTTGAAATACCCTATATCATCCTGGATAGAAACACTAGGGAATCACATGGTGATGTACTCTACTAAATAAATTCAATATACTCTATTTCATCAAGCTATACCGTGAGATCATTCATATTGTATGGACCCATACCCTATTCTTATATTGAATGGGTTTTCATGATTATAATGATCTCTATCGAATATTTACTTGTTGAAGATTCTGATTTTTCACAATTTCTAATATTTTCACAATGATTTCAATCGATTACAACTTATTATAAGGGCATTGAGTTCCATATAATGATGAGGAATGATGGAGTTGAAAGTGGTAGAATATTGAAAAATAGTTATGAACTGCATTGAATATGAAATATTATAATGGAAAAACATATAATTTGAAAATCCCTCATTCTTAAAAAATAGTGCATGTGCGGGATCATACTCTATTTTACACTCTCAATCATCTATATATAGAGTAATAATGCCTCAATCATCGAATAATTATATCCCAACACCATACATATTCATATATAACTAAATCTAGTTGATATATTTAGTAATTTGAAATAAAAACATAATAAAAAGAGTCATTAGGATAAAACCTAACCAGTCTATCTGGCAACACAGGGTTTTCTGTGACATTTTCCATAACCAAGTATTTAAAAATACTAACATTACCCATGGTATGATCACTACATTATTATTAGAGTTATTTATATAAATACATTTAGGAATTATCAGTCCAACTAAAAAATGACAATAGATATATATCATAATAGAATAGAATATCAAATAACATAGAATCATCTCAAATAGACAGCACAATTCAAGGAACTAATCCAAAGAGAAAATATAGATCAAAAAAATAGTTATATATTTATATATAATGTTATTCAATGGTTCTATTCATGATTAATTAATGAATCAAAACCATCAAACAAATTGTATCAATAAATTATGTCCATTTTATCTCAAATGTCTGTTACATATTTAATTTTCATGTAAATGGATTCTAAAAAACCTGAATCCCACCAAAATATATCATTTTTTTGCTATATTGTTTTTGTAAAAAATAATAGAGGAATATTGGGTATCTAAATCCATTCATTGAAAACCTAACCCAAACAATTTGATCCCATCCATAGCGTAACATATCCTAAGACATGCATTCCTATATACAAGATGCAATTGTCTAGAAAAATGGGTCTAAGTCTATTAGTGGAATAATTATACACTCATTATCTTTAAAAAAAGAATAGAATGATAATGAATAAGATAAGAAAAATAATCACAGTAATCATATTAAATAATAGATGAAATACAAGTCATGTAAGGATACAGATGATCTCCAAAAGTGAAAATAAATACAACATAAAGGTACCACTAGTTAATAAATATTTAAAATATGGGATCCTCCATAGTATATTGTAGTATTATAAAATTTTTGTACTCCTCTAATCAGACATACTCCATAAGAAACATCCCATTCTATAGTGTTGTGCCCAAGTGAAGTAATTGCATTTGTTGTCAATAACTTGTCATGGTGTGCCATCTGATGAAGTACATCTTGAAGATTGATGATTACAGAAGCATTAAATCTGACGATTGCTGAACTGATCTTTAAGTTCTAAGAACTTGTATCAAGATGATACAAAGTCACAACATGATTAGAAGACCATGCATTGTCTTTACAATGCATGAGGAGTTGAAAGGAGTTCCATCCACAACTACTAAGTGGATGATGTGCATTAATGAAGTCCATGCACTATCACTTAGTGCATGTGAATTTGAAGAAGAACCAATTTGATCTCTGATTAGATCAATGAAGAACGTTGAAGAATCTATTTGACTAAGGAGCTCGGTTGATGAAGATGAACCTTTTGAATTTCACTCCTAAGTGAAGATTAAATGTTGAGGAAGAATTGGAAGAATTCTTAAGAAGAAGAGAAGATATGAATAAGGGAGGATGGATAAGAATATGAAGATGTGGCACTTGTCATGTTACACTTGGTCACTTTGTTTAACAAAGGACTTAGTGTTTTTGTTGCAAAAAATAGGCCACCAAGGAGGCCAGCCGAGGGTCATCACCCAAGGCACATGTGGGACTCAAGGTCACCACGCCCATGGGGAACCCTCAGGCCAAGGCAGCATCCCTTGAGGCAGGGGCGCACCCAAGACAACCGAGTGGGCGCCAGGGGCACGCCCGAAGGAGCGCAGTGTGCATAGTGGGCGCCAGTGGCGCGCCCGAGGTGCATAGTGGGCGCTAGAGCGCGCCCGCAGGGAGCATAGAGTGGGCGCAGAGCGCGCCCGCAGGGAGAACACGGTGCGGGGCGGCACCGTGGGGGGAGAGGATTCAACTGAGCGCTTTCCCCCAGCGCTTAGGTGATAAAGCGTGGAAAAACAGGCCGCCGTTTCGATGTGGGACGCGCAAAAAATCCCGGGAGCAAATCTCCGCCGTCCGTCTCATCGCGCGCTTGATCTGCGCCGCACATCTGATCTGCGGCGTCGCGATCTAATCCAGACCGTTGAAGATCTGATCCGACGGCCACGGCTTCGTCCTCAACCTCGAGCTCAAGCCGAAGCCACCCGCGAGCCCCGCTGAACCAGGCGCCTTCCTGACGACCTATTTCGAGTTCCCGGCCACCATTTTCGAAACCGAGACCTCCATTCTGCTCGTCTTGCCACACTGAACACAACCATGCACAAAAATAGACTTGCATGCGACAAATGAGAAAATTTGATGAAAGCCGAGGCAAACGAAGTGCCGAGGCCACACGGTGTTCATGTTTTGCATGGGATGGATTAAACAGAGGCTTGCATGCGTTTTAAAATGCATGCACGTGGATAAAGGAGAAGGAGAAGAAGTCCGCGTTGTGCAGAGAGAAAGAACGAGATTCTCGGCCCGCGTTTGAAGTTTTCAAAGAACCGAAAATCTCGGTGGATCAAGATTTATATCCCGCGGATGTTTTGAGGATTCCTCTGCCTATATAAAGAGAGGCCGATACCTCTGGATTTGCTGCTGATCCTTTGAATATTTGAAGTCTCGTGGGAGTCCTTCTCTGCCTCGCGAAGATTTGAAGCCCCGAGCAAGTATCTTGCGCGGCTGAAGATCCTTGCGCGCAACCTCTTTGCATGACAAGAAGAGAGGGTTGGGCAGCACGAACTTGTGCGCCACCTCTGTGCACCGCGGCCCCCTGCGCGGTAAGCACTTGCGCAGCAGTGGCCACCCGAGGCCTTGCGCGCCTTGAACTGCTTGCACCCGTGGCTTGCGCAGCCCTTGTGGCTTGAGCCTTGCGCGGCAGTGTTGAGGAGGAGGCCGCACCTTGCACCTTGCATTTGATTGGTGTTCGGGTGTGTGCAATTGAAGGCCGCAACCAAGTGTGTGTGCAAGACAAGTGAACAAGAAGCCGAGGCCTTTGTGTTTGTGTGCCAAGTGAAGAGGAGTATACGGGTAGAGTGTGTACACAAAGAGGAGAAGGCCGAGGACCTTTGTGCTTTGGGTGCAAAAGGAAGACCACACTTTGTGTGTTTATAAATTGAAGAAAAGGACAAGTCAAGTGGGTGCACTAAAAGAATGAGTAGTGTATGTGTGCACATGTGAAGAAGATCAACTTTGAGGAGTACACACTTATGTGTGTGAATACAAAAGAACTGATCATTCTAAGTGATTGGGTTTTTGTGAGCAAGACCAACGAGATCTTTTGAAGACTGTTGAAGCTACTTGAAGTTTTGAACAACACCTTTGAAGAAGTGAAGTGAAGCCATGATGAAGATGATGCTGTGGAGTTGGGGGGTTTAACCAACTTGTAATTGGGGGGGTAACCAATTACTGTGTAATCATCTTTTGGCATAGTGAAGAATCCGTGTTGGGGGGTGTAACCAACACGGCAAGGAGTAGGTCTTTGTACCGAACCTTGTAAATCTCTGTGTTCTGTGCTCTCATAATTACTGCACCACTAAAAGAGTAGATCTAGGCTTTAACCAGCTGCAGAGGTTGAATTGATAATCCAAGAGGAACAATTCATAAAAAGAAAAAGTTATCACTGATTCACCCCTCCCCTCTCAGTGATCACAACCGATCCAGGCATTTCAAGTGGTATCAGAGGGAGGTTACCTCTGTAAGGATCTACTTCTGAGAAGATGGACAATCTGAATTTTGTTAATAGTAGGGGTGTTCCTACATTCGATGGAAAGAATTACCACAGCTGGAAGAATCGGATGTTACCCTACCTTCTATCTCTCGGCCTTGAAGTTAGAAATGCAGCCTTATTTGGATTCCCTCCTCTTGCTAATGAAGCTGCTATGACACTCGATGAGAAAAGAAATATGGAAGTTGATGGTAAAGCTCAAAATGCCATTCTTATGTCACTCTCAGAAAAGGTATACACAAAAGTCATGGAACTCAAGAATGCTAAAGAAATTTGGGACAAATTGGAAAGTAGTTATGAAGGCAACATGAAAGTCAAGGAATCCAAATTACAGATTTGGAGAAGCAAGTTTGAAGATGTCAAGATGGGAGAAGAAGAAAATATTGATGATTATTTCACAAGAGTCAATGAAATTGTCAGTAACATTCGGGGCTTTGGAGAAAAGTTGGAGGACTCCACTATTGTTAAAAAGCTAATGAGAAATTTTCCTGACTGGTTTGACCCCAAAGTCTCAGCATTAGAAGACAGAGATGATCTCTCTCTTGATGAACTACACAACATTCTCATTGCATATGAAATGAGGAAGATCCCAGTATTCAAGAAGATGATCAAGGATGATATGGCTTTTGAGGCCATGAGACAACTCAAGATAAAAGATGACGAAGTCCTAGAATCAAGTGATACTGACAATGAAGAAAAGGATGAAGATCTCAACACGATTATTTCTCTTTTTTCTAAAAGGTTTGGAAAAACTAAATTCAGGGGAAAAGGGAAATCACCATCAAGATGTTTCAATTGCAATAACATCGGACACTTTGCTGTAAACTGCCCCAAGAAGAGATATAGTGCTCCAGAAGTTGAAGATGAGAAGTCACAAAAGAAGAAATGGAGTAGATACCCAAGAGAAGGAAACAAATCAGGTGTAAGAAAGAAAAGGTTCGTTCCAGGTGAAAGAAGAAGCTATGTAAGCAAAGAGGAAGAATCAGACTCTACTTCAGCCAGTCAATCAGAAGAAGAAACGAATTTTATGACTCATGTGGAAAAAGGGTTTGATACCTGCAGCAGTGAAGATGATGAAAGTGAACGAACAGAGCTTGAATACATATTGAAAGATGAATTAGAGGCTTGCCTTGAGCAAAACATTAAACTCAAGAAAGAGAAGAAATTGTTACAAAAGGAAACTAAAAGAATGACTGAGGAGTTGGAAGAATGTATGAAGAAAGAGACAATGTACATTGAAGAAATCAAGAGACATAAACTGAAGGTAGCTGAGCTGGACAAGATAGCAAAAGATCTTGAGGAGAAACTTCACCTCAAAGAAGAAGAGCAATCAGTGACACATTCCAAGTGGATTGAAGCACATAATAGCTTGACAAAGATGAGAGAAGACTTCAACAAGGCTGTTGAGGTCAAGGCAGAATCATCTTATGCTGGTGCTCAGAGGCAGGTCAATTTACCACTAAGTAAATCTCTAAATACATCTGTTATTCCTAACAATGCAGGTTCAAAGATAAAATTGAGACAAACATGGCATGAACCAACCTGTGTAAAATCATCTTCAATGGAAGAAAGGAAATCCTTAGGAAGGACTACTCAAATCCTGGACAGAAAATTACAACATGACTCTTATCAACAAAGAAGGTCAAGGTTCAGAGGCTACTGCTGGTGTTGTGGTGTGTTTGGACATAAGGCCTATGCATGCTGGTATAACATGTCTCGTCCAAACATGAGGCATGAGTCAAGGGGGAGACATCCTGAAACCCAGAGTGTTTTTCAGAAAGCATCAAAACCACCAACTCAGAACACATTTGACTGCCTGAGTGAAGCTTGTGGAAGATGTGACCAACAAGGTCATAGAGCTGATAAATGTATGACAACTCTTCCTGAACAAAAAGTCAAAGACATGAAAGGGAAAGGCATTCAAGAAACCAATGATGAAATCACATGCTTTGCTGAAGTGGCTCTAAAAGCCAGCAGTAAAACCAAGTCATGGATTCTTGATAGTGGATGCTCATCCCACATGACTGGTGATACAAAAATTCTAAGCAACATTGAAAGTCATGAGGGAGGAACCGTGGTGTTTGGAAATGATCGTTCTCTGAAAATCAAGGGAGTTGGAAAGGCTATGATTGCAACAACAAATCTTAAATCCAATGATGTGTTGTTTGTTGAAGGATTAAAGCACAACCTACTCAGTGTAAGTCAATTATGTGATGATGGACATGAGGTGTTGTTCCAGAAGGACTCATGCATCATCAAGAGCTCAAAGGATGGAAAAATCATCACTCAAGGAAGAAGAACCACTGGAAATCTATTTCAAATTGGTGATCCCATCAATTCTTGTTTTATTAGATCTAAAGATGAAAACAACCTCTGGCATAGAAGACTTGGCCATCTTGGCCAAAGGAGTATGAGTAAACTTCTGAAGTACAATGTTGTACGAGATCTACCCAATTTAAAGAGAGAAAGCGATGAAGTCTGCGACACATGTCAGATGGGAAAACTGACCCATATGTCACACAAAGGAGTTGATATCATGACTACTAGGCCTCTTGAACTCATCCATACAGACATATGTGGACCGATGAGACAGAAGTCTACAAGAGGAGATTTCTATTTTATAACCTTCATTGATGATTACACTCGGATGACCAATGTCATGTTCATGAAACACAAGTCAGAGGCAATCACGATGTTCAAGACTTTCAGAAGGCAGGCTGAGAAGGAACTAGAGCTCTGCATCAAGAAAGTAAGATCAGACAGCGGAAAAGAATATACCGGTGATGTCTTTGAAAGCTATTTGGTCAAGCATGGAATCAAACATCAATATAGTACACCATATACTCCACAACAGAATGGAGTGGCTGAACGAAAGAATCAAAGCATAGTTGAAATGGGGAGGACTATGTTAGCTGAGCATGATATCTCTAAGTTTTTCTGGAGAGAAGCAGTATGCACTGCTATACACATACAAAACAGATGTCTCCTAAGACCAGAAACACAAACGACATCCTATGAAATGTGGTTTAACAGAAAACCAACTGTTAAATATTTCAAAGTCTTTGGCAGTCCCTGCATCATCAAGATTAAATACATCAATCTGGGAAAGTTTGACGAAAAAGCTGATGAAGGAATCTTTATGGGTTACCTACCTAATGGAAAAGGCTACAGATGCTGGAATAAGAGGTTGAATAAAATGATTGACTGCAGTGATGTCATAATAATTGAAAACAACACCAAACCATACACTGTGGATGATGATGACTCAAAGAATGACACAGCCTTGGAACAGAAGAATACAGAATTACCTGAGCCAACACCAACTGCTGGTGAAATCAACTCTGAATATACCAGTGATGAAGATGAAGGTAATGAAAATGGAAGAAGAAGATACAACAAATTGAAGAAGCATGTTGACACAGAAAATGTCCTTGGAGACCTACAGTCCTCAGTAAGAACTAGAAGAAGATTGAGATTGGAAGATCAGACTGCACTGGTTTCTCAAGTTGAACCTCACACAGTGGCTGAAGCAGTTGTACATGAGGAATGGATACAAGCTATGCATGAGGAACTCAATCAAATTGAAAAGAACTCCACCTGGGATCTTGTGCCAAGGCCCAAAAATAAAAATGTTATTGGGACAAAGTGGGTGTTTAGAAACAAACTCAATGAAAAGGGAGAAGTTTCCAGAAACAAGGCCAGACTTGTATGCAAAGGATATTCACAAATGGAAGGAATCGACTTTGAGGAAACCTTTTCACCAGTTGCAAGACTGGAAACTATCAGAATGTTCTTAGCAGTTGCAGCACACAAGCAGTACAAGGTCTATCAGATGGATGTGAAATCTGCATTTCTGAATGGAGATCTTGAAGAAGAGGTGTATATTGAACAACCAGAGGGATTTTTGCTAGACAAAGATGGCAGTATGGTGTGCAGATTGAGAAAAGCCTTGTATGGATTGAAGCAGGCCCCTAGAGCCTGGTACTCAAAATTGGATGGTTGTCTTAAAGACATGAAATTTGTCAAAGGAACAGTTGACAGTAACCTCTATGTCAGAGAAATGGCCAATGGTACCCTCATAGTCATTATCTATGTGGATGATATCATTTTTGCTGGTAACAAGGAAGGACTATGTGAAGAATTTGTTGAGCAGATGAAAAGAACTTTTGAAATGTCGATGCTTGGTCAAATGACATATTTTCTAGGATTTCAGGTGGAACAAAGACAAAACTCAATATTTCTTTCACAAGAAAAGTACGCAAGGGACTTAGTGAAAAGGTTTGGAATGGAAAGTTCAAAGGAAGTCTCCACACCCATTTCTGTCGGAACCAAGCTATGCAAGGATGAAGAAGGCAACAATGTTGATCAGAAAGAGTTCAGAAGAATTATTGGCAGTCTACTTTATCTCACAGCTTCAAGGCCAGATATAGCATATGTAGTGACTTTGTGTGCCAGATTCCAAAGTGACCCAAAAGAATCTCATTTAACTGCAGCCAAAAGAATCCTGAGATATGTTAAAGGAACCCTCAACTATGGACTCTTATACAAACACAGTGCAAACATACAGTTGTTGGGATTCACAGATGCTGATTGGGCTGGTGATTGCACTGATAGAAGATCCACATCTGGTGGAACCTTCTTTCTGGGAGAAGGATGTGTTAGCTGGTACAGCAAGAAACAAAATTCTGTAACATTGAGCACAGCTGAAGCAGAGTATGTGGCCGCTACACATGCATGTACTCAAATGATTTGGATGCAGGTGCAGCTATCAGATTTGAGGATTAAAGCTGAAAAACCATTGAGGATCTTATGTGATAATCAAAGTGCAATTGGGTTGTCTAAGAATCCTATCCAACACTCCAGATCCAAGCACATTGATATAAAATATCATTTCATCAAAGAAAGGGTCGCCAATGGAGACATCAAGCTAGACTACATTCCTACTCAAGATCAGGTGGCAGACATTTTCACCAAAGCTATGCCTACGGAAAGATTTGTTGAATTGAGGCTGAAACTTCATGTTCAGCCTTCTACTCTCACTTGAGGAAGAAGAAGGACCCTCCTTATTCCCTAAATTTTTTTGTATTCTTGTACTTACATGCAGGGAATTGAAGGAGATGAGTGCATCCCCTGAGGGGGAGCATTGGTAGTTGAAGATGTGCAGGTTCCAGAAGCTCTATACTATGAGTATGGCTTTCATTCATCCCTTTGCATTTGTTGGCCAATAAGGGGGAGAAATCATCAGGCACAAGGCACACGACATTCTATCAGTGTGCTTCGGAGTATTGACAACCAAATACAAAGGGGGAGATTGTTGTGCCCAAGTGAAGTAATTGCATTTGTTGTCAATAACTTGTCATGGTGTGCCATCTGATGAAGTACATCTTGAAGATTGATGATTACAGAAGCATTAAATCTGACGATTGCTGAACTGATCTTTAAGTTCTAAGAACTTGTATCAAGATGATACAAAGTCACAACATGATTAGAAGACCATGCATTGTCTTCACAATGCATGAGGAGTTGAAAGGAGTTCCATCCACAACTACTAAGTGGATGATGTGCATTAATGAAGTCCATGCACTATCACTTAGTGCATGTGAATTTCAAGAAGAACCAATTTGATCTCTGATTAGATCAATGAAGAACGTTGAAGAATCTATTTGACTAAGGAGCTCGGTTGATGAAGATGAACCTTTTGAATTTCACTCCTAAGTGAAGATTAAATGTTGAGGAAGAATTGGAGGAATTATTAAGAAGAAGAGAAGATATGAATAAGGGAGGATGGATAAGAAGATGAAGATGTGGCACTTGTCATGTTACACTTGGTCACTTTGTTTAACAAAGGACTTAGTGTTTTTGTTGCAAAAAATAGGCCACCAAGGAGGCCAGCCGAGGGTCATCACCCAAGGCACATGTGGGACTCAAGGTCACCACGCCCATGGGGAACCCTCAGGCCAAGGCAGCATCCCTTGAGGCAGGGGCGCACCCAAGACAACCGAGTGGGCGCCAGGGGCACGCCCGGAGGAGCGCAGTGTGCATAGTGGGCGCCAGTGGCGCGCCCGAGGTGCATAGTGGGCGCTAGAGCACGCCCGCAGGGAGCATAGAGTGGGCGCAGAGCGCGCCCGCAGGGAGAACACGGTGCGGGGCGGCACCGTGGGGGGAGAGGATTCAACTGAGCGCTTTCCCCCAGCGCTTAGGTGATAAAGCGTGGAAAAACAGGCCGCCGTTTCGATGTGGGACGCGCAAAAAATCCCGGGAGCAAATCTCCGCCGTCCGTCTCATCGCGCGCTTGATCTGCGCCGCACATCTGATCCGCGGCGTCGCGATCTAATCCAGACCGTTGAAGATCTGATCCGACGGCCCCGGCTTCGTCCTCAACCTCGAGCTCAAGCCGAAGCCACCCGCGAGCCCCGCTGAACCAGGCGCCTTCCTGACGACCTATTTCGAGTTCCCGGCCACCATTTTCGAAACCGAGACCTCCATTCTGCTCGTCTGGCCACACTGAACACAACCATGCACAAAAATAGACTTGCATGCGACAAATGAGAAAATTTGATGAATGTCGAGGCAAACGAAGTGCCGAGGCCACACGGTGTTCATGTTTTTCATGGGATGGATTAAACAGAGGCTTGCATGCGTTTTAAAATGCATGCACGTGGATAAAGGAGAAGGAGAAGAAGTCCGCGTTGTGCAGAGAGAAAGAACGAGATTCTCGGCCCGCGTTTGAAGTTTTCAAAGAACCGAAAATCTCGGTGGATCAAGATTTATATCCCGCGGATGTTTTGAGGATTCCTCTGCCTATATAAATAGAGGCCGAGACCTCTGGATTTGCTGCTGATCCTTTGAATATTTGACGTCTCGTGAGAGTCCTTCTCTGCCTCGCGAAGATTTGAAGCCCCGAGCAAGTATCTTGCACGGCTGAAGATCCTTGTGCGCATCCTCTTTGCGCGACAAGAAGAGAGGGTTGGACAGCACGAACTTGTGCGCCACCTCTGTGCACCGCGGCCCCCTGCGCGGTAAGCACTTGCGCAGCAGTGGCCACCCGAGGCCTTGCGCGCCTTGAACTGCTTGCACCCGTGGCTTGCGCGGCCCTTGTGGCTTGAGCCTTGCGCGGCAGTGTTGAGGAGGAGGCCGCACCTTGCACCTTGCATTTGATTGGTGTTCGGGTGTGTGCAATTGAAGGCCGCAACCAAGTGTGTGTGCAAGACAAGTGAACAAGAAGCCGAGGCCTTTGTGTTTGTGTGCCAAGTGAAGAGGAGTATACGGGTAGAGTGTGTGCACAAAGAGGAGAAGGCCGAGGACCTTTGTGCTTTGGGTGCAAAAGGAAGACCACACTTTGTGTGTTTATAAATTGAAGAAGAAGGACAAGTCAAGTGGGTGCACTAAAAGAATGAGTAGTGTATGTGTGCACATGTGAAGAAGATCAACTTTGAGGAGTACACACTTATGTGTGTGAATACAAAAGAACTGATCATTCTAAGTGATTGGGTTTTTGTGAGCAAGACCAACGAGATCTTTTGAAGACTGTTGAAGCTACTTGAAGTTTTGAACAACACCTTTGAAGAAGTGAAGTGAAGCCATGATGAAGATGATGCTGTGGAGTTGGGGGGTTTAACCAACTTGTAATTGGGGGGGGGTAACCAATTACTGTGTAATCATCTTTTGGCATAGTGAAGAATCTGTGTTGGGGGGTGTAACCAACACGGCAAGGAGTAGGTCTTTGTACCGAACCTTGTAAATCTCTGTGTTCTGTGCTCTCATAATTACTGCACCACTAAAAGAGTAGATCTAGGCTTTAACCAGCTGCAGAGGTTGAATTGATAATCCAAGAGGAACAATTCATAAAAAGAAAAAGTTATCACTGATTCACCCCTCCCCTCTCAGTGATCACAACCGATCCAGGCATTTCATATAGTTATCTAGTCATTGTATCTACATGTTCACTTATAATGGCCCAAACATCTCCAATCCATTAATTCCTAAAAATTTGGCATTCGTAGTGTTCTGTGAGGTCAAGTTGACTTTTTTCTACACTTCAAAATTAATAATTTTGTAATGTTCTCTAGTAGGGACTTTTGATGGTAAGTTGTTGGAGTAGCTCATTGAATATAATCTCCGCATATGGTGACTCACTGTATGGTAGCTTACTCAACTGTTAATCACTAAAAGGGACATCACTGAACAATGACTCAATGATTTGTATCACATAGAAAAAATACTAGCTGAATAGTATCTCACCAAATAGAGACTCTCTAAACTATATCGCACTCAATAGTGACTCACTTAATGGTATATAACCAAATAATGACTCACATCAACAAATCATATTCGTGACTCTCATCAGTGACTTATAATGGTGACTTTCACTAGGTCCACACATCAGTGACTCATTATGGGGACTCACATGGGTGACTCGTGATGATGGCTAACACTGGTTACTCATGAAAATCACTTTTACTGGTTACTCATCAAATGGTCAGTCATTTCAAAAGTTTCTTTTTTTTATTCCATCCCCTTTGACAAATTTCCAAGATGTAGAATGTGATTAATATCATATTTAAGAGATTTTGGATCCATTTCATGGGATATGAGTTATATCATTAAATTTTTATGTGTTCGGGGGATTTTAATTAGTCAAAGCTCACAATATTGACTGAATCTAACATTAATGTAAAATTTTTGTTATATCTATGATACAACCATATTTTAGATATTCTATGGGATGAAACACATTTCTCCATATTTTTTCCTTCTTTTAACCACTTTTATGTGGTTCCCAAAATCATTCTACCAATAGGTTTCATTCCATTATGCATCATTAGTTGGTTCGTGACTTCCATGGAGTTTCATACATCATACACACCCATGACTTGGTTCAATCTAGAAGAGCTGACCTCATTTTTATCCACATTTGTTTCATTCAACTCTCTTAATTTTTAATCATAAAGGGTGGGTGTATGAATTTTTCCCATGTGGGGATAGTTGAATCAAAATTAAATAATGATAATTGAAAATATTTAAAATAAATATACATGGGTGGGGGAAAACATGATGTATGATCTTATTTTTATATTGTTTTTAGATTTTATTGTGATCTTCATATGATAAATACCAACTAAATATCTTTTCCATTGGGGGTTATTTTTATCCAATTGGGTAATGATTTTATAATGCACGATGCTTGTTTTTTTGTCGAAAAGTTATTATGGAATTGGTTAACCACATATACTTAGCTAATAAATGTATTCCCAAGGATCAAAATGTTAATATGATAACCACTGTATTGACAAGTGGATATTTAGTGGGTAGATCCTTTTTAAATCTGACTATTCTTATCCTTAGTTCTTGTGGTGGTGTGATGTGTGTAATATTTTTTTAATTTGTGTGGTAGTAGGGTTATGGGAATGAATATTTGATGTGGGGTAGTTCGGTTGGTGTAATGGAATCTTAGTTTGAGATATTATTTCATTGTGGAATGGATGATAAGTGTTGTACCACAGGGATACGATCAAACTATGTGGTGATTTTTCATTATATTTATTGTAATGTATTGTTCTTGATAGATTCCTAGTTAGTAATGAAATATATCAATAAATATTTCATTAATATTGTTAGGGTCTAGCTCTTTTTTGTTTACTTAATAGAATTAATAAATGAGTTTTGAATGAAGAATGGTAATGATTTAACAAAATAGTTTTTGGATTGGAAAGAAGTATTGGCTTGTTGGGTGGTGATTGCATTCATGATAGTAGCGAAGCTGGAATTATTTTGAGGTGGATGTTTATTTTTGATCTCATAGGTTAGGAGGGCGTTTTTTGTGTCATATCTTTATATACATGTATTTCCTTTTCGATTTCTATATACACCCACCCTAGGGGAGTATAATTTTCAAAACACCCCCATCATCAAGAGGGAAAGTGTCATCCCTAAACATACCGATGGGAGGATGGATAGACGTCCACACTCTCTTCCCTATTTATTCATGTAGGCGTTATTGGACCAAGACTCTTAGGGAATGTTATTTTTGGTTTTTCCCTAGTGTGTTTGGGTGAGTTTTGTTCTCCTAGGTGTCTTCGGGATGAGATGTGTTGTTCATTATCAGGTGTTTTTGGGATGTGATGTCGTATATTTACTTGGTTTCTGCGAGGGATGTGATTTACTCTGTTTCCCATCTATTTGCGGGTGAGATGGTATGTTACTCATGGACTTAGTGATGGTACGATGTGTGGTTGTGATGCTCTGGTATGTGTGGGTGTGTTGTGACGTGGTACTTTTGGATGATGTGGGAACATGATAATGTTTTCTATTTTGCTAGCGTGGATAATTAGTGGGAAAGTGTTGTGGGGTACCCTATTATTGATGTTTATTATATTTAATTACAAGACTTGAGTTATTTGGTGAGAGTGCCATGGTTTTTTTGGGGTGGTTTGTATACCTACATAGGTGCAAGTTGGATATGCTATTTTTTCATAGGTGTATTATTATACTTCATTACCATGGGAATGAGATACTGTGGTCTTCATGATGAGTATACTTTTATAAAATCCCTATGTAAATAAATCATCCTTTTGGTTTTCTCATAAGATTACGTGGACCATAATGGACCTCACTAGCTTATACATCTGGATGGGTGTTGTGTTGCTACATAGATCTTTTTGTATTTACTTGGGAAGTTTCATCATATTTTAATTTTTTTTTCTCAACATGAATGTTGGGTTGATTTTGGATTACTTTTTTATATATACCTTGTATTTTTTTTGGAATTAACAATATTATCTATCAATCTTATTTTTCTAAAAAAGGAAATACCACCCATTAAGTGATATTACATACACTTAATGTTGGTCACCACTATAGGGACAATGGTAGGTAGTATTCAGGGGTCATTATCCCCCTCCCTCCATTTCTAGCCTAGGAGGGGCATCTTCATAGGAATGAGGTCATGAAGGAATGGTACGAGAGGTGATGGTTGATATATTAGTTTTATTTTAGAGTTTGGAAAAGTGGGGATTGCATGGTTTGGTTGGAAAAAGTATCATGTGATCTTTGTGCACGTCATAAAATAGGGAATACTAGCAAGAACACCAGAATTTAGGGAATACTATAATCTAAAGCATGAAATATAATCCTATGAAATGGTCAATTAAGGATACATCATTTATTGGGTAGAGTTCTAAGAATGTAACATGAATCATAATTACGTGTGTTCTTGTATGAGTTGGTTTGTTTGGGTAGTTAAAATTGTATTGGATTAAAGGAATAAATTAAAATAAATCATAAATAAAATTCCTTATTTCTTCTTCCTAGGAATTCATTGTATTAATTTCATCTATGTAGACTAGTCATCATTTGTGTGTGTCTCGTGCGGTTGAGGCTCTATAGGCTGATCTGGTTGAATGAAGGAGGGTTTATCTAGTGGAGGAGGACAACCGGTGGTAGAGAACATTGCGTGATTTCAAGTGGAATGCATTGGGAATGTATAATGGTTGTGTTTCAGATATGCGGTCATAGAGATCACTCAAGTATCTTGAGATCGCATTTAGTTTGTTCTGGGATCTGATAGACTATTCAGTTCCTTTGGTGATTAGTTAGATGTGGGGAGTTATGTGTGATTGGTGGATACATTATTTGGGGGGGGGTGCACACATATAGAGGGGTGACTTTTTACATGATTTCTAAGAAATGTTCCTTTCATAAACTATGATGGATTAGATAAGGTAAGAGCTATTATCCCTTCTATAGAGAAGTATGTCAGTTTTGGAACATGGGGTCATGTTTAAGGATTTTATTCGCATCACTATAGATCTCTTTAGATATGAGTAGACTTATAAAAGATGGTTCGAGGAGCCCCCAAACCCTTCTATAATATATGTTTTTAGTCCTTTTAAATTCACAATGAATCTGTAGTTTTAGAATAAAGAAATAAGTAATAAATAAGATTATATTGTGAGGTGGTCAACTATGAGGTTGGAGCCATCATTTTTCTTCAAGGGACATGGTCGGTAGCGGTACGTTATAGGTGTTAGGACCATCAAGGATTTAGATGATAAGGTGTATACCTTAAAAGTTTCTACTCTGGCCTTCTAGTTGTAGTTGTTCATGTGCCATTTTTTTGGTCCTAGGGCGGAGATGATTCTTTGGTGGGGTCCATGTCTATCTTTAGAGTCAGTTTCCAATGGCTTCTAAATCTCTGTTAGGTTGAGGAAGATAGGTTCAACACCTGCCTCAGAAGTAGTTTAAAGTTAGTACATTTCAACAATATGGAAAACATGATTTTACTCCCCCGAGGGGATATGTAATAGGTAGGGTCTAACCTCTGGGTTTTCATCATGGGCCATGATGTAGGCCTGGTCATGAATGTGGTCATTAAATGCACGGTATAAGAGATGAGAATAGTGAGTTTTACGTAGTCGAGGTAGGAGTTCTGGTAGCACCTATAATATCCATGGTAAATAAAGAATATCAAATTTTCTTATTTTTAAATTTTTGTGAATTAAATATTAGATTTACTTTTAAATTTATTCTATGTTTGGTATCTTACCTGATACGCAGCAACGAGTTTTATGGAAATCTTACATTGCACAGATCATTGGGTCATACTGAAAAATAATAATATAATATAATATTTAATTTTAGTTAACCACTAGTCGTTGTATTTGTCAGAATATAAATAACTAACTACTGCATGAATATACATGTTTATTAAATGTTTTTACAATTATCCAATAAGTTTTAGAGGGTTAAAATATGAAAGAATCTAATTTTATGCATAAATATTCTAATATGCATTAAAAGGACGATTTATCGCCTTTTGATAGTGAACCCTATTTAAATCTATTTTTTGGATACATTTATATGTTCTATTTGAAAAAATAAAATTATTATTTAGAATAGGGACATAAAAATTTACATTGGGTATATTTTTGGTATTTTTCTTATAAAATTTATTTCATAATGAATAGTGAAACACATTGTATTATATTTCCCAACTACCTTTTTATATAATTTATTTATATATAAATATTATCTTTTTAATTTATTTTAAAGTATACGTAGATTATATTTTTAATATTTGATACAATATTGGTCAATGGAAGTAATTTTACTTTGAATTTAGACATAAATAAGTGTCAATCTTTTGATAGTTATTATTTCATTAAAACTAGATTTTTGATTTGACAGTAGTAATTAATTTTAAATTAATTTCTGCCACTTCTATGTTTTGAATTTGGAAATATGGATTTTATATTTGGAATCAATAGGTCCAAATTGCGTAAATAGTTATCTTTTATTTTTAGACATTATGAATATTTATTTCAGTAATAATTTTAATTTATCATGGTTAAAGGGTAAATATGGTAAATATGGGTAAAAAAATATTATAATAATATTATTAAATTACCCTAATATTTTTCTGTATGCTATTAGTTGATTCGTTTATGACCATGGACATCTTTGAGCCAATTTTGGGACTCCATGGAGCCATTTGGGAGTGATAATGACACATTATATTAATTAATTTAAAGTAAATTCAAAAGTGAATTAAACATATATCTTTTAGTAAATAAATATTATCATGGGGTTATGTAAAGTATCTCTTAGACTATAAATATTCATTTTAAATATAAAAAGATTTCCTACTTCATGATATTTTATTTATTATATTTAGAAATCAAATAAATGAATATATTTATGACACAATAATGTTGTAGTGTTTCCCTCATAGATGAATTGATTAAATAAATAAGATTATAATGATTAAAAAAATATTCAAAACCAGTAAAATTCTGGAAGGGTGATTTTTTTTAGAACATGAGTAATCTTATATTTGACTCAAATATGTTCTTGACATTTATAAATTGGAAATAATTTTATAAAAAATAATATTCATCAACATTCATAAAGGGGCCCTCTTCCCTCTTCAAAACCCCTGAGTTCCAACCCATTACACACACTTCTCAAGACAATTGGCTCACCCAAACTCTACCAATTAAAGCTACCTACATTCCTATACACCTCCGAGAAGCCTTCCCCTAGGAATAATTATGTTTAATTAAACCTTTTGGTTTAAACCAAAGGGAGATACCTGATTTAAAGGTAACGCCTTCTATTAAGTTCTTATGTTTTATTTTACTTCTCCAACCCACTAAACTCTTTATATTCATTTATATTATAAAAAAACAGTATCAAAAATATAATATGTTGTTATTATGTGAATTATTCGAACATCACTTAAACACACCTCCATAAAATGGGTAGAGAACATATTTTTTCTCTGGACGGTGAACTATTGTTTCAAGAAATGACGACTGTTCATTCTTCTACTACCACCTCTTATGGTGGAATTAAGATAGAAATGTATTTATATGTGATATATATTATATTTAAATTGTTTTTTTTACTTATTTATTTTCATTTTCTGTATAAATTTATGGTTTTTCATATTGGTTTAATATAATAATTTCATTTGAGGATGTGCGGACTTCCTCCCCCTCCAAGTGATATGAATCATTCATGCCATACATGGAACATATAAAGGATAAAGTTAATGATATTTTTTATGATATTATACTAGAATTATAATATAGAAACTTATCATTAATATCCCATTCCAGTAAATATCAAATAGAAATGAAAGTATTGTTCATGAGTACGTATGGCTTACAGTCTCCATGAACGGTGCATTTCATTTCATACCTCCCAATGTTAAGAACTAATTTAAACACATATATATATTGGATATATATGAGATATATGATATCTAAATCATGAATGTAATTCTGTAGGTAATTAAATTTCAACCACATGGACAATTTATATTTATAACAAGTTCATTTTTAACTCATGTTCTGAACTTCGGCAAAATATCCGATATGAACTCACATAATTAAATAATTGTTATAACAAGGAAGTAATTGATATAAAAGAAATAATAATCTAGAAAATTTTTTTAATCATGTAGAAGTTAAATTTAGTAAATTATTCAGTAGATTAAATAACGACTGAGTCATGCCAGACATGTGGTAAGGGAATTTGAATCAATATCCTTTCATTGATGAATATTTTGTTTTATAAAAGACTTTATTTTAAATGGTGTATAAACATATTTTACTTTTAATTTAATTCAAATGGAATATTATTCTATGAGGCATTTTACTAATCAACAAAAAATAAATTATCTTTTAACATATGTGGTGACAACGACCTTTTCTACAGCCGGGTGTATTAATTGATCTATGGATTCCAAAACATGTCGTAATGTTTTTAAAAGGAAAATAAATACCATATACTCTTTTACATATTTTGGTACTGAAAATGGTTTTGAAAATTTATTTGTAATGTAAATATATTTAAATGATATATTTTGATTAAAATATATAAATGTAATCTTTCCTTTATGTTTGTTTGATGTGTAATGAATATATAATGGTTCTTGAGAATTTTTTATGTATATGGGTGGTTAGGTGATAAACATAGAGATGGTGATCTCGAGATTTCTCCCCAATGCATTCTGAAACATGACAAAGGTAAATGTGAATGTTCCTCCTAATAGATTTAGGGATTATACTGTGAAGGGAATTCCAAATGTAAATCTCTATGTAGATGTGAAAGGTACAACGTAAGTATGTTATGTATTACACAAGTTACCTTTATGATTTATTATTTCTATGTATAATTCATAAATCTTATGATTTCATGAGGTATGTTATATATCATATGTTAAGTTTGTATTGATGATCTAATGTTTTCTTTCATTGTTTTATAACCCTTACTTAACTTTTTATTCTCACCACATGTATTTGTAATGATTTTCATAGGAAGTAAAGATGAATAGGGTCAAGGATTGGATAAAGGTAATGTTATGATGACTAAAATGCGGAAGTAGACATGAATCAATTTTTCAAGTGTTTTTATTTTACGAAAAAATAGAAACAATGTATAAATGTCTACATTGTAATTTTTGAGATGGAAAGTAATAGTTTTGGCCTAATTTTCTAAAACTCAAAACCAAATAAGATTCTCAACGTGAATTATTTATTTTGTTCAACTTATGAAATTTTTTTGGTTGTGTCCTTAGAGTTTCTATCAGAGGTCGGTTTAGACAAAATTAGAAGTTATGATAATGTTAAATTAAAGGCCATAAATAATTTTTTGATTATGTTATGATTGATATGATATAACATTTACAGATTACCATGTTTCTTCCCCTAAGATAGTTCTGTTTTCAGAATTGTTTTCCATAGAGGAAACATAACATCTATGATCCAACGACATCAGTAAGAAGACAAACATCCATATCAGTAACCTGAGATGGTCAGAATTGGAACTGAACATTTTGGGGGAGTGATGGCATAATTGACTCAGGTTGTAAATGGATGTATCCATGCATGACATCATCGGAATCATCCACATAGGAACATATCAGTAGTGGAACATTGCATTAGGAAGTATCCCCCATCATTCAAAGGATAATATGACCTTTTTTCTAGTTAAATGGTGGTATATACACTGGAGAAGATTTACAATGTCATGTGGTGTTCATAACATCATAAGGTTAGTGTCGTTGTTTACTGTTTTCAAGGTGAAGCTGATCAGTGGTGGTCGATGGTGAAAAATATCTGGGATATTATGGAAATTAATGCTCATGGTTTGGATGAATTCAAAGGTATATTTCTTGAAAAATATTTTCCTAATGTGGTTCGTCTTAGGTTGGAAAAACAATTCAAATAATTGTGGTAGGAGGATGACTCGGTGGTAGATTATGAAAAAAAATTCACTCGACTGGAAAGGTATGCTCCAAATTTCATACGATATCTTCATAGTAAAATGAATCATTTATACTTAGGATTAAAGACAATGTATCAAAGGGATTTAAGTTATCATGTGTTCAAAATTTATGAAAAACTTGTTCAATGTGGGGAAAAGGTGGAAATGGATTTTGATTATGATTAAGTGTTCTTTGACAAACAACATAATAATAGGTATAGGTGGTATAAGAAAGGGAATAACTCTTCAAAAAAGTCTTATGGTATGAAACCTACGTTTACAGTTTGTGAAAATTGTGGTAAAAACCATACAGGGGACTGATTTTTGAATTCTTCTAAGTGATACTGATGAGGTAAAATGGGGCATAAGGCTCGTAATTTCACTAAAAATGATCTGGGTAATAGTAATAAAAAAATTTATTTTCTATTAGTAAATTTTTTTTTGTTTAGTGAAATTAATCATTATTAAAATGAATGTCCAACGAAGAACTAAACTATGGGAATGTAGCCAGAATACAAGATGAAAGGGCTGGTTAAATCCTTTGCAACTACTTAATCAGTTATTAGGCCAACGAATGAAGTATTATCAGTTACCCTATCTGTTTGTTCATATTATTCCAATGTGTTTTTTGATTCAGGGTCTACACATCAATTCATTTTTAAGATTTTTTATACTAAATCAGGACAACCATCTCATTATATGAATCATGACCTTATGGTAAAAACCCATAGAGAAAATATTGAGTCAAAGAGAAAACATAAGTACTTTTTTATCCTTGTATGAGGAAAGAATATACATGAAAACCTTATTGTTATCCTCTATTAGAGTTTGATGTTATTTAGGGTATGGATTGGATTTCCGTTTATAATGCTATTGACAGTAGAGCTAAAGAGGTTTCTTTTCAGAAATATTTTCAGTTTGTGTACATCAATTAACACTTACTTTTGATAACATATTAGCAAGATGAGAAACTAGTATTATATGGAAATGAATGTTAACATGCACATATTGTTGAAATCAAAAGAACCATTCTGATTATTGATGTGCCAATGGTAAATGAGTACCTTGATGTTTTTTTGATGAGTTTCCTTGTATTATACCAGACCAGAAGTTGAATTTACCATTGAATTAGTTCATGATGCTAATCTAATTTCAAAACAACCTTATCAAATTGCACAAATTTAACATTTAGAGTCAATGAAGAAATTGCATGAGTTATTAGATAAAGGTTTCATTCAACCTTGAATATCACGATGGGGTGTGAATGTCTAGTTTGTTAAAAATAAATATGGTTCAATGAGACATTTCATTTATTATTGAGCATTGAATAACATCCTTGTTAAGAAAAATATACTTTGGCTCATATAGATGAAAATATTATCAGCTTTAGGGTGATCGATATTTTTAAATGATTGACATGAGGTAGTGATACCATCAGTTGAATGTAAAGGATAAAAACATTCCAAAGACCACGTTTTGTACTAGATATGGCCATTATGAATTTTTAGTTATGCATTTTGGGTTAACCAATACACCTATTATATTCATTGATCTTATGAATAGAATTTTCCTTGTGTTTTTGGATAATTTTGCGGTTTTTTTCATTGATGATATTTTGGTTTATTCTTAATGTAATGTGGAATATGAATGATATTTAAGGGTTGTCTTGAAAATCATAAATGAAAAGAAACTGTTTGTGAAATTCAAATAGTCTGAGTTTTGGTTACAACCAATTTCTTATCATGGTGATATTGTTTCAAAAAATGTCACAACTTTTGATCCTCCTAAAACAAAAGTTATAAAAGAATGTCACAGACCCACTAATATAACCTAGATTTGTAGTTTTCCAGGTTTGGCTGGTTATTACTAGAGGGTTGTTGAAATTTTTTTATGGTTATCTATCACAATGACTAAGTTAACTTGAAAAGGTGTTAAGTTCATTTCGACAAAATATTATGATGATTTTTTCAAGAATAGAAAAGAAGATTGGTGAATTATCCAGTTATGGAACTCCCAACCATAAATGGTGAGTTCTTTATCTAAAATGATGCCTCGTTGAAAGGACTTGGGTGTGTCCTAATGTAGAATGATCAGGTAATTTCTTATGCTTAATGTCAGTTGAAACCTCATGAGTAAAATTTACCTACACATGATTTGAAATTATCTCTTGTTTTTTTCCAAAAATTTGGAGTCATCATCAGTATTGAGTAAATTGTGTAATATATACTAACCACAAAATTTGTAAGTATATATTCACTCAAAATGAATTAGACATGAGACAGAGGAGATGATTGAACTTAATCAAGGATTATGATTTCATTATCCATTACCATTCAGGAAAGGCAAATAAAGTGGTCGATACTTTAATTTGAAAAAGTAATGATTCATTAACCATGTTACATATGGAACGAGATCCTTTGGAATTATATTTGATGAACACTGGAATAGAAGTTGTGGGTGACAGAAATTCTTATGTTTTGTTTTAGGTGTCAGTGAAATCATCTTTATCAGACAGAATTAAGCAAGAACATAAGGAAGAATGTGAGTTACAGAAAATGGAAGTGATGGTTTAGTAGGGTATGTTACCTGATTTTAAAAATGATAATTATTGTGTTTTGAGGTTTGAGAAGAGATTATGTGTGCCTTTTGATTTACATTTTAATAATGAGTTGTAACACCCCAAGATTTTATAGTGTGTTATTTCTTCAAAATAATACAATAACTTGCACTACACACAACACCAAGTTCAAGCACACCATGACTTACCAAACAAGCTATTCAAAAGAGGTTATGAATAGTATTAAGTAAATTTTAAACTTTATATAATCCTTATAATTTTAGAATCCATATTATGAATTTCTTAGACATAATGTAAGAAAAAATTCATTTTAAGTATTGCACTTTTACCAACTTCTAATAGTGAACCCTTTTTAAATAAAATATTTTAAATTTTTTGACTAAATGGGGACATCAAACAAAATTTAAAATGAAACATCCCAAGCTTCCATGGTACGCTTTCGTTTGAATAATACAGTAGCGTGTGTTGTACGCAACTTCGAGTTCTAACACACACCACAACCAATCAAACAAGCCGTTATGAATAGTAATACCTACTTTTTGAAATTATATATATTTTATATTTCAAAATGGACTTAATTTTTTGATTCGGAATATCGAATTTAGCCTAAGGTGAAATTTTGGTACTTTTCGGATAACTTTCATATTTTGATGAATAGTGAAAATTACTAAATTTTAATTAAAAACAACTTTTTTAATCAAAATAATTAATACTGATAAATTATGAATTTGAGTGGTTTTAAATTATATTTAAAATATATTTTTACCATTTAATATAATGTTGGTCATTGGACATAATTTTACAGTTATACCGAACATAAACAAGTGTCAATCTTTTGATAGTTATTATCTCTTAAAAACACGCTTTTTGTTTTGACAGTGGGAATTAATTTTAAATTAATTTCTGCCACTTCTGTGTTTTGAATTTAGAAAAATGGATTCCATATTTGGAATCAGGATGTTCAAATTGTGTAAATATGTAACTTTTATTTTTAGACATTTTGAATAATTACTGAGGTAAAAATTTTATTTACCATGGTTAAGGGTAAATCCGGTAAATAAGGGTTAAAAAATAATATTATAATAATACTAAATTACCCTAAAACGTGTCCTAGACTTATTGGTTGATACATGTTCGGACAGAGGCATATTTGGGTCGATTGTGGGATCTCATGGTGCCACTTGTAGGTGATAGAGACACTTTATTTTAATTAAGTTAAAATGAATACAAAAATGACACAAGCATATATCTTTTAGAAAAACAATTTTTACATAAAGTTATATATGTTGGATTTTATATTATAAATATTCATTAGAGAGATAAAAAGATTTCCTACATAATTATATTTTATTTATTATTTTTAGACATTAAATAATTTAATTTATTAATGACACAATGATGATGAATTAATTACTATAATAGTGAAAAAATAAAATAATTGATATTATAAATACCCAAATAAATATAATATGAAACTTTTAATGAATTAAACTAATTTTCTAGGATAATATGATATACTAGGATTTATTTATTTAACTTTGTTAGAAGTAATAAATCTGTTATGAGTTTCACAAAAATCAATTATTGGATAGTGTCAAAATTGACATAAAAGAGTTCTTAAAAAACTATTATATTATTAATTGATATTAAATTCCTAAAAATATAAGGTTCGGCCAAGAGACTTATATCATGATAGAATCATAATTAATGGACCACTTGGGGGTATTTTGGATTTATATAGTATGTTTATTAACCATATTATATAAAAATACAAAGAAACATTGTAAAAGTGAAACTAATTAACTTAGAGATAATACTTAAAAGATAAGGTTAATATAAGTACCCAAACCTGTATAAATTATATTGGTTGAGTTTTTTTCGACCCATACCCACCTTAAAATTTAAATAATCAACTTTGGATTCATTAGAAACATAATATGGATTTATTATAAACAAATATTTCTATCTTTTCCAAAGGTGCCCCTCACCCCTCTTATAAAAGGGCACTCCTCCTTCTCATATCTTCACACCATCATAGCCTTTTGGTTCGGCCAAACACTGCCCAAATACTCTCAAAACATCTCTAACTACAACCTAGAGGCCTTGGTTTGATCCTAAAGCCAATCTAAGGATCCCTTTTGATCAAATAAAAAGGAAGAACCCGAAGAAGAGGTAATGATTTCACCACCCTTTTCCAAGTTCCTTTCTTCTTCCACTTCTTCTTCCATTGTTTTTACCATTATAAAATAATTACTCCAGTATCATATATATACTTTGATGTTATTATAAATATGTTACAACCATATTCAGTATTCTATCCACCCTTTGAAAAACATGTCACCATACGTGCGTACGTACGGCTTACCGTCTCCACGTCGTGGTGTAATTGTTATTCAATATATTATTATTTGGATGGGTATAATAATGATATGTAACTCATGTAAATAATAAATATAACATGTTAATTATTCTGTATATATGATATAACAATCATTTATATATTATTTTAATATCAAAAGAATGATATTGTCGCTCGTGCGTACGTACGGACTACCGTCTCCACGAACGCGATGAGATTCATTCTCCACCATATCCATTAAAGTATAATTATCATTTTATGATTTAAAAATGATGTTTAAGGACTTGATATCATTCTGGATATGAATAAGATACAACCTATCCATAACAAACATGGCTTATGTAACAAAACATATAAAATAAAATGAGTAAGTTAACACCCGAAACGACGATAATTCAAAGATATTATTAACAAATCAATGTTAAAAGATCATATATGATATTAATATATATGATTCTTGTATAATTAAATAACAATTATTTCACCATTATACATGATTTTAACCTACCCCAACCAAGGAAAAGTACAAGGTAAGGGGTTTTCATCTCACTCCTTATTCCAGTGAGATTCATGCCATATTGCCACCATCACCTTTTTTTGTGGTGTATGTACTGCCCATAATTATATTCATTGTGTAATAATACCTAATTTATGTGTATTTACATATTCATTGTATGATACCTCTTTTATGGGTTTTATGTTTCATAAGTTACCAAATTGGTAAGGGTTATTTCACAATCTCTTCATTATCCGAGAGTTGTTTATACGTAATAATCTATTGGGATCTCTTTATCATCCACATCCATGTATCTTAAAAATGTATTTCAAAACATTTTTACTATTTATAAGAATATGGGTTAAAGTCATTTATACCCTTATGTGTTTCTAAAGGAATGTTTCCGTCATTTTCCAAACAAGGCAATTTTAACATTTTCGACAAATTTAAGGTAAGAATGTTTTTTTAACTTATACGGCGAGTGTGGCTATTTACCGCTGTTATAAAAGCGTCAAATCTTCCCTTAAAAGCTTATAAGAATATTTTCAAATTGAATTTATTATTTTATAATTATGTTACTTTTAAAATGATTTAAAAAAAGATATATTTCTCTAAAATAGTTCTGATTTCATCTATGTCAACATCCTTTGATGGATTTTAAGCTTATTTGAAGTTGATTTATTATGATACAAAACATCCCTATTTTATTAAAGGTTTTGTGATATTTTTGACTGTGGATAATTTATTCTTATGTCACTCATGGTTTATGTTTAAATTATTGACATTTTATAAGTTATTTTTAATCCAAATGTTTATGTTATATTTCAACCTTTCATTCAGATGAATGTGTTAGACAAGTATGTTCCGGATTGGGGACTGGTAAAAGTAAGCCCTCCGGTTTGGTCTCCTGTTATTAGAGGAACTCCGGTTTGGTCTCCGGTTATTAGAGGAACTCCGGTTTGGTCTCCGGTTATTAGAGGAACTCCAGTCTGGTCTCCGGTTATTAGAGGAACTCCGGGTTGGTGTCCGGTTATTAGAGGCACTCCGGGTTGGGTTCCGGTTATAGTTATCCCCTAGGTCTTGGGATGAGGCCTTGACAAAGAAATTAATGTTCAGCATTATACAATCCAACATTATGAAAGTGGTTATTGATTTTGCATGTGATTATTCGATTAGTAGAATATCCATGTGAATAAGTAAATGGAATTATTTCATTTTATTTGTGTCATACCATGTTGAATGTTCAGGTTCGAAAAGCTTTTGTTTTAGTCATACATTACCTTAAATGTTTATTCTTATTTATGAAAGTTTCTGCTATATTGTTATCCTTACTGGGCATTTGAGCTCACCCATTTTCTATGTTTTATTTTTCCCAGGAAGCGAAAAGTAAATTATGAATGACCTCTAGGGATATTATGTGGGGATATGAGTGTGGATTATGGAGACAATATGTTGTTGTAGTAGTTTTTCATTTTATGATGTAATGTAAGACTTATGAATATATCAAGTGTTTCCAAGGCTACTAAACCAATCGGTCTTTCGAGATTTGATCTTTCTTGTGATCATGCCAATGTTATGTAATAATGCACCGACTCTGGGTAACTAGGGTCGGGGCATTACAGTTGGTATCAGAGAAAGTTTAGTACAAACCTTGGAAGCTATATTTAGATAAACTCTGATTAGAGCACATAGATTTAAGATGGACTTTGAGGATTAGTATAGAATAACTTCCTAGAATTTTGGTATTGTATAGATTTTGTGAGTTTTCTGAGCAATACATCCATGTCTGGATACGAGCAGGTAGAGGCGGCTCTAGCACAGATGTACCTAGGGGTAAATCCCGAAAACACCGCTTTGAGCTAGACTCAAACGGGAACTGGTGCACGACAACAGGCCTTGCTGCACTCTTGGTTACGACACTCCTGGGGGATATGCTTAGGATAATTCTCATTTTCTTTACAAACCATTATGAAGGGTTTATGTGGATTTACTTCCTCAAAGGAGAAATTTTTATGATTATGTATTATATCCATAAACTATTTAATTTATGTTATGTGTCTTAAAAGTTTGGGATTAGGTATTGTTATTCATAAACTAATCTAGTGTATGCCATTGTTTAGAAATGGCACCCAGTAGAAGGAATGAGAACTCCAGAAATGCACATGATCCAAAGAGAAAGAATGATCATATATTTCATGGTCTTAAGCCAGAATTTATAAGAGAAATAGTCTCCCACGTATTATCATCATATGAAAAAATAATATCATGTGTTGATAAGATAAGTAATGATTTTACCGAGTCCTATGGCTTTGAAGGGAAGCAAGAGAAGAAAAGGATGGAAGAGAGAACGATGGATAAAGGGAAGAGGGAAAATAAGAATTTTCCCATATGTGATAACTGTGGGAAAAAACACCCTAGAACGTGTCTGAAAGGAATGGGAGTTTGTTATAAGTGTGGAGGAAAAGGGCACAAAGTACGTGACTGCAAGGGTAAGAAAATGGTTTCAAATGTACAATGCTTCATTTGCAATGAGTTTGGACACTACACGAACCTATTTCCTAGTCATCAGACTATGCTGCAAATGATGCTATTGGATAATAATCAAGTTATGATACTACCACAGATGAAGAGGAATGATTATAGTTCTTATGTTGATTATGTCGTTTGAGTGTTGTATCAACAATGTACTTGTTATAATAATTATGGAGTATATAAGGATTGTACTGCAATACTATTTCATTAAGGACTTGAGATTGTGTGGAACAAAGAAAAGTGACTCAATAGCAGGTAAAAAGTTTGGAAAATATATGGTTGAGAGAAAGATAAACCATAATATGGTTCTGATACCGAGGTAGTGATTTTAGAATAATACATGATTGATTTGGATAAATTATATTGGATATTCTTGACTACCTTGAAGTTGATTAATGATTTGTATATTCCATCATTATTGGGGTTTAAAACATTTTTTTGATGGATGAAGTATATCCAGCATTCAATATAGAATAAGGGAGCATGAATGTAATCAATAAGTATTATGGTAATTCATGATGTTTCAGTGTTTTAAAATAATACATGATGAAGGTATTCATATGCTATTACGGGGTAAAAAGGATCTACATTAAGTTTACCTTCCTTATAAATATTGGACTGTGAGTTTGGACAGAAGTATTTTGGATAAATTCTAGTTTGAGATTAATTTTTGATTGCTATAAAAGGACAACCCAGAGGTCAGGCGGCAATCCGTCGCGACCGGCAAGGCCGCGAGACTTGAACCTACAACCGAAGGGCGACAAGGGTGTATCACCTACCACTAGCCCACGAGATGTCCTGGACTAAATAATGTAGTTTTTTTAAAAGATCTATTAGATTAATTATAAATTCGTTTATTTTGGAACCCTGTACAAATAGTATAAATAAAATTTGTTTTACGAGTGAATGATGAGTTTGTGGTTGAAATTTATTAATGGATAAAACTGTAATTATAAAGTAAGTATATCTCCTTATGATCTTAGCCAATCTCATAAATAAATTCCTCAACATTAAGAAAAGGAACTTAGAACAAAAATGTTGTCCTAGATGGTACCTTAAATCATTTCTAATTTATGGCTTTGGGATTGTTGGCCTTTTTATAGCCATGTTCTCTACCACTCTCCATCAGATAATTGATGGTTATATTTCTCTTCCATATCCATATTTTCCTACATGGAACCCTAGTATGTTTTATTTTCGGTAATCTTCATACTTTCCACCATTTATTTTAAATAGAGGCCTCATTAATTCATTTTTCAATGTGGGATTTCAACTAAGATATTTTGAAACGTAAAAAATGTGTTATCCTAATACCTTATTTTTTTTGAATTGATGGTATTATAAATCATCGTAGATTGATGAATTTAAGGACCTCAATTTTATACATGTTTGTGATTGATGACCTCAATCACTACCTATAAATATTTACATTTTTCTTCAATTATAAGTCTCTAATTGCCACCAATGTTCTACTAATCAAGATCATAATTTGGTGGTGACCCTTTCATTTCTCTTTTCCTCATATTAAGACTAAATTTTAGTAACCCAATTTTTGATGTGGGTTTTCCCACAAAGATATTTTTTATTTTCAACCTTTTATTTTTGAAAAATAATTTCAAATTGCGAGGACGCAATTTATTAAAGGAGGGTATAATGTAACACCCCAAGATTTCATAGTGTGTTATTTCTTCAAAATAATGCAATAACTCACACTACACGCAACACCGAGTTCAAGCACACCATGACTTACCAAACAAGATGTTCAAAAGAGGTTATGAATAGTATTAAATAAATTTTAAACTTTATATAATCCTTTTAATTTTAGAATCCATATTATGAGTTTCATAGACATAATGTAAGAAACAATTCATTTTCAGTATTGCACTTTTACCAACTTTTAATATTGAACCCTTTTTAAATAAAATATTTTAAACTTTTTGACTAAATGGGGACATCAAAAAAAATTTAAAATGAAACATCCCAAACTTCCACGGTACGCTTTCCTTTGAATAGTACAGTAGCGTGTGTTGTACGCAACTTCGAATTCTAGCACACACCACAACCAATCAAACTAGCCGTTATGAATAGTAATACATACTTTTTGAAATTATATATATTTTATATTTCAAAATGGACTTAATTTTTTGATTCAGAATATTGAATTTAGCCTAAGGTGAAATTTTGGTATTTTTTGGATAACATTCATATTTTGATGAATAGTGAAAATTACTAAATTTTAATTAAAAACAACTTTTTTAATCAAAATAATTAATAGTTTTAAATTATGAATTTGAGTGGTTTTAAAGTATATTTAGAATATATTTTTACCATTTAATATAATTTTGGTCATTGGACATAATTTTACAATTAAACCGAACTTAAACAAGTGTCAATCTTTTGATAGTTATTATCTCTTAAAAACACGCTTTTTGTTTTGACTGTGGGAATTGATTTTAAATTAATTTCTGTCACTTCTATTATTGAATTTAGAAAAATGGATTCCATATTTGGAATCAGGATGTTCAAAATGTGTAAAAAGGTAACTTTTATTTTTAGACATTTTGAATAATTACTGCGGTAAAATTTTTTTTACCGTGGTTAAAGGTAAATCCGGTAAATAAGGGTTAAAAATTAATATTATATTAATACTAAATTACCCTAAAACGGGTCCTATCCTTATTGGTTGATACATGTTCGGACATAGGAATATTTGGGTCGATTTTGGGACCACATGGTGCCACTTGTAGGTGATAGGGACACTTTATTTTAATTAAGTTAAAATGAATACAAAAATTACACAAGCATATATCTTTTAGAAAAACAATTTTTACATAGGGTTATATATGTTGGATTTTAGATTATAAATATTCATTAGAAAGATAAAAAGATTTCATACATAATGATATTTTAATTATAATTTTTAGACATTAAATAATTTAATTTATTTATGACACAATGATGATGAATTAATTACTCTAATAGTGAAAAATTAAAATAATTGATATTATAAATACCCAAATAAATATAATATGAAACGTTTAATGAATTAAACTAATTTTCTAGGATAATATGATATACTAGTATTTATTTAATTGACTTTTTTTGAAGTAATCAATCTGTTATGAGTTTCACAAAAATCAACTATTGAATAGTGTCAAAATTGACAAAAAAGAGTTCTTAAAAAAATATTATATTATTAATTAATATTAAATTCATAAAAATCTGTGGTTCGGCCAAGGGACTTATATCATGATATTTTAATCATTAATGGACCACTTGGGGGTCTTTTGGATGTATATATTATGTTTATTAACCATATTATATAAAAATACAAAGAGACATTGTAAAAGTGAAACTAATTAACTTAGAGTTAATACTTAAAGATAAGGTTAATATAAGTACCCAAACCTGTCTAAATTTTATTGGTTGAGTTTTTTTCGACCCATCCCCACCTTAAAATTTAAATAATCAACTTTGGATCCATTATAAACAGAATATGAATTTATTATAAACTAATATTTCTATCTTTTTCAAAGGTGCCCCTCACCACTCTTATTAAAGGGCACTCCTCCTTCTCATTTCTTCACACCCTAAAAGCCTTTTGGTTCGGCCAAACTCTGCCCAAATACTCTCACAACATCACTCACTATAACCTAGAGGCTTTATTTTGATCCTAAAGCCAACCTAAAGAGCCATTTTGATCAAATCAAAAGGAAGAACCCGTAGAAGAGGTAATGATTTCACCACCCTTTTCCAAGTTCCTTTCTTCTTCCACTTCTTCTTCCGTTGTTTTTACCATTCTAAAATAATAAATCCAGTATCATATATATACTGTGATGTTATTATAAATATGGTACAACCATATTCAGTATTCTATCCACCCTTTGAATAACATGTCACCATACGTGCATATGTACGGCTTACTGTCTCCACGTCGTGGTGTAATTGTTATTCAATATATTATTATTTGGATGGGTATAATAATGATATGTAACTCAAGAAAATAATAAATATAACATGTTAATGATTCTTTATATATGATATAAAAATCATTTATATATTATTTTAATATCAAATGAATGATATTTTCGCTCGTGCGTACGTACGGATTACCGTCTCCACGAACGTGATGTGATTCATTCTTCATCGTATCCATTAAAGTATAATTATCATTTTATGATTTAAAAATGATGTTTAAGGACTTGATATCATTCTGGATATGAATAATATACATCCTATCCATAACAATCACGGCTTATGTAACAAAACATATAAAATAAAATGAGTAAGTTAACACCCGAAACGACGATAATTCAAAGATATTATTAACAAATCAATGTTAAAAGATCATATATGATATTAATATATATGATTCTTGTATAATTTAATAACAATTATTTCACCATTATAAAGGAGTTTAACCTACCACAACCTAGGAAAAGTACAAGGTAAGGGGTTTTCATCTCACTCCTCATTCCCGTGAGATTCATGCCATATTGCCACCATCACCTTTAGTGTGCTGTATGTACTGCCCATAATTATATTCTTTGTGTAATACACTCTAATTTATGTGTATTTACATATTCATTGTATGATACCTCTTTTATGGGTTGTATGTTTCATAAGTTACCAAATTGGTAAGGGTTATTTCACAATCTCTTCATTATCCGAGGTTGTTTATACGTAATAATCTACTGGGATCTCTTTGTCATCCACATCCATGTTTCGTAAAAATGTATTTCAAAACATTTTTACTATTTATAAGAATATGGGTTAAAGTCATTTATACCCTTATGTGTTTCGAAAGAAATCTTTCCGTCGTTTCCAAACAAGACACTTTTAACCTTTTCGACAAATTTAAGGTAAGAATGTTTTTTTTAACTTATACGGCGGGTGCGGCTATTTACCGCCGTTATAAAATCGTCAAAGCTTCCCTTACAAGATTATAAGAATAATTTCAAATTTAATGTATTATTTTATAATTATGTTACTTTTAAAATGATTTAAAAAAAGATATATTTCTCTAAAATAGTTTTGATTTCATCTATGTCAACATCCTTTGATGGATTTTAAGCTTATTTGAAGTTGATTTATTATGATACAAAACATCCCTATTTTATTGACGGTTTTGTGATATTTTTGACTGTGGATAAGTTATTCGTATGTCAATCATGGTTTATGTTTAAAGTATTGACATTTTATAAGTTATTTTTAATCCATATGTTTATGTTATATTTCAACCTTTTATTCAGATGAATGTGTTAGACAAGTATGTTCCGGGTTGGGTACTGGTAAAAGTAAGCCCTCCGGTTTGGTCTCCGGTTATTAGAGGAACTCCGGTTTGGTCTCCGGTTATTAGAGGTACTCCGTTTTGGTCTCTGGTTATTAGAGGAACTCTGGTTTGGTCTCTGGTTATTAGAGGCACTCCGGGTTGGTGTCCGGTTATTAGAGGCACTCCGGGTTGGGTTCCGGTTACAGTTAGCCCCTAGGTCTTGGGACGAGGCTTTGACAATGAAATTAAAGTTCAGCATTATGCATTCCAACATTATGAAAGTGGTTATTGATTTTTCATGTGATTATTCGATTAGTAGAATATCCATGTGAATAAGTAAATGGCATTATTTCATTTTGTTTGTGCCATACCATGTTGAAAGTTCAAGTTTGAAAGGCTTTTGTTTTAGTCATACATTACCTTAAATGTTTATTCTTATTTATGAAAGTTTCTGCTATATTGTTATCCTTACTGGGCATTTGAGCTCACCCCTTTTCTATGTTTTATTTTTCCTAGGAAGCTAAGAAGTAAATTATGAATGACCTGTAGGGATATTATGTGGTGATATGAGTGTAGATTATGGAGACAATATGTTGTTGTAGTAGTTTTTCATTTTATGATGTAATGTAAGGCTTATGAATATATCTAGTGTTTCCAAGGCTACTAAACCAATCGGTCTTTCGAGATTTGATCTTTCTTGTGATCATGCCAATGTTATGTAATAATGCACCGACTCTGGGTAACTAGGGTCGGGGCGTTACATGAGTTGTTACATGAATCTCATAGTTATTCATTTTCAGTCCATCCTGGCAGTACTAAAATTTACATTCATATTTGAGAGTATTACATGTGGGATGGAATGAAAAGAGATATTTTTGATTTCACGGTGATGTGTTTTACTTGTAAATAGGTTAAAGAAGAGCACCAGTTATCGAAAGGTATTTATCAGTCTTTACCATTTCTAGAGTGGAAATGGGAAAATATATTCAGGGACAACAATGTGGGATTAACAAATAAGTCTTGAAGTAATAATGCAATATGTGTTATTGTTTATTGATAGACTAAATCATCTCATCTACTTCCTATTCGTGATAATTTTTATCATGATCAACTTTATCCGTTGTATGTTAAATAGATAGTCAGGTTACATGGTGTTACCCTCTTCATTATATCTTATCGTGATCCCATGTTTACTTATAGATTTTGGAAATGCCTTCAGAAGTCTTTGGGTACTGATTAAATTTTAGTACAAATTTTCATCCATAATCATATGGGTAGTCAGAATGAAAAATTCATACCATGGAGGATTTTTGTTGTGCTTTCCTGATGAATTACCGGGGAATTTGGGACCAATATATTTCTATGGTTGAATTTTTTTATAATAACAGTTTTCATTCTAGTATATTGATTCCTATATTTGAAGAATATTATGGGAAGTGGGGTTGAACATCATATTTTTGGGATGATGTAGGTGAAAGAAAACTGATGAGGCCAGAATTGGTAGAAGAGATGACAAAAACGGTTAAGTTGATTAAGAATAACTTAGGAACAACTCAGAGTAGGCATAAAAGTCATTAGGATAACTGGAGGAAGGATCTTCCTTTTGAGGTAGGTGATCGTGTCTTTCTCAATGTTTCCCCATGGAAATGTGTGATGCATTTTTGTAAGAGGGGAAAGTTGAGTTCGCAGTTTATTGGACCTTACGAAATCCTTGTAAATGTTGGATCAGATTCATACAATGTGAATTTACCACCATGTTTATCCCAAGAACACAAGGTTTTCCATGTTTTTTTGTTTAGTAAGTATATGTCGGATCCATCTCATGTTTTTAGCCCAAGGGTAGTTAAGTAGGAAAAGAATATCCCTTATGAGGAACAACTAGTGCAGATTTTTGACCAAAGAGTGAAAGTGTTGTAGAATAAGGTAATTCATCAGGTAAAGGTTTTGTGGAAAACCTATATGGTTGAAGAGGCAATGTGGTAATCTGAAAATTATATGAGGGATAAATATCCCCACTTATTTGATAAGTGAGTCGAATTGCGGGAACACAATTCCCAAAATGGGGGAAGGATGTAACATCTTTGGAAATAAAGAATATAACATTTTAATATTTATTAATACTTGTGAATTAAATATGAATTCTATTTTAATGGGGAATAATGTTTTATAGAGTACCAGATACGCGAAAATGGGTTCCTTTGAAATCGTACGTTTCGCACAACGTTGGAGAAAATTGAAAAAAATAATATAATATTATCTTAAATGGAAGTTAACGCCTAGTCGTTGTATTGGAGGGAATGAACAGAACTAAACAAATATTAATATATATGTTTGTTAAATTTTTTTATATTTATCCAATAAATATTAGAGGCTTAAAATAAGGATGATTATGATTTTAAGCATAAATACTCTAATATTTATTAAAAGTATGATTTACCACCATTTGATGGATAACCCTCTTTAAATCTAGTTTTGTTAAATATTTTATGTTTTAATTGAATGAATAAAATTATTATTTATAATTGGGACATTAAAATTTTCATTGGATATTTTTTTGTATTTTTTTTTGACAAAATTAATTTTTTAATGAATAGTGAAAAATACTGTTTTTTAATCCAAAACAACCTTTTAATATAATTTTTTTAAATGGATAGATTATATTTTTACTTGTTTTTGAAGTATAATGTGATTTTATTCATACTATTTAATCAAATTCTTTTATTTCGTGTAATTTCACTTTGAAATTGGACATAAATATGTGCCAATCTTTTGATAGTTATTATTTCTTAAAAACACACTTTTTGTTTCGACAGTGGGAATTAATTTTAATTTAATTTCTTTGACTTATGTGTTTTGAATGAAGAAAAATGGATTCTATATTTGGAATCAAAAGGTAAAAATTGTGTAAATAGTTAATCATTATTTTTATACATTAGGAATATTTACTACAGTAAAAAATTTAATTTACCATTGTTAAAGTGTAAATCTGATAAATAAGTGTAATAAAATATTATTATTACAATATTAAATTACTCTAAAATTTGTGATAATCCTATTGGTTGATACATTAATGACCATGATCTTCCTTGGGTAGATTTTGGGACCCCATGGAGCCACATGTGAGTGATAATGATACTTTATATTAATTCATTTAAAGTAACGACAAAAATGACTTAAACATGTATCTTTTAGTAATTAACTTTTTACATGGGGTTATATAAGCTATCATTTAGAATATAAATATTCATTTGGAATAAATAAATATTTCAATGATATTTTTTTTTTAATTTTTGGACATCAAATAAGTAAAAATAATTATGACACAAAAACTATGCAGTGTTTACATTACTAATGAACGATTTTAATAAATAAGATTATTAAAATAAAAAAATATTAAAAACTTATCCAATTATTATTGGATGATTTTATTTCAAATATTATTCATCTTATCATTGACTTTATTATGTTTTGGACCTTTAGAAAATGTAAATCATTATAAAATAAAATAATATTGTTAAACACTCCAAAAGCGCCCTTCAACACCCTTATAAAAAGCCCTCACTTCTATCCCATTCAAAAAAAATTTAATACCCATGTACTAATCCAACCACTTCCAATTTATTCTCCCTACATCCATCGAATCCACCTAGTAGCCTTCCCCTAGGCAGAAGGTAATTAAATTATAACATTTGGATCAAACAAAAGAGAGATAACTGATTTAAAGGTAACGTTTACTCTTAAGTTGTTTTTTTATTTTACATCTCCAACAACATATATTATTTTTATTCAATTAATTTAGAAAACAGCGGTATCCAAAATATACTTGGTTGTTTTTATAATAAGTATTTGAACTACAAATACACATACCTACATCTAAGGGGTATAGAACATATTGTTTATGTGGACGACGAACTACTGTCTCACGAAATGATCATTATTCAATATTCGCATACCAACTCTTATGGTGACCATTAAGATGTAACTGTATTTATATGTGATATATAATTTATTTATATTGTTTCTATACTTATGTATTATTCATTTATATAATACCATTACGTTTTTCCATAGTGGGTAAATATGATAATTTCATTTGAGATGTTTGGACTACCACCCCTAAAAGTGATATGAATTGTTCATTCCATATGTGCAATGTATAATGGTTGGAGTTAATAAAATTATATATGATATTATACTATAATTATAATATACTTATTTATCCTTATGTTCTCATTCCATTAAATACTAAATAGAAATGAATGTAGCGTTCATTCGTACGTACAACTTCCCGTCTCCATGAACGGTGCATTTCATTTCATACCTCCAAATGTTATGAACTATTATAAATACATATATATACTAGAAATATATTATATATGAGATATTGAAATCATTAATATCATTTTTGAGATAATGGAATTTCGACCACATTGAAAATTTATATTTTTAACAAGTTCATTTTTAACTCATGTTCCGAACATCGACAAATTGTCTGATATGGACTCAAATAATAAACTAATTTTTATTGGAAGGTAAAAATTTATAAAATAGGAATAATAAACATCAAAAAGTTTATTTATTAAGTAAAAATTAAATTTATTTTATTATTCAGAAGATTATAGAACGATCTTGTCATGTCGGACAAGATGTAAGGGAATTCTTCTCAACCTCCTTTCATTAAGTCATATTTTGTTTTATACACGAAAATCATTTAAATGGTGTTTAAAAACCATTTATTTTCATTTCATTCAAAGGGAATATTTTTCTATGAAGCAATTTACAAAAATGTAAAATTGAATGTTTCTTTTAACATATGCAGTGACAATGACATTTTTCACCGCCGTTAGTATTATTTGATCTATGGATTCCATGACAAGCCTCAATGTTTTTAAATAAAAAATAAATAACATATAGAATTTTATGTATTTTAGTATTGAAAATGGTTTTGATAATGTATTTTTTATGTCAATATATTTAAATGGTATATTGTGATTGAAATGTGTAAATGTTATCTTTCATTTATGTTTGTTTTATATGTTATGAAGATGTAATGGTAATTATAAATTGTTTACATAACGATTGGTTTCATGATAAAGCTTGGGAAGGTGAGCCTTAGATACCTCTCTAATGAATTGGGTAACATGACAGAGGTAAACATGAATGCTTCTCCAAAGATATTTAGGGAATATACTATGATGGGTATTCCAATTGTAACTTAATACATAGATGTAAAAGCTATAATGTAAGTATGTTATATATGCCAAAATTTTTCTTTATGATTTATGATTTCATTGTATATTTCATAAATCTTATGATTTCATTAGGTATATTAAAGAGCTTATGTTATGTATGTGTTGATGATATAATGTTTTCTTTCTTTGTTTTTTAACCCTTACTGAGGTTTTTATGCGCATGCCATGTTTTTGGAATTTTTTTCGCAGGACATGAAGATGAATATGGTCAATGATGGGATCATGGAAAAGTCATGTTATCTAAAATAGGGAACTATACAAGAATATTATTTTCAATATTTTTTATTTTATGAAAAAATTGACACAGATTAGAGTTGTATACATTGTAATTTTAGAGATGTAATGTAATTGTTATGACCTAATTCTCTAAAACTATAAACCTGAAAATATCCTCAATGTGAATTATTCATTTAATTCATGAATATGTAATGTTTAAGACTGGGTGCTTATAGTAAAATATATCGTTATTGGTAAGGTCATCTTGTTTAGTACCATTTCTTTTTCTTTGTTCGATTCGGAAGCATCACAATAATTTGATTCACACACTCTAGACCATGCTTTGGGACTATGCGTAGAGAGGATTCTCATTCCCCTAGTGTTGATTACGCATGTCAGAGGCCAAGAAAACTTGTTTTATGTTTGTTGGAGATGTAAACTAATTATTGGACAACATCAATCACATAAGGTCTCCTGATTCAATAGATGCAGTAACATGATTTTTTTCTTAGAATTGATTAGTTATATTCCATGCATAATTTTATCTATTGGTTTTAGAGGAGTGTTGTGTTTTCAGATATGGATGGTAATTGTGTGGATTTTGTTGGTGAGAATAGTTTTTAGCTGGGATGTAGGTGATTAGATCCAATTCTTTGTTTATTGGATGATATATCAGTGGATTCCAATGATAGTGAGATAACTTATGTTCATTTGTTTGTTTGGGAGTTCATAGATTTTTTACCCAAGGTGGTTGTGATGCTACCATATTGAAATGATGTCATGTTAGGTATAGGCCTGTAGCCTGATGCTTCTTTGATTTCTATGTCTCCTTATTTGATAGAACATTCAGAGTTGTAAGAGTTGAGGATACTGATATATGATTTTATGAAGAAGGCATTTATCGGGACCAATGAGTCATCATGTGGTGCTCTAGTGTTTTTTGAAAATGAGTATGGTAGTATGAGGTTCTAAATAGACTAATGGGGGTTGAATTAGGGAAAATTATTGAATAGTAACCTTCTTTTGAGGATATTCAATAGTTTCAACCATTTGGGAGGTGCATGTTGGTTTTCAAGGATCGATTTGAGATCTATATATCATTAGTTATGGAATAAAAAGTGAGATATTCCATATACTACTTTCATATACAGGTATAAGAAATTCGTGTTCATATTCCTGCCATTCAGTGTTACGAACTCACTATCCATATTCTTGATACTTATTTAGATTAGGTTTCCTAAGTTCATGGATAAGTTCGTCATAATATTATTCGTTGATATCTTGATTTACTCAATGTCCGAGTAGGATCAGGTTGAGCATCTCATCACTATCATGTAGTTCCTTCAATGCCACATGATCTACATAAAATTGTCCAGGTGTATGTTTTGGACACAGAAGGTATATGTCTTCAGACATGTGTTGTCTCAGTAGGGATTATTTGTGGAACCATACAAAGATGAAGTAGTTGTTTCTTGGGTATCCCCCAATAATGTGGTAGATGTTCATAGTGTTCTTAGACATCCAGAATATTGTCATATATTAATACCCGATGTATCTAGATAAGAAGTCCTTTTGAATGCTCTAAAAAAAGGACCATGATTTTGTGATTGGTGATGAGTTCTAGGATGCATTCAGTTACCTGAAGGATAAGTTGGTTAATGCCCAGTTCTCGGATTGACTGAATAAAGTGTAATTCTTGAGGTGTTTTGTGATGATTCTCATCTATTTTTGGGATGTATAAAGATGAATAAGTTGTGATTGATCCATTATGGGTCCAAGATGTTGTGTTCCAACAATCCTAACTACACCACCCATGTTCTAGAGTTAGAAATTTGTTTTGAATTGAAGTTATGGCAACATTACCTCATTGGGGAGTGCCTTTTGGTTTCCTCAGACCATAATATCTTAAGGTACATATTTTTCAAGAAGGATATATATCTATGGCAGTGAAGGTGGGTGGACTTTCATTATGACTATGATTTTAGGATCTCATACACCTCAGTAAAGGGGAATTTTCTTGCTGATGTTTTAAGTATAACATTGTCGAATGATGTTGTTCAGGAATCTGCATATTCTTGGAAAGTGATGGAGAAGATGGAATCCTTTAATGTAGATATAGAAATAAATGGTAGTATAGTATGTTGATTCATGATGAAAATTCATTCTTCTCTCATACAGCATGTGGTAGAGTCTCAGTGTGGGGACTCAGAGGAAGATGCGTTGAATGATCATGTTAGCCCTGGTGATGCTCTAGATGAATGATCTGAATATGGTTAGAAACATATTGTATTCCATGGGTGGTGGTTTGTTCTGGTATCATTTCATAAGGTACTTATTTAAGATTTTAGTAACTCAACTTTAGCAGTTCAACAACAAATTTATAAAATAATCCTTGGTTTGAAGATTATGTTTTTCTATTATAGGATAATACAAGTTGTAATAGTGTTTTTGAAATGATTTATGGTGTATCTATAGGTAAAGGCTGACCAACATGATCATGGTCATTGTTTTTAGCCCTTGGATGTACCTAGGTGGATGCAAGATACCATATTGATGTATATTGGAATAAAGGTTACCCAGGAGTCAAGAAGACTTTGATTCTATCTGTGTATTAGTGGATCTGACCAAAAAATTGGCTCACTCATAATCGATCAATTAGTTGGAAATTGTGGATGCCTTTTCTAAGAGGTTAGTGTATGAGGTATTACAGTTTCATAGAGTTTTCAGATCCATTGTCCCGAATTAGGATGTGTGGTTTTCCACATGAATATGAAAGGGATTACATCATGCTTTTGGATCCAAGTTATGACTCACTAGTGGATTACACCATTAGAACAAATGGAAGATATCTATTACTATCCCAAAGTTGGAGTATATGTTGTGATCACGATTCAGTTAATTTGGTGGATCTTAAGCACAACACCTACCCTTGGTGGAGTTCACTTATAATAACATCTATCACTCATCCATTGAAAGGGATCTGTTTGAGGTATTATATAGAAGACAATGTAATTATCCACTGTAATGGATGGATGTTTCGGAGATAGTTGTTCATGGTCCTTAGGTAGTACATATCATGGAAGAGAAGGATGAGATGATGAATGTGGTGAAATACTAGATATCCTATTTTTCCGATAACATGAGGAGGCCCTTGGAGTGTGAGGGTGGAATCCACATGTTCTTGATGGTTTCCACATGACGAGGGAGCATATGTTTGGAATAAATAGAATGAATTATCCATTGTTTTATATATCATTTTGGTTGTTGGGATGAGTTAGGCATGTGAAATACGGGTTGGTATTTCTACCGAAGTTGGAGACAACCCATGATTTCTTCCCCATCTCTCAACATCATCAGTATATTAATAATGACTCCCATGTCAATGAATGGGTAGAGTGGGATATCAGGGATGATTTCAAATATGTGGAGCGATCTATAAAGATCTTGGATCATTGGGATAATGTTCTAGATGGTTGTAACATAAATTGGTTTCATGTGTTGTGGAGTAATGGTGTCCTATAAGAGAGTACTTGGTAGGGAGAAGCTCATATGTGTGTCCAGTATTAGAAGTTGTTTGGAGTTTTCAATTTTCTTACATTATTTTGAAATTTCATGATAAAACATTTTTTATGAAATGGGTTGTTTTCCCTTGGTTTGAGATATGTTTATGGAAATGTTTGATAATATTTGTACATGTAAAAAGCGGATGACAAGACTCCTAATAGAGATGGATTGTTTCGATGTGATAAAACTCGTGTGGGCTAGTCAGTATTAACTAGAGAGGATTGTATATCAACCTGGAGTACTGGATTCCATGATTCATGTTTTTGAGATGATAGGGTAGTCTTGATTATGCAGTGTCTTTTGGGATCATTTAGGATGGAATGTTCAGGTAGGGGTAGTTCTTTATGAGGGAGGAGTGTCGTGAAAGGTATCTCATATGGATGTTGTTTCTATGTATTTTTACTTTTAGGGTTTGTTTGAAATTATAGAGGGTGAAAATGGCTAGTGAACTATATGATGTAATGGCTCGGACCTCTCCAATACCTTAAATTCTTAAAATATAGTGTTTGAAGTGTTATTATGAGGGAATGGTGACTTATTTCAACACATTGGAAAAAAAATTAGTTCATCAAGTTCAATAACTGTGTCACCTAATGGGGAGTTGATGGTGGTAGCTCACTGAATAATGACTCTCCAAATATTATCACATCAGACGATGACTCCTTAAATTGTATCTCACCTAATGCTAACTCACATCGGTGACTCAAAACAGTGACTCACACCGATGACTCACAATAGTGAAATGTACCAATGACGCGCAGTGAATCTCACTAGAGAAAAGTGATGTGGCTCACACCAGTAACTCTCCATAGTGACTTGTACTTGTGACACACCCTAGTGACTCACAATGGGGATTCATTCTAATAGTTTAATTTTTTCACTATTTCCTTATAGACAACTATTTTTGATGTAGTAATAATTTAGTATCATATTTATGTTTTTTTGGACACATTTCATGTGAAATAAGTCATATGGTAAAATTACAATGAGTTTCCAGAATTTTAATTAGTCAAATCATTTAATCTTGATTGGATCCAACTTTAATGGAAAATGGATGATGTATTTATACCTCCACCCTATTTTAGATCATCTATGGTCAAAAAAAAATATTCTCTTTGTTTTTTCTTTCCTATTCCATATTGTTATGAGGTTTCCCGAACCACTATCCCCATAGGATTCATTCCATTTTTCTACACCAGTTGGATCATGTTTTCCTTGGAGTTTCCTAAATCATATGCGTCCATGTCGTGGTGTAATCAGGAATTTCCAATCATATTTTCTTCCACATTGGTATCCCTCTTCCATAATTATTTTTTATAATATGGGGTGGGTGTATAAATATTTCCCATGTGAAGAAAATTAAATCCAAATTAAATAATTATAATAGATTATTTTTATGATCAACCTACCTAGGATTGAGTAAAAGTTATGTATTATCTTATTGTACATTTTTTTATTGTCATTTTTATAGGCTAACTACCCACTGTAAATTGTGTCTATTGGTGATCATTGTTTGAGCATAGAGTAATGATTATGTATTATGTGGGGTTTTTTCTTTTCAAAAAATACTATATATTCAGTTAACCACATATCATCATATAACAAATGGATTCCCCATGATCAAACAATTTCTTTGATAGCCCCATAACTATCCAGTGAAAATTGTGTAAGGAATGCATGGTTAAATTTTAATATGACTTTCCTTTGTTCATATGGTGGTTTTCTGATCGTGGGATTGTTTTAACTTGTCATATCTTATGTTTTTTTGTATGGATGTGTGATGTAAGGTGGTTTAGGTTATTTAATGGTATCTATTTTTGAAGGATTGTTTTATTTTAAAATGGATGATATGTTTCTTCAAAACGGTTCTATGATCGGGTTGTGTGGTGAGGTGTTTCTTTGATTCTTATTATCTATTTTTCATGGATGTTTCTATTATAGAAATGGAATATATAAATAAGTAATTGATTAATAATGTTTGAAACTATCATGGGTTTTTTCAGTTAATAGAATGAATAAATTATTAGTAAATGAAGAATTGTAATGGTTTAAAAATATTAGATGGGGATTGGATAGAAGTTGTGTCTTGTTCTGTGGTTATTGTATAAGAGTTAGCTGGGAAGTTTGTAATATTGTGATATGGTAGTTATTATGAGAACCCATAGGTTGGTAAGGAGTGTTTGTTATTGTACCCATACATACATGTATTTCCTTTTTGACTTCTATATGAACCCACCCTAGTTGAGCACTATGTGATGAACACCCTAATTGATATTGTGGAGGGTTACATTACCAAAATTCCTATTGGGTAGATGGCTGGTAGGACACCCAATTATTCCTCTTCCTTCATACATGCAGCAGTAGCCCATGATTTATTGAGAAGGTTGTTGTTTATGGGGACCAAGTTTGTGGGGTAAGAGTCATGTTTTCAGTAGTGACATTAGGGTGAGAATTATTGTGTCTTCCAAGCTATCTTCAGGATGAGTTTTTTGTGGTTTCACTATTGTTTTAAATATTTGATGTGTTATGTGGAATAGGGGTCTATAGTTAGGATGTGATTTTGGTACGTTATTATCAATGTGAATTATGTTACATTACTTGACTCACGTTATTTGGCAAGCATGCCTTTGTGAGGTTTGGCTGGTTAGTATACCTACCTAGGTTATATTTGGTTCTACTGATTTCTAATCGGGGATTTAGTATTCTTAATTCAAATATTCATGATATAACATGGGATTCATAATGAGTATACTATTTTTGTCACCATACATATATAAAATTGAATTCAGGATTCATGGAGGATTACATGTTGCGTGATGGACTATTCTCGCTCAGGCTTTGGGATTGTTTTCAAATCATTGATTATCATTATTTTGGTATTTACATTGGATTATTCAAGGTATTTTTATTAGTATTGGTTTAAACATTCATGTGGGAGGGAATTTGGATTGATTATATATATTAATCCAAGATTTTTTATGGGATGATTCATTTTATCAACCGATCATGTTTTCCAAAAAATGGAAATGCCTCCCATTTTGTGAGATTACAAACCCGTTGAGATGATCACAACCCAAGGGCCTTATAGAGGCGGGACTCGATGGGTAACTATACCAATTTTATCATTTCCATCATATAAGGGGAATCATGGTAGGGAGGGGGTCATGAAAGTTATTTAATTTTAGATTATGATGCGACTTTAATACTCGAGTGGACTCCACCAATGAAACTGTAAAAAGTGATATCCAGTAAAATAAATGTGATTCAATATAATTATATATTCATAGTAATCATTATAACATAAAATACATACCTATGTGGTTGTGTGATAACTATGAGACTATGAACACTTTATTGTAATCTGTTCTTATTTTCATCATAAGGATACTCATGGAATGTAAAAGAAAAAATTAACAAGACTCTAGGATCATAACACATATCCACATGGTCTCAATGAATTTTTTTGAATCAATCCCCCATATAGTCATACCTTTTTTATCTATTGGCACATGCCTCCAAACTTTGGTACTCTATTAATGCATCCAAACATGCCCTCGAGATGTTATACCCCTAACAAACTATCTCATGTAAGGCCAATATAATATCATTACCTACAATATTCTCAGGTCCTTTATCATTATCATTTCATGTTTAAACTAATATACCTCTAATAATAAATAACAAATTATGTTCCACCTCTGTCATTTACAAAATAAAAACATCCGAGGAATTGGAAAAAATATCCCAAATTTGAGAATATAACGAAGGAAAATATTTTCAATATGAGAAAATATATTAAAAACCCATACAAACATGTTTTCACAATTAATCCTAGAACAAGATACTATAAAAATAAAAAATTAATAATATAACATAATATTTCTCATTCACTCTAGACACACCCACATGTGAAATTAAAATCATGTGTATTAAAAAAAGTATACAAATACAAGATTCAATTCAAGGAATCATTTGAATATAGAGGCCCCAAATGGTAAGTAACATCCGATATAAAATGTTTTCATCTTCAGTGGACATGATAAAACATTCAGTGTGTTTTGTGAACATTGGAGAGGAAACCTCGTCAGCCAAGAACATCTCCACACCTTCCTAGTTATCATATTTTACAAAACATCAATTCTCTTATTTTAAATAAGATTTTGTAGAACCATTTCACAATATTTTATACAAAAAAATCTAAAAATATAAAATTTGATGATATTATATCTATCCTGATTCATTACATAATTATCATTAATTCCATCACATGTACATTTTATCTTCTCAACATGAATAATAATAAAACTACATGGTCTAATGTATTTCTCTCTATATTAATATGAAACCATATGTGATATTTATTTAAAACTATTCTTCAATAATTATTTAAAATTACCCATTCATATTTTTCATAACTTTTCATTGAATATTGTACGAAATTATCCTTTTAAAATTCAATATTATTATATTTTGATAATTACATATAAATATCTATTTATAATTTTACATAATTTTATTTTTACATTTATATTATTATTTATCCATTGATAATTAGATGCCTTTATGTTCTGAGAATGATTTTTCATGATAAAATGTTAAATTAAAATAATAATTTAAAAATATGTTAACAATTTATATTTTGATAATTTAATGAGCAAAAATTTTCTTTATTCTTTAATTATCATTTGGAAATATTTATAAATTTTCTTTTGATAATTTCTTAAATTATTTTTTGGTAATTTTTTGGTAGCATCCCATTGTATTAATGCATATAATAATTTTTGATTAAAAAATTATTTTTTTAATTTATAATGAAGTAATTATTTCGTAAAAAATAAAAAAAACAACTAATTTATCATCCTCAACCGTAGCACACATGGGGGGATGAACTATTCTTGGAATTGAAAAAAATTGATGTTGAATGATGAATTCCTCCCAATCACGCACAATGTATATTCGGTGTTTCATAGTCTCAATAGGAATAATATATGATAAAAATCAAATTGATCAATAATTTTATATCCAAATAAAAATATATTCTTCAATTACATAACCACAATATAAAAATATGAATTTAATTTTTGATTATTCCAAAATCTTATTGTGGAGAATTTAAATTCATCACAATAAGGTTATTCAATATTAAATGGGTTAAAATGATTGATTTTATTAAACATTGATTAGAGGAAAGAAGATGAATTATATAATGTAGTGGGGTATGGAAGTAGATTGATTAAAAATATAAATAATTAAAAATATATAAAATTTTACCCTTCCACATGGATACGATCTTAAACCAAATAAATTCCACAAATATATGTTTAGTAATTCCTAGGATAAAACCCACATTCCATATTCAATTGAGATCTCAAATTTTTGTTATGAATCAAAAATAACGATTTCATCCATTATTCCATAAAATATATATACACATTGTTAAATATGATTAATTTTTTCATCAAATCACCTCCCATGCTCTTTGGGCCCCAAAACAGTACAAAAAAACATAAAAATTCCTTAATGTTTGTTTAAATAATTTAACATAATATATGATTAAATAAATTATATTTTTAATATCTAATATTAAGGCCATAAAAATAAAAGTACGGGTGATTTATGTCCTAAACATAAATTATAAAATAAATAATTATGAAATTTGTTACCAAAAGAGGGTTCATGGATCATTTAAAATTTTGAATATTATAATAATCCAGAGTAATGCTTTATATTTAATTAGTTCATGAATAAATATATTAATGGAAAATAATTTTATAAATGTTATATTAATTTACTCTAAAATCATGTACTGTAATATTGAAATATTTCTTGAAAGTCTAATGGTTTTTCTATAGGGTGATGTTTTAAATCAATATTCTCTTAGAAATAGGTTTTTAGGTTTTTTCTTAACATTATATGATATAAATTGTAACACCAAAAGTTCAATAACCCAAAGCTATTAGATAATTTACTGCACATGTATTGAATATATAGATTAGTTGATTAAATAGTTTAGTAATATTAGTAATCATGGAATGTAAATGGGAATTAAATTATTTCTAAAACATTGTATGCGTCATAAAAAACACATTATTTTTACATCTACATATCAATTTGAAATATGTATCAATATTCATCAATTTTTGGGTAATATAGAAACTATATAAAGTGATGTGCTCAGATACCCTATAATAGGTAGTATAATTTGTATGTTAAAATATCATAAGCATTAAATACTTAAAAATGTTAGATAAAATAATCATGTAGATAATATATGATTAATTATATGTGAATAATATATCCATATAGAAAATAAATGTGGAAAATATTCTCTTAGATAATAATATGAAATCTCTAACACATGGAATCCAAAATGATTAATATAAAAAAAAATATTGGAAGTTCCTCATGCCAAAAAATAATACAAAATTGGTTTTTAATAAACAAAATAGACGTCTATATTGTCTTATTAGGTTAATCAATGTATAACAGGGATATAAAATTGCAGTCTTCACCCATCACACAATTTTTCCAATGAATCACTCACACGAAATGAATTGTCTAAGAATACATACCATAAAATTCCATAATGAATTTCATAAATAGTAATATCATTATTATTAATATTTATTTATATATAAATAGTGAATATAAAGAATATAAATATTTACACATTATAGGGATTAATATTTCTATCAATGTAAATTTCAAATAATAATATTTTAAACTATATTATCTTCATAATTAAAGGATAACTAGATTTATTAAATTAATGATAATGAAGTAATAGTTTAGGGTACATATGTGGAATTAGAATATGAAAAGGATATAGTCAATTATTAAATTTTATTAAATTTATGAGACCAATGAATGTATAATTAATTCCCCTCCAAAAATGAAAATTACATCTCATATATATATTCAATACATATTAGAGTTATAAAATATTCATATAGAAATAATCCTATGGAAGTATCCATTATGGAAAAATATTAAATTAAAAAAATAATGCTTAATCTAATAGGGACCCTATAGTTTTAAAAAAAAGATAATTTTGCTTAATAATTTCTTTATCTAATTCCAAATCATATAAATAATGCATCCAAAAAAATAATGGAATATAATGTTATTTGGATAGTTTTTTAATTACCAAAGGAATGATTACATGTTATAACTACTTATAAAGGACAAATAATGCTGGCGAATATAAGTTGGTCATTTAAAAATAATAATTAATATATATAATTAATTACAATAGAAATTTATATTGAAATAAAAATTAATTGTAAATGGTAAAAAAATAAAGTAATAAACACTTATCTTGCAATGCATCAACATAAAGCAATAAGTATTCCATTAGAACCACAAAAAAAATATAGGAGGATATTTAGTTTTGAAAATGATCATATAATCATGAAAACCAATATTTTTGTCTTTAGGAATGACTTTATGGGCTTCAATTTATATTACATTAAGGGTAAATTTTAACCAATATATAAACCTACGAGGTTGAATTCCTTGTTTGGAAATATGGAAAAACATAAAAATGACATCAAATTTGGATCATTTTTTTATATTTGAGAACATCATCTTTTATTTGAAATTTTTTTAAAACAAATACATTATTTTATATTACATAAATAATAGAAAAATCAATTTTCAATAAAATTTTAATTTAAAATATAATTACCAATTTAGACATTAAAATGTAAATTAAATGTTTAGAAAATATTTTTATTTCGTTAATATATATTATATAATAAAAATATAATATTTTGATCATTTATATATTGATTTTAATTATTAAATATTTTTTAAAATTTAATTATTTTAAAACACCTATTGTTCATGTTTTCTATATTTTTTTATTTACTATTAAAGTATTCTCTCTTGAAAATTATTAAATAATAACCAATCTATAATTTAGATTTATCCAGTTCAAATTTTAAGATTTTTTCCAATTAATATAATACATAATTTATAATTATAAATATAAAATAAAACAATTCTTATCTTTCAATATTGAGTGTTTGTATTGAAAATTATGAACAATTTCATCTATAGACACTTCTTTTCATTCTAAATGATGTTAGTGAAATTATTTTTAAATTTATATATATATTTCTTAAATAAATATTAATTATATTGATATTAATTAATTTTATTCATCTTATTAGTCACTATAATAAAAAATTATAGAATTTATCCATGTGTTACATAATGTATAATATAAAAATGAACATCATGAAAATGATTTTTAATGTTGTATTAATAGAATCTAGATGAGTCGCGGGTGTCACAAAATGGATTATGGTTTGTGGTTATCGATGTCAACATAAGTGTACTGTTGATTTTAGATTACAAAAGATAGGGTCTTATAAAATGTCAAGGGGTTGTATTCTAAAAATTGTGAGAGAATAGATTAGTAATTATCTATTGGAGAGATTCATAATAGTTTCGAATGATGGGGCCACATCATTGTAAATTATTTAGATATATTAATGAAGAGAAATTGGAACCCGGATAATTTATCTCATTTGTTTGATTTGTTATGATCATTAGACGTTCATGGGTGGTTCCCAAAATATTTCGGTGAATGGATATTTATTAATATTTATTCCATTTCATCTATTTACTTGTTGATATCCATTCAATTATATTTCTATGTGCTATAACATAGTCAATTTTTTACATTGAAATGGTTGGTATTTTGAATCAATATTTAAATTAATCTTTAATTACAAATGATGTACACTATAGTAGAATATTTTGAAAATTTTAGTTCAATGTCTAAAGATCACCTAGATCACTAATTAAATAAGTGGAATATGAAATTCCAAGGGAATGATATTTTTTTTATGTATCCATGTATATGATAATTTTTATGGATCATGGTAATAATTATTTCAATGTTTAATGGATACATATAAATTGAAATTTATATAATATGAAATCATATTTAGATATACATAAATAATATTTTTCATTTTATTGTATTAATTCATTCAATGTTATTTTGTGCTATGTACTATATGAATATTCATAAGTTAAGGATAATAAAATGAAAGTGTTGATGGGTTTTTTCTACCGAAGGTTGTTTTACAATCATTTATATGTAATTACTCTATTCATTATCTTTTTCCCTACTAAATTGTCAAATTGTTTATTTTATGTATTGATCCATGTATTAAATAATATGGAAATTGATATATATTTATATTTTATGTCTCAATCACTTTACATGGATAAAATTGAAGATCATCTATATAATGTTTTCATAGAACACATTTTCACTTAACCTATTTTCCATGAGGTGTGAACTATAGGATAAAAAATGTGTTTTTTATAGGTGATTCATGTATGTATTTATGAAATATTTATCTAATACATAAGAATAAATATAGACATGTAAAAGGATTAATTCTCATTTCATGAGATTAAATTTGTGAATTCCATTATATCATATTATAAATTGAATTGTTTAGATGATACACCCAATTTATGGATGAAGAACAAGTAACAATGGTGATATTTTATTTCGATAAAAACTCATGATTAATGGTCAACATGGGAACATTTCATTTAATTTAAAAGTACTCTTATCTTTATTTTGAATCCAAAAATACGCCATTCATATGATCAACCCGTTGTTAATCAATGTGTGTCTACTATCCATGAGGGGTTTTGAAACCATAAGACATTAAGAATCGTTGGTTTACTATATATATTTTTTGAATTATAACCCCTATAAATTTGTTTGATAATTTAATTATATAATTTATCTTGTATGGAAAAATATCAAAAATTATTAAATGAATCCCTGAATGGAAATTATGATAATATTGATGTATCCAAATAATGTGGGTTTTCTAAAGAGAGGAATTTTTTTATTTGGTTTTCAATCACACGATAGTCCTCATCTAGTTACAAAACTAGATCACCTATTTATCCCTCTAATAATATAGATGAATTAAAATTTATTTTTCCCACATGGGTTAACATCCAGATTCCTCATCAGAAATCCAATATAGAGCGTGTCATGGGGATGAACATTTTCCTTCTTATTGAAAGAGACTTTATTAATGTAGGTATTTCTTGGAATCATCCATGTATTATGGTGACATTGACTTTCCACTATGTTAGTTATCTGTTCTTTTTACAATTTTTATTTATGTTAATATTATTCCATTATTTGTTTTGTGTTGACAAGTGTATTTAATAATTCATCCCTACGAATACAATTTTTTAATTTGATTCTAGACACAATTATATAATGGTTATTTCTTTTATGGATAATAATTCTCATGTAATATAATAGTGTTTCAATAATTTACATGGAACACTTTCCAATTAATTGTCCTCTCTGATTAAAATTATTTACATTTCATGAATGAAAGCGTAATATGATCATTATACCATTAGGTTAAATAATTTTTAACCTCTTATATATAATCTCAATGTGAACATTAAACCAATCATTATCCTCTATGAGGACCGATAATGGAATTTATAATTAGCATTATTTTTTGGAAATTCTACAATATCAGAATGGTTGGTCCTAGTGGACTGATGATCATGTGAAGTTGTTATTAAGGTGTTAATGAGATGGTTTTAGTATGGAAATATTCGATTGTCATGGTGAGAGGTGTAAAATAGAATCAATTAAGGGTATAGATGGACTATAATATTGAGGTATTGGAACCATTGAATTTATGATAGAGTAAGAGGTAGATGTTGTTGTACAGTTCATGATGGATATAGATGAAATCATGTTGAATGAGGTTTCTATATAAAATTTATTTGGGAAACATTATTTAGTTCGCAGAACCTACATAATTAATCATTTTAATGTGGTGTTATAATTTATAGGAGAATAAATATTTCACATTAGAGTTTGATAACCTGATCCACTGAGGTCCAACTCATGATTACCCCAAGTCTACCTGAAATTTGTCTGGGACTCGTGACCCGTGCCGAGTAGGTAAAACCAAAAAATGTTAGGCTATAGGATAGAGTATAAAAACCCACACACACACACAAATATCTATGACAATAAAATGTATAAATGTTATAAAATTTAATCATCGCATGAATATATCTATGATCCCACAATAGAGTATGGCAGTAAAAGTACTAAAAATGGAGAGAGGGATAAATACCAGTACAACGAAAAACTAAAAATTTACTACCTACTCCAATGTGTACTAAATAAATCAATGAAATCCATCTAATAAAACTCCTCACTTGATATTCCTTTAGATACACACCACCTACACCCTTTCAAACCAAGACACCATCAAAATGGATATCATGTGCATATGACATGACATGTAAAAGCATAACCCATTAATTGGTTAGTATAAAAAATACATAGTAGGAAACCTATAAAACACAAAATAAAATTAACCAATTATAGTAATAACATTGAAAGATATAAAAATAAATTTATAAAAGATGTTCCTAAATATACTTAAGAAAATCACCACACTACTAGGAACTCATAACCAACTATTGTCCACCACGTTATACTCAAAGAAATGATTTATCTAAGATAATCCACTCAACATGGCATGATATAATTGATGAAAAACAATTAAGTGGTCTAGAATATTGGTCCCCACACCAGAAATATTTCTGGTTGAAGAAAACCTGATACACAGATAGGGGCTCACAACCAGAACTGCTAGGGGACACCATGAACACAATATTGATCAACCTGATACATAGGGGATCATATCTCAATTATTCAAAAAACCATACTAATATGGCCTTAATGGTATAGTATTAAATCCTTGATCAAGGATCTTATGCTAAATCCACAAAATCCATCTTTGGAATTAGAGAAGATAGATGATCACACTCCAATCTCATAGAGGGACACCAAAACTATGTCATAAAATTAACCTATAGATGTGATAAAAATCCAATGATAATTATTTAAATCCTCACTATAACTTTATGTGAATAAACCATTGGATTTTATTCAACCTATACAGGTCTAAACTAATAAAATAAATAGACACAAGAACTATTGTTGGGGGTACACGACATATACCAAGGGGTATACGAGGTGTCCAGCTACCCCCATGGTTTCCCATGTGGAAGAACCTCAAAAAAGGCGCATTCCCAATATACATGGTGTTTAGTGCGATTTCATGGATTATATAGACACATGGTATCCATCCTATCTCTCCAGGATGTATTTGTGTATTATGGCCATGCTCATGTACCAACTCATGAATATGAATCCCTGTCGGTCTAAAAGTATGTGGTATTCCATCTAGTTATTTACTTTTACCCATGTATGTCTACTCTCTGAAGTACACTCCAAGTCACATGGAAGGTAACACAAGTCTTGTAAAACGGTTAACAAGTCATGTGATCCTTAACTCTAGGAAAAACCCTAGAATCGTGGCTTGGGGGCCTAACACAATGTGGAACCATATGTACACGCCATGTATATCAATATTTTCTATATGAATTTTGATCTCATCCAAGTTTTTATTCATATATCTGGATCCTTATTCCAAACAAAAACATAAAGATCTAGGTTCATTAGGACCTTGAAAACACTAATTGATAGAGAACTAGACTTGAATCCTGTTGGAAATAAAAATGTCCATATATAAATCCTTGTTCATCCAAATAGGGGAAAATGAAACCTGCATATCTGATTTGATTCACCACTGATCACTCATCTCTAACAATGCTCGCTGATCAGACAACTGATCATGAACCACACCAATGTTATTGATTCATTGTTCATATGAATAGTCATGCAATAATCGATTATCACGTATTTTTCAAACCACGAGACAGTAGAAAACACCAAAAATGAACCTCTGTAGAAAAGAAGTTGAAAACCACAAGCCATAAAAGATAAGGAAAGAATCTCCATTGTTTATTGATTGTCCATGATTCATTATAAAATAAATATATAAATTATGAGGGATAAATTACATGAAATTAAGTCTACAGGTGATGCATAGATAAAATATTTTGTTGAATTGATTTGTGTTTTCCTAGGATTAAATAATGGGATGGAAAATCACAATGAAAAACATACTACCTAGTATTTTAATAGATAATTGTTGAATAATAATTTTTTCCATTAATTGATGATAACCTACAATTCTATTAGAATGATGATCAATAGTCAAAACATAAATCCATCCTAATCCATTGAAAATCACTCTAAGGGTTTTTTGTTTATTTAAGTCATGAGCATCAAAACCTGAGGAAATTATATGATAATGAATTCAAAAGAGATAGGTTTGCTACATCCAAAATAAAAAAATTAATTAGTTAATTTAATTAATTTAATTTAATTACCCTAGGAATAAGTTTTCACCAACATCCATGATGAAAATGATTATGTAGCCCCAGGGTATAATCCAAATTTAGAACACAAAAATTTCTTCGTATGATTGATTTGGCCCAATGATCACGAGTTATTCAATTTTATTAAGAAAACTCTTTGTATGTGATATTAAATTTTCTAAAAGATTTATTCGAAGGACACTAGTCATTGGAATCACACATTCTCTCAGAACCTATTCATTAAAATAATAAATACAATATCAAAAAATAATACATATAAAAATAATGACATTATAGTAACCACACTACGGAGATTTTTCTCCATAAAAGAGAAAAAAATACTAAAAAATATAATGGTACTGGGATCGCCTATGTGTCTCATGCTCCCAACTTCTCAACTGAGGATTCATGGGATACCACCATAAAAAAACAATGTGAATTTATTACCAATGAAGTATCCTCTCCTACCAATCCTCAATCTCCGTCGGGTACTCTTCAATGGTAGATCCATCCTAAATGTCAATATCTACGTAGTAGATAATGTGTAAAAGGTTCTCCTTGTTCTTCCACAAATGCGATACACGGAAGAGGTCATCTACCTGATCCAACATTGTGGGAAGAGCTAAAAGGTATTCCACCATTTCAAATCTATATAGTTTCTTTATGGGGATAATAAATCATAGAGGTAACATTATATTACAATAAAATCTCTTCAATCCACGTAGAGGTGAAAATCATATGAACACATGGTCTCCATCACTAACTCCATTGGTCTCCATATTTATTGTTCATGGGACATATAGTGGATCTATTCATTCCTCAAATGATCATAACATTCAATGTAGTAGATCATACCATTTCTAGTCCAATGAGTGCCAAATCACCAAGATCAGTGCAACTATCTACTAACATATAGAATCACATTTAAATTTCCAAAAATAGTGTCATACTAATGGTTAAATTGATGATATTTTTGTAAAAAACTCCACCAAGGGTAAGTGAGAATATCAACAACGGAAAAATTACAACATGCAATCCCCCCAACATGTCCCATAATATATGGATGGTCCACTCTTTCCAGCCATTAGTCTATTCTTCAAATACAATTCTCATGCATAACTCAGTCCCAAAGGATTCCTGTAACCCTATTCATAACCGATATGTAAAGCACGAATCAATGTAAGAGATGATCACTGAACGAACTCCATGGAGTCAGAATATCTCCTACATGTCAATCACTCTCAATATGTATAATGAACTCTTCTCCCGAATAGATTGGATGTGGGACATCATGGTGATTCATTCAATTATCACCCAAATTGAATCATATCCCTTATATATTCATGGTAATATTATCATGAACTCCATGGATATACATTCCCACATCCACTCTAACATCTCAAGGGGTTCAGCTAAACCAGACAAAACCTGGTTCATATCATTCACCTGCTGGAAATTGAGGAATCATGAGAGAGAATCATCAACTCACGTCATCATATCTGACCATGAAATCTAATGTAAACAGTCACATTAAATCTTTTATACACCTAGATGTATGATAAATGTGTGTTTATGAAACTCCGGAAACAATTACTACCTCATCGTCAACAGTACAATAACTGGCCCTCATAAAAGTATAATATCCTTCTTACATTCAGAATATACATCAGAAGAATGTCTAATGGATAGATGATAATGAAAGGTTCTAAATCAATATTTCATTTTTGATGATCCCTAAATAATTGTAAAACTAGTTGGGTAACAACCATCAATTAATTTTTTGAAGAACAATCACTGTCTACAATGTTAAACTACCACGAGGCTAACTACTCTATTGCCTCATCCAAAAAATGAGAACAATTTTACATATTGTGAGAATCTTCCACTAACATATCCTTCCCAAAAGAATATAAAATCTCAAATGAATATTCATTGTGATAAATTATCAATAATCCCTTTCTCCTGATAAGATCATTCTGAAAGGATATATATATACAACTATTTTGTTCAATGTAAACTATAAACTGATTTCCCATCTGGTAGTGTGTTATCATCTTCAAATGAATGAATTATGGAAATAGATAATCATTTTGGGTCACGTAGTTATAATAATTTTTTTATAAATAGTGTAAACCATTATCAATCACCAACTTCCCCCAAATTAAAACACAACCAAGTCCAATATCTAATGAAATCTAAAACACTACATAGTCGACAACCTCCTCTGATAAATTCATGATTGGAGAACTCACCAAAATATATATATGCTACATAATGAACTAATAAAACATTTACATTCACAAATGTATTCCCCTTTTTATTCATTTAAATTATGTGGTGCATCATCTTGAGATAAATCATGTTCAAAACTATGATAGTACCCTTCCAACCCAGGGAAACTCTAAACCATATTGTTCATGAAAAAGCTTGAGTTGTACCTTGAAATACTTGGAAATGATTCTTCATACACACTAATGGACTCATATTCCATGTTCTTGAGTCTAAGAAACTCTCTTTACATATATATATTGATGGTTTAAGGAAATATTTAATAAAAAGCATTTTTTTAATTCCTCCCAATTCCCAAAATCGATTTCCCAATAAAGATTCGGATTCTTGACCAGTGACCACCACTAATTAGCTTCACCATCAAAATGATAGACCAGCAGTATGAAATTATGTTCATCATAGAACTAGATGAAAGTGAACATAATTTCAAGGGAAATAATCCAATATTCCACAAAGAGGGGATCAGATTATCAACTAAACATGGGAGGACTTTTCCTCATGAAAGATTCAATGATTACTTGTTCCTTATTTGGAAAAGAAGGGTGTTACACATGATTGATGTTATTATTTGAAACATGAGAAAGATGATAATGTAATATCACGAGGTTTTGAGCACCCATTCTTATTATGTTAGGCATTTCATTAGGGAAATCATCGCATTCTCTAGCACTCTGACTATTAGCTTGTGCACTTTTATTACCCTCCATTAACTATGAAAAGGAATGTTCAATTAGAGAGATTGAATACTTAGCTATTGAGTATTTAATAGAAACTTTTAACATCTATGGATAAACATGTAATTGAAAAGTATATCCTAACATGTTATTCCCTATGATTAAATATAGGTTATTATTTATATATTTAATGAATTGTATTCTGATGTGTTTTTTCTATTCCCTTAATAATGGTTTGTACTAAGCTTAGGAATTAACCAAATCGTATCACATAGGAGTGTCAAACCAAGGGTGCATCAATTTCTGTTGTTCGTACCAATATTCCTTGGGCGATGCATGAAGCTTCTTGTCGGAGTTTTCACTCTTAGGTATATATGTGCTATAACAACCTCTAACTCTTTGTATCCATAAAGGGATGTATTTTCTTAATAATACACTTACTCTATACATACTGAAATTTAGGTATGTTTCCTTATACTTCATCGAATCCTTATGGTTCTTAATAATGTTCTCTATTCCTATTCTCAAAAAATAACCTGACCATCCTCCGATTCCAACTATAGCGACCCTACCCTTTTACGTATAACATTATATTATTTTATGCTTAATTATACATCATAGTAGAAGAAAAGCATCTTAAATATGTATATTTTATTTTTAGGCATTATGAATATTTATTTCAGTAAAAATTTAATTTATCATGGTTAAAGGGTAAATCTCGGAAATAAGGGTAACAAAATATAATAATATTATTATTAAATTACCCTAACATGTGTCCTTATCCTATTAGATGATTTATTTATGACCATGGACATCCTTGAGCCGATATGGGGACTCCATGGTGCCATTTGAGAGTGATAATACCACATTATATTAATTAATTTCAAGTAAAAACAAAAATTAATTATACTCATATCTTTTAGTAAATAAATATTATCATGGGGTTATGTAAGGTATCTCTTCGACTATATATATATTCATTTGAAATCTAAAAATATTTTCTACTTCATGATATATTATTTATTATTTTTAGACATCATATAAATGAGAATATTTATGACACAATAATGATGTAGTGTTTCCCTCATTGATGAATGATTTAAATAAATTTGATTATAAATATTAAAAAAATATTCAAAACCAGTAAAATTCCGGATGGATGATTTTATTTAGAACATGAGTAATCTTATATTTTACTTGAATATGTTTTTTACCTTTATAAATTCAAAATAATTTTATAGAAAATAACATTCATCAACATTCCTAAAGAGGCCCTCTTCCCTCTTCAAAAAGCCCTCAGTTCCAACCCATTCCACACACTTCTCAACACAATTGGCTCACCCAAACTCTTCCAATTAAAGCTACCTACATTCCAATACACCTCCTTGAAGCCTTCCCCTAGGAATAAGTATGTTTAATTAAGCCTTTTGTTTCAAAGCAAAGGGAGATACCTGGTTTAAAGGCAACATCTTCTCTTAAGTTCTTATGTTTTATTTTACTTCTCCAACCCACTAAAATCTTTCTATTCTTTTATATTATAAAAAAAATAGTATCCAAAGTATAATAGGTTGTTATTATGTGAATTATTTGAACATCACTTAAACACACCTCCATGAAATGTGTAGATAAAATATTGTTTATGGGTACGGTGAACTACTGCCTCAAGAAACGACAACTGTTCATTCTTCTACAACCACCTCTTATAGTGGCCATTAAGATGGAACTATATTTATATGTGATATATATTATATTTATATTGTTTTTATTATTCTTTATCTTAATTTATTTTATAAATTTATGGTTTTTCATAGTGGTTTAATATGATAATTTCATTTGAGGAATTGCGGAATTCCTCCCCATCAAAGTGATATGAATCGTTCATGCCATACATGGAACATATAAAGGATAGAGTTAACAATATTATATATGATATTATACTAGAATTATAATATACAAACTTATCATTAATATCCTGTTACATTATATATCAAATATAAATTAAAGTACATTTCATACGTACGTACGGCTTACTGTCTCCATGAACGGTGCATTTCATTACTTACCTCCCAATGTTACGTACTATTTTAAACAAATATATATAATCGACATATATGGGATATATGATATCTGAATCATGAATATAATTCTGGAGGTAATGAAATTTCAACCACATGGAAAATTTATATTTATAATAAGTTCATTTTTAACTCAAGTTCTGAACTTCGGCAAAATGTCCGATATGAACTCACATAATTAATTAATTTCTATAGCAAGGTACTAATTGATATAAAAGGAATAATAAACTAGAAAAATGGTTTTAAGGAAGTACAAATTAACTTTAGTTTATTATTAAGGAGATTAAAGAATGATCGAGTCATGCAGGACATGAGGTAAGGGACTTTGTCTCAATCTCCTTTCATTGAGGTATATTTTGTTTTATAAAAGATGTTATTTTATATGGTGTATAAACATCTTTTACTTTTAATTTCATTCAAATGGAATAATTTTAAATGAGGCATTTTACTAAAAAACAAAAATTAATTTTTTTTAACATATGTGGTGACAACGACCTTTTCTACTTCCTGGTGTATTAATTGATCTATGGATTCCTAAACAAGTCGTAATGTTATTAAAAGGAAAATAAATACCATATACTATTTTATGTATTTTGGTATTGATAATGGTTTTGAAAATTTCTTTTTAATGTCAGTATATTTAAATGGTATATTTTTATTGAAATGTATAAATGTAATCTTTCCTTTATGATTGTTTTATGTGTCATGAATATGTAATGGTTCTTGAGAATTGTTTATGTATATGGGTGGTTAGGTGATAAACATAGAGAGTGTGAGCCCGAGATAGCTCCCCAATGCATTGGGTAACATGACGAAGGTAAAGGTGAATGTTCCTCCTAGTAGAATTAGGGAATATACTATGATTGGAATTCCAAATGTAACTCCCTATGTAGTTGTGAAAGCTACAACGTAAGTATGTTATGTATTCCACAAGTTACCTTTATGATTTATGATTTCTATGTATATTTCTTAAATCTTATGATTTCATGAGGAATGTTAAAGATCTTATGTTATGAATGTATTGATGATCTAATGTTTTCTTTCATTGTTTTATAACCCTTACTGAAATTTATATGCTCACCCCAAGTTTTTGTAATGTTTTTCATAGGACATAAATATGAATAGTGTCAAGGATGGGATAATGGTAATTTTATGATGACTAAAATTCTGAAGTTGACATGACTCATTTTTTCAAGTGTTTTTATTTTATGAAAAAATGGAAACAATGTAGAAATGTCTACTTTGTAATTTTTGAGATGTAATGTAATATTTTTGGCCTAATTTTCTAAAACTCGAAACCTGAAAAGATCCTCAACATGAATTATTCATTTTGTTCTAGTTATGAAATGTTTAAGGTCATATCCTTTGTGTTTCTATCAGAGGTCAGTTTAGAAAACACTGGAATTTATGATAATGTTAAATTAAAGTCCATAATTAATTTTTAGATTATGTTATGATTGATATGATATATCATTTGCAGATTACCATGTTTCTTCCCCTAAGATTGTTCTGTGTTCAGAATGGTTTTCCATAGAGGAAACATAGTATCTATGATTAGAAGACATCAGAAAAAAGACAATCTTCCATATCAGCAACATGAGATAGTCAGAATCGGAACTGAGCTTTTCGGTTGAGTGATGGAACAATTGACTCAGGTCTTAAATGGAGGTATCCATGCACGTTATCATCAGAATCAACCATAGAGGAACATGTGAGTAGTAGAAAATTTCATTATGAAATATCCCCCATCACTCAAAGGATCGTATGACCATGTTCTCACTAAAGGGTGGTATAAAGCACTGGAGAAGATTTATGATGTCATGGGGTGTTCAGAACATCATAAGGTTAGTGTCATTGTTTATTGTTTTCAAGGTGAAGATGATCAGTGGTGGTCGATGTTGAAAAATATCAGGGATATTATGGAAATTAATTCTCTTGGTTGGGATGAATACAAAGGTATATTTTTTGATAAATATTTTCCTAAGGTGGTCCATCTTAGTATGGAAAAACAATTCCAATAATTGTGGCAGGAGGATGACTCAGTGACAGCTTATGAAGAAAAATTCACTCTATTGGCAAGGTATGCTCCAAATATCATACGATATCGTGATAGTAAAATGAATCTTCTTTACTCAAGATTAAAGACAATGTATCAAAGGGATTTAGATTCTCGTGTGTTCAAAAGTTGTGAAAAACTTGTTCGATGTGTGGAGAAGGTGGAAATGGAGTTTTCCGATGATCAAGTGTTCTTTGACAAACAATATAATAAGAGGTAGAGGTGGTAGAAGAAAGGGAAGAACTCTTCAAAAAAATATGATGGTATGAAACTTAAGTTTACAGTTTGTGAAAAATGTGGTAAAAACATTATGGGAATGACTTTTGAATTCTGGTAAGTGTTACTGATGAGGTAAAATGGGACATAAGGCTAGTAATTTCACTGAAAATGATCAGGGTAATGGTAATTAAAAATTTGATTTTCAGTTAGTAAAATGTTTTATGTTCAGTGAAATGAATCATTATGAAAATAACTTTCCAATAAATAACTAAACAGAGGGAAAGTATCCAGACTACATGAAGAAAGGGGTGGTTAAATCCTTTGCAACTACTTCATTAGTTTTTGGGCCAACAAATGAAGTATTATCAGTTACACTATCTGTTTGTTCATATTTTTCCAATGTGTTTTTTGATTCAAGGTCTACACATCAATTCATTTTTTAGAATTTTTCTACTAAATTGGGAAAACCATCTCATTATATGAATCATGAACAAATGGTAAAAACCCATCGAGAAAATATTGGGGAAAAAATAAAACATAAGTACCTTTTTATCCTTGTATGAGGAAATAATATACATGCAAACCCTATTGTATTTCATCTAGTAGAGTTTGATGTTATTTAGGGTATGGATTGACTTTCTGTTAATCATGCTATTGACTATAGAGCTAAAGAGATTTCTTTTCAGAAATATTTTCAGTTTGTGTACATCAATGAACCTTTACTTTTGATAACATATCAGCAAGGTGCGAAACTAGTAATAGATTGAAATGAATGTTACCATTCACATATTGTTGAAATCAAAATAACTATTCCTATTTTGATTTTCTAGTGGTAAATGAGTACCTTGATGTTTTTTGATGAGTTTCTTGGTATTATCCCAGACCAGAAGTTAAATTTACCATTCACTTAGTTCCTGATGCTAATCCAATTTCAAAACCCCCTTATCGAATGGCACAAATTGAACATTTAGAGTTAATGAAGAAATTTCATGAGTTATTAGATAAAGGTTTCATTCAACCTAGAACCTCATCATGGGGTGTGAATGTCTTGTTTGATAAAAAGAAATATGGTTCAATGAGACATTTCATTTATTATTGATCATTGAATGACATCACTGTTAAGAAAAAATATACTTTGCCTCATATTGATGATTATTTTATCAGCTCCAGGGAGATCAGTATTTTTCAAATATTGACATGAGGTAGGGATACCATCAGTTTAAATTAAAGGATAAAAACATTACGAAGACCACGTTTCGTACTATATATGGCCAATATGAATTTGTAGTTATGCATTTTGGGTTAACCGATGCACCTACTGTATTCCTCGATCTTATGAATAGAATTTTCTGTGAGTTTTTGGATAAGTTTTTTGTTTTGTTCATTGATTATATTTTGGTTTATTTGTAATGTAATATGGACCATGAATTACATTTAAGTGTTGACTTGAAAATCATAAAGGAAAAGAAACTATTTGTGAAATTCAGATAGTGTGAGTTTTCATTACAACCAATTTCTTTCCATGGTCACATTGTTTCAAAAAATGGCATAACTGTTGATCCCGCTAAAACGCAAGTTATCAAAGTATGTCACATACCCACCAATATAACCTAGATTTTTAGTTTTCCAGGTATGGATAGTTATTACCAGAGGTTTGTTGAAAAAAATTTATGGTTATCTATCACAATTACTAAGTTAACATGAAAAGGTGTTATGTTCATTTGGAAAAAAGATTGTGATGATTGTTTTCAAGAATAGAAAATAAGAATGGTGAATTCTCCAGTAATGTAACTCCCAACCATAAATTTTGATTTTGTTATCTACAATGATGTTCGTTGAAAGGACTTGGGTGTTTATTAATGTAGAATGATCAGTTAATTTCTTATTATTCATGTTAGTTGAAACCTCATGAGTAAGATTTACCTACACGTGATTTGGAATTAGCTGCTGTTATTTTTTTAAAAAAAAATTGCAGTCATCATCAGTATGGAGTAAATTCTGAAATATATACTGACCATAAAATTTGGAAGTATATATTCACTCAAAATGAATTAAACATGAGACATAGGAGATGATTGAAATTATTCAAGTATTATGATTTCATTATCTATTAACATTTAGAAATGGAAAATAAAGTGGTTGATACTTCAATTAGAAAATGTAATGATTCATTAACCATGTTACATAAGGAACGAGATCCTTTGGTTTTATATTTGATGAACACTAGAATAGAAGTTATGGGTGCCAGAAATTCTTATGTTTTGTTTTAGGTGTCATTGAAATCATCTTTATCAGAAAGAATTAAGCAAGCACATAAGGAAGATAGTGAGTTATAGAAAATGGCAGTGATGGTTTAGAAGGGTAAGTTTCCTGATTTTAACAATGATTATTATTGTGTTTTGATATTTGAGAAGAGATTATGTGTGCCATATGATTTACATTTGAAGAATGAGTTGTTTCGTGAAGCTCATATTTCTTTGTTTTCAGTCCATCTTGGAAGTACTAAGATGTACATTAATCTTCAGGAGTATTATAGGTGGGATGGAATTAAAGGAGATATTTTTTATTTTATGGTGAAGTGTTTTACTTATCAATAGGTTAAAGTAGAGCGTCGGTTATCGGAAGGGATTCATCAGTCATTACCATTGCTAGAGTAGAAATGGGAAAATATATTCAAGGACATTAATGTGGGATTACCAAAGAAATCTTGACGTAATAATGCAATATGGGTTATTGTTGATTGATTGACTGAATCTTCTCATTTCCTTCTTATTCGTGGTAATTTTTCTCATGATCAACATTATCAGTTGTATGTTAAACAGATAGTTAGGTTTCATGGTGTTACCCTCATCATTGTAACTTATCATGATCCCAGGTTACTTGTAGCTATTGGAAATGCCTTCGGAATTCCTTGGGAACTGAATAAAATTTTAGTACAACTTTTCATACATAATTATATGGGAAGCCAGAATAAAAAATTCAGACCATGGAGGACATGTGGTGTGCTTTCCAGATGGATTAACTTGGAAGTTGGGACCCAAATCATTCTATGGTTGAATTTTATAATAATAACAGTTTTTATTCCAGTATATAGATGGCTCTATTTAAAGAATTGTATAGGAATCGGTGTTGAACCCCAGATTTTTGGGATGATGTAGGTGAAAGAAAAATTTTGGGGCCAGAATTGGAAGAAGAGATGACAGAAATGTTTTAGTTGATTAAGAAGCACTTGATAATAGCTCAGAGTAGGAAGAAAAGTTATGAGGATAACCGGAGGAAGGATCTTCCTTTTGAGGTAGGTGATCGTGTCTTTCTCAATGTTTCCCCATGGAAATGTGTGATGCATTTTGATAAGAGGGGAATATTGAGTTTGTGGTTTATTAGACCTTATGAAATACTTGTGAATGTTGGATTAGATGCATAAAAAGTGGCTTTACCACCATGTTTATCCTAGGAACACAATGTTTTCCATGTTTATATGTTGAGTAAGTATATGACGGATACATCTCATGTTTTGAGCCCGGGGGTAGTTAAGTAGGAAGAGAATCTATCTTAAGAGGAACAACCAGTCCAGATTCATTACCGAAGAGTGCATGTGTTGCAGAATAAGATAATTCTTCAGGTAAAGGTTTTGTGGAAAAACTATATAGTTGAAGAGGCAACGTGGGAATCTGAAAATTCTACGAGGGATATTTATCCCTACTTATTTGATAAGTGAGTTGAATTGCAGTGACGCAATTCCCAAAATGGGGGAAGGATGTAACATCTTTGTAAAATAAAGAATATAACATTTTCATATGTATTAATACTTTTTAATTAAATAATAATTCTATTTTAATCGGGATTCAATGTTCGATATCATACCCGATACGTGACAATAGATTCCTTTGAAATCCTATGTTTCAGACAACGTTGGGGAAAACTGAAAAAATAATAATATAATATTATCATAAATGGAAGTTAAAGCCTAGCCGTTGTATTGGTGGGAATGAACAGAACTAAACAAAATATGAATATACATGTTTTTTAAATGTTTTTAAATTTATTCAATAAATTTTAGAGGATTAAAATAATAATGAATATGATATTAAGAATAAATACTCTAATATTCATTTAAATGTTGATTTACCACCATTTGGTGGAGAACCCTCTTTAAATCTAGTTTTGTTCAAATTTTTATGTTCTATTTGAAAAAATAAAATTATTCTTTATAATTGGGACATCAAAATTTTCATTGGGTATTTTTTGGTATTTTTTTGATAAAATTAATTTCTTAATGAATAGTGAAAAATACTATATTTTAATACAAAACAACCCTTTAATCTAATTTATTTAAATATATATATTATATTTTTAATTGGTTTTGATGTATAATTTTATTTTTATCTTACCATTTAATCCAATTGTGGTCATCTCATGTAATTTCACTTTGAAATTGGACATAAATTGGTAGCAATATTTTGATAGTTATTATTTCCTAAAAACACGCTTTTTGTTTTGACAGTGGGAATTAATTTTAAATTAATTTCTTCCACTTATGTGTTTTAAATGTAAAAAAAATGGATTCCATATTTGGAATCAAAGGCTACAAATTGTGTAAATAGTTATCCTTTATTTTTATTCATTATGAATATTTACTTTATTAAAAAATTAATTTACCATGATTAAAGGGTAAATCTGATAAATAAGGGTTATAAAATATTATTATTAAAATATTAAATTACCCTAACATGTGTAATTATCTTATTAGTTGATACATTTATGACCATGATCTTCCTTGGGTAGATTTTGGGACCCCATGGAGCCACATGTGAGTGATAATGATACTTTATATTAATTAATTTAAAGTAATGACAAAAATGACATAAACATATATCTTTTAGTAAATAATTTTTTACATGGTGTTATATAAGCTATCATTTCGAATATAAATATTCATTTGAAATAAATAAATATTTCCTACAACATGATATTTTTTTAAAATTTTTTGACATCCAATAAGTAAAAATAATTATGACACAAAAATGATGCAGTGTTTACATTACTAATGAATGATTTTAACAAATAAGATTATAAAGAATAAAAAAACAGTCCAAACATATCCAATTATTATTGGATGATTTTATTTCGAACATGAGTCACCATATTATTGTGTTTATTATGTTTTTTTCTTTTAAAAAATTTAAATCATTATATAATAAAATAATATTTTTAAACACTCCAATAGAGCCCCTCAACACCCTTATAAAAAGCCCTCACTTATATCCCATTAAAAATTTTCCTCATGCCCATATGATCATCCAACCACTTCCCAATAAATCTCCCAGTATCCCTCGACTCCACCCAGTCACCTTTCCCAAGGCAGAAGGCAATTAAATTATAACTTTTGGATCAAACAAAAGAGAGATAACTGATTTTAAGGTAACATTCACTCTTATGTTCTTCTTTTTATTTTGCATCTCCAATCACATAAACTATATTTATTCCATTAATTTATAAAACAACCATATCCAAAATATACTTGGTTTTATTTATGATAAGTATTTGAACTACACATACAGAAACCTACATTTAAGGGGTATAGAACATACTATATATGTGTGGACGACGAACTACTATCTTAGGAAATGATAATTGTCCAATCATCTCCAACCACCTCTTATAGTGACATTAATATGGAACTGTATTTAGATGTGATATATAATATATTTATATTTTTTATATGGTTATGTATTTTTCATATATAGAATACCATAATGATTTTCAATAGTGGGTAAATATGATAATTTCATTTGAGAAGTTTGGACTACCACCCCCTCAAAGTGATATGACTCGTTCATGCCATACGTGGAATGTATAAAGATTTGAGTTAATAAAATTATATATGATATTATACTATATTTATAATATACCTATTTATCATTATGTTCTAATTCCATTAAATACTAAATAAAAAATAAAGTAGTGTTCATGTGTACGTACAGCTTACCATCTCCATGAATGGTGCATTTCATTTCATAACTCCAAATGTTATGAACTATTATAAATACATATATATACTGGAAATATATTATATATATGATATTGAAATCATGAATATCATTTTGGATATAATGGAATTTTGACCACATTGACAATTTATATTTATAACAAGTTCATTTTTAACTCAAGTTCCGAACATCGACAAATTGTCCGTTATGGACTCAAATAATAAAATAATTGTTATAGAAAGGTAAAAATTTATATAATCGGAATAATATCATGTAACAATTTTCTTAATTAAGTATAAATTAAATTTATTTTATTATTCAGGAGATTAAAGTCAAATCTTGTCAAGTCGGACAAGACGTAAGCGACTTCTTCTCAACCTCCTTTCATTAAAGAATATTTTGTTTTATACACGACATTCGTTTATATGTTGTATAAAAACCATTAAAATTTCATTTCATTCAAATGGAATCTTTTTATATGAGGCATTTTACAAAAACAAGAAAATGAATGTTTCATTTAACATAAGTAGTGACAATGACATTTTTTGCAGCCATTATTATTATTTGATCTATGGCTTCCATGACAAGCCTCAATGTTTTTAAATGAAAAATAAATACCATATACCCTTTTATGTATTTTAGTATTGAAAATGGTTTTGATAATGTATTTGTTATGTCAATATATTTAAATGGTATATTGTGATTGAAATGTGTAAATGTTATCTTCCATTTATGTTCATTTTATATGTTTTGAATATGTAATGGTTCTTGGGAATTGTTTACATATACGAATGGTTTCCTGATAAAGCTTGGTCAGGTGAGCGCTATATACCTCTTTAATGCATTGGGTAACATGACGGAGGTAAACATGAATGTTTCTCTTAAGAGATTTAGGGAATATACTATGATGGGTATTCAAAATGTAACTCAATACATTGCTGTAAAAGCTACAATGTAAGTATGTTATGTATGCCACAAGTTTCCTTTATGATTTATTATTTCTATGTATATTTCATAAATCCTATGATTTCATGAGTTATATTAAAGAGATTAGGTTATGTATGTGTTGATGATATAATGTTTTATTTCATTGTTTTAACCCTTACTGAGCTTTTTATGCACATGCCATGTTTTTGAATTTTTTTCACATGACATGATGATGAATATGGTCAATGATGGGATCATGGAAAAGTCATGTTATCTAAAACATGGAAATATAAAAGAACATTTTTTTCATGAATTTTTATTTTATGTAAAAATGGAAACAGAGTAGAATTGTCTACATTGTAATTTTAGAGATGAAATGTAATTGTTATCACCTATTTCCCTAAAACTATAAACCTGAAAATATCCTCAATGTAAATTATTCATTGAATTAAAGAATATGTAATGTTGAATACTGGGTCCTTATAGTAAAATATATCATTATCAGTAAGATGATCTTGTTTAGTACCATTTCTTTTTCTTTCTTCGATTAAGAAGAATCACAATAATTTGAATCCCACGCTCTAGACCATGCTTTTGGGACTATGCGTAGAGAGGATCATCATTCCCCTAGTGTTGATTACGCATGTCAGAGGCCAAGACAACTTGATTAATGTGTGTTGGAGATGTAGACTAATGATTGGACAACAATAGTCACATAGGGTCTCTTCATTCAATAGATGCAGTAACATGATTACATTCTTAGAAATGATTAGTTATATTCCATGCTTAATTTTATCAATTGGTTTTAGAGGAGAGTTGTGTTTTCAGATATGGATTGTAATTGGGTGTCTTTCATTGGTGAGCATGGTTTTTAGGTGGGATGTCAGTGTGTAGATTCAATTCTTTGTTTATTGGTTGATCTACTAGGGGATTACAATGATAGTTAGATAGTTTATGTTCATTTGTTTTTTTGGGACTTCATAGATTTTTTACCCATGGAGGATGTAATGCTACCATCTTGAAATGATGGCGTGTTAGGTATAGGACTATAGCCTGATGCTTCTTTGATTTCTATGGCTCCTTTTCTGATGGAACTTTTAGAGTTGCGAGAGTTGAGGATACCAATATATGATTTTATGAAGAATAATTTTATCTGAACCAATGTGTCATAGTGGTGTGCTCAAGTGTTCTTTGGAAAGAGGATGGTAGAATGAGTCTGTGAATAGACTAATGGGGGTTGAATTGGGAGAAAGTCTTTAATAGTAACCCTCTTTTGAGGATATGAAATATTTTCGACCATCTGGGATGTGCAAGTTGGTTTTCAAGGATCGATTTCAGATCTATATATCAATAGTTAAGGGGAAAAATTGAGATATTCCATATACTACATTCATATACAGGTATGGGAAATTCATGTTCATATTCCTGGAATTCAGTGTTAAGAAGTCACTAGCCATATTCATGGTACATATTAACATTATGTTTCATGAGTTTGTGGATAAGTTAGTCATAATATTATTCGTTGATATCATGATTTACTCAATGTTAGAGTAGGATCAGGTTGAGCATCTCATCACTGTCATGTAGTTTCTTCAATGCCACAAGATCTATAGAAAATTGTTCAGGTGTATGTTTTGGACACAAAAGGTATATGTCCTCAGACATGTGTAGTCTCAGTAGGGATTATTCGTGGAACCATTGAAAGTTGAAGTAGTAATTTCTATGGTATCACCCAAGAATGTGGTAGATGTTCATAGTGTTCTTGCACTTCTAGAATATTATCATATATTAACACCTGATATATTTAGATAATAAGTCCTTTTGAATGCTCTAACAAAAAATGACCATGATTTTGTGATTGGTGATGAGTTCTAAGATGAATTCTGTTACCTGATGTATAAGTTGTTTACTACCCCAATGCTCTGATTGACTGAATAAAGTGTAAATCTCGAGGTGTTTTTTGATTATTATCATCCGGTTTTGGGATGAATAATGATGAATATGTTGTGAGTGATCAATTATGGGTCTAAGAAGTTCTGTTCCAACAATCCTAGCTACACCACCCATGTTCTAGAGTTAGCAAAAAAAATTGAATTGAAGTTATGGCAGCATTACCACATTGGGGAGTGCTTTGTGGTTTCGTCAGACCACAATATCTTGAGGTACACATTTTTCAGGAAAGATATATATCTATGGTAGTGAAGGTGGATGGAGTTTCTTTATGACTATGATTTTAGGATCTCATACACCTCAGTAAAGGGGAATGTGATGGATGGCGTTTTAAGTAGAACATTGTCGAAGGATGTTGTTCGGGAATCTGGATATGCTTAGAAAGTGATGGAGGAGATTGAAGCATTGAATATAGATATAGGAATAAATGGCAGTACAAGATGTTTATTCTTTAAAAAAATTCATTCTTCTCTCATGCAGCATGTGGTAGAGTCTCTGTGTGGGGACTCAAAGGACGATGTGTTGAATGATCATGTTAGCCCTGGTGATACTCCAGATGGATGATCTGAATATCATTAGAATATATGGTATTCCATGGGTGGGGGTAGTTCCAGTAGAAATTCATAAGGTACATCTTTATGATCTTAGTAACTCAACTTTAGCATTTCAACCATAAATTTATAAAATGAACAATGGCTTGAATATTCCTTTTTTCTATCCTAGGATAAAACCATTTGTAATAGTGTTTTTGGAATGATTCATGATGTATCTATAGGTAAAGGATAACCACCATGATCTTGGTCATTGTTTTTAGCCCTTGTATGTACCTATGTGGATGCCTTTTCCAAGAGGTTAGTGTATGTGGTATTATAGTTTCATAGAGTTTTAAGATCCATTGTCCCGAACTAGGATGTGTGGTTTGCCACATGAATATGAAGGGGATTACATCATGCTTTTGGATCCAAGTTATGCCTCAAACGTGGATTCCACCTTTAGGCCAAATGGAAGACATCTATGACTATCCCAAAGTTGGAGGATATGTTGCGATCATGATTTAGTGAATTTGGTGTATCTTAAGCAAAACACCATCCCTTGGTGGAGTTCACTTATAATAATATCTATCACTCTTCCATTAAAAGGTATCTGTTTGAGGTATTTTATAGCAGATAATGTTGTTCTCCACTGTAATGGATGGGGGTTGGGGAGATAGTTTTTCATGGTCCATAGGTAGTTCATAGCATGACAGATATGTTTGAGATGATGAATGTGGTGAAATACTGGAAAAAAATTATGTCGATAACATGAGGAGGCCATTGGAGTGTGAGGATGGAATCCACATGTTCTTGAGGGTTTCCACAAGATGTGGGAAGCATATGTTTGGAATAAATAGAATTATTTCTCTCATGTTTTATAGATCATTTTAGGTGTTGGGAAAAGATAGGCATGTGGAATACTGGTTGGCATTTCTACTGCAGTTGGAGACAACCCATGATTTCTTCCCCATCTCTCAACTTCATCAGTATATTCATGATGATTCTCATGTCCATGAATGGGGAGAGTGGGATATCAGGGATGATTCCACATATGTGTAGCGATCTATAAAGATCCTGTATCTTTGGGAGAAGGTTCTAGTTGGATGTAACATTAATTGGCTTCATTTGTTGTGAAGTAATGGTGTCCTAAAAGAGAGTACTTGGTTGGGAGAAACTCATATGTGTGTCCAGTGCCAGAAGTTATTTGGAGTTTTCAATTTTCTTACATTGTTTTGAAATTTAATGATAAAACATTTTTTATGAAATGGGTTGTTTTTCCTTGGTTTGTTATATGTTTAGGGAAATGTTTGTTAATTTTTGTACATATAAAAAAGGGATGACAAGACGTCTAATAGAGATGGATTGTTTCGATGTGATTAAACTCATGTGGGCTAGTCAGTATTACCTAGGGAGGATTGTATATCAACCTAGAGTAAATGATTCCCTGATTCAATTTTTTGAGATGATATTGTAGATGTGATTATGCGGTGTCTTTTGGGATCATTTAGGATGGAATGTTCAGGTAGGGGTAGTTCTTTATGAGGGATGATTGTCGTGAAAGGGATCTCATATTGTTATTGTTTAGATGTATTTTTACTTCTAGGGTTGGTTTGAAATTATAGAGGGTGAAAATGGCTGGAGACATATATGATGTAATGGCTCGGACCTCTCCAATACCTTATATTATAGAAATATAGTGTTTGAAGTTTTATTGGGAGGACATGGTGACTTATTTCAACACATTGCAAAAAAAATTAGTTCTCCATGTTCAATAACGGTGTCTCCCAATGGGGAGTTGTTGGTGGTAGATCACTGAATAGTGACCCTCCAAATATTATGACATCAAACGATGACTCCTAAAATTGTAGCTCACCTAATGGTGACATATAATGGTGACTCAAAATATCGACTCAAACCGATGACTAACAATAGTGAAATATACTGATGACGCTCACTTGAAACTTGTGACGGTGTCTCTCAATAGAGAAAAGTGATGTGACTCACACCAATGAATCACCATAGTGACTCATACTGGTGACTCACCCTAGTGAATCACATTGGTGATTCATTCCAATAGTTGAATTTCTTCCACTTTTTCCCTTTAGACAACTATTTTTGATGTAGGACTAATTTAATATCATATTTATGTTTTTTTGGACACATTTCAAGTGAAATGAGTCATATGGTAAAATTCCAATGAGTTTGTGAAATTTTAATTAGTAAAATAATTTAATATTGATTGTAACCAACATTAATGGAAAATAGATGATGTATTTATACCTCCACCCTATTTTAGATCATCTATAGTCAAAAAAAATATTCTCTTTGTTTTTTCCTTCATGTTCTCTATTGTTATAAGGTTTATAGAACCATTATCTCTATAAGATTCATTCCATTTTGCTGCACCAGTTGGTTCATGTTTTCCATGGAGTTTCCTACATCATATGCGCCCCTGTCTTGTTGTAATCAAGAATTGTCAATCATATTTTCTTCCACATATATTTCCCTCATCCATAATTATATTTTTATCATATGTGGTGGGTGTATAAATAATTCCCATGTGAACAAAATTGATTACAAATTAAATAAAGAATGTTGATTTTTTTTATAATCAACCTACTCGGGATTGAGGAAAAGTTATGTATGATCTTCCTGTACATTTATTTTGTTTTTATTGTCATTTGTAGAGGCAAACTTCCCATTAAAAATTATATTTATTGGTGATCATTGTTTGAGCATTGAGTAATGATTAAGTAATACATGAGGTTTTTTCCTATCAAAAAATAATATATAATCATTTAACCATGTATCATCATCTTACAAATGGATTCCCCATGATCAAACATTTTCTGTGATAGCCCCAAAATTATCTAGTGGAAATTATTAAAGGAATGCATGGGTAAATCTGAATGTGACTTGCCTTTATTCATGTGGTGGTTTTATGTCTGTGGGATTGTTCTAGCGTTTTATATCTTATGTTTTTTTGTATGGATGTGTGATGTGAGGTGGTTTAGGTTATTGAATGGAATATAATTTTTAAGGATTGATTTATTTTAATATGGATGATATTTTTTCGAAACGGTTCTATGATTAGGTTTTGTGGTGATGTGTTGTTTTGAATCATATTATCTATTTTTCATGGATCTTTCTAGTATAGAAATGGAATATAAGAATAAATAATTGGTTAATAATTTTTGAAAATATCATGGGTTTTTTTTAGTTAATAGAATGAATAAATTATTAGTAAATATATACTTGTAATGGTTTAAAAATATTAGATGGGTATTGGAAAGATGTTATGGATTTTTCTGTGGTTATTGTATAAGAGTTAGCTGGGAAGTTGGTAATATTGTGATATAGTTCTTTTTTTTAGAACCCATAGGTTGGTAATGAGTGTTTGGTATTATACCCATACATAAATGTATTTCTTTTTTACTTCTATATGAACCCACCCTAGTTGAGCACTATGTGCTGAACACCCTGATCGCCATTGTGGAGGGTTCTGTTACCAAAAATCTTAGTGGGTGGATGGCTGGTTGGCCACCCCATCATTCCTCTACCTTATTACAGGCAGCAGTATCCCATTATTTATTGATAAGGTTGTTATTTATAGGGACCAAGTGTATGGGGTAAGAGTCGTGCTTTCACTTGTGACTTCAGGATGAGATGTATTGTGTCTTCCAAGCTATCTTCAGGATGAGTTTTGTTGTGGTTTTCCTAGTGTTTTCAATATGTGATGTGGTATGTGGGATAGGGGTATGTAGTTAGGATGTGATTTCATTACCCTATTATCAATGTGCATTATGTTACATTACTTTAATCACGTTATTTGGAAAGCATGCCTTGGTGAGGTTTGGATGGTTAGTATACCTACATAGGTTATATTTGGTTATACTAATTTCTTATAATGGATTTAGTATTCTTAATTCACATATTCATGATTGAACAAGGGATTCATAATGAGTATACTTTTTTCCCACCATACATATAAAAAATTGAATTCAGGCTTCCTGGAGGATTACATGCAGTGTGGTGGACCATTCTCATGAAGGCTTTGGGATTGTTTTCATGTCACTGATTATCATTATTTTGGTATTTATATTGGATTGTTCATGTTATTTTTAATAGTATTTGCTTAAACATGCATGTGGGATGGAATTTTTATTGATTATATAAATTTATCCTTGATTTGTTATTGGATGATTCATTTTATCACCTGATCGTGTTTTCCTAAAAATGGGAATGCCTCACATTTTGTGAGATTACAAACCCGTTGCGATGATCACCACCCTAGGGCCTTCTAGAGGCAGGAATCTATGAGTCATTATACGACTTTTATCATTTCCATCATAGGTGGGGAATCTTTTGTGGGAGGGGGTCATGACAGTTATTTAATTTTAGATAAGGATGAGAGTTTAATACTCGAGTGGACTCCACCAATGAAACCGTAAAATGTGTTATCAAGTAAAATAAATGTGTTTAAATATAATTATATATTCATAATAATCATAATCACATACAATCCATAACTGGTTGGTTGTGTTCTAACTATCAGACTATAAACACTTTGTTGTAATCTGTTTTAATCCTCATCAGAAGGATACTCATGGAATGTAAATGAACAAATTAACATGACTTTAGGATCATAACACATATCCACATAGACTCAATGATTTGTTTTGAACCAATCCCCAATATAGTCATAACATCTTTCTATATTGGAACATTCCTCCTGACTTTTGTACTCTATTAATGCATCCAACCATGACCTCGAGATGTTATAACCCTAACAAGCTATCTCATGTTTGACCAATAGAATATCATTCCCTACACTATTCTCAGGTCCTTTATCGTTGTCTTTTCAAGTTTAAAATACTATACCTATTATACTAAATAAGAAATAAAGTTCCACCTCTCTCATTTAAAAAATACAAACATCTGAGGAATTGGAAAAAATATCCCAAATTTAAGAATATGACCAAGGAAAATATTTTCAATATGAGAAAATATATTAAAAACCCATAAAAACATGTTTTCAAAATTAATCATAGAACGAGATACTATATAAATATAATATTAATCATATAACATAATATTTATCATTCACTCTAGACACACCCACATATGAAATTAAAATCATGTGTATTAAAAATAGTATGCAAATACATGATTCAAATCAAGGAATCCTGTGAATATAGAGGCCCCAAATGGTAAGTAACATCCGACATAAAATGCTTTCATCTTTAGTGGACATGATAAAACAATCAGTGTATTTTTTGAACATGGGAGTGGAAAACTCATCAGCCAAGAATATCTCCACACCTTCCATGTTATAATATTTTACAAAACATCATTGGTCATGGTTCAATAATATTTTGTAGAACCAATTAATAATATTTTATACAAAAAATCTAAAAATATAAAAGTTGACGATATTATATCTTTCTTGAATCATTACATAATTATGATTATTTCCATCACATGTACATTCCATCTTCTCAACATGAATAATAATAAAATTACATGGTCTAAAATATTCATCTCTATATTAATATGAGACCATATGTGGTAGTTATTTAAAACTCTTATTCGATAATTATTTAAAATTACCCATTAATATTTTTCATAACTTTTCATTGAAAATAGTAAGAAATTATTATTTAAAAATTCAATATTATTATATTTTGATAATTAAATATAAATATCTATTTTTAATTTAACATAATTTTTTGTTTACACTTTTATTATTAATTATCCATTGATATTTAGATGCCTTTATGCTCTGAGAAATATTTTAAATGATAAAATGATAAATAAAAATAATAATTATTTAAAAATATGTTAACAAATTATATTTTGATAATTCAATGAGCCCAACTTTCCATTATTCTTAATTATCACTTGATAATATTTAGAAATTATCCTTTGATACTTTTTTAACTTATTTTTTTTGGCAATTTTTTGGTAGCATCGCATTGTATCAATGCATATAATAATTTTTTATTATACAATTGTTTTTAAAAAAAATGATGTAATTATTTCATAAAATATAAACAAAAAACCATCTAATTTATCATCCTCATGCGTAACACACATGGGGGGATTAACTATGCTTGGAATTGAAAAAAATTGAATTTGAACGATTAACACCTCCCAATCCAACACATTGTATATTCGGTTTTTTATAGTCTCAATAGGAATAACATATGGTAAAAATCAAATGGTTCATTTTTTTTATGTCCAAATAAAAATATATTCTTCACTTACATAACCACAATATGAAAAAAAAAGTTACTTATTGATTATTCCAAAATCTTATTATGGAGAATTTATTTTCATACCAATAAGTTGTTTCACATATAAATAGGTTAAAATGATTTATTTTATTTGACATTGATTAGAGGACTCAATATGAAGTATAGAATGTGGTGTGAGATGGAAGTAGAATGAATAAGAATATAAATAATTAACAAAATATAATATTTTATGCTTGCACAAGGATATGATCTTAAACCAAATAAATTCCAAGAATATATGTCTAGTAATTCCTAGGGTAAAACCCACATTCCATATTCAATTGAGATATCAAATTTTCCTTATGAATCAAAACAAAATATTTCATCCATTATTCCATAAAATATATATACACGTGATTAAATATGATTATTTTTTTGACCAAATCATCACCCATTCTCTATGAGCCCCAAAATTGTACAAAAAACAACATAAAAATTCCTTAATGTTTTTTAAATAATGTAACTTAAAATATGATTTAATAAATTATATTTTGAATATCAAATCTTGGGGCCATAAAAATAAAAGGGTGATTTATGTACTAAAAATAAATTATCAAATAAATAATCTTTCAATTTGTTACCAAAATAGGGGTCATGGTTCATTTAAAATTTTGAATATTACAATAATCTTGTGTAATGGTTTATATTTAATTAGTTCATGAATAAATATATTAATGGAAAATAATTGTTTAAAACTTATATTAATTTATTCTAAAACCATGTATTTTAATATCTAAATATTTCATGAAAGTCTAATGGTTTTTCTATAGGGTGATGTTTTCAATCTATTTTCTCTTAGAACTAGGTTTTTAGGTTTTTTTTTTAACATTATATGATATAAATTGTAAGAGGAAAAGTTCAATAACACAAAGCTATTAGATAATTTACTACACTTGAATTGAATATATAGATTAGATGATTTAATAGTTTAGTAATATTAGTAATCATGGAATGTAAATGGGAATTAAATTAATTTTAAAACTGTGTATATATCATAAAAAATAAAAAAACACATTATTTTTTCTTCTACATATAAATTTGAAATATGTATTAATCTTCATCATTTCTTGGGTAGCAGAGAAACTATATAAAGCGATGTGCTTAGATACCCTATAATAGGTAGTATTATTTTTATGTTAAAATATCATAAGTATGAAATACTTAACATGATTGGATAAAATAATTATGAAAATAATATATGATTAGTTATATGTGCATAATATATCCATATTGAAAATAAGTGTGGAAAATAATCTCTTAGATAATAATATAAAATCTCTAACATATGGAATATAAAATTTTTAATATAAAAAAAATATTGGAAGTGCCTCATACCAAAAAATAATACAAAATTGGTTTTTAATAAACAAAATAGACATCTATATTGTCTCATTTGGTTAATCAATGTAAAATGGGGATATAAAATTTCAGTCTTCACCCATCACAAAATTTGTCCAATGTATCACTCACACGAAATGAATTGTCCAAGAATACATACCATAAAGTTCCATAAAGAATTTCATAAATAGTCATATATTTATTATTAATTTTTTTACATATAAATTGTGGATATAAGAAATATAAATATTTACACATTATAAGGAATAACATTTCTATAAATTTAAATTTCAAATAATAATTTTCGAAACTATAGTATTTTCATAATAAAAGGATAACTAGCATTATTAAATGAATGATAGAGAAGTAATATTTTAGGTTACATTCACTGAATTATAATTTTAAAAAAATATAGTCATTGATTAAATTTCATTAAATTTTTAGGCGAAAAAATTTATAATAAATTCCACTCTTAAAATAAAAATTACATCTCATATATATTCAATATTTTTTAGAGTTATAAATCATTCATATAGAAATAATCCTATCGAAGTATCCATTATGGAAAATGATTAAATTAAAAAATAATTAATAATATAATTGGGACCCTATCGTTTTACAATAAGACAATTTTTCTTAATTATTTCATTTTCTAATTCCAAATCATATAAATAATGCATCCAAAAAAATTATGGAATATAATGTTTTTCGGATAGTTATTTAATTACCAAAAGAATGATTACATGTTATAACTACTTTTAAAGGAGGAATAATGTGGGGGAATATAACTTTGTCAATTAAAAAAATAATTAATATATAAAAATTAATTACAATAGAAATTTATATTAAAATAAAAATGAATTGTAAATGATAAAAAAAATAAAGTAATAAATAATATTTGAAACACTTATCTAGTAATGAAGCAACAAAAATCATGAATGTATTCCATTAGAACACCAAAAAAATATAAGAGGATATATAGTTTTGAAAATGATCATATAATCATGAAAACCAATATTTTTGTCTATAGGAATGACATTATGGGATTCAATTTATATTACATTAAGAGTAAATTTTAATCAACATATAAACCTAAGAGGTTGATTTCCTTGTATGGAAATATGGAAAAACATAATGATAACAATGAATTTGGATAATTTTTTTATATTCGAGAACATCATCTTTTATTTTAACATTTTATAACACAAATACATTATTTTATATTGTATAAATAATAGAAATATCAATTTTCAATAAATTGTTACTTTAAAATATAATTACCAATTTAGACATTAAAATGTTAATTAAAAGTTTCTAAAATAATTTTATTTCATTAATATATATAATATAATAAAAATATAATATTCTGATTATTTCTATAATTATTTTATTTATTAAATATTTTTTAAAATTTATTTTTTTTATAACACCTACTGTTCTTGATTTCCATATTTTACTATTTACTATAAAAGTATTATATCTAGAAATTTATGAAAAAAATAACCAATCTATAATTTTTATTTATCTAGTTCAAAAATTATGATATTTGTTTTGAAATTAACACAATACATAATTGATAATTATAAATATAAAATAAAAAACATCTTATATTTCAATATTTTGTGTTTATATTGAAAATTATGAATAATTTCATCTATAGACACTTATTTTCAATCTACATGATGTTACTGAAATTATATTTAAATTTATTAATATATTAATTAAGTAAATATAAATTATATTGATATTAATGAATTTTATTAATCTTATAAGTCACTATAATTAAAAATTATAGAATTTATCCATGTGTTACCTAATGTATAATATAAAAATGAACATCATGAAATTGATTTTTAATGTTGTATTAATTGAATCTAGATGATTCACGGGTGTCACAAAATGGATTATGGTGTGTGGTTATCGATGTCAATATAAGAGTACTCTTGATTTTATATTATACATGATAGAGTCTTATAAAATGTCAAGGTATGTATTCTAAAAATTATGAGAGAATAGATTAGTAATTATCTAATGGAGAGATTCATAATCGTTCCTAATGATGGGGCCACATCATTGTGAAATATTTATATGCATTAATGAAGAGAAGTTGGAACCCGAATAATTTATCTCATCTGATTGATGTGATATGATCATTAGAAGTTCATTGGTGGTTCCGGAAAAAATTTGGTGAATGGTTATTTATTGATATTTATTGCATTTCATCCTTTTACTTGTTGATATTAATTCAATTATATTTATATGTGCTATAACTTAGTCAATTTTTACATTAAAATGATTGGTATTTTGAATAAATTTTTAAATTAATCTTTAATTACAATTGATCTACACTATAGTATAATATTTTGAAAATTTCAGTTCAATGTCTAACAGTCACCTAGATCACTCATTAAAGAAGTTGAATATGAAATTCCAAGGGCATTTTATTTTTTACGTAACCATGTCTATGATAATGTTTATGGATCATGTTAATAATTAATTCAATGTTTAATGGATACATATAAATTGAAATTTATATAATATGAAATCATATTTAGGTACACTTAAATCTTATTTTTCATTTTATTGTATCAATTCATTCAATGTTATTTCGTGCTATGTACTATATAAATATTCATAAGTTAAAGTGAATAACATGCATGTTTTTATTGGTTGTTTCTGAATAATGTTGTTTTAAAATATTTTATATGCAATTACTCCATTAATTATCTTTTTCTCTGGTAAATTGTCAAATTGTTTATTTTATGTATTGATCCATGTATTAAATAATATGGAAATAGATATATATTTATCTTTTAAGTCTCAATAACTTTACATGGATATAATTGAAGAGCATCAATATAATGTTTTCATAGAACACATTTTCACTTAACCTATTTTCCATGAGGTGTGAAAATTAGGATAGAAAATGAGTTTTTTATAGGTGTTTCATGTTTGTATTTATGAAATATTGATCTAATACATAAGAATAAATATGGAAATATAAATGATTAATTACCATTTCATTAGAAGAAATTTGTGAATTCCATTATATCATATAATACATATAATTTTTTTAGATGATACACCAAATTTTTGGATGAAGAACAAGTAAAAATGGTGATATTTTATTTTGATAAAAATCATTATTAATGGTCAAGAGGGGAACATTTCATTTAATTTAAAAGTACTCTTATATTTATTTTGAATCCTAAAATATGCCTTTCAGATGATCAAACCATTGTTATTCAATTTTTTTATACTATCCATGAGGGGTTTTGAGACTATAAGACATTAAAAATCATTGGTTTCTTATATATTTTTTGAATTATTACCCTTATAGATTTATTTGATAAATTAAATATATAATTTATCTTGTATAGAAAAATATCTAAAATTATTAAATGAATCCTTGGATTGAAATTATGATAATATTGATGTATCCAAATCAAGTGGTTTTTTTTATGGAGAGGAGTTTTTTTGGTGTTCAGTCACTTGATAGTCCTCATATAGTTACAAAACTAGATCACCTATTTATCCCTCTAATAAGATAGATGAATTCAAATTTATTTTTTCCCTCATGGGTTAACATCTAGATTCCTCATTAGAAATCCAATATATAGAGTGTCATGGGGACGAAAATTTTCCTTCTTATTGAGGGAGATTTTATTAATGCAGGTATTTTATGGATTCATCCATGAATTATGGTGACATTGACATTCCAATTCGGTAGTTATTTTTCTAAAAAAATCATTTTTATGTTAATATTATTCCATTATTTGTTTAATGTTGATCAATGTCTTTAATAATACATCCCTATGAATATATTTCATTAATTTGATTCTAGATATAATTAAATAATGGTTATTTCTTCTATTGATAATAATTCTCATGTAATATAATAGGGTTTCAATAATTTCCATGGATCTTATTCCAATTAATTAACCACTCTGATTAGAATTATGTACATTTCATGAATGAAATAATAATATGATCATGATTCCATTAGGTTAAAAAAAATTAACCTCTTATATATAATCTCCCGGTGAACATAAAACCAATCATCAGCCTCTACGAGAAATGATAGTGGAATTTATGAATAGCATTTTTTTTTGGAAATTCTACAATATCCGAATAGTTGGTCCTAGTGGACTGATGATCATGTGAAGTTGTTAGTAAGGGGTTAATGTTATTGTTTTAGTATGGAAATATTCTATTGTTGTTGTGAGAGGTGGAAAATAAGAATCAATTAAGGGTAAAAATGGACTATAATATTGAGGTATTGGAACCATAGAATTTCTGGTAGAGTAAGAGGTAGATGTTGTGCTACAGTGCATGATGGATGTAGATGAAATCATGTTGAATGAGGTTTCTATATATAATTTACTGGTGAAACTATTTTTAGTTTGCAAAACATAAATCATTAATCATTATAATGTGCTGTTATAATTTATAGGAGAATATATATTTCACATTATAGGTTGATAACCCGATCCATTGAGGTCCAACTCATGATTACCCGAAGTCCACCTCCAATTGGTCTGGGATTGGTGACCAGTGCCGAGTAGGTAAAACCAAAAAATGTTAGGCATTAGGATAGAGTATCTAGACCCACACACACACAAACATATATATGACCATAAAATGTAGAAATTTTATACAATTGAAACATCGCTTGAATACATCTATGATCCCACAATAAAGTATGATAGTAAAAGTACTAAAAATAGAGAGAGGGATAAATACCAGTACAACCAAAAACTAAAAATCTACTACCTACTACAATGGGTACTAAATCAGTCAAATAAATTCTCCTTATAAAACACTTCACTTTATAATACTCTAGATACACTCCACTTACTACCATTCCAACCAAGACCCCATCAAAATGGATATCATGTGCATAAGACATGACACGTAAACGCATTACCCATTAATTGGTTAGTATAAAAAATACTTAGTAGGAAACCTATAAAACAATAAATAAGATTAACCAATTATAATAATAACATTAAAATATATAAAAATAAATTTATAAAAAATGTACCTAAATATACATAATAAATTCACCACACTACTAGGAACTCATAACCAACTACCATCCACCACGTTACACTCAAAGAAATGATTTCTCTAAGAGAATCCACTCCACATGACATGATATAATTGAGGAAAAACAATTAAGTGGTCTAGAATATTGTTCCCCGCATAGGAAATATATCTGGTTGAAGAAGAACCTGATACACAGATAGGGCTCACAACTAGAACTGTTGGTGGACACCAATAACACAATATTGATCAACCTGATATATAGGGGATCATATCTCAATTATTCAACAAAACCCTACTAATAAGGCCTTCAAGGTATAATATTAAATCCATGCTAATGGAGCTTATGATAAATCAACAAAATCCATCTTTGGAATTAGGGATGATAGATGACCACACTCTAATATCATAGAGGGACACCAAAACTATGTCATCAAATTAACCTCTAGAGGTCATCAAAATCCAATGATAAGTATTTAAATCCTCACTTTAACTTTATGTGAATAAACCAAGGGATTTTAATCAACATATATAGGTCTAAACTAATAAAATAAAGAGACATAAGAACTATTATTGGGGGTACCTGACATATACCAAGGGGTATATGGGGTTTCCAACAATCCCCATGGTTTCCCATGTGGAAGAGCCTCAAATAAGACTCTATCCCAATATACATGGTGTTTAGTGGGATTTCATGGATTATATAGACCCATGTTATCCATCCTATCTCTCCTGGATGTTATTATGTATGATGGCCATGCTCGTGTACCAACTCATGAATATAAATCCTTGTCTGTCTAAAAGTATGTAGTATTCCATCTAGTTATTTACTTTTACCCATGTATGTATACTCTCTAAAGTATACTCCAAGTCACATGAAAGGTAACAGAAGTCATGTGAAATGGGTAACAAGTCATTTGATCATTAACTTTAGCCAAAACCCTAGCATCCTGGTTTGGGGGCCTAACACAACGTGGAACCCTATGTACACACCATGTTTCTCAATATTTTCTAGATAAATTTGGATCTCATCCATGTTTTTATTCATATCTCTGGATCCTCATTCCGAACAAAAACTGGTAGATCTAGGTTCCTTTGGACCTTGAAAACACTAATCGTTAAAGAACTAGACTTTAATCCTATTGGAAATAAAAATGTCCATATATAAATCATTGTTCATCCAAATATCCGAATATGAAACCTGCATATCTGATTTGATTCACCACTGATCACTCAACTCCAATATTGCTCGCTGATTGGAAAACTGATCATGAACCACACCCATGTTATTGATCCATCGTTCATATGAACAGTCATGCAACAATCGATTATCGAATATTTTTCAAACCGCAAGACAATAGAAAACACAAAAAATGAACCTCTATACAATTGAAGTTGAAAAGAAAAAGCCATAAAAGATGAGGAAAAAATCTTCGTTGTTTATTGGTGTCCATGATTCGTTATAATATAAATATATAATTAAAGAGGGATAAATTCCATGAAATTATGTCTACAGGTGATGCATAGATAAAATATTTTATTGAATAGATTTTTATTTCCTAGGATTAAAGAATGGGACGGAAAACCACAATGAAAAACATACTACCTAGTATTTTAATAGATAAATGTTGAATAACAATTTTTCCCTTAATTGATGATAACCTACAATTCTATTGGTATGATGATAAATGGTCAAAACTGAAATCCATCCTCATTCGTTGGAAATCAATCTAAGGTTTTTTTGTTTATTAATGTCATTAGCTTCAAACCATATGGAAATTCTATGACCATAAATTCAAAAGAGATATGTTTGCTACATCCAAAATAAAAAAAATTAATAAGTTAATTTATTTAATTTAATTACCCTAGGAATACGTTTTCACCAACATTCATGATGAAAATGATTATGCACCACCCTGCATAATACCCAAATTTAGAACACAACAATTGTTTAATATGTTTGATTTGGGCCAATGATCACGAGTTATTCAATTTTATTAAGAAAACTATATGTATGTGATATTTAATATTCTCAAAGACTTATTCCAAGGACACTAGTCTTTGGAATCACACATTTTCTCAGCAACTCTTCTTGAAAATAATACATATAATATCAAAAAATAATACATATAAAATTAATGAAATTATATTATCCACACCACTGAGATTTTTCTACAGAAAAGAGAAAAAAATACATATAAATCTAAGGGTACTGGGATCACCTATGTGTCTCATGCTCCCAACTTCTCTCCTGATGATTCTTCTGTTGCCACCAGAAAAAAAAAATTGGGAATTTATTAACAATGAAATATCCTCTCCTACCAGTCCTCAATCTCCATCGGCTACTCTTCAATGGTAGATCCATCATCAATGTCCATATCAACATAGTAGATAATGTGTGAAAGGTCAGGCATGTTCTTCCACAACTACGATACATGGAAGATGTCATCTACTCAATCCTGCATTGTGGGTAGAGCTAAAAGGTATGACACCATTTCAAATCTATATAGTTTCTTTAAGGGGATAATAAATCCCAGAGGTAACATTCTATTACTATCAAATCTCTTCAATCTAGGAAGTGGTGAAAATCATATGAACACATGGTCTCCATCAATTACTCCATTGGTCTCCATATTTAGTCTTCATGGGACATATACTGGATCTATTCATTCTTCAAATGATCTTAACATTCTCTGTAGTAGATCATACCATTTATAGGTCAATGAGTGTCGAATCACCTAGATCAGTCCAATGATATACTAACCTATAGATTCACATGTACAATTCCTAAAATGGTGTCATAATAATGGTTAAATTATAGCTATTGTTTCAAAAAAAACTCCACCAATGGTAAGTGATAATATCAATAATGGACAAAGTCCAACATGGAATCCCCCTACATGTCCCATAATACATGGCTGGTCCGCTCTTTCCAGCCATTAGTCTATAGTTCAAATTTAATTCTCATGCATAACTCAGTCCCAAAGGATTCATGTAACCCTCTTCATAATTGATATGTAATGCATGAATAAAATAAAGAGATGATCACTGAACAAACTTCATGGAGTCAGAATATCTCCTACATATAGATCACTCTCAATATCTATAACAAACTCTACTCTTGAATATATTGGATGTGGGACAACATGGTGATTCATTATATGATCAACCAAATTTAATCATATCCACTATATATACATGGTAATCGTATCATGAACTCCATGTACATCCCATCCCACTTCCACTCTCACATCTCAAGGGGTTGAGCTAAACCAGACAAAACCTGGTTTATATCATTCACCTTCTGGAAAGCGAGGAATCATGAGATATAATCTTCAACTCACATCATCATATCTGGCCACAAAATCTAAGTTAAATAGTCACATTAAATCTTTTATACACCTATATGTATGATAAAAGTGTGTTTAAGAAACTTCGGATATAATTACTACATCAACGTCAAAGGTACAATCACCGGCCCTCGTAAAAGTATAATACCATACCTACATTTAGAATATACATCAGAATAATGTCTAGTGGATAGATGAGTATGAAAGGTTATCAATCAATATTTCCTTTTGATAATCCCTAACAAATTGTAAATGTAGTGGGGTAAGAACCATCAACTAATTTTTTGAAGAACAATAACTGTCTACAAAGGGAAACTACCATGAGGCTAACTACTCTATTACCTTATCCAAAAAATGAGAACCATTTTCCATATTGTGAGCATATTCCACTAACATACCCTTCCCTGGAGTATAGAAAATCTCAAATGAATATTCAGGATGATAAATTATCAATAATCTCTTTCTCAGGATAAGATCATTCTGAAAGAATATATACTTACGACTATTTTGGTCGGAGTAAACTATAATCTGATTTCCCATCTGGCAATGTCACCTCATATTCAAATGAATGATTTATAAAATGGATAAACATTTTGGGTCATGTAGTTATAATAAATTTTTTCAAAATAGTATTAACTGTTATCAATAACCAACTTCCCGAAAATTAAAACACATACAAGTCCAATATCTAATGAAATCTAAAACAAAACATAGTTGAAAACCTCCTCTGAAAATATCATGATGGGAGAACTCACCAATATATTTCTTTGCTACATATTTAACTAATGAAACATTTCCATTCACAAAATTATTACCCTTTATATTCATTTATATTATGTGGTGCATCAACTCGAGATAATTCATATTCAAACCAACGATAGTACCCTTCCAAACCAAGACAACTCTAAACCATAGTGTTCATTAACAAGCTAGAGGTGTACCATGAAATCCTTGTAAATGATTCTTCGTACTCACTAATGGACTCATATTCCATGTTCTTGAGTTTAAGGAAGACTCTTTACATATTCATATGGAGGGTTCAAGGAAATATTTATTGAAAAACATTCTTTTTAATTCCTCCCAATTCATAGAATAAATTTCCCAATAGAGATTCGTATTCTTGACCACTGACCACCACTAATTAGCTTCCCCATAATAATGATAGACCATCAGTATGTCTTTAAATTCATCATAGAACTAGATGAAAATGAACATAATTTCAAGGGAATTAATCCACAATTCCACAAGGAGGGGATCATATTATCCACTAAACATGGGAGGGATTTTCCTCATGAAGGATTCAATGATTACTTGTTCCTTCCTTGGAGGAGGAGGGAGTTCCAAATTATTGAAATTATTATTTTAAACATGAGAAAGATGATAAAGTAATATCATGAGGTTATGAGAACCCATTCATATCATATTAGGCATTTCATTGGGGAAATAGTCGCATTCTCAAACACAATGACTATTGGCTTGTGCACTTTTATTACTCTCCATTAACTATGAAAAGGAATGTACAATAAGACGGATTGAATACTCAGCTGTTGAGTATTTAATAGTACCTTTTAACATCAATGGATAAAAATTTAATTTAAAAGTGTATCCTAAAATGTTATTCCATATGATTCAATATAGTTTATTATTTATCTATTTATTGAATTTTATTCTGTTGTGATTTTTCTATTCCCTTAATAATGGTTTGTAATAAGCATAGTAATTAACCAAATCATATCCCCTAGGAGTTTCAAACCAAGGGTGCATAAATTTCTATTGTTCGTACCAATATACCTTGGGTGATGTATGAAGATTCTTGTATGAATTTTCACTCTTAGGTTTATATGTTCCATAACAACCTCTAACTCTTTGTATCCATACAGGGATTTATTTTCTTGATAATCCACACACTCTATACATACTCAAATTTAGGCATGTTTCATTAAACTTCATCGAATCCTTAAGGTTCTTAATAATGTTCCCTTTTCCTATGCTCAAAAAATAACCTGACCATCCTCTAATACCAACTATAGTGACCCTATCTGTTTACATATAACATTACAAGATTTTATGCTTAATTATACATCATAGTACAAGAAAAGCATCATAAATTCAAGTGTATTGGAATACTAGGTACATGAAACATAAATCATGGAAGTAAATATAACATTTCATTATTTATCCCTCATAAATATTTCACTAACATAATTTGTTCCCATAAATTTTTATAGGATATCCTTGGGATAACATGAACAATGTGATGAGTTAAAAATCCCATTAAAGAAAGAACCATATAAAAAAATCAATAAAATAAGCAATAGAAGGAAACCTATACTGATATAAAAAGAAATTTAACAAATAAAACCATAAAATATGAATGATGAATCATATAAACATGTAGTTATAGAAATGATACAACATCGTAAAACATGACATCTGTACGAGTCAAGGCTAACGACCAAGATCATTTAACATAGCAGCACAAGACAAGGCTAACTGCCCCGACCATCACACATAACATCTCATGAGATATAAATTTAACAAATGCATTGGATCACTATATGGACACACTCATATTAACTTTTCCGGAATATTTTTTACACATAAATAATAATATATAATCAATCTTAAATAAACATATACGTTTACCATGGAATGAATTGGTTACCACTATCATGACATAAAGCATAAAAAATGGGAGTATCATCAATGTGTCTATGAAAAATTAGAAATAAAATATACAAGTAAATTCAAAAAAAAAAATAGGCATGTAACATGGTAAGTGATTACATATAGAATTGAAAACATGATATAAATTTTTTTATTAAATTTTAGCATTAAAACTATTTTGTTCGGTTTTTAGGAAAATACTATAGAGACGTCAAAATAGAAAAGAGAAAAATATTTTATATAAAACCAAAAGGCAACAAATAAGGTTTTCATAATAAAAATACGGATTTTATAATGAAAATGGTGGCTTAAAACCGATGATATAGTGCACATTAAATTGGGTATGAATTCATGAAGTTCTTTTAAAACATGTTTTCTTATCCGGAAGTATTGAGGAGGGAATCAGTTTAAAAATGTATATACCCAAAATAGAACAATGAAATGATATATATAATTTAATTTGGTATTGGTACACATAATTTAGAGTATTCACATAAAAATATAATATAACTTCGTTTTGGTTGAAGGAAATATGAGGCAACCTGAATGAATAATGGAGGTTTGGGTAGAATCCCTTACGGATTACCAGTGTGGTATTGAGTGTAATTAAGATGGATTAATGAGAGAGAAATTGATTTATAATCATTTAATAATAATGAGGACTATATGGGTAGGTGTGTAATCATTACCTTTCACTATTAATTATACATAAAAAGGCATATCATAGAGTAAATTTTTGAATAAAAGTGAAATTGAGAGGATCCCTTACATTAAGTACAATCGTGTTCTCCAATTTCTATGAATGACCAGAATTGTCAAATTAGTTTCATAAATTAATAATTGAAGAAACTAATATATATGTATAATAAATATTTAAATCTTTTTAATTTCCTTTTTAACCATTTTGATTGGTTATGAAGTTCAATTTCATTGTTCGAGTCCATTTCCATAACTGGTTTTAAATATCGGTTCACTTATATTCATGTTCAGATAAACCTGTATGATGAAGGTGGTTATTCAAAATTGAATTTATATTTTATAATTGGATATCTAGACGGTTAAATAGATGAGAATTTAATTTTGTTGCTTGGATTGAATTTGATTCATTATATAAAACAATAATGACAATCGCTTGAATTAATTTGGAGATTTTTCTCATAAGTAACTTTTTTTTCATTATTATTTTACATATAGTGTTAAAGAGGATTCAAGAACTATACATAAGGTAAAATAAATTTTTAATTGTCTAGTTTAACCATAACAATTGTTTGATGGCCAGAAAATAATATGGTAATATGAAATGATAAATTTTTGTCATTGAATATTATAAATTAACACTTATTGTTCAGTGTTTTCATTTATTTCATATAAAATAAGGGGAAATGAAAGATTATAATGAATTATCCCATTAGAATAAAAAATTAAAAGAATTTTATTTTATTGGAATTATCATACCATTTGTGTGAATGGTGGTGGGGAATGAAAAAAATAAATAAAAATAACTTGAAAAGAAATAAATTATTTGGAAAGACGAATTTACCTCTTATGTTTATCTCCTTTGATAACCTCTTGAAGGGAGAGGATTTAGTCTTTGAAAGATAAAAAGGATTATTAAATAGGGAATGATGTTGGGGAGATACATGGGAAGAATCTATGTAATGCACAATGATTGAGATGAGTAATGAGATGTGGGGATTGTGGGTGGTTTTATATTATAGGGGAGGAGGGTTTTCTTAATATTGCAATTAGTAGATTATTATTTTCCCATCAGAAAAGAAATAGTAAGGATTCATATGACCAAAAGAACTAATATGTTCATGTGATTTCTAAATAATTACCATTTACATCATCCATGATTCATGCATGATGTAGAAATTATGCTTTTGCAAATTATTATTAACATTCATATTTTAGTTTTCAACAATAATTTATGTATTTTAAAAATATTCAAAAAATTCACAGGAAATATTTTTTGACATGTATAATAAAAAATGGATCTCCAATTTTCAAAAATAATTATATATATATGATTAAGTTAAATTTTTATTAAAATTATAATTTACTTGAATAAATTCAGATTTTAAAACTATAATTGATTTTATAATGCTTTCAAAAATTATATAAGGTCATATCAAATTATCATAAGACCAAAAGACCTAAAATTATTAATTTATGAAAACCTTTCAGGAATATCGAAATTTTAAATTAATTAATTAATTTATATTAATTATTTATGAGTTACAAATACACCAAAAATTTTACTACCATCATATTATCTCTTATAAGATGCCTAAATTTTATTTATATACATATGTTTAAGGATATGATTATTTTATATGATTTACTATTAATAAGGGTAATATTTATATTAATAAGTGTAGGATACTATTCATAATGGTAGATTAATATTCCATAAAAATTATGTTTTTTTATTGGACTCCAAACATATTACTAATCGAAACAGTGTATGTCCGATTTTCAAAATTCAAAACCCAGAGGTGGAAAAAAGCATCATGGTCACATAAAACATATTATCTCTTTGTGTTGCAATTTCACAAGATTATATGACATATTTTTAAGAAAGTAATTTCCATTGAAAAACATTGGGTCGTTACATAATAGTGATGAGTTATTGAACAGGATATGAAAAATGTAAAATTATGCTATAACTATAAATAAATAGTTCATGTTGGAGATTATTTTAGTTATGTATTAATAGAAACACAATATCATTATAGTTTATACCACATAGGTTTTTTCATATGATACATCGTGGTAAGGATAATGTCACAACATCATTGTGGTGTGATAGAAACCTGTAATATGTGACTATGCATGAGTAAACCTTCCCCTCTTACTGAATTGATAAAATTATATGTTTAGTTAAAAAATGTCCTAATATTATGAAATCAATGTGTTCGACATTATTATTTAATAAATATAAAATTAATCTCCATATTTAGAGTCGTGATTTATAATCATTAAAACAAATGAAATGATTATTAATCACATATCTATAAATATTTCAATTAATATAGAAACCTTATAGTGCATGTATATAGAGGATCAATTTTTTTAGTTTTTTGTTTGCTAATTATTATGTAATTAAAATATTGATAAAAATCATGCATTGATTCCTAAAAGATCTATCAACTATCTATAAAAATCAAATATGGCTCAAGATAAGAATGGTTGTAACGACCCCCCCCCCCCACAATGCGTACCCCTCATGGGTAGAAAATGCAGGAAATGAGAAAAAGAACACAGAGTCCCACCTCCAATATGCCATAGGGTGGCGACTAACAATGAGGATATAGTAAACTCAAAAGTGGTAGGCTTATCCTCCATGATAAATCAGGTGAAAGAGAGAGAAATAGATAAGATAGAAACCAACCAACTCAATGTCATATAATAATATAAAAATCTTCACAAATTACATGTATGTAATAACATGAAAAAAACAACTACTACTAAAAGGGAGAATATAAAGTACCAAAAAATTTTAAAATGGAAGTGACCATGAATCTCAAATAGATCCTGAAATATGCCATAAGCTAGTGGTAACTAGCTTGATCTTCAACCTGCTCAATGTGGCCAAAAAAAATTGTTCACATATACGTAGGGTTATGATGATAGTATACCCTGTAGGATCCTCCCTAGATCCTCTCATGAAATAGTAATGAAAGAATGATAAAGCATAGTGAATAAAAAGTAAAATTATCTCATCCCCAAAATAGATATACTATGTTCCCTACTTCACCATGGCTACACTCACCATTCACCGCATACAATAGTAGGTAATATAATAAAGAATATTAAGGTTAACCTACAAAAAACATTCCAATTTGTTTTCTGCATTCCCAAACATCTCATTTTCTAAGATTTGTTTTATAAAGGGATAGCCCGTAGACACCTGGAAGAACACCAAAACATGCACCACATTCAACACAACAGATTTCCCATAGGAACCTGAGGGTAACAGAACACCATCCACACAAACAAAATTAACCATGTAGTATCTAGGAGCCACCACAATCCTTATAACATTTATCAAATATTTATTACTATTCTTCAATCCATTAATGCCCATACACCGAGTAAGTATCTTCAAGACTTCAAGTCTAATAAGCGTTATACCAATAGTAATCCATAGGAAACTATATCCAAAATATATGTTTTTGAAATTACAACAGGCCATTTCCACCCTCTACACACATATGTGGCGAAACTATCCATCAGGTATACTAGCACAAGTAATTACAATGAGAATAGAACTGTTCCAAAAGGGGAAGTCAACAATTCATCCTCCCACAATAATTTTGAGGAAAACACCCCCATGTATAATAATCCATAGGGTGATAGTCAACATAACTGACATGGGGTGTATCATATAGAAACACAAAACGTACATGATATACTATAGTTCACAACCACATTATGAGAATAACCTAGTCTAAGACTCAAATACGAACAAACATCTTTCGGTCTCTTGGTTGGCACTGGTAAGACAATATATCCGATAAGCAAACTACTATTTATAGAGATTTATTAAGTCACATTGTACATTTTAATATGTTTCATATTACATTAACTAATTATTTAACCATTACATAAACATTAACATTTACCAAATTACATATTATTACCATCACAACAAGGTACCATGCCCTAGAGGTATAACTGAACCATGTCCAAGGACCCTTAGAAGCACAACCTCAGTATTTCCCCCTATAAAGGTTCAACCCCATGGGATAACATCATTTATTCTATCATTTATTAACAGAATTATCACATTCCATAATTCTGTGGCAATCTATAAAATAATTCTATTCAACCTCAAGCAAGGGTCTCAACACGGTGAGTAGGTGAACTACCCATCGAGTCTATTCCACCTACTTCTCAAGCATAAACCCATCCATCCTTGATAATATATACACATAAATAACATAGAATACCCCATGTGTATTTGTCTCATTTTAATGTTGGGTAAGAAAGACCATCATCCTTAATTAGTGGGTAATGTACAGAAGATATCAAACAATAGAGTAAACAATAGCCACTTCCAAATCATCCTTTAATACCAGATTTATAGATTTTCATCATCTCTAGTGTCCATCATAAAAACCACATTCATGAAAAATTGCATATTCTTACTCTAGGCACCCAATTCATCACCAAAAATAGGCCTTCCTACCCCACATTTCACAACATCCATCCATGCTCACTTCACATGCTGCGAGAATATAAAAAAAATTACAACTGGGCTCTTGGACCTAAACCAGGCATCACTCCTTCCAATACAGTGATCTCACACAGATGTAAGGCACAAGAGAGTTTTACTTCACATGTAATAGTGTAACCTAGAATCCCTCAAGTCATTATATATTAAAAAACAACTATTTAATTAATCCATCGTGAATTATCCAATTCATATATCGTAGGATCTAAAGACGAGAAACCTAAATAGAATGCTTTCGTAACTATCACTATTAAATAAAAATTATTTTTCATTCCACTAGTTCTTTCATCAAAATGTGTCAACTTGATTAAGGTTTATCAATTAAACATGTCAACTGTATCAATTTTATTAACTTTTAAATTATTCCCACAACCACATTCATTAACATGCCACTTTATCTTTAACCAAAAAATTTATAATAATTATTCGTGTACATTCTTTTCCATGTTCTATTAAGAATGAGATGAAAAACATGAAAATTATTGATGAAAAACTATATAGAAAATTAAGAGGCAAATTATAATCATGGTTTGACACAATGACATATGATCCAAAGCAATTCGTTAATCTATTTCATCTAATTTTTAGGTCAATTTAATTTTGATCCTAGGGATTAAAAATGTTATCTATACAATTAAATATAAGAAAAAGAGAAGAAATGAATCCCCAACCTCAAAAGGTTTTGAATGTTATTTGCATAAGAATGGTCCGCACAATAGACTAGGATCACCTCCCCTGAGACAAAAACACCCACAGGAGAAGTTCGTGGAAAAACCTTGCAATCCAATGACCAAGAAAACTCCATTAAAACATAAGAGATCAAGTTCCATCAAATTGAAATTTGAAATGATAGAATGAAGATAATGGAGAACCACATGAATGGAAGTAGATATTAACATGGATTAAGGTTAACCGGATTAAGGAATCCTGTGATCGATCCTAGATCAAGAGATCTCTAAAACTGTAGTGATATGTCTTCTTGGGCCCCTATGATATGTGAGAGGGAAACTTTAGATATAGGGTTGGAAAGGGTAGAGTAGCAGGTATGGATTTAAAACTTATAACATTGGGTAAGTACATGAAATATTCTTACCATATCAATCATTTATTTCCTTGACACCAGGTTCCACAGAAAATGCCATCGCCTTAGTATTTATTTTATTTTTCGAACCCCAAAACCTTATATGACTTGTAAACCTTGGTGACATCAAGCATCCAATTTGTTTCCATCTTCATGTTACTAATCTTCTCCAAACTTCATCCGATCCTCCATTGAGCAGCCCAATCTTTGAAAACACACAAAGGGTTAATACACATGGATATTGGTCCTTACATCAGATAAATATCAAATCATTCTTTTTATGGAGAATATAAAATAAACCCAGAGACGAAACCAAATGAAATTTGGGGTCCTTCGAACAACCACCACGCGAGAAACCGCTCAACGCTCTTACAAACAGAGGACCACAATGCTTTGAAAAAGGACATTAAAAACACATGAAATCCAAAACTAGCTCCCCAAAACACTACCGTGTTAGATACCTATCAATGTAGGGAGAGCCATATAAAACTACAATAAAAAGCCATATCTTAAACATGAATTGTCTAGATCCCCAAAAAACATCATTTAAAAAAGGGATAACGATCTATCATCTCAGTGTACAAAGCTTGTATGTGGGACTAACATTCCAAATTACCTTACTCCACAAGATTGTTCCACCACATGACAAGACCTAAGGCTATAGAACACCTACGCAACACCTTCTCTTTATAGTCATGGATCTCTAGTGGTCACTCTTGAAAGGTCGCATCATCATCAACATTGATCTATCCACAACCGATGATGTGAGGGTCATAATGAAGATTAAAGAGGACCTATGACACGTTGAAATAATAATTTATTCATATCATGTGTAAGGGATGTGATTCTGGATATGCCACAGATCCACCTAATCCAACCCCTCTAATAAAGGAAAAAATAGAAAGGCCCAAAAAACACGGAGAAATCATACTCCCATCACTAAACCTTTAATTACCATGATTGAGAGCCACCATCAGAAACATGTGATCCCAACATCAATCATTAGAGGTATCCTCTTATTGTCAACATAGGACGTTTGATGATATTTCACTAACTTCATCCTCTCACGAATCGGATGAACTCTCTCTATCTTATTCAATAATTGTTTCATCTTGAGAATTACTGCCTCTCACACACCAGTCCAAAACAATAGATAACTGAAAGGTCATCCATACATGTCTTCAAATGGCTCCAAAATGATTTTGGAGTGGAAAAATTTAATATAATAATACTCAACCAAGGTATGTTTCTTCAACCACAAACCTCAAAAATACTAGAAACAAGGGTGCAATAGGTCTTCAAGGGTATGGATCGTCCTGTCTGTCTGGAAATCTATATACAGATGAGAAGTAGTGATAAACCGTAGTGGAGAATAAAAAACTGGTTGGAGACCTCCCCATACAATAGAGATAAAACAAGGATCTCAATTGGAAATGATATTCCTCGGAACTCAGGGTAGTCTCACCACCTCTTGCAGATATTGGATCGAAAAAATCTCAACTAAGCTCAACTCCTTGATTGAAATGATGTGGGCTGATTTGGTAAAATTATCCAATATCACCCATATAGATTCATAACCTCCATGAGATTGAATTAAACATATAACAAATTCCATCGAGATGTACTCCCACTTATACTGAGGGACATCAAACATCTGTAGAAAACTACTAGGAACACTATGCTCGACCTTCACCAACTGGGAGACACAACTTCGAGAAATACACTCTAAAACATCATACATAACCCAAGACACCCAAAATTACTCCTCAAGGAATGGTACATCATTGATACACTAGTATTTACCACTTGGTTTAAACTACTGACCTCTCTCTGAGAGCCGTCAAATGCATCTCCAATGAAACAGAATGCCTTCCCAAAAATGACACTTGGTGTTTTACATCCTCAGTCCAACCTTTAGGGGCCTCAACACAATCAAAATGGTATATAAATAATTGTAACTCAAGGTACCCAATCTAGGAATGTTCTACCTAATTCATCTAAGATGGTTGTACCATAATCTAAAAATGAATATATCTTCCCCCAATATATTTTATATTATGATGTAATGTTGAATTTTCTTCCATTACTCATTAAGAATAACCTGATTCATGCACTGCATCACTGCATGACTTATTTCTTAGTATATATGATAAAACATTACCCTTACTAAGGGTATATGATATTTCATATTCATAAACCTATATGAACTCCATCCATCGACATTGTCGCATGTTTAAGTCATGATGGGAGAAAACACACCCCATGCTTTTATGATTAATAATTACGAGAAATTTCTCTCTGATAATGTAAAGTCTCCCCCACTTCATGAAAAACCCATTACAACCAACTCATGTTCATGGGGTGCATATTTAATCCCAGAGGGACGTAACTGTTGAGACCCATAAGAAATGATCGATCTCTGATGCACCAGAATGAATCCTAACTATATACACAAAGCATCAAACAAAACATCGAACTAACCTAAATTTGTAGGTAGATAATGAAATGGGTCCTTGCACAACTTCTAAATAATATGCCTGAAATATTATGAACATAGACCAACACATATGAATTCCTATCCCTTTCTAGTCGACACTATCGGCGGAGTAACAACCTGAGAGAAATCGTCTACAATCATCCTGTAATAGCCTGATAGATCAATGAATAGTCTAACCTCTGACACTATATTTTGTGAAAACTAAGAAAAAAATAATTATATAGTTTATGGATCCACATATAATACTTGATGGGATAAGACAATCTCTAATAAATGGACTTCTCGAGAATAGAACTCACACATTATGAACGTCCCAAACAGGTATTGTCGATGAAGAACCTCCAAAACAGCACAATGATTCACAGAATGCTACACCTATGATATAGAGTACACAAGTATGACATCAATGAAGACCACAGAAAGAATATCTAGGAACTCTATAAACACATCATTCATCAACACCATGAACTAAATTGATGGATTCGTCACACTGAATAGTATCAAAATGAACTCGTAATGCCCGTGACAACAACAGAAAGCGTTATTCAGGATATCATCATCTTTCACATGCATATGTTGATATACATACCAGAAGTCAATCCTAGAGAACCAAAATTCACCCTTATATTGATAAAATAAATCATCAATCAATTGAATAGGATGTTGATTATTCATTGTCACTTTGTTCAAGTGCCAATAATCGAAATAGAAATGCTAACTGACATTACCCTTCATTACGAAAAAATGGTGCACCCCACAGTGACACACTTGGCTGAATGAAACCACACTACAACATATCATGGAATTGTATATATATCTCTTTAAACATATAATGGGACATCCTATAAGGATACATTGATATTGGAGATTCTTCTGGATGGAGCTTGACCCCGAACTCAATCCCTCATGGTAGAGGTAACACTACAACAATTAATTAAAAGACACCAAGGTGCTATTTCATATCCCTGGGAAGTTCCAACTACTAAAACTCTGAATAACTCACCATAAAATCATTCATTAATTATGTCATTTATGGAACATGCCTCTGACTCATCCACGAGTTTGTCTCACTAACAAACACGGCCATTTCTCTATAAACATCAAAGAACACCACATTCTTCTTAAAAAAACCATGATAACCTAAACCAAATTATATCAATCCCTGATGCGTATGTCATTATATGATTGTATTTGTAAACATATGAAATATAACCAAGCGCATTGCTTCCCCGATACTAATTCACTATCCTGATATACTACAAACTAGTCTGCTAGAACTCCAACTGGCTAATTCAACACCAAGGGTACTTGAATCCTCTCTACCTGTAACACCCCCGGATTTTTAAAAATAAATTTTAATAGAATTATACATTGTTTTAATTATATATGTATAACTATCATTTAAAAAGAATTTTTCCATTTCTATGATTTGAATTTCGAAATACATTAATATGCAATTATGTTCACTATGTTATTTAGAGTCTGATGTAAAAACATGTTTTAGTGCATAGTAACATACCTTTATGAATAGTAATATGAACCTGATTAATAGTAAATTGAATTATTATTATTTTTTATATGGATTTATGTTATTGATGTCTTTATTAATTTTTCATTGTGATATAAAAGCAGTTATAATTTTAAAATTGTTAATTTTTGAATATAGTATAATTTTATTTAAAAATTAAATTAATTCTATTTATAAAATTATTTAAGAAAAATGGAATTCGTTATTGAATTATAAAGTTCATAAAATTGAATGAGTGAATTTTTGGGACTCTTGTAAAATTTATGAATTTTTGATGAATAATGAAATACAATAAAATACCATATATTACAAATATAAATTAAATGCACTATTTATGAAATTATAAGTGATGTTATACCACATGGTTAGTACTAAATTTCCTTTATTACTATTTTGGGTCACATTAAATAACATTATTCATTATATTGAGAAAAACATTATAATAATGATTAAAATAATGAAAAATACCTCTTCTCCTCCACTATAAATAACACCTGTATTGCCCTCTTCCACCCACACCTCCAAATCTAGGATACTTACCTATGTTCTACCCAATAATCATACCAAGGCTCTTCCATTTGTCCTAGAGTTTTTGGTCACACTAAAGGACAAAACCAAAGGCCTTATGAAGGATCTCAATGAGAAGAGATCAAGAGGTAAAAATCAACGAGTTGATTTCTTTCTATTTATGTTATTATTTTTAAATTTATTTTTTATTATTTGGTATATGTTATTCCATTTTCCCCATACATCAAATATTATATATGAATGATTAGTGACCCATTTTATATAATCAATATATTTTATGAAATTTGAAGCAACATCGTTAGGCTGCCAAATTTTATTAAGTGATTTCTCAACTTTTAATTAATATCGATATTCGAGTATTTTATTTTTCATTCCTAACCTCCGTTTATCCAAGAGGTGTGAATTATATATTATCTTAAAAATTTTGGATTTCATCATGTTTATGGAACACTCACAACTTCATTTTATCTCCTCTCATACTCAGTCACGAAATTAAAACATTGTCTGTGATGTGTCGAATTACCAACATCATGGACGATGTGATTTCAATTTCTTATAATTCCATCAAGAATACTCATGAAACCATTGTTATGGTTTAAATAGATTATTATTTATGTATAATAACTTATATAATCTTCTTGAATCATTTTATACACATGTTATTTATTTGTTAAACAAATGAGTTCATTATGATCGAAGAATCCCCAAAATGACCGAAACAAATATCAATATTTTTTAACTTAGGAATTATCCTCAAGTAATAATTAAAAATAATAAATGGTATAATTCATGTTTCTGAAAATATGTAAATACTACTACAATAAAATTATGGTGTTTCACTTCCAATTGACAAGAATATCCATCATGAACAGATTAGGGAAATCATGTAAACAATTCACCAAAAACAATTGAAGGAACAAAATAAAAATAACTAAAGGGTAAAATTAGGTTATGAAATGATCATATATGTTTTTAAAAACCATAAAATAATTATTTATATATAATAAGAATAATAATTTAACCATTATACAGTTGGTTTAATCAATTTTTACGTAAGATGAACCCAAGGTATGGGAATTGTTAACCCGATTTACATTCTTTGGGTTGACCTTCTACTTCATTATATATGTGGTATTTAAATTGTTTGTGTAATAGGTTAAGTTTATAATATGTTTAATTATGTGTATTTATAGTTTATGTACACATTCCATCAACTTTATTAAGTCTATCTTCAACAATACTATATTTATAAGGCACATTTACTTTTAAAACCAAGTTTTTTAATTCTTTTTCACAAAACTCAACTGAAATGTTTTTTATTTAATTTTTCATATTGAATGATTATGTTATGGTTTATGGGAATTATTTATGATTAATTTTGGGACTATATCTCCCACAAATTCATTGGTTATTTTTATGTTGGATGTTGGCCACATGGTTACTCCAAGTGTAACTACAAAGGATACAAAAATTGTAAGGTAACTGTGAGGGATTCAAATTATAAGGTAGCCAAGATGGTTTCATGATTATGTAAGAAAAACCCCAAGATAACATTATAGATCTATTTATTTTTTCTTTTTTTGTTGGAATCTTTTTCTAAATCGCGTGTTTCACAATGTAAGTATATATGGGTGACAAGTATGTCTTTTGAAAATGATTTCATATATTACATGTATTCATGGGATAATGTATTCTTTTAATATTTTTATATCCATTATTAAAATATTTTTCTCATCCCAATTTTTTAAATGGTTTTCACAGGTTATAATGATATATTGGAAAAATAAGGAAGCCATATTAAATTATTTTAGAACTTTCAATGAAAATAATGTTATATTTGAATGTATTATATTTTAGAATAAATAGATATTTTTTTATGATATCACCATTGTTTTAATGTTTAATGTTATCAATGAAAAATCTACAAATTATTTAAATCTCTAAACATGAAAATTCAATCAATGTGAAAGGATTTTATTACTAGACTAAATTCAATATTAAGTAATGTAATAAGATCGAGTCCTTATAGTTGGTATCAGACGATGGTTTAGATAACATTAGGGGTTACAATGATGTTAATATAATACCATGAATGTTTTCATTATTATATGGTTAATTTTAAATGTAATAGAATTTAATTATTACCATGTTTCTTCGACATAGATAGGTTTGTTCAGAATTTTTGTTTGTAGAAGGAATAGGGAAGCTGAAGAGAAGAGGCACAAACAGAATGATATCCTTCTAAATCTATAGCCCAGAGTAGTAGGGATTAAAATAGAGTAGTGTGTTACTTTAATGGATCATTTTAAACCTGTAATAAATAGATATGGAATCCATGTAAGGGAATGACCAGAGCTACCCCAATGGAACATGACGATAGTGGAACATTTTAGTAGACAACATCCTCTTTCTTCTTAACAGTTATTCGGACCTAGTAGCAGCTGAGGATGAATTAAAGCCCTTGAAAAGATATTCAATGTTATGGGATGTTCAGATAATAAAAAGGAATATCTTTCCATTTATCATTTTGATGGTAAATCTTATCATAGGATAGAAATAGTAATGATTATATCAGGGATAAAGAGAATGTTGATGCCTTAAAGTGGGAAGAATTTAGATGTATTTTCTGTGAAATATAATTTCCTAAGGTGGTGCGACATATGATGGAGAAAAAATTCCTTGAATTTTAAAAAAATGATGAATATTTAGTGGATATGTATGAATTGAACTTCACCTAACTGGTGAGGTATTCTCAAAAACTTAATCTGGATCTTGATAGAAAAATCAACTGCTTTTTCTCAAGACTAAAGCCATGGTATCAAATGGAATTGGACTCCTGTGAGTTGAGAAGTTATGAGAAAACGTGTCTACTGTTATTATATGGAAGAGATAGAGTTTTCTAGTGATCACATATATTTGGTAAACAACAACAAGAAGTGTTCTATATTGCAATTGATGCATAAGAATCAACCAATGAAATCTGATGATAAGAAAATCCAGTTTCCCGTTTGTGAAATGTATGGAAAGAAGCACCATGGGTAATGTCTTACAAAAACTAGGAACTATTTTTGGTGTTTTAAGTTTGAACATAAGGCTCAAGATTATAATGAAAATGATCCTATGACTAATCATGACAGGAAAAGTGTTATGTGTTTTAAATGAGGTGAGATATAATATTATGAAAATGCCTACCCAAAGAGTGATTTAAATGATGATAAGATGTCAGACTATAAGTAGAAAGGTGTAGTGTGATTTTTTTGACTACATTAGTAGATGTCGGGCCAACCAATAAAGTTGTATCAGCTTCCTTGTTTATTTATTCAGATTTTGGTAACGTTTTTTTTTGTTAAATGGTCTACACATTCCATCATTTCTGAGAAATTTTCTAGTAAATTAGAAATATCAACTAAATAAATATGACCAAAACTTATGAGTTAAAACACTTGGGGGAATATTATAGAAAAGAGGAATTATAAGACTATTTATATTGTTTTATGTGGAAATACATTACCTTGAAAACCATATTTTTTTCTCCTTAGTCAAGTTTGATGTTATTCTTGGAATAGTTTGGTTTTCAATTTATCATTCTATGATTGAGTGAAGAGGAAAAGATGTTGTTTTTTATAAAGAGTTTCAATTTGATTATAATAAATAACTGATACATTTGATAACATATCAGGATGTTTAAAAACTGTTGATAGATTGAAATTAATTTTATATTGCTCAAATTGATTGAAAATAAAGTAATTTTTTAGATTAATGATGTGCCAATGGTAAATGAATACTTTGATATTTTTTCCTGATGAGTTACCTGGGGTCATACAAGACCAAGAAGTAGAATTCACAATTGACTTAGTTCCTAATGATATGCCAATTTCAAAACCCCCATATCGTATCGATCAACTATAACTTCTTGAATTGAAAAATTAGTCGCAAGATTTTCTTGATAATGGATTCATTCATCCTAGCACTTCACCATGGGGAGATCTATTATTTTTTTTAAAAAATAAATATGGTTCATTGATACTTTGCATTGATTATAGATATTTGAATAACATCACTGTTATAACCATGTATCCTTTGCCTTGTATTGATGACTTGTTTGATCAGCTTCAGGGAGCTCAACACTATTCCATGATTGACCTGAGATCCGAAAACCATCTGTTGAAGGTTAAGGAGGATGACATCCCAAAAAATGATTTTCATACTAGATATGGGAATTATGAATTTGTTGTTATGATGTTTGGATTATCTAATGCACTTTCCATATTCATGAATCTTATGAATAGAATATTTAATGAGTTATGGATATGTTTGTGGTTTTGTTTGTTGATGAAAATCTGTTCTTTTGTAAAAATAAATAGGATAATGAAAAATATCTAAGGGTTGTTTTACAAACCTTAATGGAAGTGAAACTGTTATGAAAATTCAGCATATGTGATTTTTGGTTGAAATAGTTTTTTTTCATTGTAAAATTATAAACAAGGATGGAATAATAGTTGATCATATAAAAAATGGGTTCATGAATGGCCAAGACCCACAAATGTTACATAGATTTGAAGTTTTATTGAATTTTAATTTTATTAAAGACAGTCTGTTAAAAAAAATTCATGTTAATCTAGCATACTAAATATTTTAACATGAAAGGGGTTTAAATTTATTTATACAGAAGAATATGATGTTGGATTTCAAGAACTAATGAATATATTGTTTAATGCACCAGTTTTGGAATTACCTTCTCAAAATAATGAGTTTGTCATCTACAGTGTTGTTTCTTTGAAGGGACATTGTATTTTATTAATGAATAATAATTAGGTAATTTCTTATGATTCAAGACATCTAAATACTCATGAGTTTAATAATACCACACATGACATAGAATTGGATTATGTGGTTTTCTTTGAAATTTTGGAGGCATCATTTATATAGAACCAAATGTGAAATATATACTGACAATAAAAATTTGATCTATATATTCACTCAGAAGGAATTAAACATGTGTCATTGAAGATGTTTGAACATATAGAAGACTATTATTATACGATCAATTTATATCTAGGAAATGAAAACATTTTTTCCGATTCCTTGAGTCAGAATCATCATACATCATTAACTATGTCACATTTGGAACATGATCCCTTTATTAATGAACTGATTAATTTTTGCATAGAAGTTGTTGGTGGAGGAAATACCTCAGTTTTGTTTTAGGATTCAGTGCAGTCATCATTATCAAATAGAATTATGCAAGAACAGAAGGAATATCTTGAGATTTTCAAAAAGGTAGAATTTGTTAAAATGGGTATGTTTCAAGAATTTAACCTTGATACAGATTGTGTTTTATGATTTGGAAAAATATTGTCTATGCCTTGTGTTTCCCTGTTGAAGAATGAATTGTACTATGAAGCTTATAGTTCTACATTTTTAGTTCTTCCTAGATTTAATAATATGTGTAGAGACCTTCGGAAGTATTATTTTTGCGATGGAATGAGAAGGGATATTATATATTTTACTGTGAAATGTTTGAAATGTCAATAGGTTAAAGTAGAGTGGCAGTTACCAAAGGGGATGCTTCAGCCTTTTAGAGTGACAAAGTGGAAATGGAAGAATGTATCTATTGATTTTGTGCTGGGACTACCTAAGACATACCGAGGTAATAATTTATTTTTTTTATTGTTTATCGGCTTCCAAAATCTGAACATTTTTTTCTATTTTATATTCAATTTTATTGGATCAGCTTTCTCGATTGTACCTCAAAGAGATTGTCAGGTTATATAGAGATCATCTTTCCATTATATCTGATCATGATCCCAGGTTCAATTATAACTTTTCAAAGGGGATTCATAATTAGATGGGAATAAAAGTAAATTCTATTACATATTTTCATCCTCAATCAGATGGGTAGTCAGAATGAACGATTCAGACAATGGAGGATATGCATAGAGCTTGATCAATGGACTACCAGGGAAGTTGGGATCAACATCATTATTTAGTTTGTTTTTCATATAGTAACATTTTTCATTCCGTTTAAAAATGGGACCATTTGAGGAAATTTATGGGATGCAGTGTCAAGCTCTACCTTTATGAGAAGAAGTCTGTGAATGAAAGATGATGGGTGAAGAATTAGTAGAGGGAGTGGATGAGAATGTAAAGATGATCCAGTAGCACATGAGGATATCTTAGAGTAGAAAGAAAAGTTATTCATATACTAGAATGAGTGACTTATCGTGCGAGGTAGGTGACGATGTTTTAAATATAATTACTAATTGGAAAAGTATGACGTGTTTTGGAAAGAATGGAAATTTAAGTCCACAGTTCATCGTTTCTTTTGAAATCATGGAGAAAATTGGACCAGTTTTGTACTGAGTAGCTCTGCCTTCGAGATTATGTAAGGTACATATTTTTTCATGTTTCTATATTGAGTAAGTATGTGCCAGATTCAATGAAAGTCTTGATCCTAGAAGCAGTTCAGCATGAAGAAAACCATTCTCAAGAAGAAAAACCAGTTCAGATTTTTGATCGTTGGGAACAAGTATTGCAGAATAAAGTAATCCATCAGTGAAGGTGTTGTGTAGAAACCAAATGGTTTAAGAAGCAACATGGGAGTCTTAAAAATGATTTGATAGAAAAATACCCTAAATTGTTTTATACGTAAATAAAATTGCGAGGAACCAATTTCCAGATGGTGGGGATAAGGTTACACCCCACGGTTTTCAAAAAATAATTGAAATGCATGAAAAATAGTTTTTAGTAGATATTTAAACATATACCTTAAACATAATTTTCTATTTCAATGTTTGGAATTAAAAAAAAACATTCATCTATAATTTTGTTAAATATGTTATTTGGAGTCTGATAGAACCAACTTGTTTTTGGGTGAATAGTAACTTTCCCTTTTGAATAGTAATATGAATAGTAATATTACCCTAATTAATAGTAAATTGTATTAGTATTTTATTTTCGAACAGATTTATGATATTGGCATTTTTATTAACTTTTCAATGTGATATAAAAGCAGTTATAGTTTTCAAATTATTATTATTTTAATAAATTATGATTTTATTTAAAAATTAAATTAATAATATTTAGAAAATTATTTGTAAAAAATGGAGTCATTTTTGAATTCTACATGTTATAAAATGTTATATGTGTATTTATTCTATTTTTTTTAAAATTCTTGAATTTTTTATTACTAGTGAAATACGATAAAATACCATATATTCAAATAATAATTTAAATACACTACTTTGGACAACATAAGTAATGTAAGACCATGTGGTTCGAACTCATATGCCATTATTATTTTTAGGTTCACATTAACTGTGATCATTCATAGTCTTGAGAATAAAATATTATAATAATGATTAAAATAAAGAAAAAATACATCATCTCCTATGTTATAAATACCACCCTCATTTCCCTCTTCCTCGCCACCTATCAAGCCTTGAGCCTTACCTATGTTCTACCCAATAATAATAACAAGGCTCTTCCCCACTTTCTATAGCTTTTAGTCTCATCGAAAGGACAAAACCAATGTCCTTAAGAAGGATCTCAAGGAGATGAGGTCAAGAGCTAAATAACCCCTTTTGTTTCATTCTTATCATTTATTTTATTTTATTCTCTTCTAATATATGTTGGATTATGTTGATATATTTTATTTAATATCAAACATTACTAACCATATTATTTAATAATGACTAGAGTCCCATTTTCTATAATCAATATATTTAATGAAATTTTAAGCGACGTTGTTAGGCAGCCAATATTTTGAATGGGATTTCTCAACATTTATTTTAATTATACATTCCAATAAATTATTTTTAATTACACACCATTACTTATCCAAGAGGAATGAATGATCCGATATCTTAAATATTCTGTATTTCATCTTGTTTATGAAATAATCACCATTACATTTCTTCTCCTATGTTACACATTCAAGATATTATAACACCGTTTGTGATGTGTAGAATTTCTATCATTGTGGAAGTTGTGATCTCAATTTATTTTATTTCATTCACGATGGGTCATGAAACCATTTTAATGTTTTAACCGGATTATAATTTATGTAAAATAACTTATATAATTTTTGTGAATCATTTTATACAAATATTATTAATTTATTAGATAAATGATTTCATTACGATCGTAGAATCGCCAAAATGACCTAAACAAATCTAAATAATGATTTAAATTATGAATCATACTCATGTAAGAACTATAAATGATAAATGATATTATTTATGGTTTTGTAAATATGTAAATTTTACTACATTTCGATTCTGGGATTTCACTTCAAATCGACAAGAATATCCTTCATGAACCAATCATGGAAATCTTGTAATGAACTATAAAAAACAATCGAAGGATCAAAATACTAAAAATTAAAGGGTGAAATGAAGTTATTAAATGATCATATAAAATTATATAAAAATTAATTTGTTTTTATATAATACTAATAAAACTTTTTTAACTATTATACAATTGTTTTACATAATTTATATGTAAGTATCACCCAGGGTAAGTGAATTCATAACACAATTTCCATTCTTTGTTTTAATCATCTACTTCATTATCTATGTGGTATTAAAAGTTTCTGTGGTACTTTTTATGTATAATTTGTTTAAATATGTTTATTTAAAATTTATATACATATTCATTACAGTTCTTTATGTCTCTCTTCCACTATATGATATCTGTAAGCGACTTTTCTTTGAATGCCCTCTTTTTAAATTCTATTTTATGAAATTCAAACGCAATGTTTTTTATGAAGTTACAATTATTGAATGATTATGTTCTAGTTAATGGGAATTGTTTATGATTATTTTTGGGACCAATATCTCCCTCCCATGCATTGGATTTTTGTAAGTTGGAGGTCAATCGTATGGTTACTCCAAGTGTAACTACGATGGTTACACAAACTGTAAGGTAGCCATGAGTGTTAAAAATTATAAGGAATGAAAGATAGTTAAAAGAATACTTATGTAAAGCCCCAAGAAACCTTTATTGAAATATTTATATTATTATGTTTGTGAGAATATTTTTAAAATCCCATGATTCACAAATTAATTATATATTGGTAATGTGTATGTCTTATAAAAATGATTTCATACGTTACAAGTATTCATGGAAAAATATATCCTTTTCATCTTTTTATTTCCCTTATTGATATTTTTTTCCATCCAATGTATAAAAAAAAATCATAGGAATCCTTATATGTTCAAAATGGAAGTTAAGGTGCTAATGGATATGAATCCAGTTATTAGTATTTGCTATTAATGTTTTTCTAAACTAAGACTCAATATATGTTTTTTGATGTCTACTTATATAGAACCTAGATCGAAAAATGTTTTAATTTGAATAATGGAGTGTTTATTTTTCAATTATCTATTATAAGAAAAAATAAAAAACATGTTTTATTACTGAATAGGGATGTGCGGGTTCAGGGTGTTATACTTCCTCAGATCCCATAGCATGGAAAAGTGCATGTCATATGAAAAAGTGTGTCACTCGTGAAAAAACCCGTCATTCACCAAAGTAGAAAACATGTAACGGGTTCCTCAAATGATGTTTGACTCTCTTGGTAGTGGAAATGATAATGAATGAAGCTTACGATGACCTAATCCATAGTCTATCATACCCTGATTAAGACCACCACCTCGACCGTGCTCTAGTTTCTAGGGATTACTAGCATCCAGGGGCTATCCTATGCCAACCCCATCTGCTCTATATACATCAAATGTTGGGGAAACCTTCTATTTCTTCCTTTTATGGAACTACCTCAACTGAAAAAGTTGTATCAGAACACCTGATGCACATTGACTACTCAGAATGGCCGGGAAATCTCTCTAATTATGAGATCGACCCCCACAAAAATATATGTTCCTGATCCCATAGCATAGGTCTGAGACACACTTCCCCAAGATAAAAAAGGTACTAAGGGCATGGACCTACACCCATAAAAATAGAAACTCTTCTACCAAAAGAACCAAGAACCCTGGATGGTAGATCTACTTCCTTAGGAATCCTGACAGCTTCCCTATCATGATGATATGGTTTTGGATAACATCTTCTTGATAACCTATTTTCATGCTATTAATTCAAGATATGAATTTTCTATAAATGTGTTGGCCTGGAACTCAAACTCATGAATAAAATCATCCTCGAAATTATTCTCCTTAGACTCCCCATCAGAAATTATTTCTGAATAATATCGCAAAAGTTTCCTCAAATGGATTCTAAACTCTGGAACACTTGATCACCCCCTATAAAAGTGTAAGCATCTACTGGTGATAGGACACCATCATGATGGTATAATGAAACATGGCTCTAAACATGTCTTGGAACTCCTCCAATTTTATTGGAGACTCATCGTGATCCCCCTAGAACTAGAACCACCACTGCCTTGCTTCTCCAAAAAACATTTTCAAAACCATGTACAACTTGTGATCCATCTGAGCACAGTTTGAGAAGAAACCAATCTCAACCTCCTCCAAAAATTCTTCTATGGAAACATCTAAAATATAATCCTCATTTATCTATATAATTTGTCATTGAAACACTCAATGTTTCCTCCTCCATGTGTCATATTCGTCTACCTCTAATCCACGACTATCGGCTAACATTTCCTACTGAACATATTCTCCTCTAACAGGAAGAGGTCGTCGACCTAGATCCATTCTTGTAAAATAGAAAATATTTATATCTCCTAAACCTTGAATATGTAATACTCAACACTAATAAATTAATAGTTTTCATTTATTCATTATTGCGCAATCTATCCCAAGGTCTACCCATTCCAACACAGGCATAAAGAAGAATGATTAATGATCATTTCCTAGGTCCCTAACCTCAAAAAAATATCACCTCATTTATTATAAACAATAAACATAATGGTATGTGAAACAGATCATACTGGGCTCTAAATGACATTTCTCAATCGGTATCTAGTCTTTACTATGCTAGATAGGCTTAGATGACACTGTTTCTCTACCAACCCATGCAACCACACATATACCAAACTCCAAACTTCATCATATCCCATATATAGACATCTAATGCCACTATATAATGAGTCCCCTCTCAAAAAAGTGAACCCCTTATGGGCCATCAATGTGGGAAGAGACATAATGAGCTCAGATTCCATCCTCTTGGGGGCCTGTAGGTGGAAACTATAACTAAGGGTATAGTAAAAACAATATTGTAAGGCACTAACCTCTATGAGAACACATACAATAGTTAAAAAGATAATAAAGAAACAAAAAACTACAAGATAGACTGAAATATAAAAGGAAACCCAATGTACATGTATGTAGTGACATGTAAAAATGACTAAAACTGAATGGAAAAATTTCAAGTAATAACAGAATGTAAAACATCTGCAACCAAAAATCTAAAATAGCTCCTGCAAAACCCTGCAAGTTAGTTGTTACCATCCTAATCTCTATACAACTCCATGTGACCTGATAATCAATTTATATATATGTATGATGAGTATAACAATATAATTAGTAGGATCCTTATCAGAGCCTATTGCGAATAAGTAATGAAACAATTCCAATGAACATTGACCAACATGTGTAACAAACTCATCACCTAAATTGATATTCAATGTTCCCATACTCAAAATGGATAATCTCACAAAGTATCACTTAAAATAGTATGTAATATAATAATTAATATAAAATGAACCCTACTAGTAGTTCCCTAATGGTTTTATGTTTTCCCCAATGTCACACATTCTAATAATCTTTATTCTGAAGGGTTGGACAGAATACACATGGGTGATCACCCAACATGATCCTTGGGAAGAAAAAGGATTTACTTTAGACATCTATGTGAAGCACCAAACCATTCAAGCAACCACAAGTAACTAGGTAGTTTCCAGGACCCACCACAACCCGCTTATCATGTATCATACATCAGGTATTATTTCACATTTATTACATCCCATACACCGAGTAAGGATTCTTATTACATCCCAACCGATACATGTCATACCTATATTAGTCCATATGAAACAATGTACACAATATTTTTTTTGAAATTAAAACAATAAATTATATCCCTTTTAGGAAAATATTTGAGGAAACAAACTGACATGCTTACCAGCACAAGTAAATACCATGAAATTTTAGAAGCTCGAACGGGGGAAGTCAACCATTCATCCTCCCATCAAAATGTTGGAAAAAACATCCCCAGGGATTAAAAAACCATTGGGTTTCATTTTTCCTGTCTGAAAGGGTGGGGTAGAGTATAGAAGTACAAAAAGTGCATTCTATAATATCTCTCAACACCAAAAAAATTGGAATATCCTAGTATTAGACTCATCTACAGCTAGCATCTCTCAAACTCCTGACATCCACTACAAAGACTATATATAATATAATCACACAACCATTTAAATATCTTTATTAAATAATTTTTCCCTTTAAATCAGTATTAATTTACATTGATTAATTCATTAACCCTTAATTAAAAATGAATATTTAACACATTACATTTTATTAGAATCACAATATAATTCCATACCCTCTAGGAATAACCAAAACAAGTCTACATTTCCTCATAAGCACAACCTAATTGTTGCAGCCCAGTAAGATCCAACCCCTATGGGTTAATGTAATTTATTAATAGCATTATCACATTCCATAACTCTCAGTCATTCTAGAAAATCATTCTAACTACGTAACACATGGGTCCTAACATGGTGAGTAGGTTAACTACACATCATGTTATTTACACATACAGTAGGATCATTTAACCATCCTTCTTCGAGAAGCTAAACATGGAATGCATGTGGAATAACCCGTGTGACTTCGCCTATTTTGTAAGGAGGTTAAGCAAGACCGGATTCCTTAAGTTGTGGGGAATTTAATAAAGATAAATAATAATATATTAAATAGTAAAAACATTCTTATCCTTGTATATTCCATGTTTCAACCCTTTTCATCATCTATAACATCCTCCCTAACACCCATATGCATGAACTGATGCATCTCTCCATAATAGGTAAAAATTAATGCCACACACACTACACATCCCTACCCCACATTTCACAACATCCATCTAGGCTCACATCATATGCAGTTATAAAAAAACATATCAATTGGGATCTTGGACATAAACCAAACATACATACTTCCAATATAGTGAGATCTCATGGATCTAAGGAACAAGGCACTTAGCCTTCATAATTAAGAGGGTAACTAATAAACCATCAATGTGTTATCTTTTACCACACTACTGATTCATTAATTCATCTTGAATTAAGTGATTCATAAATCATAGGTTCCAATATTGGAAAAATAAACAGCAAGCTATCATAGCTTTCACTGTTAATTAAACAGTTAATTTTTCATGTTGTTGGTTCTTTTATAAACATGCTTCAACATGATTCATATTTTTCCTATTAATCATGTTCAATTCATAAATTTAATTAATATTAGAATTTAAAAAACAATTGTATTTATTAAAATTAACCTTTATCTTTATCCAAACAATTAACAAGTAATTATGGATTTACATTATTTACCAAGTTCAATCAAGAAGGACATGAAAAACAAGAAAATCATAGATAACACAACATCTAGAAAATCAAAATGCATACTGTTATCATGGAATGTAGCAACAACATGTGATCGAAAACAAATCTTTATTATAGATCCAGTTATTATAAGTTTGATTACATTAGGATCCAAGAGATTAACCTTGTTAACTCAATAATTTCATATAGGAAAAAAAGATGAAAGAAAATCCACTACCACAAAAGGTTTCTGACATTCTTTGGCTGAGAACCATCCATGCAGGGGATCATTATCCCCCCCCCCCCTACGACTACTCCATCAACCCTAGGATGCCATGACACTAACATGCCTACCAACAACCATGAAAACTATATTAAGACAGTGGATATAATTTTGTATCTCATGGGAAAGAGAAATTATAAAAAAAGTGTTGAATATAACCATAATAATAGTGGTTGATATTACCTAGGATCAAAGGCATATTAAAGAAGGAATCCTGAGATTGATCCTAGCTGAAGAGATCTATAAAATGAAATGGAGGGGTCTACAGGGTTACCTGGGAAGAAAGGGAAGCGATCCTTGATCTTAGTGTTGGAAATACCTTAGTGCATGGTTTGTGTTAAAACATTCAGTGGTGGTTCAATACCTAACATGTACATACCATTCACGTCTGTAGTGCCTTGAGGCTATGTTCCTCTTAAATAATTCATCTCCTTGACATTTATTTTAATTTTCGAAACTCTAAATAGTAAAGATCGTGCAACCCTTGGTAAAATCATCTATCCACACTATTTATAGCATCTCTCTACCTAACTCCTCTTTACTTCATTTTAGCCTCCTCTGGGCACCCTAATCTTCAAAAACACCCAATTGTTTGATCCATGCGGATTTGGGACCTCATAATGTTGTTGGGTTAGGTCCGTCCCTTGTATTGAGGGACTCGAATAATCCATTCCATTCCTATGGTGGAGGAACACATTGCTAGATCTATTAGGATCATGATGAAATTTTTATTTGATTATTAAATAGTTTTGATTTTCATGGTGTATGGTAATGTATTATTCATTGTTTTTTAATTTCAAATATACTAATAAAATATAGATTTTTAGTGTTTTTTTTATTTTTATTATACATTTATAAGTAGGGTAAACACTCAAACAATCTTCATAATATACAATATTTATTTTAGTACACCGATGACATTGTGTTGCAGATATGGTGTAGGTCATCGATATTCAGATAAATATTTTTGTCGGCCCCCATATACTCATGCTTACGGTCCCCCGAATATGTGAATGGCTTATATTATACATTTTTCTAACAATGTTTTGGTCCTATATATGAGTCATAGAGTCATGAAATTATACACTAATGGCGTAACACCCCCATCATTTTATGATTTATTTATCAAGAAGTATATTTAATTTTTAAGATATCCTTCGACATAGTTAACATTATATTCAAAAAAGCTATAAAATATTAAATATTATTATTTGAATTGATTATTATAACCTAGAAATGTATTGGAATTTATGAATAGAATTACTAAAATTATAATTTATTTTTTTTTATATTCATAAAATTAACTAATTATATTTAAATTTCATTGAAATTAATATGAATTTTTTTGAACGTAATTTTTTTAAAACTATTTTCTAACACACTGTCTTTTTATTTTATAAATTTAGATTAATATTTATTTATTAATTATTTTAATTATTTTTTAACAAAATATAATCAATAAAATATTTCAATATTCATCTAATAATTTTTTACAAGGAAATGAATTAACATAAATAAATATTTAGGCCTAAAATCATTTTGAAAACAACTTTTTATTGAATTTTTTATACATAAAAAAAATTATTATAATTAATATATACTTCATCATGTAAACTGGATTCCATGTTTATAATATAATTAATATTATTTAATATGGTAAAATTGATATTTGAAAAAATTTAATAGTACGAACAACAATAATTTCTTACCATGGTTATTGTTAAAACTAATTTATCTGGAATTTATCAAAATTGAATTGGATTATAATATAAAAAACAAAATATAGTTTTTCATGATTGTTTCTATTTTTTCGTTATTATTCCAATCATTAATTATTTTTCTTTTCTGTATTCCTTAACTACATTAATATATTATTATATTTTGATCTTCCAAATAATCAATTTCTATCATCACAATAAATTATAAAAATACACCACATATCTTCCCTCTCTACCTATATCACACTTAGTGATAATTATATTACATATCATACATTTTTTAATAACTTTTGGACACACCTCCCTATTTTTTAGAGGACATTATTTTTATACAATTCCATCTTTCACATATTACGATCAAAATGAATGTTTGTTTCTTAAAAAAGATGTATAAATCTTAAATGAGTGTAATAAAGTTTCTTATCTTATAATTACTCCTCAAAATACAAGTTAGCTATTATAGAATAAATTATTTATTTTATTATAAATAATTTAAAGTTATTATGATGATTGAAAACCTTTATTCTTCCCCTTATTCATCTAATTGTAAATGAATGTTTTTCTCATGCATATGTGTGGACTACCACCACAACAAAAAGATATGATTCTTTTCACATCCTTAACTAACATATAAATTTGTTATGATATATTAAATTTTTATAAATTATATTTATCAAATAATTATTATCCTATAGTTATAATTGATTATCTAACTCTTTATGTCTCTATTTTTGGTTAAATGATAACATCACATGTGCGTATGTGTAGAATAACACCTCAATGAAGTTATGTTATCCATTTTTCAACACTGTTTTATATGAATGACTATGAAATAATACATGATAAATAAATATAAAAATTATTTAACTTTGATTCTTATAAGTCTGATGAAACATTAGTAATGATGAAAGTATTATATCGATAAATCTAAGAATGCACAAAAAATTTACCGCTTTTCAACAAAAAAAAATTAATGAAGAAATTATTAACAAAAATATAACATTATATTAATATGGAATAATATATAGTATTTTATATGTGATTATTTATTTTAAAAAATATATATATATATCATCTGTAATTATCAATCATGATATTTGAACCTTTAGAAATGAAATATGGGACTTGAGGGAAGGGTTATGTAATAATCTCAACCTACTTTAAGGTTTTCTGTTCCAAATTACCATTGACCGAAATTATATAGATGATATAATTTAATGAAAACTTATATTTTATTATCATGTTTTTATTTATAGTGAATTTACTTATTAATATCATTTCCTATCTTTTTTAAATAAATTACCATGAAAATGATTTTACTGAAATTTTATCATTATTTACTTAAATTATCGATGATATTTTTCTTCCCTAACATGTATCATAAACATTTTTTATAAGAAATATTATAATTACATTAAATTTTTTATAAGATGAATTTTTAAAACCTTACACTTTATTTATAATAGACTAAAACATTATTTATACATATTTTTAAAAATTGGATTTTATATTCATTTTATATAGGTGTAAAAATTTCTCTCATTTAACATATTAATCATTAATAGATTTTATCGCTACCATGAAAACTCAATACATTAAATATTCATTTAAAATTTACAAGGATATTTTTAAAAAAGCTATATAATATTATATAAATTTGTTTATTATTAATATGTTATTTCGAAATAAAATTGGTATTTTACTCAAGAAATATTCTTTTTATATTCTAAAGTCATTTTATGGATATAATAAAATCCATTGATATTTATTATGATTTAATTGATATATTATATAATTATACCATCCTTATTCTTCTTGGGATGGTTTATAATTATGATGAAATTCTTTAAAACTCATTTATTCTCCCTAGGTATTTCTTTAAGGAAATGATAAATTAATTATTAACCATATTTCCATTAAATGGGTTATGATAATTGATAAATTATTTTTGATATTGTTCCATACATATAAATAGAATATGGTTATGTAATGGGTGGTAGTAGAATAATATATCTCAAAAATTCATTTGATAAATATATATATCACATGATAAAATAAGGACAGGAATGTGGATTACACATGTCCAATAAGGGATGTTTTACACTAATATAGTTATTGGAGTGAAACATCACTATTGGAACGATGGAATTTAGAGTTAAACCATTCAACTATTTTTTCCTTAGTAGTGGCCTTGACTACCGAAATTCCATTATATGCTTATGTAAATTCCAAAAACATATATCTTATGATTTTTATTTGAAATATTGGATTATTATTTATATTTAAATATTCCCCACCATCATTATTATGGTACATTGAATTGATAAATTTAATTCCATAAATAATGTTTATGATATAAGATAATATGTGAATGAAATTTTGAATTTATGATCATGTTCTAATACTCTTATGAATATTTTATTATTTCATATGTTTATCTATTGATATCTCCATTATTTACTATAACATATAATATGATCTCACTGATTATTTTTTTTATTCTCCCTAGGTAACTCATGAGAGTATAATATATTTTAAATATGACTAGGTACCAAATATAATTATATATGTTAGGGATTATGATGAATTCAATTCAATAATATGTTTACATAACTACTAAATAACTATACCAAACATTTATTGGCGTTAGGAATGTTTAGTTCTTTGAAAATTCTATATTATTTGAAAATATGTAATATATATGTATGATATACATATGTTACTATTGTTTTCATAGGATAATGATTTATTCAATTTATGTGGATTATGATTTGTGAAATTTGTTGAAAACAATGGGGAAATTTTATATATAACATAGCATTCTGGGATCTGGTAATTCTGAGATTGTGTGGAATTCCATGAAATTAAATCCTTTTTTTCACTCCACTATGTTGATGTGGATGTACAAAAAATAAACATTTGAGTAAAAACCATGAATGTTGAGGATTGGATATTATCTCACCAATCACTGTTTCATTATGAGTGACACTATGAATTCAAAACTAGACAAATACACTAAGGGGATATTCTTGGATAAAGTGACATTTTTTATTAATAATAATGATGGATTTGAATATTATATAATGATTAATGACCTTAAACTATCATAAGTTAGAATTTTTTTAAAAACATGTGTCATTATTTATAGATCCTATTAAATTTATTCAATGATTATATGAATACTCACTAAGACTATTAATTCTCATTATTGTTTTGTCTTAGTCCCTAATAGGACCTGGGGGGAATCATGTTAACAATAAAGGATATTGGGAATGCCACTAACAACCTCATGATAAACCAAATTAAATGGTATATTAGATTAAAATTTTGTCTCAGTTCTTCACCAAATCTCTCAAGTTATAAATAGTAAAAATGCATTGGTGATCTTTCAAACAAAAAAATAATGAACCACTAACTATATAGTCTTTTACCAATAAATTTACTCCTTAAAATTGTTGTGTTTTCAATACACTAGTAATTGGGAAAAATATCTATACCATTGAAAACATATTTTCATTCATTGTTATTTCAAAATATGAAAAATTTATTCTTTGATTAAATAATTGTAAGGTGACTAAGATAATTTGTGGACACCTATCAATATTATGAGGAATGAAGATAAAATTGATTCAATAACATAGAAAAGGATTTAAAAATTATTTATTTAATAAGTATTTACTCTATAAACATTACATGATATTGAAAATGTAATTTATGGCACTAATGATGAATTAGGAAAAATCCATTAGTATCTATGACGAAAATACAATCATACATGGAAGTATGCTCTCAGTTTTATCCCTAATCCAGAATGAAATGTGGAATAATTATTTTTATAATTGATGTTGTGTGTACAAAAAAAAATTATAATTGTCTATTATAGCTATTAAAATAACATTACATGTTATCTAATAATGGAATTACATAATGGAGACAATCAATGTTCACAAGGTATTAGTGAATAAATGTAATAATGGAATTTAATAGAAATTAAAATAATAAAACCTATGAAGGAATGAAAAATAATATTCATACAGATCAGAATAGTGGAAGGAAAAATGGTGTAAATTTATTTTGGGTTTCTAAAAAATGTTTTAACTGTGGAAAAGATGACTATCCTGAATGATAATACTGATGTAATTTAAAGAGTCTATAAAATTAATGGAATTTTTAAATGACTCTACTTAATGAGCCATCCAAGCATAAATACAATAATCATTTGGTGTATAGAAATTATGCCAATCATTTAAGGAATTTTCAGGCTAATAAACTTACATATTTCTAGTGAGCACTTATTTTGAGTGACAAATTGAATGTTCATTTAATCATAGATACAAGTGAGGGTCATGATAATTAAGTGGTGAAGGATACACATGTTATCTATTATAGAATTGAATATATAATATTTTGTTATGTTTCTTCCATACCTATTATTTTTGGAAAATTTTATATGGGTAACACTTCACTACATAAATGATAAGATATTGAGTATCCAATAAAAAACTAATTATATGATGTTTTAATCACAATTATATAGCTCACCTACCATGTAATTACATAGGAATATACCATTTTTAAATCATAAAATTAAACCTATACTCCAATTTGATATGATTTTTGATATATATTTCCTCTATATATCGATATATGCAAAACATATCAATTTCCATCGAAGGGTAGTCACATTTTATATTTTTAATCAACCTATGATCATATTTCTATGTGAGGAGTAATATGAACATTAAATTAAAGTTACTTCAATTTTATTATTATTAATACATATTACTGAGGGATATTAATCTATGATTTTTGGGGAGATATTGAACATAAATTTATATATCATGTTTCTGACATTGCCAATGTATTTAATAAGGAATTTCCTGGTCTTCTAACAATTCATGTTGTTGGGTTTTCAATAGAACTCATACCATGTTATTAATTTATAAAAACCTCTCTATAAAGACTATCCTAATTTTAATTGTGAGAATTAAATGAGAAACACCAGGATAACCATGATACAATATCCCTATTATTATAGTTGGTTCCCAAAATAATACTTTTTTAGTACATTCTTACATGATTTTTTAATTAAATAATATTTCATATAAAAAAATGATTTATATTTATTTGATAACTTTATTTGATATTGTCCATAGAAATTATTCTTCACTAATGGGTTATAGTAGTTCATTACTATGATGAGAGTAAAGAGGATCCATGATATTATTCCTAAAAATTGATTTATGGAGAGATGATATTATCATATGGGAAAAACAATAGATGTCATCAGATTTAGGAGGCTTATAAAACATTGATTCAACATATCAAAGTGTTTTCCTTCGGTGTTCTACAAAATAGGATAATATGAGAATAGACCCATCAAATGGGAAATCCCTATTTCCATGTATCATTTAATATTATCATTACTGGATAACATGAATCAAACACATTGATGTATTAATGAAATATGTTATGATATATGTTCACATCTAGGAAGTGTATGTCAGTTTTAACCTTAGTGCGATTTTTTAATCAATAATATTTGAATTAATTTCATCCTTATTGCATTATATGGATGTATATATCTCAAACCATTTAATGGAATATACCCACATTTATAAATCAATGGTTTTGGCCCTTGGTGTGTGATTTCAATTCCATAATGTCAATAAAAGAGACATCAAAGATATCAGTTGATGGAAAAAACATGAAACTTTGCTTAGTGTAGGTACCTTATTAAAGGTATTATATTACATGGAAAACATTTATAGGAGTTTAGACATTTTTGGGAAATTGAATTCATTATTTATGAATTCCTTGGAATATGTTTTGATATTATCACAGGAATTTAGGTTTATATTCTTAATGAAACTAAGAAATTGTCCTAGAGGGAAATATTCTATGTGTATCTACATTCAAAATGAAATTCATGTAAAAATTTTCAAATTTTTTAATTAATAAAATTTATTCATTCTCGATTGATCTTTATAAATTGGAAAAAAATTTAAAAAAAATACTGTATTTTAAATGATAATAATAAATATTAGTCAGACAGTTTCAAAAATATGAAATTTATAAAATAAAATTTAGAATAATGTAATGAAATTCATTTTGTTAAATTTAAATTATTCAAGGATCAGTAAATGTCGATGAGGAGAAACATACATATTTTAATGGTATAAAAAATAAAAATGTTATTTTTTAAATTATTATGATTTTCACCTATCCAATGATTAATAATAAAAATATTATTGTTAATGTAAATGACTTGACATTAGAATATTAAATATTGATGGGGACTTGTGTGAAATTATCCAACCATAGTCTAGCTATGATAAATATCAAGTCACGTCACATACCTTATTCAAATAGTGTTCTCGACAAATCAGTTGATATCGTCTGAAGACCATGAGAGGTATCTCCTCTTCTAATCACATTTACATTCAATAAAAAACAAGGGTTCTTCATAATTAGAGAATATTGATGTTGTAACAAACCATGTACAATCCATGTGATTAGGATTTCATGTTCTATCACACGATGATTCTATATAATTTATAAATGTTTATGGTGCATCTATGGATCTCCACTAGAAGGATCCTACACATGAATACTACATCATAATTATGGTGTCATGAATTTCATTCTGTCTCATTGTAAATGAAATTATAATAAATTGTGGAGTTTATTATTTTTCTTCACATAAATTAATTATGAATTAAATTTAATGATCCACTCCCTATAATTCTAATATATTAAATAAGAATGTTTTATCTACATTATTTATTGGATATGGTTTCATTATCACATAAAATAATGATTAACCATGATTTAACACTAAAATATAGGTTTTTCATTCCTTCATTGGATGGTTTTGATTCACACATAATCTACACAAATTATTTATTGTGGTAGTTTGGTGTTCACATTATATATTAAATTAATTGAATGATGTTTCAATGTGTTTTTTCATTGATTATCGTGTACCTAACAATGTCATTCTCAAAGAAGTGTATCTCTTATTCTATGCCGATGTCTTGTTTGTTCAACTGTGTGGAGCTCAATATGGTTTCACGATTAAATTTCATTCAATATATTATCAATTAATGTTCAAGGAGGATATACCAAATATATATTTTCATCTACTGTATTGGTATTTTAAAATATATAGTTATTCCATTTTGACATACCCGTGCTCATTCTAATAACATGGACATAATTCATATAGACATTAGATGTAGCATTTATCAGTATGAGAACATATGGTAGATGATATTATTGTACATTAAAAAATAATTTATTATCATGAATATTATATTGTGAATGTGAAAATGTCCATATGTAATGAGATGATATGTTCTAAATATAGTATTTGTGATTTTTATTATATATAAACTATCATTATTAGGTTATATAATCTCATGTGATGGTATTTCAGTAGATCCATTAATGGTATATGTTATTTAAAAATATGTCAAATAAACCATGCAAACTGAACTACATAGTTTTCCTAGTATGGATTGATATTTTTGGTACTTTTGAATGATTTCATATGAATATCTAATCTAATTTCAAATTTGACATAGAAGGGGCCCAAGTCACATTGTAAAAATGAATGTGATGATAATTTAAAGCTGTTTAAATTAACAATTTTGGGTTTCCATGTAACACCAAAAGTGTTTACAGTATATAACTTTTAAAATTTAATTTATTGGTTAACATAAAATACACAGAACAGAAATATTAAATAAACCACTAAATATAATTATTTTTTTATTGTTATCATGTAGATGTTGGGATGGAAGGGATTGAGGAGATTAACTAAATTATGAAAATATTTTTTCCAAATGTTCATTAAATATATTCATTGGTTTCCAATTAAATTGAAACATAAATAAAAACACAACTAATATAAAGGATATATTTTTTTAAAAAAACTATTATTATGTCTAAAATGGAATTTTACCATAAGAAATTCAATTATTCACTATTAGTGAAAAATAGTAATGAAAATCATATGTTGTATATTTAATAAATTATTTCCAAATTCATGCAGTATTTTTATTAGTCTTAACATTATGATAAATCCAATTTTAAGCATAAATGTTATAGATTTCTAAAATTAGTTTTGCTATATTTTTCTGGAATAGTTATTGGGTATCAAAATTTTTATGTGAAAATAGGAATTTCTTTTTTGTAAAAGTAATATTAGAATTACCTGAGGGTAAAATTTTAATTGTTTTCAAATAAGATTCATTTTACGATGAATACTAAAAATTACCAAATATGAATTAAAATATTCTATTTTATATGTTATTTATATACAATTAAATTATATATTAAAATTTTTTAATGTATAATCTGTTTTTTATACATCAATCAAAGAAGTGTAAATTATTGGAATCAATTAAAAATTGTAATAGTGTATAAAACTCATCAATTTTTCTAACATTCCACTTTAAAGAACATCATTATAGTTTGATCTTCTGTGTTAATATTACATATAACATTTATAATATTTATAATATAACTTTATTTTAAAATGGATTCTATATTTTGAATCATAAACTCCAAATTTTTATTAACTTCCAATATCAGTTTTTGTTAATAAAAATTACCGTTGTAAAAATATTTACATATAGTGGTATAGGTAAAAATGAAATGGGTTACATATTAAATGGTAAATCATTAAAATAATTTAAAACTACAAAATTTAATTGTATATTCTGGTACTTTCCAAACCTAACAAGTCTCTAAATTATTAATTTTTCGTAAATGTTTTTGAAATTAAAGCCAATAAATGTGGTTGTTATTAAATATAAAATAATAAATCTTTTAATAACATAAACCCACCTATCCAAAAGTATAAATACCAGACCTCACCACACCATTTTGACTAACAAGCCCTGATGCTCCCCAAATAGCTACAAATGTCACTCATCATCACTCCCACAATTTCAGAGAATGATGGGTCTCACTAAATGACCAAATCCAGTGACCTCAAGGTGTAATACAAGCATGTGATATTAAATATGAGTTTAATGAATGATATGCTAAAGGGATGCATGAGGTAATGAGTATTGTAAATAAATTCCCATTCATTGGGTTATATGTTAACTTTTTTATATATTATGCCATGATTATGTTTGGAGTCCACTTTTTTATTTCATTAGGATTTATTCACAACTCACAAGGTGTCAATATAATGTAGCTTCCGATATATCCCCGTTGATAAATTATCACCTCAATGATATAAACATTAGAAGGGTATTTCGTGTCCCATTCATATATCTGTGTGATAGTGGACATAATTACCACTTATTTTTTATGGTGTATATACTAACCCGGAATGTATTTTAAATTTATTATCCTCCAATTTAAGGGGATTTACATATCAATTTCAGTATATCTCATTGATCTATATTAAAATTTCAATGTTACATAAGTTGTAATGTATTTGTTTCACAATTTTTCTTAATTAAGAAATTTTTTATTTTATGAACCTTTCATATATTATAATAGGTATATATTAATTCATTGACATGTAATATCATGAACCTCTTTATGCTAATGAGATTATAGGTTTCATGTAATGTTATTCATTCGTGAGTCTTTTGATTCAAATATTTAAATGTTATATGGGAATCTATTGAAAATTTAAATATTATTTTCGTTAATAATATTTCAGTAATATCAATAAAAGTATTGTTGTCAATGTGAACACACTATTTCTAGTCTTATAATTAATTGAGGTTTACCTCTTATGATTCTATGTTACATACATTAATAAACGGTCTATATTCTATTTGAATGGGTATGTATAGATATTCTGTATAAATAATAATTATTTTTTATAGAATATTAATTCAATTGTATTATATATTAATGTGAGTAATGAATTTAACATGAATGAAATGGTTGGTTCCTTATATAGAAAATCCCCAGAATTAATCTATAGTCTCATGGGTTGAATTTAGTCAGTGAAAAACCCTTCAAATTTTTTCCATGTAGTTTTAATCAATATTGAGGATAATTCAGGATTATAGTGTCTGACGGAATCTCTTGACACAAATTAGATGGGTTTTTACCCACAGACATAAAATGGCCAGAGGATTGGTCTTTATTCTTACTACATTGAGGATATATGTTGATATATTATTTATATGAAATTACACAATCTAGTACTACTATTATTCTATGTGTTTAATCAATTAGTTAGTTTATCCCTCATCAATTTTCAATTTCAGGTGATTATTTATATAGAATAATTTGATCACCTTTTATTATTTATATATTATTCTCATGTTATTGAATAAATTTCAGGTGTATCAGTCATTAACCCTACCATGAATATTATCCTTTATTTAATTAGTATTTATTCCATAGTACATAACCATTGATGATCATTTGAGATCACCATATTATTACGTTTTATTTTACCTTCTGATTCCAAGAAGATTGTAATGAATGATTTGTAGTGTCATACCAATAGATTAATAGTGTAATCCAAGGATTTGATATTTTTTTAATTTTTAATTATAATTTAGGACTTTTTTATATTTCTAGTTTACCAATACTACTAAACTGTACAATATTTGGATTGTGATTACATTTATCTTATGAAAATGTAAAAAATTAAGGATCTGGCTGTAATTTACTTGTGTTGCAGTCCTTAAAGTTGATGTAATAGAATTTTTTATAGGAACCATGGGAACTAGATTTCAGAAATAGTAGAATAGGGAACATTAAACTATGATTGACTTTGAGGATATGTATAGAATAAAATCATAAAGAAAAACCTTATTTATTATTATGAAAATAGTGTTTAATAAATTTTTGTGTTTATGATACTACATATTTATAATTATATAATGTTCATGCATTTATGTTATAATATAGTATATTTAATTATTTTTAATTTTATATAAAATGAATATGGGTATTAATACTCATGATCAATATAGTTGTTTCCCACTAAATAATCTAATTCAAAAACTATTTGATCTAAGGAATTTATGACCGTATCAAGAAATCATACATAGAACATGATTTATAAACATGTTACACCTATGATGAATCATTTAATACGGAATAATCCCCCATATTTTAATGGGAATACTATTCAATGGATAAATTCCCTCATGCATAACAAACTAATATGAAGATAATGTTCTTTAGTGTAAGGGAAAAGGAGGAATAAATTATTGGAGAGTATGAAGCTACCATTACATGTATTAAAATGTATTATACATATTACACATGAATTAATGAATTTAATAATGACCATTTTTGGTTGTCACAAGCCATGTCTCTAAATATTATTATATTCTCAATCATTTTCAGCATGAAATGAAACACTATTAATTTCAATCAGTATAGAGTATTAACTATCCATTTATTACAAATTCAATAGCAATCAACATACAAAAAGGGTGGAAGAGAAAATTGTGGACAAAGGGATGAAGGGGAAGAATGACTTCTCCATATTTCATAAGGGTTGAATGAGTTACCCTAGGAAATACCTGAATGGAATGGGAATTTATAATAATTATAGTTATAAGTATCACTAATCCAAAAAAATTAAATGGAACAAATTGAATAATTCTATTAATTGTTAGAAGTTTATTTAAATTGGTATCTATGAAAATAATCTCCCAAAATATCAATGAAATATACCATAGAATAATCTAATGGTCCATGTTCAATCATATTCTATAACACCCCAAGCTTCCATGGTATGTTTCTCTTTGAATAATAAAGTAGCGTGTGTTGTACGCAACTTCGAGTTCTAACACACACCACAACCAATCAAAGTAGCCATTATGAATAGTAATACCTACTTTCTGAAATTTTATAAATTTTATCACTCAAAATGGACTTCAATTTTGGATTCGGAATATCGAATTTATCCTAGGGTGAAATTTTGGAACTTTTTGGATAACTTTTATATTTTGATGAATAGTGAAAATTACTATGTTTTAATTAAAAACAACTTTTTAAATCAAAATAATTAATAGTGATAAATTATACTATTTAGTTGTTTTAAAGTATAATTAGAATATAATTTTACCATTTTATCCAATGTTGACCATTAGAATTAATTTCACATTGAAATTGGACATAAACAATTGTCAATCTTTTGATTGATATTATTTCTTAAAAACAAGCTATTTGTTTTGATAATGGAAATTAATTATAAAATTTATTAATGAAACTTATATGTTTGGAATTTTTTAAAATAGGCACCATTTTTGATTTCAGAATATCAATTATATCTTAGGGTAAATTTATGGTATTTTTCTAAAAAACTTAAATTTTTGATGAATAGTGAAACCACTAAGTGGCAGTTAAAAAACTATTTTTTCGTATAAATGAAACACTAACAATTCTATGATTTGATTGTAAAAAACCAGACATAGATATTTTTCATTAGGAATTAAAATGTGTTTCAATGGGATTAAAATAATTTTTTGGTGAATAGTAACTTTTAAGTTCCATTAATCGCGATTAAAGGTAATTAGTGTAATTTAAGGTCAATATAATGTTATAATAATATTAAATTACCTTTAAAATTGTCCTACCCTTATTTTATGTGTCATGGACGACCAAGACAATCCATGTGTCAGCTTGGGTACCCCATGGAGCCACATGGGTAAAAAATTGACATTAATAACATTTTATTTAAAGTAAAAAATAAAATTGTCACAAACATGTGTTGTTTTACTAAAACAATTATTAATTGGGGTTATATAAGTTAAAATTTTGACTATAAATTTTAATTGGAAAGATAAAAATATTTCCTACATCATGTTAATTTTTTTATAATTTTTAGACATTAAATAAATTAAATTTTTCATGACACCATGATGATGTAGTGATTACCTCATTAATTAATGATTTCAATAAAATGAAACGAATATGTAAAATATAATACTTAAACTTCTCAAAAACCTATTTTATGAGTATATTTAGAAATATTATCACCTTATCCTCTGAATATATAATTTTTGGACCTCTAAAATCTGAAAATCATTTCATAATAATGTAATATTTCATGACATTCCAAGAGTGCCCCTCCTCTCCTCTTATAAAGGGCCCCCACCTATACCACCTTATTCACAAAATCAAAGCCATTTGGCTCGGCCAAACTCTGCCCAAATACTCTCTAAACATCCCTCTCTTACTCCTAGAAGCCTCACATTGGGCATAAGTCTTCCCAAGGAAGCCTTTGGCTCAAATCAAAAAGAGTTACCCGATTTTAAGGTAATGTCTCCTCTTTTGTTCTTTGGTTTTATTTTGATTCTCCAACCCCTTAAACTCTTTTTGTTACATTCTTTTGTAACAAAACCAGTATCTTAAATATACTATTATGTTGTTATGAGAAGGATTTGATTTTCACTTACACACACCTTCGTCGAATGGTTAAAGAACATATTGTTTCTGTGGGTGGTGAATTACTGCCTCACGAAATGATGATTGTTCAATATTCTTTTAACACCATTCATGGTGGCCATTAAGATGTAACTATATTTATTTTTGATATATATTATGTTTATTTTTTCACTTATTCTTCTGTATTTTTCATTTATGTCATGCCTTTATGATATCTATTATGGGTAAACACGAAAATTGTATTTTGGGAAGTGCGGACTACCATCCCCTCAAAGTGATTTGAATAAGTAATGCGATATGTGGGATGCATAAAGGATGGAGAAAATGATATTATATATGATATTATACTGGAATTATAATATACCTTTATATCATTATGATTTAATTCCATTAAATACGAAATAGAAATGAAAACAGTGTTCATGTGTACGTACGACTTACTGTCTCCATGAACGGTGCATTTCATTTCTTACCTCTAAATTTAATGTAAAATTATAAATTCATGTATCTATTAGATATATAGGATATATATTATCTATACATCATGAATATAATTCTGGATATAATGGATATTTTTTAACATGAACAACTTGTAATTATAAGATGTTTATTTTTGAATCAAGTACCAAAGATCGACAAAACAACTATTATTAACTTAAATAATTACATAATGTTAATAACATGGTAATAAGTGATAATGAACTTGAAAAAGGTTCTTAATCAAGTAGAAATTAACTCTATTTTATTATTCATGAGATTAAAGAACGATCGAGTCATGTCAGAAATGATGTAAGTGGACTTCTTAACCCAATTTCCATTCTTTGGGTTAATCTCCTACTTTCAAATTATGTCATGATATTATTATGTTCTATATTTTATTTGTACTTTTTTTTGTGTACTTATAGTAAATACAAAAAATAGTTATATTTTATTTAAAAAATGATCTTTGTAAGGGAACTTCTGAACCCAATTCCCATTCTTTGGGTTGAACTTATCATTCTTATTTATGTTGTTATTTGATTATGTGAGAAATGAATTTTTATATCTTATCATGTATTTATACATTCATTATGTGATCATATAGTGAATACAGATGACCGATTTATTTTATTTAAAAATTGATCTTTGTAAGGGACATTGTCCCAATCACATTTCATGGAGGAATATTTTGTTTTATAAATATCATTCTTTTATACGGTGTACAAAACCCTTTGACCTTTACGTTTATTCAAAAGGAATCTTTTTTATAAGAAGCATTTTACTAAACGACAAAAAGGAATGTTTTTTTGTCATACGTTCGCGGTGATAATGACTTCTCTACTGCAGTGACCCTTATTTTAGTTTCGGCTTCCTCTACAAGATTTAACTTTTTTTAAAAGAAAAATAAATTCAAAGTTTTAATTTTCTTTTATTTTTGTATTGAAAATGGTTTTGAAAGTGTTTTATTTGTTAAATCAATATTTTGTATTGATATATTTTGATTGAAATGTGGAAATGTTATGTTTCCTTTATGCATGTTTTATGTTATACGATTATGTTATGGTTTATGATATGTTTAAACTTTTTCATATGAGGAATGTGTTGGACTAAATAAGTGACATGTGGAGCCCGCTATAGCTCCTTGATGCATCGGTAGGTCTCATGAGAGAAACTAGTGTCTTGGCATGAGGCCTTGACAAAATCATATTTGTAGTCTTGGCATGAGGCCTTGGCTACGTGTTTATGATAGTATGGCATTATTCATTTCATCATTATGAAAGTGGTTATTGATATTGCATGTAATTATTAGACTAGTATAATATCAATGTGAATAAGTACATGGCATTATTTAATTTTATTATTTCAATATTATGTTGAATTTCAATTTTAAAAGGGTGTTGTTTTAGTTATAAATTTCCTTAAATGTTAATGTTTATTTATGAAATCTTCTACTATATTGTTATCCTTACTGATCATCTGAGAAAACCCCTTCCAATGTTTTAATTTTTCCAGGATGTGAAGAAGTATATTATGAATGACTTGCAGGGATAGTATGACGGGATATGAAGACAAGATGTTGTTGTAGATTGGTTTTACCTTATGATGTAAAGTATGACTTATGAATGTATCTAGTGTTTCCAAGGCTACTAAACTAATCGGTCTTTCGAGACTTGATCTTTTGTGATCATGCCAATGTTACGCAATATTGCACCAACTCTGGGTAACTGGGGTCGGGGCGTTACAGTTGGTATCAATGGCAGTATAGTACTATCCTTGGAAGCTATATTTAGATAAACGATGATTAGAGCACATTGTCCTAAGATAGACTTTGAGGATTACTATATAAGAACATCCTATAATTTTGAAGTATAGAAATTTTCTGAGTTTTCCGAGCAATACATCCCTGTCTAGATACGACCAGGTAGTGGCGGCTCTGGCACAGATGTACCTAGGGGTAAAACCCAAAAATACCGCTTTGAGCTCGACTCGAATGGGAACTGGTGCACATAAACTGGCCTTACTGCAGTGTTGGTTATGACACTCCTGGTGGATATTCTTAGGATAATTCTCATTTTATTTAAAAACCATTATGAATGGTTTATGAGTATATAATTCCCCAAAGAAAAGATTTTTTAATGGATTATAACCATAAATAGTTCAATTTATGTAAAGTGTTTTACAGTTATGGAATTATGTATTTTGATTCATTAACTAATCTAGTTTATGCCATTGTTTAGAAATGGGGCCTAGTGGGATGAATGGAATCCGTATCAATGCATGCACTCCATGTAGGGATTTCCCTCCTGCTCAAGATAATTATAGTGGAGATGGATATACAACTGGTGCTGATCAACTTATCACTATACTAGGACAACTCACTCAGGTTATGAATAATAACCTTAGACATATGGAGAACCCTAATCCAAATAGTGGAGGATCAATGTTAGATCGTTTCATGAGGAAACAACCTCCAACATTTAATGGGGGTAAAAATCAATTAGTAGTTGAGCAATGGATAAACTCTTTATAGAAAATATTCCACGCCTTGGGGAGTAGCGAAAGGGAGAAGGTTGTCATGGCAGTTTACCACCTCATTGGAGATGTCGATCAATGGTGGTCATTGATTCAAAACATAAAGGAAGATGATGAAGTATCAAATATGGAATGGAGAGATTTCAAAGATCTTTTCTTAGAAAAATACTTCCCTTGTGACCATCGAGCAGATATGGAAAGGCCATTTCTGAGTCTGAGACAAAAGGAGGATGAGAATGTCACAAAATATGAGGCTAACTTTACAAGGTTAGCAAGGCATGCAACACATTATATATGTATCCCAAGAAGTAAGATTGATCGTTTCATTGATGGGTTAACACCATTTCTCCATCGAGCCTTAGTCTCGTAATCTTTCTCATCGTACGAAGATATTGTCTAATGTGCTATCAAGACAGAAAAGGAATTCTCTAAATCATATGATAATAATGTAAAGCAGGAGAAGAAGAGAACGATGGAACAAGAGACAGATAAAGGGAAAAAGGGAAAGACATATTTTCCATTATGTGATAATTTTGTGAAGAATCACCCTAGTTCTTTCCTAAAAGGAATGGGGGTATTTTATAAATGTGGACAAAAATGTCACTAGGATCATGATTGCAAGGGAAAGAAAGAGGCTATCAATGTTGAATGATATAATTTTAGGGAAATGGGGAATTATAAAAATGAATTTCCTAAGCATCAGGGAAACATACCTCATAAAATTCCAATGGATCAAAGACAATTTTATACTGTTACTACAGGTTAAGTGGAATAATTAATGTATTGGTGCTTTTGGACTCGAGGATTATATTCTGGTTATACAAATAATGTGATATATATAAGGATTGTACTATAGTACATGTTGTTTTAATAAAGGTTTTAATATGATGAAGGTAATAATAATTTTGTATGTGACAATAAGAGAAACATTACGTTGTTTAAGGAATCTGACGATACAATTGATTTTGGAATTTAGAGATCTTTTTGAGAAAGTCTGGATAGAGGTATTTTGGATAACTATAAAGGTTGGAATGGATTAATTTGAACATTGGATATTATTTTTTATGGTTAAGAAATTCATGAAGATTTTTTTTGGAATATTATAATACTATATTTTTAGGAAAAGGACAACCTGCAGGTCGGGGGAAAAACCATCGCGTCGGAAAAAGCTGCAGGAACCGAACCCACACTATAGTGTGACATGCCTTTATTACCTACCACTAGCCTATAGGAAGTCCCTGGTTATCACAAAATAGTCTTCCTAATCTAAATGGTATGTGTTATATTGGGAACCCTGTATGATTAGGATAAATAAAATATTTTTGAGTTCTATTATATTTTTGAGTGAAATATGTGTTTGTGGTAAAACATTATTAAAGAATGAAAGTCTACATGACAGGTATGTATATTTCATTACGTTCTTAGTAAATCTCATAAATAAATTCCTCAACTCTATGAAAGGTAACTTAAAACAATAATGTTTTCGGTTAACTTTTCCTACTGGGGAATCAATGATCGTTTAACCAATCACAAGTTTGTGATTTTCATGTAGTTAACTTTCTCATAGTCTAGTTTTCTACAACTCTCCATCAAACCTTGATGGTTTGTTTCACCTCGATATCCCTATTTTCATATAATCATAGTATGAGATATCTTATGTGACCTTTTTACTTCTCTTTCATTCTTTGAAAGTTAAATTTTTATTAACCTTATTTCCGATGTGGGTTTTCAAAAAAGGTATTTTCTACTTTCATCCTTTTATTTTTGATGACCAATTAAAAATTGTGAGGAAACAATTTATTGAAGGAGGGGAGAATGTAACACTCCAAGCTTCCACGGTATGCTTCTCTTTGAATAATACAGTAGCGTGTGTCGTACGCAACTTCGAGTTCAAACACACACCACATCCAATCTAAGTAGCCGTTATGAACAGTAATACCTACTTTTTTAAATTTCATAAATTTTATCTTTCAAAATGGGCTTTATTTCTGGATTCGGAATATCGAATTTATCCTAGGGTGAAATTTCATAACTTTTCGGATAACTATTATATTTTGATGAATAGTGAAAATTACTAAGTTTTAATTAAAAACAAATTTATTAATCATAATAATTAATAGTGATAAATTATACTATTGAGTTTTTTTAAAGTATAATTATAATATAATTTTACCATTTTATCCAATGGTGGTCATTAGAATTATTTTCACTTTGAAATTGGACATAAACAATTCATTCTTTTGATTGATATTGTTTCTTAAAAAAACTCTATTTATTTTGACAACGGGAATTTATTATAAAATTAATTAATGCAACTTATATGTTTGGAATTTTTTAGAATAGGAACCATTTTTGAATTCAGAATATTAATTATATCTTATGGTGAATTTTTGGTATTTTTCTGAAAAACTTCAAATTTTGATGAATAGTGAAACCACTAAGTGGTAGTTTAAAAACTAATTTATCATGTTAATGAAACATTACCAATTCTGTGATTTTATTTTCAAAAATCTTACATACATAGTTTTCATTAGGAAGTAAAATGTGGTTCAATGGGATTAAAATATTTTTTTTGGGAATAGTAACTTTTAAGTTCTATTAATCGCGATTAAAGGTAATTAATGTAATTTAAGTTAAAAATAATGTTGTAATAATATGAATTTACTTTTACACTTGTCCTAATCTTATTGGATAAGTCATGGAAGACCAATACAATCCATGGGTCAATTTGGGGACCCCATGGAGCCACTTGGGTAAGAAAATGACATTAATAACTTTTTATTTAACGTAAAAATAAAATTGTCACAAACATGTGTTGACTTACTAAAAAAATTATTACATGGGGTTATATAAGTTAAATTTTTTACTATAAATATTCAACGGAAATATAGAAGTATTTATTATATCATGGTAATTTTTTTTATAATTTTTAGACATTAAATAAATTAAATTTTGTATGACACCATGATGATGCAGTGATTACCTCATTAATTAATGATTTAAATAAAATTAAAAGATAATGTAAACTCTAAGACTTAAACTTGTCTAAAACCTATTGTATGATTATATTTCGAACCCTTATCACCTTATCCTCGAAATATATAATTTTGGGACCTCTAAAATCTGAAAATCATTTCATAATAATGTAATATTTCATGACTTTCCAAGAGTGCCCCTCTTCTCCTCTTATAAAAGGCCCCACCTCTACCACCTTATTCACACCATCAAAGCCATTTGGCTTGGCCAAACTCTGCCCAAATACTATCCCAACATCCATCTATTACACATAGAATCCTCATCTTGGGCCTATGTCTTCCCAAGTAAGTATTTGGCTCAAATCAAAAAGAGTTACCCGATTTAAGGTAATGTCTCCTCTTATGTTCTTTTGTTTTATTTTGCTTCCCCAACCCCTTAAACACTTTTTATTCCAATATTTTGTATCAAAACCAGTATCTTCAATATCCTAGTATTTTTTTATGAGTATTATTTAATTTACACTTACACTCACCTTCTTCAAATTGTTAAATAACATACTATTTCTGTGGGTGGCGAATTACTGCTTCACGAAACGATGATTGTTCAATATTCTTTTAACACCTTTCATGGTGGCCATTAAGCTGTCAATATATTTATTTATGATATATATTATGTTTATTTTTTTTACTTATGCTTTTTTATTTTTCATTTATGGCATTCCTTTATGATTTCCATTATGGGTAAACATGATAATTTAATTTTAGAATATGCGGACTACCGCCCCCTCAAAGTGATTTGAATCGGTAATGCCATATGTGGGATGTATAAAGGATGGAGTAAATGATAGTATATATGATATTATAAGGGAATTATAATATACCTTTATATCATTATGATTTAATTCTATTAAATATGAAATAGAAATGAATGTTTTGTTCATGCGTACATACGGCTTACTATCTCCATGAACGGTGCATTTAATTTCTTACCTCTTAATGTTATGTAATATTATAAATGCATGTATCTACTGGATATATATGATATATATTATATCTACATCATGAATATATTTATGTATATAATGGATATTTTTCAACATGAACAACTTTTATTTGTAAGAATTTTATTTTTGACTCATGTACCAAAGATCGACAAAACGACAGTTATTAACAGAAATAATTACATAATTTTCATAACATGGGAATAACTGATAATGTACATGAAAAAGGTTCTTAAGAAAGTATAAATTAACTCTAGTTTATTATTCAGGAGTTTAAAGAACGATCGAGTCAAGTCGGACACGAGGTAAGGGATCTTCTTAACCCAATTTCAATTCTTTTGGTTAATCTCCTACATTCAAATTATGTCATGATATTATTATGTTATATCTTATATTTGTTACTTTCTTTTTGTGTACTTATAGTTAATACACATAATTGTTATATTTTATTTAAAAATGATCTTTCTAAGGGAACTTCTTAACCCAATTCCCATTCTTTGGGATGAACTTATCATTCTTATTTATGTTGTTCTTTGATTATGTGAGAAATGAATTTTTATATCTTATCATGTATTTATACATTATTTATGTGATATTATAGTGAATACACACAAGAGATCTATTTTATTTAAAAAATGATCTTTGTAAGGGACTTCGTCTCAATCTCATTTAATTGAGGGATATTTTCTTTTATACACAACTTTCGTTTATACGGTGTATAAACCCCATTGACTTTTACATTTATTCAAAAAATATCTTTTTTATACGAAGTGTTTTCCTAAATGACAAAAGGGAATTTTTTTCGTCGTACGTACGCGGTGACAACAAATTCTCTACGGCCATGACAATTATTTGAGTTTCGGCTTCCTCTACAAGGTTTAACATTTTTTAAATGAAAAATAAATTCAAAGTTTTAATATTCTTTTATTTTGTTTTTAAAATAGTTTTGAATATGTTTTTTCATTATATCAATGTGTTGTATTGATATATTATCATTGAAATGTGGAAATGTCATGTTTTCTTTATGCATGTTTTATGTTATACGATTATGTTATAGTTTATAATATATTTAAACTTGTTCATATGAGGAATTCATTGGACTTAATAAGTGAAGGGTGGAGCCCACTATAGCTCCTCGATGCATCGATTGATCTCATGAGACAAACTAGTGTCTTGGCACGAGGCCTTGACAAAATCTTATTTGTAGTCTTTTCACGAGGCTTTGGCTACGTGGTTATGATAGTCTAGCATTATACATTCCATCATTATGAAAGTGGTTATTGATATTGCATGTGATCATTCGACTAGTAGAATATCCATGTGAATAAGTAAATGGAATTATTTTATTTTATTTTTGTCATATTATGTTTAATTTCAAGTTTAAAAGGATTTTGTTTTAGTAATACATTTCCTTAAATGTTAATTTTCATTTATGAAAGCTTTTGCTATATTGTTATCCTTACTGAGCGTCTGAGCTCACCCCTTCCAATGTTTTAATTTTTCCAGGATGTGAAAAGGTATATTATGAATGACCTGGAGGGATATATGAGGGGATAAGAAGACAAGATGTTTTTGTAGTTTTTTTTCCATATTATGTAATCTAAGACTTATGAATGTATCTAGTGTTTCCAAGGCTACTAAACTAATCAGTCTTTCGAGACATGATCTTTTGTGATCATGCCAATGTTATGCAATGATGCACAAACTTTGGGTAACTGGGGTTGGGTCATTACATATTCCATTTATATAATAGAAATAAAGGGATTAAAATTCCTTAGTTTATGGTTCCATGGAATATTATTTTTTTAATTATAATTATGATATTTTCCTCAAAAAATAATGAAATTTATAAGGATTTCACTTCAGTAATCCTTCTTATTTATTTGGAAGCATGTGATAAAATTTTCCAAGGGAAGGTATTTTTATGGCATGTTGATTATTTTGGAAACCCATGATTAGGTAAAAAACATTAATATGCCTTTTATGTTGAGATATTAATTATAATGACATTTTTGTGGTATTATATTGGTTCTCATGATGTCTATTAATGATTTTATGTTTTCTGTCACCTTTGATAAATTTATTACATGATTGGATTTAAGGAATATAATAAAAAAATTAGATCTCATTTTTTTAAAAATGATGGTTTTCATTAAGATTTTATGATGATCAAGATATTCATATATTTTATTATTTGTAAATAAAATTTATATTATGTAGATTAGATAATTTAATTTTATTTTTGTTTCTTAAATTTGGAGACCTTCCGTTTTAATTTTTTTATTTAATTTTGACAAATATATTTTGGATGAGGCATATTATCAACTACTCATGAAACATATTTGGTAGGTGTTTTGATATTATTGGTTATTTATACCGTATGATAATCATTTTGGATTCAGAAAATAATGATGGAATAACATGGGGATCATACGATTCACTAATGTGCTTCATGAATGAATAATTCAACATGAAAATATATTTCCTTATGTAATAGATGATGTATAAATAGATGGAATAAAAAAACATAATATTATTCTTATGATATGGAATTAAATAAAAATATATTTTCACATGTTATTATAGGTAAATTAAAATAACTCCTCAACTAGTGGATATCGATTTGAAATAAAAGAAGCTATTCATTTATTTTTATTATTCAAAAATCAATGTAATCTTTAACTCATAACAGATTTAACATTATAAGATGGTAGACATTATGATGACCATGTTATCTATCACTCTCCATCATTAATTCATATTTTTATTTCCCATCCATGTCCCATTTTTAATTTCACACTAATTTTATCCAATTTCTAATCATAATTTTGTGATTACCTTCACAGTTTCATCCCCTATTATTAATGTGATGTTTTATTAACCCTTTTAACAATGTGTGTTTCAAAAAAAGTTATTTTCATGTGTCACTATTTTATTTTCAATATTAAAATTAAAATTAAAAGAACAAAATTTATTTAAGGAGAAGATAATGTAACACCACAATATTTTATGGTCTGCATTATTTTAAATTTAAACTATTCAATATATTATGTTATATAGAACATTGGGCTTAAACAAATGAATAAATGTCATTATTTAATTGTTATATATATCACCTAGATATTTGAATGGATGGAATTTTTGATATAAATGAAATTATAAAAATGAGTTTTTTCCAAATGTTTATATAATAAATTCATTTATTATAAAATAATTATAAATAAAAACAAAAACCAATTGAATATAGGGGATGTGTTTTTGTTAAAAACATGTTTTATTCCTAGAAAGGAATTTTATATTAATAAATTATTTTAATCACTATTACTGAAATATATTAATGAAATTTATATTTTTTATATCCAATCAAATGTTTTTAAATTCATCTATTTTTTTCGATATTTTTAGGATATGAATAAATTTGATTATAAGCATAAAAGATATATATTTGTACATACATTGTTCAAACCTTATGATGATGCTCCCGTTTTATATATAACATTTCTAGAATTTATAATTTAAAATTCAAAAATAAATTTAATTGTTTAAATACGAATATAAAATTATCTTATGGTAAATGACATGTATTCTTTAGGGAAGTTTCAATATTTGACGAATTGTTATTATTATCAAATTTTAATTAAAAACTTATTTTTAATCTTATTTAATTTTTTAGTTAAATTATATTTTAAAATTTTTAAAAATATAATTAGTTTAATTATAAACCAATAACACCAATATAGGTGTTTGGAATAAATTTCACATTGAAATCAGATATAAAACCATTTCATGAATTTTAATTTTTCATATTAAATACCCAATACTTTATAGTGTCAAGCAGATTAACTTCTATTCAAATTTTCATAATTTTTTGATTTTTTATTTTTTAAAATGGATTCCATAATAAGAATCAAATAGATTAAATTATATTCCAATGTCAATTTCATTTTTATTTTTAAAAAAGAATTATTGGAAAAAAATTATTTTTCAGCATATAAGTAAAAACATGAAATAGGTTAACGGTAAAAATTAAGAAAAAAATAATTTAAAACAACATAATTTAATAGGTTTTTAAGGAATTAATTGACCATAACAAAACTCCAAAATATAAACTATCATCCAAATCAGTGTAAATTAATTCCTCCAAAATCAGGATTAGATTAAATAAAAAATATTAATTTTTTTAATAAGATAATCCCACAACTCTTAATGTATATATACCATCCTCACCACACCATTATGACTAATAATCCATATATCTTTTAAATTACCGACCATAACAACTCCGCCTAACTTTCTCTATGGACATTGGTATCTAGTTTCACTGAGAGAAATAATCCAAGGTCATTAAGGGGTCCTATGAGGATGTGATATTCAAGATGAGGTAAATGTTTGCACATGTAAAGTGAATCATCATGTAAGGGGTTTAAAAATCAATATCCATTGATTAGATTAATTTTTTACATTATTGATTATATTATATAAAAATTATGAGTGGAATCCACTTTTTTCAATTAAGTAATATTCATACTTATCTTGCTATGTATATACAATTGTTACACATAATTACGCTATTGATGAATTCTAACCAAAATGATACAAACGTCATAAGGGGATTTCTAGTCTCACTATTATTAAAGTGTGTCTAATTCCATATAAACTTATTATCTTTTTTTGAGCTGTATATAATACCTATGATTTTTTTAATTTCATTCCATTAAATTTATTCATATTTATATATCCATTTGATAATATTTCATTCATGTTGTTTACAATTTCAATATTACCCTAGTGGTAATGAAATTTTTCATCAATTTTCTATCTTTCACATATTTGAAATGTTATAAACCAATCTTCTTTTATGAGATGTATATATTTCCCCACTGAAATGTTATATCTGGAATCTCATAAATCTCATTAAATTGTATCTTTTATTTTATTTTATTCCTTCGTGAGGATTATGATTCAAATTTTTCAATGTGGTATTAGATACTTTGTCATAGTTAAATATTATTCTCCATAAGAACATTTCAATGGTCTAATTAGAAGTATTTTCATCATTGTGATCATTCTTGGTTGAATTTTTTAATTCTTTGAGGTTTATATCTATTCATTCCATCATTAATAATTTTGTAAATGGTTTATTATTAGCTGGATTGGGGAATTATTGATATTCCATAGACCTAGTTATTTATTTTGTTAAGGAATATTGATTATATTTTAATATTTATTCATGCAAGGAATGAAATGGTGATGAAAGGATATGTGGTAGGATATATAGAAATAATCAGGGATGTATCATAAGTCTCATAGGATGAATTCAGTTGGGTAAAAAACCTTGATTTTTTTCCAAGATTTTTTAAACAGTCAGGAGGATAGATCATGAAAATAGTGTCTTATAGAAAATCTTGACACAAATCAGATGGGTTTCCATTGAAAAACATAAATAGTGAAAAGGATTTATCTTAAAAGTAACTATCTAAAAGACATTTCATAATAGTTTAGACATAATACATTTTGAATTACATTTTATTATTCAACGTGGTTAATTATTTAGGTAGGTTATCCATGTTTATGTTTCAAGATCATGGAATTATTTATACATAATTATTTGATCTTATTTTATTCTATACATATTATTCTCATATTATTAATTAATTAAAAAGTTTATCAATAATTCTATTTTCAATGATGATTTTCCATTATTTATTTATGTTTTATTATTCTGTACAAAAGCTTTTTTATCATTTAATATTACAAATTTCATATGATTTATTTTTATATTAGATGCCAATAATTTTCTTTTGAATTCCATTTAAGGTTATATAAATTTAGTAATTATCTTCTAAATGGATTAAAAATGTTATATTTTAAATTTTCAATTATAATGTATGTTTAAAATATTTATCTAGTTTACCAGAAATATAATACTATTTAGAAATTTGGGATCTGAATCCCTATGTCATATGCCAATGTAATTATGTAAGGAATCGACTCTGGGATACTTGGGTCGTGATCCTCACAACAACTATACAGACACATATCTATAGTGGAGAATGGTTTTTAAATAAATATTGAGGCATCATCGAAGGGATTGAGAGGTGTTTTCATGAAAAATAGTAGTGTTATTTTTTGAATTGATCAAATTTAAAATTAATAAGGAAAATTACCTGACTCAAGATTTATAGTTGGAAGTATTAGTTTATAGATTTAATATGGAGTGCAATAATAAATATGATGAATGGTTATATATATATATAATAATAATAATATATGTATTTATTTAGAAATATTTGAATGTATTCTGAAGGATATAGTTACAGTTGATTACAGATTATGACATTCTAATCCCATATCAACATGGGATGGAGAGTATGAAGCTTATTTTATAAGTCAGAAAGACCATTACTATCTATCCATGATATGTATTGATATATATCCATTATTTAATTATTTTTATAATATTGATCTTGAAAACATGAGGAATGTGGATTGATCATATCATTATATACTGAATTTTTAGAAATCTATACATGTGAGGACTTAAGTGGTGAAAAGGGAGTATGTGAAGATATAAATGAAGGTGATACATTTTCTTGAGTTCAACCATGAATGAGATATAATGGTTAGGTTTCGTAACAATATCTATGTCCCATAAATACCAAACATGAACAATTTCTTTTTGATGAAGCACATATTTCAACATTATATATCCATCACATAAGTATAATGATATATATTTATTTGAAAGAGTATTTTTTATAAGATTTAATGAAAAGGTATATTACATCGTATGTATATCGACTCATGGTATGTGAAATTTTTTTGTTAATACATTTATGTATAAGGGGATGTTATAAAAACAATCAACAATAGAAAATAAACCTAAAAAAATACCATGTATTTCATCACTGGACTCCCAAAAACATCTTCATTGCATAATGTTGTTTGGATTGTACTCAATTTCTTTTGGGATTCAACACATTTCATTAGAATCAGATAATATTAATCACATGATAACCATGGATGGTATATTTTATAGAAACCATAATATTATATGGAGTTCCATGTTTTATTATACATAATTAGAATATGAGGATTTCCTCAATGTTTAGAGAAATTAATTGATATGATATTGATATATAGTTGAGTTTTAGTACATTATATCATCGAAATAAATATATTCATTCTTGTTAGATCAGTTAAAAATTTTAAGAAATTTTATGAGATGTCATTATAAATTCAAAATGTAGATGGTATCAAAATATTCTTTTGGAAGAATTATCATATAGTAATACCATTCAACTAAACATTTACATTTTTCTTTATAAATCCTTATAATGAAGAAAGTGAAGATATCCAATGTGATGGGATGAAGTCAGATAATTTTTTTTGACCATTTCGATATTTGGGAGTAAAAGTTTTTGTTATAAATATGTAGCATCCCATAATGGTAGTTTAGAATCGATTGAAGAGTTATACTGACAATCATCGGTGATATATTAATGTCAAATTTTTGTAGAAGATATTTCTAAAACTTTATCTATGGTCAAAGGTCACGTGATATATAAAAAGTGGAATTATGAGACCCAAATATAATATCCCCTATTAAATTAATTTTTTGGTCAATACATTTGTTTATTAATAGAATCATCTACCACACCATTATCAAGTTCACAATGTGTTTCATGTTCATTTCCTATGAAATTGAAAACTTGAAAATCCAAAAAACAAATTTTGGGGTCATACCACTAAATAATGATATATCTAATTTGTAAAGATATTTCATCATATTTGTTTAACATAGAAATTTATTTTATTCAATAAAATTTAGTTGATTAATGTTTTTCTATGAAATAATAAATTTAGGGATGATCTATGGGAACATAATGATTTGGTGAATTAAAAATATCCTAAATTGATAATATTGGTGACAAAATTTCAATGTATTGATTCTTATAAGAGTGTATCATATAACACCAACAAATATTTAATTATATGTTTTATATTAAATAATTTTAATTTACATTATAGCCTTATTGACATGAAATACGGAGTATAAACGAACCATGATTCTAATAAATATTATAATTTTATGGGATATTTATTACCTAGAAAATTCGGATGTTATTGTGAATATGACAACATAAATTATAAAGTATTATTTTTGAAATCTTTACAAAATTAATTCTATGGTTTTTAATTAAATTAAATTAATATTGTATCATTTAAGGAAAATAATTCTCTAAAAACTATTTTTATTCACAAAAAGTCTTTTTATATCAATAAATATTATTAATGTATTTGACAAAAAATTTAGTTAAACTATTAGATAACACATTCAATCATATATTTTAAGAGTCATCTAATAGTGTTTAAATTGGTTTGAATGAATGCATACTTAATTTTATGCCTAAAAATAATTTTTATAAGAAGAATAATTTTGGGGTTCAAAAAAATATTATAATGTGAATTTCAACCACTTTTATAAATTTAATATATTAAAATGTATTAAAAATTATAATAATTAAAATTAATATTATTTAAAATTTCTAACGTTATGTTTATTAATAAAAAATCAATAAATATTAAAATTGTGTTTCAATGGATACGGTTAAAACAAGTTTACCTATTGGGATAAACTAAGAGATATTGATTAATATAATAAAATAACATTATATAATTTTATTTGTTATGGAAATTTCAACCATATTCTCCCACTAATACATGAATTATCATTTTTAGCCACATTACATGATTAGAAAATTAGTTTGCATTAATATTTTGAAAAATTCGAAGTGTTTCCCCTCTCTCCCTTTTTAATGGATTGGCTATATATTATATTATTCACACATTATAAATATTATATCATTAATTGTATATAAATGAATACTTTATAAAATCCTTCCCTATTTCAGTTATGTCCTTTTTTTGAATACCAACTTTTCACAACAAAAGGTATAAGAGATATGATGTTTTTCGACCTAGTAGTATACCATTTAATTGAGTACTTTCTATTTAATGTCCTCATTCAAAATTAATTTTATATATTATTAAATAACAAATAAATTAATTTATATATATGTAAATTTCATTATCATTAATTTTAAACCATTTTATTGCTCCATTAAATCAAATGGGAAATAAATGTACCACTTTTATGTAATGATAACTACCTCCACATAGCAACATGGGTCATTATCCTCTCCAAATCATATGGATATTGATTTTGATGGATATAATATTTATATATGATATTTAGAAAATTTTCTTCTTATATAATTAAAATATTAAATTAACCTTATATTCATTCCAATAAATTGAAAATGATAACATTTTTCATTTGATTGTGGGGAATTCATCCTCCAAACTACAATGGTATTTTTTTTCAATCAAATAATTATATCAACAATTAAAAAAAAATATTTTATGATGAAATAAGAAACTTATATCATGATTAAGTTTCATGTGATGATGATCCCAATACCATGTTTAAAATACTAGAAACATCAAAATGAATCACAAATAGAGAACATACTATTTTGTTTCAAAACGATATTTCTAATAAAAAATTAATTTTAAAAATATAATCCATAATTATAATGTAATAATAAATCCAATTAAATATATATATATATATATGAATATAGTTATGGAATATATTTATAAAAAATATAATTTTATTTCATTGGATATTTGAATTCATGTGATGAATGAAGGGACTTGATATAAGGGTTGTTTTAAAAAATTGTTTCATTTTTAGGATTTATTAAGCTAAATAGTTGTTGACGAAAAATATTTTGATTTTAGAATTGATACCCAATATACTTTCTAATATGGTTATTTATATAGTTATTTTGTTTTATTGATTGTTACTAGTATTTATTACTAAAAAATAATGAATAAATTTTTCTATGGAAATATTGACCATATTAATTCTTTTATTGAACCTATTTTCCCAAAAATACCATTATTTCATAAATTGAGTTTTTAAATTTATTACTAATAAGAGAAATATTCTAAACTAATAACTTTTAAAATATTTTAATATATTTACTTTTTTCAATGATTCATCGTTAATGTTTTTCTATCATGTTCATTATTTAATTTTCTGGACTGTGTAAGAATAATGATTTCTTTTGATGTTTTTAATTGAAATAGATTTTCCCACTACGATGATAGGTCAAAGTTTTGAATATTACATTAAAATATTACATATTTACATTCAATAAAAATTATTTATGTATTATTTTGAAAAGGGATATATTTTAAATATGTGATTTCTAGATGAAAAATATTTTTTCCCTGTGAAATATTCTAAATATCATTCGATGATTTTTTATATATGCTAGCATCCATTAATGATTATTTTGAATAGTTGTTAATATAACATAATAATAAAATTCTTATTCATTCTATGTATGATTTTCCATTATTATAATGATATTTTTATAATACATAGTTATTCTCAATGAGGTTATCTATATTGAAATGATAAAAAAAATTGAAATGCATTTCCCCAGTATAGGTTATGATATATTATGATTGTGTATAAACATATGGTCCACTTTTTAATGCAATATAATTATGATTTAGGTGGGCCTAGAATTATATATCCCTATAATTTATTATGTAATAATTGATATCTCAAAAGATAATAAGAACTAGAATGTGGGATAAAGAATGATTAGTAAAAGGCTTTTTCCCCAGTGATAGTGTTGAATGTGAAAATTATATAAGCATATTTTGGAATGGGTAGTCATCCCAATAGAAAATGATATCCCTGACCATGTCACATGACTAAGGAAAGGATTATCTATTCATATTTGTATTCCAAAATCACTTGTACTATAATTTATATATATATTCACATAAATCAAGTTCAATTTATTATAATTTATTATCCTTTGCATTATATTCTATTATAATGATAATTTTTTATAACAAGAATGTTACATCCCATGTCAATAAAGAATATAAAATTTTCATATTTATTAATATTTTTAAATTAAATATTAATTTTGATTCCAAGATGATGCTATGTCTGATAGCATACTCAATATGAAAGAAAGGTTTCATTGATATCATATGTTGGACACTAATTTGAGTTATACTGAAAAATAATAAAATAATACTATTAGTTTAAATGGTAGCTAACACCAAGACATTATATTGGAGGGAATGAATAGAACTATGTACAATATGATTACACGTGATTGTAAAATGTTTGTACTTTTATCCAATAATCATTAGAGTCTTAAAATAATAATAATCTGATTTTAAGCATGAAATACTCTAATAATCTTTAAAAGGTTGATTTAACACCTTTTGATGGAGAACCCTTTTTAAATTTAGTTTTGGTCACTTTAATATATTTTAATGGATAAAATAAACTTATTATTTAGAATAAGTACATCAAAATTTACATTAGAAAATTTTTTGTATTTTTCTAATAATGTTCATTTTTTGAGGAATAGTGAAAAATATTGCATTTTAATTCCAAAGTACCTTTTAATATAATTTATTTATATGAGTATACTATCCTGTTAATTTTTTTAATGTTTAATTAGATTATATTTTTATAATTTAATCCAATTTTGTTCATTGAATGTGATTTTATTTTGAAATAGGACATAAACACCTTTTAATATTTTAGTAATTTTTACTTCATAAAAACAAATTTTTTGTTTTGACAACATGAATTGATTTAAAATTATGTTTTTTCACTTATATGTTATTAATTGGGAAAAATGGATTCCCGATTTGGAATCAAGAGATCTATATTGTGTAATTATGTATCTTTTATTTTTAGAAATTATGAATAGTAATTTCATTAAATATTTTATTTAACATTGTTAATGGGTATATCTTGTAAATATGGGTAAAAAAATAATATTATAATAATATTAAATTACCTTAACACATTTCCTAACCATATTAGAATAATCATTTCTGACCATGGTCAACCCTGGGTTTATTATTGGATGCAATGGTGATATTTGTGTGTCAAAATGACATTTAATTACTTTTAATTTAATGTTAAGGAAAATATAACCTAAACATGTATCATTAGTTAAAGAACATTTTATATAGTGTTATATAAGATTTATATTTCAATATAAATATTTATCAGAATTTTAAAAATATTTCCTAAATCATGGTATTTTATTTATAAACTTTATAGATTAAATAAATTCAATTATGACACAATAATGATGATGTGATTGCATCATTAAAAAGATATTCAAAAAAATAAATTATAATTATTAAAATAAAAGTAATTTGGTTTTTTGATGTCAAAAAGTAATTTATTTATGATAGTTACATGATATATTTGTATTAATTCATTTCTTCGGAATCAATCATGTTGTTATTGATTTTCAAATAAATTCATGATATTAATAGTGTCAAAATTGACATAATTCACATTTTTAAAAGAATGTTTTATTAAATAATATAAAATTTCAAAAAATATATAATTCTTTAGAATAGTTATAATTAGTCTAAAATTATATTATTGTCTCTTTAATTTGATATTTTTCTTGATTGGGTAACTATTTTGATTCTGAATTTGTATAATGCTTGATAAACAGTAAGATTAAAAAATGGTTAAATAAGAAGGATAAAGATTAAAAATTATCTAAAACATGTCTAATTAAAATTGGATGATTGTTCTAGATTTATATTCATATTATACTCTAACTAGGTAAATTTTCACTAATTTATACTCAAAATATAAATTATAATAAAATAATAATGTACGATATTCCTTAAGTGAACCTCCTCCCTCTTATAAAAGGACACCACCTCTATCCATTTACTCACACCACTAAAGCCTCATAGATAATCCAAAATATTCCCATATAAGATCCAAAAATCTCTATATTCCACTTATAAGCCTTAAAATGGGAATAAGGCAATTCAAGAATGCCTTTTTACTTAAATCTTTAAGACATTACTCGATTTAAGGTAATGTCTTCTCTCAAGTTCTTTTCTTTTATTTTTCTTTATCAACCCCTAAACTAATTTTATAACATTATTTTATATGAAAATGAATATCATAAATATTTTAGCATGTTTTAATGGGATTTACGCAAACTAAAATTCCACACACATCCATCTAAGAGATACGAACATATTGTTTCATTTTATGTTGAACTACTACCTCACGAAATGATGATTGTTCAGTTATCTTTTACCACCACTCATGGGGGATATTATGATGACATATAAATTAAATATTAAATATATGATATTTATTTAATCACTATGATTATTTAATTATCATTTTTAATAAACCTTTATGCCTTTAATGTTCTATAAATATGATAATTTCATTTGAGGATGTGTGGACTACTGCCCCCTCAATGTTATATGACTCGTTAATGATATAAATGGAAAGTATAAAGGATGTAAATAATGAAATTAAATAAAAAATATAACATATATCTTATATTGGAATTATAATATACCTAGGAATAATTTAGTTTTCAGTACATTAAAAATGAAAAAGAAATGAAAGTAGCGGTCTTGCATACGTATGGCTTACCGTCTCAATGAATGGTGCAATTCATTTTCTACTATCCAAATGTTATGTACTATTCCAAATAAATATATACTAGATGTAAATACATATATAATGTATGTATATGATATTTAAATTATGAATTAAATTCTAAAGATAATAGACATTTTACCACATGGACCATTCATAATTATAACATGTTCATTTTTTAATCAAGTTCATAACATTGAAAAAATGTCCAATATGAACTAAAATAATTAACTTATTGTTATAGAAAGGTAATAAGTTATATAAATGTAATAATAAACTTGAAAAATGTTCAGAATCATGTACAAATTAACATATTTTTATTAATTGGGAAGAACAAGGATAATAAGAGACAAATCTAACTCGAGGTAAGGGACTTCATCTTAATATCCTTTCATTGAGGCATACATTGATTTATACATGCCTATCCTTTATAAAATTTATAAAACCATTTTAATTTTAATTACATTCAAATGTAATATATTCCCTAAAAATCATTTTACAAAATGACAAAAATAATGTAACTTTTTAACATATGTGGTGACTACGACTTTTCCACCGCTGTGAGTATTATTTGATATTTGGCTCCCATAATAAGATGTAATGGTTTTAAATTGAAAGTAAATACCATATACAATTTTTATGTATTTTGGTATTCAAAATGGATTATTAGTGGATTGATTATTTTAACATATTGAAATGATATATTGTGATTTCAATGGGGAAATGTTTTCTTTCCTTATAAATGTTTTATGTGATTTGATTATGTTATGGTTCTTGGGAATTGTTTATGTATAAAAGAGGTTCTATGAAAAACCTTGAGCAGGTGAGCTCAATATAGATTTCCAATGCATTGGGTAACATGACAAAGTAAAAAATTAATGTTTCTTTTAAGAGATTTAGGCAATATACTATGATTGGTATACAAAATGTAACTCCATGTGTAGCTGAAAAACTAACATGTACGTTTGATATTGATTCAGAAAGTTACCTTTATGATTTATAATTTCTATATATTATTCATAAATTTTTTTATTTCATGAGGTATATTAAATAGAATATGTTTTGTATGTATTGATGGAATAATGTTTTCTTTTTCTATTTTATAACCCTTAGTGAGATTTTTATTCTCATCCCATGTTTTGGAAATGTTTTTCATAGATTATAAAGAATGATAAGGGAAAGGAAGAATTCAAGAATATTTATATCATGAAAATAATTATTTTTTTTCATTTTAGTGTTATTATTATATGAAAAAATGAAAACTGAGTAGAAGTGTCTACTTGTGACATTTATGTTGTTATTATTAATTTATTACATAATTCTATAAATCTATAAACCTAAAAATGTTATTAATGTGAATTATTAACTTAATTAAAGATTATGTAATGTTTAAGGATAGGGCCTTACAGTTTGTATCAATGGTCAATTTAGAATACTTTTGAGGATAGAGTGTTATTTAAGAATAAGTGACATAACCATAATGGTTGTCATATTAGAAAGACTCATAGTTATTTTAGATAAATTGAATGATCATAAGATTACATTAATAAGTATATCCTTGTATTTCCCCTCATCATAAGATATTATATGATGATTTTACTGATATATTAACACTGACCTTACTGGTTTTATTAAATGTTGGGATATAGTTGCCACTAATGTAACTATGGATGTAAAGAAAACTATAATGGTTTTATGAATAAGCATCTGAATGAAATGGGAGTTGCAATGAGAACTCTTGTGGTTATTCCCAACCAACTATTTAGAATCATGATTGACCACCTGATCGTTGGAGATTTTTAAAAGGAATCGAATATTTGAGAAACAAATCCCAAAGTAAGTTTAGGTAATAATCATAAATGTAAGTATTTTAAAAAAACTATGTATCAATGATGTGGAATGAAACACCTCGGAAAATGCTTCAAAGGGATGTGAAGAAGCTTCAGATGTGATAATTATGGTCATAGAGCAATAACCTTCCATGGAAAAAGGAAGTGTTTAGTTTACTCTAGGAAAGGGAATGATGTTCTTTATGAGGGTTCAACAGAATGATATAAATTTGGTATGTATGTTAATTATAAAAATATATGTCATACGAAGAAGGTTTGGGAATGGGATTTACAAGATCATTCAAATTCATGTTTACCAATTCATAATATTATTTCTGTTGAAGATGAGGAAACTGAAAATGAACTATGAAAGGTATTGATTATTTCTTAACTCATGTTTTGTCTTTACTTAAATGTTTGGAAATTATTCATGATTTTTTAATAAAATATTAAAAAAGAATACGATGGAATAGAATGGTAAAAGGATCGTGAAGAATGTTCAATGATTAAGATGTCAAAACTTTAGGAATTGAAGAGTTTTGTTGGATCTATGGTTTATAAAATGTTTAAATTTATTAATTACAGGATTACATTGGAAGACTTTTTATAGTATGTGTAAAATTGATTTTCAATATGTGAAACTTATATTCATGGAATAATTATCTTCTATTGTGTGGTTATAATAGATAACCTTGGGGGTTCATGTGATGTTTTATTTTGAGGTGATTAATCGTTACAACATTTTGGGATTAAAAATAAAAGATATTAGATTAAATAAAATTATAAATTTTGTTATAATAATGTTTTATGAAATTATGTTTTTTTAGGATGTTTTTAGTGTGATATCATTTTAGAAAAAGGAAAACCCATAGGACGGGTGACAACCCATCGCATCCAAAAAGTCTATAGGAATCGAACCCCCAACCAAAAGGTGACAATATTGTATCGCCTTCCACTGGCCTACATGATGTCCCTAGTTATTATTACTAATTATTTTTAGATAAATGATTTTATGGATCAAGAATAAATTTATTTTTGAAATTTATGTTTCATAAAATGGATATCCTCAGTAAAGGAATATGATTTAGTGATTAAGTGATAAAGGTTATTATGGAAGATGTTCTATCTTTTGGTGAAAAATTATATGGAAAATAAAATTTTATTACTATGAGATTTCATTTGTGGAGTAATGGTTGAATTTTTATTTTAGAAAAATATATATTTTTATTTTAGACCTATACCTATTTTGGTTATTTATAGGCAGGATTAACCTATCCTTAAGAATATGGGATTTGGTTAATTACTTTTTAGTATGAGACATTAAGATTACTCAGTGATATTTGGAGATAAATGTTATGATTTACTACAGAATACTATGTGATTAAATTCTTATGATGTTTGGGTTTAAATATTTTCATGGATTATTTGAATAATGTTAAAGACAATTTAATATTGAATGGTCTTTGTTGATCTTTTGGTATTGTTTGTTCAATTTTTTAGATTAAGAGTACTATTTATTTTTTATCAAAGATTATCATTTTTAGAGATTATCTTATCATGTAAAAACATTTTTTCTTATTTATAATGTCTTAAGATTGGGGAAATATATATAGTTTATATTTTTTTGGATCATGTGATTATCTAGATGTTTCTTCCAGTGCTTCAGGTGTGACCAATTCATCTTGAATACTAATCATTTGTATAAGAGATGAGTTTTTGGAGGAAACATTTTAAAGGATGAATCTCTACTTGAAAATTAAGTATATTTCATTATTTTATTACTCAATCTCATAAATAAATTCTCCAAAATTATAAAAGGGATACTAAAACAAAAAAAATTGTCCATTTACTTTCCCCCCTAGGGAATCTAATACAGTTTATCCAATCATGTGTTTTTGGTTTTTGGTGGCTAAAATTCTCCTGATCATGTTTTCTACTCTCTCTATAAGAACATGATACTTAGTTTCTCATCCATATCCATGATTTCCATAATTGAATCCTAGTGTTGGTTATCATCTGTGACCATTATTATTCTATTTCATTCTTTTAATTTGAATGTTTTATTCAATGTTTTTCAGATGTGATATTTTTAATGATGTTTTCGAGACCAATTTTAAAATTGTGAGGACGCAATTCCCAAAAGGGGGGAAGGATGTAACATCCCATGTAAATAAAAAATATAAAATTTTAATATTTTTTAATATTATTAAATTAAATGTTAATTTTACCTTCAAGTTGATTCTATTTCTGATGTCATACTCAACATGCAACCACTGGTTTCTTTGAAATCATATGTTGCACATAACTTTTGGTTATACAGAAAAATAATATAATATTTATATTATTTTAAAGGGATGTTAGGGCCTAGCCATAGTATTGGTAGGAAAAAATAGAACTAACTACAACATGATTACAAATTTTTGTTAAATGTTTTTACTTTTATCCAACAAAATTTAAAGTCTTAAAATAACAATGAATCTGATTTTAAAAATGAAATAATATATTATTATTTAAAAGGTAGATTTTATCCCCTTTTGATGGAGAAACCTTCTTTGATATAGTTTTATTTTTCAATTTCATATGTTACATTTGAAAAAATAAACTTTATCTTTATAAGAGAGTTATTAAAATTTACTTTGTGTAGATTTTTTGTATTTTTTTGAAAGACTTCCTTTTTTGATGAACATAGTAAAATACTAAATTTATGGTCAATAATATTTTTAATATATTTTATTTATATGATAATAATTTAATTTTAATTGGTTTTAATGTGTAATCATATTATATTACTGTCATTTATTCCAGTTTTGGTCATTGAAAGTAATTTCACTTTGAAATTTTTCATAAACACAAGTCAATATTTTGGTAGTTTTTACTTCTTAAAAACTCATTTTTTTCATTTTGACAATGAAAATTTATTTTCAATTAATCTCTTCAACTTCTATGTTTTAAAAATGATAAAATCGATTCTATATTTTGAATTAGGACATCCAAATTGTGTAAATAGTTAACATTTATTTTTTGACATTTTGAATAGTATCTTCAGTGTATATTTTATTTATCATGGTTAAAATGTAAATCTAGAAAATAAGGGAAATGAAATAATATTATAATAATATTAAATTACACTAACATGTGACCTAATTATATTGGTGGATACATGTCCGACCATGGGAATCATTTTGTCGATTTTAGACCCCCATTAATCTACTTGTGTGTGAAAATGGCATTTAATTACATTTAATTTAATGTTAAGGAAAATAAAACCTAATCAAGAATGTATTGGTAAAAAAATTTATATGTGGTTATTTAAGTTAAATTTTTGAAGATAAATAGTCATTAGAAATAAAATATGATTTTATATATCATGGTATTCTAGTTATAATTTTTAAATATTAAATTAATAAATATAATTATGAAACAATGATGTTGTAGGGATTTCGTCATTAATAATGGATTCAAATAAATTATATTATAAATGATAAAATAAATTTAATTATCTTATTTTGAATAGGTAACCAAAATTTATGTATTATAGTTACATTTTATCTTGGTATTAATGAATATTTTTTCAAATCAATCATGTTTTATGGATTTATTAAAAAATTCATTATATAAGTAGTGTCAAAATTGAGATAATTCATACTTTAAAATATAAAATATTTTATTAAATATTATATAATTCCAAAAAATATATGATTGAGACAAATATTATTCATATGTTTAAAAGTATTGTATTCAATCATTAATTGGAAATTTGTCTTGTTTAGAAAACTATTTTTATTCTCAAAGTGTTAAATTTTTGATAAATGGGTAATAGCAAAAAAAAATATAAATAAAATAAGGATTAAAAACATCCCAAACCTATATAATTCTAATTGAATGATTTTATTTCCACTTATATTTATCTTTTATTAGTACTAGATATATTTGGACTCATTTATAATCTAAATAAAATTTATCATAAAATAATAATCAAATAAACTCCATTAGTGCCCCTCCTCCCTCTTATAAAAGGACACCAACTCTAACCCATTTCTCACACCTCTAAAGCCTCTTGGATAATCCAAACTCTTCCCAAATAAGATCACAACATCAATATCTTCCTCTTATATTCCTTACCTTGTAAATATGAAAATTTAATAAGTCCTTTAAGCTTAAATAAAAAAGGAGATACCCGATTTAAGGTAATGTATTATCTAAAGTTATTTTCTTTTATTTTCCCTATCCTACCCCTAAATTCTTTTTATTATAGTAATTTATAAAAACAACAATATCTTCAATATACTTGTATGTTTTTATGTCATTTATTTTAACTACACCTCCACACAACTCCTTCAAATGGATACGAACATACAATTTCTGTGGACGGTTAATTACTGCCACATGAAATAATCATTGTTCAGTTATCTATTACTTCCTCTCATCATTGCCATTATGATGGCAGTAAAATGTAAAGTGATATATATGATATTTATTTTATTTGTATTATTCAGAAATATTTATTTAAAACATAACATTATTCATTTCATGTTATATAAATATGATAATTTTATTTGAGGACATGTGTACTACTGCCCCCCCCCCCAAAGTGATATGACTCGTTCATGCTATACATGGAATGCATAAAAGATATATATAATGAACATAAGTAAAATAAATAACCAATATATTATGATTTTATTATCATATACCTATGTATAATTTAGTTTTCATTCCATTAAAAATGAAAAAGAATTGAAAGTAGTGTTAATGTGTATTTACGAATAACTGTCTCCATGAACGGTTCACTTCATTTTCTTATATCCAAATGTTTTAGAAAATTATAAATACATATATACTGGATATAAATACATATATACTAGATATATATGATATTTTAATCATGAATACAATTCTGGAGATAATAGACTTTTAACCAAAGGTACAATTTATAATTATAACAAGTTCATTTTTTGAGTCAAGTTTTGACCATCGAAAAACTATCCACTATGAAATCATGTAAATAAATAATTGTTATAGATATTTAATAAGTTATATAAAATTAATAAAAATATAAAAAAGGTTCTAAATCAAGTATAAAATAACTTATGATTATTATTCTGGGAGAACAAGCAACATAAGATAATATTTAGACTCGAGGTAAGGGACATCGCCTCAATCTCCATTCGTTGAGGAATACATTGATTTATACTATAAACGCATTTATACTATGTATAAATCCCTATTAGTTTTAATTTTAGAAAAAGGTAATATTTTCTCTACAATGATTTTTACTATATGACAAAAAGATGTTTCTTTCTAACTTAATTGGTGATAACGACCTTTCTGCCATTGTGAGAATTATTTGATATTTGGTTTCCTTAAAAATCCATAATGTTTTCAAAAAGAAAATAAATACCATATAGACTTTTAAGTATTTTGGTATTGAAAATGGATTTTATAGTGGATTGATTATGTCGATATATTGAAATAATATATTTTAATTTCATTGTGTAAATATTATCTTTCCCTTATGATTGTTTTATATGTTATGATTGTGTTATGGTTCTTGGTAATTATTTATCTATATGGGTGGTTCAGTGTTAAACCTAGGTCTAGTGAGGCAAAGATTGATCTCCAATGCATTGGGTAACGTGACAGTGGTTAAAGATAATGTTTCTCCGAAGAGATTTTTGTAATATAGTATAATGGTTATTCCAAATGTAAATCCTTGTGTTGCTGTGAAAGATAAAAAGTAAGAATGATATGGATGCCACATGTTAAATTTATGATTTATGATATCTATGTGTTATTCATAAATCATATGATTTCATGAGGTTTTTTATAGAGCTTATGTTTTGTTTGTATTAATGTACTAATCTTATCGTTCTTTATTTTATAACCCTTACTGAGATTTTTTTAATAATGAAATGTTTTTGAATTTTTTTTCATTGGGTATAAGGTAGGGTTAGATAAAAGAAGACTTCAAGATAGATTTATATCATGAAAAAAATAGTTTTTTTCTTTTTAGAGATTTTATTTTATGAAAAAAATGGATTCTGAGTAGAAGTATCTACTTGCAATATTCAAGTTGTTGCGTATAAGTTATAACCTAATTATTTAAATCTCTAAACCTAAAAAGATCCTCAATGTGAATTATTAAATTAATTAAAGATTATGTAATGTTTAATGTTGGGTCCTTACAGAGAATGAATAATTTGGTATGAAATTTGTATCGTATTATCTTGATATCATACCTATAAGTTTATTTCATTATTTTATATAATAATTGATAATTTATTCCTTGTTCTATTCTATTGGGAATCTGATCTCATGATTTCTTATGTTTTAATTTTCCCCAATGTAATTATATAGGGTACACGATATAATTATTCTAATAGAGTACCTTATATAAAACATTTTTTCGAAATGATGTGTAAATAAATAAATGTAACATGTTTGCAAGTATATTGAACCTATACATTCCTCGAGAAAGGTTATTTCAAAAATTTGTTGAATAATGATTGAAATAAGACAATATTTATGTATATTATTCTTTGGTCACATTAATTTTGAAATTGTTCCAATTTATTACATGTTTGATACTCCACCATTCAATATGATTTACTCAATGAGTTATCATTCCTCCATTGAAGATTAAGACTCCCTCCCTCAATCCACAAACTATAGTGATTCACATGTACCAAAATATAGATTCATTATGGGGTGTTTATAAGGGTTTATATGAAGTAGAAATAGATTCTTCATAAAAAATTAATACCATATGAGTAGACTCTTGATTGAAAAGTATTCATCAATAAGGTTCTATCACTATGGTTGATTTGAGATTTTTTTCGAGGTAATTATCAAATTTATCGATTGATACACACATATCATTTATGTCTACAAAAGTGATCCACAAGACCCCCAAAAAATTAATTTCTAAAATATAGATCATATAAAATTTTTAGTATATTATATAATTAATGTATTGTGAAACCTAAATCACCCTATGTTTTTTCGGGATGTAAATATTATTTAGGTTGTTGATTTCTAGAATTAGGGGAGATTTTTTATAATGACAATATATGGTTTATTATCAAATAATATCATTCATTTACTTGGTCTGGGAAGAATATAATTATTTTACCATCTATAATTCTTCATATTTTATCTAATATTTTTATTCATTTGTCTTTCTATGTGTTTCCTCAAATTAATGAGACACAAATGAGAATATGAATCTCCTAACCTTGATATTTTTTGCCATTGTATATGGTATGTATGTACATTGACTGAGTATTAACATATTTATTAACAAAAAATAGTTCTGGAAGAAGTGAGAAACTAAAATGGTTCAATACTAATAACCACTATATGAAACTAAATGATATTTGAAATATACGTTAATAATATAGTGACAATTATTCTTAAATAAATTATATGAGAGAGTGGTTACCTGTGTTTCTATATCATCTACAATAATTATAATGTGATATTCCATCATTACCAATGTTTGACTGTACTCTTCCCTATTGATCTTCCCTTCAATAAATCCTCTTATTTGAAACAAAATTATTTCATGATAATTCATTCAATCTAATCATGATTAAAATCCACATGTAAAAACCATCTCAACATCCTATTGGCCTCCTACAGTGTAAAATGGGTCAAAATAACATCCTCCAAAATTTCTAACACCGAATGAATTAAAAACTCCATAGTTTTATCATTTAATGAAACCTATGTTCCATTATCCTTCTACATTCCAATCTAGATAACCCCTATACCAGTAGCCTCATCCTAATTAGTGAATGAATGAGGCTTGGTATAATAGTACATCCCCTTGTCCTTAGACCTTTTAAGGGATCCTATATCTATATGTAGGGGAAATAAGGAATATTTATTTCACCATTTCAATTTTCAGTGTTTTATTTTGTATAAATCTCCATGAATGCAGATTGAATCTTTGACCCTTCGTCGTCTTCAGAATTTGAATCCCACTACCTTAAAATAGCCCAGCAGAGTTGCTTGTATCCTAACTAGAGGACATAATGCCAGACCCTTATAAGTGAACCAATTTCTCATTGTTGGAGTTCTCTTCCTGATAATATTCATTATCTTGATCTATCCCATCCTTTTCCAAACCATTCAATTATTTCACAGGTCAATATATGGAATCTTTCTTTCCTTTCAAGACATGATCAAATCCCCAACTACATATTCACCCCACTTGAGCCTTTAACCATGTTTTATGACCCTCCTTGGATGTATGAGACACCACAATATAACCTCACAGTGGGTTTTTCATATATGAACCCATCCACCCAATGGTACCATTTCATGAAATATCATCCCCACAATGGAAATAGCCTTGGGATCCCTTGAACCTTTCATATATATCACTTGATTCTCCACTTTTTGGTTGTTCCTATACTTGAGAAAACATCCCCTACATGATAGCGTATATATTATTTTCAGGGTTATAATTCCAAAATAACACCAGCACTTGCCTCAGCAATTCATTGTGCCCCTGAGGTAGCATACACACTAGGCTTGGCATCACCCAGTTCATTCTTCATGTGAATAAAAATGTCTACCACATCTAGGTAATCTTCACATGTCATTAATTCTATAACATTTTTGTAATTTTATCAATAGAAACACCGAATTTCTTCTGTCTCATTGGGACTCCAACAACTCTAGGCACCAATACCATTTTGTTACCTCTTATGTCCATGTCCATATTCAGACCAATTTCTGTGTTCCCATTCTTTAAAAAATCAATTTAATGGCCTATTTTGTTATAAGAATAGAAAAATTCAATAACCAACATGAAAAAGTAATTTCATCACAACTCTTTCCCCCATTAAACATCTAAAGTACTCATATGGTAATCATATGACATCAACATCCACATATACTAATGAAGAAATAAGGAGAAAAACTAATCTAGTCCAATTTTTTGATTAATAATAATATCATCAAATGATGTTTTGAAGAATTTCCATAGCTGATAAATTTTGAAATAGTAATGTGGAATCATGGAAAATAACCCAAATTATCCCAACTTGGGAACCACACTTGATATGGATTTCATATATCCACTTGACAAGGTAAAATTGGGATCAATTGTAGCTATGGGTGGAACTGGACCATTCCTTGACAATGTATTTCACTAATTCATATCGATTCATAATATATTTGTTTTTCAGAAGGTGTGCCATTTTATGGATCTTAAAATCCACAATCCCTACAAATAAACCTATTGAAACAATCCAACAAATGAAGTTGGTGTTTAAACTAAACAATAAAAATAATATTCACAAGATACAATGCCTCCTTGAACTTTGTGCCTACAATCAAATTATTTGGTCACCCATTGAATAGATTTGTGATATTTATGATAAGAAGTATTTAATGGAAATAGAGAATGAAATTGGTCTGGATACATGGGAGGTAGAAGAAGATTAATCTCCATACAAGGACATTGAGGTTCACTCCCCCACCGAGGGAGGAGTGATTAGCTCATCAGCAATTAGTTTGGAAGAAGGAGAGTCTCCATCACTGAATCACCCAAGAAGAAGAATCCCAACTTTTTTTATTCATCCTCGTATTGTATCTTTGTACACACACATACATAGGGACTCTTACCATTATTTTTTAATCCTATTTATATTATTTATATTTTTGAGGTGGCCTTAGTAGAATAGTATATATGGAAGATGGTTACTTATATTCTTAGTAGTCCACTATGTTTCATGGTTTGGTTGATTACTGATGGAGGACGATATTAATGTAATTTCGTTGAGGAGGTGACTCCCCTTTTCTATATTCCATTATTCCTGGTGATTTTATATTATGCCTATGTATCCCCCTCAATGGTTTCTCATATCAAATTGCCTAATATTTATTTTAATTGAAATTAACATGTTATATAGTTTATTTTATATATATTGAGTATTTATTTATTTATATTCGTAGAAATATATTTATTGAATAATTACATGGGTTAAGGCCTCCCATATATATTAATATTCATCATTGGTTATAGAAATTAAAACATAAACTATTTTATCTGTCATTAGGATGGAATAATCAACATATTTTTAGATTATGAGTGTTGTTGGAGGGTATGTTAAATCACATACAAGGTCTAAAAACTATTGTTCTAGTAAAGAAATTCATAATTATATACAAATATGTAATTTTATTAGTTTTTCATATAATATGTAAATTACTTGAGTATGATTTAGGTACATTTTCAAATGAATTTGAAACATGTAAAATATCATGTTCTTACCCTTATTATAATTACCACATCCATGTTTCATTATTGTGTCCACTTGTGAGTTTGGTATAAAAAACTATGCATTTCAATAAGAAAGGGTCATTTGAAAATTGATTTTCCCTTATTCACCTCCACCCCACTCTCGGGAAAGTTTTTATATATTTGAACAACATGTGGTATTAGAGTATGATGATCGGAGTCCTTACATTCTTCTCTCATGTGGTCCTTCAAAATCATGATTCATATACTAATATCTATATTCTCTTGAAGGAAATTTCATAAGTATAAGAATATAATTGAACACTACTTTTGATCATTACTAATAGATGTTGATATCACTCACATTAATATAATTGTATTTAAATTTGTTATTATATATTAATAAAAAAATTTATTGAAATACATTGATTAAAACGGTATGATAATCTGCATGTTTGGGAATAATGTATCCCAACTAACCTACATAAATGATATTATGAAAAAATTTATAGAAACAATGTTATATCAAAACGAAAAATGTGGAATCTCTGATCAAATATACTTTGATGTTTCATTCAAAATAATAATCCCTTAATATTATTGTGTAGTGACATAATCTATCATCACACAAAAACTCATCAAAACAAGAGTGAATATAGGTTATTTACAAGGTTCACCTCTCATTGGGAGTGAGTTTGTTTATTTTGTGATATGGATTCCTCTAGGGTCATAGTACTCAGTAGAATCATCATGAGGGTATAAAGATTTGTGTATAACCTTAAAACCCCTGATTTTATGTATTTTATCAACTCTACGGTGTATTCATCAATAAACTTCACCTCACACATTAATATATTCTACAGTTTTGGTTACAACTGATATTTTTTACATCTATAGACTTCTATTGTATTTTCAAATGTGAAATTTATTTTTCATCAAATTAACCTATATAGTTCGTAAAATATTCTTACCATAAGAATAATATGATATAAAATGATCTTCCTATTTATTTCTCTTATTTTGAAATATATGGTCAAATATCTTTATAATTCATAAAAAATATATCCACAATAGTATACTACAATAACACAATGTATTCATCATTGGGATCAAATATATATTCACATATTGATGAATAATATTCCATTATATTAACCTTGATGGTTGAATTAGAAAAATTTTAACTATTTATAGAATTCCAAAAAAAAATCTCTAATTTAAGGGTTCATTTTCATCAAAAACATGAATTGATTGTCTCCAAAATTTATAGAATAATTTCAAGTAATAACTATATAATTATAATATAATTACTCAACATTAATAAAACAATATATATCTTCTTCATTCAATGATATTCATTGTATTTTAGAACACTTTATTAATGAAGAAATAAGAATCGTTATATTTCTCTCCCACATTACTTTGTGACAATTCTAATCCATCAAATATTCAAATAATATATATATGAAATCTTTTATAAACTATTCCACTAATTTTCAATATTCCAATCCCTAAAACAAAAAATAAAATTATCTTTATCATCCATCAAAATTACATTATTTTTATGATAATTTTAATATTTTGTTATATATATAAGAAAATTTCAATATTGGATTACATTATAGAATAATGAAAACCTCAAAACTTATTCATCCATCATCATTAATAATACCCTAATGAAAAACACTATTACTATCTATTTTGGATCAATTTTCCTTTGATGATGTATCTATTAAAAAATGAATAAATGATATTTTCAAGAATTTTATGTCCATTAAATCATTTATGAATTGTGTTTAAAAAAACCTATAAATATATAAATATGTGGCTTCTTCATTTATTGATTGAATCAAACAAAAAATTATTCTTATTAAATTTTCATCATCATATATATATGATGATCATACAAAAACAATATATATATATATATATTACATTAATGAAAAATTCACACAAAAACCTTTTTCATTGCTTCATCATAATATAATAATTTTGTAAATCATGAATCAATTGTGAAATTTTCGGAATGTGAAGGTAAGGTCTACCATGGGTAATATAAATACATCATTTAACAAGATTCATATATTCAATTGATTTATAGTGAGTCTTATGGTCTATTTTTATAACATTCATATAATGTATTGTATAATCTTCCAACAATTATCAAATTATTATAGATTAGTTCCAAAAAAATCATTTTATATGAAGATTACTTTCTTAAAGAAAAACTACTTAAAAATAATCACACCAATATCAACATGTTCAAATACATCATCTCTAGATGAAAACCATAACCTAAAGTATCTTCTTCAATATAAATAAATCATCTCAAAAATCCCCCCTTTGGATTTTTTAGGTAACCAATTAACTGATGTCACCTTCAGACATATCACACCTAGAAAAGTATCATCATTCATTAATTCGTATCATACGTCGGAGAACATTTTGTTCAAAATAATAATATTTTAGGATAAAAATATATTTTCCATATGGAATCGTTGATATAAATCCATAAATATGTAATAATCAAAAAAATTAAAATTCACACAATATTTATAATACAAAAATTCCAATATATACTTCATCAAAAAATTAAAATAGTTTCTATAGCTTACCAAGTGGACATAACTGTTGAGAAATGTATTGTTTTCAACAATACATAATAATTTTATTAAAAGGGGGAGATTATTGAAAATAATAACATGTCTCATTATGATAATTTTGATGCTCACAAATACAATTGATTATTTTCTAATGATTTAATATAGTATTTTTCAGGAATTTATCATTTTATTTTACTCATGAAATTACGGGAATTTATTATTAAAGTATTCGTATTTAGCGTGTTCTGGAAACACTGTTCATACACTACTTAGTAGGAATGTGATTTAGCATGTCTAGAAATCACTGTTCATACCCTACGTGGATAAACGTAGAATAAGGATGAAAAGCGTGTATAATTTTTGAGATAAGAGAAAGGTATGGTTAATCAACCATACATTATCGGTAAAATATGGAAGAAGAACCTTATGTTAGGAAGGAACCTTACGTTTGGGTTATCAGAAAATTATGGAAGAGGAACCGTGTGTAAATATTAAACATTACATTTGTTTCTCAAAAGTATGGTTCATGAACCATACTCTTGTAAACAACCATATGTTCTTGGAATAGTATGGATCAAGTAAAATTGTGGATCTTTTATCCTATGTTTTAAAGTTGAAGAAAAAGTATGGATGATCAACCCTATGTTTATAATAAACCTTACATTTGAAGAAAGTAATATGAACCCTACGTTTATGTTCAACCTTACATTGTGAACCTTACGTTTGGAGACTATGTCATCAACCCTATGTTTGGAGGCCACATCATCAACCTTACATTTGGCGTTAGAAAGTTTGAAAGATGATTTTTTATGCAATGGTCAGGAAGCTGGTTGTTAAGCAGATTTCAAGACGGATTTAAAGTTGATTTTAAAATACGACTTTGACCGATTCAAATCCGTTTTATCAATGGATTTTGGATTGAATTAAAAGGATATTTTTATGTCGAGTCTTCAAGGAAGTTACGACTACTCTGTAAATTCAAATATTTGAATATCGCGAATTAAAATACGACTTATATGGATCTAAATTTCCATGTAATATGCTCTGCTTTATTATATATGTTTTCTCTAAAACACCAGGCACAACCGTGGGGTGATCATTCGATTATTGAAAAAGGTGGAAAACTGAGACTGCAAAAAGCACTCTGTTCTGCTGATTTAAGAGGAGCGTCAAAGCTATGTATATTTTAAGTAGAAAAAGGAACTCAATAGAATATTCACTTGTTCAACATCAAATATCTACTGTGGATCTACTACTGCTGATGTTGTGAATTATATCTCTATATTTACTACAACCAGACCGACTCAGAACGGGTTTGACTTGAAAATCAATATTTCTTGAGATGAAAATCCATCTGCTATCAATTGCTTGCTGTTGCATTTGTGAAGAACATCTGGAAAGTATTTTCAAAATAGGAAATATTATCATTCTATTCTTATGTAACTAACTTCTTTTACTAAGCTATGTAGGTTCGTGTTTGAACCAGAAGGTTTTGTTTTTCCTTAGATTTTGATGGTGTCATTGGCCTGTACTCAGTTGTGAACCGGTCTATTGAAACGAGGACCAGATAGTGAAAATCACAAATCTCATGGAGGTGACTGTTGGGGGAGTTGACTAGGGGCCCTCTGTTCCCCGAACCACTATACATCTATGTGTCCCTGCTTTTACTTATTTTGATGCATGATCAAATCTGATAAAGCATAGAAGTCAGAACTCGTTCAATCAAAGAGTTAATGAAAAATATGAAAGATACAATTCACCCACTCTTGTGTATAATCTATATATTTAAGATCCAAAAATTGGTATCAGAGGTGGAGCTTCTGATATAGACTTAGAAACCTAGAAGCATTTAAAGATTATACAACAGAGCATCATGAATAATACAAGAGAGGAAATGTCTATGGTCAGAGCATCGTACTTCAATGTAGATAATTATGGAAGCTGTAATTCTCGAATGATTATCTATCTGAAAAATCATGGATATAGAGTCTATTGTAAGATTCTAACTCTATATGAAATAATAGAAAAATCTAAAACATAGAGTGCAGCTACTGAAGCAGAATGTAATATGAATTCGAAAGAAATTAATGCAATTATATGTGGTCTAGGAATTGAGGAGTTTAACAGAATATATCAATGCCCAACAACATATGAAATGTGAAAAACTATTTCTATTACTTATGAAGGAACTAAAAATATCAAGGAAATGAGATATTCAACTGCTAAGCTTAAATTTGATACATTCATAATGGTTTATGGTTAGATTATTTCTCAAATGAATGTAAGATTGATAGAGATTTTCAATAACATAACTGCCTTGGGAGATCCCATTAAGAAAGCTGACCATGCTTTAAAATTATTTAGAGTATTGTTTACAAAATGGAATGGAATCTCTGCATCAATTAGACAGTTGACACATGTCAAAGATTTAATAATGAGAGAACTAATTGGAACATTAATGATGTATGAAGCTGAGTTGGAATATGAAGCTAATGAACATAAAGTGCTTATCAAAAGAGAAGATACTGCCCTGAAAGCATCATCATAGAGAAGAAGTAGAAAGACGAAAAGCAGAGAAGTCAAACATAAATCAGAGAGCTCTGACTCATCAAACACAGATGAAGAACTAGATCAGCTAGCCAGAAAATTTATAAAATTATACAGCAAGAAAAGATACTTCAAAAAATCCGTTAAGAGAGATGATAAGGAAGTAAGAAGTTATGAATGAAAGAAAATGGGGCATATCAGAACAGATTTCCCACAATTAAGAAATGCAAAGAAGAAGAAATTCTTCAAAGGAAATGACTATGAGAAGAAAGAAAAGAAAGTTATAAAAGCCACTTGGAGTGTATTAGAAGACTCCAGTAGCTCTCCTGAACCAAGCTCGGAGAAAGAAGATGAAAATATAAAAGCAAACATGTGTTTCATGGAAGAAACCGATGAGGTACACTCTTATATCACCTCTGACTCAAATAATGAATCAAGTTCTGAATCAACCTACACAAATAACAAACTTGCAGCATACTACAATATTTTTGAAGAAAGATATGACTCACTATTTAAGAAACATAAGAAAATAAAAAACATACATAAAGCTACTTCAGATGAAAGAGATATAATGCTGAAATAACATAAGGAATTAACTGATAAATATAATTCTATTAACCCTGACTATATTAATTTTGAATCAAGAATAAAAACACCATAGGATGAAGTAGAATCTTACAAACAGGATGCATTTGTTTTGAGAAATGGCGAGAATTCCTTAAATGAAATTCTAGGAAAAACTGTCATTAAAAAGGAGATATTTGGAATTGGAAGTAAATGAGAAAAACCTAAGCTATATTAAAATTATTTTGTTCCTAGATCAAAAATGGTTAATTGTATATTTTGTGGGACAAAGGGACATACAGCTAAAAACTGTTTCTGAAGACAAACACAAACCTGTGGTATTAAGAAAGCCTATGTTTCAAAAGACATATATGATTCAGCTAAATTTAAAAGAACAAAGAAAATCTGGATACCCAGATCGTTGCTAGCTAACACCCCTGGACCCAAGAAAATATGGGTACCAAAGCAATTTGTTTGAATGTCTTTGTAGTTAGTAGGAAACTAGAGTAGAAAAGATATATGGTACATGGACGGTGGATGATCAAGAGATATGAGTGGAAACTCATTGAATTTTTCTTCACTCACTCAATATGAATGAGGACTTCTCACATTTGGTGACAATGCCAAAGGAAAAATCATTGGCATTGGAACTATTGGAGATCCAAAAACTGTCTCAATCAACAAAGAACTTTATGTAGAAGGATTAAAACAGAACGTGATAATGATCTCTCAACTTTGTGATGATGGATATACTGTTGATTTTACTAAAAATTGTTGTACTATTTCTACAGATAAACTGTTTAAATTTAAGGCACCATGAAATGATAATGTCTATACTTTGGATTTAAATTCCTTGTGTAAACAACAAGTAAATTGCTAGACTGCTAAAGTAAGTGAATCGTAGATCTGTCATAGGAGACTTGGAAATTTCAATGTATATGTTTTACATAAATTATCTAAGATACATCTTGTTTCTGATTTACCTAGTCTCAAATTTGAAAGTGACAGATTATGTGATGCATGACAACTTGGCAAGCAACACTAATCATCATTCAAATCTGTTAATAATGTTCCTACAACTGAACCTCTAGAACTTATCCATATGGATTTGTTTGTACCTTCAATAGTATCAAGATTAGCTGCCAAATTATATGATTATGTATTAGTTGATTATTTTTATATATTTACTTGGATTTTATTTTTGAAAATAAAAAATGAATCTTCTACATTATTTGTGAGTTTCTGCAAATATGTTCAAATTGAAAAAGTTTTTAATATAATCTCATTGAAAAGTGATCATGGTGGAGAGTTTGAGAATCAGGAATTTAATTCCTTTTTCTCAAAAATTGGTATTAAACATACCTTCTCTACGCCAAGAACACCTCAATGGAATGGTATTGTTGAAAGAATAAATATAACAATTCAAGAAATGGATAAAACTATGTTAAATGAATATAAACTACCAATATATTTTTGGGCAGAAGCTATAAATCTAGTTTTCTATATAATTAATAGAGTTGTGATTAGACCTATTTTGAAAAAGATACCCTATAAACTATGGAATAACAGAAAACCTAATGTAAATTACATAAAATTTTGGGATGCAAGGTCTACATCTTGAACACAAAAGATAATCTTGATAAGATCAATCCAAAATCAGATGAGGGTATTTTCTTTGGATATTCAGCAACCTCCAAATCTTATTTAGTGTATAATAAAATATCAAGGATTGTGGAAGAAACAGTTCATGTGAAATTTGATTAATCTGATCCCTTTGAGAAAAGGACAGATCAAATGGATGAACCTGACTCTAATGATAACATGATACTTGAGAACTTAAATAATGATTTTGAAAATGATATAAAATAAATTCAGTCCAGTTCAGAAGAACATTATACTAATGAACATGTAAGTTTATTGCCTAGACAGTCTAGAACCCCAAAGAATCATCCTTTAGAAACTGTGATATGTGACTTAGATACAAGAATTCAAACTCGAAGAAACTTATGAAACCTAGTGGAATTCTCTGCCTTCCTATCTCAACAAGAATCCAAGACTCTATAAGAAGCTTTAGATGATGAAAACTGGGTAATAGCAATTCAAGATGAATTAAACAAATTTAAAAGAAATAAAGCTTGTGAATTAGTGGAAATACCTATGAATTATCCAGTAATAGGAACCAAATGGGTCTATTGAAAGAAACAGGATGACCAAGGCACAATAACTAGAAATAAAAAATGATTAGTAGTTAAAGTATATAATTAGGAAGAAGGGATAGATTATGATGATACTTTTTTCACCTATAGCTAGGTTGGAATCCATTGTAATCCTTTTAGCCTATTCATCTTATATGAATTTTAAATTATTTTAGATTGATGTTAAATATTCCTTTTTAAATGGTTATTTAATGGTGGAAGTTTATGTTGAGTAACCTCCTCGTTTTGAAAACTCTCAAAAACTAGATTCTGTTGTTAAACATAATAAAGCTCTTTATGGCATTAGACAAGAACCTAGAGCTTGGTATGAACGATTATGTTCTTTTCCTCTGAAAAATGACTTTACTGTTGGATTGGAAGATCCAACACTCTTTAAGAAAACTGTAAAAAATAATGTTGTATTGGTTTAAATTTATGTTGATGATGTAATTTTTGGATCAACCAATAAATACCTTTGTTATGAGTTATCAATGTTAATGAAAAATGAATTTGAAATGTGTATGATGGGAGAAATAAATTTCTTTTTAGGACATCAAATTTAACAAAAAGATTTTGGAAATTTTTTTAATCAAAGAAAATACATTGCTAATTTACTTAAGAAATTTGGACTTGAAAATAGCAAGCCATTTACAACTTCTATGGGTACTAAAATAAATCTTGATTTGGATGAAACTGGTAAATCAGTTGACAACAAGATATATAGAGGTATGATTGGTAGTTTGTTATATCTTACTTCTAGTAGGCCAGATATAATATATTATGTATGTATTTGTTCTATATTTCAATAAAATTCCAATGAATCTCATTTAACTATTGTCAAAAGTGTTTTTAAGTATTTAAAAATATCTATTTTTCAGTCTCTACTTTATCATAAAACTTATGATTTTAATATGATTTCATATTAAGATGTTGACTTTGGAAGTTATAGTTTAGATAGAAAAGGTACATCATGAACATATCTCTTTTTAGGAAAGTCCTTGGTGTCATGGTCTAGTAAGAAACAACATTCAGTTTCCCTAACAACAGCCGAGGCAGAATATGTTTCTGCTGGCAGTTTTTGTGCACAAGTGTTGTGGATGAAAAACACTCTTATGGACATTGGATTGAATTTTAATAATACTCATATTTTATGTGATAATACAAGTGCAATTAATATTTCAAGAAATCCTATTAGTCATTCTAGAACTAAGCACATTGATATAATGCATCACTTTTTAAGAGATCATGTTATTAAAAAGGATATATTTTTATAATTTATAAATACATAAATTCAATTAGCAGATAATTTTACTAAACCACTTCCCACTACAAGGGATGATTTTATTAAGGGGGATCTAGGATTATTTGATTTTCAATAAAATTTTATTTTACAATGCAAGTTATTTATTTTAATTCTGCTTAAAATTATTTTCTTTAAAAATAACATAATAAGTTTTTTTTATCCGCATAATCTATTTTATTTATTTTTAAATATTTGTATTGATTAATATTAACATGGGAATCAAGGTTTTCAAAAACCCTTTCGTCTTCTAAACCATTTCATTTCCATCGAGCCCTTTTCGAATCCGCATACCACACCTCTGCTCGTGAACCCTATCCTTAGAACCTTTGAAACCCTAACCTCCAAACCTTCAGAGATTCTCACAGAGATGGTAAGGACTAAAATATTCAGTAAAGCCGAGCCATGAAATGAAAAGAGACAACGCTCTGAAGGATGAAAAATCTTACAGGACAAGGTAATTGATCTCGACTGGTTATTTTAGACAAATCTACTGTTAAAACAAGTGTTGTCATTTCAGAACATTGAAAATACATTAAACAGTGAAAATACGGAATTTTTGTATGAGGTAGAACATAGATACTTCTTCAAATATGTATAGTTTAGACTGGGGTATACTGAGGATAGTTTGATGGCTAAGATAGAGGATAAGGATTTCTCAATCTCTTCAGTAGAAATTGGTCAGATTCTTAACTGCCCTCATGAGGGAGTTTTTCATTTTGATTTGAAAAACATAGGATATGATGTGAATAAATCCAAGTACATTATGTCCTTTTTGTTTGGAATATATACTATTAAGAAAATGATGGTGAAAGATTTAGAACCGGATCAGAATATCCTAGTTAAATTTGTTCAGACAGGCATAGCTGCCAGAATGGCGGAAATGGAATTGATTTTGTACTCTATTATGTACATAATGTATCTTCTATTAAGCGATATCAAATTAAACTTACCAAGGAACATGGTAAGGTACCTCAATTACTATATTCAAAGTGACGCCCGGATGATCTTTTCCCCTTTTGGTCGATTTATTTCCAAGTTGTTGCTTAAAAAGGACATGGTGAGATTAGTGGATGCCCGAGTACACTGTCATCACAGTAATAGGTTTCATACTGGAACCCTATGAAAAATTGGCTATTTTTAGAGAACCATTAAAGGAAAACCTTTTCCAGTAGGATTTGAGGATGACTCAAAGAGTTCTTAGGCTCAACCTACTAAGTCCAAGGAGGGACAAGATAAATCAATAGTCCACAATGTATCAAGAAGGATCCAATTTAAAGTGGAAGATGTTAAAGAAGAAAGAAGTCACAAGGGACATCAATCTAGATGATCTAGACCTGTTACTGAGGAAATTACTTCCCCTTCATTGGCAACAATAGAAGCTTTATTTTCATATTCTTTTGTAAGAGAAGCTGCTATTGAGAAGAATATAGAAGATGTTAGTGAAAGGACAGCACCAGTATAGGGATTAGGAGTTCAAGAAGAATCTCAAAGGGAGAATCAGGAACAGATTGTAGCTGATGTTGAAGTTACACTTCAACATGAAAAGGATAAGGAGGTAGAGCCTAGTGAGGAAGTGGCCAGACCTCAGGAAAATCCTGAAAAAATTGTTCTAAAAATTCCAGTGGAAGACAAATAAGATTATGTTCATGATGAGAATTCTTCTGAAGCTCACATAGAAGTACTTCAAGAGGATTTTTTTGTGCAGGAGTTTGTGGACTATAACGAAAAATCTGTTGAACAACCTACTCAGGACAAAGAGAAAGAAAAATCTGATGCTGAATCATTACCTTTGGTACTGGTGCATAATCCAGAGCCTGAGAATATGAATCAAACATAGGGTTCCTCTAATTCAAAAATGAAAGAAGTTGAAGAACTGTAAAAAAAGGTGTCTCAGTTGGAATATGAGAATGTCACTCTGAGAAATTCCTTAGACTTAGAACAATTGGGATTTCAAAAGATGAAGGAGAGTATAGTCTCAAGTAAACAAGTTGAAATTTTTAAAGTGGATATGCTGAATGAAGTTGAAATGTTGAAATATGAAATGGTTATGAAGACCTAATAATCAGATCTAAAATTGTTTATAGATAACCAATTTGCATCAATTTCAAATAATGCTTCTAGTGGATCAGGCACTTCACCTGATTTAATCATAATATTTCAAGATATCACAGCCGCGATGAGCAACATGAATGACAGGTTGCAAGATCTTCAATGTAACAGTGCTCCATTATAAGTGTTTCTAGACTATCAGAAATTTTTAGTGGATCAGCTGACATCTGATGAGCCACCAATCAAGACACTGTTAAATCAGCTATCAGAGCAACTGTCGGTGTTTATAGAAAAAGAGGAAAGGATGCATGAGTTCTTCAGGGTCAATTTATTCGAGGATATTCATATCACTATGGAGAACAGAGAGCTTCTAATCAAACATGGTGTTGGGATGATGAATAGACTCAAGGAACAGTTCACAGAAATCAAGTCTGCAATCCAGAGAAGATAGAACCTATTTCCTACCTCACCCAAACTTTGATTCCTGTGTATATCATTATAATGTAAATACTGCTGTTTTTGAATGAAAATTTTCTCCATTGTCTATTTGATTCTTTCTATTTGTTTTACTGTCTTTATATTGATATGCCAGTAATCTAGATTTAATTATTGATAAAATGTTAATAATAGAATTTACCTACAGTTCAGTGCAACATTAAATGTGTTCAAATCCATATTTTATCATTCTTTTTGATATCACAAAAAGGGGAAGAAATTTGGATTAACACAACATTTTATTTTAAAAACAATATTTAAATGATTTCTTGTATATTTAATGTTTTGGATTTATACATAAAACTATTTTAAGTCATTAGGGGAGAAATTTGGAAAAATCTAAAGACTTTCATTTTCATGAAGGGGGATAAATTTATATTTATTGAAATGATCTTGTTAAAATTAAAAACAATTTATCCTCTCAAACTTCTAAAATGTTATGTAACTAATTTTGAAAGTTAATTTCATTTAATTAGTCTTATTATTTTATGGGTTTTGTGATAATCAAAAAGGGGGACAGTGTTGAGCAAAGTATCGTTTTCAACAATACATAATAATGTTATTTAAATGGGGAGATTATTGAAAATAATACCCTGTCTTTTTATGATAATTTTGATGATCACAAATACTCTTAATTATCATCTAATAATTTTATTTAGTATTTTGTAGGAATTTATCATTTTATTTTAATCTTGAAATTACGGGAATTTGTTGTTAATGTATTCGTATTTAGCATGTTCTAGAAACACTATTCATGTGTTACTTAGTCGCAATCTTCTTTAGCATGTCATGGAATCACTATTCATACCCAATGTGGATAAATGTAGGGTAAGGATGAAAAGCTTGTATACTTTTTGACATATGAGAAAAGTATGGTTAATCAACCATACATTACCGGAAAAATATGGAAGAAGAACCTTATGTTAGGAAGGAACATTACGTTTGGGTTATCAAAAAAGAATGGAAGGAGAATCGTATGTAAATATTAAATGTAATGTTTTTTTTTCAAAAGTATGGTTCATCAACCATACTTTTGTAAACAACCATACATTCTTGGAAAATTATGGATCAAGTAAATGTATGGATCATTTACCGTACATTTGAATGTTGAAGAAAAAGTATGGATGATCAACCCTGCATTTATGATCAACTTTATATTTGATGAAAGTAACATGGACCCTACATTTATGTTCAACCTTACATTGTGAACCTTACGTTTGAAGACTATGCCATCAACCCTACGTTTGGAGGCCATATCATCAACCTTACGTTTAGCATCGGAAAGATTGAAAGATGATTTTTTTATGCAACGGGCAGCAAGCTGATTGTTTGGCAGATTTCAAGCCGGATATAAATTTGATTTTAAAATATGAATTTGACTGATTCAAATCATTTTTATCAATGGATTAAAGATCGAATTAAAAGGATCTTTTTATGCCGAGTCTTCAGGGAAGTTACGACTACTCTGTAAATTAAAATTTTTGAATATCGTGAATCAAAAAGAGACTTTTATGGATCTAAATTTGAAGGGAATATGCTATGCTTTATTATATATGTTTCCTCTAAAACACCAGGCACAAGTGTGTGGTGATCAATCGATTTTTCAAAAAAGGTTGAAAATAGAGACTGCAAAAATCACTTTGTTCTGTTGATTTAAGTGGAGCATCAAAGCTCTGTTTATTTTAAGAAGAAGAAGGAACTCGATAGAAGAATCACTTGTTCTACATCAAATATCCACTTTGGGTCTACTACTGCTGACTTTTTGAATTATATCTCTATATCTACTATAACCGGATCGACTCAGAACTGCATCGACTTGAAAAGCAATATTTCTAGTGGCAACGATCCATCTGCTATCGATCGCATGTTGTCGCAAATTGTGAAGAACATATGGAAAGTATTTTCAAAAAACGAAAATATTTTCTTTCTATTCTTGAGTAACCATATTCTCGTACTAAACTATGTAGGTTCGTGTTTGAACCACAAAGATTTTTTTTCCTTGGATTGTAAACTTGTCAATTTCCTGTACTCAGTTGCGAACTGGTCTGTTGAAACAAGGACCAGATAGTGAAAATCACCAAGCTCGTGGATTTGAGCGTTGGTGTAATGGACTAGGGGCCTTCTATTCCCCGAACAACTATACAACTATGTGTCCCTTCTTTTACTTATTCCACTGCATGATCAAATCTGATAAAGCATAAAAGATAGAAATCGTTCAATCGAAGAGTTAATGAAAAATCTGAAAGACACAATTCACCCCCTCTTGTTTATAATATGTATATTCAAGATCTAACAATCACATCATACACCTTTTAAAAAATAATAAATACATGATCCATTGTAATAGTAAATGAAAAAATAATTAGATAATATAAAACTAGTCTTATCCTCAAATTTTTTTTACGGAATAAATATTAATAAATGTATTTTTTATTATATATAAAGAATTAAATTTTATTTCAAAGCCATGATGAGAGTGTGTACATGAACACCATATCCCATCATAGTGATTGATGTGATTGGAGATCTAGAATGAACATGTAATTCTAATATAATTATATATAAAGTCGATTAGTGAAAACGTATACAATTTATTCCTTTTGAGGAACATACTCCTACATCCGTACATTTCTCTCCAAATGCACATCGAGGATTAGATATTTTTTATCAATGTTAATAACCCATGAATGTATAACCATATTATTTTTGTGGCTAATTGTAATACCCATATTTTTAAGAATGAAACAATATGTTCAATCACATACCAGATACAATACATCATGTTTAGGCGAAAAACTAAATATTATTATTTAAATGATACCAATATAAAATATCCATTGGAATGGTGGAAATGAATATTATTAAATGAATAATGAAAATATGGTTTACACCTCTTTATATAATATTCATTTTTTGCAAAACTTATTATAAATAAAAAATAAAACTAATTGAATATAAAGCATGTGTTTTTATGAAAACCTATTTAAATGAGAATAATTGTTTTAATAGAATCATATCACTATTGATTGATTCATTAAGTAAATATATATTTTTTATATTCAATTTAATACATAAAATTCATATTATTTGTTTTCTAGAGAATATATAAGAATGAAATCAAATTTTAAGCATAAAAGAAGTATTTTTCAAAAGGGGAAATTTTACCACCTTTTGATGGAGAACCCACTTTAAATCTAGTTTTTGACAAATTTATATGTTATTTTTTAACAAATAAACTTATTATTTATATTTTTTAACTGATTTTTTTTAGTTTTGCTAATTTTCTGATCAACTTTATTTTTCAATGAATTGCAGAAGATATTGAATTTTAATTAAAAATAACTTTTTCATAAAAATTATTTATAAAATTAGATAGTTAATTTAACTTTTTTAAAAGTGTAATTGGATTATATTTTTATAATTTAATATAATTTTGGTCATTGTAGTAAATTTTACCTTGAGATTATATTTGAACACATGACAATCTTATGGTGAGTTTTACATTTAAAAACATGTTTTATCATTTTTACAATTTGAATTAATTTTAAAATAATTACTACAACATAGGTGTTTTGAATTTGGAAATATTGATTCTATATTTTTAATCATAAGTTCTAAATTATCTGAATATGTTTCTTTTATTTTTGGACATGATGAATAATAACACTAGTAATTATTTTTATTTAAAATGGTTTAAGGGGAAATCATGTAAATTAGAGGAATAAATAATATTATATAATAATAAACTATCCAGAAATGAGTCAAAATCCTACTTGATGAGATATGGATGACCCATAAAATATTTTGGATGGAAATTAGGCCTTTGGAATCCACTAGGTTGTGATTATGACACTTATATATTTTAATTTAATGTAATGAAAATTATTCTATAAACCTAACTCATCGGAATAAACCAATTTTAATAAGGGTTTATATATTTGATATCATTGATTATTAATATATATTAATAATATAAACATATTTATTAAATCATTTTATTTTATTTTTAATATTTATAATTTATAAAATTAATTAAAATTGTTTCATAATGATTATACATTGATTTCATTTTTAAGAAAAGAATAAAATAAATGATATTATAAATATTAAAATAAATATTATTTAAAATATACTATGTCATCCATGATTTTCATAGGAGCATATGACACGTGAAAAGAATATTAAGTACTTCTTTTCATATTTATCTCTCTTTTTGGATTTTAATTCAATTAAATAAAATGAATAATGTAAAAATTGATTTAATTGATGTTTAAAAAAATAATAATTTATTAAATTATTTAAAAATAATAAAACATTTTAAAATAAAAAATATACTATGATATGGTATTAATTTTCATTATGTGGCCAATTATGGGAAATTTACCCCATATAAGTAAAATTAATAGCCTCTTATTAAATAAATTTTTATTACCAATTTTAAAATTAAAATAGAATGATTAAGTCCAAACTAGAAAGATATTTCTTAAAATAAAATTAATATATATCTAAAAATTACTATATGAGTTGATTTTGGTATATCCTCAAATTATATTCAATATATCTCATGTTTGATCTTTTTTAAATAAAAAATCTATTTAGTGTAATTATATAATTTAAGAGTTTCCAAGGGATCCCCTTCCGAATCCTATGAAAATTTACCCTCTCATCTATAGTACACACACTTCATAAACCCTTTAGATCATCTAATAACTTCTATGAAATATTCCTTAAATCACTCTTGTTATCTTAGATGATGCACTTAGGTCTAAATTCCTCCCAAGGAAGCCTTTTGGTATAAACCAAAGGACGTTACCTGATTAATAGCCAACACCATCTCCCATGTTTTTTAGATTCATTTCAATTATCCTCTGCCATAAAATTTATTATTCTATGATTATATAAAAATAATAGAATGATAACTATACTAGGTTTTTTTATTCTATTATTTTCATCTAAACATAAACACACCTTCATTTAGTGGGATGTGGCCATATTGTTTCTATGTACAATGTACTATTACCTCACCAAACAATGATTGTTCAATTTTTACCTACCATGTCTCAGGGATTACATTATAAAATAAATATATTTTACTTATTCTATATATTTATTATATTTATATTGTATATATGCTTCATTAATTTTTATTTATAACATACCTTTATGATTTCCATGTCATGTAAATAGGATAATTTTGTTTGAGGAAGTGTGAACTACCACCCCTAAAAGTGAGAAGACTCATTCTCAATATACATGTAATGTATAAAGGATGGATTTTTAAAATATATGAGATATAAATGAATTTAATATAATACTAGTATTTTAATATAAATTTATATCATTTAATTATTATTCTTTTAATATGAAAAATAAATTGAAGTAGAATTTATGTGTATGCACATCCTACAATCTCCATGAATGGTGCATTTAATTTCATATCAAAAAATATTATGGATATTCTAAATACATATAAAAAAGATAAATATGATATTTAAATCATCATTAATATTCTATAGATTGTGGACTTTTGGCCACATTGACAATTTATAACAAAACGATTTCATTTTTGACTAAAGTACCAAATATTGACAAAATATCCGATGTAAAATTAAATAATTATATTAATTTAATAATAAGGTAATAAATGATATCAAAGGATAAAAAAGGTGAAATTGGTTCATAAGTATGTAAATAATAACTTAAGATTATTATTCGGGAATATAATGATGGTAAATAACGTGTCAGACTCAAGGTAAGATATTTTTTCTCAATATCCTTTCATTGAGGATAGTTTTGATAACATGTTACACCTTCTATTATATAGTTTACAATAAATCCCTTTGAAATTTAATATAAATTTATAGGGATTCTTTTTTCTATAATGATTTTATCTAAAAGACAGAAAGAAATGTTTCTAAAGTATGTAGTTACAATGAAATCTTTTCCACCATAATCGTAATTTGATATTTGGATTCTCTTATAATATTTATTGTGTTTTAAAAGGAAAAGAAATCCATTATTCCCTTTTTTTAGTATTAAAAATGGTTTCAAAATTAGATTTTCAATTTCAATATGTTGAAATGATTTCATATGATTGTAAATGAAATGTTATGACTGAAATTTTTATAATAGAAATTATTATATGTTATGATTACATAATTTCATATGGACATTTTACGGGTGGTTACATGATAAATGAAATATGAGTGGTAACGTGATAAACCAATAATGGGGGGATCTATGATAAACCAATGATTTGTGGTTATGTTATAAAATCCAATGCATTGGGTATGAAAGTTGGATTCATAGTTATTCTATTTAGTGATATATGTGGAAGTTGGATGTATGATTATCCCATTAATATATGTTTATTTCCCAAGTTAGTTTTACATGTTATATGTATCTTTCAGGGGTTTATGGTAATCTTTGGGTCATAAAAATGTTAATAAATGAGCTTATATTTAGTGATGAGTATTTAAAACTTCATAAAGATGAAAAGTATTACATTTTGATAATGTATTTCTAGTTTACATTTTTTACCAATACTAAGTGTATTCCATATTAGTGTATCCTTTACTATTCTTTTTCTGCTCATGCCAGTTTTTGAAATGATATTAACATGAAAAAAAGAAGAATATATTCATGAATGAAATCATAGAAAATTTATGCTATGAAAAGAAACCATGTTTATTTTTAAAATGGTTTTGATTTATCAAAAAATGGATTGTGAGTAGAAGTGCCTACTTGTAACATTTATTTAGTTATGTATGATTTATGAACTAAATCTCTAAATCTCCAAACTTGAAAATATCATCGATGTGAATTAAATCATAATATTTATTTATCTCAATATGAACTAATTATTAAGGTCGATGCATTATAGTTGCTATCATAGGATTGGTTATACATCTTGGAAGAATATGATATTTTCTTATGATTTAGGATATCATAATGGGATTGCAATTTTAAGGTGGTTCATAAGATAAATATCATAGAAATCAATATTGAGGATTTATGATCTAACATATTTAGGTCACAAATGGTATTTTTGGAAACATTATCCATAGTGAAAATTATGGGTTATTAGTTTTTGGGATGAAAATGAGTGTTATTAAATAACCGTTAAGTTTTGAAACATATTATATTTAATTTTGAGGCCTTTATAATATTTTTGAAAAATTATAAGTATTATATAATTTTAGAAAAAGGACATCTTGCGGGATGGGTGACAACCTATTGCGTCCTACAAGGACGTGGGAATCGAACCCAAAAATGAAAGGTGACAAGGCTGAATCACCTACATGAAGCCTTCATGATGTCCCTTGTTAGTATGATTTTTTTATTTAATCTAGTTTAAGGGAAAATATGATGTTGATTTTGGGAACCATCATTTTATCAAATAGATATCCTTAGTATTGGAAAATGTTTTCAGAAGTGAGTGATTAATTTATTTTTAAAATATTATTACCATTTTAGGAATCCTATATGATCAATTTAAATAGCTAACTATGGGATTTTAACATAGTAGTGATGGTTTATTTATCTTTTTGAAGAATCAATTTTATTATATATGACTTATGGTGCTTTGGGTTATTTATGGAAGTAAATAAAATTTCATGGAAAAAAATGATGAGTTTAATTACTTATTTATATGATACATTAAGTGTGTGATGTTATTTGTAGATAAGTGTTAAATTTTACTATGGACTAATTTGATATGAAGTCTTTATAATTTTTCTGTATCTATCATTGTTTAGATTATTTTGACAAATCTTAACTACAGTTATTTATCATATGGTATTTTTTTATCTTTGGATATTACTATTGAATTTTAGACAATAAATGTAGTTTTTCTTCATAAAATAGTTTTTTCTTTTATGGGAAATTATCCAATTATATCCCGACCTTTTTGTTTTTGTTTAATATTTATAGATAGTATAAATAGATAATTAATCTTTTTTGGATTACATGATTCACTAGAATTTGATTCTAGTGCTTTAGGTTTAACCAAGTCATACTAAATACTAATAATTTGTAGAAAAGATGAATTTATGGTAGAAACATATTAAAGGAATAAACTCTACTTAAATATTAAGGATATTTTCTAATTTTCAATTTCAGGTTCATAAATAAATTACCCATCTTTATGAATAGAATAGAAAAAATGTTTTTTCATTTACTTTCCTACTACAAAATCAATGAATTTTTAATCAATCATAATTTTTTGGTTTATAATTGTTAAATATATTTTGATCATGATATCTATAACTGTCCAATAGTACATGATGGTTATTTTTCTTCCACATCAATGACTTCCCATATGGAATCAAGTATATCTTATCTTAGGTGACCTTTGTACTTCTATTTCATTCTATTAAAGTGGTATAACTGTTAACTCTTTTTTTGATATTGGATTTCAATAACGGTATTTTGAAAATTCATACCCTAGTTATTAATATAAAATATAAATTGAGAGTCTACAATTTATTATATGGATTATGATGTAATAGTATGAGTTTTAAAAAATAAACACTCTGTTCAATAGCAAACATGATACGCTACATCGATCTCAAATGTATAACTAAATATTATTATTAAAATGTTACCATTATAACATATCCATTGGAATGTATGGAATAAACAATTTTTTTTTTAATATTAAAGATATGGTTTAACATAGTTTATATAATGATTAATTGGTTACCATATTTATTAGAAATGGAAATGATAACCCATTGAATATAAAGGATGTGTTTTTATAAAAACCCATTAAAATAAGAATTATAGTGTTTATAAAATCCTATCACTATTTATGGAATTTATTAATTAAAATATATATTTTATACTTTCAATTTGATATTTAAAATTTATATTATATGTTTTCTAAAAAATATATAATAAACAAATCATTTCTTAAGCATAAATTAATTATATTTTCAAAAAGGTATTTTTATTGATTTTTTATGAAGAAACCATTTTAAATCCGGTTTTTTTATTTTTATATTTTCTATTTAATAAAATAAATTTTTTATATAGAATTGGGACAAGAAAATTTACTCTAGTTGAATTTTGGTATTTTTCTGATAAAATTCATTTTATAATGAACAATAAGAAATACTTTATTTTGATTCAAACCATATTTTTTATCTACAAAATTTATATCTTTTGGTTTTCCATTTAACTGGATATAAAGTGTAATTGTATTAAATTTTTATCATTTAACCTAATTTTGTTCACTTATGTTAATTTCAAATTGAAAATATATATAAACACAAGTCAATATTTTGATGGTTTTAATTTTTAAAAACACATTTTCTCATTAGAACCACGTGAATTAATATTAAATTAATTACAAAACTTTTTGTTTTTTGAATTTTTAAAAATGGTTTCAATATTTGTAATCATAATTTTGAAATAATGCAAGAAGACATTTTTATTTTTTGTCAAGATGTATAGTAACATTTTTAATTATTTTAATTTACCACTGTTAAAGGGAAAATAAAGTTAATAAGGGTTATAAATAACAATTTAACATTATAAAAATAGACTAACATGTGTTATAATCTTATTGGATTATATATGTGCAACTAAGGAAACCCATGGAATAAAAATTTGACCTATTGAAGCCCCTTGGGATTGATTATTACACTTATATCTTTTAATTTAATACGAAGATAAATACATTATAAACATAAATCCTCTTAATAATAAATTTTTTAAATGATTTTATATATTTTATCTCTTCATCTATAAATAGTAATTCTAAATATAAACATATTTCTTACATAATTTTTTTTATTTAATGTTTTTATTCTTTAATAATGAAATTTAATTAATTCACAATGATAATACATTGATTTTTTAATTAATGAATAAATCAAATAAATGAAATTATAAGTATTAAAATAAATAATATTTTAAATAATTTATGTCATCCATGATTTTTCTATATTAATATAAAATTACATAATAATATTCAATAATTTTGTTCGAAGTTATATCTCTTATTGGATTTTATTTAAATTCAATAAACTGAATAGTGTAAAAAATGACAAAATTGATGTTTTATATAATTATTAATTTTTTTAAATTATTTAAAATACCTAAAAGTATATTAAAACAAAAAAACGACTTTTATAAGTTCAACACTATAATTAAGTGTCCAATTTTTTAAAATTTACCCGATTTAAGTAAAATTAATAGACTCTTAATAATTAAAATATTATTAACAAAATTAAAATTTAAAGTGAATAATTACTGGTAAATCGAAAGAAAAAGGAACAAAACACAATCAATACCTGTATAAATTTTTTTGTAAAAGATAATTTAGACCTATCATCTTCTTATTTTTTACATATCTCATGTTTGAACCTTTTATTAAAAAATAAATTAATATTAATTTAATAAATTAAGAGTTTCCAAGGGTCTCCCTACCCTCTCTTTTAGAAATAAACCCTCTCTTCTCTAATTATCACAAATAAATAACCCTTTGATAGAGAAAACTCCTACACAATAATATTTCTAAAACATCTCCCCTCCTAAAATCCTCTTTTAGGGTAGAAAGTCTCCCAATGAAGCATTTTTGTATAATAAAATGGAAGTTACCAGATTAAGAGGTAACAACTTCTCCAATTTTTTAGTTTCATTTACATTATCCACTCCCTAAACTTTTATTATTCAATGATTACATAAAAATTATTACATAAATATACTAGGATATTTTTATGCTATGTTTTCAATATACACTTACACACACCTCAATTTTATGAGAAACAATCATATTTTTTATGTGCATGGTGAACTATATTCTCACAAAATGATGATTTTTCAATTTTACCATACAATCTCTCATGGTTGAAATTATAATAATAGATATTTTACATATGATATATATTATATTTATATTGTATCAATTATTCTAAAATATTTATTTATAACATACTTTTATGAATTCCATGTTGTGTAAATACAATAATTTCATTTGAGGATGTGTGGACTACCACACCATCAAAGGGACATGTCTCATTCCTTCTATACATGGTACTTCTAAAGGATTGTTTTATTAAACCTGTGAGACATATATGACAATAATATAATACTAATATTATTATATCCATTTATACCATTTAATTATATTTTTTAATATGACAAAGAAATAAAAGTAGCATTCATGCGTATGTACGGCCTACCATCTCCATGAACGGGTGAATTTATTTTCACATCTCCAAATATTTTTGATATTAGTAATAAATAAATAATAGATTTATCTGATATTTAAAGCATTGATAATATTCTTAAAATTCGGGATTTTTGACCACATGGACAATTTACATCAAAACAATTTCATTTTCAACTCAAGTTTTGAAAAGTGACAAAATATCTGATATAAACTTATATAATTGTGTAATTGTTTTAACATCGGAATAAGGGGGATAAAAGGAATAATAAAGTCGAAAAAGGTTACAAATCATTTAAAAATTATGATACATTTATTATTTTAGAACATTACAATTATATTTGATGAGTATGACTTATCATAAGGGTCTTCGTCTTAATCTCCTTTAATTGATGAATATATTTATAATATTCACTACCTAATTTTATTTGATGTACAATAAAACCCTTTGAATTTTTATTTCATTAAATGGGAATATTTTTTCAATGTTTAATATTAATAATGATTAAAAGGGAATTGTTTTAACATATGCGACAACAATGAATTCTCCATCACAGTAATTGTTATTTGATATTTGGATTCCTCTATAAGAATTAATGTTTTATAAATGGAAAATAAATCCCTAATTCCCTTATTTGGGGGTTTTTTTATTGAAAATGGATTATAATTTGGATTTATTAATTTTATATCATTAAATGATTTCTTATGATTTCAAACGAAATGCTAAAATTGAAATGTTGATAATTACAATCATTATGTGTTATGATTATATAATGGAACATGAAAATTTGACAACTTGTTATGTGATAATCCAAATATGGGTGGTTATGTGATAAAACAAAGATTTTTGGTTCTTTGATAACCATGGATGAGTGGTTACGTTATAACCTCCAATGAATTGGTTATGGAAGTCATCTGTATGACAATTCCAAGTAGTAATATGTGTGGAAGTCAACTATATAGTTATTCTAATCAAGTATGTTTATGTCCTAGGTTACCATTGTTTGTTATATAGTACTTTCTAAAATTTTACATTAATATTTTGATTACTAAAGGGTAATCAATGATCTTATATTCAGGAAAGAGTATTTATAACATCATAAAGGTGAAAAGAATTACATTATAATAATGTATTCATGGTTTACAAGTTTTCCCATTAATAATAATTTTCCATCATTATGTATCCCTAATGAATATTTTTATGCACAGTTAATGTTTTTAAATTTTTTTCACATGGATTAAAGAAGAATAGTTTCATGGATTGTATCCTGGAAATGTTATGTGATGATACGAAACAATAATTCTTTTTTAAAATCTATTGTTTTATTAAAAAATGTGTGTGAGTAGAAACCTCTACATGTAATATTTATGTTTTTATGTATTAATTATGAAATAATTATATAAATCTATAAACATTAAAGGATAATCAATGTGAATTAAAATCAAATTTTAGACTTATCACAATATTAAGTAATGTTTACGGCTGTGGCATTATAACAATTACACATTTATTATCAAATCCCAAGAGAAGAAGAAAATTAATTTCAAATTTATGACAAAAAATAGGTCTTTATCCACAATAATTTAGTTTTACCATGATTTCATTCTATATATTACCCCTCATATGTTTTTATTTTAACAAAACCTAAAATTATAGTGTTCCCTCTAAAAATATTATTTTTAATCAAAATCATTTCATGATTTATTATATAAAATCACACATAGTTAATTATCTATGAATGAAAATTCTATTTTATTCTATATATTAGGAATATATCACATCAAAAATACACAACGATATATAAGATTTTTTCAAAACATCAATACAATGATTCTAAAATTATGTTAACCATTAAACATTAGATAGGATAACTTGGGTATATACATAAGAAAATGATGAGATATAAATCATAGTAAGGTACTAAATACATAATAACATGTTGGAATTATTACATACTATTAAATTAGAATTTAATTTCCACGTAAAATATGTGTACTCATAATTTTGAAAAAGAGGCATGATACAACATGATAGAATAAATGAAGCATAGGAATATTAAATCAATAATAAAAATGAAATCAAAACCAATGTCATGGATAACCATAAAAAAATAAAAAAATATATTTAAAAAGTACCGTAATATATTATTATTACTCACTAATACCATACATGTCTTCTCATGGTGCTAAAACATTACCCAATTCATTAGAGATCAATTTAATTTTTGGCACACCAATCACATTCATATCATGAACATGTACAAGTGTAAAAAATATATCATTTAATATAGATTAATATTTTACCAGATTTAATCCCATGTTTAAGTGCTAAATATAAAAACATTTAACTCCCTAATATATAAAGGATTAGTAAATATTCGTTATTTCCGTTGTGAGTAAATGGACATGATTATTGAGAAGAAAATGTTTGTCATGGAATATCACAAGATAATTTTGTCAACATATTGAGGGGACTCAATGATTAATGGGATATATTAATAAAGGTGCAAAGGGTTCTATAATACATTGAAATACTATGGAAATTATTAGGGATATTTAATAGAATAATATATCCTGAAAAAGATTGGTATTAGAAGGAAACGTACAAACAATATTCCTGAATTAAGAGGTGAAAAAGAGGATCCTAATCCTCGAGAGGGTGTTTCAAGAAGACCAGGATGAGATTATTGAGAACATGGGAGAACCATGAGAGAGATATAAATAGTAAATGTAACACGATAGTCATGTAACAACTATTTTTTGGATATTTATGGGTTATAGGGTGGTATTATATTGGAAAAGAGACGTGAGTACTTAATTATTTTCAAAACATTGGTGTTTGACTATGTATCATAATCTAATCAAAAACAAAAAATATCTCATTTTTTTGACCTTTTTTATTTGAAATATGTATATTATTCTTTATATTATAATCCCATTAACTGAGAAAATTATTGTAATACCCTTGGTGATATTGAGGTGATCCAGGATTACAATGAATGTATTTAAAAATATTAAAATATAATACATGTTTTAGAGGATTCATATAGGAGATATATATTTATTAAAATAAAATCAATAATGCTTTATATTAGTGTTTAATATATATATTTTCTTAAATTCCTTTTATATAAAATATTATGTAACTTTTGGTTCAATGTAATGAAGTAATTCAAATAGTATATTTATACAATATTTAAATTTTCCCCAAAAAATTGACAGTCTCTAAATTTTTTAAAAAATTACCTATTGGATAATTTAAATGTTCCAATTCTAATAATAATCATAATTCTATAAAAATAATTTTATAAATATGAGAAAAAATCTTTTACATTAAATTCCACTTTTAATAAAAGCAATATTTTTTTATAATAATAGTTTTCTTACCATTTTATGAATTATATTTTACTATTGTAAAATTATATTATCATTTATAGTTTATATATACTAATTAATAATAAAATTTTAAAATATGATTATTTTTTACAAAATTCAATTATTAATCATATGGCATGTTTTAATTTAAATTACATATTAATTGAAAAATACCATTAGATTTTTTTGTTATTAAAACCTAATTTTTATAAAAATTGTATCTTAATACATTATAAATGAAAAAATTAAGAATTAAATATAATTATTAATTCATTGGAATGAAAATATTCATATTTATACTATTTGGTTTGAGATACATATACTATTATTACACTACATAATTGCATAAGGGTAATGTTTGTTACAGGGAGAATCTCATGGTAAGGTTCAAAAAACATGGGTTGTTTCATGATCTTGATGATCTTGAACTTATCGAATTATAGGTTCCAGTCATTCTTTTTTGGATCTCATATTTTGAATGATTAAGGGAAAATCATATATTTGTTATTTCCCATGTAATATCAGATAAATAGACATTAAACTGTTTGATGATTCTTGCTAGAGTCATCACTTCTTTTTTTGTTCTCAATTAGACATTACCATAACCCTTTATATAAATGATTTATAATATCATTATTTAATGTCAACATATTCAATGGTTATGATGCTGAATATTATTTTTATAAAAATTGATATAACTTATAAAGTTCTAATAATACCAATATACTTCATGTGATTTCTATATTTATGTTACACAAATAAGAGAAAATTTCATTCAAAAATAATAATTTATTTTATAAATGTTTTTGTCTTTACATTATTCCACCATAATTAAATTTAGCCCTAAAATTTATCATTTCATACACTATCAATGATGATGGTACTTATATTTCATCACCTATTTCTGTTACCCTATTAATTCCTCAGAAAATTGGTTCTTCTTTAACACATTGACAAGGTGGGTTTCGTAGTTTCAATGAATTTTTTATCCACAATATATGATATTAACTGAATGGTCATCATATTAATAATATTTATCCTATGATTTCAAATCTAGATCCCTTAAATGTCTGGGAATTTAAAGGTTCTTACTCAAGTGGGATACATGGAACACATCACGTCATTGATATAGGTTAGGTGATTGTGCTAGTCAATAGGCCACCTCTATGATTTGATCAAGGATATAAAAAATGATGATGAATTTGGGAATAAATCGTTTGTTCATTAAAAATATCAATTATTTCATCCATGGATATATATTAAGTAATAAAATATTAATAACCTCATACTATAGGTATCATTGATGATATTCTACATATATTTTCTATTGACATTGTGTGGATTTCATATGACCTTGAATGGTTTGAACATTCTCTGTAATTTCATAGAAATGATCTGGTACAATCATCGTCTAATATCTATCATCATCCCATCCTGTTGGAGTCAAATAAAAGTACCAATAGACTTCCCCATAATGTTCCAATAGAATTATTGAATGAATTATTTTTTCAAATGGGAACACCACTCAGGGACGACATTGAACCTATCATACTTGGAAACCCACTGAACATGATCTTAATATATATTAAAAAGTTTTAATAGTCATTTTATATTGGACATGAAAATAATGGAGATAAAAATCTCATAATATCTGTTCAATATTCAATTCATTATAAAATGTTATATAATAACATGAGTTATAACTCAAATCTCAATGAGATAAAATTGAAAGTTTCATTCTATGAATTTCTAGAAATTACATTATGAATATAATAGTGAGTTGGTTAAGAGAAAAATAATTGTTGATAATAATTAAATGTAATAATTTTTAATGGTGATTGAATACAAAATAGAAGTAGTTTTTAATAATATTTTTTTGGAGTCTTAGAGTTCAATGAATGCTTATGGATTCCAATTTCTATAGTAGTAGGGTAAATGTTTTCATCATACCCAAAGTCTTTTTTTGTTCATCATTAACATTCTAGAATAAAAATATCAGTGATTAAAAATCCACAATATCTCTCTTCATATTGTCGAATTATATATTTTTCACCAATATCTCTAAAAATTCTTCTTCTAGGATAAATACTTAATGATGAGTAAAATAATCTATATAGAAGTTCCATATTCTGTTTTGTTTTTTATGAGACACATATGTAGGTTCCAAATCTTATAACTACATCATATGTTAAATGAACATTGAAATATTTTCCACCATAGTCTCTATCAACTGATCATCATTATTTGGATAACTAAATGTCTCATGAAATGATATATGAATAATTATTTGATCATGGTAGGATTTAGATACATTTATTATTCACATATCTATCCATTTAATGTCAAAGAATAATTGACCGCTTGTAATCATCCGCATGTACATACTTGTGGGATTCTTTCTAATCAACTATTCTGACACATTGTTTTATTTGACATGATGCTAATGGATTGAAAAATATTTTTACATGATCAAAAAAAACTAAATATATTTGATCATTTTAATATCCTCTTGTGTGTACTAATACATAATTCTTTTAGAGTCCATTTGTATTTTTTAGTACTCCATATTGAGATAATTCATCCAAATAATAAATAACAATATATTTGAATCAAAATATAAATAATGAGTTTTGTAGTTATTATCATGGATCATCACCTATAACAAGTCATATGCTTTTACTATTTCATTTTTCATGAATATGAAACCCATGCTATTTTGGGATTCATTTCTATAGAACAAAAAATACATTCCACTGGTGGACAATGTGAGTAATGATTATGTGACTAGCCTCCTCATCATATCATTAAAATACCCATGAAATTCATCATTCCATAAATACATGATTCTATTTAGAGTTATAATACATAGGGGACATGAAAATCCATTGAGGTTTGCGAGAAATATATTAAAATAATCATTTAATCTTTGAAAACTATGGATTTTAATCGTATGGGATGTTCTGGGAAACCATTAAATCATATTCACTATTTAATGATCCAAAAATATCACTTTTATAGTGACGATATTCCCCAAAAATTTCTCTTGTTCCAATAAAAAATAATATATGTTTTACTTTTAATACGTCTTTTATTTACTCATGATACAAAGTATTAGATCCCAATTCCCTTCATGTTTCAATTTTATTTTCATGTAGATAATAATATTATGAATAATGACTACCAAACTTCTATCAAGATAATACTTAAATATTGTATCCATAAAATCTATTAACATTTTCATAGTATTTGAGTTTTTAAAAGACCTCACTATTTAATCATAGTGCTTCTACATTGTATAAAATGAAAAATTGTTGATATCCTATTTATCCACCATAAAGTAACATTATAACAAATAATTATTTATCATTGATCAAGAGATGGATACACATAGATGATCTATTGTTTCATCAATATGTGGTATTGGTTAAATGTTTATTATTGGGATATTTTCAATGTCATGATAATAAATAGAATGTTGTAATGAAATATCCCTGTTCCATATGAAACAAACTAGTGAACTCCGTGATAAAGAACATGGGAATGTAAACCCCACATCCCGATTCTCCAATTCTTTCATCATCAGCTCCTAAAATCCAACAATTTCTATTCAAAATTGAATCTTTGATATTGGAATTACCCCTTATACGATCGATTGAATATTCAACCTCTCATATTGGAGGAAGAGAAAGATAGTCATCAATAAACACACGTACATATTATATTTCAATGTCATTTCATCAACGATGATAAATTTAATAGGCTCTATCATTTTGAAATTATATTGTTTCTCCAATGTAAATTATATAAATTATTGATATGATTATACAAAAATAGATCACCATCTTTGTTAAACATTTATAGAATCTCATGTTTATTTTCTAACTAAATAGTGATTTCTATCTCATAGAATTTTTTGATATATTTAATAAGGAAAAACATTATAAAAATAGGATAATATATAATTTGAGATTGATAATAATTTCAAGAATGAAATTACAAAAAAACATTATATGATCATATAACAATCAAATATGTTTTCCTCAGTGATATAAATTACTTTTTGGTAGAGATTAGATTTTGTTGCAAAATATATATAACATGTAAATATTGAATGATTTTTAAATAAAAACGAAATTCATAAAAAACATAATTGTGAATACATGTTTATCATTCATTATAATATATCTTTGAATAGGATATTCAATGTTTCCTTCGTCTCGTAGAATTTTTGTGCTAATCATGTTTATCATCGCATGGAATACGGAATTTACTTTAACATAAAAAAATTTCTAAATTTATGAAATAGAAATTTATATGGTATCATATATTGAAATATATTTCCATAAATCATGTTCTTATATTTTATACGGAAATTGGACACTTTATTTAATGTTTTTCTTCATTGAAAACAGTTTCTAATTCCTTTTTTATAATTCCCATGGTTATTATTTTAATATTTCATTAAGAAATAGAAGTTAGTCATCATTCATATATCACATTTATCTAATGACATTATTTGATACGTCATTATCCACTTCATTAACATTTCTAGGCCTTTAATTATTCACCATTCACTAATAATGATTATTGAACGCTAGAATATATTTTTAATATGATTTATTACATGATATCACAGAATGTTAGGCATCGCATTCGTGTAGTCATCATATTTCCCCACACATTGGTTGTAAAATTAGTCACTCCTACTACAATCCATTGGCTTGAATAAAGTAGGGAAATTTGTGTTGATAGTTTTTAAATTATTAAACGCATAAAATTAAAACTACACCCAATGAAGAGAGAACTCATATATTATAAATATTAACTACCATATGAATTTTTATAATTTAATCTATATTACCCACGTTATATTTCATAATATAAAATATAATAAGAAATTATTTTTCATAATGAGGGATCATTTTGAGCTAGGGTATTCACTAAATCAAAACAATTTTAGTGAAAAATAAGTTATACAGCAATGCCAATTTTCCTATGTTAGGTGGTGATCGAGTCGAGCTCAATATTTCCATTACAGTGTTAACTCTTCTAGGTACCCCTATAACAAAGCCACATCCACATTTAATATAAATACACACATATATTTTTAGAAAAACCACATACTCTAGATGATACCAAATCATTGGGATATTTTCATATGTGTATAACTGCCAATAAGTCATTCTATGGAGTTTTTTAATAGTACTCCAAAAAAACAATACATTTTGTTGATTCAAACTATGAAATAAAAAATATTTAATAAATGTTATTTAATAATTTATTACAAAAAATTACACATAGTACAACCCTGAAGATCAGGAATCCTAGTTCCCTGGGGAGAATATCTACATATAAAATCATCCTTTTATATGTATATTAATATATTATTGAAAAAATAATAAACATGATTTTTAAATTCGATCTCTAGTTTAAAACATTAGGCGATGACCCAGGGTTATACAAAATAAATTGGTGAGATGTAAAGAATATAATGGTAATAATCAAATACCAAAATGAATAAATTATTTCAATATATTCAAAAGGAAATCCAATGGGCATAAAGTGGGGAGAGTCGTAATAATAATTAATAAGTTGTGAAAAAAACATTATTGCATAAAGGGAACAAGAGAATATGGAAACAACATTAAAATGACGTTAAAAAACATTAGTAAGTATTTACACAAAGAAATACTAATAGAAAGTATAAACACTCATCAAGTATTAGGTTTTCTCCATAATCCAATAAAATATGTCCCTTAAAAACAGAATTATATAAAATGAATAGGAGTGGATCATAATTTAGGTCACACTAATTACATCATAATCATGTTCATGTAGAGGAATTTTCTATAAATCACACTATATAGGATCATATATCATAAAATTTAATTTCTATATTATGGATAGTGGAATGAATATAAATATTCTATCGTTCAGGTAGACATAGATATATCTATTTGAATACCATTTTTTGAAAACATGGATGTGTATTATCATATCAAAATTTGTGAATGGAAAATCATGGGATAATTTCAGATGAACAATGTGGTTAATAAATGATTCTTTAGAGATATTAATGGGATTGGAAGAGGTATTTCATCATATAAAAATTATATATTCTATAATATGGATATATAAGAACATAATTCTCTATTAGTAGTTATGGAATTAAAAGGAAAAATGGCAAATAAAGGTGAGAGGGGATAGAGATGATCCATTAAATTGAGAGGGTTTTTCCAAAATCATAGGAGAATATTCATTAGAAATTGGGGGCACAATGGGAGGGATGTAGAGAGGAATGTTTGTAATGCTTTCCTGATTCAATTATTTTTTATGGGTAAAGTAAATTGTTTTGTTTAACGTATGAAAATATCAGGGATATATTTATAATTTTAAAAACATATTATTTGGAATCTATACAATAAACTAATATAATCGACAATATATACCCCAGATTTCGGCCATATTTTATATCAAAGATGAGTGGTGTCTGTTATTATAAATGCTCATGAAATGAGAAAATTTAAAATAATTTATTTGGGGATGTGGAAGTAATTCATGTTTACAAATAATTGATGTTAAAATAATAAAATAAATTAATGGGTTTGGATGTGTAACGTCTCATATTTTCCGTTTATTATTTTAAATATTATATGGAATTATTTAGAGACTGGGATTGAAGATGACACATCATTCTGAGGTCCAGTGAGCCCGGAATAGTGGTTTGAACTTTTTTTTTATGTTTAGTGAGTCGGCGCTTGTGCGCGGTTGTGCCAGTTTCCAAAACAATACCCAGATTAAAAATCTGAGCGCACCATTGCGTCCGGGATGACGAATTTACCTTGGAATGGGCCTAACCTCGGCTGGCGTGGGTTGAGGGAGAAAGTATATTTTCGAACGTTTTTAGTAAAGTAAAAATAAAATAAATTGCTAAATGTTTATTTTATTTTATGGAAACATCCGATGTAGCACAGCGACGGGACGTCTGTTTCCTAAATTAATGACGAGTCATAATGACTCAAAATAATGGTAAGTTGGATTCACTAATACTAATGCATAATTAAATGACAACATGTTTCCCTTTTTAATGTGTTAATAATTTGTTGAACGTTGGCGACGTTTGAGAGGAACCTCTGCAGAAGCCGCTGGGCGTTGGAGAAATTTATCGGTGACAAAGGACGACGGATCGAGGCTGCGAATCGTTGCACCAATGACGTTGAAGGATCTCAATGACGACAGAAGCACGACACCTTCGTCAATGATGTATACTTTCTAATGGTATGGGTTTGTTTTTTAGATTTATTTTCCCCGTTTTTGAGTTAAAATACAATCGCAGATCAACCACGAACAAGTTGATCCACGGATTTGTACGTTCTTGCTGGAGGGTTTTCTTTGGGATGATTTTGGGGAAATAATCCATGTTTTTATTTATGTTGATCTCTTCTCAGTTTAAATCTATTAACGGGAGTGGATCAACGCCGTGACGAATGACAGGAGAGGTTCGTTCCTCAATTTTGTTTATTGTATTTCCTCCCCCTTTTCTTTTCTCACACGTTCTTCGTGGGGTGAAGAAGAAGGGATCGATGTGCATCCGTTTCATGACGCAATGAACCCAAATAGAAGATTCTACACCACAACAACCTTGATGAGATGTGGTGACGATGGAGGACTACGAATCGGACCAGATCGGGAAAGGGAGTTCTTCGAGCATTTTTCGTGCGGGAAGATCAAAGCATGTTTTCTAAGCTGATCAGAGGTCCGAAAACACCGAAAGCAGCTTCCTGGTGATGGGGCGACCAAAATCTAAAGTTTTCGTGGTGATCGGGCAGCCGGATCAATGAACGGATCATCACTGGAAACACGACGATGGAGGTATGCATTTCAAGAAATTTCCAAAATACACGACATTTACTTCTGAAGAACATGCCAGGTAGTACTGGCGGCGGTGGCTACGTTTTCGGGGTCAGAGAGGAATAACATTGCGTGTGATCCCGGTCACACAGTGTGTTGGACTTTCCCCAATGCTTGGCGTGTACTTTGGGTAGTACACGGACATAGGATGATCTACATGGCTTCAAATGACATAGCGTATACAGCTTGGCAGAGGCGACAACGTGAAGCTAAGCGGGTATCCCGGGGATACACAGACACGGGTTAAAGTACACGAGTTGATAGTCATGTACGGCCACACATCCAGTGACACGGGGCCATCCACAGTCACTCTAACAAGGCGTTTACATCGTACTACCTGATGTGTACTAATTGTTTTCTATACAACCAGTTCTACGACACGGGCCGTTGCACACTGGCAGTACCCGAGGTCAGACCACATGACATGTATCTTTTCTACACGTCGTGTACTTTTTGGAAGAAAACATGGTCCTCTTGTTCACCGCATCCTGGACATCTTTCGTTTGGGTTAGTGGCCCTTCTTCTTGTTTCCTTTAAGGTCGGGAATTGTTTCCTTCTACAGGAGTATGATCCCTTCAGCTGGAATTTCTGTGATAGAGTTGGCATCCCTCTGAGAGACCCAGAGTGAGATCCTCTATCCATTCCAATCCCTAGGTAGAGTCAGGCATCAATGTGACCAACTCTACCAGGGGTTGATCCTCTACCTAGCTGGTGTATCACCTAACTAGTGAATCCGGATGAGTCAATGTATCCGCCATGGCCCTGGAAGTGATCCTCATATGTGTGTTGTGATCTTTCCCACTCTGAAGTGTGTCTCCCGTAATGAGTGATTTTATCTATCTTTACCTTCCCAATCAAGAGTGTGTCTCCCATAATGAGTGAAACTACTTCTTGTGACAGTTCCCAACGAACAACACTTCTCAAACGGACGTCATCTGAGTTATAAGACTCAGGGAGTTCATTCTCCTAGAACGAGTGTATCACAGAATCTTCGAACAGAATCCCTAACGGGGGTATGCGGTCGTGTGACTAGTCTCTAGACCATGTTCTGGGTTTTGGGTATATCAGGTGTGTTCTATATGTTATGTGGACATATACTGTGCATATCTAACTATACCTTTACATTGTTTATTAGTTTGGGTTTTCGGGGTCCTATAATGAGTAATGTTATACTCACCCCTACACGGGCTTTGCCCGCATTCCTGGTGTCTCGTGCAGATGAGGAGCCTTTAGATAGAGTCTAGGGCGGACCTGGACAGGACTGAGTTTTCTGAGTTCCCTACCGGACGAGGTGTTCCTACGGCTATGACCAGAAGTCCCAGAACCTTTTTTTCTTATAGGTTGGACTTTTCACTTTTTAGACTTTTGTTTTCATGGGCTTGTGTTCTGGCCCAATTTACTTTTTAGTACTCTACCTTTCATCGTACTCTATTGGTTGGGTTTAGTTGTATGCATGCATTTTGTTTCTTAGTGTCTTACATTTCATCTTTTGTGGGCTTGGAGATTTGTGTGTGTACAGGTACATAGAAAATGCCTCCCATGTTAGTGATATGCCTACTCGGTGCTAGTCACCAGCTCCTGGCCTATTGGAGGTGGGTGTGGGGAGTCACGGCACGTGCCCCACTAGGACGAGTCATGACAGAGTGGTATCAAAGGTGGTCAGTTCTACCTTAGGACCAATAGTCTGTGAGTTTGGATTGGGGAAATAGTGTAAAGTGTTTCGAGTTCGGATTTCCGTCTACAGACTCCAGTGTTGGTGCGAAGACCGATGTATCCATACACCAGGGCTCTGGTAAACAGCTTTCCGACTCGGTGCACAAAATAATTGGTTGCAGGGAAATAAAAAGTTACATGCATCATATAGGAACGGTTTGTGGTTTCCATGTCCTTTGTGTCATCTATCCAGATATACTATTTGACCATGGTACATCTTGTTCCTTAGAGGATGCCTCCTCGATGCATACACGCTAGGATTCAGCAGGACGATCACAAGGATGCCCTCCTCAATGACGAGGCTTCGATACAAGGACCGGTTCCCCAGGCGTTGCCACCGGGTGGTTCACTTGCTATGCCACCACCAATGGAGCAGCCAGTGGTACCTACAGTACCGACTAGCAAGGAGCGCAGGCTTAGCGCGCTCCATGAGTTCCAAATACAGAGACCCCTCAAGTACTGAGGCGATCCTGACCCTTAGGCGGGTGAGGACTGGCTTGAGGCGGTGACCAGAGTTTTCCGTCTAGTGAGGACACCAGCAGACCATATGGTGATCCTAGGAGCGATCCTTCATTAAGGTTTGGCAGGACAATGGTGGAGTGTGACCACGTAGACTCACGACAAGGATACTATTTCATGGATGGAGTTAGAGCGACTCTTCAGGGTGGAGTTATATCCGGTTACGTTGAGAGTTGTGCGCATCGAGGAGCTTCTTCAGCTCTAGCAGGGCTGTATGACAGTAGCTGACTATTCATAGAAGTTCACCATCCTCTCCAGGTACTCGATGGATATGGTCAAGGATCAGTACTTCAGTTCTCGGACCTTTGAGCGAGGTCTACAACGAGACATACGAGATAGTGTCTTGCCTCTATGCATATCGACTTATGCTGGACTGCTCGAGCGAGCTTTGCTGGAAGAAATCTTATTGGCGAAGTAGAGATAGCTTCCGATAGTCCGCAGCAGGCAGACAGGTGCGGAGACCTCGATGGTAGGGAACTGGCGTCAGACGCAGGGATCTGGACGTGAGAGACATCATAGGAGGACCTAGGATAGGGGATCGACAGTTTAGTGCTCACATACTGGATCCAGTCAGCCTAGGGAGAAGTGATGCTACACATGCGACGGTAGGGGACATCTCTCTAAGGATTTCCCGACCCGTCGAGCTGCTGACAGAGAAGCAGTGGATGGATAACCAAGGTAGAGGCAGAGAACAGACCAGGTAGGCCCGCCAGGCGGCATACGTGGCAGAGGAGCAGGGATAGCTGTGGGTGGTGGCATAGGCTTCGACTTACTTCCTCCACCACCACGAGTAGGTCCTCACCAGGCTCAGGGAGCTGGGGGACAGGGGCGGGGACAGCTGGATGTGGTCGAGGCATACGACCCAAGGGCTCCATGGATAATTCGAGGTATGATCTGTGTCTTTTCTACCTTATCTGTTGTACTAATAGACACAGGTGATAGTCATTCCCTTATATCTACATGTCTTGTACAAAACCTCGAGATTCTGGTAGAACTGTTGACTCAATCCATACACATGGAGACACTTACGGGAGCATACCCAACGATCACACACCTTTACAGATAATGTTATCTTACCCTTGGAGGTGATTGTTTTGGTAGGAACCTCTTGGTGGTAGCGTAGAGGCCTTATGACATCATTCTCGGTGTGGATTGGTTATCTTCAGTCCATGCCCAAAATGACTGTTTTAGGCGAAGAGTGTGGTGTGTCCACCATGAGGGAATGAGGTTTTCCTTTTTTGGAGAAAAGGAAACCCAGGCAGCACAAAATGGGCTCATGTATAGGAGGGTACAACCGATCACTCATGAGATGGCTAGCCTTACCCTCGGAGTAGTAGATGTTGTGAGCTCTCAGTTCCCAGCGGTGGTTGCGGAGTATGAGGACGTCATTCCCAAAGATGTTCCAGGATTACCCCCCCCCCCCCCCCACCGGGAAATTGACTTCTGCATCAACTTACACCCTGGGATGACACCGATTTCTTTATCAGATCCTCGGATGGCTCCCCTAGAGCATCACGAGTTGAGGGTGCAGTTGGAGGATTTTTAGAGAAAGGGTTTCGTAAGACCTAGCGTCTCACCCTGGGTGGCCCTAGTCTTGTTTGACAAGAAGGTAGACGGGATTCTGTGGTTGTGTGTGGATTACCGGCGCCTAAACCAGGGGATGGTAAAGAACAAGTATCCACTTCCGAGAATTGATGACCTCTTCGATCAGCTAAGAGGGGCCCAGTGGTTCCCGACTTTTGACCGTTGATTAGGCTATCACAAGTTACGAGTGCGGGATGAGGATATACTGAAGACGTCTTTCAGATGCCGCTATGGTCACTATGATTACTTGGTGATGCATTTTGGTGTGACGAACGCCCCCGCAGTGTTCATGGGACTGATGAACCAGATCAACTAGTCGTACATGGACCGGTTCGTAGTGGTCTTCATCAACAACATCCTCGTGTACTCGGCATCAGAAGAAAAGCATTTGAGACACCTATAGATGGTTCTAGATGTACTTCGGGAGAACTAGCTTTATGGGATGCTCTCAATGTGCCGGTTCTATATTCAAGAGGTTCACTTATTGGGACATGTCATCTCAGAAGATGGATTAGCTATGGACCCAGCCAAGGTGGAGGTTGTGTTAGCATGGGATCCAACTCAGAGCATGATGGAGGTGCATAACTTCAATGGGTTGGCAGGATATTACCGGCGATTCATTCCTAATTTCTCCCGAGTATCAGCACCGATGATGTCATTGACGAGGAAGGGGATTCCCTTCGTGTGGACTGAGAAGTGCCAGTAGGATTTCGAGCGGTTATGGTAGATTTTGAAGAGCACCCCAATCTTAAGATTGCTGAAGGATGGTGTAGAGTACGTAGTTATCTACGAAACATCTGGGACCGGGCGCGGCTGTGTCCTGATGCAGTGGAATGCATTGATTACTTATGGTTATCTCCAGCATAGGCCACATGAGGAGAATTATGAAACCCATGATCTCGAATTAGCAGCGGTAGTCTTCTCCTAAAAGATTTGGTGACACTACCTTATGGGAGAGTGGGTTATTATCTACTCTGACCACAAGAGCCTCAAGTACATCTTCTCATAGAAGGATCTGAATTTGAGGCATAGGTGTTGGCTAGAGTTCCTCCAGGACTATGATTTTGATATCATCTATACTCTTAGAAAGGGGAACAAGGTGGCAGATGCCCTTAGCAGAAAGTCAAGGTCACAACTGTTGAGTGAAGCGACACAGCAGTTAGCCGCGTTATAGTTATCTTTTGTTGATGGAGAGGATACAGCTTATCTACAATCGATGGTTGTCATCCCTCCACTCTTACAGTAAGTTAGGGAGGCACAGCTTGGGGATGTCCACTATGTGTCTTCACGTGCTCAGTTATCCACAGGGCATGCTCCTAATGGATATTCAGAGGCTGGGGAGCATGTACTTATTTTCAGAGGACGCACTGTAGTACCAGTGCAATTCCAGGAGGAGGTTCATAGGGAGTTTCATACATCCCCTTTGGTGGTACATCCTGGAGAGGAAATGATGTACCAGTATCTCCAATGATGGTTCTGGTGGTCATTCATGAAGAAGGCATTAGCAGAGTTCGTTTCTTGATGCCTCGCATGCCAGCAGGTGAAGGCTGAGCACCAGGTTCCAGTAAGGCTAGCTCACCCATGGAAGTTCTAGAGTGGAAGTGGGATAGAATATCGATGGACTTCATGACAGGCTTTGCACGGACGTCCAAGGGGCATGATTCCATCAGGGTGATCGTTGATCGACTCACCAAGTCAGCCCACTTCATAGCTATCAGAGAGCATAGTTCTATAGGGAGCTTGGGATGCCTCTACATGCCGGAGATTGTTCAGCTTCATGGCGTCCCCTCGACTATAGTATCGGATTGAGATGCCCACTTCATGTCCCGGTTGTGGAAGGGATTGAAGGAGGCTTTTGGAACTCAGGTACGCTTGAGGACAGTGTTTCATCCCCAGACTGATGGTCAGACAATGAGGACCATTCAGGTTCTGGAGGTTATGTTGCGAGCTTGTATCATGGACTTTGGTCATAGCTGGGAGGACCACCTACCACTGGTGGAGATTGCGTACAACAACAGCTACCACTCCACCATTAGTATGGCCTCGTTCAGGGCATTGTATGGGAGACCCTACCAGTCACCAACTTGCTGGACCGACCCTGGAGAGTCAGCACACATGGGTTCAGATTTAGTGTGAGCTACCACAAATAAGGTCAGATCATCCGATATTGGAAGAAGACTACACAGATCCGGGAGAAGTCCTATGATGACCCACGATGGAGGCATCTAGAGTTTGAAGAGGGAGACCACATCTTTCTTTGGTTCTCGCCTCCACGAGGGTTACTGAGATTTGGATGAGGCGTCAAGATATCTTCGAGGTTCATCGGACCCTTACGGATATTGTGCAGAGTTGGTGAGGTGGAGTACCCCCTAGCTCTACCGCCCCAGTTGCATCGGGTACATTATGTCTTCCACATGTCACAGCTGAGGCGGTACGTGCACGATCCATCGTACGTCATCGACTGGGGTGAGATGGACATCGAGGATGGAGTGACCATTGCGGAGTACTCGGTGGATATCGAGGATCGGAAGGACAGGATCCTTCATGGGCAATTGATTCACTTGGTGCATGTCCGGTGGAAGCACGAGGATCTTCAAGAGAGTACATGGGAGCGAGAGGCCCAGATTCATGCCCAGTACCCACATCTTTTTGAGTAGCCATTTTTTTTGTTTTTCAGGGATGAAAATCCCCAAGGTGGGGAGAATGTAACATCTCGTATTTTCTGTTTATTATGTTAAATATTATATGGAATTATTCCGAGACTGGGCATGATGAAGGAACATCATTCCGAGGTCCAGTGAGCCCGGAATGGCGGTTTGAACTTTTTTTTATGTTTAGTGAGTCGGCGCTTGTGCGCGGATGTGCATGTTTTCAAACGGATACCCAGATTAAAAATCTAATCTCACCATTGCATCCAGGATGATGATTTTACCTAGGAACGGGCCTAACCACGACCGACATGGGTTGAGGGAGAATGAATTATTTCGGATGTTTTTAGTAAAGTAAACATAAAAAAATTGCTAAATGTTTTTTTTATTTTATGGAAACTTCCGCTGCAGCACAACGAAGTGACGTCGGTTTCCTAAATTAATGACGCGTCATAATGACTCGAAATAATGACAAGTTGACGTCATTAATACTGTCACATAATTAAATGCCAACATATTTTCTTTTTTAATCTGTTAAGCAATTGGTTATCATTAGCAACGTTTGAGAGGAACCTCTACAGAATCCGCTGGGCATTGGAGAAATTTCCTGGCGACAAACGATGAAAGATCGAGGTTGTGAATCACTGTGCCAATGACATTGAAGGATCTCGACGACGATGGCAGCATGCCACCTTCATCAATGATCGATACTTTCTAAAGGTAGGGGATTTTTATTTAAATTTATTTTCCTCATTGTTGAGTTAAACGATGAACGCAGATCATCCACGAACAAGTAGATCTGCGGATTCGTACGTTCTTGCAGGAGGGTTTTATTTGGGATGATTTTGGGGAAATAATCCATGATTTTATTGATGTTGAACTATGCTCCGTTTAAACCTATTAATGGGAGTGGATCAACACCGTGACAAATGACAGTGGAGGTTTATTCCTCAATTTTGTTTATTGGCTTTCCTCCCCCTTTCTTTTCTCGCATGTTCTTCGCATTCTTCGCGGGGCGACAAACAAGGGATCGTTGCACATCAGTTTCGCGACGAAACAATCCCAAATCAATGGTTCGACACTGAAACGACCATGCAGAAGTGCGAAGTCAATGGAAGACGATGAATTAGACCGAATCGGGAAAGGGAATTCTTCGAGTGTTCATCATGTGGGGAGACCAAATCATCTTCTCGGAGCGGATTGGAGGTCCGAAAAGACTGGAAGTAGCTTCGTGGTGATGGTGCGACCAATACCTGAAGTTTTCGTGGCGATCGGGCGCTCGGATCGACGAATGGATCATCACAAGATGCGCGACGGTGGAGGTCCGCATTTCTATAAATTTCCAGAATACACGGCATGCACTTCCGAAGAACACACCATGTAGTACTGGAGGCGGCGGCTAGGGTTTTGAGGTTAGAGAGGAATAACACGGCGTGTGACCCCGGTCACACGGCGTGTTGGACTTTCCACGATGCTCGGCATGTTCTTTGGGTAATACATGGACACAAGATGATCTACATGGCTTCAAACAACACAGTGCGTACATCATGGATTATGTGGCAACATGAAGCTCAGCATGTATCCATGGGATACACGGACACGGGTTAAAGTACACAGGTTGAAAGCCATGTACGACCACATAGCCAGTGACACAGGGCCAACCCCAGTCACTCGGACATGGCGTTTACATCGTATTACACGCCGTGTACTATGTTTTTTCTTCACGACCAGTTCTACGACCCGGGCCATTGCACACGGGCAGTACCTGGGGTCAGAAAAAATGACATTTATCTTTTCTACACACCGTGTACTTTTTGAAAGACAACATGGTCCTCTGGTTCACCGCATCTGGGACATCTTTTGTTTTGGTTAGTGCCCCTTCTTCTCATTTCCCTGAAGGTCAGGCATTGTTTCCTTCTACAGAAGTATGATCCCTTCAGCCGGAATTTCTATGATAGAGTCGGCATCCCTTCGAGAGGCCCGGAGTGAGATCTTCTATCCATTCCTAACCCTAAGTAGGGTCAAGAATTGACGTTACCAACTCTACCGGGAAATTTTGCTCTACCTAGATGGTGTATCACCTAACTGGTGAATCCAAATGAGTCGTGGTATCCGTCATGGCCCTGGCAGTGATCCTCATCTGTATATCATGATCTTTCCCACTAAGGAGTGTGTCTCCCACAATGAGTGCGTCTATCTATCATAACCTTACCACTCAAGAGTGTGTCTCTCGTAATGAGTGCAACTAACTCTCGTGATGGTTCCCAATGAACAACACTTTTCAGATGGATGTCATCAGAGATATAAGACTCATGGAGTGTGTTCTCCCAGAATGAGTGCATCACGGAATCTTCGAACAGAATCCATAACGGGGGTATGTGGTCATGTGACTTGTCTCAAGACCGTGGTCTGGGTTTTGGGTATATCTGGTTTTTTCTATATGTTCTGTAGACATATATTGTTCATAGCCTACTGTACCATTAATTTGTGTATTACTTTGTGGTTTTCGGGGTCCTCTACTGAGTATTGTTATACTCACCCCTGCACGGGCTTTGCACGAACGCCTGGTGTCTTGTGCAGATGAGCAACCTTTTGACAGAGTCCAGGGCGGACCAGGACATGACCGAGTTTTCTGAGTTCCCTACAGGCCGAGGTGTTCTTATGTCTATGAGCAGCAGTCCCAATACCTTTTTGTATTATAGGTTGGACTTTTCACTTTTCAGACTTTTATTTTGGTGGTCTTGTATTGTGGCCAAGTTTACTTTTTTGTACTCTACCTTTCGTCGTACTCTATTGGTTGGGATTAGTTGTATGCATGCATTTTGTTTCTTAGTTTCTTACATTTCAGTATTTGTGGGCTTGGAGATGTGTGCGTGTGTACATGTACATAGGCAATGCCTCCCATGTTAGTGATATGCCTAATCGGTGCTAGTCACCATCCCCTGGCCTATTGGAGGCGGGCATGGGGAGTCATGGCGCAGGCCCCACTAGGACGGGTCATGACAGGATGGGTTATAAAGGGTTTATAAAATTAATGTAATATCCTCTGAAAAAATTATTTGAATTTAGAATTTTTTTCCAATTTATACATTTTATAGAACTTATTTCATCCCTTTGTTTATAATTATATCATAATATATACCATATATTTATACCTCATTTAGTTGTTACATGAAAATTTAAATATCTCATTAATTTATAAAAACATTCCCACTGGATAATTTCATGGTCCTGAGGCTAATAATAATATTCATGTTATAAAATTAATTATACAAATTGAAGATATTAAAATTTATTAATAAAATCAGAATTAAATGAAAAATATTTGACTTTATAACATAATTGTTTTATAATCATTATATAATCGAATTTTCATTTCATACAGTTAAAAAATAATTTATATTTGATATATAAAATTTAATAATTACATTTTTGTAAAATATAATTCATTATAAAATATCATGACAACATAAAAATTAATTTAATACTATATATTTCATATTTCCCAAATATATAATCTTCGATTTTTCATATTAGAATCTATTTTTTGTCAAACTCATTAATATGAATTTACAAGTAAAATCAATAATGAATAATAATACAATTATTATTTTTGAAACAAAATCTAAATATTCATAATATTATGGTCAAGATACAAACACCTTTATTAAACTTGATAATTACCTATGTTAAAATTGTGTGATAGTGATATTTTTATTGGGTGATTCGAGGAGAATGGATTAGGTTATGATCTTGATGACCTTGAACATCAGCTGTAATTAGTTTCTCTTAAGATTTAGTTATTGGATATCATCGGGGGCTTTATCAAGGGAAAATAATAGATATGTTATCTCCCTAAGGATATATTTTTAAATGTAATCATAGGATATGAACCTAGTTTTTGAGGTCATAATGTCGTTTGTATAATTCAATAGGACTTCATCATAACTCTTAAAATAATCTAATTAGTTGATAATTGTTCAATAGTTAGGATTATTATCAGTGTTTTTAATACAATAGTATATAATTTATAATTGTCATATATACCCTTTGTAATTCATGTATTTTTACTATTTAAATTACATAAATAAGAAACATAATCATTTAATGAATTAATTTCATATGTTAATGATTGGTTCATTTCATTCCAATTCAAAAAAAATCAATTGAAGAATAAAAACCCTCCAGACCCAGATTTTCTATCATCAATACTTCATACTCAATTTACCTTTATATAAAAAAAACATCACAATATGGTGTGTCAATAAAAAAAACTAAAATTTTATTATTAATATTATATTTTTGAGAATAAATTTTTATAAACAAAAAATGGGAAACATTTGGGAAACATTGAAACCATTCATATAGTGTGACAATATATAGTAATAATTTCATTGAATATGTGATATTCTAGAGTCATCCAATAAATTTCATTTGAGAAATAAGATCAACATAATTTGTATTTAAATCATTATAATTTTTTATTCACATGGAAATGGTTTCTGAAATAGTCTTGGAATTATTCATGACTAATATTTTATGTATATAAATTCATATTTCTATTTAGAAATAATGAAGCAAATAATCTATTGAGAAATTCATAATTCATGAAAATGCCACATTTACCTATTCCTGGACATTAAAAAAATTACACTTCACCTATATAGATAATATATCATAAATAGATTCAATATTTCATGAAAATATAATGACACAAATATAATCAATAACAATGAGGGGTAACTTATTTTATTTCATGATGAAAATAAATTTATCCACGCTCCAATTTCTAAAATTCAAATAATTATGCATAAATATAATATATATTACTATGCTCATGGGGAATTTTATATCATATATAATAACTTAATTATACATGAAACATGATTATTATATTTTTCAGGAAGAATTGTGATGTTTATTCAACATATATCATCTCTTCTAAAATTATTGTTAATGATAGAATAGACATCCATTTGAAAAATATTATATTTCATCTGTCATAACACCACTAAATTTAAAGTCACGTTTTCATTTATTATTTTTGTATCATTGTTGTATTTTAAATATTTTTATATGTGTATGAAGAGACTATATACCATAAATATGAATATTAAGTATGTATGAGATCTTGTAAACTAATTTATAGAAAATTGGTTTCCATCATCTAATGAGTTTTTCACTACCCAATAGATGGAGGAGGTATTAGAATCTTAGAAACCCTTCGGTTCGACCAACAAGGTGGTTTGGTTCAATTGGATTTTATGGTGGTCAAATCATTATCCATAAGCTCTAGCTATAGCTATTTTCAATCTGATGTATCCCAAATTGGGATTTAATCAATAGAATCCCCACATTTACAATCTATAAACACTATTTCCCATATCTTGTATATTCATTAACCATAATTCCTCTAAATATAATACAGATGCTCATATATGTGAATTTTATTTTTATCCCCCTAAATTCACTGTTTGATGTTCAAATAGACCTGGTGTCTTCAATATGTTATACCAAAGACAATATTTACTAAAAATCCACTTTCTATTATGTAGAATCATGTGTATATCTATATTATTACATAAAATAATATTTATTTCCAAATTATATAATACAATGATATTGATTTATTACTTGATAAAATCATAGATATATTGATGGACACATTTTCTCACTTTATCAGGTCTCGATCCATAGATAATGATGGTCTTTATTAGGTATGTGTACCTGAATTACATCTCATATCATGTTCTTCATATATTATTTTTACTATATAATTCCTCATTAGATAAATTGGAAATAGTTATAAAAAAATATTACCAGAGGATTTATCTAAGAGATTCATTATTTTGGAATCAATAATTTGGAGGAAGGATGTTCATACCACTTAATTCCTTTGTATGAAATTTTATGGATCCATACTCATATGTGTGTAGAATATGAGTTATTTTTTGATATGATTAACCTGTGAGTCTCTTTGTGTCACTATGTGACCCTTACTTAATATAATACATATATGGGTGTAGATGTGTCTTGTGATTATTTTTCAAAATATGATTTTATATATGTGTCCTATGAGACCCTATATGATATGAAATTTTTATTACAACATATATTATGTCATGTTTTTATATTCATGTATGGATTATCTATTTCTCGGTTTTTTTGTACAATATTTATCAAAGTCAACTAGTTTTCAAAAAAATGTGTTATTTTCCTTCAATTTGGTTTGAAAGATTCACTTTTCTATATTATTTTTGATCGTTTGAATTTATGTTATGAAAATAATTCTGTTAAAGAATAGATAGTGTGACCATCACATAATGGGGGGTATGGAAATATTCATTGAAGTAGGAACATGTATATAATATTATCAGTTGAATCATTACATTTCATAAGTGAACAACATAATGTGGGAAACATGTTCTTTCAGGGTCTGTGTCATCTTACTTTTTTCATGATGAATATAAAAATTACTGTTAATTTTCATTTTTATATTATTTCTATCTCATTCATGTTTATATATTACTTCCCTTTTGTTAAAGAAATATTGGTGGTGTCTTGTAGGGAATATATACAAAGCCTATATGGGAATATTGGATCTCAAGTAGACTATATTTTTGGAGATCTAGGGAATTTAATGTTCTATATTCTGTGAAACAGAGAAAGGGTACCATGGAAGATTGAAGATGTTTTTGTATGAACTCGATATTGGAAATATTTTTTAATTTATCCCTTTTTCATTATAGTTGGTCTTAATCTAAAATATTTTTAAATATTTTGGATTATCTTTTATAACACATTGAATGGAATTTTTTAAATTATGATGATATTATTTTAGTTTACACCATGTAGATATGATGTTATTAAATTATATTATTCAATATTCTATTTAATAGTTGCTTTTACCAAATATATAGACTGATGAAAACACAATTTAGGTCCATGAAAAAAGTTACATGTCTAATTCAAAAGGGGATGAACACACAAGTTCACATGGCACATAGACCCTTAAAGCATTATTCATATAGGGGAAAAAATATGTCATAGTGTGGTTTATTTTTTATTTATTCATTATATGTTTTTGTTAATGGTTTAAATGATATTTAATATATAGAACATATTTAGGCAATCCATATTTATGGCTACTAGTCTTAAAAGATGCAGACCTTACTGTTACTATTTCTGTTGTTTCACATATCTATTAATCTTTCATAGTTTCACGTTGTTCCTTAGAAATATTTTTATTTTATATTATAGGGTATTTGTGATTATTCTTTAATTAGGGGTAGTCATGATAGTATTCATGTCATTAAAAAAATTCTTGTTATATGTATATTCAATAATATATACAAAAAATGGTAATTCTCCCTTCCTCATGTCATTTTCACATCCATTGGGATGACGTGTCTATGTATCTATCATTCTTCTTACCCTCCACACATCCCCACCTCAATTCCTACCCCACACGCCCTGACTATCCTCTACCTCCCATCCCCAACTACCTCAATACTCGACTCCCCTCTCGACACTGCCACCCTCCCTGACTCCCTCCTCATCCCCTCTTGACACTATCTACCTCCCTACCAGCTTCCCCGACTCCCATCTCCATCCATGTATCCACCTACACCTTACCTCGCCTCTCAATCCACCTCTGCCTACACCATGGCCTCTATCCTCATCCAAAAATGCATTCTCAGCATCACTAACCTTTGTTCTCTTAATGTACACCTCCAATCAAAGTTTAGCTGAAGAATATCAACATTTCAACTTGAATCTAGATGCTCCTATCAAGCATGGGAAGTTGACAAGGAAATAATTTTCATATTTTATGTTTTTTTCATAATTTTATTATTTATCAAAATCCAATTCTCATATTTAAATTCTTGGTGATGGTAAGGGATCCCCTATTTCCTCTGTTGATCCTTATTTTCTTACCATCCCAACAGAGTGTCTTCCTTTAAATAACACATCTTTGAGGTCTCCTAACACAATATGACTATGCATAGATAAATATAATGTGTTGAAGAAATTCAATGATAAAAAACATTGGAATTATTCTTTGAGGGTTTGTTCTCTTGTAACTGTATATATATTTTTCTGGGGTGGCTAGTTTCCATGGATGAGAATAGATGATTCCTAACCTTTCACAATGGCACTTGTGCCTGAGCATTTTCACTAATGAAAGTTAATCCATGATAGGTCTCATGTTATGATCATGTCACTATGCTAGTTATTGATATCATATCATTAACCATAATTCTGATTATCATCATCTTGATTTTTTTATTATTGATTTCTAATCTCAAAGAATCTCTAATTTTCATTTGTTTTGAATTTTTTTTTTGTTAGGTTTTATTTTATTTTTCATTTATTTTTTATTCATTTTCATTATCTAAATAATTATACATTCTACTAAACCTCTACAATGATCCCCAGTATTCTAGTGATATTATTCTTACGTATTATCTTTGTTCATTAAATCATTTAGACTCATTATTTGTTTGATATATTTCTGGATGAATCCTCTCTTGACTATTTTATGTATTTATGTGTAATTAAATACTGTATGTTTCACTTCATTTGTTCTCTGATGGAAATTTACTGGGATTTTTTACCTTTCCTAATTTCTGAAGCACAAATTATTTTTATTATTGGATATTTGTTTTCAATTAAGAACATGTATTTTTATTGGATGCTATCAGTTCATAGGATGTTGGTAACTTAGAATCCTGTACTTCATTCATTGTAATATTATTCAACATGCCAATCAAGTTATTTTCATGTGTTATTCATCTATGTATATTCAATATTCAATAATGATTTTCATTTTGGGAAATTTTTATGGATCTATAATTAACCTTTTGAATTCACCAAATACAGTTCATGATACATGATCTCCATGAAAACCCTGAATTAATTTTTTTAGAGAAAATGTATTAATACCTGGGTTTTTCATCATTCATATATTTCAAATGTTTTTTCTTATTTCCTTCATTTATATTTTTTAATTTTCAGAATGGGTGGTGGAAGTAGATGGCGATGGTTTTTATCATTGTTCATTATGTTGATCTTTATAACAACAAAAGTTTCCAATGTTAGTATTACCTACTGCGATACATATCTGTCAAATTCAGTATGAAAATGTCTTTATTAACATAACTATTCAATGGTTTTAATATATTTTTATTTTATATTTCCTTATACATTCTCATATTAATATTATTCAATGTTTTTGAAATTGTTATTTGTCCATTTTGATGGAAGCTCATCGAATTATCAGTTTTATAAGGGATTTGGTGTTAGGGTTAACAATTGTCCAGTTCAATACAAAGTTAGTGTGCTCAACCGGGTTAACAAACCAATTCATATTATACTAGTTGCTCAAAATTTAATTTCTTATGATTATAAATTTGATAACCAAAGCTAGATTGTTGGTGTGTGCTTGTGTGTGAGATAGAAATATATAGGGAGATAAAGATATATTTTTAAACATAAAATGATATTATATTCTATTTTTTATGATGATTTATTGGCTACCACACATAATATGGAATATTTTTATGGATTACCAGTCGAGTGAAATAGTTTTTCACTTCAATTAAAATGTCATTATGTGATTCATTTTTAGATCAAGAATAATTTCATAACCAATTATTGGAAAAAAAATTTATTTATAGATTGATATATATGTATTGACTCTATCATTTCCATTGAATTTAATTTTTTTATTTTAGTTTCTTACTAGTGTTAGATTTGAGTAGTCTATAACGATAATTTTCTAATGGGTTTTTTTGGGGAGGGGAATGGTGCAACAATGTCACAACATTACTTGAATCTACGAAAACTTACATTGTTTCATCAAAGAAATAGAAAATGTTACTTTCCTTCAGATGGATTTTCAAAAACCAGATGGAAAAAATAATCCAGTTTCTACCATATATTTAATTGTTATTTATTTCTTTATATTTTTATTGATGACATGTCATTCAGACATAAAATAAACGAAAAATGAATTATGAGATAAGGAATTCCTTTCAATGAATGATTATCATTTGGGATGATTGTTTCATTTTTTACTAATTATTAATGTTCTATACTCTAATGGACCATTAGACTCCACTTAGTTTTTTTTATTACTATAAAATGTAAACAATCATATTATTAATTATTGAAATGAAATCATGTATTTAGAAACTAAAAAATAAAAAAGAAGAAATTTTTTGAAACAAATTATTTCAATTTTATGAGGAAATGAAACATATATGGAAAGAAATCTGACATTTATATTCCTTTGCTTCACACTCTTGAAAATTAGGTATATCATTTTTCAAAATGTTTTTATATAATTAAGTTAAATCATGTCTTCATAGACTATATGCAGTCTTATGTTTTTAAAGAACATTGTTTTGAAAATAAATGTAATAAACATATTAATATATATATTTCTTAAAAAGGGATTGGGTAAAATTATGATACTAGGATGAAACATATTTTCCTAGTACTATGAAAGTAATAGATCTAGTTAATTTCATTAAATTTAATAAAAAAATTTATAGTCCAATTTAATTATATTTTCATTTAACAAATATAGATGATCCTCATCGGGTCAGTAATATTTAGTTCATGTGGGAATTAGTTTTCAATGTTGTAAAATATAATATAATGTCCAAGGGAATAAGTAATACTCAAAATTTAACTTAATTTAATTGTATATTGATTTTTTTAACTTTTCCACATATTTTTTCATTTTATTAACATGAAATAATCTGTAATTGCTGGCTATAATTTCTGGATATATAGCTAGTGGGTTGTCTTATCTTTTTCATTTTGATAGATTTAAATATCTCTATCACACATCTACAAAATTAAAATTCATTGTATATACCAATATCTTTTATGATGATTATGTTATTAGATGCATCCAGTTTTTGTGTAATGAAAAAATTCTAGTGAATACATATTGGAACTATTTAATTTTTTTGAGGATGCAATTATTGTGATCTTTTATTAGAAAATATATAGTTTTCCTATTCCAAATTATAATATATCCCTTCCCAATAACCTCATATAGATTCTTTAATTATCATGTACGAGACATAATTAATGTTTAATTTTTCATTGAATTTTTGGTGACATCCAAATTAAGTTGATTTAATATATACAATCTGAAGATATACATTATGTGTTACCATTGAACATTTACTTTTTTATTTGTACTCTTTACATTTAGTTATACTGTACAATCATGTTATATTTATTAACTATGTAATAATTTATCATATTTATATGTATATTCATGATCTTTAATTTTAGGTGAACACCAATATCATCTTCATTACATATTAATAGGACGTCAAGATCACTTGCAACTGAATATTGAACTCCATTAAAAAAATTTATCAAAAATTAGATGATACTTGAGATAAATATACTTTTTAGGAAAATACTATCGTCATGGAGTTTTCAGTTAATACAAAATATTTGCAGCCTATATTTGATTCTCATTTAATTTTTAAGAGATATTACATTTCTATATCATCTTTCAAAATTTTATAAAAATTTATAACTACTAAAATCTAGTTATGGATTGACATAAGAATCCATTTAATGATTACAATAATTGTTTCAATACATTAATTTGGAAACTTCATATTTATACATTTTATTGAAGACTATGCATTTTATTTTTTTCACTATAGAGAAGTATATTATATATTTATATATTACTATTTTTAAAAATAAATTTTAGTATCATCACAATGTATATTACATTTTAATGGAATTGATATTTCATTTATACAATAATTTTTTTTAATAAAATAAATCTAGAATTTTAATTATATAGTATTTTGTGTCAAAAATTGAAAATGTATGCAAATGGAATACTCCAATAAAAAATTTCTTAAATGATGCAATACTCAAAGTGTTTTATTTTTTATAAAATAATATCTATCAAAAATGTAAAAATATGATATTTATTGTATATTTTTATAAAACGACATCTATATAAAAATGTAACATTAATAAATTTCTTGCTCTTCATTTTTCCACTAATACACAACTTACATGGATAAATTTTTACTATTCTATAAATTATTCTCAATGATATTATATATTATAAATTTTATTATGAAATTAATTTTTATTCATAGATTCACAATGATGTTGTAGTGAGGAAATATATTCTATTTACTTTAATCAACCTTTAAAATTTCATGTACGAATACTTCCATGATCTTCTATATATATAATAAAATTGTATCTTTTACATTACTTTTTTTAAATTTTTTGTTTCTCAAAAAAAATTTGTAAATAATTTATAATTTAATTTTTATTACTTATTTTATTTATCAATTTTTGTGTAAAAGATAGATTTATTTCTCCAAAACCCCATTCTTCTTTATGATATGCATATTTTTCATTTCTATAAAATTATACACAAAATATATAAAGGTTTTAATTATTGATAAAATGTTTTAATTATAAATATTTAAAAACCATTTTTTAAATCAATTTTCTTCTTTGTATAATCCCACCCCTCCTTCATTGGGTTTGTCATATGTAGTATTTTCTGTGATTTATTTAATTTTTTCATAGTGGTTCTAGGTAATTTGTTTAGAGTCTATAAGTTACATTAGGTTATGATCTTCCACCTAGAAGTATCTATGGTAAAAATGTGAAGAGAATGAAATCATAATGTGTTTATTTAATTGTATGTTTAAAAATAAGAGGTTTTTAGGACATCTGTCTTCTATTATACTCTCATTGGGAATTTTTTCATTTGGTAATATATCACTGCATTTTTTTTTATAAGAAGTTTTTAAAATGTTTTCAAACAATTCATAGAGACATCATTTCCCTAATTACATTATATTATAAATTTCATATTTATATCCTTAATTATATTTTCTAAATTAGTATGAATGTTCATCCTCCATGTATCTTTGTAGTGATGGATACGAAGATGCATATTTATTTCAATTAATAATTATTTTGGGATGAAAAAAAAATCTGAAACCATATTAACTATCACTCATGGTTAATGACATATATAAAACAGTTAGTGTCCATTTTAACATTACCATATTGTATATATATATATATGTGTGTGTGTTGTTCCAAATATTTTTAATATTTAGTTGATGTAGATGTAATTTTAAATGTTTTAATTTTCATGAGCATTACTGGATAATTGTGTGTGAGAAACTACATACACCTCCAGGTTTGTTCTACTTTTTCTAAATGATATGGTTTCAGGAGAGTTTATGTTAACAACTATAATGTAGCTATATCAGTTCCATTAATTTTCACTTTTAGAAAAATCAAAAGTACCTTGAATCCCTATTTTGATATTATGCATAGATGAAATACTATTCTAACATAATTTAACTAAAATTTGATATTTTTATAAAATTTAATGTTTTGTAGCCACCGCTGCATTAAATGAATTTTCCAAAAACATATTGAACTGACAAAAACCCTCTTAATAACAAATTCACATATACTATTTGGGGACTAAATCAGTATATCCACATGATGTGTTTAATTGAAGAATAATATTTTATAAAATAATTATACTTATATAGAAATATTTTCATTACAACCACTACAGTATTTTTATAACATTCTTGATGTCTTGTCACTACCATCTTTTGGTATAACCATTGATAATACTCACCTCTCAAAAAGAGGCGAGTCACCCACTACATCTTATTATGCTAAATAATCCATCATTAGAATATGAAATATTTTATCATATTCATATAAAATTAACACGTGGTCACTATTAAATGTATTTCCTCATCCGTCTATGATTAGAACTATACAAGATAATTATTTTCACTTTATTTCCCTTCATATGAAAAGACCTAGATTTTCCATGTTAATTTTTTATTATATAAAATTATTATGAGTCTGATAAAATTGACGTTGCATGATTCTAAGGCCTAGTATGCCAGAAATGAATAGAAAAACATTATTTAAGGTACGTTCAATAAATGTGTGACTCTCATTTTCTAACTTTCGAACCGATGCTCGAATTCAAAATCTGAGAGCATCGTGGAATCCAAAGCACTGGGATTCACAAAAGGGAGAAATTATATTGACCAAAGAAGGATTGGATAAAAAGTTGTGTTTTGTGACTTTTTAAGAGAAATAAAATAAAATAAAATAACTTTATTATTTTATTTTTTTTCTCTTCCTTTAATGGACAAGGGTTGTATGGGACACACGTTGTGTGAAGCTAATAAATGGATTGAAAAACCAATCATAAGTAGCAGTGTATTTGGGGAATTAATAATGTTCAAAATTAATGACCCCCCATTAATTACTCATGTCGTCATTCACCCTCACCCACTCTTTTTTATATTGAGCTCAGGGAGAGGGGTCGTGATAGCTTCACCATGAAACGAAATATTGAAATAGTGTCCCGCAACTGAACCCTTAGAGGAATGAGCCTATACTAGCAGTAGGTGATGGGTGACACCGAACCTCGAACCGATGGATGACGTACGAGTGGTGTCATTGGAATCCTGTTGTGGGGAACGAAGTAAATGATCCACCTTCAAGTATAGATATTCTCCAACAGATTTATGAGATCTGAGTTTCGATTATCATTTATTTTATGTGAATTTTATTGAAGCCTTTATCCTCCCTCATGTTATGAACTAACGTTGAGGGCGTGGGCCTAACGAACCTATCCTAGACCCTCTGCTACTTTGCTACACCCTTTCATTCTCTATGCAATACCACTAGCATGAAGACAATGACCATCTACGAAGATGGTTTGCGCTGACGCATGATGCAAGAGGAGGTCATTAGAAAAATTCTACATCGGTCATCGGAATGGTTGGCACAAAATTGATGTGAAGGAAGAGTACCGATCTGTTGGGTGCCGCTGATGAGCAAGGGGCCATGGCTTATTAGCCGCTATAATTGGAGGAGGCGGTTGACACTTTGGTTAGACACATAAGGGCTGGTGGCGTGACCACCGCCCCACCGAAAAGAGGATTCCAATGATTCTCCTTGGTTGGAGGGGGGAGATTTCATTTTGGTTGTTGATCCTAGTGAGAAAATTGTGGGGGGTTCCTTCCCTCACAGAGATACATTAGAATTCCTTAAATTAAAGTCTTGCGCATGGCGGTTAGACCATGGTTTCTTAGTGTGGTGTTTCACTTGGTGTAATAATCAGAGAGGTGTGCACCTGTCTTGTAGTCACCTTGATTGGTGTCCTGAAAATGTTCATGATGTTTATACTTACAAGAATTCCAGTGTCTCTCATATGGATCGCATTGTTTTAGACCATTCCCCCCTTCTCGTTGAGATATTTCTAAGCCTGGTTAGGGGGATTCTACTAATTTCTTACAAATGTTGATCAACCATCCGAGTTATCACTATACAGTGGAAAAATCATGGAAGAAACCAATGCAGAGGAAATCTATGGATCGTTTCTATAATAAGCTTCATCATCTCCTGGTTGATTTTGAGAATGGGTCAGTAACCAGTATCCTTCTTTGCGTGATCCGGATAAGGTCCAATTGGAAATTTATTTTCTGGAATCCATGTTGTAATCTTACTAGAATGATTCCATCATTTTTGAGATATCTATTAATAAGGACATGATTTATGGGATGATTTTAAGACAGGAACATCTGGCTCAGATCATTCTAGAGTCATATGGTTGTGTGAAGGGGATCATAACACATAATGTTTCCATTCTTGTATTATAGAAAACCAAAGGCATCCTCGGCCCAATATACGATTGGAAGAAAGTTCCTACTATGATGATCTCAACATGGTTGGTAGCATGGAGGAATTATTTTTCAATGATTTTATTGTGGGTCCCAACCCTTGTATAAAGGATGGTTACCCAGTGGGTCATGAAGAGGTTACATGTGTTGTTTCTACTATGGTGTCTTTGTATGATAAAGGATAAATTGTAGCCTCACTAAAGGAGGATTAAATCTTAGGGGCTGTGAGAAGCCTCAACCCAGAGAGTACTCCTAGCCTAGATGGGTCCCCTATATACTTTTTAGAGCCTCTTGGAGCATTGTTAATGCTGATGTGGTGGTGACTATTCATGATTTTCTCCAAGGAGGGCCCATTCCTTGAGGTTCTAGTGCTACCACCATGGTTCTTATCCCAATGATTAATAATCATTCACTTCTACAGCACTATCATCCTGTGAGTATGTGAAACTTCTCATATAAGGTACATTACCACATCCTCAACATCATAATATGTATCCTACTTCTTCAATGGATCTCCCTAGTACAACATACTTTTGTCAAGCAAAGATCAATACATGAGGCGATCGCTATTTTCTAAGAGTTCATTGATGATCTTAACACTAAAGTCCATGGTTCCAATATGGTGATCAAGATGGATATCGTTAAAGTGTACGATGGGCTGGAGTGGTCCTTCATTATCAATGTGTTGACAGGTATGCAAATTTTCTCTTGGGCTATTGACATACTGTTTAGGTGTTTCAGTTCCTTGTGGTTGGCTGTTCGTTTCATGGGAAGGAGTTTTGGCTTTATCAAAGTGGTTCGAGGGGTTGACGAAAGGGGATCCTTTATCTTCAAGATTTTTTTATTCCCCAATATGTTCTCAGTCACCTCATAAATAAAGGCATCATGTAGAGATCCATCTTTCCATACCGCTGCAATTCATGGACATGTGGTATCTCTCATCTCATGTTCGTTGATGATACAGTTATTTTTATGAATGCTTGATTGAAGTCTACTCATGGGATTAATAAAATTATGGATTATTAATTCCTCTAGAGTGTCCATAAGATTAATAGAAGTAAGAGCCACTTCTATATGCGGATTCATTGCTCAGACAGAAGGATTGTCTCCCATGCAAGTTGGCAAGATATGCATCATCGCCTCTTTTCCAAGGAATAGATTGGTGCTCCTATTTCCTATATAAGGATTCATATTATGTACTTTGATATTATTTTTGGTAAATTTATTGGTCTTGTTCACAACTAGAAGAATCAGTTTTTTATCATTTGGAGACATAATCATCTTGTCCAATGGTGTCTTTTATTACATCATGTTCCATGCACTCTCATCCACCAATGTCCCAAAGGGGGTGATCAATAAACATGAAACCATTCTCTCCAACTTTATATGGGATTCTCAAGAGGAAGGAAGGAGGAATTGGGCTTCATGGAGCATAATTGCAAGACCTATTCAAGAGAGGTGTATCGACGTGAAGAGTATATCTGAGATGCTGTGATGGATTCCGGTGAAGCTAGCATGGGAGGTTATTGTGGGCCTCTCCTTGTGGGGTAAATTCATGGGCATGAAAATCAGTGGTGCTGGTAGCGGAACTAATGGGGGTCTGGCTTCATTGCGGTTTGTGGTCCCCTCCATATTTCAATCCATATAGAACCACATTAGATAGATTGTGGGGAACTGTGAGCTTTCCTTTGCGCATCAAAGCTGGGCTGGTCTTCCTTTAGAGTTTCTTGGAATCTCTGTTACCAACATCACAATCAATTAAGGAAATAATTTTCCTAATTTGTTCAGTGTTATGATGAACAAGGACCAACATATAGTATTTGAAGATATTGAGATCACTATCGAACCAGATAGATGCATTTTTACTGCTTCATCCTCAGGTGCTATCTCAGCCAGGGATTACTGGAGGGTGACCAGTTCGGCGTCCCAATAGTGTACCTGGGATTCAGTTATGTGGATCATAGAGATTACAATTAAGCTTAGTTTTCTGGTGTGATGCATCAAGAATCATTCCCTTCCCATGGATGGGAACGTCAGGAAGACTGGTGTGTGCCTAGTTTTGTGTTTTTTGTGTTATTGGGGATAAAATGAGGAGAGCTCGAAGCATCTATTTCTTCAGCAGTAACGGGGCTCTCCATATGTGGAAATCCTATGGGGATTTGACGGGAGTCTCTATTCCAGAATTAAGGGACTATACTTTTTGGGATCGGTGGTACCACGGGGCAGAGGATTCTGGTCCAGAAAAGAATGATCAGGCCGTCATTTTGGTGACTGGATATTGGTTTATCTGTATGGGAAAGAAAAAGGATGGGAATGAATGATTTTTATGCATGGGCTAGGTGCTGGTGGCATAAAATAAATTCCTTCATGTTGATGTGGTCAACTCTTGTGGGAAAAATATTTATGATCACTCCCTTAGACCCTTCTATGTGGTCGATGTTGACAAATGTATAGAAAATACTGATAACTAGGTTAGATGGTTCCCACACCTTCGTGCCCTCAAGAATACTATTGATGGATCCTATTTCTTGAATGACTTGAAATGTGGTTGTGTGGTCAACGACTTAGGACACAGTGTTGTTCTAGCCTTCAACATTATCTTTTTTAGAGAGAATTCTCTTATGGATTAGGCTCTCTAAATGCTGATTGGTCTACAGAGTTTCCAGTTTAAGAGTATCGAGATTACTGCGGTTGAAACTGATTCTCTCATTATATATGTGTCATTTCATAGAAAGCACATTAGTCCATCATCGGTCCATTATATTATTATAAGGTTAGATATATCCTCTATGATGTATCATAAATCCTTCACACTTGGAGGGATGGTAATGTGGTTGGAGAACATCTTGCCTCTCTGGATTTGCCGGGTCTCAACATCGTTCTCCCATCAGACTTTCTTTCCATCTCCAATGAATGGATGAATCTCATTAGAGGGGACACCCTTGGCCATCACCACATTAGGACTACATTTCCCCTAGTTTTCCACTTTCTTTTTTGGTGTACTAGATGTTTGTACTCTTTAATAATAAAATAAAATAATGATGATGATGAATGGACTCCGGACCATTCGGGATACTTGAGGGGCATGCTTCCCCCTAGACAACTCAGGTGGACAATTGTTGTGCTGCCACCTGTGGGGCATGGCCAACACAGTCGGGCCACCCCCTACAGGCCACGCCCCCCATAGCTGGCCCTCCCTATGTAGACCGAGCCCTCCGCAGTTGTGCCTCCCACGGGAGGGTTTCCCCCTTGCGAGCCGCCCCTTTGCGGGACACCGTTTGTGTCCCACACTATTTGGGCTGGGCCACCCCTTGAGGGTTACCCTTTGTGCCCGCCATGCGAGCTTGGCCGAACCACATTACAGTGGTTCACACCCACCACAGCCCAGCCCAAACTGGGTCAGGTCGAGTCAGTCAGACCAGATAAGACTCGACCTGGGCCCAACTGGGCCCAGAAACCCTTAAAGGGCCATATCTTGAGAACCAGACCTTCGTTTGAATAACCATCTTTGGAGTTGGGATACATGGACCTAGGAGGAAATTTTTGGTTTACACCACTTGAGTTTTGGAGATATTTTGAGTATGTATGGGTTGAATTGAACATGAATCCAACCGGGCCCTCATAACTAAAATGCTTATAACATACAGACTAGGCGTCTGATTGATGCAACATTTGTCGTGTTAGAACCCTTATGACTTGGTGGTCCATTGGGTTACTGCATTTTGGGGGAGAAATAGTGGTCATGATATAAATGATATGTCAATGGAAAATCATACGGAACATGAGCACACTAGGTGCAAGGAATCCAGTGGCTGGTAGTGAGGCGGAGGTTAGAGATAGATCATACAGGGCATAGTACCGAGCGATCCAGTGTGGCATTGCACCGATCCTATGTGGTTCATATCATATGTGGGATAGTGCTCAGTGATTCTATGTGGTTCAGCTTATACTAATCCTATGTTGGTCAGAACCTTTGTGGGTCAGCGCTTAGCGATCCTGTGAGGGTTAGCGCATACCAATCCTATGTGGGTCATTGGGGGGGGGGTTAGTTACCTATCGATCTTGTGTGGGTCAAAAATTGCGTGTTTATTTGTAGGGGTTAGTTACCTTTCGATCCTATGTGGGTCAGATCCAGTGTCACGACTCATCCCCTGAGGCTCGTGTCGTGACTACCACAAGACCACCTTCCATAGGCCAGGGGATGGCGACTATCACCGAAGACATATATAGCATATCTCCTTTTTATAACATAACTTTCATTCCATTACACGGAACTGAGGATCTTTAAGGTTTAGTGTCTTGGAAACAAGGAACATAAAACATGAAATAAAAAAACATTCTTCTTAAACAATTGAAAGGCTTCTCCTCATGTTCACCCTATGCTCATTACTTTATCTCATAACCTGGGGACATACATCAAAATAAAGGGTGAGCAGAAGGCCCAGCAAGGGAAACAAGTGAAACATTTTACATATGAACTTGAGATACATCAATAAAGTCATGAAAAGAACTTTAAGGCATGAAAACGAAATCATGAGGCATATCATAATAAAAATAAAACTTTTTCATAACTTGAATATGTGGCTACATCATTTAAAATAGACAATAATGAACATATCACCAAGGTCCATACCCAAGGTGTCATTTGAAAATTACCAAGGTTATTCACCAAGGTATCGTGAAAATTGTAATCTCTAGTGGTTACATCATTACCCAATGCATTGGAGCGATATCAGGGCGCACCCTTAAATTTTACTTTATTATCATGTGAGCCACATATATCATCATCAAAAATTTCATAAATAACCCATATAGAATAAACAAAATGGGTTTCATTTCATAATCATAACATTTTAAAAACTTCTTTAAAGACATGATCTTTATATCACTTTAAACCCACGGAAGGGAAAGTGGGTCTCATGTATGTAAATCCCAGAATTTAAAATAGAACATTTTGATATATATGTTAATAACCTTGTAGAAATAAGAGCTTTGAGTATTCACTTTATAAAATAATATAATTTTGAGAAAAGAGAGAGAGGCATTTTGAGACGAAAATTCTGCAGCATAACGGCTATGTTACGAGGTTTTAGAAGGCATTAAAAAGAGAGGGGAAATGGTTCACCCACTCATAAGTGATACATAAAACAGTAGAGGGATAGAATATTAAGGATATATGAACATGGTAATGAAATTTGAAATATGTACCATATGAAATGAAGATCATGAAAGGAAGACAAAAATATGATATCTCTTATGAAAACTCGACAGCCTAACGGCGTCACATAAACTTTATCCAAAAAAGAATTGATGAGATAAAATAGGATCTCTCATCATATGAACATAAAAGATCAGTATGATAGATATAGATATCATACCCTAACATAATACAAAAGGAACTTGAAACACTTGACATGAATGTTGATCTTTGAAAAACGAGAAGGGTGAACGAATCCCCTAAAAATTCGGCAGCCTAACGGCGCCACTTAAAACTTCAAAATACTGAATTGAAGAGATCAAATGGGGTCTCTCATAATATGAAAATAAGAGTCCAGTATGATAGATATATAGATCATACCACGACATAAAAAAAGGAACTTGAAAGAATTGACATGAAAGTAGAACTTCAAAACGAGACGGGTGATTAACCACTTAAAAATTCGGCAGCCTAACGGCGCCACTTAAAACATCAAAATACTGAATTGAAGAGATCAAATGGGGTCTCTCATCATATGAAAATAAGAGTCCAGTATGATAGATATACATATCATACCCCAACATAAAAAAAAGGAACTTGAAATAATTGACATGAAAGTAGAACTTCAAAACGAGACGGGTGAAAAACCACTTAAAAATTCGGCAGCCTAACGGTGCCACTTAAAACTTCAAAATACTGAATTGAAGAGATCAAATGGGGTCTCTCATCATATGATCATAAAATATAAGTATGATAAATTTAGAGATCATACCCCAACATAATAAAAAGGAACTTGAAACACTTTACATGAAAATAGATCTTGAAAAATGAGAAGGGAGAAAGAATCCGTTACAAGAATTTCGGCAGCATAACGACGCCACTTAAAACTTCATAAAACGAAATAATGAGAGTTAGAGGGGATCTCTCATTATATGAACATAAAAAGGGCAGTAAGAGAAGTATAAAAGAAAATCCTCCAACATAAGAACATGGAACATAAAAGGAATGACATAAAAAGATTACTTGAAATGAAAGAGAGAGGTCGGATCCCTTACCTTAAAACGTGACTCTTGAAACTCAAATGTTTGGACCTTGAGGGCTTGGGGGCACCTTGGGAGGACTCCTTGGGAGGTAAGGAGACCATAACATCGTTGGGGAAGAGTTGGGAGTGAAAACGAAAGGAGGAATGGGTGGGTATATATAGGGAAAGTGAGGGGACAAGGCAATAATGGCCAAGGGACACCTCACTAGTGGTTTTGGAAAAACCATGGGCTTGCCCATGGTATTTTCCCATGGTATTGGCCACATGGGACACCTCATACCTTATCTTACTATTCATAATTCGACCATATTGAATATATACTTAATACATCATTTAATGATGTCATTAAACACCCATAACTTAAAAACTATATTTTCACTATTCATCAAAAATCCAACTTTCTTAGAATAATCCCAAAATTTCACCTTAACCAAATATCAATGCTCTGATTTCAAAAATGAAATCCATTTTATAATAATAATTTTCTAAATATTTTTAATTTAATTTTTAAATAAAATAACTATTCATCAAAAATTCATTTTTTTCAGAAAAATCCCCAAAAATTAACTTAACATAATATCGATGCTCTGAGTTCAAAAATAAAGCCCTTTTTATAAAAATAATTTTCTAATTATTTTTAATTAAATTTTTAATTAAAAAACACTATTCATCCGAAAAAACTAATACTTGACTAATAATTTATGAAACCGTTATTTACCCATTTTATTGAATCACATTACTTAATCTCGGTGTCCAAATTATATTAAAACTTTCTTTGAGTGAAATTACTAATCAATTTGGTCACATTACTAATCCTAAGCGTAAAATCACTATTCATAATTTACTATTCATCAAAAATTAAGTTGATCTTATTAGACTCCAAATTCCTTACTGAACACTTTTGTAGAAGACCATTTTTTGAAAATCATTACACATCATTAGTTATTTAGGTTTTTCATAAATATATTAAAATATCCTTTTTTCCAAAAAAAATTCATCAAAAATATGCATACTATATTTATCCGGTCATTTGAAAATTCATAAAAGAAAATGAAATTTTTATTTAAAACAAAGGATTACACAAGACAGTTACGGTCTCCTTACATAGCCCCTTATCACACCAGCATAGGACCTAAGTGTAAGGTGTGCTAAGGTGAGAGAATCTGTGGGAGGCTCGGCCAACATCGCACGAGTAGTAATTTCTATAAGTTTGAACTTCTCGTGAAGGTGATCCCGTTCTAACTTTATACAATGAAGTTCGGCTTGGGTTTGGTCCAGATGAAAGCCCAGTGGTGTTACCTCCTTCCCAAGTTCTGTTAGATGGGCTTCGATCGTTCCAAGACTACTGGGTGAGGCCATCGAATCTTCTTTCTATATTAATTAACCAAGATTGCTTGTATTTAGAGATAATAGTCAAAATGTTTAGTTTCCAGCGGTCATATTGACCAATGGTCAAATAAAAGTCAAAACCCAACAGTCTCATTTTAATTATACTCATGTTACCAAATGAAACATTTTTGTTGAGTATAAAAATAACACATAAAATTAGGAAACAATATTTATTTAAAATTTCGGGTCGTTACAATATTCCCCCCTTAAGAAATTGCGTCCTCGAAATTTTTAAAATTGGGTTTTGAAATTTCATTGAATGTCCCACATCATAAAAGGAGTCAGTAAAACTATTACTTTAAAATAAAGAAAGGGAAGTACAAAGCTCACCCGATTTAACCCACACTAGGATTCCATGTAGGAAAACATGGACATGGAGGAGAAAACAAAGGGTCATGTTCTGAGGGAGAGTGATAGAGAACATGATTAGGAGAAAGTTAACCATGAGAAAATCCCAAACTTATGATGTGTGTAAACGGTATTTGATTACCTAGTAGGAAACGTAAACCAACAACATTTTTTTTTACGTTTCTTTTCATAATTTTGAGGAATTCATTTACTACATAGAACAAAAACATAAGAAAATATACTTACCTTCAAGTAGAGTTTCATCCTTTAATAAGTCCCTACCAACACTAATCTTTTCTCCAAATGATGATAATTCAAAAACACTTGGTCTCATAAAAGCACAAGAATCATCTTCTATAGAATCACATAATCTTCAAAAGATTAACTATCTATTTCTTCTATCTTTAAACATTATCCCAAAAATAGAAATGTTAAGGTAAAACAAATCTTCAAAAAGAAAGAATCCCATAGGAATGGAATCTACTTTTAAATCATCAAAGTTCCATGGTACTACCCAAAGTTCATCATAGACCATTCCATAAATAATGGTCCTTAAAATTCCTCAAAATAAACCAAACTAAGATTGAAACCCAAATACAAGAAGGCTTTGATAACATAGTCTTCCAAAACAACTTCATTGTTCATCTCCAGACAATATCAACCACTCCTAACATCTTATAAAAAAAGTATCCAACCTAAACATATTTTACCCAATATAGGTTAATCATTCCCATAAGTAACCTAAATTACTATAAGTCCACCTTAAATTCATCAATTCTTCAAAATATAAGTCAACCTTACTCCTCAATGAAAATACTATAGTAATCTATTTACCTCTATCATATAGGGTCCCCAAAATAGTGAACCTCTTCCAAAATAATAATCATCATTTAATCCCCTAATCATCTCTGTCATATTAATACGGAAATTGTCGCATTTCCTATCACATTGGTTGTTGGTACACGTTATTCCATTTCCCACCATTAACTAAGAAGATAAAGTATAATTAGAGGCTTAAATACTTAACTAATAATCATGAAAAGGAACTTAAAGCATATAAGGATAACTTGTAGAAGAAAAGTATACCCTAACTTGTGATCCCCTAGGTTCCCATCTAGGTCATCCATGATCATATATTCTTATGTGAATCTTTATTTTATTTTTTCTTTGTTCCTTTAACAATGGTTCATACCAAGCTTATGAATTTACCAAAGCATATCCCCCGGGAGTGTCGTAACCAAGAGTGCAGCAAGGCCCGTTGTCGTGTACTAGTTCCCGTTCGAGTCTAGCTCAAAGCGGTGTTTTTGGGATTTACCCCTATGTACATCTGTGCCAGAGCCACCTCTACCTGCTCGTATCTAGACATTGATGTATTTTCTTGGCAACCCCTTACTCAATACTCACCAAAATACCAGGAAGATTTCCTATATTTAAGCTTTTTTATAGGGTTATTCCTAGAGTTTTCATATCCTAATTTCCACAAATAACTAAACCATCCTTTGATACAAACTATAGCATCTCACCTTTTTATAACATAACTTTCATTCCATTACACGGAACTGAGGATCTTTAAGGTTTAGTGTCTTGGAAACAAGGAATATAAAACATGAAACAAAAAAAACATTCTTCTTAAACACTTGAAAGGCTTCTCCTCATGTTCACCCTAGGCTCATTAATTCATCTCATAACCTAGGGAAATACATCAAAAGGAAGGGTGAGCAGAAGTCCCAGCAAGGTAAACAAGTGAAACATTTTACATATGAACTTGAGATACATCAATAAAGTCATGAAAAGAACTTTAAGGCATGAAAATGAAATCATGAGGCATATCGTAATAAAAATAAAACATTTTCATAACTTGAATATGTGGCTGCATCATTTAACATAGACAATCATGAACATATCACCAAGGTCCACCCCTAAGGTGTCATTTGAAAATTATCAAGGTTATTCACCAAGGTATCGTGAAAATTGTAATCTCTAGTGGTTACATCATTACCCAATGCATTGGAGCGCTATCAGGGCGCACCCTTAAATTTTCCTTTATTATCATGTGAGCCACATATATCATCATCAAACATTTCATAAATAACCCATATAGCATAAACGAAATAGGTTTCATTTCATAATCATAACATTTTAAAAACTGCTTTAAAGACATGATCTTTATATCACTTTAAACCCACGGAAGGGAAGGTGGGTCTCATGTATGTAAATCCCAGAATTTAAAATAGAACATTTTGCTATATATGTGAATACCCTTGTAGAAATAAGATCTTTGAGTATTCACTTTATAAAATAATATAATTTTGAGAAAAGAGAGAGAGGCATTTTGAGACGAAAATTCTGCAGCATAACGGCTATGTTACGAGGTTTTAGAAGGCATTAAAAAGAGAGGGTAAATGGTTCACCCACTCATAAGTGATCCATAAAATAGTAGAGGGAAAGAATATGAAGGATATATGAACATGTTAATGAAATTTGAAAGATGTACCATATGAAATGAAGATCATGAAAGGAAGACAAAAATATGATTTCTCTTATGAAAACTCAACAGCCTAACGGCGTCACATAAACATTAACCAAAAAAGAATTGATGAGATAAAATAGGATCACTCATCATATGAAAATAAAAGATCAGTATGATAGATATAGTGATAATACCCTAACATAATACAAAAGGAACTTGAAACACTTGACATGAAAGTTGATCTTTGAAAAACGAGAAGGGCGAACGAATCCCCTAAAAATTCGGCAGCCTAACGACGCCACTTAAAACTTCAAAATACTGAATTGAAGAGATCAAATGGGGTCTCTCATCATATGAACATAAGAGTCGAGTATGATAGATATATATATCATACCACAACATAAAAAAGGAACTTGATAGAATAGACATGAAAGTAGAACTTCAAAACAAGACGGGTGAAGAACTACTTAAAAATTCGACAGCCTAACGGCGCCACTTAAAACGTCAAAATACTGAATTGAAGAGATCAAATGGGGTCTCTCATCATATTAACATAAGATTCTAGTATGATAGATATAGATATCATACCCCAACATAAAAAAAAGGAACTTGAAAGAATTGACATGAAAGTAGAACTTCAAAACGAGACGGGTGAAAAACCACTTAAAAATTCGGCAGCCTAACAGCGCCACATAAAACATCAAAATACTGAATTGAAGAGATAAAATGGGGTCTCTCATCATATGATCATAAAATATCAGTATGATAAATTTATAGATCATACCCCAACATAATATAAAGGAACATGAAACACTTTACATGAAAATAGATCTTGAAAAATGAGAAGAGAGAAATAATTCGTTACAAATATTTCGGCAGCCTAACGGCACCACTTAAAACATCATAAAACGAAACAATGAGAGTTAGAGGGGATCTCTCATTATATGAACATAAAAATGGAAGTAAGAGGAGTATAAAAGAACATCCTCCAACATAATAACATGGAGCATAAAAGGAATGACATAAAAGAGATTGCTTGAAATGAAAGAGAGAGGTCGGATCCCTTACCTTAAAATGTGACTCTTGAAACTCAAAGGTTTGGACCTTGAGGGCTTGGGGGCACATTGGGAGGACTCCTTGGGAGGTAAGGAGACCAGAAATTCGTTGGGGAAGAGTTGGGAGTGAAAACTAAAGGAGGAATGGGTGGGTATTTATAGGGAAAGTGAGGGGACAAGGCAATAATGGCCAAAGGACACCTCAGTATTGGTTTTGGCAAAACCATGGGCTTTCCCATGGTATTTTCCGATGGTATTGGCCACTTGGGACTCCTAATACCTTATCTTACGATTCATAATTCGACCATATAGAATATATACTTAATACATCATTTAATGATGTCATTAAACACTCATAACTTAAAAACTATATTTTCACTTTTCATCAAAAATCCAACTTTCTCAGAATAATCCCAAAATTTCACCTTAACCAAATATCAATGCTCTGATTTCAAAAATGAAATCCATTTTATAAAAATAATTTTCTAAATATTTTTAATTTAATTTTTAAATAAAAACACTATTCATCAAAAATTCATTTATTTCAGAAAAATCCCCAAAAATTACCTTAACATAATATCGATGCTCTAAGTTCAAAAATAACGTCATTTTTAGAAAATTAATTTTCTAATTAATTTAAATAAAATTTTTATTTAAAAACACTATTCATCCGAAAAAACTAATACTTGACTAATAATTTATGAAACCATTATTTACCCATTTTATTGAATCACATTACTTAATCTAGGTGTCCAAATTATATTAAAACTTTCGTTGAGTGAAATTACAAATCCATTTGGTCACATTACTAATCCTAAGCATAAAATCACTATCTATAATTTACTATTCATCAAAAATTAAGTTGATCTTATTAGACTCCAAATTCCTTACTGAACACTTTTATAGAAGACCATTTTTTGAAAATCATTACAAATCATTAGTTATTTAGGTTTTTCATAAATATTTTAAAATATCCTTTCTTCCAAAAAAATTCATCAAAAATATGCATACTATATTTATCCGGTCATTTGAAAATTCATAAAAGAAAACGAAATTTTTATTTAAAAAAAGGATTACACAAGAAAGTTACGGTCTCCTTACATAGCCCCTTATCACACCAGCATAGGACCTAAGTGTAAGGTGTGCTAAGGTGAGAGAATCCGAGGGAGGCTCGACCAACATCGCACGAGTAGTAATTTCTATCAGTTTGAACTTCTCGCGAAGGCGATCCCGTTCTAGCTTTATACGATGAAGTTCAGCTTGGGTTTGGTCCAGAGCAAAGCCCAGTGGTGCTACCTCCTTCCCAAGTTCTGTTAGATGGGCTTTTATCGGTCCAAGACTACTGGGTGAGGCCATCGAATCTTCTTTCTATATTAATTAACCAAGATTTTGTCACGACCCGTCCTCGGGGCCCGTGCCGTGACTACCCCAAGCCCGCCTTCCATAGGCCAGGGGCTGGCGACTAGCACCAAGGCGTAAATCCCAACAAAAAGGGAAGGCATTGCCATTGAAAAGTAAACAAGCACCACAGAGTAAGCAAGCGGAAAAGTAAACACTAAGTAAAAACTGTACAAGCTGTGCTGAAAGTAAAAGGGGCCGGAAATACAAGCCCAACTGTAAAGTACAACTGAAAGGAAAAACTGCTGCGTCGAGCCGTCCTCTGGAAGTCCCACCAGAAGGGTGGATGCAGATAGCCTCCACTACTCCTCGGGTCCACCTAACCTCTCCGAGTACGTCCCGCCCAGTGGTCCACCTCCAGGTACTGTCCTGCTCTGCACGCCTCCTCCACGATCAGCGCTGTCCGTCGTCTGCAACCAACACCACGAAGTGCGGGCATAGCTCGTGCAGGGGTGAGTATAAGCTACTCAGTAGGGACCCCGAGACCCTCAAGGTATCACTTAAACCAACAAGGATAACCACAAGAAGATCTCAACAGATAAACTCTACTTAGGTATATGCCCATACATATACCTAAGTTATCAAGTAACCCATCTCAATCATGAGGAAACACAAGGATCATGAGATCAACGGATAACCACTACCCAGGTATATGCCCATACATATACCTACGTTATCAACTAACCCATCTCAATCATGAGGAAACACAAAGATCATGAGATCAACAGATAACCACTACCCAGGTATATGCCCATACATATACCTAAGTTATCAAGTAACCCATCTCAATCATGAGGAAACACAAAGGTCAAAAGTCTCAGCTCAAACCAGTATTTTCATTATCGAAACTGTAACTGCTGAAGAGCTTCGTCTCTAGAGTGTACAGTGGTCCTGTCACGACTCCGAGGTACTGCTCACTAACCTAAGACTGCTGAGGTACTCCTCCTGTCGAGTACTGCGGGTTTGCGGCCAACTACCGGGCGCTCCGTCCGCTGTGGGTCTGTCGCCAAATACCGGGCGCTCCCCCCCAATAGCCTATAGAGGTACTCCTCCTGTCGAGTACCGCGGGTTTGCGGCCAACTACCGGGCGCTCCATCCGCCGTGGGTCTGTCGCCAAATACCGGGCGCTCTGTCCACTGGGATAGTCGACCTACTCCAAGTCGAGTCAGTCAAGCAGTCGTCAGGTCTCAGCAGGCTACACGATCTCTGTACTCCGCACGCTCGTCTCCGGGAGGGTCCGCTCCACGAGCTACAGGTCGATACTCCAAGTATCTCAAGGTCCCACGAAGAAGTATCTCAAAGGACCGCCTCGTCATAGGGGTCTCAACACAACAGACGGCGCGTCAATCGGACGCCTGGTCTGTGAGTTATTAGCCTTTTCGTCCCAGGGGCCCGGTTGGTTTCGTGAGCAAACCAATCCCGGCCGTATCTCAACTGTACCCCGAACTCCCATCGGGTATACTCATAGGGACCGTTACTCAACGTAATCACCAACACAGCTGACGGTTCGTCAAACGGACGTCTGGTTTGAAAGATATCAGCTTTTCCGTTCCAGGGGCCCGGTTGGATTTCGGTGCGATCCAACCCGGCCAGTATCCATCTGCATCCAAATCTCGGCGAAGGATGCCAAAAGTTACGTATCATCAACGGAAACTCAACGCAACAGACGGCGCGTCTATCGGACGCCCGGTCTGAGAGTTATTGGCTTTTTCGTTCCAGGGGCCCGGTTGGATTTCGGTGCGATCCAACCCGACCGCACTCCATCGGCATCCTAACCTCGAGCGGAGTAACCCAAAAGATCCGTCTCACGTAGATAAATTCAACGAAATAGACGGCATGTCAATCGGACACCCGGTCTGTTATTTATTGGTCTTTCCGTCTCACACCCACCCTGGGAAACTTCCCAGGAGGTCACCCATCCTGATCACTACTCCAGGCCAAACACGCTTAACTATGGAGTTTTAACCACGTAGGCTCCCGAAAAGGAAGGTGCACCTTGATTATAGTATACCGAAACGACCGTCTCGATCCAAGGATCGCGTTGCCGCTGGCGGAGGGTCGTTTGGACGCCCATAGCTCAAGATACAGCCATTTGAACGAAAACCGTCCGAAGACGGGGGGTCCGGGCCCGGGCCGAGCCGGCCCGACCCCCCCCCCCCCCTGGGTCGGCCAAACCGGGTCAACCCGGTTCGGCCCGGTCCGACCCGGTCAGACAAGTCTGGCTCGGCCGAGCGGCGCGGGGGGGAGCTGCCGCCCCGCGTGACACCCCCGCGGCACCCGCATGGTGTCGGCCAGACAGCCGGACGCGGCTGAAGCCGCGTCCCGAGTGACACGGGGGGGAGCCGCCGCCCCTGCGTGACACCCCCGTGACACCCGCGGGGTGTCTCCATGGCGACCGGACGTGGCTTCAGCCGCGCCCCGCGAGCGCCGCCGCCGGCTTCCGCGGGCCGCCAGAGTCGCTCCGGTGGCCCGATATTTTTCCTGTCTGCGTCGTTGCTCCTCCCGGGTTCCGATCCTCACCGCGGGATCATCAAACTTCCGTTGCGACACGTTCCGTCATCGCCCGCCAAATCCGCACAAGAACGAATAACGGCGGAGGGTTGTCGGGCCGTGTTCGTTTGGCCCGCACCCTCCGCGTTAGATATAAACAACGGGAGAAATTAATGTTCAACACATGAACACATATCCGAAACAATTTTTAATGAAATAAAATTGTTTCATAAAAACGGGTTCCTTATTTGAACGGAAACAACAATTGTAATAATTTTAAAATTGTTCACAAATCCAGTTCTTTAACTTTTTAAAGAAACAATTACAGTAATATAAAATGAAAAGGAAGGTAATTCCCAAAAATAAATCCCTACCTCGCCGTCGCTGTCGGATGCGAGGTCGTCGTGGAATTGACCGTCGCGGAAGGAGGTGATCGTCACACCGCGGAAGGGTGTCGCATCGACGATCTCCGAGGACCAAGAACATACGGATTTAATTAATAATAATTAAATCCATGTTGTTGTTGAAATCCAAAAAGAAAATAAAAAGAAGCACAACCCCCTACCTTGGTTGTTGTCAATCGAAGGCTGTCGCGGGGTTGGATCGTCACGGAAGAAGCGTCGCGAAGGGAGATCCGTTGGCGTTTCGGTACAAGGCTTCGCGTCGTCGATCTCCGCAGGTTTGGCGTTCTTCGCGTTCTTCGCATTCATCGCGTTCTTCGCCGAAGAAGAACGCTTTCCTCTAAATCCTCTCCACGCCACAAGTTTCAACCCAAAATAAAATAAGCTTAAGCCTTATTTTATTTACACAACTAAACATTTGAATTTCAAAAGATAAGAAACGAACCATTAATTCGTAGAATTAATTCAACGAAAGAAAAAACTCATTTAATTTACGAAATAAACCGCCCAATTAAATGGTCTCTTAAGATTTTAAGAAACGCGTCAGTTGACTTTCATTAAGACGGGTTTTCACGGGTGCGTTTCTTAGCGGAAAGAAACGGCGGGGCTCATGCGGGCCCCACCTCGCAAATATCCTACCAAGGGGGTAGGATATTTCTGGATAGCATCCTATCCGGTTCAACTCAGTTCAATCCTCCCTTAAGTGACTTCAAGTGGCTTCCAAGCGGCTTAAGTGAAATAAAATAAAGTTGTCGCAAAATTATTTTATTTCTTAACTTTAAGCCTGAAAATTAAAAAACACACCCGAGAAAACGCAACTCCGGAAAAGGCGTTTCTAAGCGAATACCGGTGCTGCGATTTCATCGGTGCCCTCAGAATTCGATTCCGGGCACCGGTTCAAAAGTTAGAAAAACCCGCTCGTCCGTTCACTGAACGTACCCGAGCCAAACTTTGGAAAATGATTCCGGGCACACCGGGCCTCGGAATCAGGTGCCGTCAGAAACTGCATTCTTGTAAAATTCCAAATAAAATTAGGAAAAAAAAATTTCCTTGAAATTTACGGGTCTTTACATTACTCCCACCACAGGGATTTACATCCCCGTAAAGCTTCAACACAAACTAGGGATACAAAGGCGGTACTGAGCACGCATCTGAGCCTTCCGCTCCCATGTGCTCACCTGGACCATCTCTATCGTGGCCCGGACCACCTCTGGTCCCACTAGAGCTCCCATGATTTCTTCCTTGCCGATAAGAGAAATCTGGTCTCATCCCTTGGATGAACCACGTTCTTCGCCTAATACGGTCAATCCCGACATGGATGATACTAATCCATACCAAGGATGATGTCGTAAGGCCTCGACGCTACTACCAAGAGATCCAACCGTTACTCTCACCTCCAAGGGTTGAGTCACACTATCGGCATCAGTGTGTGGTAACTGGGTCTCCTCCAGTAGATGTCTCACAAGTGAGGGTCAAGTCAACAGTCATAACTGGAACTTCTTAGTAACAACACAAGAAAGGACAGGAAAGAAAACATCACAAGATAAGTGTCTTTATTTTATTGCAGCTCATGGTACAAAGACACAAAAACAACATCAACATGGAACTAGAAGTACAAGAGACGTATCCACTAGTTCCGCTCCTGTCCACCTACTCCAAGAGCTCTACTGCCTTGTCCACTGCTCTACTGTTGCTCAAGCATTCGTCGCTGCCTCTACCTCGGTGGCTCATCAAAAGCCTATGGATCAACTGTACGAGGAGTCGGACAGTCACGTGCTAGGTGCCCCTTTCCACCGCACAAGTAACACAGTCTACTTCTGGCACGCCTGGCTCTGACCCCACCCCGGGTGCCCCGCACCACCGGTCCTAAAACCCGAGATCGCCCAACTGCTGGTCTGGTCCTCCTGGACCTCTGCATCATCTTTCTACTGCCCACAAATGACTCAGCTTCTGATCGAAAAACACCCGGCAAAGGCAGAAGCTCCTGAACACGCTCGGGGTGTAGAGCTACTGGCACAAAGTCCACCCTGAAGAAGGTCTCGAAGTCTTCCCATGTGAAAGTCATCCCATCGCAAAACTGGAACAAGTGGCTCCACCACCTGCCTGTTGCTGCCTGAAGAAGGCTGGCAGCAAAGGTCACCATGAAGTCCGATGGCGTCCCCACTAGCCTGAAGACTCCCACCACAGCCTCCAGCCAATCCTCAGCCGCCTGCGGGTCCGTCTCTCCCCCGAACCTGGGTGGCCTCTGGCACTGGAACTCATGCAGTGTGCTCAAGTAGCGGGCATCGCCTACTGCTGGGGCTGGTGGCATCAGTGGCCCAACGTATGGTAGTACTGATGGTACCTCCGCTGGTGCCTCAACTGCAAGAGGGCCCTGTACCGAAGCCTCGTCACTCGACAGGCTGTCAGCACGCACATCCCTCTGGGCTCTAACTGGTCGTCCGAGAAAAGGCATCCTGAAAGAAACAACGTAACACGGTCAAACGATTATACCTGGTGAGCTGACCTGGTTTGAGCTGTTTTAAGGGGGAAAACCTTTGAAAACACACACGCAATCAGTGTTTTCGTGCACAAAGTCGGAAATCAGTTGCCAGGGTCCTGGTGTATGGATGCGTCGGCTGCCCCCACCAACACTGGACTCCCTGAACTGAAAACCACACTCGGTACCCTTAACACTATTGCTTCACAGAAAGAAAGATCAGAGTCTGCGGCAGAACCGACCACCTCTGATACCAATTTGTCACGACCCGTCCTCGGGGCCCGTGTCGTGACTACCCCAAGCCCGCCTTCCATAGGCCAGGGGCTGGCGACTAGCACCAAGGCGTAAATCACAACAAAAAGCGAAGGCATTGCCTTTGAAAAGTAAACAAGCACCACAGAGTAAGAAAGCGGAAAAGTAAACACTATGTAAAAACTGTACAAGCTGTGATGAAAGTAAAAGGGGCCGGAAATACAATCCCAACTGTAAAGTACAACTGAAAGGAAAAACTGCTGCGTCGAGCCGTCCTCTGGAAGTCCCACCTGAAGGGTGGATACAGATAGCCTCCACTGCTCCTCGGGTCCACCTAACCGCTCCGAGTACGTCCCGCCCAGTGGTCCACCTCCAGGTACTATCCTGCTCTGCACGCCTCCTCCACGATCAGCGTTGTCCGTCGTCTGCAACCAACACCACGAAGTGCGGGCATATCCCGTGCAGGGGTGAGTATAAGCTACTCAGTAGGGACCCCGAGACCCTCGAGGTCTCACAAAAACCAACAAGGATAACCACAAGAAGATCTCAATAGATAAACTCTACTTAGGTATATGCCCATACATATACCTAAGTTATCAAGTAACCCATCTCAATCATGAGGAAACACAAGGATCATGAGATCAACGGATAACCACTACCCAGGTATATGCCCATACATATACCTAAGTTATCAAGTAACCCATCTCAATCATGAGGAAACACAAAGATCATGAGATCAACGGATAACCACTACCCAGGTATATGCCCATACATATACCTAGGTTATCAAGTAACCCATCTCAATCATGAGGAAACACAAAGGTCAAAAGTCACAGCTCAAACCAGGATTTTCATTATCGAAACCGTAACTGCTGAAGAGCTCCGTCTCTAGAGTGTACAGTGGTCCTGTCACGACTCTGAGGTACTGCTCACTAACCTAAGACTGCTGAGGTACTCCTCCTGTCGATTACTGCGGGTTTGCGGCCAACTACCGGGTGCTCCGTCCGCTATGGGTCTGTCGCCAAATACCGGGCACTCCCCCCAATAGCCTACAGAGGTACTCCTCCTGTCGAGTACCGCGGGTTTGCGGCCAACTACCGGGCGCTCCGTCCGCCGTGGGCCTGTCGCCAAATACCGGGCGCTCCGTCCACTGGGATAGTCGACCTACTCCAAGTCGAGTCGGTCAAGCAGTCGTCAGGTCTCAACAGGCTACACGATCTTCGTACTCCGCACGCTCGTCTCCAGGAGGGTCCGCTCCACGAGCTACTGGTCGATACTCCAAGTATCTCAAGGTCCCACGAAGAAGTATCTCAAAGGACCGCCTCGTCATAGGGGTCTCAACACAAGAGACGGCGCGTCAATCGGACGCCCGGTCTGTGAGTTATTAGCCTTTTCGTCCCAGGGGCCCGGTTGGTTTCGTGAGCAAACCAATCCCGGCCGTATCTCAACTGTACCCCGAACTCCCAAAGGGTATACTCATAGGGACCGTTACTCAACGTAATCACCAACGCAGCTGTCGGTTCGTCAAACGGACGTCTGGTTTGAAAGATATCAGCTTTTCTGTTCCAGGGGCCTGGTTGGATTTCGGTGCGATCCAACCCGGCCACTATCCATCTGCATCCAAATCTCGGCGAAGGATGCCAAAAGTTCCGTATCATCAACGGAAACTCAACGCAACAGACGGCGCGTCTATCGGACGCCCGGTCTGAGAGTTATTGGCTTTTTCGTTCCAGGTGCCCGGTTGGATTTCGGTGCGATCCAACCCGACCGCACTCCGTCGGCATCCTAACCTCGAGCGGAGTAAGCCAAAAGATCCGTCTCACGTAGATAAATTCAATGAAATAGACGGCATGTCAATCGGACGCCCGGTCTGTTATTTATTGGCCTTTCCGTCTCACACCCACCCTGGGAAACTTCCCAGGAGGTCACCCATCCTGATCACTACTCCAGGCCAAGCACGCTTAACTATGGAGTTTTAACCACGTAGGCTCCCGAAAAGGAAGATGCACCTTGAGTTTACTATATCGAAACGACCGTCTCGATCCAAGGATCGCGTTGCCGCTGGCGGAGGGTCGTTTGGACGCCCGTAGCTCAAGATACAGCCATTGGAACGAAAGACGTCCGAAGACGGGGGGTCCGGGCCCGGGCCGAGCCGGCCCCCCCCCCCCCCTGGGTCGGCCGAACAGGGTCAACCCGGTTCGGCCCGGTCCGAACCGGTCCGACCCGGTCAGACAAGTCTGGCTCGGCCAGCCCGGCCGGCTCGGCCGTGCGGCCGAGCGGCGCGGGGGGGAGCCGCCGCCCCGCGTGACACCCCCGCGGCACCCGCATGGTGTCGGCCAGACAGCCGGACGCGGCTGAAGCCGCGTCCCGAGTGACACGGGGGGGAGCCGCCGCCCCCGCGTGACACCCCCGTGACACCCGCGGGGTGTCTCCATGGCGACCGGACGCGGCTTCAGCCGCGCCCCGCGAGCGCCGCCGCCGGCTTCCGCGGGCCGCCGGAGTCTCTCCGGTGGCCCGATTTTCTTCCCGTCTGCGCCGTTGCTCCTCCAGGGTTCCGTTCCTCACTGCGGGATCATCAAACTTCCGTTGCGACACGTTCCGTCGTCGTCCGCCAAATCCGCACAAGAACGAAGAACGGCGGAGGGTTGTCGGGCCGTGTTCGTTTGGCCCGCACCCTCCGCGTTAGATATAAACAACGGGAGAAATTAAAGATCAACACATGAACACATATCCGAAACAATTTTTAATGAAATAAAATTGTTTCATAAAAACGGGTTCCTTATTTGAACGGAAACAACAATTTTAATAATTTTAAAATTGTTCACAAATCCAGTTCTTTAACTTTTTAAAGAAACAATTACAGGAATATAAAAAGAAAAGGGGGGTAATTCCCAAAAATAAATCCCTACCTCGTCGTCGCTGTCGGATGCGAGGTCGTCGTGGAATTGACCGTCGCGGAAGGAGGTGATCATCACACCGCGGAAGGGCGTCGCGTCGACGATCTCCGAGGACCAAGAACATACGGATTTAATTAATAATAATTAAATCCATGTTGTTGTTGAAATCCAAAAAGAAAATAAAAAGAAGCGCAACCCCCTACCTTGGTTGTTGTCGATCGAAAGCTGTCGCGGGGTTGGATCGTCGCAGAAGAAGCGTCGCAAAGGGAGATCCGTTGGCGTCGCGGTACAAGGCTTCGCGTCGTCGATCTCCGCAGGTTTGGCGTTCTTCGCGTTCTTCACGTTCTTCGCGTTCTTCGCGTTCTTCGCCGAAGAAGAACGCTTTCCTCCAAATCCACTCTACGCCACAAGTTTCAACCCAAAATAAAATAATCTTAAGCCTTATTTTATTTACACAACTAAACATTTGAATTTCAAAAGATAAGAAACGAACCATTAATTCATAGAATTAATTCAACGAAAGAAACAACTCATTTAATTTACGAAATAAACCGCCCAATTAAATGGTCTGTTAAGATTTTAAGAAACGCGTCAGTTGACTTTCATTAAGACGGGTTTTCGCGGGTGCGTTTCTTAGCGGAAAGAAACGGCGGGGCTCGGGCGGGCCCCACCTCGCAAATATCCTACCAAGGGGGTAGGATATTTCTGGATAGAATCCTATCCGGTTCAACTCAGTTCAAGCCGCCCTTATGTGGCTTCAAGTGGCTTCCAAGCGGCTTAAGTGAAATAAAATAAAGTTGTCGCAAAATTATTTTATTTCTTAACTTTAAGCCTGAAAATTAAAAACCACACCCGAGCAAACGCAACTCCGGAAGAGGCGTTTCTAAGCGAATATCGGCGCTGCGATTTCATCGGTGCCCTCAGAATTCGATTCCGGGCACCGGTTCAAAAGTTATAAAAACCCACTCGTCCGTTCACTGAACGTACCCGAGCCAAACTTCGGAAAATGATTCAGGGCACACCGGGCCTCGGAATCAGGTGCCGTCAGAAACTACGTTCTTGTAAAATTCCAAAGAAAATTATGAAAAAAAACATTCCTTGAAATTTACGGGTCTTTACAGATTTCATTTATTTAGAGACAATAGTCAAAATGTTTAGTTTCCAGCGGTCATATTGACCAATGGTCAAATAACAGTCAAAACCCAACAGTCTCATTTTAATTATACTAATGTTACCAAATGAAACATTTTTGTTGAGTATAAAAATAACACATAAAATTAGGAAACAATATTTATTTAAAATTTCGGGTCGTTACAACATATTCCCAAAAAACCAGGAAGGCATTGCCGTCATAACCTATAAAACTCACAACCAAGAAGACAACAAGATTCAAACTCAAGTTAACTGAGTAGTAAATTGTGTGAGTACATTATGTAAACAGGGGCAAGAATACAAGACCAACTGGAAAGTACAAGGATAACTGGGAAGTAAAACCAAATTGGAACAAATCATGTGATCACCCTCCTGGGATCCTACCTGAAGTGTAGGTACAACTCTCGAACGATAGTCTCTATGGTATGCCTCATCTATGGTCCACCTTAGAGCTACCATTAGTCCTGGTACTCTCGTCCTCAATCTGTTTTGTCTGTCATCTGCACCAAAAACAACATGGTGAAGGCATTTCCCGTGTATGGGTGATTATAACGATACCCAATAGAGACCCCGAGATTCTCAAGGTCTCACAAAATCCACCATGGATAAACCACACATCATGAAATCAAATGACAAAACTACTTGGGTATATGACCATACATATACCTAAGTTATTAATTATACCCATCTCGATCATGAGGAAAACACATAGTCCATATCAAAGTGCAAAGCGCAATTGTTCCACAAATGAAAGAATACAACAATGGAAAGTACCACAGAGGTACTCCACACATATGAATACCTCCAATGTATTACCAAAAAGGAATGTACAACATAAGTACAAACTCATCTCACACCCGGTATTTCTTAGGTACATTAGTAGAGTTGATTAGATGATACTACTGAATCATCTTACTCTATTAAAAAGCTTTGTTGCTGACCAACACAGGATCACTCGGAGCTGACCCACATAGGATCACTCGGTGCTGACCCACACATGATCGCTTGGTACTGAACCACCCAGGATCACTAGGTGCTGACCCACAAAGGATCACTTGTTGCTAACCCACATAGGATTTCTAGATGCTGACCCACATAGGATTGCTCTTTATTCATCACGTCATAGCCATCTACTAGGTTGACACACTAGGCTTGCTCGTCTCTAGGATGGTCTGCTTCTCAAGCCACTGGTCGATACTCCAACTGCAATCAAGCCACATGAAGATGTATCCCAATGGACTGTCAAATCATAGGGGTCTCAATGCAACAGACGGTGCGTCAAACAAATGACTGATATGTTAGTTATTTTCCTCTCAGTCCTGAGGGCCCAGTTGGATTCATGCTCGATCCAACCCAAATTTTCCCCAAAGTAATCCAAATTTTCAATGGGGAATACCAATGTTACTGTTTCTCTCCATGGTTTCTGGTGCCCCAGACAGTTCATCAAACAGACGCACGGTGCCAAAGTTATGGCCAAAAGAGCTTAAATGAGTCAAAGTGGGTTCGTGTCCGGTCCGAACCCATTGTCCGACCCGATTGCCTGACCAGGCCGGGGCCGACCCGGCCCGGGCTGACCGGTTTGGTTCGACCTGGCCCAACTCATTTTGGGTCGACTCGGTGTTACCCGCTGGGTTTGGAGCAGTCCGCGGTGCGGCCCGGCCCGCTAGGCGGCACGACCAAGGGTGTGTGGAGGCCGCGTGGGCGGAGAAGGCCGCGAGCGGCCTTGAGTGCCACGGGGCGGGGGAGGCCACTGGTGCTGCGGGGAGGCGGGGGCCCGCTAGTGCTGTGGGGCCGCAACTTCCGTAGGTGCCACGAGACAATAGAGGCTATGTGCGGAGGAGGCCGCAGTGGTGCGGTGAGACCACAGTGTAGTTGTGGCTACGGTTGGCGAGGCCTTGGGGTGGCGCAGCGATCGCGGGCAGTGGAGGTTGCTCCAGCACGGGGGCTATGGGGTGATGGAGGCTGGAAGTGGTGGAGGTCGCAGCGGCATAGTTGCCTCGGGGTGGCATTCGTTGTGATGTCGCCTTTATCAAAGTTGGCGGTAGTGCCAACCGTCATTCTCATTACCCATAGATGATAACTTTTTGTCTTCCTCCATCAAGAAGAACACACCAAATAGGAGAACAACCGAGGGGTAAGGCCATGTTTGTTTGTCCCGCACCCACCATGTTAGAGCGGTAGCAAGCGACTCAACAAAAAATTGAATGAAGAATGTCAAACTCTACAACCCCCATCAATTTATTATTCCTAAACCATAAAATGAAATCATCCATGGATCAACTAATTAGAGATTTGATCTGTATTCTTTTTATAAGGGATGAACATGAAAATTTATAACCATACACCTCTAAACCCCAACCTTGATTGCTTATTGACATTGGAAGGGGTGAAGCCAGTGAAGTCGGTGTTTGTAGTTGGAGTATATCTTCATTGGAGGATGTGTTCTTCTATTTTATCCTCCTTCCAACCCTCTCCTCTCAATTCCAACGAAATGAAAATTATCCCACATAATAGAACAAGTTATCTATTATGTTTTTTGGAATAATTTTATATTAACTTAATTAATTTAATGATGGTATGGTATAATTAATTAATGGGGTGCCACAAACAATGTGGGGGAGTTCAAGAGATTTTCCCCCCATTAATTTGGGAGTTCAAGGGGGTTTTAGCCTCTGGTGGTCCTCACTACCATAACCCACATTGGATTTAATCCTAGTTGTCATCACCTGTAGAACCTGACATGTGAGGTTTAGTTCTGGTGGTCCCCACCTCTCAACATCAACATGGGTGTTCCAAATAAAATAAAATGTTACATAATTTTATTTTATTATATTCTTTCACAAAAAACACAAATTCTACCTTTCACCCTCGACCTACTATGGTTGAGGTGAATGTCACCATATGTGAATAATGGCACTGTGAGTTCAACGGTGCCCTCAGATTTCAATTCCGTGCACTGGTTCAATAGTTACAAAAACCTACTTGTATGTTTATTGAACTAACAGTAAAAAACATCAGAAATCGAACTATGGGCCTCAGCATCACGTGCCGTCAATTTTACGGACATGTAAAATTCCCATTTAATTAAAAAAAATTACATGGATATTTCGGGTCTTTTAATTCTCCCCACATCAGGTATTTGTGTCCCCATAAGCCATAAATAAAACTAAGAGAACATGTGGGGGTACTGAGCATGAATCTGAGCCTCCCACTATCATTTTCTCTCCTGAAGGTTCCCATGCTACCAATGAACGTGAAACAGATGTATCAACCACTCAATAAGGACCTACTCCTATCGATCCTCAATCTCTCCTGGAACCTCTGTAAATGTCGCCCCATCGTCGATGTCCAGCACTCTATGGTCGATGATGTGAGAAGAGTCGTTCATGTATCTCCTCAGCTCTGATACGTGAAATATGTCATTCACTTGGTGAAACTGATGTGGAAGAGCTCTGTGGAATGCCACCTCACCAAATCTGCTGAGGATGTAAAAATGTATGATGAATCTCAAAAATAACTTTCCACCTAGGCCAAATCTCCACAATCCTTGCTGAGGTGAGACTCGTAGAAAGATGTGGTCGCCATCCTCAAAAACTAGAGGTCTACATCTCTTGTCGTCATACGAATTCTACCTACACTATGTAGTCCTCACCAACTCTTGGATGATCTACACCTTCTCTGTGGTAGCCTATACCATCTCTAGTGCCACTAGTGTTGACTCCACTGGCACAATCCAGCACAAGGTGATCCGCAAGGTCACCCGTACAACTGCACAAACGGTGTCATCTCAATGATGGAGTAATAGTTGTAGTTGTATGAAAACTCCACCAATGGAAATTGATCCTCCCAGCTGTGGCCGAATTCAATGACGCAAGCATGTTGCATGTCTTTGAGGGTCGGGATGGTCCACTCAATCTGGCCATATGTCTGAGGATAGAAGGTAGTGCTCAATCGAAACTGCATCCTGAAAGCCTCATGCAACCCTTTCCCTAGCCAAGAAGTAAAACATGTATCATTATTGGAGACAATCGTCGAGGTTACTACTTGTAGCCACACAATCTCATGCATATATAGGCATCTCATTCTCTCTACTGGACCCTACTCTCTGATCCGTATGATGTGTGATGACTTGGTGAGTCGGTCTACGATCACCCAGATAGTATCATGACCTCTGGATGTACGTGGAAGTGTTATAAAAAATTCCATGGATATCCCAGCCCACTTCCACTCTGGGACCTCTAAAGGCTGAACTAAGCCTGCTGGTACCAGATGCTCCGCCTTCACTTGTTTACATGTGAGGCACTGAGAGAAAAACCTTTCTACTACTTTTTTCATTCCAGAACACCAGTTATATCGTCAGAGATCCTGGTACATCTATGACACTCCTAAATGTACCACTAGAGGGGATGTGTGGAACTCCCTCAACACTTCCTCCTGATGTTTTTCTGGTTCCATGGTAAGTCCTCTAAGGAGGATGACGTGCTCCCCACCTTCATAAAATCCATCAGGTTCATGTCCTATTGATATCTAAGCAAGTCGTGTCTCGTAGTCATCATCCCTGCACTACACCTCCCTAACTCGCTAAAGAATTGAGGCAGTGACTATAGGATATTGAAGGAAAGATTCTCCATCATGTTCCATGAAGGATATCTGCAGAGTGGACAGCTTCTCCGTCACCTCACCTAGAAGCTGTATACCATATCTCCAGGTGAGTGAATCTACTACAACATTCCCCTTCCTAGGAGTATAGAATATCTCTAAGTCATAGTCTTGGAGGAACTCATGCCAACGTCATTGTCTCTGGTTCAGGTCCTTCTGATATAAGATATACCTAAGACTATGTAGATCAAAGAACATTATAAAACGTTCTCCCTTCAAGTAATGTCGCCACATCTTCAAGGTGAAGACCACTACTGCTAACTCCAGATCATTGGTAGCATAGTTCTGCTCATGTTTTCTCAGCTTTTGAGAACCATAAGCGATCACTGCTCGCTCCTGCATGAATTCACATATGTGAACGGTCCCTAATGCGTCACAAAATACTATGTACCCTATTCCCTCCTCTGGTAGCCTCAAGATGGGTGTACAAGTCAGCCTCTTCCTCAGCTCCTCAAAACACTTTTGGAATCTCTCCAACCACACGAAGGGTTTCCCCTTCTTTTTTAATGCTGATAGATGTTCTACAACTCTGGATAAATATTGCACAAATCTCCAGTAGTATCTAGAAAAACTGAGGAATCAATGTACCTCTATCACACTCCTGGGTGGCTCCAAAGCAAGTAATGCCTCAATATTCACAGGATCTTCTGCAAATTCAACCTCTAAGATGACATGTCCCAGAATGTGAACCTCTCAGATCCAGAATTGGAACTTTGAGAGCTTACCATAAAGCTGGTGCTCTCGGTGTGTGACCAATACTACCTGCAAATGATAGGCATGCTCCTCCTCAATATCCAAGTAGATGAGAATTTCCATGAGGAAGTTTACTACAAAGTAATCAAGGTATGGCTGAAAGATCTTGTTCATGAGTTCCATGAACACTACTCGAGCATTGGTTACACTTAATGGCATAAACAAGAACTCATAATGGTCATACCGATACCTGAAATCCATCTTCTGCACATCCTCATATCATACTCTAAGCCGGTGATAGCCTAATATGAGGTCTATCTTCGAGAACCACCGTGATCCCTTCAACTAATTAAAGTGGTCATCAATCCTCAGAAGTGGGTACTTGTTCATCATGGTCACCTGGTTCGGGAGCTGATAGTCAACACAAATCCTCCAGATCCCATCCTCGTTCTTATCGAAATAACATGAGGCTGTCCATGGAGAATCATTGGGCCAAATGAACCCCTTCCTCTATAAGTCCTCCAACTATAACGTAGCTCACGAAGCTTCGCGGGAGCCATCCAATATGATGGTGTAGATATCAGTATCATCTCAGGGGGTACAAGTCAATGTAAAAGTCCAACTCTAAGCGGTGAGGTAGACCCAAATCATCATCATGGAAGAGATCCGCATACTGGTCTACAAGTAAAGGATAAATCAGACTCCCCACATCAAATCCTCTAAGGGTAAGGCTATCCAACTAATTAGTGATCGACTACACTCTTCACTGGGTAAGTCCATCATGTGCTGCAAAGGCTCCCTTTTCACAGGTGAAGGTAAACCTGGATCCATCTGTGTGGACACACCACACATTGTGCCCAATACAGTCAATATGAGCATGGATGTTAGATAACTAGTCCACACACATGATTTTATTGTAAGGCCTCAATGCTGCTACAAGGAGATCCTAGGCGAAGCTCTCGCCTCCTAGAGTAATCTCGAACTGCCGACACCAGTGAGTAATCATCAAATCTTCTCTCGTAGGAGTCTCTTGATATAAGGATTGAGCCAAAAACTCTATCAGAATCTCCAAGATTCAAATGAGGGCAGTGGAAATAAAATAATGACTGAAACCCATGTCTATAAGTACTACAAAAAAGGTAGAGTAGACATAGATTTTACCTCTTATCATCTCCGAAGCACCGTGATCGTAGGTCGCAATAGCCTGGAGGGAGGATCTCCCCTATCCACCTGGACCCTATAGGTGTGGTGGACCTCTTGGTGGTGGTGGGGGTAACATCTAGAATCATCACCCACTTCCAGCTGCACGTCCAGCTCCACTGCCATGTTCGACTGCTCCCTATGGACCTCCTCGGTCGAATATTTATCTCTGCCAAGGATTTCCATCGACTGTCTGCTAATCATCTGTATGACGGGTTGGATAGTCACAAGCCATGTGACCCTGCCCACCGCATGCATAACACTGCTTTCTCCTGGCATGACTCACTCTGCCTTAGGAGCCCTGCACAACTAAACTTGAATCCTACTGTCATCCACATGTAAGTCTGGTCGTTTTTGACCACGGTGTCATCTGTCAACTTCCAGCTATAGAAGACTCCAATACATGATAATTGGTAGTGGGTCTCACTGTAGGTGACTTCTGAACAAGGAAACTCTCCACTAGGAGGGATCTTTCTAACACCCCTTCTTGCGTCAAGATGCTGAGTGAGATCATCGAAGTCGTGATCTCCCATCTGAGTCCCTGCTCTAAGGTCCAAGCCCTGAAGAATGGGCCATGCACCATATATGTGGAGTTATAGGAGAGGTCGATGAACCTCACTGAGTACTGATCCACATTCATGCAACCATGATACTGATGAAAAATCTCTTGTATTTGCACTGCGCAAAGAGTCGCCACAACAAACTCTACCTGAAACAAGCTCTCAAAGTCTTCCCAGAAATGTGTCACCTCGTTGTGAGCCTAGATCATAATGCTCCTCCATATGCCTACTTCTTCCTGTAAAAGGATAGTGGTAAGGATCACCATGAGATCAAATGGTGTCTCTACCAGTTGGAAGACTCTCAAAACGGCCTCCAACCAATCCTCAGTTGCTTGTGGGTTTGTCTCTCCCCTAAACCTGTGGGCCTCTGGTGCTAAAACTCATGCAACACCCTCAAGAAGCATGCACTCTCTATTACCGGGGTTGGTGGCATTGGTGGCCCAGTGGGTAATTGTACCACTGGTGCCTCTTCTGGTGCATCTACTGGAAAAGGGCCCTGCACCGAGGCCTCTTCGCTCGGTGGGCTATCAGTGCATACTACACTTGGAACCCTAGATGGCTGTTAGCGTGGAGGCATCGTGAAAAGGAATAGTTGCACCATGGTTAATAAGTTATACCTTGTGAGATAACTCAAAGAGATCACAAATAAAAAACCTAAAAAACACACATGCAATCAATGTTTTCGTCCACTGAGTTGGAAGTCAGAAGTTAGGGTCCTAGCGTATGGATATGTCGACCGCCGCACCAACACTGGAATCCCTAAACTGATAACCACTATCACTACACTTAACACTATTTTTGTTAAAAAAAAGATCAGAGTCTTATGTTATACAGTAGAACTGACTCCTATAATACCAATTTCTCAAGACCAATCCCCCAAGGCCCATGCCATGACAACCCCAAGCCCGCCTTCCATAGGCTAAGGGCTGGCGACTAGAAACGAAGGCATACTCCCTAAAAATGGGAAGGCATTGCCTTTATAACTTGTAACACACACAACCAAGAACACAGAAAGATACAAAATCTAGTAAACTAAATAGTAAATAGAGTGAGTACAGTAATTAAAAAGGGGCCACAATATAATCCCAAATGTAAATTAGAAGGAAAACTGGAAAGTACAAGTTAACTTGAAGAGATCCTCTGATCACCTGCCACGGATCCTACCTAAAGGGTAGGTACACCTCTCGAACGATCATCTCTATGGTATGCCTCATCTAAGATCAACCTATAAGATACCTCTAGTTTTGGTACTCTCATCCTTAGTAAGCGTTGACCGTCATCTGCACCGAACACAATAGGGTGTGGGCATAGCCCATGCCGGTGTGAGAATAACAATACTCAGTATGGACTCTGAGACCCTCATGGTCTCAAAAATCCACCAAGGATAAACCACAGAACATGAAATCAACTAATAATCCTTCTTAGCTATATGTCCATACATATACCTATGTTTTCAAGTATACCCATCTCAATCATGAGGAAAACATAAAGTCCAACTCAAAGCCCGAAGCTCTACTCTTCCACAAAGGAACGAATACAAGAAAGGAAAGTACTACATAGGGATGCCACACAGAACAAAACCACCCAGGTATTAACACAATGAAATTTACCATACAAGTATGAACTCATATCACACCAGGTATTTCATAGGTGCAGTTGTGGAGATGATTAGATGTAACTACTGAATCATATTACTCAGTTGAGAGGCTCTGCTGTTGACCCACACTGGATAGCTCGTTGCCGACACACACAGGATCGCATGGTGTTGTCCAACATAGGATCACTTGGTGTTGACCCACACAAGATCACTATTTTCTGACCCACACAGGATTTATTGGTGCTGACCCACACAAGATCTCTAGGTGCTAACCCTCATAGGATTACTCTTCATTCTTCACATCACAGCCAGCTAATGGGTTCCCGCACTAGGAAAGATCATCTTCAGGGGGTCCTCTCTTCAAGTTTTTGTTCGATACTCAAACTACCACAAGGCCCCACGAAAAAGTTTCCCAATGGACCGCCATGTCATAGGTGTCTCAATACAATATATGATGCATCAAACGGGCGCTCGATCTATAAGTTATTTTCTTTTTAGTCTCAAGGGCCCGATTGGATTCATGCTAGTTCCAACCCAACACCTCTCTAACATATTCTAAAATTCCAGTGGGGTATAGCAAAGGTACCATTTCTCTCAATGGATTCTGACATCGCAGACGGCTCTCAAACAGACGTTCGGTGCTTAGGTTATGGCCAAAAAAGCATAAATGGGTCGAAGTGGGTTTGGGTCCGGTCCGACCCGGTCGGACAGTCAGGGCCCGACCCGCCTGGTATTGCCTATTCTACGGTACATCCCGGACCGTGGGTCCAGCCCGGCCTATGCCGGGCAGCCTGACCAGGTTGTCACGGGGCGGGATGGAGGCAAGCATGGCTCGTAAAGGACACGGGTGGCCGTAGGTGCCACGGGGTGGCGGAGGCCGCGAGTGCAGCTGGGCTGCAAGACCGCGGGGGTCGTGGGGCAGCGGTCCCCACTAGTGTTTCGAGACGGTGGAGGCCGCATCGGTGTTGTGAGATCTCGTGGAGGTGGTGGCGGCGGGCAGAGAGGTAGCGGGGCCGTGCGGTGGCCCCGGGCAGTGGAGTCCGTAGCGGAGGCCATGGCGGAGGCCACAGGTGGGGGAGGTCGCGGTGTCAAGGGGGCCGCATGGCAGCACCGTTGCACCGTCACTTTTGCCATATCTAGCAGTGTTGTCGACCACTGTTCATGTGCCCCAATGAGGATAACATTCCATCCTACTCCGTCATGAAGAACACACATAAAAGAAGAACGGTGGATGGGTCATGCCATATTTGTTCATCCAACACACTCCATGTTCGAGTGGTAGCAAGCAGCTCAAAAAAATGAATGAATAATGTCAAACTCTACACCCCCCCTACAATTGATTATTCTCAAACCTACAAAAGAAAAAATTCACGGATCAACTAATTAAAGAGTTGATCTGTGTTATTTTTAGAAGGGATGAACATTTAAATTTATAACCATACACAACTAATCAACTACCTTGATTGCTTTTTAGCATTGGAAGTGGTGATGCTGGTGACGTCAACGTTGTTCATTGTAGGAGATCTTTGTTGGAGTATGTGTTCTTCCAAGATCTCTTTTTTCCAACCCTTTCCTCGAAATTCCACCATAATTAAAATTATCCCACATGATAGAACAATTTAGCTATTATGTTTATTAGAATAATATCAAATTATCTTAATTAATTAATTTATGAGTTGTTAAAATTTATTAATGGGGGTGGCACAAATAAATTGGGGGAGTTTAATAGCATTTTCTCTTATAAAGAGGGAAGTTCATGGGGGGTTTATCCTCAGGTGGTCCCCACCAACATAACCCACATGGGAGTTAATCCGGGTGGTTCCCACCTCCATAACCTCACATGGAAGGTTATGTTCTGGTGGTCCCCACCTCTCAACATCCACATTGGAGTTCCAAATAAAATAAAATGTTACACAATTTTATTTTATATTACTCATTCAGAAAAAACCAAATTTCTATCATTCACCTTCAACCTACTACTGTCAAGGTGAAGGTCCACTTATATGAATATCGGCACTACGACTTCAACAGTGCCCTCAGATTTCAATTCTGAGCACCCGTTCAAAAGTTAAAAAATCCAGATCGTATGTTTACTTAACGTACCCGAAACAATGTTCAGAAATTCATTCCGGGCACTCTAGGGCTCGGAATCGAGCACCGTCAATTTTTGCAGACTCGTAAAATTCACATTTAATTAAAAATAAATTACATGGAAATTTCGGGTCTTTACATGAAATGTGGGTCATTTAGGGGTTTAGTTATCTGTCGATCATGTGTGGGTCAGACTCCATATGGTCAGAAGCAGTTCCACATAACAGAATAAGATGATCTAGCTTCATGAATAATCATATAAACTTCATTACATCACTGAAAACATGGTTTAAGTTGTGACTATTTTTGACATGTGTCTATTGATTTGTGATTTTTTATTGAGATCATGCCTTTGGTTTTCCTTTGTGGAATTCTGATAGACATTCCATGGTCTTGGGGTCCCTACTGGGTATTGTTATACTCACTCCTACATGGGCTTCCCATGCACCTTGTTGTGTCTTGAACAGACGATGAGTAATTTGGATGAGGTTTAAGGGAGATATTACTTGGCAGTACGCAGAGGCGATGTGCGGATGTGGAGTGTTGAGGTGGTCATCTGTACCTAAATTCATGTAGGATTTTCAGAGGATGATCCAAGAGTTGTTTTTCATTTTTATCTATTTTGTACTTTTCAGTTTTACTTGTATTTTTTCCCATTGGGCTTGTATTCCTACCCCATTACTTTTAGTACTCTTTTACTACAGTAGCTGTTGTTGCTTCATGTGGAATTCTACTCTATGTGTTTTTACAGGTTTAATGGAAATTCCTTCCAGTTACATGGATATGCCTTTATGGTAATATTCTCCATCCCTTGGCCAAGGGATGGCAGGCTTGGGGTAGTCACAACACGAGCCCCGGGGGACGGTTCGTGACAAAGAGTTATCTAAGGAGTTGTTTTCACCAAAGAACCAGGACTTTAATCATGTCAATGCGATGATAGTGTTAAGTGTTATTAGTGTGGTTTTCAGTTTGGTAAATCCAATGTTCGGCTGGCAGCTGACGTATCCATACACCTGGACACTGAATTCTAATTTTCTGGCTCAGTGCATGAAAACACAAATTGCATGTGTTTTGAAAAATTTCGTATGTTTTGTTTTTGATTCATCTCAACAGATATATCATATTAACTGTGGAGAACCTTTTTTCTTTTAGGATGCTGCCACATAGATAGCTATCCTAGATCCTTGGGATAGTACGTGATGATTGAAAACTGAGAGATGAGGCCTTGGTGCAAGACCATCTTACGATTTTAGCACCTTCGGGTGGTGTACCAGCAGCACCACTACCCGTTGGGATGCCATTGCCGCCAGCCCCACTAACAGAGGGTATATGTCGACTGAGTGAATTGAATGAGTTTTAGTGGAAGAGGCCCTTGATGTTCTGAGTTAAGACAGACCTGCAGGTGGTTGACGACTGGCTAGAGGTTGTGCTCATAGTTTTATGCATGGTTGGGGAACAAGTTGACCATATATTGATCATAAAAGGCAGTATTTTTTAGGCAGCTATAGGGAGATTGTAGATCTTGATACTCCAGATAAATGATGAATAGACCCTCATCTAGGTGTAATTAAAGTGCCTTTTATAGGTAGAGTTAGTCCCAGCGACCTTATGCTCTCTGTGTATATAGAATTTCCTGCACCTACAACATGGCCACATGGGTGTAGCCTAGTACTCGGCAAGGTTCACTGATCTCTCTCATTACTCAAACGACATGGTATGAGACCCTTTCCTTAGGGATCGAACCATTGAGCAGGGTCCCTGATGTGAGATCAGAGCAACAATGATATCATTCAACAATCCAATGCAGGATGAGGTATTAGAGAAAGCACTTTTAGTGGAGAGCTTCCGAGCTGAGCAGACACCAAAACTGAGACCCACTACTGGGTGACACATAGTAGAATCATATGTGGATTTTAGTTTGTAAATTACATAGAGGTATAAGCTGACCATACCTTCAGGTGGATGGCCCCGGGAGGTGGGGTCGGAGATGCGGGGCTCTCTAGGCATAGGAGGTTAGGCGATGGACATGTTGTGCTACACGTGCAGCATGCATGGTCACATGTCTCGTGATTGCCCGTTCTACCATACGGATGACCAGAAGATGGCTAAGGGACCGTCAAGGTAGAGATAGAGGTTCGAGTGAGGAGGTCGACGGGGCGGTTGGTATGGCAGGGGAACATGCTATGTAAAAGGTGGTGGGCGGTGAATCAAGGTTCTACCACCACCACCTCTAGGTGGCCCACCCTTACCACGTGGAGTAGATGGACATGGATGATCTCAGCTCCAGGAAGCTCAGGCCTATCACCATGACTCTCTGGAGATGATTACAGGTACGATCTATGTCTACTCAACCATATTTGAAGTACTTATAGGCACATGTTCCAATCACTCTTTTATGTCCACTTCCCTAGTTCGGTGCTCAGAGATTCTGGTGGAGTCGTTGGATCAATTATTAGGGATATGGAATCTTATGGGAGAATATTCAATTATTACACACTGGTGTCGGCAGTGTGATCATACTCTAGGGGAGAGAGATTCGGCTGTGATCTCCTAGTAGCAGATTCGAGGCCTTACGAAGTCATCTTGGGTATAGACTGGTTATCCACCATCCAAACCCAGATTGACTATATTAGTCTCAAATTATGGTATGTATTTGTATATGGGAGCATTTTTTCCATCACTGGTGAGAAGGGAACCTTTTTAGCACATGAAGGACATTCTGAGAGGAGGGTGAAACCGATCACAAATCAGTGGGGTAGCCTTACCTCCAGGTAGAAGATTTTGAGAGTCTGAGCTCCACTGTAGTGGTGGACCAGTATGCCTATATCATTCCTAATGATGTTCAAGGACAACATCCATGCAAATAGGTAGACCTTTACATTGACATGTACCCCAGGACGTCACTGATTTCTAAATTAGCATATCGAATGGCTCCCACAGATCTTCATGAGTTATGGGTACAGTTGGAGGACTTGTAGAGTAAGAGGTTTATAAGCCCAATCATTTCTCAATGGGTAGCCCCAATTTTGTTCAGTAAGAAGGCATATAAGAAGTTTGAGAATCTGTATAGACTACTGTCGCCTGAACAAGGTGATAGTGAAGAACAAGTATCAACTTCTGAGGATTGAAGATATTTTCAATCAACTAATGGGAACCCTTTTGTTTTTCAAGATAGATCTCAGATCATGATATCATCTACTGAGGGTATAAAATTAGGATTTGCAGATGATGGCCTTTAGATGTTGGTATGGCCAAAATATGTTCATGGTTTTTCTGTTCATCATTAACAATGCCCGGAAGTGTTTATGGGATTCATAAACAAGATCTTTCGGCCATAACTCGATCTCTTTGTGGTGGTGTTCATCAGTGACATCTTGATATACTTAGCAACGGAGAAGGAGCATGCCTATAATCTCCAGATAGTTTTGGATATACTCTGAGAGCACCTTCTTTATGGTATGCTCATGAAGTGATAGTTATGTATTTGAGAGTTTCAATTTCATGGACATGTTTTCTCAGAGGCTGGAGTTTCAGTTGACCCAGCGATGATAGAGGTTGTGCTTTCATGGAAACCTCCCTACATGGACGGGTCACCCCCCATGGGGGCTTCCCCTTTGTGGGAAGCACATTGCATAAAACCCTATTTAGGCCTGTACACCCCCTTGCTAGCGGAACTTTGTGGGATGCCACCCCCTTCTAGTCGTGCCACCCCCCTTGTTGGCTAGGATATACCTTAGCCCAGTGGGCCAAGCCCGTCATGACCCAACCAAAACTATGTCTGGTTGAGTATATCCGACCAGATCAGACCGGACTCAGGCCCAACTGGGCCCAGAAACACATAAAGGGATATATCATGAGATCCTGATGTCCATTTGATAAACCTTATACCATTTTGGGATCCATGGATGGAGATAGTATATTTTGGTACACTCCACTTGTGTTTTGGAAATAGTTGATGTATGTCCAAGTTTAATCGATACCAAATCAAACTAGTCCCTAGGAACTAAATGCATATATCTCACAGACCAGTCGTCTAATTGACACATCATATGTCATGTTAAAACCATTACAATATGGTAGTCATTTGGGATACTACTTTTTGGAGATTAGTGGCAGTTGTGGAATGAAAAATATCTCTATGGAAGATTCTACTGAACTCTAGCACATTGAGTGCATGGAATATAGTGATAGAAGGTGAGTTGTAGGTTAGAGACTTATTATATGGTGGTTAGTACTGAGCGTTCCTACGTGGGTCATCACTGAACCCATGTGGGTCAGCGTTTAGAGATCCTGTGTGGGTCAGCACATCTGAATCATGTCTGGGTCAGATCCTGTGTGGATCACAGCTCCACAATCTTTGTGTGAGTCAGTGCATACTAATCCTGTCTGGGTCAGATCCTATGAGGGTCATTTGGGGGGGGGAGATACATATCTATCCAGTGTGGGTTAGATCATGTGTTGGGCAGTGTGGAGGTTAGTTACCTATCGATACTGTGTGGGTCATATCGCGTGTGGGACATTGTAGGGGTTAGTTACTGACCGATCCTATGTGGGTTAGACTTCGTATGGTCTGATGCATTGCCTTTGGAATGAATAATAATATCTAGCTTCGCAAATAATCATCTATACTGATTTACTTCACCAAAAACATTTTTGAGAAAAGACTCTTTTTGAAATGTGTGTATTTCTTTGTGCTTTGTGATTGAGATCATGCATTGAGGTTTTCCTTATGGAAGTTATGAGAGACCTTTGGGGGTCACGGGGTTCATACTGGGTATTTTATACTCAACCCTGCATGGGCTTCATTACACAATGTTGTGTCTAGGGTAGACGACGAGCATCATGGCATAGGATTGAGGGATCCAGGACTTTGAGGTATGTGTAGAAGACAGGTGGACATAGAGTGATGAGGAGGTGATTTGTACCTACCCATCAGGTAGGATCCTTATATGATGACCCATTATTTGTTTTCCCTTTTCAGATGTTTTGTACTTTTCAATTGTACTTGTACATTTTTCAGTCGGGCTTGTATTTTGGCCCCTCTGCCTTCATCACTCTTTTACTACAATTGTTTTCTTTATGGTTTATTCTTGTTGCATTATATAAAATGTATTTGTATAGTTTTAATCAAAATTTCTTCTCATTATAGGTATACAAATTTCCAGTGCTAGTCGCCAACCCCTAGCATATGGAAGGTGGGTTTGGGGTAGTCATGACATGAGCATTGGGGGAAGGGTCGTGACATCATATATGATATTTCACTTAGTGTCATTTTGTTTATATATATTACATTAACTCACAAATCAATGGTAATTTTTTGGGATTATATTGAATCATGAAAATTATATTCATTTACAAGGGAATGATGCATTATAGTTTATATATTTTTGTATTTATTTTTAAGAGAAATATTATTAATAGAGAAAAGATTTTCTTTAATATCAAAGTGAGTCATAATAATTTTTAGGGGGTTGTGTCCAAAAATAAAATACAACTCAGGCACATGATTTGGAATCATTTTCCTTCTTTTAATCTAGATAATTTTAATAGATTTCACATTCAAAAGTAATTATAGCCAATATACATTATAATAATGGTTTTCCAGTTTTTTCAACCTTTCCCTATTTGGATTATTGGTATTTTAGATTAATCATCGAGCAATGTATTAGATTATTACATTCCTAGGGGTAAAAGTATGTTATTTTTTATTAACCAAATAAAATTACTGATAACCTTTTTGGATTTCAATTCACTAATAACTTCTCCAATCATTATTTTATTGATATTTCTCATTTATGACATCTCATGCCAAATTTCACCACATTTTTTTCTTTTAGGTAAATAGTCTTAGATTGATTTCCAGTATGATATGTTGGACATGAGACTAAGATAAATAACTCATAACAAGAGATGAAAAAAAGTATATATTCATTAAACTGTGGAGCCTTGAAAACCGATTACAAACCGTATAAGATAATATCATATTATTTGAATAATGCTTAGATCTTGTATCTATTGATTATTTATCATTTTATCAACTTTATATTTTATTATCTATATGAATCATCTCTTATAGTCTTTTCACAATGAGAAGATACATGTTTTTCATGGTTCTTTCTTTTTTTATAGTCCAATTTACTTATAATTTAATGATTATTATTATTTCAATATTATCACCCATTTTTTGGAGAATTCCAATTGTTTAATTTATTACATCGATAACACAGACAAATAAAAAACCCTAGGGAATGGATATTTTACCAATAGATAGAGAATTTTTTTTGAAATAACGCAAAACAAATATGAAACTATTAAACTTGTTGGTAGCAATGGAGAGGCATCCCAGAGGTCTTCGTTATTGAGACAAGGAGGAGGACGCATAGGCTGAGCATTATCTATTTCTAATAGGGAGTGATTCCATGTTGGATTTCAAGGAACTATGATTAGGAACTATAACACATGATTCTGCTATAGTATTTAATTTTTGGTAAAAAGATGTTTCAATTCAGTAGTATTTCATCATTATGATCAATAATGTCAACATCATATTGTTTTATCGTCTATTCAATTTAGTAAATTATTTTTTGTTAACATGTCTATTCAATTTTTTGATCATCCCTTCGTACTCTTTAAGTAATCCATTTTTCATTAAATTTATTAGTTCTAGGAAAAATCCATGAATATTACAACTTTTAATAAATAAAATATCACGTAATAACTAATATATTATATTACATTATAATGTATGTCACCAATTTATTTATTTAATAATAGATTTATCATCAATCCATAAATGATAAATTTATCTTCAATCAAATAATATTATGATTCATATTATAGAATAAGACTTAACCAACTCGAAATTTATATTACATCTATTACATTTATTATATATTTCATAGGATGTACCTTTCCCGACATGTCAATTCCACAATGATCCTCCCATATGTGTCCTCCTATACTTCCCCTACACATCATTCTTCCTCCACATTTCTCCATACTTGAGATTCATCCTCCACACTGTTTTGACACCTTGAGACCACCCAATATACCTCTTCCTTTGTAATCCCTCATTCATCCTCCCTGTTTTCCCCTTGAGCATATTCCTCCCCATTTCATCCCCCATAGCCTACCCTAAAACCCTTTTTTCATTTCACATTCATCAACCATCAAACAATCCTTCAGTACAAATCTCGGTGCTCCAAATCTATGAACCCACACCCGATCCACTAGTACATGTATCCCCCTCCCCTTCTCGTCATTTCATCTCCCAGATATCTCCCCACCATCCTTCTTTGTGTTCTAGTTTTATTCCTATGAAATGTCTTCTTCATGAGATACCAATTATATCTCAATGACACAACATAAAATGTGATTATGTTTCCTACAAAATCTCTCCCATTTATATTCAATAATACCATTAACTCCCATTAAAATAAAGAAACCCTAAAAATATATTTATATTGAATTCCATTTGTTATCGCATGACCGTCTCTTTCCTCCACCTATATATTCACCTACTTTGACTGCACCTCCACAATCTATTTCATCATTTTAGTTGATATCTGCCTCTACCATTCCATGAAATTTGATCTCTTTCACTGCAGGTCTTTAATCCATTTCCATGTGTGAAATTCAACCCACTCACTTCATTACATCCCCAAATATTCTCACTCTCCCAATGAGTGACATTGATTTTATAGATCTTCAACATAATCTTTTGAGGTGTGCATAATTTTTTTTACCTAAATGATCACTCCATTGAAATGGGTGGGTTTGTTAAAAGTTATATTAATTGTGTTCCAATAATAATCTCTTGGTTGTGATATATGATGTATTATTGTATAAATTTATTTATTTGACCGTGATAATTCTATGCATTATCATATGTATATAATTGTAGCTAATGAGAATATACAATATAATTTGGTTATTCTAGGGAAATATTTAAGGAGTTATGTGTTATATTAATGGGTATCATATTCTGATGAGTATATATAATTTTGATTATATGTTTCTACAAACAGATTTATAGAGTACGGATTCATATATGATTTAAAATTAATTTCTAATCAATATTTTGAACATTTAAGAGAGATCATATATGATGTTATCATAAGGGAACATATAATGATGTGTTTGATAATGCACCCTCAAGGGAGTATTCTACTATAGTGTAACCAAACATTTATAAAAATGTAGCTATGAATTCTATACTAATCAAAAAAAATTCCCCATATAAATACCACTTCTCAATGAATTCATTCTGATAAAGAATGCTCAAAGGAGATGAACCAATAGGGTTATTTGATTATGGTTTATAATTTTGTAACATTCATTCAATAACATACCCCATCCATTAAAATAACTAGTGTCCCCCAACCCTGAGAATAAAAAATAATTCATTTATGTAACATTTGACTTGGTGAAGACCATTTTTTATTGAAAGGTGGAATTGGATGCTTTTATTATTTTGGATCCACCTATATGGTCACACAACACGATGAATCAAGATATTGTTCGTAGTGGTCTATATTTAGAGGAATTCAGGGAACATTTCCTTATTTTTTAATTACATGATATATTGAAGTTAAACAATTTTGGGGGTTCATGGATCTTTACAAGGTAATTATTACACTAATTTTTTGTTTTTATCATTTTATTTTGTATCATCATTTTATTACGATATTAGATGAGAATGAGGTGTATAAATCTCTAATGTTTAATATTATCCTAAAACCTTTGTTGATTCACCATATCATAATTTTTTTATCTAAATATATATAGTGATGTTGTTTAAAAATACCTTAGCATTAAGGAATGATTGGAAGAAGATAGATAAAATAATTTTCTTTCCATAATAATGAATCATTTAGAATTATTCCTTGTGAATCAGTGGGATAATATTCTTTCAAAGGTATAATGAAGTAGTGGATATGATCCACTGTAGTAGAAGGCATCCAGATTAGAGAAGATGTTCTTCAACTCCATATTTAGAATGGGGGTTTCCAAATGTTATAATTAGTGATGAAGAGGCCAACTCTTAGGGTTTTCTATAAAACAAATTTATGTATATTTTGATTGATAAAATGGTTCATCCCAATCACATATATATAAAATCTTCTTTGGTGGACACATAGAGATTGTTCATGGAATGGTGATAAAAAATTAATAAAATATCTTAAATCCATTGACTTCTATAAACTAATAGATTCATCTGCATCGATGGTATGAATTTGGGTATGAAAATATTGTTGTCTATATTATATATATATAAATAAATGAGTGTGGAGAGGGAAGTTAAAATATTTTAGATATTTTTATTTTTATGTCAACAATATCTACTAATTTTTTGGACACATGAGATTCTTATTTTTTTATTTATTATCATGTTATATTGGGGATAAAATTATTGGTTAAGTGCTCTAGTTAATTGTTGTCTCTAGAAAAAAAATAAGATAGAATATAAATCATATATATAATTGTATAGAATATTCCATTAATGATATATATATATATATATACATATTTTCCTTCTTATATAAATTATTTACACTTATATGATTTTCAATATAGACTAATTGACATAGTTCAACGCTGACATTGAATATTCCAAAAAATTAGAGAATATTAACTCCCTTAATATCGAAAATAATGTCCATACTATATAGGTGATTTTAGATTCAAGTAGAGTTAGATATTTACTTTTTAATACTATATCCATTATAGTCCAGGTAGGGATTATGGTTTTTTCTATACGTATGGTAATAATTTAATCATATCTTACTTCGATTGATGATGTTTATCCTAATAATTTTAAAGATAATATATTTTTTCCTTTGTTTATAATAAGGGAATGGCTTAAATATTTATCTTATATAAAATTTTCATCCATATGGATCCAACCTTACCATATGGAACATTTTTATTTCATTAATATAGAGTTCCATCAAGAGGATTTATAAGAAAAATGGATTATTGAAATGGCTAATTCTTCTTACAGTGCTCCTAGATCATCCACTAAGATGACATAACATAGAATTAAACTGTTCATAGATTATAGGAAGATGAATAATATAATAGTAAAGAAAACTAATTTATTATAATGATTGATGGTTTTTCAATCATTTGGGGGGGTCTTAGTTGTTCTACATGGATGAAATTTTTTCTAGAAACAACAAAATTTATGTTATGGAGGGGGAAGTATCAAAGATAATATTTTGGTGTAGATATTGCTGTAAAATGTATCTTTTCATGAATTTATAGTTAATAAACACTCTATATGTTCTCATGAATCCCATGAACATGATTTAACTCTCATTCCGATATTCTTTCATTATTGTACTCATTGATTATATCCTAATATATTCACAAATCTAAGATTAGAATTTCATAAATACTGAGATAATGTTTAATACTCTTTGATAACATCATCTTACGACCCTATTTTCGAAGGGTAACCTTTAAATATAAAATTTATGTTTCATGAGGAAATTTATTTTTAATAATTTAATTAATTATTATTCAGGTATAGAAGAGGAATTTAGTTCTTCATTATAGCCTTGAAACCTGTATATGTTTTGGATTTTACATTGTCTTGAAGGATAATATATATTGTTCATAGAGGGCTTCCCCGAATTAGTAGAACCACTGATAGGGAAAACCCATAATGAAGTAAAGTTCAAATTGATAGTAAAAATTCGATGGTTCATTATTTATATGGGAAAATATATTGGAATCTTCATGGATTCTAATTTTATATAAACTGACGATTTTATTTATATCATACATTATGATTTTTTTATTTGATTTGGAGGTTTCATTATGTATAAGGATTTTTTAGTCACTTGTGGATATGGTCATATATATTCCAACAATTAAGTCAACCATACTTATGATATAGAGTTGTCAACTATAGTTTTTTCACTGAAATGTTGGTCAAATTATTCTTATGAAGGCTGATTTTTCATTTATATAGATCATAATAGAAAATGGAATATTTTATCTAAACGAGACCTAAAAATTTTATATATGATTTGAGTTGAGTATCTATAGATATTTTACATCGAGATATATGTTTCAAAATAAAATTAAATTTATGTTATAAATTTTCTAATAACATTTTTCTGGATAATATACAAAGGGTTTTAGGAAAAAAATGTATAATGATGAACTTATTATCTAATTAATTGTTTTTGTCTTATTATTATCATGTGGATATAAACTATTATCTCTTAGTTATAACATCATTGTTTGTATACTGAGTAAATGACATGTAATAGTTAAAAAAATTATTCGACATACAAATGATTAATTAGGAATGATCATGAATGTTGATGGTCATTGGATAAGGATGACCAAATAATTGTCCATGATAGTGTTTTGGTCCTCAAATAATTTGGAAGAGAGATGATTGGGGAATATAAACCCTATTAGTGTGAAGGGATCCATGTATTAATAAATATTTAACAAGATTTATGTTATGATTATTTTTATGGGTGAGGAAAATTAAATTGTAAATTTCATTTCTTCTTGTATTAATTTTCAAAGGATTAAGGATATTCATAAATTAATAAGAGGAGTGAATCATCATATTCCAATGATATGATAGAAGAAGGATAAATTTATGATGAATTATTTATGGGAATATGTAGTATGCTAAGACATATTAATATTGTATGGGTAGTGGTTGGTTGATTGAGGAATGATTGACATTTCCTATATATTCAAGAGACCCATTCATTGGATGAGTTAATGAATATATTCATTCAAGAGATTGAATTTATGCATAGAGTGGTAGTAATTATATTATATGATTTAGATGATCATTGAAAATAATGATTCATAAAAGGATTGGGAAATGATATTGGAACTTAATCATGGCTTGGTATAACTTCTCATCATTTGACTGGTAGTAAGTCAGAAAGGATATTCATTATTTTGGAGGAAATTATTAATGAATATATTCTAGTATTTTTTTAAAGATTGGATGATAATTTTTCATTGACTTCGATTTTATGGTAACAATTTATAGATTTCAATACAGATGCCGAAATTTGAGTCTCTATACTGTCAGATGTGCGGGAATGTGGATGGTGAACTGTGTTTAATTGAACATAGTTTGGTATATGTGAAAAATTAAGTGTGGTTGTTTTTATGGATTAGTTTGGTAATATAATAAGTATGTATCATACATATTAAAAATGAAGTTTGTGTCTCTTGGAGACTTTTTTCAGAGAAAGGGATTTATTTTTCTTATCGCCATTATTAGATTTTTAATGAATGTGTTAGAAAACGATATTGAAAACACTATTTTTATGACCATGTGAGTTTATTAAAAAAACATATGTAAATTATTATAGATTGATTTTTTCTAAGATATTTATGAATACATAATGTGTTCCTTATGTATTTTCTTTGAAATTATAAGTGTGAATCTATCCATCAGCTTGATAACAAGGATGTAAAGTTGGAACCCTATTCTTCATTCATGGAGTGGTCGAATTTGATTATGGGATGGAGAAGGAATGTTATAAAATTGAATATTTTTCCCCATTTTAATGTATTATGTTTCTATATATAGGAATATCTAAAAGGATAAATGGGTGTGATATATTTTTTTATGGGATAAGTTACACATGTTTTCAAAGAAAATCCACAAAAGGAACTTCTTAAAAATGATATTTTTTTAGTGGGTGATATTATAACAATCCTAAAATTTCATAATATATTATTATTTTTAGTTGAAATAATTTTGTTATTTTGATTTTTAAATGTTTTAGAGGTGTTTCAGGACTAGATATTGAAATTTTATTGTGGTCTATGACCTAAATTCTAGATTTATGGCTACCGAGGTGGAACCACATAGCATGTTCTATGATACTGGAAGGATAGTAGTGGTGAGAGAAACCTAGAAGCCCCTATATTGTAATATCCTAGAAGGTGTAGTGACACTAACCAACTGATGTTAGAGGAATTTTATTTAGGCTCTGGTAGGGGAAACCATCAAGGGGAGGATTATCTATTGGCTGGTTGATGAAGCTAGTGGATTGGATGATTGATCCGTGTCAATATTTTAATATTGGGTAACCCTTTTTCACTCCAGAATATATATTTCATGTATCAATTTAATTTAATGAATTGTTTTCAACTAGAATGAATAGAGAGGATAGTCTCTATCAGATTATAAACCCATCATCACATTTATTAACCATTTTAGGATATTAATGATGTATTGTCTTCCATATTGTTTGTATATGTTAATAAAGACTAATCCCCATGATTATATTATAATGAATCATAGATCTACGATTTTTGGTTTATATTTTGGGATTATTAATGATCTAATGAATAATGTACGAGCCCATAGTTTAAGAGTTATTAATTTCTTCTAATTAATAATGAATATTATTTTCAGTTATTAATAATAAATATTACATGATTTGATATGGTACATACAAGATAAAAACGAAGATAATGAAAATTTATTAAGTTCTAATTTTCCATTACAATGAATATATTTGAAACCATATAACATGTACAATGTAATGTTTTATATCATGGATGATTACATCCCTAAAAATTGAAATAACTAAAAGTGTACAAAAAAATTAAAAAATATCAATATAATGAAAAAATCCACTTCCCACTACCACTCTTAAGAATAACCAATTGAAGAATAAAACATAAAATGAGAAATAATACATTGTAAAGATAATGAATGTTCTAATATTTTATATAAAAAATAATTATATTTTTATGTTTGACATAATAAGTGAGAATATATTAAATCAAATTGGGAATACTATATATATTAATTGACCATAATCAATAAAAATTATTCTAAAGAAAACATTGTCTCTTCAATTATTGTACTTGAATAAATGAATTTTGGTAAAATGTGGTTCAAATCATTATAAATAAGTTATTTATAGTATGTACATTTTTTAAATAATAAATTGTATAAGTTATAATACAGAAAAAATAATATCTAAATTAAATATTTTATTTAAATCTGAAAATATTTTATTATAAATATTTTTTTGGAAAAAATACTCCCAAATATTTTAATTCTGATATATTGATAAAAAATGAATGAATAAATATAAATAATAATTATTATATATATGTTATGATTATATTTTTTAAATGTATTTCTCTAAAAATCAATTTTTCATGCACATTAATTTTTCAAGAGAATAAATATATTTTTATTATTTGAGGATAAATTATATTATTGATAAATATTTACAATAAATTATCTAGAACTTTTCATTTAAAATATTATTTAGAATATACAGATTATCAAAAACAATTTTTATAAAAATATGTTCCATTATATTTTGTATCTTTATTTAAAATCAAATTTAATAATATTATGATTTAAATTGAATAAAATTATCATCAATATTGATTTAAAAATCAATAAATATATTGCATTCGTTTTTTGGACTTATATGATGTAACTAATTAATAGGTATGGTGTTGGAAAATATCGATTTTGAAAAAACCCTCACATTTTAGATTTTATAAAAATAATAGATTGATTTAAAAATTTTGAATATTTTTTAATAATATATATATATATATATATAATAAAATAAATATGTTAAAATTATATGTTCTGAATAAAAAACCACATTTTAAAATTTTGGAATCTTGATTAATATTTTTCAATTAAAATATTTTGTCCCTTATATAAAAAAATATTTTTCATCACATCTTGAAAATAAATATGAGAAAATTGATTACATATTGATGATAATAATTATAATATTATATAATGAGGTTAAATTTATTATTATGAAATTATATATGATAATTAATAATAATGTTTAGGACTATGTAAATGATCAATGTTTTATTTTCAATGAATTGTTTTATTATTGTGTTCAAAAAACAATTATAGTAAATTAAAATTGAATATTTTAAAAAATTAAAATTTGCTTTTACACATTTATACATTATATTATCCATCATTCAATTGGGGAGTTATTTTTTTAATTATTAATAATATTTACATATCAAAATGTCAAATATATTTCAAAATTATTATTATATTAATTATACGATTAAATAAAAAATTTGAAAATTGAAATATTATTGAATTAAATTTTATTAAATAGAAAAAAAATATTATGTTCATGACACCTTGATTTTGTATTATGTGTTTTCTAATATTTTTCCTAGAAAATAAATTACATAGTTAAAATTAATTACCATGTTTTAAACAAAAAATTTGAAGGTGTTAAAAAATAATTTGAAATAGATAAAAAATTACATATGAAATGTTTAAAAAGTTATGGTTAGGGATTTCTAGACCCAACGACATTTACATTAAATTATGTACAACATTTTTATCCATTAAATCTGGAATAGTTTTATTCTATTATAGAAAAATAATTCGTGTTTAAAGAAGAACCATTTTCTTCACTTATAAAACGAGATCACATTCATATTAACATAATAAGACATAAACATCAAAATTTAACTGAAACCCTATAAAATATTACTACCCTATATTTCCCTTAAAAATTATAAATCCCACGGTCTCAATATATTACCCTATACTCTACATTTTCTATAGTACTTTGAGGATAATTACAAATCTCCCCAAGTGAGCAATACTTACACTTTAAAAATTCCTCCTTATTTTTATCTTAAAAATATTCTATATCCATGAAAATATGAATAAATAAATTTTTTTATCATGATAAAATGTTATTATAATAATATTATATCATATTTATACCTTTCTTTAATCCCAATAGAAAAATGAATATGTCACAATACATTTGTGTGGACTATTACCTCTATGAATTGAGGGATATATTGTTTATAAAATTAATACATTATAATTATAATTTTTTTTAATAATAATAATAATAATATCATTATTAGAAAAATTAAATTATTAATATTTTATTTTTATACCCCCTAAAAATATATGAATAGTTAATGGACTCTCCATGTACATGAGGATTATCACATGAATAGAATAATGAATTTCCTTTCTCAGTAACAACCTAACATGGAACGCTATAAATATGTAGATAATTTTTAAAAATTATATTTTTCACAATATTAATAATATTTATGGTTAATATTTTACAAAATATAATTAATATTTTTGACTATTGGTTATATTTACTTTTACCAACTTAAATGAATTGAACAATGGACCTTTTTTAATATTGTTCCTTTCCCAGAAATACTATGAACCTAAATAGATATTGTTATAATGTATGATTAAAATTCGTAAAACTAAAAAAAATAATTCGTTAAATAATTTTTTAAAAAAAATGACCATGATTATCAAATAAAATGCGCTACTATGAAAATAACATGATAACCATAAGTGACACACATATATAGAAATTTTATTAAAAGTTAATACGAATTTATAAAAAATGTATGTTGTAAAATTAAAAAAAATTAGAATATAGTTTATTAAAATTATTTATTAAAATTGATTTAATAATATATGGAGTTATGTGTATGTGAAGAATGAATTAAGAAACGAGGAATGGAATATTTCAAACTACCCTCATTACATTTAGGACACGTACTCACTTTCTATGTATCTACTATCATAAAGCATATTACCATGTATTTTGTATAATATTATTAATATATGTTCCTTAAATTTATATATATACAATGTTTATTATACATTTACTTTGTCATTAACAGTAGTTTTATGTCTCATAGCAAATTTCCACTTTTATGTAATAATGAATTAAGATAATATAATAACTTTTCATTTTATGATATGTGACACCTACATAAAATGTTTTTTAACCATTAATTGAATTATTAAAGCATCATTATATGATCAGGAATCCTTTTAGTGTATTTAGGATTTAGTGGAATATAACATTTTCTTTCATTCATTTCAAAATGTTTTTCTCTTTTAAAAACCCAAAAACTATGTAGTTTATATTTTTCTCTTACTTCTCCATGATACTTCTCATGAATATTTCTATATTTGAGATCAATAATCAATACCTAATAATATATAATAAAATATCAATATACAAAAAAAATATTCTTAAGCTATTGGGGATATTTATAATATATAATTTTATTAAAGTAATGAATAAATATTTTAAAAATGGATTCCCTTTTGAAAGAATATATGATTCATAGAAAACATAAGGGCTTCTTCGGTTAATTTAGAAATTCTAAACTGTATCATGTGATACATAAATTACTATTATTAATCTTAACTATATATAATATATGTATATTAAATATAATTATTATTTTATATTAATGGTTATAATAAAATCTGATTGACCAGGATGGAAGAAGATATTACCTTGACAAGTGTTACATAACCCAATGAACCCCATTTGTTAAAGCATCCAAGGGAGATGGAATCACTGGGTTTTTTCCATTGATGAATCAATATATAAAATTCAACATAAAAATCTTGAGAGAATCCTCATAGAAAACAAGATTAGTATTATTGTTATCACATCTCAACCAGTGTTTGCCAGACAACCATAAGAATGAACCTCTATCACACAACTCACCCTAAGGGTGCACACTAATGTAATAAGGGTTTATGTATGTTGAACCTAGTAATATGAATTAGTTAAATTCATTTCTAATTATATAATTATTATATTCATCCATTTTTTATTTCTATATTAATTATTATATAATAAATAATAAAATAATTAGAATTTGATATGAATAAATCAAAATATTATTTTTGGGATAAAAAATGTTTCATTTAAAAAAACCATTACATAAGTTCATTATTTTTTTATAAATTTATTTAATTTTTTTTATAAAATAATACAAATTTATAAATAAATGTTCAAATAATTCAATTAAGTACATTGATATCTGTATATGTGTGAGAATGATATCAGCTGAAAAAAAAGAAGTATCTTATAGTAATTTTGTAATTTTAATTGAAAATTTAATATGTAATATATAGTCCATTATTTTATAAAATGAGATATTATTTTTGAATTACCCATGTATAATTTATCTGGTGTTTTTTTATTTTTTTAGAATGTTTACTTTTTGGTGATAAATTATATATTATATAATAATACAATATTAATTATGAAATCATAATATCTTAAAAGGTATATAATAAATTATATAAAAGGTATATCAGACAAAATATATATTTCCACCTTTAAAATAGTATATTTTTTACTTATATGATTAATTATTTAAACTATTAATGAATAATATTACACTGTTATGATATATAATGTTTTAAATTAATTGTTCATGGAAAAGACTCACATTCACCACAAAAAATGGAACTATTTTAACATTTTAGTTCATTTTAATTATTGAATACATAAAATAACTCCACATTAAAAAAATCATGTAAATAGGTTAATAAGAATTATTATGTTGTTTTTTTATATAGAGTCCAACATCTATTTTTTTGAAATTAATTAATATTTCCCCTATCCTTTTTAATAAATACCCACCAATCCTTGCACAAATCCTTACAATAAAACCATTTTGTATGGATTTAATCTCTATTACCCTACAAAACACCCACCCATGGTGTTCTAATTCTCATTATAAGCTTCTCATAATCATCTATAAGTGCCCTCTAAAGGTAATAGTCCCTCTCTGCTTCCTTCTCATTTTAATCACATTCATTATAATATGGCATATGATATCTAATTTTAAATGTAATAAAGTTATCATAAATATTTAATTACTATATGATTTATTCTCAATTAATACGATTCCAAATTTTAGACAAATCATTCCATTCAACGTACATTTATGTACATTTAGTATATTGATTAAATCAACCCTCGATTTTATATACCCAATAGTTATGTTGTGTATGAACATTCCAACGCCAAAAAAGGGTATTCACATAAATTTAACAATATTTTACTAATTGGTGAATTCCATGTATGATACATAAAATTCCTGATCATGGGATTAAAATTCAGGAGTTTTTTTCTTATGTTGTAGGATATTTGTTGAAAGATTATGCATGTAGATGATATGAATTTGACGAGAGGGACCATAATTATATATCCCTACAATAATTTGGGTAATTTTTTATCTTATGAGATATAATTTATGTTGTACATCAGGGTATCCTATGAAAAATATATTATGATTTCTCAATATTTATAATTTACTTATTCTTAAAATATCATGATTTATGTTGTCTCTATATTGATATATTTCCTTGATGTAATCATCCTAAATCTTAGATTTATGCTCATGTTTTGGATTGTAACTCAATTTATGTCATATTGATAGGCCTAATTATTTAAATTTATTAGTTTATTCGTGTTATACTTTGATTATTCCCATACTATTATTTATTTCTCACCACTATCATACCTAAATCACCATGTTATATTTTGATGTTTTAGAAAATCAAATAAATTTACTTACATATAATGGTATATTTATATATTATTATGATACAAATTTTTCATTTTTTTGTGTTATATATGAAATTTCCCAAATACTTTATTTATTTAATTCTTTTAGAATTTCATTATGAGTTTGTTTAGGTAGTAAATCATGTATTAATGTTTATAAATTGTGTGGGTTGTACTAGTTTGTTTCATAGAAATTTCATGTTATTCTATGGGATTTGGATTAAAAACCTTAGTGGCATACCAATATGTAATAATTAAAATAGGTTAAGGCACTAAATTTAGGAAGAAAATTTCTTTAGTGGCTTCCAAAAAATAAAATGCATCTCTAGATAATACAAGTTGATGTGGCACTGGCACAGTTGTACATAGTGGTAATAAAAAAAATGGTGCATGGGATATTTACAAAATTATAACCTGATTCAAAAAATGTTGTATTTTTATACACAATGTTTGAAAATCCACGTTCTTATTCTTCATTCAATACATAATTTCTCTAGGAACCATTATAAAGGGTACTATAATTACCTTAAAGATTTCATGTTTTCAAATATACCATGTGATAACATATATTGTATAATTAAATTATGACTATTATAAAATTTATGTCATTTATGAGTTATCCATTCATTTGTTAGAGTTCCACATTAAGTGTAATATTTTAAAACATAATATCCAAAAAAATCATGATTTTTTTATATATTGAAATATGTAGAATGAATTCAACAACTAATGTGAAGGTAAATTCAACAACTACCAAATCAGTCACCAAACCTCAAGGGAAAAGGATTTTAGAAGATCTAAATAATAGTATAAAAAATGACTAAAATATTTAATAGAATCACTAATCAAAGGAAAACCCACATCCCCTTAGAGAATCAAATTTTCAATTAAATCCATTATGAAATAGTTCTCTCATAATTTTAGTTGATTTTCAAATATATTAAACATATATAAATGATTCAAATGAGTTGATATGATATTATCTATTAATTAATTCTCTAGGAAATAGATGGATGGGTATTTTGTTTATTGTGTGGAGGGATAATATGATATGTGGATGGAAAAGTTAAAAATGGTATTAATCTCAAAGAGGAGATCAAAGACATGTTGTGGAAAGTATTTAGGTTTTTTTTCGAAAAAAAATTTCCTTCTAGTATTCAATATAAAATGGTGAGATATGTGAATGGATTCTTGAAAATGGAAGATGAATACACTAGGGAGTATAAGGTGGTATTATCATGATTTCAATTATACAACACAATATTTTTCATAAACCCCTAAATATAAAGATCTCAATATCATTAGTGGTCAAAAATTGAATATATTAGTAGAGTTATTACTTTGACATATTAAAACATATTAGAACACTACTGGAAAGGGGAGTTTCCCCAACAGTTTTATACCAACGGTTCAAAGGAACTGTTGGTATATGTTGTCTTTCCCAATGGTTTATATAAACCGTTGGGAATGACCTTTAAGAACTTATATTTCCCAACGGTTTTATAAATCCGTTGGGAAAAGTGGGGGGAAACATAGTTTTCCCAACGGTTTCATAAAACCGTTGGGAAAGATTGGGAAGGAATTGCATTTAGAAACTATAAACACACACAACAGAGAAAGATGGAAGCAAAACACTAAGAAAAACTGTATAAAAAAAGATTACTGAAAAGTAAAGGGGCCATAAATACATGCCCAACTATAATGTATGGGGAAAATGAAATCAAGTACAAATGAGGAAAGGTAAATAGCTAATGGATCATACACCAGGGTGTCCTACCTGAAGGGTAGGACCGAAAGCCTCTATAGCACTCCATGTTCGTTCATCTCCTCTATGTGGTCCACCCCAGGTTCTATCCATTCCTGTCCACTCATCCTCGGTCAGAGCTATCTATCATCTGCAAACAACATAATGAGGTGAAGACATATCCCATTTAGGGGTTTGTGTAATGACAATTAGTAGGGTCCCCGAGATATTCAAGGTCTCGCAAAATCCAACAAAGATATACCAATAAGTACGAAATCAATAGATACCCCACTTAGGTATATGCCCATACATATACCTAAGTTATCATGTAATCGATATCAATCATTAGGTAAAAAAAAGTTATTGACTCATCTCAATATAGGATTTTATTCTAGGGGTATTATCAAGTAACATTCCCAGTCACATTGTTGAAACCTCGGCTACTGATGTACTCCTCGTCTGTCGAGTACAGTGGGTATACTACGTCACATAGAGGTGCCTCCCACTATCCTTGGACTGCTGAGGTACTCCTCCTATCGTGTACTATGGGTCTGCTACATCTTGTAGAGGCGCTCCCCACTATGGGTCTCCTGCGTGACACAGAGACACTCCCCCTCGTAGCCTGCTGTGACACTCTTCTTGTCGAGTATCGTGTGTCTTCTGCATTACACAGAGGCTATCCCCACTGTGGGTCTGCCACATCACATAGAGGTGTTTCCTACTAGGCTAGTCGAAACACACTGAGTTGAATCGGTCCGAAGTCGTCATGTCTCAGCAAGCTACTAGTTCATTTCACTATGCTCACTTGACTCCGAGAGAATCCGATCCACGATCTGCAGGTCGAAATTTCAAACTATCAGGAAGTCCCACGTAGAAGTATCTCAAAGGTTTGGAACATCATAGAGGTCTCTACGCTTCTAACTGTGCATCAAAAAGACACCCGGTCTGTGATTTATTAGCTTTTTTGTCCCATGGTCCAGGTTGGATTCGTGTACGATCAAACCTGACCATATCTCAACATTTCCCAAACTCCGTTCGGGTAAAACCAAAGGGACCGTCATGCTCCAAGATTATCAGCGCCTCTGACGGTTCGTCAAACAGATATCTGGTGCCAAAGAAGGTAAAGGGTCAATAGTGGGCCTGGGTCCGGTCTGACCTGGTCTGACTGACCCGGCATGGGTGGACCTGGTCAGGCCTGTTGGGTCCGGCCTGGCCTGATGGGCCCAGCCCAGTAGGCCGCGGGGGTGTCCTGGCCCTGGCTCGGGGCCAGTTCGGCCAAGAGCATCATGAAGGCACGGCTCAACCCGAAGGGCGCGACTAGGCCGTATCGGCCAGGGCACCGCGAGGGGCCCAGAATTTCCATCTCGGTCGGGAGGCCGCAGGGGGGGTTCGCCATCTCGGACATGAGGCTGCAAGGGGCGCCAATAGGTGGCCAGTTCGGGAGCAGCTGGGTGGGAGGCCGGTTCGTCCAGGGCATGACCAATGTCGGGGGCCATGCGGGCTGCCAGGAAGGCAACTGGTTCAGCCAGGGCGTGCCCAGCGTGGACAGTCCGGCGAGCAGCCAGCTGGGCAGCCAGCGTGGGTGGCCAAGCGGCTGGGTATGGTGCGGGCCGACACAGGGTTCTGCCGGGGTGAGAAAGGGGCATGGGAGACTGTACGGGTGGAAGGTCGGCCCGAAACAGGTTCAGCCGGGGGTCACGTTAGGCGTGGGAGGCAAGGAGTCCGGGCAGGTGCGGGCTAAGTCGGAGGCAGTGAAAGACGCCGCATGGGAGGTGAGGTTCACGGAGGCCGTGGTTAGCGTGGACTTTTTCATTTCCACCCTCGTTGGCTCGTCATTGTAACATCTCCATGCTGAACAAAACCAAAAGAAGGAAAAATTTACAGAGGATGCTGGGCCATGTTAGGTTGTCCCTCACCCTCCGCGTATAGGGAGGTATCATTTGGGTCATCAATGAAAGCATATGAAAAATAACATGTCTGCATAGAGTTCCTTTCTAACTATTGAAGAGGATAAGAAAAGGTATAACCTCTTCAAGTAATAAACCCCCTATCTTTGATTGCCGTTCATTTATCGTTGAAGGAGTCGCAAAAAGTTGACGAAGATAATCATCGTTCATTGCGTCTGCCGCACGCTTCCAAACCCATGTTGCGTCAGCTGTGGAAGATGCTCCATGTTGTTAGGTGTCTGGGGAAGAATTCGAAAAAGGATTATCTCTGGCGATTTTCATTGGAAGAATTAATTTTTTTTCGTTGGGAGAATTCTAATCTTCTCAAGCTCTTCCCTTTCCCAACTTCCACTCAAATTCCAAGTGAAATAATATTTGATTGAGTTATCTAATATTCATAGGCACAGAAATTCAAAAATAAGAATTAAATTAAAAGGTTCCCGCTAATTAATTCACGACAGTTGGCACATTTAATTAAAAGTGTTGGCTCAAAAATTAAATAGAAGGATTTGTCACATTTAATTAGGGGAGTTGGTGGAACCATTAATTGGGGGGTTTAGTCAACGGTGGTCCACACACCGTAAAATCTCATGGGAGGTTAGGTTTGGGTGGTCCCAACCACCATAACCTCTCATGGAAGGTTACGGTGGGGTGGTCCCCACCTCCAACTTCCGCATGGAGATTTTAACTAACTATAATAAAAACAAAGCTACCACTTAATTTTTAACTAACTTATTCATCAAAACCCAAAATCTAACTTTTATTATCGACCAACTACCTTCATGGTGAAAGTCTTAATAAGTGAATAATGGTGTTGTGAGTTCAATTGTGCCCCATATTTAAGTTCCGAGCACTAGTTCAAAGTTTATAATAACCGCTCATACATTTACTAAACATACCTGAACAAAAATTCAGAAATTGATTCCGGTCACACCAGGACTCAGAATCAAGTGCCATAAATTTTCACAGACTCGTAAAGATCACATGTATTAAACAATAAATTTCCATAGGAATTCCAGGTCTTTAAATTCTCCCCACCACTGGGATTTATGTCCCCATAAGCTACATCTAAAACTAAAGGAACAATTGGGGGTACTGAGCACTCATCTGAACCTCCAGCTCCCATGTGCTCACCTTGAGGTTCCTGTGCTACCAGCGAACATGCACCAGAGGTATCAAAAATCCATGTAGGACCCTCTCCTGTTGATCCTCAATCTCCACTGGATCCACCGTGAATGTCTCCCCATCATCAACATCTAGATCTCTATGGTCGATGATGTGTGAAGGGTCGTGCATGTATCTCCTCAACAGGGATACATGGAAGAAGTCGTGAACCCGCTGCAACTGAGGTGGAAGGCCCATGTACTATGCCATCTCGCCTACTCTGATGAGGATCTATAATGGTCTGATTAATCGCGGATATAAATTTATGCATTGGAAAAAACTCCATAAATCTCATCGGGGTGAGACCCATAGAAAGACGTGGTCACTATCCTCGAACTCCAGAGGTCTCCATCTTCTGTCAGCATACGACTTTGGCATACTCTGTGCAGTCTTCATCTGCTCTTGGATGATTTGCACCTTCTATGTGGTAGCTTGTACCATCTCCGGACCCACGAGTGCTGACTCCCCCAGGTCATTCCAGCATAAAGGGGATCTGCAAGGTCGCCCATATAAGGCCCTAAAAGGTGCCATCCCTATGGTGGAGTGATATATTTTGTTGAATGGAAACTCCATGAATTATAAGTGGTCCTCCCAGCTATGACCATAGTCGAAGAAACATTCATGGGGCATGCCCTTGGGAGTCTGAATGGTCCTCTCCATCTGGCCATCCATCTGAGGATGGAAGGCAGTGCTCAAATGAAGTTGCATCCTGAAACCCTCCTACAACCCCATCCATAGCCGAGAAGTAATCCATGTGTCATGATCAGAGTCAATATAAGAAGGTACTCCATGCAGATGCACAATATCATACACGTAGAGGAGTCACATGCTCTCTACTGAACCCTACTCTCTGATCAGTTGGAAGTGGGATGACTTGGTTTGTCGGTCAATAATAACCCAAATCGAATCATCACACCTTGATGTACCTAGAAGTCCAATCACTAATTCCATGGGCATCCCATCCCACTTCCACTCTGGGACCTCTAAAGGGTGAACAAAGCCTACTGATACCTAAAGCTATTCCTTCACTTTCTGAAAAGTGGGGAATCAAGAGACAAACTCTGCAACTTCCTTCATTATACCCGGCCACCAGTGTTGTCGTAGAAGGTCTTGGTACATCATTTCCACTCTAGGATGTACTGCTAAAAGGGATGTGTGGAACTCCCTCACCACTACTTCCTGAAGTGACACTAGCACCATAGTACATCCTCTAAAAAGGATGACATTCTCCCCACCTTCAAAAAATCAATCATGCAACTGCCCTTTGGATATCTGAGCACATTGTGTCTCGCATTCAGTGTCCACACATTGTGCCTCTGTGACTCACTCAAGAAGTGGAGGAGTGACTGTTAGAGACTGAAGGAATGATGCTCCATCTCGATCCACAAAGGATATCTGTAAAGCACCCAGCTACCCCGTTGCCTCTCCTAGAAGCTATATACCATATCTCCTGCTAAGTGCATCTGCTACAACGTTCCCCTTTCCAGGAGTATAGAATATCTCGATGTAATAGTCCTGTAGGAACTGAAGCCATCATTGATGTCTCATATTCAGGTCCATATGAGATAAGATATACCTAAGACTCTTGTTATCAGAGTACATGGTAAAATATGCACTCATCAGATAGGGTCTCCACATATTCAATGAAAAGACAACTACTGCTAACTTCAGGTCATGGGTAGTGTAGTTCTTCTCATGTTGTCTCAGCTACTGAGAACCATAAGTGATCACTGATCTCTCCTGCATCAGGACACACCTGATTCCGGTCCCTGATGTGTCGTAGAATACTACATATCCTACGCCCTCCTCTGGATGCCTCAGAAGGGGGAACTAGTCATCCTCTTCCTCAGCTCTTGAATGCTCTGATGACATATCTCCAACCACACGAAGGGTTTCCCCTTCTTCGTTAATGATGATAGTGGTGATGTAACTCAGGAAAACATTGTTATGAACCTCCGGTAATATCCATCCAATCACAGGGAACTCCGAGCCTCTATCACACTCCTTGGTGGCTCCCAAGAAAGTACCTCCTCAATCATCTCTGGATCCACTAAAACTCTAGCCTCCGAGATGACATGACCCAGATAGTGAACATCTCGGATCCAGAAATGGAACTTTGAGTGGTTACCATAAATTTGGGGCTTTCAGAGTGTTTCCATTACTACCCGCAAATGTTAGGAATGCTCCTCCTCAGTAGTTGAGTTGATCAAAATATCGTCGATGAAGACTATGAAGAAGCGATCGATGTATGGCTGGAAGATCCTGTTCATGAGTCCCATTGACCACTACTGGAGAGTTGGTTATGCCGAAAGGCATAACCAAGAACTTGTAATGTCAGTACTAACACCTGAAGGCCATCTTTTGCACATCATCCTCTTGAAATCTGAGCTGGTGATAGTCGAACCTAACGGCTATCTTCGAGAACCACTGAGCTCCCTTCGGCTAATCAAAGAGGTTGTTAATCCTCGGGAGTTGGTACTTGTTCTTCACTGTCACCTGGTTCAGGTGATGTTAGTCGATAAAAAGCCTAAAGCTTCCATCATCCTTTTTTGAGAACATAATCGGGGTTGGCCATGGAGAAAAACTTGGCTAGATGAATACATTCCCCTGCAATTACTCAAGCTGTACCCGCAGCTCGCAATGCTCCGTGGGAGCCATCGGATATGCTGGAGTATATATCAGTGTCGTCCCAGGGTACATGCCAATTTAGAAGTCCACCTCTCTTCAAGGAGGTTGTCCGGGAACATTTTTAGGGAAAACATCCACGTACCGGTCCACCACTACAGGAATGCTTGGACTCTCCACATCCACTACTCTAAGGGTAAGGCGGGACAACTAATGAGTGATCGGCTACACCCTCCTCTGAGTAAGTCCATCTCATTCTGAAAATGCTTCATGCTATTGAAGGTAAACCTGGTCCCATATATGCAGACACACCGCTCATTGTGCCTAATATAGTTTATCTGAGCATGGAATGTAGATAACCAGTCCATACCCAAGATGACATCGTAAGTCCTCGACGCTGATATGAGGAGATCGTAGTCGAAGCTCTCACCTCTTATAGTGAGATCTCAATGCCGTAACCAGTGTGTAATCATCGAGTCAACTCTCGTTGGAGTCTCTAGCCCTAAGGATTGGGCCAACGGCTCGGTTGGAATCTCTGAGCTCCAAACGATGGTAGTGGCAATAAAAGAGTGAATGTCACCTATGTCTATAAGAACTGAAAATATGCTGGAGTGGACACATATTGTACCTTGAATCATCTCTTGAGTTTCATGATCGTAAGATTTAGCTTCCTGGAGATGAGCTCTCCCATGCCCACCTACTCCCTATAGTTGGGGTGGATCTCCTTGTGGTTGGCGTGGTAACACATTGTATCACTATCCACCGCTAGCTGTACAGCCAGAACATCTTCCACATCCGCCTACTCCCTTCAGACTACCTTGATTGAATCTATGAAATTGACTGGGAGGTCCCTCAACTGTCTGCTAATCATCCGAATGTTGGGTCGGGCAATCACGATTCATGTGACCCTACCCGCCACATGTGTAACACTGTCTTCTCTGGGAATGTATTTCACTACCCTGAGTGCCCTGAAGAACTGATCATGAGTCATGTGGTCGTCCACACATCGGTCTGGTCTACTAGGACCTCTGTGTCAACTGTCTACTTCCAGCTGCAGAAGACTCCACTACATGTCAACTAGTGGTGGGTCTTGCTACTGTGGACTGCTCAAGAATGAAACTATCCACTAAGAGATCTCTCTACAACACCCCTACATGTGTCGGGATGCTGAGGGAGATAATTAAAGCCCTGATCTCTCTCCTGGACCCCTACTTGAAGGTCCGAGCCCAGAATAATGGGTCCCAGACAATATTTTTGGAGTAGCATGAGAGGTTGGTGAACCTCGCTGAGTACTGAGATACCGTCATGCTACCCTACTATAGATGCATTAACTCCTATATCTACACCACACAATGGGTGATTGGGACATTCTACACCTGAAACAAGATCTCGAAGTCTGTTCATAGTAGCATTATCTTTTCAAGCTCCTAGAGAATCTGGCTCCACCATCTGCAAGCCGCTGCCTGAAGGAGACTCACAATAAGGATCACCATATTGTCTGCTGGTGTCCCTACCCATCTGAAGACTCTCACGACAGCCTCCAGCCAATCCTCAGCTGCCTTTGCATTTATCTATCCCCTAAACTTGGGTGTCCTCTGGCACCAAAACTCGTTCAACCTGCTCAAGAAGCGTGCATCGTCTGCTGCTGCCACTGGTGGCATCGGTGGCCCAATGGATAGTGGTACCGCTGCTTCCTCCGCTAGAAGAAACCCCTACACCGAGGCATCGTTGCTCGGTGGGATATCTATGCGTACATATTTCTGGGATCTTGCTAGTAATCCACGAGGAGGCATCTAGAAAGAAACATATGTGACACGATCAAATGATTATACCTGGTGAGCTGACCTGGTTGAGCTGACTTAAAGAAAACATTTGAAAACACACACGTAATCATTGTTTCCATGCACTAAGGTAGAAATTTGATGTCAGGGTCCTAGTGTATGGATATGTTTGTTGCCGCACCAACACTGGACTCCCTGATCTGAAAACCACACTCAGTACCCTTAACACTTCTTCTTCACAAAACAGAATGACCAGACTCCTATGTTCTATGGTAGAACCAACTCCTCTAATACAAATTTTTCATGACCCGTCCCCCGGGGCCGTGCCGTTACTACCCCAAGTCCACCTTCCATAGTCTAGGGGCTGGTGACTAGCACCAAAAGCGAAAATCTCTAAAACTGGGATGGCATTGCATTTAGAAACTATAAACAGACACAAAATAGTAAGATAAAAGAAAAACACTATGTAAAACTGTATACAAAAGGAGTACTGAACAGTAAAGGGGCCAGAAATACAAGACCAACTGTAATGTACATGGAAACTGAAAACAAGTACAACTGGAGAAAGGTAAACATCTGTTGGATTATCCACTGGGGAGTCCTACCTAGAAGATAAGACAAAAATCCTAGACAACACTCCACATCCATCCATCTCCTCTATGTGGTCCATCTCAGGGTACCGTCCAGTCCTGTCTACTAAGCCTCGGTCATCGCTGTCCTTCATTTGCAACCAATTCAACAAGGTTCAAGCATAGCCCATGCAGAGGTGACTCTAACGATAGTCAGTAGGGACCATGAGACCTTCACTGTCTCACAAAATCCAACAATGATAAACCACTATGTACAAATAAACATATAACCACTCTTAGGAATATTATTATACCTATACATATGTTATCAAGTAATCCATATCAATCATGAGATAAACACAAAAGTTTCTGACTCAGCTCAAACAAATATTTTATTCTAGGGGTAGTATCAAGTATCATTTCCAGTCACACTGTCGAAACCTCGGCTGCAGAAGTACTCCTCCCATGTCAAGTATAATGGGACTACCGTGTCACACAGAGGTGCTTCCCACTATCCTTGGACTGATGCGGTACTCCTCCTATAGATTACCATTTTTCTACGGCATAACAGATAGGCGCTCCCCACTGTGGGTCTGCCGCGTCAACTAGAGGTGCTCCCCCTCATAGCCTGTTGAGGTACACTCATGTTCAGTACCATGGGTTTGCTGCTTCACCCAGAGGGGCTCCCCACTGTGGGTCTTCCACTTCACCGAGAGGCACTTCCTATTGGACTAGTCGAAACACTCCGAGTCAAATCGGTTGGCAGTTGTCAGGTCCCAGCCAGATATTATGTCTCAACACTATGCTATCTTGTCTCAGGGAGAATCTGCTCCATGATCTGCAGGTCAAAATATCCAACTTTCACAAAGTACCAGGTAGAGGTATCTCAAAGGTCTACCACATAATAGTAGTCTCAATTCAGCAAACATCGCGTCAAACAAACACTCGGTCTATGAGTTATTAACTTTATTGACCCAGGGGCCCGGTTGGATTCTTGTACGATCCAACCTGACTGTATCTCAACATTATCCCAAACTTGAGTTGGGTATTCTCAAATGGAATTTCATGCTCCAAGACTACCAGCACTTCTGACGGTTCGTCAAACGGATGTCCGGTGCCAATAAAATGGCCAAAGAAAGCAAGGGGTCAGTAGTAGGCCCGAGTCCAGTCTGACCCGGCACAACCCATTCTGGGATAACCAAGTATGGGTCGACCCGTTCAGGCCTGTTGGGTCTCGCCCCGCCCACTAGGCCCATCTCATCAGGACATGAGGGTGGATCGACCCAGGATTGGGGCCAGTTCAGCCCGGAGAGTCGCGAAGGTGCTTCTCGGCCCGAAGGTCGTGCCTGGGCCGATTTGGCCCGTGAACCGCGAGGGGCCATAATTGTCATCTCAGTTGGGAGGCATCAAGGGGTTCTGGTTTTCCAGCTTGTCCGGGAGGCCTCACGGGGGGCCGCTTCGCTGGCTCGGCTGGGAGGCCCCAAGTGGGGCCTGCATGTAGCTGATTCGGGTGGGACAAGGCGGGCTGTCGGGAGGCAGGTTCGGCCAGGGTGCGGCTAGTGCGGGGGGCAAGGCATGATGCCTGGAAAGCAGACGGTTCGACCAGGGCAGGGCCAGCACAGGCGTCAGGGTGGGTGGCTCGGCGGGCGGCTGTGTGGGCATCCTGGAGGGCGGCCAATGTGGGCGGCCAGGCCACCGGGTAGGGAGCATACTGACGCGAGGTTCCGCCGAGGCACGCGGGGGGCACGGGAAGCCAGACAAATGGATGGATCGGTCTTCGCGGGTTCGTGGGGGGCTTGTGGGAGGCGCATGTTCGGCTAGGGCTCGCGGGAGGCACAGTCGGCCAGGAGGTTGGGCTAGTGCGAGCTCTGCCAGAGGGAGTGCAGGACACCGCGGGTACAGGGCGGTTAAAGGTGGCTGTGGGTAGTGAAAATTTTTTTGTTACTGCCTCTGTCACCTAATAGTTGTTACATCTCCATGCCGAAGAATTCCACAATAAGGAAAAACCGACGGAGGATTTAGGTCCATGTTAGGTAGGCCTGCAACCTCTGCATTTAGAGAGGTATCATTTAGGTCATCATAAAAATAATATGAACAGTAACACGTCTGCAAACAATTTATTACTAACATTTGAAGAGGATAAGAAAAGGTATAACATCTTCATGTAATAAACCCACTACCATGGATTTTTGTTCGTCGATCGTTCATGGAGTCACGAAAAGTATATGAAGAGAATCACCGTTCGTCGCTTCTGGAACAGGCATCAAACATGAGTTTTGCCGGCTATGGAAGACGCTCCACATTAGTGGGTGTCCGGGGAAGAAGTCAATGAAGGATTGTCGCTGGAATTCTTCGTTGGAATAATGTGTTCTCTATTCTTCATTGGGTGAATTCTAATCCTCCCAAGCTCTCCTCTTTCCAAAATTCCACCCAAATGCCAAGTGAAATAATATTATATTTAGTTGTCTAATATTTGCTTGCACAAAAATTAAAAAATAAGAAATAAATTAAGAGGATCCCTTTAATTAATTCATGAGAGTTAGAACATATAATTAAAAGTGTTGTCTCAACAATTAAATATGGGGATTTGGCATATTTAATTAGGGGAGTAGGTGGAACCATTAATTATGGGGTTTAGTCCTAGGTGGTCCCCACACCGTAACCTCTCGTGGGATGTTAGGTTTGGGTTGGCCCCACAACCATATCCTCTCATGGATGGATAAGTTGTGGTGGTCACCATCTCCAACCTCCAGATTGAGTTTTTAACCAACTAGAATAAAAAAAAGCTACCACATTATTTTTATCTAACTTATTCATCAAAACCCAAAATTTATCTTTTATTCTCCACCAACTATCATCGAGGTGAAAGTTTTCATAAGAGAATACTGATTCTATGAGTGCAATGGTGCCATCATATTTCAGTCCGAGAACCAGTTCAAAAGTTATAAAAACCCGCTCATACGTTTACTGAATATAACTGAACAAAACTTTGGAAATTTATTTCGGGCACACCGGGCCTCGTAGTCATTTTCCGTAAATTTTCACGGACTCGTAAAATTCCCATGTATTAGAAAACATATTCCAATGAATTTCCGGGTATTTTCATTTACATCAAGAGATAAATACCAATGATTTTGGTTTAAAATTATTCCATATTAGGGTGGTCTCATTTTGATGATGATATTTAAAAGAATCTGAGATCAACAACACCTTGTTTCTTCGATTGAATATCATTTCCATTGTTTTGAAAGAGATTATATGAGAGTATTTACAACCTTGGTAAGTATATACATCATTAAGAGAGAGGGATGATTTAGGATATATTGATTTTAAATAGATGGAATCATTTAACTCTCATTTAATTCCCCATTACCAAATTTCCCTTGATCAGAAACCAAATGCTAAAAAAATTAGGTCTTTCATACGGTTATCACGCTATTCTAAATTCAACTATAAGATCATATTCTTGATTAAAGGCACTGTTTTTGTCTTTTTCCATTTTCATGAGAAAATTAACATTCAAGAGAGAATATATTTTATATTTTTAAAACCACTCCACTGTGTATCCTTGATAAGAAGATTCCAATGATGACATAGTTACAATAATTAGAAACGTTCGTAGAAATATTTTAATGTATTATTTGTCAAAACATGATCTACAACACATTAATCTTGACATCATATACCACTAGGTAAGATAATTGATTGTATGATGGAGGATTTCCTCTAATAAATTACTCTATGATAAAATGTTCAATTATGGTATATTTAGTTCTTCTTTAGCTTAGATACCACATAAATCAATTTCTTTTTTCATGTGATCCATCAGAGTAACAAACTAATCAGTTCCCATTTCAACTATCTTAGGTTATTGATTTGGATGGTCTTTGTACTATTACATCCTCCACCAGAAAGAATTCTTTTTACCTCTAAAAACCCCATTTTAACAAAAATAATTTATTTGAAACAACATGGATATCATAAAATTATTTAACATTTCAACTTAACCATAATTAAAACCATCAAAGGAAATTATCTTAACACTATCCTAACCACTAATGTTCTCTAATGGTTTTCATTGATACCATCTAAAAGGACCTGACCTTAAACACTACATAATATTGAGTTTTAATCAAGAAATTAATTTCCATCATATGGAATAACATTTCAGGTTTATAGTTTTGTATAATTAGCCCATAACAGATGTATAAAAAAATAAAATAAAAATTGGATATTTTTTAAAAGTATCTATTTTATCAATAATATAATAGATTTTAAAAAATGAATTATATATTTTATCAAGAATCTTTCTGACTATCATCATCACTTCTTCTAATACATTATTTATCCTTAATCCTTATGAAAATATTTTAAAAACATGGGATGAAACATTCATTACTATGTGGTATAAAAAAGGAAATTATTACTTTAGTAAAAACATGAAACATTTACTTTACTATGTGATATTTACTTTAGTAAAGAAAATATCATTTACCATTGGCTTCTATTTTATTTTGGAATATCAAAAAAATCACATGTATAAAAAACTTATTTTTCTCAAGGGAAAACATTAAAACCCATAGAATGCAATTAAATCTCTTTTAGGTGAAATATAGAATCATATTAATTAATCCCTTTCAAAATAATTTCCAATGAAATATTCATCCAACAGACTTCTTAAAATTTCACTCTTATAGACGAAATAACTATATGATATACTTCCATACCCAATGTATCTATAAACAATATTACCCTTCATATAAGTTATATCAGGCTCTCTCGTTGTCTATAATGGGGCTAAACCCTTCTTAAAAGATATATAGGTCACCCTCATTTCTCACATTCTATAATGGTGCACAACTCTTCATATAAGATGTATCAAGCAAACCCTTGTGCTATAATACGGCTCAACCCATTATATAAACTATTTTGGGCCCAACTATTTCATTAAATTCTAATGTTCCATATCAAGATTAAAACACTCTTTTGTAAAACCATTTATAAACGCATTTTAAATATTTCTGAAAAATCATTCATATAAAAATACCCTTTTATTTTGAGAACCAATTTTTAATACTCAAACAAAAATTTCTATTAAAAATAATTTTTAACAAAACACTAAAAAATGAAATATTTTCTTCATATAATATATTATGTACTAATGAAAAGTAATATAATAATAAAATAAATTTCATGATTACATGAAATTCTATTATCATTGTACATTTAAAATAGGATATTTATTTTTTCAATGGTTAAATTGATCCATTTATGGAACATAAAAATATTTCTTTAAAAAAATGAAGTTACAATTACACATAAACTTTCATTTATAATCCATTTATTTTCATATAAATATTTAACATAATTATTGAAATATTTAATTGAAGGAATTGATTAAATGATTAAATATTAAATGTGACCAATACCACATTGATAATTTAAATCATAATCCTCAAAAAATAATAAATTAAACAAAACATTAAATTACATGATAATGGGTAAAATACGTATTTATAATTTTATGCATCTATTTTTAAACCATATAAAATAATTATGTTATATATAATCAAGAAACACCTCAATGAAATGTTTTTGAGGGGAAATCTCTTACACCGATTTAGAAATGTAATATTCATTTTGGACTTCAAAATTAATTAATTTATGTTAATTATAAAATTTAGTAAAAAAAATTTCAGTTTTATCATTACTTTTAGTTCACTTTTTTCAAGGAAAAATTCAACAAAATAAACAGTTATGTCTATGTCTTGTGCATTCACCATTATAATTTTAGTTGTTAAATTTACATATGATGGTTGTATTTAGTCACAGAGGTCATTATATAAACTAAATAATAATAGTAATAATTAAATAATTATCTTATTTACACATCAATTATACTTTTATAATCAATCATGAAATATTGTAATGTAAATTTAACCAATGTTACAATAATGGAGACAATTTGGTCTATGTATGCAAGAGTAACATTCAAAATTTGCAGTGACAATTATGGATTGAATGTAATTATTATTTAACATTCAAGAATTATAATTATAAAATATATTACATATTATTTAATAATATATAATTTTATATATTAATCTTCTGTTGTAAAAGGAATCACATCTCTTTGAGGAGATGGAAGTCTACACAGCCACTAACAATGTTATCACTTTTATATTGTGTTAAAAGGTAATAAAAAATATATTGTGTTACCATAAAGGTATTTATTTCATGAATATAATTTATATTTATTTTATTTCACATATTTTTATTAAACCAATATTTTATACACTCCATTTAATGTTTGAATGATCAACATCGTTTTGAGGAGGCGGTAATCCACACGTCTATAAACGATGTTATAATCATTTCACAAATTAGAAATCATTCAGGTATGAAATATATGAAAATTGTAGAAGTATTATGAAAACATTAATTTCATATAAATCATATCAATATATTATTTAATTCCTAATTAAAAAATATGATTGGTTTAAAAGGAAAAACAAATGAGATCGATACGTGAGGGGTAGTTCAACGTACACTTGAACAATATTTTCATTACTCATTTGATTGATGTTTCTATAGGTATATGTATAACCCATAACATAAAATAATATAATTATATTGGGGATAAATAATCTATTACATAATAATTAAATAATTATAATTTTATCAGTTTTGAATAATAAAAAATAGAACTTATCATTGAAGAATGTTACATGTTTTCCGAGAAACTCCTTTTGTTTTTTCACAAAAAAGATTCCATATTTTTCATTATTGTAATGTTGGGGAATATTTCATAAGATGAGGGATTTTTGTGTCTTCTTTGGAGAAGTTTAGGAGAATAAAAATTTTGTGAGTGGTCTGAATATGTCGGATGGGTGAGTGACTTTTTAGTAGATGGGGAGTGGAATTAGTGTAAATATAAAAAAGTGACAATTATTAGGAGGTATCCATTAAATATTGTGGTTAAAAAATAATGGATTTAATGTTACATATCATTGAACCACAATCAAACCATTGAATAATAAATGAATTTTTATTATTTTTCCTCAGTCATTACATTTCCTTATTTATTTTAATTTTGGGTTTTAATTTTGGAAAAAAGTTTTATTACATTTTTAATTCATCCATTAAAATAAATTAATGGGTTAATTATTCCAAAATTTAGATCTACTCATTCTAAAATATTAAATCTAATTTTTTATATAAAAATAATTTAATTTTTTGATGTTAATATTAATCTAAGTGCATGTGACACTCAAAACAACTACTTTAACTCTAAAAAGGATGACAATGATTTCCCTTTTTTTGGGTGAAAGTATTCATTATAAATGATACATTGGCCCATTAATGGAATATATTTCATATTTAATTACACATAAAATCAGTTAAAAAAAGAAAACATTAATTGTAATTTTAAATCCTTTATAACTATTGTTTATTTAATTTAATTACTAAATTAATAATACATGTGTTTGGTTTTCCTAAGATTTATTTTAATTATTTCATCTCTATGAATTAAATATTAATTTTTAAGATAATAATTACTCATTTATCATTCAAAGAATTATTTATATCCAAACCTATGTGTCTTTTTCCAATGCATTAATCTTCGTATGTGTTAAAAGAATAGAAGGTTCATTCTTTTGATTGATTACATAACCTATTAAATAGGTAAAATTAAGGAATTAATATTCAAATAACTCATAAATTTAGATCCTTGTGTGGTGAGGGACAAAATATTTCTTGTAAATATGTTTGGGAAAGGTTTTGGTTCATTTATAAACCTTATATTTTATGTTATATCATTAAGTACGGTTATTAACTTAAGAAATATATTTAAATTCAATTACATTTATTACTATTTTGGGTAAAAAAATCTATGTTTATTTTTTGGGAAAAAATTCATATTGATTGCATATAAGTATTCCAATTATTCAAAATTCCTTTCACAAAACTGAAAAAAAAAATTAATTTAAAATAAATCACAGAAATGAGATCAAACATATTGTTTTTAAAGAGAAATGTTCAATAATTAGATATGTTTTTATATACCATTTCACAGTGAAATTGATAAAAATTACATAAATTATATTTAAGGATAAAAAATTGAAATATTTATACTTTAAAACCTAATAAAAAAATTAACTATATAAATACATTATATGATAAAGGATTATTAAATTAAAATTCATAATTTTTTATTATTCATCAAAACCTTAAATTATCATGAAAATATTAAAAATGTAAACCAAAATATATAAAGAAATTTTTATTTTAAAATTGATTTTTATTTTTTTATATAATAAATACAAAACACTTAATATGAATTTTAAAAAAAGGCGTTCCATTATTTAGCGGTAAAAATTATTTTATGAAAAATATCGCTTTTAGTTTTATAAATGTATTTATACTTATATTTTTATTATAAAAAAATATGGTATGAGTTCCAAAATAATTGTAAACATGAGTGAAAATAATATAAATCATAATATTAACCCCCCCGAATACAACATCTCGATGATAACTACCATATTAGTCAATAATATCAATAATATATTATTTCTCAGACATATTCAACCGCCAAGTAACACATGATACCAAAGAGAACCTATGATACATGAAATTAATGATAAACATGTTGAGTTTGTATAATGAAATAAAAAATTCACATTGAAATTTAATCAAAATATCAATGAGGTAGAATAAATTTTAATGAATAAATTTTATAAAATCTTTGGATGTTATAGTAATATGTAAAATATGACAGTTTAATAATGACCCCTTTAAATCACTATGTGCGTCATCTATAATACATGACCAATCATGAATGGGGAATGAAAAACCTCTTATATATTCATCTCAAATAGAGAAATTGTTATCTCCTGATATTGTTCTCTTGATTATCCAATCTTGATATCATTGAATATATGTGCGTCTTTCATAATTGTTTAATATTTTCATTCAAATTGTGTGAGGGATTATTTAATTTACCCCAAAATTTACCAACTTTATATAGCACCTCAATTGATGTAATCCAAATATATGTCTAAATTACAAACATATTGATTCACTATGATTTTATTAAAGAACAAATATTTTAAATAATGTTAAACATTAATGATAATTTAAATTATATAATAAAATATGTCACTCAATTCAATTTAAAAATTGTGTTTTTTAATTTTTTAAAATTATTAAATTCGTAATTGGTATAGACTGTCAGAAAAAACCTACCCATAAGAAACAAATAATACCACTCATTGAATAAAATATTCCCATCAATATAAGTGTATAATCATAGTTGTTGAAATAATAAATTTTATTTGATATATCTTCCTAAATTAGAATATATCATGGTAATAGATTATAAAAAATAACACACATCGACACCATGATTAAGCTTAATTTCAATGAAGATCTTTGAATCCATCTAGGCTTGACCCCTTAATCCAAATGTGAACATATCCAAAATCTATTATTCATATGAACAACATTACTATAATTCCCTAAAAAATATAAAATAGAAACTATGTTGTAAAAAAACATATAAATATAATTGTAGAAAAAAGATCATGATGCGTCATTTTCATCTCAACCTTCTTATAGGAAATCGAAATCTCTGTATTATCTTTCATAAAATATAAAAAATACCTTAGAATAAATTATCTTGTTAAAAAACTATAAACCAAATATTTTGACAAAATCCTTTTTATTATTCATCCCTAAATATTGAAATTGACTAATGACCACAACTTTGGATCTTGGATTGTATCAAATAAATGAATGCTTGAGTATTACAACCTATCTCAATTGGCTTCCTTGAAATAATACCATATCATCCTTTGTTTTCCCTAAAATATAGCAACTTATTCTTCGAGAACTCACTATGATAGATTGTTATCCACTCTCAAACTACATTCTTCCACGTCTTTATTTATTAAATCTTCGATCTCGGATCTAAGTTCAAATTTTTATATATTGTTTCTTCTAGATTAATTGATAAAGATGTGATATGGGTTTATTAAGCATCTATAATAATTCTTAATTTATTGTTTGTTCATTTGATTCAGATTATTGATAATAGAATCATCAAAATTGTTGATTTCTCCTTGTGAACTTCCTCATATAGAATGCATAGTCTGTGCCTTGATGGTATTGATAGCTATCTTTTAGATTGGATCATGTCTTAATAGGTCGAACTAGTGAAAGATCATGATGGTTCAAACAGTTTGATTTGGGTTTTTGTCATCATCATGAAGTTATTTCGTCCTTGATCTGTCTTTTACATCATATTTGGGTTATAGAAATCACCTTAGTAGACCTAGCTAGATTGAGAATTAGCTACAGGAATCAAGATGAATGAGATATTTGGATTAAAATTGTGAAATGTGGTTGTTTTACCAAAAAATGATGACATAGAATCTTATTCAAATCTATTCATAAAACTCCTCAATTTGGATAAATATGAAATAATATATTTGGCTCTTCATGTAAAAAAACTATGTGTGGATCTACTGCGTAAAATTCATCTACATAAGAGGAAAAAATTAGCTATGTAAAAATTCATAATTATGAATCCTCTATAAAGAAACTATTTTATTATTTATTAGAAAATCTCATATGTGATTTTATATTTATATAATTTTTTACAAAAAAAATTCAAAAAAACTACAAATTATAATTTTGATATGTCATATTTTAAAATATTGGATACATAGTATTTCTAAATATTGAATGTTAAATAAAATAAATTAAAAAATAAATTAAAATATGGATAAAATAATATAAAACATGAATTTCAATTGAAAAATAAATAATTATTTTTAAAATAATAAATGTAAATAAAGAAAATGAAGAATAAATTTTCTAGAATAGAAATAATAATTTAATGCTCCAAATAAAAAATATAAAAATATATATAAAATAAATAATTAAATAAAACATTAAAATATTTATAGTGGATAATTTATATTGATAAAAAATAAATATTGAAGGTTTTAAATATTTACTCATTTAACAAAAAAAATAATTGGATTATAAAAAACCAACAATTAGAAAAATATGTTAACATAATGTTTAGAGATTCATTAATTTGACAACATATTAACAATAATTTTTAACATTTCTATTAAAATATATTTTTTAATAATATTAACATAATTAAATAAATGAAATAATGTACAGATATATTAATAAAAAATTTCAATAAGAAATTCCCTCAATCTATGATTTCGATTGACCACAAGAATAAAATTGGTCAAATTTAGTGGATTAAAATATATCACAAGCTTGAAATATGATATGGCCACAAAAATGTTGTGTACAAAAGGATTCTCCCTAGGGGACTTTTATTTTACAGGGAATGATTATACTTTAATAAATTAAATTATTTAACTGATATATATGATTCCATTTATATAGTAATAACTAAGATTAAATATTCGATCATCGATTAAACCAACTTCAATTTTTAGTAAACTAAATTTTCAATCCAATCATAACCATCATGATAAATAAAACACATAATTAAAAACACAATTAGAAACTCTATTTGGGTTATAAATATTAATAATGTTAATGGAAATATAATTAATTAATCCAAAATCATATAAACATAATGATAAAGATCAAAAAAATTATTATATTCATTTTATAATATATATTTTTGAATATTTATATAAAGACCACGAATTCCCATGGAATGTTTTAGTTTTTTTAAATAAATGGGAATATTGTGATTATGTAGTTTGAACGACATTTGATTTCGAGGCCCAGTGTGTCCGGAATCAATTTATGAAGTTTTGTTTAGGTACGTCCAGTAAATGTGTGAGTGGGATTTTATAAATTTTGTACCGGTGCTCGAAACGGATATCTGAGGGCTCCATTGAACTCACAGCGTTGGTGATTGCTTTGTGAGACCTTCACTGCAGTTGTGTTTTAACGAGATTGTAAGATATTTTTTGGGGTTTTAGTAAAATTAAATAAAAATAAGACATAAACTTATTTTAATTCTGTGGTAGTTAAAACCTTCAAAGAGATGTTATTGGTGTGGGCCACCACACCATAACCACCCATGAGAGGTTATGGTGGTGGGGACCACATGCACATAACCTCTTTTGAGAGGATGTTATTAGTGGGGCCCACAAGAGCTTATCAACCCCTCTCTGAACTCCCCTTTGACCCCCTTTAACCCCCAAATTAAATTGTTGAAACCATTAACCTTCCATGGTTTTATTTTTGTTCCAATTCTTCTCATTCCATCATTAAAGTGCCAACTCCACATGAATTAATTAACGGTTCATTAATTAATTTTGTTTAATTATTTTGAATTCATGCCAATAATAAAATAATAGGAAAATATATTATTTTATTTTGGTTGGCACTTTCATCTGGTGGACCCTTCGAGGATTGGAGGATTTCATGGAGAACTACATCTTGCAACGAAGAATGACGATTACCCCCGTCCTTCTTCATCGGTCTTAGACCGAACCAAAAGAGGATGAGCTATCTGTGAGGAATGTCGACGGCGTAAACATCTTCATCTTCCTCCAACATCAACAGAAAGATGGCACCTTTCCACTACTTCATCTACGAATGAAAAATGAGGTAGGGGGATTTGTTTTGGTTTTATTCTCGTTCTGTGACATTCTGTCTATGGAGCATGTTTTTCATTTTGTTATAAACTTAACGTTGGGGGGGGGGGGTTCGGACCGCAAGAACACTGCCGAACATTCCCCTATGTTGTTCTTGATTTATGATAACGGCATGGAAAAGAGGAAACGGAAAACATAGGTTGCACTTCCTGTGGCCTCTGTGAACCGCCTCACCGGCCAAGCGGCGCCCGACCCGCACCCCACGCATTGCTCTGTTTCCCTACCGACGGCATGCCGCACCTCACCGACGCGCTACTCGCGCCCTTCCGGCGCACTAAATGTGCCCCCGGTGTGCCTCTCGGGCCTGCTGACCACGTCCCCGATCCCTACCGTGCTCGTCCGCCCTCCCTGGTGCCCCCCGGCGCCCTGCTACGCTGCCCGGTGCACCCCGCAGCGCCTTGCTGTGCTGCCCAGTGCACCCCACGGTGCCCTGCCGCCATGCCCGGCGCCCCCCAGCACACTGACAGACTACCCGGCGTGCCCCTACACACTATATGACTCCCTTCCTGGCACCCCCTGTTCTTCCCTGCGCCCCTGCTCAATGTCCGTTGCTCCAGTATCCTACCTGGCACCCCTGCGGCCTGCCACGCCCTGCCCGGTGCACCCGCAACCTGCCCAGTGTCCAGAAGGCCTACTCGTGCCCCCTATGGCATGCGCGCTCACAACCTGGACATAAGCCTCCTGAGCCGACCTGTGGATTCCCCCATGGTTTCACTGGCCGAACCGGTCTGGTCTTCCAGGCCAAGTCACTGAGCCGCCTACGTGGCGACTGCCAGGGCGAACCACCCTAGCGGTGTGCTAGGTCGGGCCCAGCAGACCGGGTCAAAGCATAGCTAGCTGACCCATCAAATCGCCTAGGTCAGGCGCATCAAGTTTTACTGGGTCGACCCAAACCGGGTTGTCCCAGAGTGCATTGGGCCGTGTCGGTCCGACTGGGTCAGATCAGACTCGGGCCCATTAATGACACATCACCTTCGTGGGCCACATCTTTGGCACCAGACATCCGTTTGACCAACCGTAAGTGGAGCCAATTTTCATGGAACGAATCCATCTCTTTGAGATGACCCCACGATATTTCGAGTTATAGATAAGTTACGGTCAGGTTGGTTCATACTCGAAACAAACTGGGCCCCCAGGACTAAAAGGATAATAACTCACATACCAAGTGTCTGATTGACGCGCCGTCTATTGCATTGAGACCCCTATGAATTGGCAGTCCTTTGAGATACATCCATGTGATAAATCAAGGAACATTGAGTATCAACCTGTTTCTCATTGATAGGATCCTTCCGGAGATGACCAGACAGAGTGCAGAGACCTCGTTGCTGACAGACCTGACAACTACTTGACCGATTCGACTCAGAGTGATTCGACTAGCCTAGTGGATAGAACCCTATATTTGGCAGGATCCCCATGGATGATGGAGCACATAGTAGTGGGTAGCAGACCCGCGGTACTCGACATGAGGAGTACCACTATAGGCTATTAAGGGGAGCGCCCGATTTTTGGAGACATTCCCAAAGAGGACAGAGCGCCTGATATTTGGTAGCAGACTAGTGGTACTCGAAAGTAGGAGTACCTCAGCAGTCTATGGTTAGTGAGAAGTTCCTTAGAGTCGTGACATTCCAACTATACTTGACAGAGGAGGAGTTCTCCCGCAGCCCTAGATTCGATAATAAAAATCATAGTTTTATATGAGTCAATAACCATTGTGTTTTCCATATGATTGAGATGGGTTACTTGATAACATAGGTATATGTATGGGAATATGCCTATGTAATTTTTATATTTGGAATCATTATTTTTGGTTTATCCTTGTTGTATTTTGTGGGACTTTGAGGGTCTCAGGTTCCCTACTGACAATCGTTATACTCACCCCTACACGGGCTATGCCCGCACCTCATTGTGTTGGATGCAGACGACGGACAACAATGACTGAGGATAAGTGTATGGGGACTCGACGGTACCCAGAGGTGGATCTCACAACGAGTCGGTACCCGGAGGAGATGGATAGACATGGAGCACTTAAGAGGCTATCTTTACCTACCTTTCAAGTATTATCCATGGTGGATGATCCAGGATCTTCTAGAAACCTTCCAGCTGTTTGTATTTTTAGTTGTACCTATTTTTCCTTTCCTTTTATCTTACATTTGGGATTATATTCTGACCCCCTTTACTTTTAGTACTCTTTTTATACAACTTTTAATTAGTGTTTACTTCCCCTTGTACTCTGTTTGTGTTTGTTTATAGTTTTAAAGATGATTTCATCATAATTTTTGGGATTTACGCCCTTAGATCTAGTTTCCCACCCCTGTCCTATAGAAGGCGGGCATGGGGTATTCATGATATGAGCCCTAGGGGACGTGTCGTGATAAATTGCTATCAGATGTGTTGGTTCTACCGCATAAATTTGGACTCTGATATTCTTTTTCTAGGAAGCAATAATCTTAAGGGTACTGAGTGTGGTTTTTTTATCAGGAGGACTAGTGTTGGTGTGGGGGCTGACGTATCCTTACACCAGGACCCTGACTACTGATTTCTATCCTAGTACACAAAAACACTGATTGAGTGTGTGTTTCAAAAGTTTCATTTAAGTTAGCTCAAACCAGGTCAGATCACAAGGTATAGTATTTTGACTGTGTCACATCTGTTTCTTTAAATATGCCTCCCAGCAGACGACAAATTCATGCCTCGAGATTTGTATATACTAACATCCCACTGAGCGAGGAAGCGTCGGTGATTGGCCCCTTTCTTGAGGAGGCCAGCGATACCACCACCTGTTGGGACACCGATGCCACCAACCCCAGCAGGAGATGATGCATGACACTTGAGCATGTTGCACGAGTTCCAGAGCTAGAGGCCACCTAGGTTTCAGGAAGAGACAGACCTACAGGCGGCTGAGGATTCGTTATAGGCTATGGTGAGAGTCTTCAGACCGGTAGGGAAAACATTAGACATTATGGCGATCCTTGCTGCCAGCATCCTTCTGGAAGCAACAGAAATATGGTGAAGCATGATGCTCTAGATGCATGACGAGGTGGCGCTTCTATGGGCAGACATCGAGACCCTATTTTCAGTGGAGTTTATTCCAGCGACCCTATGAGCAGTACAGATAGAGGAGCTACCTCATCTGCAGTAGGGCAGTATGAGTGTAGCTCAGTACTCAACATGGTTCACCGACCACTTGCGCTACTCCACTGATATGGTGAGGGACCCATTATTTAGGGCCCAGACCTTTGAGAAGCGACTCAGGTGAGAGATCAGAGCTTCATTTATCTCCCACAGCATCCCGATGCAGGCGGGAGTGTTGGAGAAATCCCTCCTAGTGGAGAGTTTCCTTGTTGAGCAGTCTCCGGTAGTGAGAACCACTAGTAGTCAACTTTTTGCGTAGTCTTCTACAATTGGTATTAGATAGATGACGCAGAGGTCCAAGAGGACTAGACCCACAGGTGGTCGATAGCACAACTCGGGATCGGTTGTTCGGTGAAACCTGAGTGGAGACAGAGTGAGACATGCCAGGAGTGGACAATGTTACTCCTGCGACAGGCTTTGTCACATGGCTCGTGGCTATCTGACTCGCCACTCTGATGATCAGAAGATAGATGAAGGACCTCATAGGCAGAGGAATAGGTTCAATCGAGGTGGTCCGCAGGGCGCAGGCGGACATGGCAGAGGAGTTGGTCATGCAGTTGGTAGTGGATGATGTTACGAGGTGCTACTTCCACCACCACCAATAGATCCATTCCAACCACAGGAACTAGGTGGACATGAGAGATCTCAACTACTGGTAGCTGAGGCCTACGACCATTGCACTCCGGAGATGATATGAGATACGATCAGTTTCTATTCCACAATAGCTGATTTTCTTGTAGACACAGCTACCAATCACTCTTTCATAGCTACTACCCTCGTTTGGAGCTAGGAGATTCCGAAGGAGCCGTTGTCTCGATCCTTACAACTAGAGACTCATACGGGAGAAGACTCGACGATTATGCACGGGTTCCGGTAGTGTGAGATTACTATAGGAGGTGAGAACGTTGGCTGGGATCTCCTCGTAGCGGCGTCGTGGCCTTACGATGTCATCTTTGGAATGGACTGGTTATCTATAGTCCATGCTTAGTTCGGCTGTATTAGGCGCAATGTGCAGTGTGTATGCATATATGGGACCATGTTCACCATCACCAGCTAGAAGGGAACCATTGCAGTGTAGGAAAGACTTTCTCAGAGGAGGGGGAAGCCGATCACTCACCAGTTGGCTTGCCTTACCCTCGAAGCATTATATGTGGAGAGTCCAACATATCCTATAGTGGTTGACCAGTATGCAAATGTTTTCCCTGATGATGTTCTTAAAATACCTCCTCGTAGAGAGGTGGACTTTTACATTGACATGTACCCCAGGACAACACCGATATCTACTCTATCATATTGGATGGCTCCCGCTGATCTTCACGAGATGAGGGTAGAGCTGGAGGACATCCAGGGAAAGGGATTCATCCAGCCCAGTGATTCTCCCTGGGCTACCCCAATTCTATTCTCCAAGAAGGTGGATAGGAGCTGGAGGCTCTGTGTTGACTAGCGTCGCCTGAACCAGGTGACTGTAAAGAACAAGTACCCACTCCCGAGGGTTGATGACCTCTTAGATTAGCTAAAGAAATCATGATGGTTATCGAAGATAGACCTCATACCAGGCTATCACCAGCTCAGAGTTCAAGACCAGGATGTGTGGAAGATGTCCTTCAGGTGTCGTTACGGCTATTACAAGTTCATTTTTATTCACTTCGGCGTAACCAACGCTCCAATAATCTTCATGAGTCTCATGAATTGGATCTTCCAGCCTTACCTCTATCTCTTTTTCATAGTATTCATCAATGACATTCTGATCTACTCGACTACTGAGGAGGAGCATGTCTACCATTTGCAGTGAGTACTGGATACACTCCGAGAGCACCCGCTTTGTGATAATCTCTCAAAGTGCTGGTTTTGGATTCAAGAGGTTCACTTCTTGGGACACGTCATCTTAGAGGCTGGAGTTGCAGTGGATCTAGCAATGATTGAGGCAGTTCTTGCTTGGGTTCCACCCAAAACTATGTTGGAGGTTCAGTGTTTTCTTGGGCTTGGCTGGATGCTATCAGAGATTCGTTCCAGACTTATCCAGAGTTGCAGCACCACTATCATCATTGATGAATAAGGGGAATATCTTTGTGTGGTCAAAGATATGCCAACAAAGTTTTTAGGAGCAGAGGTAGAGGCTGACTAGTGCCCCCATCTTGAGGATTCCAGAGGAAGGAGTAGGGTACGTAGTCTACTACGATGCATCGGGAACTAGACTCGGGTGTGTCCTGATGCAGGAGGGAGCTATGATCGCATATGGTTATTGGTAGTTTAGACAGCATGAGCTGAACAACGATACCCATGACCAGAAGTTAGCAGTAGTGGTCTTCGACTTGATGATGTGGTGGAACTACCTGATGGGTGAGTGTTTTACTATTTACTCTAATCACAAAAGTCTCAGGTATATATTCTCTCTGAAAGACCTGAACCCGAGACAACATCGATTTTTTGAGTTCTTCCATGACTATGAAATTGAGATAGTCTCTACTCCAGAGAAGGGGAGCATTTTTGCGGATTCACTCAGTAGGAGATCTGGTATAAAGTTTCTAGTATAGGTGACAGGGAAGCTAGATGCCTTAATGATATCCTTTTTGGATAGGGATGGAGCAGCCTATCTTCAGTATCTTACTGTCACTCCTCTAGTTCTTTAGTGAGTTAGGGAGGTGCAGCGTGGAGATGCTAACAACGAGACGCGGCATGCTCAGATATCCACAGGGAAAGCACCTAATGGATTTTCTGATGCTTGGGAGCATGTCATCCTCTTCAAAGGACGTAGCATGTTACCAGCATCATTTCAAGAGGAGTTGTTGAGGGAGTTCCACACTTCCCCTCAATCGGTACATCATGGTGTGGCTAAGATATACTAGGACATTCGATGACAGCATCGGTGGCCTGGTATGAAGAAGGCGGTAGCAAAGTTTGTCTCACGATAACTCACTTTTCAGTAAGTGAAGGCGCGACACCAGGTACCCGCATGAATTCTTCGGCCCTTAGAGGTCCCAGAGTGGAAGTGGGAAGGGATATCCAAGGACATTTTGATGGGTCTTCCACGTACATCCAAGAGTCACGACACGATTTCGGTTATCGTCGGCCGACTCACCAAGTCGGCCCACTTCCTACCGATTAGAGGGTAGGGCATAACTGAGAGCTTGGGACGCCTCTATGTCCATGAGATTGTTCGTTTTCTTGGAGTAACTTTTCTATCATCTCTGACCATGATGCGCAGTTTACTTCCTGGAAGTGGAAGGGGTTACAGGAGGCTTTCAGAACACAAACACATCTGAGCACCTCCTTCCATCCTCAAAGTGATGGCTACACTGAGAGGACCATCCAGACCCTTGAGGACATGCTAGGTGCATGCATCGTCGACTTCGGTCACATTTGGGAGGATCACTTTCCATTGGTGAAGTTTCCCTACAACAACATCTATCACTCCACCATCAGTATGGACCCTTTCGAGGCGTTGTACAGACGACCTTGTAGATCGGAACTATGCTAGACCGACCTAGGGGAGTCCGCACTAGTGGGACCAGAGATGGTATGAGCTACCACCGAGAAGGTGTAGATCATCATGGAGCAGATGAAGACAACACAAAGAAGTAAAAATTCAAATGTTGATAGGAGACGGAGACCTCTAGAGTTCGAGGACGGAAACTACGTCTTCCTATGAGTCTCACCTCGATGAGCTTTGCGGAGATTTGGTCGAGGTTGCAAGTTATCTCTGCGATTCATCGGACATTTCCAGGTCCTCAGCAGAGTAGGCGAGGTGGCTTACCTCTTGACACTTCCAACTCAGTTTCATCTAGTGCACGACATCTTCCACGTATCTCAAATGAGGAGATATGTGCACGACACATCCCACTTCATCAACCACAGGGAGTAGGACATTGATGATGGGGTGAGAATCACGAAGTTTCTGGTAGATATTGAGGATCAACAGTAGCGGGTCCTACGTGGATGTTCGATACCTCTGGTGTGCATTTTTTAGTATCACGGGATCCTCCAGGGAAGAACATGGGAGCCGGAGGCTCAGATGTGTGCTCAGTACCCACATTTGTTCCTTTTGTTCGAGTTATAGCTTACGAGGATGTAAATCCTAGAGGTGGGGATGAAGTAAACACTGAGTATTCCAGTGGATTTTTTTAAAATAAATGGAAGTTTTACGAGTCTTCTGTTTCTGAGAGCGCTTGATAACGAGGCCCGGTGTTCCCAGAATAATTTTCTAAAGTTTTGTCCAGGTATGTTCAATAAACGTGCAAGTGGGATTTTATTAAAATTGAACCGGTGCTCAGAACTGAAATCTGAGGGAACCGTTGAACTCACAGCATCAGTGATTGCATAGTGAGACCTTCACTGTAGTTGATTTTTAAAGAGAGTGGAATATAGTTTTTGGGGATTAAATAAAATTATATAAAAATAAGACGTAACCTTATTTTTATTTGATGGCGGTTAAGACCTCCAAAGGGATGTTAGTGTGTGGGGCCACCACACCATAACCTGCCTTTACAGGTTATGATGGTGGGGCCCCCTGCACATAACATCCTTTGAAAGGATGTTATTAATGGGGCCCACCTGAGCTTATCAACCAACCTCTTAACTCCCCTCTAATCCCTTGTACCCCCAAATTAAATTTGTGAATTCTTTAACCTTATTTGGTTTTATTTTTGTGCCAATTCTTCACCTTCCTTCATTAATGTGACAAATCCACATGAATTAATTAATGGATCATTAATTAATATTTTTTCAATTATTTTGAATTCATGCCTACAATAAAATTATAGGAAAAGCTGTTATTTTATTTTGTTTGGCACTTTCGTCTGGTGGAGCATTGGAGGATTGGAGGAGTTCTTGGAGAACTATATCTTCCAACGAAGAACAATGATCACAGTCATCCTTCTTCATCGATCATTGACCGATCCAATATAGGAGGAGCCCCATTTGAGGAACACCGATGATTTCAACTTCTTCATCTTCCTCCAATGTCAACGGAACAACACCGCATTTCTGCGACTTCATCTACGAACGAAAAATGAGGTAGGGGGATTTGTGTTGGTTTTATTCTAATTCTTCAACATTCATTTTATGGAGTATGTTATGCATTTTGTTATCAAAATATCATGGGAGGGGGGGGGGGGTTCGGACCACACGAACATGACCGACCTTTCCCCTTTGTTGTTCTTGATTGATGATGACGAGATGTCAAAGAGGCACCGATGGAAAAAGCCCACACTACCCACGGCCTCCGCAAACCGCACCACCGGCCAAGCGGTCCCTGACCCGCACCCCAAGGGCTGCTCCACGACCCTGCAGGCGGACTGCCGCGCCTCACCGGCCTGCCACCCGTGCCCCCGGTGCGCCGCCTCTCCCTGCTGGCAGCTTGCCCGCACCCCACATTGCCCTCCTTCCCTACCCAACACCCCCCTCCTGGCGCCTTGTCTCACTGCCCGCCCCACCCCGCGGCGCCCTACCTCCCTGCCCAATGCCCCCCAGTGCTCTGCAGCACTGCCCGACGTGCCCCGCGGCGCCCTGCTGTGCTGCCCGGCGCACCCCGTGGTGCCCTGCTGCGGTACCCAGTTCCCCTTGCAGCGCCCTGCCGCCCTGCCCGGTGCTCCCGGTGCCCTTCCACGCTGCCCGGTGCGCCTCCGTGCGCTGTCTGGTGCCCTGCCCAGCACCCCTGCGGCCTACCACTGTGGCCTGCCTCATCATTCCCGGTGCACCAACGACCTGCCCGATGTCTACCCGGCATTCCCGCACTCCACTTGGCATGACAACTTCCACCATGCCACCGGCCTCCCGAGCCGAGCCGCGGTGTCCCCCATGGTGTCGCTGGTTGAACCGGCCCCATCTTCTGGGCCGAGTCACAGAGCCCCCTACATTGCGATTACCAGGCAGAATCGCCCTCGCGGTCCGCTGGGCCGGGGCTAGTAGACCGGGTAAAAACATAGCAGGCTAACCCACCCAAAGGGCTGGGTCAGACCTAGCGAGTCTTACCGGGTCGGCCCAGACTGGGTGGGCCGAGTCATACTAGCCGAGTCAGACCGGACCCAGGCCCTTACTAACCCATTGCCTTCTTGGGCCATATCATTCACACTGGACGTTCGTTTGAAAAAATGTCAGTGGTGCCAGTTTTCTTTGAATGAAGTCGTCCCTTTGAGAATACCCCATGGGAGTTCAGGGTATAGTGGAAATACAGTCAGGTTGGATCATACACTAAACCAACTGGGCCCCCGGGACTAAAAGGTTAATAACTCAAAGATCGGTCGTCCGATTGACGCACCGTCTGTTGCATTGAGACCTCTATGACTTGGAAGTCCTTTAAGATACGTTTATGTGAGACTTCATGACACATGGAGTATAAACCAGTTTATAATGGAGCGGATCCTTCCAGGGATAAGCAGAGAGAGTGCAGATACCTCATAGCTGACAGACTTGATGACTGCTTGATCGATTCAACTCGGAGTGAATCGACTGGCCTAGTGTGGAGCGCCCGATATTTGGCAGCAGACCCATGGCAGACGAAGTTCCAGGTAGATGGCAGCAGACCTATGGTACACGACAGGAAGATTAACTTTGTAGCCTTTTAGTTGGAGCACCCGGTATTTGGCGGCCAACCAATAGCGGACGGAGCGCCTGGTATTTGGTAGTAGACCCATGATACTCGACAGGAGGAGTACCTCAGCAGTTCAAGGTTAGTGAGAAGCGCCTCAGAGTCGCGACAGGCCCACTGTACTCGACAGAGAAGGAGTTCTCCAACAGCTGTGGTTTCGATAATGAAAATACTGGTTTGAGTTGAGTCAATGACCTTTGTGTTTTTCTCATGATTGAGATGGGTTATTTGGTAACTTAGGTATATGTATGGGCAGATACCTAAGTAATTGATATCCGTTGAAATCATACTTTGTGGTTTATCCTCATAGGATTTTGTGAGACATTGAGGGTCTCATGGTCTCTATTGAGTATCATTATACTCACCCATGCACGGGTTGTGCCTGCACCTCATAGTGTTGGATGCAGACGATGGACAGCACTGACCGAGGCTAAGTGTACGAGGACTGGACGGTACCCGGAGGTGGACCTTATGATGAGTCGGTACCCGGGGGAGACAGACGGACATGGAGCACTGAGGAGGCTATCGGTACCTACCCTTCATGTAGGATCTGTGGGGGATGATCCAAGAGATGCTAGACACCTTCTAACTGTTTGTCTTTTTAGTTGTATTTATTTGTCCTTTCCTTGTACTTTACAGTTGGTCCTGTATTCTGGCCCCCTTTACATTCAATACTCTTGTTATACAACATTTACTTAGTTTTTTCTCCCACTTGTACTCTGGATGTGTTTGTTTATAGTTATAAAGTCAATGCCATCCATGTTTTATGGATTTACACCTTTGGTGCTAGTTGTCTGCCCCTAGCCTATGAAAGGTGAGCTTGGGGTAGTCACGATAAGAGCCTCGGGGAACGGGTTCGGAGAATTCTAAGATTTTAAATCCAAATCATTGAATTCTAGGGTAATAATAATTCTATTAAATTAATCAAATATTTTAAAAATGACATGTGATTTTCAAGATCACAATGATAGAGGATTTACCAAATTAAATATCTAGGGTAATAGATAATTAAACTATTCAAAGTGAAAATGTATTATTTAAACCTCATATAATTGAAGAACAGATAAAATAATTAATTAAAACCTTAAAAACAATCAAATATAATATTTTATAGGATTTTGTGTGTGATTCAAACTGTTTTCATATTAGAACATTGACCGATCAATTCTCTCAATATCGAATTAAAAATAATTAACATCATTGAATCTATAGTAATGAATCAATTAAATTAAACATTCAATTTTAAAGGAATTATAAATTTAATATATTGTATTATTGTAGAAAGGTTCACAAGTATGATAAATGTTTTTTTCCAGACAAAAACTCATAGCATTGAAAAATGTTTCCTACTAGTTATGACATTTATAATTCAACTAAAAAGAAAAAATCATATATTACTATAGGGTTGTGGAAGTATATAAAATTACTTCCACAAATGACAAGAGTATTTAGAATAATATTGAACTAATTAAAAATTAAAAATAAATCATTTAATATTGGTAATCAACATATTTCATGACTAGTTTCTGAATGAAAATACACTTCATATTTAAATATTATATATTTAAATTGAAAACATATATCATGAATAAGAATATTTTAAATAAATAATAATGAAAATAATTAATTGAAAAATACCATATAATTAGAGGCCTAATTTTTTTTTAAATCAACTTAAATTATCCCCTTCGTCACATTTAAAATTTTTATCTCATTAGATTATATTCTATTAATAGATAAAAATAATTTACATTATAATTATGATATTATTACTAAAATTAAAAAATATTAACAGGAAGTTAGAATTTAAGGGTAATTAATCTAGTTTCATCATTATGAAGCTTCTTTGGATCATTGAAAAGTGTAATGAAATAGTTCCATAACATGTATGGAGGCCCCTTGTGGAGTCCTTATCATGAATAACCAATTAAACATTCTATGGATATACCTAGAAATAAAAATTTTACACTTTTTTAACTCTAAATGTCTTTAAGGGGTGTTCAATTGTAGTTATACACATTACATCCAATATTAGAACCATTCATATTATAAAATTTTATTGAAATTAAATTCATAGAACTAAAATTAAATTGAAATATATATAAGTTAAGAAATATATTGGTTATAAACACCCCAATAAGAGATTCATTTTATTATTTAATAGATAGAATTTTGGTTTTTTATTCACAATACGTTGATGGATCAGTCATTAGTGGTATGAAGCACCACATCATTTTGGATCAAAATCCAGTTGACTCCACTCTTATAGAGGTACCCCTTGTATAAAAATATCATGTATCTTTACCCCTAAAATCATTGTTCAAATTGAATGTCTAACATGGATTTAAAATATATAGGGCCCTCTAATTTATTTCTCTATACATTGTGGTTTCCACTAGTCCCTCAACATTCTCTAGTAACATTTTTAGCGTATCAAAAAATAATCTTCCAAATGAATATCCCCCTCAGAAATTCGTAACTCAAAAAGATATTCTATAGATGTTGTTTCATGTTCATAATCAATATAATATATCTTTTTCTACACTTTATCAAATCCAAACATTATAAATTTTTAAAAAAACACATCAAACCCCAACTGGTCTTATGAAAAAAGATATTGTATTATGATTTTAATAACAAGCGGATTGTGTTATTATATCAAAACAAGAAATGTCATAAAAAATGGTTTATAAATGTTAAAATACACCATTTGAAAAGTCTTTGGATCCTATTTTATTCTTCCAAATCACACGGAAAATTTATCATCATGCAAATCAATTTTTCATTAATTATTACCTCATCCTACGGGGGTTATACATCAAAAGCTGGGATCATAAGTTCACTTATATTAAATGAAAGGATAAATTTTCAAAAAACGTGAATTAAATTAACTAATTCATCCATGAAATGAACATTTATATCTATTATTTGGTATTCAATGATTTTTTTAATTCATTTTCATTTTAATTCTATATCATTTCTATATTTTTAAGATATATAAGAAATTATATCTTCAAAAGATAGTTCAGATTCAATTTTTATTATTATTATAATATTAAAAAATAATATATATATTTAATACATTGTAGTAGGATTTTAAAGGGTTATAATAGCCTCCCTAGAAATAGTGAAAATTTTAGATCTCATATTTTTTGTTCCATTTTTTATAATTATATAAAAAATATTATCTACTAATTACAACATTATGGAAGAACACTTGTTTTTCTCAGAAATGGGTTTTCTTTTTTGTTTCATCTCTATCATTAATTTTAATTATTTTTAACTTTCACCATTCGAATTCAAATTTCATCTTTCAAAAAAATTATAATTTTCTATACTATAAAGTGAGAAAAAATAGTAATCATTGTTAACTGTTTGAGAAGTGAATAAAACTATTAGAAATGGAATATTGATCATTCCTATAAATTATTATTGTTCACCCTTTTGATATTACATTGTAATATTTTTAGTCTATAAAATCCATCAAAACATATATTAACATATATAAATTTGTGTTTTATTAAGATTAAAAAATAGTGGGAATCAATAAAGTTATCATTTGTTGAAATCCATTCATAATGTTCTGGAAAAAATTCATTATTAGTGATCTCTATGATATAATTAACATTATACTGGGAGAAATAATATTGACAAAGAATTGAGATGTTTGAAAAATACTAAACTACCAAATACTCTTCACTAAAGTATAAAAAAATTCCCTCGATCAACATATGAATGTGATTGATAATTTCCTTATCAGAGATGGAAAGAGATTATATGAAAATGAAATTAAAAAAAAACAACAATTGACTATTTAAAAATCTTATTCTGGTGATATTTTGTAACACCCCAGGTAAATAAAGAGTATGAAATTTTCACATTTATCCATATTTTTGAATAAAATATTAATATAACTTTAAAGGGGATTCAATGCTCGATGTCGTACCCAATACGCAACAACGAGTTTCTTGGGAATCTTACGTTGCACTCTAATAATAAAATAATATTATTTTAAATAGTAGATAACTCCTAGCCGTTGTAATGGCGGGAATGAACAGAACTATCTAAAAAATGATTATATATTTTTGTCAAATATTTTTACTTTTTACAATAAATGTTAGAGGATTAAAAATGCAAATTAATCCAATTTTAAGCGTAAACATTCTAATATTCTTTAAAAGGTCGATTAACCACCTTTTGATGGCGAACCTCTTTTAAATCAACTTTTTGACAATTTTATGTGTTATAGTTGACAAAATAAAATTCTTCTTTAGAATCGGGACATCGAAATTTACTTTGTGTAAATTTTTGGTATTTTTTCGAAAAAATTAAATTTTTAATGAATAGTGAAAAATATTGTATTTTAATTCAAAACCTCTTTTTAATCTAATTTATTTATATGAATAGTTTTTCTTTTGAATTGGTTTTAAAGTGAACTTATAATATATTTTTACCATTTAATCCAATCTTGGTCGTTGGAATTAATTTCACTTTGAAATCAGACTTAAACTAGTGTCAATCTTTTGATACATTTTGTTTCATAAAAACACGCTATTTGTTTTGACAGTGGTAATTAATTATTAAATTAATTAATTCAACTTATATTTTTTGAATTTTGTAAATTAGAAATCATTTTTGAATTCGGAATATCAAATATAGCTTAGGTTGAATTTTTGGTAATTTTCTGAAAAACTTCAATTTTTGATGAATAGTGAAACCACTAAGTGGTACTTATAAAAACTGATTTTCCGTTTAAATGAAATTTTGCCATCTTTCTGTTTTAAATTTCAAAAATCCGACATACATGGTTTTCATTAAGAAGTAAAATGTGGTTCAATGGGATTAAAATAATTTTTTGGTGAATAGTAACTTATTATGTTTTTAATCGCGATTAGAGGTAATTAGTGTAGTTTAAGGTAAGAATAATGTTTTAATAAAATGAAAATACCTAGACACATGTTCTACCCTTATTGGATGTGTCATGTCCGACCATTTCAAGCCATGGGTCAACTTGGGGACCCCATGGAGCCACTTTGGTAGGAAAATGACATTATTATCTTTTTATTTAATGTTAAAATTAAAATGACACAAACATAAGTTGTTTTACTAAAACAATTTTTAAATGGGGTTATAGAAGTCATATTTTTGACTATAAATAGTCATTGGAAATATAAAAATATTTACTACATCATAGTATTTTTTTATAATTTTTAGACATTAAATAAATTAAATTATTTATGATATCATGATGATGCAGCGATGACCTCATTATTTAATGATTTAAATAAAATGGAAAGATAATGTAACATATAAGACCTAAACATGTCCAAACCCTATTGGATGGGTGTATTTCGAACCCTTATCACCTTATCCTAAAAACACATCAATGCGGGACCATTAAAATACGAAACTCATTCTAAAATAAAGTAACATTTTCTTACATTCCAAGAGTGCCCCTCCCCTCCTCTTATAAAAGGCCCCCACCTCTACCTCCATACCCACACTTCCAAAGCCTTTGGATCAGACAAACCCTTCCCATTTGGTCTCTACACATCCCTCTCTAACTCCTTGAAGCCTCAATTTGGGCAGAAGTCTTCCCAAGGAAGCATTTGAGCTTAAACCAAAGGGAGTTACCCGATTTTAAGGTAATGTCTTCACTTGAGTCCTTTTGTTTTATTTTGCTTCTCCAACCCCCTAAAAACTTTTTATTCATTTAATTTGTATCAAATCTAGTATATTAAATATACTAGGATTTTGTTATAAGATGTATTCAAGCTACACTTACACACACCTTCGTCTAATGGTTAAAGAACATACTGTTTCTGTGGTTGGTGATTTTCTGCCTCACGAAACGATGATTGTTCAATTTTCTTTTAACACCTTTAAAGGTGGCCATTATGATGTCACTTTATTTCATATATGATATATATGGTATTTATGTTTATTATATGCTTCTGTATTTTATTTTTAAAACATACCTTTATTCTTTTCATGTTGTGTAAAATCGATAATTTCATATGAGGAAGTGTGGACTACCGCCCCCTCAAGTGATGTGACTCGTACATGCAATACATGGAATGTATAAAGAATTAAATTAATGAACATATGTGACCTATATAACATATATATTATACTGTAATTATAATATATATATTTATCATTTATTTTTAATTCCATTAATATGACAAAGAAAAAGTACGGCCTACCATCTCCATGAACGGTGCTTTTCGTTTTTTATCTCCAAATGATATGGAATACTATAAAATGAATATGTACTGGATATATATGATATTTTAATCATTAGTACTATTCTGGAAATTATTTACTTATAACCACATGTGAAATCACTTTTCAAACAAGTTCATTTTTGACTCATGTACCAAACATCGGCAAAAACGTCTGATATGAACTAACATTATTAAAAAATTATTATAACATTATAATATGTGATATTAACTGAATAATAATCTCTAAATTAGGTCCTTAGGAAATTATAAATTGACCAAATATTATTATTCATGAATATAAAGAAATTAACAAGACAAGTCGGACTTGAGGTAAGGGATCCTACTCCTCTCTTTCTTTCTAAGTACACTCTTTTATGTAATTCCTTTTAAAACTCATCTTTATTGTTATTGGGATGTTCATTTATATTACTAATTATGTAATTTTTATGTTCATATGATGAGAGACCCTATTCTCTCGCATAAATCCATTTTGGATGTTTTGAGTGGTGCCGTTAGGCTGCCGAATTTTTGTAAGAGATCTAACCTCTCTCTTTCTTTTTAAGTACTCTCCTTTATGTACCTTCTTTTAAGCTCATATTTGTTATGTTGGGGGATGTTATTTTATATTATAATTTCTGTAAAAATTATGTTAATATGATGAGAGACCCTATTTGATCTCATCAATCCATTTTTGTATGTTTTAAGTGGTGTCGTTAGGCTGCCGAGTTTTCGTAAGAGATTTTTCATCTCACTTTTATTCCCATGAGATTTATGATACATTTTACACACTTTACTTTGAGTGGTGTATGAACTACCCATTATTTTACTCATTTTGTAATATACTCTCATTTTTGATTATTTAAATCAATGTTGTATTCTCCTTCTTTCACGGGGTGTATGTATCGAAGGATACACATGTCGGTAAAGGAACCTTTCACCCTCCTCTTTTTAAAAGACTTATTTTGTTATGTCTTTTAATTCACATACTATTATGTTGGGATATGTTCTTCTATATACTTATTGATTTAAATTTTATGTCCATGTGATGATATACCCTTTTTATCTCTCATCAACTCATTTTCTGAATTTTGTAGTGACTCCGTTATGTTGTCAAATTTTTGCAAGGGAACTTCTTAACCCAAATTTGATTATTTGGGATAAACATATACTCCATGAATATGTCGTACTATAAATATGTGTGAATAACCTCTGATTGTTTTAAACTTAATATCCACTTATATTTTGTGTATTCGTTTGTCACACATAATTATGTAATTGATTTATCCTTAAACCAAGGATACCGTCTTTGTAAGGGACTTCGTCTCAATCTCATTTCATTGAGGAATATTTCATTTTATACAAAACATTATTTTATACGGTGTATAAACCCCTTTGACTTTTACGTTTATCCAAAAGGAATATTTTTATACGAAGCGTTTTACAAAACTACAAAAAGGAATGTTTTTGTCATATGTATGTGGCGAAAATGACTTCTCGGCCGCCGTGACCATTATTTGAGTTTCGGCTTCCTCTAAAATCCATACCTTCTTTTTAAAAGAAAAATAAATACCATGTTTTACTTTTCTTTTATTTTAGTATTGAAAATGGTTTTCATAAGGTTTTTTATATCAATGTGTTTTATTGATATCTTGTGATTGAAAGGTGGAAATGTTATGTTTCCTTTATTCATGTTTTATGTGATACGATTATGTTATGGTTCTTGGGAATTATTATGAAGATGGGTGGTTCCGTGATAAACTAAGGGCGGGTGAGCCCGATATAGCTCTCCAATGCATTGGGTAATGCGAAGGAGTGAAACGTTAATGTTTCTCCAAAGAGATTTAGGGAATATACTGTGGAGGGTATTCCAAACATAACCAAGAGGATTACTCCCTACATAAGAATGTTATGAATGAATCAAGTTACTTTTATGTCTTATGATTTCTATGATTTATTCATGCTTTGACGAGGTATGGTAAAGTGCCTATGTTTTATGGGTAAAGTATGATTTCATTCTTATGTATATATGAACTCATGATTCCATTCCATATTTTTATAACCCTTACTGAGATTTTTATGCTCATCCCATGTTTTTTTGAAATTTTTTTCACAGGTAAAGGGAAAGGTACATGATATGATGATAGTGTCAAGGATGTGTCAAGAAAGAATCCATGTTTTATTTTTAAATATGTTTCCATTGATGGGGAAAAATGGATACTATCTTTATGTAACCACTTTGATTAAATGTGGAATGAAATTCATGTTTTATGATCTAATTCCCTAAAACTCTAAACCTGAAAAGATCCTGAATCTGTAATCTTGTAATAACTCAAGATTAAGTAAGGCTTAAGGCTGGGGCCTTATATATTTAATAGATATAAAGAGGACAAGTAATCTTAAAATATAAACATGATTTTAAATAACATTTAACATCAACTAGAATACATCTATGATCATGTTATAGGACATTAAAATACATAAATTTTTATCTTTAAAGGATTATGATTGATCATTCTAGGTAGTTTTTAGGAATATCATCTTCTAATATCAATAAGTATACTTGTGTGAGTCTACGTTTACCAATAATTCATATCATAATAATCTGAAATATCTTTTCATTTTACTTAAATATCAAAAAATTAATCCACTACCTCACATGGTGGTGGCCAAATTAATGATTAAATATACCTACATATTTTTTAATGTGTATCCATTAATCTATAAATCCATAACTCATTCTCCCATATTTAAATTTGATTATATTCTAAAGGAATAGCTAAAACTAAATTAATTTTAGATCTAGATTTAATCATTGGTAATGGATCCAATTGAAGAGATTTGATACTATGTGTAACATTATATCATTACAATTAAATTTTAATCTCTTAAATAGTGCATTAAAAATTCACCCATATTTATCACATTAGGATGTTTCGGTTGTGGATTTTTTGTTCATATATTTTTAATTTTTTAACTTTTAAATATCTATGTGGACATTCATAAATAAATAAAAAATTTCAAAACTATGATAATGGAAAGAGTAGTGAAAACGTGTTAATATATGAGAAGATCGAAAAAATCTCATAAATCGACCATTATACATTATTTATGATTCTTATGTCTCTTCAATTCCTCATAACTTTTATTTATTTAAAATCCAAAAAATACCACAATAAATTGATCATAATTTTAAATTTCACATATACTTTTTTTTTTGAAATTTCATGGCTAAAAAAATATCAAAATTATTGATCTCTTTTGATAACATTTAGTCAATGTACACAATGATTATTGGGATATAAGACAAATGAGTGAATTTAATATGTTCATAATTCACAAATAATAATAGAGACGATTAAAAAAAGGGTGTGATATTCAAACTCATAACCAAACTATGATATTGAATGTCACTCTCTGAGAAAAATGAATTGGTCAATAATATTTTTTAAAAAATAATAGAAGAGAGGTAATGAAAAAAAAAATGATTGAAAAATTGTTAATCAAACATCTATCGATTTTTTATTGATCATTACTATAGAGGGAGTTTACAATTTGAATGATAATAAATACACATAGAATGAATAACTAGTTGAAATCAATATATTCAACCCCTAAAATTATTAGTTGATCATATTTTAGGAATGTGGAAAAACATAGATATTCTCATTCATCAAAAGAAGTGGTTGCTCAATATAATGTGCTCTCGATTTATTTCTCCTTACGACTCAATAAATATGTGTTTGTATATTTATTTTATTACAATTCCCCCAAAATGTCTTCAAATGATTTTTTTTATTTTCCTTTAAAATATCATTCTTAAACCACCACATCACTTTGTGTTTGCTAAAAGGAAGTGAAAAATTAAATATCACTTTATTCATTTCACTTTCATCATTACATAACTCCATAAATTATTCTACTCAATATACCATCAATTAATTTTTTTATGAAAAAATCAAAATTTATTTAGTTTATAAATTTTCATTTTTATTTTTTCAAAATATAATATTTCATAAATTAGTCATTACATTCTTCCAAAATATTATTAGAGAGCCCTATTAGTCTAACTCATCAATAAAAATCATCTATTACTTTTTTATAAAATATATACACTAGTTAATTCCACAATTTCACTGATTATATTATCATTCTATAGTAGACCCCTTGGAAACAGTATTCCAAAAATAGTTTTTCCCAGCACTATGTTCATGCATAAATTTTAGGATGATATTGATATCCCTGAAATCTTGACTACTCAATCTAATTGTGAACATCACTAAAATTTACATTAAAAAACAACATAAATGTAATACAATCATATACAATACGTTGAATAAATAGTAAGTAGAAAAACATATCCTCCTAATCAGAGAAAATAATAACAAGATTCTTTATATTCTTCTCTATTTTATTACCTACAAACACACAATAATTATCCATGTCAACCAGTTTCATATTAAAAACAATGATAAGAATGGATTTGAAAATAGTTCAGAACCATATTTTTGGGTGAAAATATTCATCACAATCTGACCTAGGAAGGAGAAATTAACCAGTGGTCTTATCATTTTTATTTAGATTAAACTAGATATTTCACATAAGTATGAAAATAGATATCATTTATCTTCACTGATAATGTACCAAGTTGGACCTCAGTTAACCTCAATAAGAAAAACTTAATCATTAATATTATGTCATTATCTGTTGACTACATATCTTAAAATACCCTTATATGGTTCTTCATTATAAGGATAATAGAGCATATAATTATTTTTATATTCATATATATGTTTTCTTTAGGATCCATCACTTGATATTGGAAACGATTTTCTTTGGCCTCTAGGAGAATTATTCATTAGTTCTCAGATTCATTGTGTTGTCATACTCATTCACAATCTCAACAATATATATGGTTTTCATGGATTCTATTCATCACCTAATGATTGTATTCAAGATATCATTAACCTTTTTGGTTTTTATTGACTATGGATTGATGAGCCTTCATTAACACTTAAGAAATTTAGTACTGGATGAGTTGATTCAACTGTTTTTCAATATAATATTTTAATTTCTATCATTTTCAATCATTTAATTATTTCATATTAGGGCGATAAAAATCACATATATAAATTAGGACATATTGATAACTGATGTTTTTCTTTAGAATGAATGGGAACATGTTTTTACATTTTCATTTGTGGTGGGTCACCCTATAATGGTTATGTGTTTTCTAATTTAAATGGATATGTGAAACTCTAAATTTTGTCTATGCATGAAATTATATACATAGATGATCATGTAGAACCAGTATTCCAATATGTGGATACAAAACCTGAAATTCAATTACATGATAAACATGAGTTTTAGAAACTTAAAAACTATTATATGTGAATCAAATGAAAATAAAACATGTGATTATCTATTGCATAATATATAATTTGATTCTCATTTTTTAATTTCATTACAATACTATTTTGCTTAGTATAAACAAATGATAGTTTGCTTATCAATGTTTTCTACATTTCAGATATGTATACCTTCTCTAATATGAAAATTAAATTCCAAAAAATCATACTATAATTTACAATCAAATATAGAAATAGTAAAATCGGAAATTAAAATAAAAAATCATTCATAAATTAATTAACTGAAAAAAATTAAAGAAAAATGTATAACATTATTAAAAAAGTACTGATGAAAAACACATAAAAATCATTTAAAATTCTATCTCCATTTTATAAATAAAATTATAAAATATTATTCTATAAAATTTAAAAAATGAACCAATTTATAAAAGTTTATAAAATTTATTAATTTCAATCAAACCAGGATAATACTTTAAAATTAAATAATTAAAAACATGTTTCAGCATAAAATTATGAGTTATATTAATTTTACAACAATTTAATAAAAAATGTTAAATTTTCTAGGAAAATATAAAATTTTCATGTAGTAATCAATTAAATAATTGACATAACGAGTAAAGGTTGTATCAATTGATAGACACATCATACCTCGCAGCAAAAAATTTAATTGGTAGATAAAATATTCATTTAATCTTATGAATATTTTATTCCTATATATTTTATTACACATTTATAATTAAATTACAAATTTATATTTACACATGTATCATTTCCAACCAAAAAACATCCCTAGACTTCTTGAACACTATCCAAATTCCATTAAATTTAATGGAAAATATTATAAAATATTTTATATAATTGATGATTACTTCCAAAAAAATATCATTTAGTATGAATAAGATTTATGTTTTAACAGTAAATGGAATAGAGGAAGTCATTATTAAGTAATACCATAATAACATGCCATAGAATGAAAACCGGTTTCATAATCTTATCTCATGTCATAATTAATGAAAATATTGTAATGATGGAATTTGATAAATGAATATAAGGAAATTATTTCCTAGTAAAAGGAAGGGTGACAAAGAAAGGTATACATGTGAGAGACAAATATATAGTTGTTTGAAAAGCTAAATAATTTTAATGATAGAGAATGTAATTTAGATAAGTAATTGTCATAAACTAAATAAAATGATTAGTTTAAAAGATCCCTTACCTAATCCCCAATTTGTCAAATGAATTTTCACCTTTAGGAACAATAAATCAGTGTTAATTATGTAATTTATAATGAACCATTTTTATGAATATCATTCCTTTCATTTTCTCATTATTTTTTTATATTCATTTACTTAATCATTATGGTTCAATCTACACATGTTGATGATGTTAGACTCTTATGTACAAAAAACCTTGCAATATTTACTATATTTGAAGAGAAATTTATTTTATCCTCTCCAAAATACTAATAATAACATAATTATATTTTTTATAAATAATTTATACATTTAAATAAAATAATTATGGATTGTTATGAAAAACAACCCATGTTATAATCATGGATAAGGAAGGCTATAAATAAGTATGAGAACCGATTTTATTTCTTATATAATCATGATAGAAAGAAGGTATGTTTTATTTTATAATTAAATAATGATCATAAATAATTATATAATATTTTTTAACATTATAACGTATATGATCCAAGTTACTTGTAAATAAATAATTATTCACATCACTTTACTAGGTTTTAATCATCTATACACACAAATGATGTTATCATTTTCAATAGACGGTAATGTTTAGAAGTACACAATATATCAATTATCCATAAAAATTATTATTTTATTACACAAAATACAATAATTGAACCCATCATCATCAAAAATCATGAGAGCTGATGATCTAAATGTAATGACATCAGTTTCTAGTGTAGTAGTCTGCTATACACCAGAATAATACATTTATTTCTAATTTGATGGGAGTGGAGAATGAAATTGGTTATTAAAATAACATAATACCTTCATAGTACAAGGGAGATATTGATTTTATTTTATAATCATGATTTTATATGTTTTTAAGGAGGTGGAATAATAAATTAATCAAGGATTTACAGTGAATAAATTTACGTCTTCCGCAATCCACCTCATGAGGGTTGTATAATAATCCTTCCAATAGGGGATTACATCTTAGAAAAGGATTTTGAGATGAGGTGAGGGTTGTATGTATTAATTTTTATGGGGATTTTATCATATAATGTATGTAGAATGTGTTAAAATAATCTGAGAGGTGTTTCCCTTTTATAAGGGATGAGTTGTGGCATTTATGTAATTGTACATAATTATCCATCTCTGGGAAGCCAATAAATTGATGGGGGGGAAAATAAAAAAATAATGGATTAGAGGACTGTTATAGTTGATCCACATTTATTCTATAAATAAGAATAATTATTAAACATTTCCTCCTATTTACCTCAAAAAATATTCATTTTTACACATTTAATTTTTTACATCGGCAACCATTTTTTAAGGTTTCAACTACTTGTTATGAGAAAAAATTATCTCAAACATATTATATAATTTTATTTATTATGGTTAAATATAATTAGTAAATTTTATCAAATGAAATTAACAAATGTTTCATAATAATATTTAATATCCAAGGGATATACCAATCAGACGAATGGAACATCAATGGACACATTTTTCAAGAATAATATGATATTATTATAAATTTATTGAGAAGTAATCATAATTAAATAAATTAAAATTAATATTTATTTATATAAAATATATATAGTTAATTTAAATAATTCAAAATTATGTTTTATTGTAATTCTTTATTGTGGAAAAACATTATTCCATTAAAATAGTTTTTATGTAAAATGTTTTTTAAGTCTAAAAAACAAACATATATTAAAATACATTATACTGATGACTTAAATGGAATTAACTATTTTAATTATAAATAAATTATAATTATCTTAATTTGAATCTAAATTAAATTAATAATTAAACAGTTATATATTTTAAATTTAAAATAAAATATAGTATAATTAAAAAATAGTATTTTTCAATGTTCACAGACAAAATTCAATTTTTCTAAGAAAACAAAAAATTTACCCACATGTTAATACAAAAATTATTTTTTATAAAATTAATTTCATTTAATAAAATAATAGTGCTAAAATATTACAAACAATTTACTGTAATATTTTCACCCAAAAATCATTAAAATACATTTTAAAAAAACAATAATTTTTTGAATAAAAAATATTTTTATGAAATATTTGTTGATTACATTTTACGAATTTATTGATAAATTTATATAAAATTGAGAATTAATATATATTTCATAAATTAGATAATATTATTCATACCATCCCATTTAATATATTAGTTATAATTTCTATAAGTAATTATTTTTTGAGTAGGCTTTATCTTTCTTATCATATACATTAAGGAACATAGTTTTCACTATTAAAATCTATGGGTGTGACATAATTCCTAAAATAAAGATTTTACTCAGTGAAATTTTAGGTTTCATAATAAGATAAAAATATTTTATTTTAATAGTTCATCTTTTACCCATCTGTTTCCCAGGGTTTTTCATGATATCTGTAGTTCCACTATATCACTTTGACATGGTGAGTTGTCTTTTTGTGCAAAACTTTTAATTTATTATTGCAGATATTCATTTCCTACTCCAAATATTATACACAATTTTCCTACTGTATAAACTATGAATTTAGTACATGTGAGGGATCTGGTGTATACATCCCCAAGAAGGGTACATGGAATATGGTGTATATGGGAGAAAATATTAGTGGTAATTGTAGTCAATAAGCCTTGGATCCGTTGAAATAGAAAATCATTTTTTTATCAATGTACATTGGTATTAATGTTCTCTTATTTCTATGAATCCTGATTACCTTCCATTAGATACATTTATAAACACATTACCACAGTCAAAAATCTCTAGATTTTATTGATGATTATCCAAATAGCTCTTATGTTGACTTTGTGTAGTACTAAAGTGTTTTTAAATGGTCATATCCTTTTCTATCATCTCTTAAACAATTTCGGGTGCCAAATTCATTCATTAAAAAAACTCCTTCATTCAAATAGGGGTTCTACAACCGACCCCATAAATTTAATCATAGTGATCAATTAGTTTGATTTAGAGAAATCTTTTTTTACGTGTGAAACATTGACCATAAAACGATGTTGACACCATCCTCATTTTAAGTGAATCATTGATTCTATAAACATTTTTAAGATTGTATAAATAATAATATATCATTGAAACTATTTTGTGGTTTATATTATATTTGTATGTTCAATAAATAATATAGATAGTTTTGGACAATTTTCTGGAACCTGAAGGAAAATATAAGATCTTAGTCTTATAATATTTATTATAGTGTTCCTTGTATACTCACCACATCTATAATGTGTATAATTTATTTCTAACTAAGTTATAGGTAATACTAAAATAAATTTAAATAGAACTTCATCATAAAATAATCTACAAAAACCCATTAGTTATTATGTCTTCAATCTGTATATTGATTTTCATTAATAAATTCCATGAATATGTCTGGCCCATTCCATGTTGTTTTGGGTAATGGTTTCATTATCGCAAAAGACACTAGTCTTTAATCCTTCACATTCATACAAACCATACCCATCAATGTTTAATCTTCCATTCCATTCCTTCTATTTTCCCAAAAATCATGTTATTTGAGATCTATAAACATATTCATACTCTCTATATTAATTGAGAGGGATGATCCCAAATATCATTCATCAACCCACTATTTATCATATTATTTTAAGGTATAATTATTCATCACCCATGTCATTCCACTACTTTTTCATAATTTTTTTATCTGTAAGGAATTTCCATTCCCAATAGCGTCATCCTTATTTTGATATTCAATATCATCATTTCCTTTAACTTCTTCAAAAGGTATAGTTGATATATCATTTTAAATTGGAAATATGATTTCATTAAATTATGAATCCAATGTATTTCCAATACTTGTCTAATGATATTGTATCATTAAATATCATCATTTTTTATAATATCTGCAGATCTGTTTGAATCAAAGAATATGAAACCTTTTTTTCATTCCCATGATGGTAATTGATTGAGTAGTCATAGTCTTTTATAAGCTCTAACCATATTTTTTGGATCATTTAGAGCTCCTACTATGTGAATATATATAAAATTCTATTCTAATACATATATATTTATAGCTCTCTAGAATGAGATTATGTTCCAGGATTTTCAATGTATAGATCATCGCAAAATATTCTAGATTTTGCTTGGTATTGTTCTAGTTGAGAAATATCTTCTACCTTGAGATGTACTACACATCTTTATAAATATTAATTATAACACAAATTAATAAAATCATTATTACATTACATTATAATATCATTTGTTCCAAAATTGAGGTTAGTGTAATTACTGCTTCCATAATAAGGATTTTTTTTCACTTTTTATCTCTCTTCACTTTCACAAGTCCGATTAAAATCTGTTCAAGGATATATTAATTTTATGTTTGATAATCTTGAAAAAAATCACAAATTATCAGTAATACAAATCTAGAACATTTAGACTACATATATAATTTATATATTCCAATCTAATCCACTACTAAAGTAATTTAGTTTTATAAGTGTCTACAAATATTGTTTTTCTAGTGACAATATTCAACATGAATGATACATAATTCATCTAGAGCACAAATTTAATTTACAATTCATATACCTTCTCATTTCTCAAATTATTTAGCATAGTATTCATGTTATTCTAATCATATCTATTTAATATAATGTAAATAAAAAATATCAATTATAAATGCTACCACAAATTTCCCAATGTAAAATATATAGACACTAATAATTGTCTGCATAAGTTTTTATGGATAATTAGTGTGTCTTAAGGGAATTACTAAAACATTATAATATCCAATAATTGATTGTTAATAATTTTTTGCAGTATATTAATTCTCCACCATTAATTGGTGGTATCCCAACTAAAGGTTGACCTTTAAGAAATAAATATCTTCACATGGTTGCTCTAATATGTTATTTATCTATGGAAGGGGATACATTTTATATATCATGACTATATTTTATCTCATAATAATAAATTTAAAGTATCATGGAACAATCTTTCATATTGATGAATAAAAATAGTTCAACCCTTAGCGAATCACATAGGAGTATACAACCTTGATATAAATAATATTATATTTTCTTCTTCAACCCCTCATGTTCATTAATGGACATTCTAAATCGATTCAAAAATATGTGCAAGGATCCTAGAATAAGATCAATTTATATTTCAACTTATCATCTAGTTCGATGACCTGGAAACTCTTCAAGAAATATAATTTTATAATCCATTAAAATTGTTATTTTATAATGAATTATATTTTACTTAGTTCCAAAAATTTTATAATGTTAAAAATTCATTGATGGTAAAAAATTAATGCTCAAGATGATGATACCAATTTTGATTCATTATTATCATTGAAATTGTATTGAATTAGAGGGTGATAATTTATTCAGTTGATTATTCCTTATCATGACATTTTATCATGATTATATATACATAAATCAAATACATTCCTAGAATATCTTAATATTCATATTAATGAATTATCCGAAGGTTTTCTAGAAAGTTTGTCTTTTAAATATGGACATGTGATGAGTTATATGTTTTAGATACAATAATTGATCATTTCCCATTCTACATTCATAACGAAAAATCCATATTTTTAGGTACTAATGGAATAGTTCTACTAATATAACATGATATGAATGAACAGATTGAACTAAAATAAAAAAATGTTTTCAATTAAAGAATGAATTAATTGCATTATTGTGACCATATCTTTGTCAGGATCCTCCTCTGTAGTTGTAATTGAATATTATCACCAATTCTATATAAAATATTCAATTTGTAACCATTTTTTCACATAAAAAAACCCTTGACATTATTTAATGTATTTCATAATGTTATTGTTTTTTATAGTTAAGAGATTTAACAATAGGGTGAGGTTTGGATCAAGAATTACTTTATTACATCACATTGGTGGATTTATCCCAATATTATTCACTATATATCTTCTCTTACTTCCATAAACACATTCACTTTATTTCCATATTCAAAAAAATTTTGTATGGTTCTTGTCTAAACATTAATAAGTTGGATGCTGGAATTTCATTCCACTATATGACTTATCCATCATACCGCCAGATTTAATATCCATTTTCAAATACATATCCCTATGATAACCATGATATTCACTATTCTCCATTTCAACTATGAGTTATCTTTAGAAATGTTTCTCATATATTTTAATGTCATATATTTCCAAATCATTTCATATTCATGAATTTACCAAATAGATAAAGTAGTCAACATTACATTCAATGGTGGGAACAATAATGGAATAATATTGTACTAGTATTGGGATAAATTTATGTATACCCTAATGGGGTTCTCATAATTTTTCCACATGATAAGTATGTAACTCTCCATTTTAATTCAATGAGCAATAAGAATATATTTTTTAATTTTTTTAGAAATTCCATCAAACCTATATCTTTAAAATCTTCTCCCAGATTAATATTTTTGACAAATATCAACCATTAATTGGATTAAACCAATAAAAAATCTTATATAACACTATTCTCGTACTCATAGAATTAATGTATAGAGGAAATAATATATATGCTGTTAATAAATTATTATGCAATTAATGGATTAAAATTTACACTAAATATTGGAGGCCTTTTTTCTCATTATGGTCTAAGTCATTTTTATCTTTATTAGGGGGAGAATGAGATTTTTCTTTATTCATGTTATTATTTGTATCTTTATGTAATTGTGCATTTACATTGATGAATTTTACATCTCCCTCGCCCATAATATTAGGATTTTCATTAGGTAAATTATCAAATTACTTATCATGTATGTTATAGAAAGGGTTATACCTAATTATCAACACAATATATAATAAAAACCACAATATAAGGTATTATAATACGTGTGGTAATCCTAAAATTTGATTAAAAATTTGAAATTGATAAGTACATCTTAAATTATGAATCTATAGATTCTGATCACGGTTATCCTTTAAAATGATTCATATTTGAATTTATAACCTAACAATTTGTTCATTTCCATTAGAATGAACAATAAAGAGTGTGTTAATTTTATATGAAAGTCCCTTAGGAGTTTCAAATTTAGTGTGAAGTATGTGTGAAACCCTATCTTTTCATATATACACATTACATATAAATTTATGTATGTTTCTTATGTAACATAAAAAATATGACCTGATAATAGTATGGGTATAGTTTTTTTAGATAAAGTGAAGATAAATAGTCAGTTCATAATATTTCTACAAGATCACCCTCATTACATCCTATGTATAACCTTTTTTACATGTAAAAAATAATATCATCCCTGATATCTTATGTAAAATTAATATAAAAAAAGTTTGATAACAAATTCTCAGTAATGGTTAAAAAGGGAGATGTGATTCAAAAACATAATCATATGGGTATAATAATATGATCATAACATTTAATAATTATGATCTTCATATTATGGATTATAATATCGAGTCATATATGTAGTCACAAAAATACCTCAGATTTAAATCATAAAATAATATCTTTGGTATCAAAGATGGAATTATGGAAATTTCATAAGAATATAAAAGCATTAAATTATTATTAAATGATCTATTATAGTAAATCTTAGTGGAGGGGTTCACTCCATAAAATATCATTATATAGTATGTTCACTCCTATGACTATCATCCAAGAAAAATTCATTTACATAATCAGTTTCACTTACCATTCAACTCCTTTCTAAACTGAGTTCAATCTGAATCCCAGTATAGTCAATATCAAGAGATATAATATAAATAACCTATTAGTTTTTTGGAGATATAGATCTGACCAATCACATAATAATATCCATTCATTAATATTCCAAAAGAACATAAGCAATTCGTTATATCAAAACCAATAATAAGAAATATATTTTTAAAAAATTTCATCATCTAATTACACATTGGAGTGAAATGGGTTTTATAAATATAAATCCTTCATAAATATAAAAAAATAATTAATGGAACAGTGTAAATAATCATGAATAATACCCTAATAAATCATGAAATACATCAAATATTTTTTTATATGGGAAAAATTTTGGGAACTGTATTCAATTATATATTTTGGAAAATAACCATTCTTTTTTTAATTTTTTTAATACCAAAAATTTATTAAAGAAAACAGTTTCTTCGAATATATACTTCTATTATTTTAATATAAGAGTCAGTTCATTGAATTTTTATGATGTTAGTAAAATATTATGTTGTTGTATAACTTAAAAAGGCTTTGGTTCTATATTTTTTTATAGAAAATACACAATGAACCTCATTTTGAAAATGAACAGAATAATGTTTTTTATTGATTTTTTTAAAATAAAATATGGTTTAAAATGATATTGAAAATTTATAATATAATTTTGAATGAATTATATAAAAAATATTAACAAACATGTACATAGAGGAATAATACGGTTTTAAAAAAATAAACATATAATTATTAAAAAGATAATCCCTTTAAAATATGATATCATCGATTTGATCCTTAATAAAATTAATCGATTTTTATCCAATAAAAATACAGAAAAATCAATACATATCATTAGTAAATAAAATATCACCCCACACATAGTCATATAATGACAATATCACTGATGTAGAAGCTGAAGCTCGAGAATGTAAATTATTATAAGAATGCCCTAAAAAATTTTGAATCAATCAAATCATATAGCCAATAAATTTAATAAATATAAAATGAAACATTTAATAACATAAATATTATTATATTAATGAAATTGTGTATAAAATATAATCATATAAAAAAAATATAAGAATTTTCTATTGTGTAAGGCATATGTCTCACAGAAGTATAAGTGAAATGAGAAATCCTTTCCTTTGGTTTCCCATTAGATGTGTGTTATTTATCACCATGTTTAAAAAATTAAAAAAACTAATTTAATCATTAAGAAAATATATTTATATTTAAAAAATTTGTTGCGGTTATTTTAAATATTCTTAGGACCCATTACTAAAAAATATTTCAATATTTCCATCATTTTAGGTGTACTCATCACATCATTTAATGACCATTTCATTTCTGTATATGTATGGATGCTCTGCTAAAATGGTATTAAAAAACTATAATCAGAATGAAATAGTAATAAAGAAAATAATTAGGTATTTATTTTCTTTTTTATAATTTTTATTTCATGTTTGAGGATGATACATTTGGTATAATGTTTATTATAAATGTTTAGATTATTTGGAAATTTTTTATGAACGTCGTGATCTATTACTGTTTTATTGAATATTATGATTATAAATTAGTACAAGAACAAGTAATACTTTATAATATATTTATTTAATTATTATTTGACCATAATTATCATTTTATGGAAAACCATGAAGATAATAATAAATAATTAACTAATTCATTATTCATAGACCCGGTAAATCAGACTAATTTAGACAATGGTTTCATTTCATTTAAAAAGTGAAGATGAGAAATTAAATGGATATGAGATCCTCCATTATAAAATATAACAATAGAATACCCATGAATCTATTGATATAATTCCTTAATGTATGAAAGCCTTTTGGATAAAATATAAGAAACATTGAAATAAAGAGTGGGGCCATGATAAATTCACCTCTCAACAGTCACCACCTTGGGGATCTCTTATTTCCCTTGGAAATAGTATTTGATTGATACCATGAGAACTCATACATGAGGATATTTTTTTTAGGTGGTTTTTATATATATTATTATATTCAATACTTCTATGGAGAACTGTGGTGGTTAGTGGTGGTATTTAAATGTGATATGTGGGGGGTTTAATTGAGTAAATGATTATTATTTTATAATTAAAGCCTATCACATTGTGGTAGAATTAATTTAAACAGTTTATCATAATAATTAATTTCATTAATTCTATCTAAGGAATATAAAAACATTAACCAACAATTTAATGTTGTATTATTAGTTATTTTAATCTTTTAACTTTAAACATTAATCTTTAACATTATTTTACATATACTACAATAAATATTTCCATTAACACATGATCATTTTTATGAATAGAAAATAAAATAAAATTACTACCTAATTTATACAGTATTATTTGAAAAATAGAATCAATATAACAAAAATATATTCAATGAATCAATGAATTTGGATTTAAATTTAATCTTGCAAACGCAATGAGAAAGAATCTTTTTAATGAGAAAAGAATTAAATTTTAAAATATTTTTATATCCAATTTCAAAAAGATATTGATTCCAATATAGTAAGTTATATTTATTAACTTATAATTGAAATAATTTTTCATTAATATAATTTGGAAATATAAATCATCATTAATAGTTTTTTTGATAAAAAATAATTCTTCAATTAAAATGTAGCATTTTTTCACTATTCATAAAAATGAAACTGATTAGAAAAAACACCAATCATTAAAATTAAGATAAATTTGATATTACACATTCATAAATTATTGATAAATTTTTAAATAAAATTTATATATCATTAATATTTTATTTTAGATATTCATTAACTATTAAATAGTTGAAAACATAACTTTTATAAAAATATTGTTTTTTTGTTAAATTCTATTTATTCTACTCTTATTCCAATCAACAATATCTGAAAAAATTTAAAAAAATTTTAAAAATATAATAGATAAAGCTCATTTAATTATTTTAATAATATTTATTAATTACATTTATCTTGATATGATGATATTACGAGCCTAAAAATAGATTCTATAAAAACAAACCCTTTAAATCCAAATTGAAATTATTTTTTTGTACAATTAATTAGAAACCAATGATTTATATTATTTGAATTATTAAAATATATTTTCATAATTTATTTAGTATTATTCATTAATTAAATTCCAATTTACATTTTATAAATATCATACTTAAATAAAAATATTTTAGAGTTCATTTCCGCTTATTGTTCTATAAAAAATATGATACCAAAGAGATTATATATTTTTGTAAGTGACATTCCATAAAATCATGGTGTTATATTTTACCCCTCTTATAATGTATTTAGACACAAGAATTAAATTATACAATATAAAATTTGGGGATACCTCTCCATTGTCACATTCATAGGTTCCCATATAGCTTCCTTGAATTAGGGGGTTTCGCTACTAAATTTTACCCAAGATAGTGGTTTTGTTTCATGTATCAATATCTATACGATACTGAATATATATCATTTATTCTTTTTCATAAATATATTTATCTAGATATACTTCAACTATGTTTATTATATGTAAAGTATCAGGTTTGTACTTACTCAGAATATATGCAAAGAATAGAACATGATCTTGAGGGAGATTTGGTGGAAGATATAATTTAAAAGATACCATCCTAACATAAACTAAATTAAAAAAAAAGATATTCCCTCATAATTATAAAATTTCTCTTTAAAAAATGATCAATGGTTGATAATATAAATTTTTAAAATCCTATATCTGAAAAGGGTTAAATAAAACATCCTATTAAAACGTGGCATCATAACATCATAAGATCACCGTATAACAAGATTTTTAGTTATGATAACATTATTGGAATGTGGAAACATAGAAACATAAGAGAATTATTAACATATTTTTTTATATGGGATTATGGAAAAAAAGATCATTTGACAGTTAATGACCCCAAAACCATATAGAAAATAAACATATAAAATTTAAATAATATCGTAAAAATGATGCTAATAGGATAAAATTTCATTTAAAAATCATTTATTCATATTTATATACATGATTACATATTATAATTATGATCTAACACTTTTTATATATCTTTACTTCTTAATCTATGGATTAATGAATGAATTGTAATTACAACAAAACTATGGAATCATATGATCCATAATGGGGTGAAAAGTTACCCCATCTATCTGTAATTGTCATCGTTAGAAAATGGTTAGTGTATATATTGTCAAATGGAAAATCAATCTCCAAAACCTTGGAAAAAGTTCACCATAACCAATTTAAAACGTTTTCACCATTATGAACCATCAAAAATATAACAATACAAAAGAAATAATGAAGGTCGGTTAATTTAAAAAATCAACTAGTCATTAATTCCCCAGACAACATTACATAAATCTTAACTGTCCCACACCAAAAATGTGAAGATCTTTTTCAACTATTGTATAAAAAATGGAAATTACCTTAATTAATATAAAACCTTATGGAAAACATGAAATAATTAAAAAATATACTCTTTCCACATGACATGAATAAAAATATCTTCCAAATCAATCCAAATTATCATAAACCACGTTTTTATCATATTAAAATCACATTAAAGGTAATAAATATTGTCCCATTTATATTATCACAATCTTTTTTATCTTTATCTAATTATTATCCCACCATCAACCACCTGTTATTGGTTATATTTCCCATTATTGTGTGTCATCCAAATATATAACCCCACCACCTTAATAAATTTTAATAGTTAAATGTATCATTAAAAAACACACTCAAATACATATGCAAAAATAGTGGAATAGTAAATAAATGTTTCATTACTCCATAATTCACAATGTGTGAAATTATAACATGAAATTATACAAAGTATTAAAAATTTTATTTTTAAAGTCTCACTCATGATATTTCAAATTAAGAATGATAAATTGTGAAAATTTTAAATTATTTTATTCATCTATTGTGATTTCATATTTTTTACCTTTCTCATTTTCATTCATAGAATGTTTTGGATTATCATCCGAATTATCCTATGAAATCTGGATTTGATTTTCATAATGCCTACAATCCTTGAATCTGAAACACACGAGTATGGGAGGTGAAATCCTTACATATGTCTATTTATTTTCATTATTAGATAAATTCATTACATCACATCAGAAATCAGTTTCTCTATGACCTTCCCTTCAATGAAAAAAAATTTAACAGTTCCATAAAGGCAATTACTTCCAAATTTCTTCCTACATATTGACAATGAAGGAATCATCATCTCATTCTCACCAGGTTCATACAATTTCAATACAATCCCATTTTATTTTCATATCAATCCCATCATATTGATGGGTAACTTCTACTTTCATATCCACCTTGAGAGAACATAAAAAAACTATTCATAGTTACCAATATATCTTATAGCTAATTCCCTGGGGATACATTGATTTAAACTAATAAAGCATCAAATATTTACACTTTTTACATAGATAATTAATAAATATTAATACATTCAATAATTGAAAATTTTTATTCATATGTACTGATTTATTAGTCATCATTTCTCTTCATCTCAAGAAACTCATTCTCCATTATTGTATATAGAATATAAGGGGTCAAAATTAAAAGGAAGGTATCCAAAAACATATCCCTTTACATAGTTTTGATTTCTTATTATTGACTCATAATTGTGAGAATATGACACAAATTATATCAATCTCTTTAAATATCATAAACCATTAAGAAAATTTTTTTATTCTATAATAATTGAATGGAATAATATATTATCTTAATGGATTTGATCCATTTTTCATCCAATAGTGGTCGAGAAGTTCCACTAAAAATATGTATTTGTTCTTTATTAAGGACATAATAGAATATTTTTATCTCTTTTACTCATTTGGGATGACATTATGACTCATATATTGAGTGACTATCACAATAGATGTTTCATTCCACCTCCAATAAAATTTGGTTTGTTAGATCAAAAATCGTTACATTAACTTTGCCATTTGTAATTTACAAGGTTATTTAGAGTTTCTACCACTTAATAAAACCAAAAATAATATTGCGGGAAGTAATAATTATACTGATTAAACCACATATTCTAGAGAAAAGAATGATTATATTTAAAACCATGACATCCTTTTTATAATCCTTGTATATTCATGATAGTTATAAAAGTCTAGGATTATTTTCTAGAATTATCTGTTGAATTCTTAATTATATTGTTTCATTATAGTTTCCAAAAGAGATGTAAATTATGATCTGATACTAACTATAAGGATCTGCTCATTTATAATTAGATTATACCTCTAAATATATGTGTATTATTGAATTTACATAAACAAACCATGCTAGAATCAAAGGGTGTTAGTGTATTTAGGAACAAGGAAATATAAATCGCTAATTAATAAATTTCCAACATCATCTCTCAATTATTCCATTATAACTAGAATTTTTTTTACATTTCATACTTAATAATACCATTCATCACATGGAGAAAAATTACCTAAAAAACATTGAGATTAGATGCTCAGTAAGGGTAAAAAATGGTGACATGAGTCATAACATAAAAACAATGAAATAAGAATAGGAACATTTCATTATAATAGTATACCATGCAAAGAAATTATCATAATCACGATTTATTTAAAAAAACCTAAATAGTAAAAAGACACAATTCAAAAAAGAATAAATTTTACAAAAAAAATAAAAATTTGGGAAACACATATGCATATAAAATCTTATATTTACTATTCAAGGATACTTTCTTATACTATCATAGTGTTATGGGTTCACTCTCCATTCTATTTTAGCAATATAGGTACACTCCCAATACTATCATGGAGTAAAAATTACACTACTAAGCTTGCCTCACTTAATGTTACAATCCAGTTAGAATCGAGTTAAAGCCATATTGCACTCCAATCTATACAATGAGATCTAATATCACAACTTGATTAATTTTGGGGATATATATTTCCCACTCGTCACATAATGAATACCATACATTATTTGGCCATTAGGACATAAATCACTCATTATATCATAACCCATGAAAATAATAGGTTTTTTAAATATTTTATCATATAATAAACCAAGGAAAATAAATTAGATTCCCAAATATCATTTAAAAATAAAAATAAACAAACCATACATGAAATAAATATAATATAATTAAATAATATCCCTTTAATTAATATGTAACATCAAGATTTTATCTTATAAGATACTTTGTACATTCCAATTTAAATAATTCATTATTAACATATCATTTCTGTTAGGAAAATAATTTTTAAAATATTATGAAATTATAAAATATTTTTTAAAATTACCTTTTTTGAAATTACTGGAACTATCAATTAAATAATGATTTATTATGGAGAAATAATTCACTTTTTAAATATAACATTAATAAAATGGTCCTTTTATATTTCCTTTTTAGAAAACTCACAATGAACCACATTTAGAAGATTAAAAAAAAGAATCCTTTAGATATTTTAAAAGTAAAACATTCAAATAAATGAAAATAAAATACAATAATATAATATAGAAATTTTCTATTATTTTTTTGGGAAATCATAGTAATAGAAGAAAAATGGTGTCTTAAAAGTTATTTAAAAAAGATTTAAAAAAATAGAAAATCCCTTCAAAATATCTTATCATTGATGTCAGAATTTGTGAAATTAATATCTTATTTTTGCTAAATATATATTCACATAAATCAATTGTAAATGACAAATAATATAACATAATGTTATACAAATCTTATTTATGTAATGATAAAATCAATAATGTATAATGTTTACACATGGAATGTAAATGGGGATACGAATTTCTATATCACTTTATAATCAGTCAAATCATAATCCCAATAGAATTAATAACTCTGAAATGAAACATTTAATAACATTATGATAATTATACTAATGATATTATATATCAATGGTTAGAATAAGAATTAGATTGAATAAATAAGTGGTGAATACATTATATATATCACAAAAGGAAAATTATGGTGTTAAATCCTAACATCATGTTTCATTTTATTTTTTCCTACACTAAACTCCAGTGTAATTGTTTGTATAATGTAATTATATCACTCTAGAACAATATTAATTTTTATAATATTATATTTTGTTTTTTATAATATCTCATTAACCACTCATTAAATATATTTAATTATTCCAATGGTTTCGTGTACATTCATTTCATAGTTTTATGAGTAGTTCATTTGAATATAATTATGGATGTTCTGGTGAAATTTTATTTCAACTCTAAAACTAGAATGAAACAAAAATTGTTAAATTATAGATTCTTAATTGGTAATATATATAATTTTTTATGTATGTGGATGATTCATTAGGTAGAATTTTAATGATAAATGTTTACATTTTTCAGGATTTCATTCGGATCAGGATGAATTGGTTTTTGTTTTTTCTAATATTATGAGAATATATTAGTTTTAGAACATTAAATTGGTATAATATATCTATTAAAATATTATTTAACATTAAATATAATATTATGAGCATACATTATATAATTAATAGAAAAGAACAACATAATAATTCATAGGGATGGTAAACTACCATAAATTGGAAAATGGTTTCATTTAATTGAATAAAATGAGAATATAAATTAAATGGATACAAGATATACCATTAGAGACATAATAATATAGTTTATACATTTATCTATAGTTATAATTCATTAATGGATGAACTATGGGAGGATATATTTGAAAAAAAAATTAAAATTAAGATAAGTGATTTGAGAAAAATAACTCTTTAAGGTCACCTCCTCAATGGACACCATAATGTCAATGGAATTGGACATTGGGTGAATCCTTAAGAATATAAAAGTGGGTAGAATGTTTAGTATTGGTATGTAAAGTGCTTTTATGAGATTCAAGGCTTATTTTGATTAATAGACACATAAAGTTGGTTTTTATACTTAAAGAGGGGTGGGGGTTAGTGATTAAATAATGAATTTTTTAAAATTAAAACCAACACATTGAGGGGAATTAATTTAAAATAATATTGATTTAATTAATCTTTAGAATAATATTTAGGGACTATAAATATTTTATAGGATATTTTAATGTTTTATTTTTTATGTTATTTATCTTTTAACATTTTAACGACAACCTGTTACATTATTTTACATATATTGTGGTAAATATTTCATTTTTCCATGGTAAACTTTTATGCCAAAAAATGAAAATGCAATTAACAATAAAAATAGAAATTATCTTTCAAAATATGGAACCCAATTTACCAAATTCAATGATCATATTTCGAAATACTTTGTTTAAAATTAATCTGTGAGATGCAATGAGGAAGAATGTATTTAATGTCAAAATGTTTAAAAGTATGATATGTTTTTATATCAAAATTCATTTTGAAATTTATTATAATTGAATAAATTGAATTTACTAATTGATAATTGATATAATTATTTGTTAAAATTAATTTAAAATTTCATGTATCATTTTAAATTATTTAGATGAAAAATTACTTTTCAATTAAAATGCTATATTTTTTAATATTCATAAAAATAAATTTTAAAAGAAAAATAAAAAAAAATAACCCAAATATAATTTTTATTACTGTCAATAATAATTTATTTTTATTTTTTCACCTAAAATATATAATATTGTACAAAATTTGTTTAAAAAACTATGTGTAATAAAAATACTGCAAAATTTCCTTTTATATAATTGTATCTTTTATGACTAAAATTGGATTTATTATTAAATTAAGCCTATAAAACATAGTAGAGGTATTTAAAAACATTTAATTGAATATATATAATATAAATTTCTTTAATTTCCTTTACAAAATGATATTTATTTATGTTTTTGATTTAAAAATCTTTTATAATTAAAAAAATAGATTTTTAAAACACCCTTTATACTCAATTGATTTTTATTTTTGATTATAGTTAATTTGTAACAAATGAATTTTTATATAAATTTTTTTAAAATATTTTCAAAATATATCTAATATCAAACATTGTATATATTCTCATTGAAATTTTATAACTACACCATTTTAATAATAATATGTTTAAGCTAGTTTGAGATTAGTATTTTATGAAAAGTAATATATCACTGAGATACTATTTATTTGAAAATTAGTAATACCATAAAATTAGGTTTTTATAGTAAGGTTAATTTTAGTGTACTAAGTAAATCATGATCGAAGACTGATAGGTATTATTCGAGTTATACTATTATGTAAAACAAGCCAGAACCATGCACACTTGTAGATCAAGATATCTTTGTAATTTGTTGGATCCCCTTTATTTATAAATCACAAATATTCTTGGATAATTTTCATTACATATTATTACCCATATACATATTCATATGGAAGCCACTAATGGTTCATCAATATTTTTAAAGAGTTTCACTATAAATTTTCACTTATACCATTTATAGTTACCCAATCCATTTATAGATATATTTATATTATTATTATGCATAAAAATAAAACTAGTATAACAAAAAAGATTATGAGGCCTAGTTACACTGGAACACTAGTTTCATATTACAAAAAATGAAACATAAACAAGCAATCCTTATTTTATTATATATTGATATCTTAAGTCAAAATGATCACAAAAAACTACATGGGATAACCTAGTGATTGCATGAACGAAATGGGTGGGATCTAAATCATAATAAGGGAATTTGTAAGAAAAATGGCAACACATGTGAGACAATGGTCTAACATGAAATCATAAAATATTAGTTACATAGGTAATCACATAGTATAATAATATAATTAACATGGTATCATTAGATAAATGTAAAATAAGAAATGTCATAGCTACATATACCATGAAAAAAATTTGAGTTATCTAATCATTCTAGAAAATTCCACAAGATAGAAAAATTCCAATAATAGATTTGGTTTAATCCCCAATCCCATGCATGATATATCAGAGACAATAATATTATCCAATTCAATGTAAGGTTATATTGGTGTACCCATTATATAAATTTCATGATCATTGTGTGTTATATAAGGAAAGTTATTAATAATTCATTATACAAGAATTACCATTGAAAATAATATGGGTATCATAATCCTCTCTCATATAATAATAAAAGTATATTTAATAATGATGTAATTTTATAAATGAATATAAGTATAGTATTACCAATAAATGTATGTTTTATTAAGACAATTATATGTGTGAGTGAAAATTTTAATGAATTTAGATTCATTCCATATTTTCAAAGAGAGAGAATATGATTTAGAGAGACAATAGCCATAACCCAAAGGAAGGGATGTGTTTGAAATATTCCTTACCTTGAGACTTATTTATCATTATTGTTCTTTATATTCTTGAAAAATAAATATATTTTAATGATTTACATTCTTAGGAACATTTTTTAGTTTCATTATTCCTTTTATATTTTATATTATCATATTATATTAATTTATTTAATCCTTAATATTCATGTCATGATTTTTAATGATATTTGGAACATGTGTCAATAAACACCATGGACGGTTTAATAAGGTCAAATAGATTATAATTTTAATTATAAAAATAAAAATAATTTCATATTTATCTTTTTTATAAAAATGGACTGTAAAAACTAATCATGATGGGTTGTTATGAAAAAATAATAATGTTATAATCATAGAGATATTAACATGTACATATTCATAAGAAAAATTTCTATTTTATCAATGATAATGGTAGAAATAATTTATTTTTTATATAATTTCATTATGTTCATTATTAAATTAATTTCATGTTATTTCATGGTGTAAACATGAATATTTTATTCATTTTATGTAGTAATAAAAAATGTATCTCAATGCTTCGCGAAGGAGTAGTTCTCCACACACACAAATTAAATTATAATTTTTAATGAATGTAATTTTGTTAAAATATATGATATATTATCTTGAAATTATTATTAATATGTGAAAAATATATCATATAATCCTTAAAAATCATCATCAACATCCATAATAGTTGATGTTGGAAAACGAATGGAATCAATTCATGAGGGGGTGGTCTTCTATGTACATGATTAATGGGTTTTCCTTATTTATAGTAGTGTGGACTAAAATAGGGTAATACATTAACATAATAACATAATTGTATTTAGTAAATACAGATTCCATTATATCAAAATGATTAATATATATTTTAATGACGTGGAAGAAGAAATAAACCAAGTATTTTATGTTATACATAATAATTCTTCTTCAGAATGCCTCTTTAGGATTACAGATAAAGCCTTCTTAGATTGGATTTACTGTCTGGTCATGTCCCAGAGGGTCCGATGACAAGACTACCCATATCATTCCGGCAATAGGCCATGATCTGGTGACTAGAACTGAGTATGGATATCTCACAATTGGGAGAAATTTTCCTAAGGATCTGTATTCATGGACACATCTCCAATCCTCAAATACTGAAATTTAAAATAGTTATGTAAATATGCATGAAAAACACTATATAACTGAATTAGAGTACAATATTTACAGTAATGGAATGTAAATAGGACCAAAAAATCACACCAAAATAAAAGAGTATTCACCATAAAATACATCTAGTAAGTTAATGGTTATTGGGATTGTCATCGAAAAATCAAATAGAACACACATTAGTGTGACATGGATCACAAGGAACCTCCTGGTACCCATCTACCAATAACTTCATCAAAAATTTGATCATCTACAAAATACATGACATGTCTGATCAAAGCCTGTGTAGGGGGGAGTAAAAAAATACCTAGATTGAATCCCAGAAAACACAAAGGAATACTGAAAAATAAATATAACTATATAAAAACAATGAAGGAATTTGAAAAAAGAAATAACATAAAATAAATACCATAAAGGAATACAATGGTGGACATTCCACTAAGGAATACGACAATGGAATACCATAAATGGGTACATTAGTGGAATGAGTAGTCAGCTCCACATAGATATATTCCTATAGAAAATATATCAAGAAAATCTAGATGTACTCAATATAATATATCACGCAATATTTATAATACTCACAGTCTCTGTATGACACATATTAATCATAAGTCACATAATCTCTTGGTCACACCCAGCCACATAAATGTTTTCTCGATGCACACTCGTTTCGGTAGAACCAACTCCTCAATCCATTAGTTCATACACACACACCTATAAAAACTAAATTAGGATATCTCAAAATGATTGCCTCAACTTAAGGGTCCAAAAACCAGATATGACACTACGAATGGACATCCATTTTAAATTTCGGTATTGTTATATTATTTCAGAACTGGGATCACGGGGTGGTGGACTGATCTGGTGGTCCGTCCACCTACCAATTTTTGTCCACCCAAGCAGCGGATGATGTCATAACTGCCCATGATTCTACACGGGCTGACCACACCATAAGCGCCATGGCAGCATGGAAGTTTTGTTGACTGCAGGTCATGGTCAATCATGGCATGGGCTGGCCGCGCTTGGTCTACCCCAGGTCCGACTTGGGTCTGACTCGACCCACAGGGTCTGACCCGACCAGATGTTTCTGACCTGGTCCCCCAAGTCCGACCTAGATCATCTTGGTTTCCCCAAAAAACTAGTCCTAAACCTCCTCATTGGCCTATCCCATTATGTCAGCATAACCCGAGTACCCCTCCCGATCCACTTGTATGGCCAATCTGGATCACACGGTAGCCCGTAGTTTCCATCGCCGCCTCCACGTGGCACCGACCATGTCGTTCCGTCGTGCTATGTCCACGGGTAACCTTCTTTTTGTGATACTCCATTCACCCTTTGAGGCCCGGATTTATGAAATGAAATGATATTTTTGATCCTAGGGTCATGGTCTACACAGATCTGGGATATATTTCAACTTGTATCCAATTCAGAGGTCCGAACAAGATTGGAGCCTTCCGACATACCGATCCATGATCATGAGGATTCAATGACGATGAATACCAAGAATTGTGATGATAACGAACAATACTTCATGAATAAAGAACATGGCCCTTGTTTTGTGTCGGCCTCTATTCCATCTTGTTATAATGATAAATGTAGTGGATAATGTAATATCCTAATAACCCCACAACAATAAACCATACCACAATAATGATCGAACAATAGATCCATATGTTTTGTGGATTGACCCATAGTTCTCATGGAAATAAATAATGGGGAAATAAAATATCAAATAATATTCCCTACCTGGGATATTGATCATTCTTTATCAAGGATTTTATTCCATTATAGATCCATCATGAACGATAAATGGCCATTTGTTGTCATTGTTGTAGAGGTAATTATGTAGGATTCACTTTAAGGCCTCCGAGGAACATCCATGGTGATGATCCTGACCCTAGGTATGTTCCTATCTGATCATATAAAAGAAACAACATTTTTGAATTAATGTAATTTTAAATGAAAATAAACTTACAGGTTATTTTACTCATTAAAACATTCAAAAATAACTTTTCATAGCTGACCTGCCTCGAATGATGTTAGGGCACTCTTAGAAAAAAATTACAGTAAGAAATAAAAAGTTGTCTTATATATCCAATCCATGTAACCTTTATTCATTTTTAGGATTTTAAAATAAAATAATTTAATTTATGGTTACGTCCTTGGTTGATTTTTGTTTAGATTTCCATCACTGATTAAAGTTATTTAATTTATAAAGTAAATCCACCAGTCATAGCTCTATGTTTCTCTCAAATTATTTATTTGATCACCCATTTTAAATATGTTACACGTATTTAGTAATTTCATGTGTGTGTGCTACCAAAAAATTGTCATTTTTCAAAAATTATTTATGGTCAAATTGGGTTTCATAATCAAACGCCATCTCATCAACTGATTTTGAAATTTTCCCAAAATAATTTCTAAAAATTATACATTAAAAATAATAGACGTTGAATTCTCCCAACCATAGGGGTTTAAATTCCTAACATCTAAAATAATTATTAGACAAACAAATGAGTGAATTGACCATGTATCCAATTCTCCCTCCCTAATGTGATATCCTATAGATTATCATGATACCACCGAATGCAAGCCCAAATAATTGACCACACATAAAGGATCAACTGTTATCAATCCTCGATCAATCAAGAGTACTCAGAAAATTTACACTATCACCAATGAATAGCTCACCCCATTCAATGATGTGTGTTGGTTGATGAATGTAAATCTTCATCTAAAAAAATGGAATACAATTTGTACCGAGTTTGACATCAGAGGTAGAGAAAGAGGTATTTCCGCTCACAAAATTTAGTTTTATCAAGATTTTTATATTGAACCTCAGAGAGAGCTTGTCGCCCTGACCTAATCTCCACAATCCACATCAAGGTGAGAATCAATGGAACATGCAGTATCCTTTCTCTATCTTCGTATAACTCCTATTGAAACCAACATAAAAATTATGTCTATTAATTGTAGTCTTTATCCACTCTGGTATGATATGCACCATCTCCATGGTAGCTCCCACCAACTTTTGACCCATGAGTGTTGACACTATTGGGTCAATCATGAATGTGGTGACTTCTAGTGTCACTTGTATAGGGAATAAAATACTAAAACACCAATGGTGTAATTTTAACCTCTGTGGTTTTTTAACTCCTCTAGGGTTAGTTTATTCTCCCAACTATTTGAAAAAATTTAACATGAATGTTGTCATAATGTCTTCAAGAACCTATATGGTCTACTCTATCTAAACATCCATCTGTTGATAAAAGGATGTGATCAAGGGTAACTGAGTCCCAGACACCTCCTATAATCCCTTTCACAATTGGGATTTAAGTCAACCATCACTATCTTATACTATCATCGATTTACCTCTATAGAGTTGAAATATATTAATCACATAAAGTGCTCACAAGATCTCTACTAAACTCTTATCCTGGATAGCTTGGAAGTGGGTTGACATGGTGATCCAGTCAATGATCACCCATATTGTGTTTCATCCCTTGGATGTATATAGTAAAATTATAATGAATTACATCGATATCACATCTCACATCCATTCCGGAAACTCAAGGGGTTGAGTAATACTGGCTGGAACCCATTTCCCAACATTCACTTGGAGAGAAGTGAGGCACTGGGAAATAAAATCTACAACACCTTCTTCATTAATAGATGCCGAAACTGACATCAGAGGTCCAAATAAATCTCCTCCTTTCTTGGATTTAACTACAATGTAAATTTATGTAACTCCCTCAAAACCTCAACCCGCAACACCACTGGTACTACAATTAACCCTCGAAAAAGAATGACATGATCCACACTTTTCAAATATACCTCATGGGCATGCCATGTGGATATCTGAACATGAAAATTCATGCAGTCGGTGTCCCAATGCTATGCCTCTATAACTCACTATAATATTGGAGGGGTGACCATCATTTATTGCCAGTAATATGCTTTATCTCCATCCACAAAAGAATTTCTGCAATGAGGCCAATTGTCCAGATGCATCGTTAATCAACTAAAAACTGGATCTATTGGTGAGATAATCTACAATCATGTTTCCCTTCCAAGGAGTATAGAAAATCTGAAATTCAGTGTCTTAGAGGAAATCTATCCATCAAATATTATTCAAGTTTAGATCCTTCATAGAGAAGATATACACGATACACTTATGGTCACAGTAGATGTTAAAACACTTTCCCATCAGATAGTGTCACCACATATTCAAAGTGAAGACTATCGTTGCGAACTCCATATCATGTGTTACATATTTATATTTATGTGGTATCAAATGGTGAGAACCATAGGGAATTACCACATTACCTTGCATTAGGACACAACCATGAAAAATTCATGGTTACTCATAGAAAAATATGTACATAGTACCCTCCTCTTACAATCTCGAGATGGGAGAACGAGTCAATTTCTTCCTCAATGGATAAAAAAATCTTGGCACTTCTACGTCCACTTGAATAGAATCCCATTTATGTAAATGATGTCAAGCATTCTTCCAATATAGAAAATCCAGGTATAATTCACTAATAGTACCCAACCAAACCATGGAAATACTTCACAATGGTAAACCAATTGGGTGGATCTCCCATAAAAATCACCCCAATATTCTTTAAACCCACCTCTACTCCAGCGTTGATAATTATGTGTCCTATATAATGGACCTCCAAAATCCAGAACTACCTCTTCGGTAGATTCTTATAATGCTGGTGCTCATCGAGTGTGTCAAGGACCATCCTCAATGGTCCTACATGATTTTCTTGGAATGATGAGTGAACCTAGATGTCATTAATGAAGACCACCTAGAACTGGTTTATGTAAGGATAAAAGATCTATACCATGAGTCACATTAAAATTACTAGGGTATTGGTTATTCCAGAAGCTTTGAAATGTACTCATTGTGGCTGTAATGACATCAGATGTTCATCATCATTATATCCTAATCTTGTAATCATAGCTAGTGGTAGCCAGATCAGAAGAAAATCAATGAAAACCACCACACTGATTTCACCTAATTGTATAGGCCATCAAAATTCGGTAGTGGATACTTATTCATCACATTCATCTGGCTCTGGTACTGTAATTACACAAATAATCGTGTTCTATCGTATTCCTTCTTGGGAAACAAAATGGGGCCACCCATGCTAAAACATTGTATCTCATGAATCCCTTCATCTATAAGTCCTCCAACTACACCCCTATTTCACAAAGGTGTATAAGAGACATAAAATATATAGGTGTAGAAAACGACACCATCCTTGAGTATAGATCAATGAAAAATTAGAACTCACACTCGGGAGGCATTCATGGGACACCCATAAAAAATATGACCTCATACATTTCCACCACAATAGGAAACTTCATATTAATATCATTGATCACACCAAGGGTGATTCTATCCATCATAAGAGTAATTGGTTTCACCCTTTTATGTGTGAGTGCGTCCTTCACTACATGGGTTTCCTGATCACCAAAACAAGAATATATGGTTCCACATCTACAGACCCACAAAAATCATGGCCTAAAATAATCAATCTGAGCCTGAACTATGAATTAAAATTCCATATTTAGAATGAATTAATATGTCCTTGGAACCACTATGAAAAGATTCTAATAGAAACTGTCGTCTCAATATGTAATTTCGAACATTCAGCACCAGTTTGTGACCATCAAATCTCCTCCCGTATGAGTATCTTTTAATAATGGATGAGTTAACAGTTCAAAAAAACCATTAATCATTAACATGGTACATGGAATGAAAATAATGCAGCTAATTTGTGACTATAAAAACTACAACTATGGTGGAAAATTACATATCACACCTCTGAACATTTCTAGAGTCGTGGGGTAATAAGGATCCATCACCTATAACTAGACTCATCCATATCCACCAGCTCCTTAAGCCAATCATAGACACCTTAGGGTGGTTTTTGTAATATCATGAACCTACAGCCACCTCATCCCACCGTACCTACCCTCCTACCACATCATCCACCCAGAAGAAAACCCTATTCCTACCTCTTATACTGCCACTATGGCCCATAAACCATCTCTTGGTCATATGTACAATGGTTCTGGAAATATCATTCCAGATGTCCACAATCACAGCATGAGTAACACAACCTATCCCTCAGTTGTTGTGATATTCCATAAGATTCATGAACCATTGATCTTTTGTCCTTAGATCATATCCTAAAGAACCAGTCCCAATTGGGTCACTACAACTATCGTCTATTATGTTCTTCTGAGGTCTCACCTACATGGTACCTACTAGTAGCTCTAACTAAAGGTAACTACTCTGATAGAAATATATACACTAGTAGGGAACACCCAAGTACCGAAGTATAACTACAATTTCTATGGGATATCATAGATTCCCTACTCTCAAGACGTATTCCTTACTCGGAGGTTCGATCCCAAATGAGTGGGTCTCATACCATATACATGGAGTACAATGAACGATCAACAAATCTCACAAAATACTCCACCATAGTTTGACTACCCTTCTGCAGATACAGAAGCTCATGTATGGTCACCAACTACAATGTGGAAAAATATCACTTTTATGATGATAGTATTGATGTCTACCCAAGAGAGAGTTTCCTAGTCATGTGTATGGGTCGCTAAGCTCCTCTATATCCCTGTATAGCCCTGAAAAAGACACATGGAAAGGACTTCCATTTGGTTCAAAGGCATCCTCCCAATGTGGATGACATAGGAAACTACCTCCATCCAATCCAAAAAAGCTTATGGGTCAGACTTAGCAAGAATCAAGTGAGGTTGTCACCTTTGAAACTCATGAAACATGCTCATATTGGGTTAATACATAGCTGGTAGGGTTTGTAGTATCATCCTCTTGACGAGTGGTTGTATAGATTGTAAACAACCATGAGGTGCTATCTCTGGTACATTCCCATGTACTGATGACACATTAATAGGAGGATCCTCCACATGATCATGCAATGGTATCCTATCTGGTTGTCTTCATGGTGGCATCATGTAATAAAACAAGATGTCTCATGGTCAGTTGAAATTATCTAGAGAGATAAATCTGGAATGACATGGAAGACATAATCTATTCCAATATGATGTATCTTCCATTATTTACCCTAAAACATGTGTTTCATATACCGATATGAAACAAATGATCCCAGAGTCATGGTATTTGAATACATCACTCACTACACCAACATTAGAATCGTTGTACTAAAAGATGATATCGAAACATATAAGACTATTTCCACAAACCAGAGTAACAGACCTTAAATCCTAAAGTAGAACTAGCCTTCCATGATTATGTTCTGACATGAACCATTGTAGAACGTCCAGTGTCATGACTCTCCCAAGATCGCCTTCAATGGGTCAGGGGCTCGTGACTAGCACCATATAATAATATCCCACAAATGGGGGTCATTTTCCCAATTACCTATATGCTCACACACATCTCCATGTCAAAAATGTGTAAATGTAATAGACCATTCTAAAAATGAATGAAACCTGCTATGTTCCAAAACAATAGTACAATAGTCAATGTACTGTAATGTAAACAAGGCCAAGAAAATCGCACAAAATGAAAATTGTATGCATCTAAAATTCCTACAATTAATGTAAGAGGTATTAAAAATACCAATATAAAATATTATATAACACACCTTGGTCAGTCCAGTCTGAAAAAGCGCCACCTAGTACTTGTCTAGCTAAAACTTTGTCAAATATTCTATCATCTGTACAAGACACGACAAGTTTGGGAAAATCCTTTGTAAGGGTGAGAATTAAATACTCAGTAGGACACCCTGAAACTACAATGGAATACCAAACTAGAAATATGATAAATGAAATACCACAATGTAATACCAAAATGAAATATCAAAATATAAATATCACAGTGGAATCCCACAAAAGAAATACCATGAAAGAATACATCCAAGTAACAAAAAAAGAAATACCATAAAGAATGAATAGTTAGATCAGCACATATAAGTATTCCAAAAATAAGTCAAGAACATCCAGATATAATCAATCCAATAAGACAAACTATATTAAAAAGTCATATAGTCTCTATAAGACAAGCATCCTCTATAAGAGACAAATTGTATATATGATTGATAATCTCAATAACACAAACAATCCTTATAAGACACATAGTATCTAGGTCACAACTAGAAATATTTTTTTCTCTCGAAGCACACTCATTATAGTAGAAATCATCCCTAAATAAATTATTTGGTATGAACACTCCTAAAAAATCCCACATAGGAAATCTCAAATTGACCAACTCATTATAATTGTCCCAACAAAACATATGGCTCACAAAAGGATGTCAGGTTTGAATGTTACAGGAATTAGAAAATTTCAAAAGGGGTTTCATTGGGTCATGGACTAACATGTCGGCCAGTCAATTATGCACAGTAGCTTGAGCAACTATTGTGGTTGAATGTGACTCACAATCGATCATGGCCTTGTCTGGACACCCTGGGTGTCACCCAGTTTTTAAACATCCTGAGGGGTATGACCTGGTTTTCTGGGTCGACCCAGACCACTAGTACAAACCTGCTATGGATTGGCCTATCTCAACACACCAGGTCGGCTCGTTACACAATAACGGACAGCTATCAGGACCTGGTATTCTTTCTGGGTCATTATGGATCACTCAATCACCAGTGGATTCCTTCACTACCTCCACTGGTTCCCCTCTATGTTACGCAGATTCTAGATGCATCAAGCGGCCTCGCCACACACCCTTTCACCTATGCCTTCACCATCCACTAACATCCTTCCTTCTGTGATCCGCAATTCAACCTATAATGCTATTATTTCTAAATCTAAATCTTATCTGTGATCCTTGGGATTCAATATACACTAAACCGAGAATTGTTTGATATTTTCTACAATCCAGAGGTCTGATTTTCATTTTGAGTCTCTTCAAAAGTCGAGTCATGACCATGAGGATACAACCGCGAAGAACTCCATGAGCAGGGGAGAGAATTCAAAAGTATTACTAAAGAATGAACCTTGTTTTTTTTCATGTCAAACTCGATTCATTACCATTATAATAATAAATGAGGTGGATAATCTAATCCACTGATAATCCCATAACAACAACTCATCCCAAAACAAAGATCAAACCAAGGATTAAAATGACTTTGGAATGTCCCACGTTCATCATGGAAATAACGAAAGGGGAAATGCAATCAGAAATCAAACACCATACTAAGGATTTGGATCATTCTCTATCGAGGAATGGTTTCTATTAGTGATCCAACAAGAATGTGCTCTAATCCCAATGTTGTTCTCCACTTTCATGAGAAATATCTACGGATTCTCCCTAGAACATCCATGTAATTTCTTGGTTATGATCCAAACCCTTTTTCCCTTCCTAGAGCATTATTTAAAATAAATAACATCACTACATAGAAAATGTTAAAATTAAAAAAACTCATAGTTTATTTTAATCATTAAAACATCTAAAAACTATTTTTCACATCTAACCCATGGTGGACTATGTTAGGACATACTTTGTGATAACATTAGATTATGACCTCAATGGTGGTCTCATATTTACAATCTGAACATCCATTCATTAGTTACTACGAATTTAAAAAGGAAAAAATTACTTATTTTTTAATGATTAAGTGTTTTGTGTCTTTTTATTCAAATGAGAAATACTAACCATTAATAGGACGAGCAATGGGTGAATCCTCCATACTAAAATAAATGGTCCCCTAGTTCTTCTGACCAGGCCACTCATTTAAAAGATATTTCATTTTTTTAAGAAATCTTTAGATTAGTGAAATTAAAACGTAAGATTATTCCAATAATTGTTCTAGGAAAACCGTACCAAAGAATCGTATATCATATTTTTTCTAGTCATGTAAGTTTCTTAAAAAACTTCTAAAAATAATGCAAGTAAAATTTAAGAACTTACACTTATGATAAAAAAATGCTTTGAAATATTATAGGATGGAATTAAGGTAGCTGTTCGTTTTGTTATTATTATGGCCAATGGGTTTTGGAGGTGTTGACATAAGAGTAGAGGGTGTTCTATTTTATAAGGGAGGAGTGGCCTTTTTGTAAATACCAAATAATATTTAATAATAGGAAGACATTTTAATGAAAGGACCATATATAAATGAAAAATAATTGAATGGAGGATTTTCTAGGCTGATAAAAACCTCTATTATTCAACATACACATTTTTTAAACATCTTATTCACATCACCTAAAAAGAACCCAACATTAATCCATTTAATTAGTTTACAATGACATGCATTTAATTGGTATTTTTAATATTGAGTTTGAATAAAAAATATTTCAGAATTTTATATAATATTAACTATTCTTATTAAATAAGTCTAATCTAATTTATCAAAATAAAGTCACATAAAAGGAATAATTTTATTTAAAAATAAACTCATATACATGACCATAAAATGGGTTTTAATGAAATGAAATTTTGAAGCATACGATGAACATATAATGACATTATGAAAGTTAATAATAAATAAGTAAATAAATATTTATAGTCAAATAATATATAAATATAATTTAATTAATTCTTAATTATGTTATATTTTGATTATTTGAAATTGAGAAACATAATTCACATTAATATACCTTTCCAAAGAAATTAATCCCAAAAAATAATCTTATATTAAATTACTGTATCATGTTGATCAAAATGTAATAATTGGGTAAAATATTAATAAATTATATTCAGGTTTCTATGATATCATTGTTTATGAATAATGGTACATTTAAATTTTATAATGGATTAAAAAAATTATTGGTTTAACAAAAACATGAATTTTTTTCTACTTATGGAATAAATCAATATTTTACACATATAAATAAATTACACCCAGTATTAATATAAAAATTTGTTAAAAAATATTATATTTTAAGGTATTATATTTACTAAATGAACCAGAAAATAATTCTAATATTTTCTCAAAAAATTAACAGAATAATTTTTGAATAAAATTTCATTATTAAAAATTAAATGTATTTTTTAAAAATTGAGTGATAATTATCTAAAAATTATTTATTAAATTTTTATCAATTATTGATATTACATAAATTTAAAAATATTATTATTATTATTAATGACTTTTCATTTTACTAAAACATAATAATGGTTATAAATAATGACTGTTCGTTTAGACTGAACATTTCATTTTGGACATGTCATTGATAATAGTTTTCATTTTTTAAAAATCAGGTTGTTACATTTCTGATAGTGGGTGTACATAACATATAACAATAATAATGTCTAATTTAATGGGAATCATGTATAAAAATAAATGATTCATTTTATTTTTTAATGATGAATTAATTATGATTATTTAATTTAAGAAACATAAAATTGGTAGAAGATACCTGAGATAAAAATGACATCTACTTAGTGGGAGGACTCAATAACAACATTATTTTTGTAAGAAAAAAATATTATATATGCAATGATACAAATTTCACAATGAATATTTATATATTAAGTGGAAAAGATAGAAAAAGTATGATTCAAGGTAAATTAATAAAGGGGTGTCTAAAAATAATTAGTAATGTATACGATGTGTACATTCTATACTCTAATGAAGAAAATAGGTTGCAAGAATAAATTCATTCATTATAGAATAATACTAAAGATTATATAGTGAAAAATAAATACATCATTATTAAAAACTACATTATAGTGCATATTTTATTGTTTTAACATAATTTTATAACATATATTAGTGAAACATAAAACAGGTACAATATTTAACAATAATGAAAAAAATAGAAAAACAAAACAAATATTAATATATTGAACAACCAAAATCATGAACTCATTAAGTTAATAACCTAAACATAATGAAATATATATAAATATATTATATTTATATTGAACATAATAAAAAATAGACTAGAAGGGGTATATTAACTAATATGGGGTATTAATTATTTAAAAGTTTCCACCATAATGCATATAATAATATTAAAATAATATTATTTGTAATAAAAATATATTTATATAAATGAACACATATGACATAAATTAAAATATTAATAACGAGTAGAATTTTTAAAAAAAATAATGGCCAAACACTATAATTTTCAATATAAATTAAGATTATTTAATATTTGAAATATTCCAAATCATATATATATTTACATATATATTCAAAAATATATTTCATATTTAAAATTAACACATAAAAATTATTATCTTGTGATATTTCCTAATTTTCATATGGTGTCAATGCTTTCATTATATAGTAACATATTACAAAAATATATGTTAAATTCAATCCCCTAAATTTCAAGTCAAAATGTTGTAATAATTAATTTATTAAAATAGATAACCAAAAATAATAAATGTTTTTATATTATATATTATACAAAATTAAAATTATTTATTAAAAATATAAAAACCCCCGAATGTCTAATGTTGAAAATACATTTTTAATTTTTTTTGATAAAATTGTATTTACATTGACAATGAAAAATAAAATAGTTTAATTCATTTTTCAAATATAAATATTTATAAACCATGTCATCAATATCAATATTCATAATAAAAAATCACTAGTGATCCAATGGCATTTCAATTTATAAATCTTATATTTTATGTCATTTTTTAAAAATTAATAAAAATTACTACCACATTTTTTATAAATACCTACTCATTCAATCATTCCCCTTCACTAAAAATTTAGTGTCCAATTGTTTCTATTCATCTTCCATCTAAAGATTGCCTCAAAAGAATTTTATTGATCTATTGTGTTCTAATCAATCATTAAGAAACTATTGTGCAAGTTAGGGGTTCCAAATCACATATCTTTATATACTTATTTAATCCATTACAATTAATATTCGTTAATATTTTACATGTTATTATAGTTCTCTGTTATATTTTCTTTACAATATTATCAATTAGTTACCACTATTCTGTCTATTTATATCACTAATATAATCTAGTATATTTTTTTATCATTCCTAGATACAAAAATTCAACTACCCAATTCTCTTTGTATTCCATGAATTAATATCATTATTGGTGTATTATTTTTAAAATGTAGGGTTTTAATAATAAAGGATGTCATTATTGTAGTTATTGAGTCGATATTAAGTCCCATATGAATTAAAATTTATCATCACACATGTTTTCCTTTTCAATCAATTTGTGGTACCAAAGATACCATTTATTAAATGATTTTTTAACCCATATAGGTATCAATTATATGGGTCACATACTCCTATTTCTCTAGTTGATAATTTTCTATCATTCATATTTTCATCTAAATTTAATTTTTTTTCATTGAGTCTACACTATTGATATTCTTGTAAAAATGATGTTCTCAACATTAATATATCATTAACAATAATTTGAAAATGGTATTATTTTTACATTGAGAATATCAAATAGTTTATATATTTATTTTTTTATATTTAAATATATCAATATTTTTCATTTAAAATTATGAATAATTTTGTTGAATAAATATTTTATTTACATATTGAAATGTATTCATTACATATCCACAACAATGTAAAAGTTTCATTAGAGAACATTTTCATATATACTCTCTAGACATTATCTTTATAGAATTGATTTTGTTGATTTATTATTTAGTTTTTATGGGAATGAATAATATTTACATTCAATGAATCTTTGGGTCCTGTGAGAAAAAATATATTTGGTATTTTTGTCATGTTTACGTATTTATGTATGATTTCTAGGTAAATTTCCAATATATTATTTGTATGACTACTATAATTATTCATCAACCACGATGAGCTAAATTATTATTATCCATATCATTTATTTATTTCAACCCTTATGTTTTTATGAATATATTATTCTCATGTATTAATTCCAATTAATTTTATTTGCCTTATTATCCAAACCATATTATACGAAAAATGATTCTGTAATGTTATCATCCATTTTACGCCAATAATTTCCATGAATTTAAGGTCTAAAAATTATATTTATTTCATTACTATATGATAACATATGATTAATGACAGCCATACCTGATTATTCCTAGAGAAATAATATATTTTCCATTCTTCAAATTGATGTGTCTAAATTATTCAATATAATATAACATTCAATTATGTAGAAAATTTCATAACTCTGAAAAATTGTTACTATATGTGATCTATTGATTTTCTAATAATGGGAAAAAATAGACAATTTTTTTCTACTGGATTTGGGTTGGTTCAGTTTGAATCAATTTATGTTTATTAGAAAAATTATTAACTATACAATTAGATATTACAACACAATGAAATTGAATTATGAAATTGGATAGATTTTATTATAATAGATATAACTTTGGACTTTTATTTCTATTAAAAATGTAATAATAGTATAATAAAATTCATAATTACATATCTATAAATAAATATTTTCCAATTTTTGGAAATTGAAACCATTCCAAAACCCCTAATGAATTCCAAAAAATCCATCAAGTGCTAGTAAATTGTAACGCCCTGACCCTAGTTACCTAGAGTTAGTGTTTTATTACATAACATTGGAATGATCATAAGATATCATGACTTGAATTAAATTTTAGTTTAATATCCTTTGATGTACTAGATACGTTCATCAGTTTTACATTACATAATGAAAAAACAAAAAACAAAATAGTATTCCCTTTGAACACACTCATATACCCAGCCTATCCCTACAAGATAATCAATATTTACTTCTTCATATCCAGAAAAACCAATTATTAGAAAGGGGTGAGCTCAAGTTCTTAGTAAGGATAACCATATAGCTAAAACTATCTTAGATGACATTAAACATTTATTGCAATGTATAAAATTAAAAAAGTCCTTTTAAAAATAAATTTAAACATAATATTGAAAAGATAAATCAAATAATTCCATTTACTTATTCACATGGATATTATAATAGTTTAATAACAACATTTAATACAAATAGATAATATTATAATAATGGAATGCATAATGTCATACATCATACCCCCATAGTCAAGGCCGCGTTCGAAAAAAATACGATTTTGTCAAGGCATTGTGCCATGCCAGTAGTTTGTTTCAGGAGACCTACCAATTCATCAAAGAGCTATAGCAGGCTCCACCTATCACTTACTAAGTATAATGCATTCCTCCCATGAAAAGGTTGAAACATAACATAAACATTCATATTAAAAATAGCATACAAAATATTAATAAATTAACCATAAACCATGAATGGTATAAAAATAACACATCCGAAGTCAAACATATCACAAAACCTTAAATAAAAAATGAAATATTTTTATCATAATAAATCAACTTCAAAAAAGTATAATATCCATTATAGGATATTGAAATAGATGAAATCAATACAATTTGAGTGAAATATCAATTTCTATATTGAAATCATATAAGAGTCATTTAATTATAAAATAATAAATTTATTTTGAAAATATTCATATAATATTGTAAGTGAAACTTAATTGGTTTTATAACAATAGTGAATAACTACACCAACCATATAAGTTAAAAAACATTCATACCTTAATTTGTCAAAAAGGTGCGGAAGTACCTTGTTTGGAAAACAATGGAAATATTCCATTCAAACCATTTTATAAATAGTAAAACAATGGTATAAATGAATTTAAACCGTATTTTAGTAAATAGAAATTTTTTTAAAATACATTTCTATGAAACATAGAAGTGGGTGATAAAGATGTCCCAGTATACACTTACGTAAAAATAACATCGGATAATAAAGAGATTGTGAAATTAACTGTTACCTTGTAATTTTCCTTGGTCGAGGGTACATTATCGTCATGTATTATAGTTAAGTCGTTGTTATTAAATTATAAAACAACCACATACAAATATATGATATCATATATGATCATCGAATATTGATTTGTAAAAAATATTTTTGTAGAATCATTGTTTCGGGTGTTAACTAATTCATTTTTTATATGTTTTATCAGTTATGTCATGTTTTTTATGGATAGGATGTATTTGATTCATATACATAATGATATAATGTTCTTAAATATTATTTTTTATAATAAAATGATATTTTTTCTTAAATGGTAATGATGGAGAATGAATCTCATTGCGTTCGTGGAGAAGGTAATCCATACATACACACAAACTCTACTTCCATTGCATTTTTTTAAAGGAAATAAAACCAAAATATACATAGATATATTATTATCCCCATATAATATAATATATTATATACATTACATATGTTCATAAACACCACCCTTTTTATGTTCCATGTAATGTATGAACGAGTTAGATCACTTTGAGGGGGCAGTACTCCGCATTTCCTCAAATGAAATTATCATATATATATATATATACATCATGAAAAGAATAAAAGTATGCTATAAAAGATAATTAAATGAGATTAATGATAAAATAAATATCAAAAATATCATATATAATCAATGTTTTGTAATATTTTCTGTCAGAAGAGGTTGTAATAGAAGACTGAACAATCATCGTTTCATGAAGCAGTAAATAGTTGTCCAAAGAAACATTTTGTTCTATACCCATTAGATGGAGGTGTGTGTAAGTGTATTTCAAATACATCTTATAAAAACAAACTAGTTTATTTATGATATAGGTTTTTTTATAAATAAAATTAATAAAGGTAGTTTAGGGGGCTAGAGAAGTAAAATAAAATAAAAGAACTTAAGAGGATATGTTATAAATAAATTGAGTAACTCCCTTTGGATTGAACATAAAGGATTCCTCGAAGTCCGTTATGTATATGATAAGGATTAAAATAGGAATATAGGTATATATGGAGCTTAATTGGGTATATATTGGATGAGTTATGTGGCTTTAGAGGTGTCAGAAATGGGTTAGAGGGGAGGGATTTTATGACGACAAAGAGGGGATATTTTAGAATGTTTAAAAATATTATTTTATTATATATTGATTTTCAGATTCTAAATTTCCAAATCTCATTAAAGTTGGAGATAAGATTACTGATGTTCTAAATAAAATCATAGTATAAGAATTAGACCGGTTTTGGATATTGTTTTAATTTTTATAACCCCATTTATTTAAATCATCCTTAAATGAGGTAAACATTTCATCTTTATTATGTCATAAATAATTTTATTTATTTGATGTCTACAAATTATAAACAAAATACAATGATTTAGGAAATATTTTTTATATTTCAAATGAATATTTATAGTCAAATATATTACTTATATAACCCCTTGTAAAAACTATTTTACAAAAATATATATGTTTATGTCAGTTTTGCCTTTACATTAAATTAGTTAATATATACTGTCCTTATCACTCTCATGTGGCTCCATGGGGTCCCATATATACCCAAGGATTCTAATGGTTGGACATATATCAACCAATATTCATAGGAATCTTGTTAGTGTAATTTATTATTATTGTTATTATAATATTTTTCTACCCTTGTATACCAAATTTGTCTTTTAACCATGGTAAATTAAATATTTACTGATGAAAATTTTCATAATGACTAAAAATTAAAGTTACCTATATACAAAATTTGGACCTCCTGATTCCAAATATGGTATAAATTTTTCTAAATTCAAGACATATAAGTTGTAGAAATTAATTTAAATTAATTCTTTTTGACAAAACAAAAAGATTGTTTTTATTAAATAATAACTATCAAAAGATTGACATTTGTTTATGTCAACTTTAAATGTAAAATTACATCCAATAACCTAAATTATATTAAATGATAAAAATAAAATCTAATGATACTTTAAAACTAATCATTTGTATACTTTAACACGACAAATTATTTCTATTAAAAATGTTGTTTAAAATTAAAATTTAGTATTTTTTCACTATTCATAAAAAATTAAATGTTTTCTGAAGGGTACCAAAATTTCACTCTATTATAATTTTGATATTAAAAATATAAAAATGAATTCCATTTTGAAAAATAAAATTTATAAAATTTCATAATGTGGTTATTACTATTCATAACAGCTTGTTTGATTGGTCGTGGTGTGGTAGAATCTCTAAGTTGCGTACAATGCAAGATATTTCCTTATTAAAAGGGAAGCATACTACAGAACCTTGAGTTGTTACATTATTCCCTCTTTTAAATAATTTCCTCCAAGAAATTTCTAGAATATTACTACATAAAATCATTTTGGTGTTTCTTAATCATAAGTTCATCAGGTTCCCACATTGCCTCTACCATTTATGGTTTCTCCATAGAACATTCACTAGAACATTCGTCTGGTTTCTCAACAATTTTTCTCTTGTATCAAGAATCGTGATAGGATCTTCATAATAAGACAGATCAGGTTCTAGTTCTATTTCAGCATAGGTGATTACATTCTTTGGTTCTAGCATGTATTTTCTCAAAGTGATACATGGAACACAACATCAACTTTGGAGAGACTTTGATGCATTTCCAAATGTTAAGATACAGCCCCAATTCATTCTATAATTTTGAATGTTCCAATGTAGCTAGGTCTTAATTTACCCTTCTTACCGAATTTTATAACTCTTTCCCTTGGAGATACCTTCATGAAAACATGATCTCCTACATGAAAATCCAAATACATATTTGGGTTATCAGCAAATAAATTTATCCTAATTAGAGTAGAATTGAAGTTAGTTTGGATAATCATCGCATTTTCCATTGTTTCCTCAACATGTTTTGGACCTACGGGTTTTCTTTCACCAATATCATCCCAACATGTTGTTGTGCGACATCTCTTTACATTTAACACTTCATTTGGTGCCATCTGAATACTTGAATGGAAGCTATTGTTATAGGAAAATTCTAACCGTGGTAAATATTGATCCCACAAACCTTGAAGTCATGTGAGATGTATCACATGATGTATTCTACAGTTTGAATAGTCCATTCTGATTGTCCATAAGTTTGAGGGTGGTAGGGAGTGCTCAAACAATTTTCAGTATCCTAGGCCTTCTGATGAAATTTCCTGAATCATGATGTAAAATGGGGATCATGACCAGAAACAATCGATGAGGGTACTACATGAAGTCTTATAAATTTAATAATATATAGTATTGCCAGACGCTCCAGTGGTAAATCTTCTCTTATAGAAAGAAAATGATCTAGATTGGTAAGACGATCAATTGTAAACCATATTGAATGATTCTTTCTAGGATTCTTTGGGAGCCCCATGAAAAAGTCCACCATTATATCATCCCATTTACACTCAGGTATGGGAAGAGGATTCATGGTTCATCTACGATGTTTTCTTTCAGCTTTTACTTGTTGACAAGACATACATCATCAAATATAATAAGAAATCTCTCTCTTCATGTTTTCCCACCAAAAATGTTCATTCAAATCTCTATACATCTTATTTCTACTAGGGAGTACAGAGAAATTGGAGATATGAGCATCATCCAACAATTCACTTTTTAAATCAGGTATGTCAGGAACACAATGTAGTATCCTATATTCCAAAATCTCATCTTCATGTATGGTGTCAATTGATCTCCTATCATTCAAAACTTTATATTTAATTTGAAACTCTTGTTCCTCAGTCTAAGAACATATTATGCTTTCTTTTAAAGATGGATTAGCTACCATTTAATAAAGCATTGATGTTTCACCATCCATAATTATTCCCATATCTATCTTTAATAGATCCATGAATATACAATCCCTTTAAACACTCATCTTGTTCAAAACTCCATGATCATTTCATCTGAAAGCACTTGCAACCTTATTTGCCTTCCCCTAGTTGTATTATACAGTGAAATCATAATACATGAGTAGTTTGATCCATCCCATTTGCCTCATGTTGAGTTCTTTTTATGGGAAAAGATATATCAAACTCTTGTGTTTAGTATAAATCTAACATTTTTCAACATAGAGATATCTTCTCCATATATTTAAAGAAAATATTATAGTTTCTAACTCAAGATCATGAGTGGGATAGTTTTTTTCATGATTTTTTAGCTGTCATGATGAATAAGAAATAACTCTATCATTCTGCATAAGGACACAACCATGTCATTTCTTTAAAGCATCATTATAAATAAAAAACCCATCATTCCAAGACAGTTGAGTCAATATAGGGGCATTGAAATTTATTATTTTAGATTCATAAAAACATTCTTCATACTCTTTTGTCCAAAAACATTTAACCTCTTTACGTGTGAGCATGGTTAATGGGATATCCAATCGAGAAATATTTTGGACGAAATGCTGATAATAACTTGCTAAACTAATAAAACTATGTACCTTAATTATACATGTTGGTGCTAGACATTCATGGATTTCCTTGGTCTTTGAAGGACCAATAGATATTTCATCCTTAGAGACAATATGTCCAATAAATTGAAATCTCTTAAATCCAGAATTTACACTTGCTAAACTTCCCATATAATTCATTTTTTCATAGAGTCTTCATAATAGTGCAAAAGTTATTTTCATTATCTGTATAGAATTTTTATTAAACCAATATATCATCAATAAATAAAACTACAAATTCATCAATATATTCCTTAATAATTGTTTTCATTAGATCCAAGAAAACAGAGGGTGCATTATTCAGTCCAAAAGGCATTACAATAACTCGTAATTCATGTACCTTGTTTGAAATGATGGATTTGCAATGTCGTCCTTCTTCACACACAACTGATGATATCCAAATCAAATGTATTTCTTTGAAAATATAGATATCTATTAAGTTGATCGAATAAATCATCAATGAAAGGTATGTGATACCTTTTCTTTATTGTTATAGCATTGTTCCCCATATATCAGTAGAATACCTCATAGATCTATCTTTTTCTTAACGAAAAGAATAGGGGATCCCCATGGAGAACCCCTCTGGAGAATAAACACAGTATTACTCAACTCCTCTAGTTTTTTATTTTGCTCTAATAATTTTATAGTGTCCATTATATACGGGGTCTTTGATATGGTCCTTGAACCATGAATTAAATCAATTGTAAAATAAAAATCGCATTCTGGATGATGTCCAGGTAAATCCCTTAGAAATAAATCAATATATTCTTGTAAAATAGGTACATCTTCTATTTGAACATTCCTTTATTCAGACATACATATTTCACTATCTTAATCCCAAATAATTGAATTTAGTAGTTCTATAGGGGGTGTATCTGGATTAGAATTAGATGACGATGTTTTTTCTCTAAAGATAAGGTATTCCTTATCATCATAAAAAATTGTATCCTCCTTCTTCATATAATAAATTTTTATTTCATGGTCTGAATGAAAATCCATAACGAGGATTATATAAAATCCAGTAATTGGTATGATGATGATTTCAGAGGATAAAAAACATTTATATTCCCAAATGAGGACTGATTCACAAAACATTGTTGCAATGATACTTGCATTAGGAGTTATGACTAATAACTAGCTTGTTAAATCAAATTGGAAATATCTAATTTATATAGCTACTTGGGAAGATGTGAAACAATTCTATGATCTAGAATCAATTAATGAATTGACTATACTTGGGGAAACCATTAAATTACCCCCACCATTTCTTTCAGAGCTTCAACCTTAGTAGTAGAGATTGCATAAGCATGGAATTTCTCTCTTAGCCTTTTCTATGGAATGTTTCCTTTGCACATAGGACCTTCATTTTCATAATTCCCCATTTTTTTACAATTATAACATTCAAAATTGATAGTTACTTTCTTTCCCTTGCAGTCATGAGTTTGGTGGACTTTTTCATAACACTAGTACCAGACTCCCATTCCCTTCAGTCATATACTAGGGTGTTTCTTCACAAATTTTACCACAAGATGGATATTCCACTTTTCCATTGTTCCCCTTATATCCATTTCTAGAGTGTTCAACAAATATCTTCTTTTATTGCTTTGATTTAATGTTGTAAGACATAGGGAATCCATTTTCTATAATGATTGCACATGAGAACATATCTTGATATGTTAACAAGGATTTTGAGATAATTTCTCGATGGGGAAATGGTTTTAACCCATCAATGAATCGATCAATATAACTCCTTGGGTTACGTATATAATTTTCTTCATGCCTTTCTATCCTTGTAAAGTTAGCCTCATACTTTGCGACATTCTCATCCTCCTTTTGCCTCAAACTCAGAAAATGTCTTTCCATATCCGCTCGTTGGTCATAATGAATGTATTTTTCTATGGAAATATCATTAGACACCATCAATTTTATATTTGATACTTCTTCATCCTTTTTTCTATTTTGAATTATTTACCACCATTGATCTCCATCACCTATGAGGTGAAAAACTCCCATGAAAACTTTTTCCATTTCAATACACCAAAATGAATGAAATATATTATCTAAGGAACTTATGCATTTAGCCACTAAAAATGGATATTTAGTCCCATTTAATGTTGGTGGTTTTTGCCTCATGAATTGGCCTACCATTGATCCTCCACGTTTTGGATCTGGGTGCTCTATATAGGTAAGGTTATTATTCATAACCTGAGTGTGTTTTCTGGGAATGGGGATAAGCTGATCAGCACTTGTTTCATCCCAAGCACCATAATAATTATCTTTATTAAGAGGGAAATACATACACGGATTATGTGATATTATATGGTTCCTATTACTTCTAGTAGGCCCTATTTTAAAACAATTGCACACACTAGAATTGTTTATGAATTGCAATACATAATTCCCAACTTGTAAAAAACATAAAATAAATTGAATAGTTTATAGATATAATCCATAATAATAAAAATGTTTTCTTTGAGGATGTATATACTCATAAATACTTCATAATGGTTGGTAAAGATAATGTGAATTATCTTAGGAATATCCCCCGAGAGGGTCGTAACGAAGAGTGCGGCTAGGCTTATTGTCGAGTACCAGGATACCCCGAGTCGGGCCCGAAAAAACTTCTTGGAGTTTTTATTCCTAGGTTCATATGTTCCAGAGCCTCCTCTATCATCTCATAACCAGACAGGGATGTATTTCATGGAAAACTCACAAAATTTCAATATAACCAAAATTCAGAGAAGTTATTCTGTACTAATCTTAAATATCTATCTTTGGGTAATGATCTATAATTAGTGTTATTCTTGTTATGGATTCCATGGTTTGTACTAAACTTCTTATAAGACCAACTATAACACCCTAACCCAAGATTTCCAATTTAAGTGCTTTATTACATAACATTAGAATGATCACAAGAGATCATGTCTTAAAAGACCTATTAGTTTTGATGCCTTGGAAGTACTAGTTTCATAAATATGTTTTACATTACATTATGAAATAAAGAAATAAAACTTTGTGTTCCCATTGAACACACTCATATCCATGGCCTATCCCTATAGGTTAATCATTATTTACTTCTTCATATCCTGGGAAAAGAAAACATAATAAAGGGGTGAGCTCATACGATCAGTAATGATAATAATGTAGAGGAAACAATCGTAAATAGGAACTAAGATTTAAGGCAATGTATAAAAATAAAACAAAAGCATTTTAATATTAAAAATAAGTACAATATTTCAATGATAAATAAAATAACATCATTTAATTATTTATAAGGATATTCTACTTGACTAATAACCACATGTAATATCAATATCTAATTTTATAATTATGGAATGCATAATTCTAGAAATTATAACCACATAGTCATGGCCTCTTTCCTAGACAACAAATAAGTTTTCTTCAAGGCCATGGCCAAGAAACTAGTTTTTCACACAATACCTACTGATGCATCAAGGATCAATAGTGGGATCCACCCGTCATATACACTGTCTAATGCATTCCTTATATGAAAATGATGAAATATAACATAAACATTCGTATTAAAACTTGCACACGAAATGTTAATACATTAACCATAAACCATGAAGGGAATAAAAATAACACATCCACATTCTACAATATCACAAAACATTCAATACAATATAAAATATTTTTATCACAAAAATCGAATTAAAACAAGTATAAAATCCATTAATGGATGTGGACATAGATGAAATCAAAACTATTTGGGGGAAATATCTCTTTCTATTTTGAAATCATATAAAGTAATGTATTTATAAAAGAAAATATATATTTTAAATATTCTCTTATATTATTTGAATGTATGTTTAAATGGTTTCATAAATGTGAAGAATAACCACACCAACTTTATAAGTTAAAAAACATTCTTACCGTAAGTGGTCAAAAAGGTCATAATGTCCCTTTTTTGGAAAATGATGGAAAGATTTCTATCAAAATCTTTTATAAAAAGTAAAAAAGGGGTATAAATGAACATAAAAGATAGTTTAGTAAATAGTAAAAATGTTTTGAAATAAATTTTACAAAACACATATGTGGATGATAAAGAATTCCCAATAGACACTTATGTAAAAACAACCTCATATAATTTAAAGATTATGAAATTAACCCTGCGATAATACATTTCTTTAGTTTAGGGTACGTTAAACTTTTTTTTAATAGTTAAATAATTTTTAGTAAATTATAAAAAATCCACATACATAAATATAATTTCACATATTATCTTCTAATATTGTTTTGTTACAAATATTTTAGTAGTATCACTGTTTCTTACGTTAACTGATTTATTTTTCATTATATGTTTTGGGATGTAAGTCATGTTTGTTATGGATATGAAATATTTTTGATTAATATCCAGAATTACATAATTTTATTAAATATTATTTTTTTTATAAAATAAAAATTATTCTTTAATGGTTATGATTGGGAATGAATCTCATCGCGTTCGTGGAGACAGTAATCTGTATGTAAGCACAAGCGCTACATCCATTTCATTTTTTTATTTTAAAATCAAATAAGACCAAATGATTCATTGTTATATTATTATTACATTATAATATAATATTTTATATATGTTATGTAATTTCATTAACACCATTCTTTATACGTTTCGTGTATGGTATGATTGAGTCACATCACTTTAACGGTTCAGTAGTTCGCACTTCCTCAAATAAAATTATCGTATATATAAAACATGAAAAGAATAAAGGTATCCTATAAAAGAGAATTAAAGTAGATTATAGACAAAATAAATATCAGAAATATCATATTTAATTATAGTACCAACAGAATGTCCACCATAAGAGGTGGTGGTAGAATATTGAACAATCATTGTTTCATGAGGTAGTAGGTCACCATCCACAAGAACATTATATTCAATACACATTACATGGAGGGGTGTGTAAGTGTAGTTCAAATACATCTCATAAAAACATCCTATTATATTGAGGATATAGTTGTTTTTTTAAAATAAAGGAATAACGAGATTTTTTTGGGGCCAGAGAAGTAAAATAAAAGAAAATAAATTCAGAGGAGATGTTACTTTTAAATCAGGTATCTCCCATCGGTGTAAACTAAAAGGCTACCTTGAAGGGCCATATGACTATGTTAAGGCTTATAAGAAAAATATAGGTTTTTAGGGAGCTTAATTGGTTATAGGTTCGATGATCTAAGTGACTTGAGTGGGGTGAGAAATGGGTTAGAGGTGGGCCTTTTTATAAGGGGGAGGAGGGGCTCTTTATGAATATTTTATAATATTTTTTATTATATTATGTTTTTTGGTTTCAAAAGGTCCAAACAATATTAAATTCAAAGATATGATAACTTGTGTTATAAATATAATCATCCAATTATAATTGGATAGGTTTTGTATATTGTTTAAATTTTTATAATTTCATTTATTTAAATCATTATTTAATGATGAAAACAATAAATCATTATTGTGTCATAAATAATTTTATTTATTTGATGTCTAAAAATTATAAAAAATACCATGATGTGGTAAATATTATTAGATTTTACATGAATATATATAGTATATAATATAACTTATATAACCCATTGTAAAAATTATTTTACTAAAAGATACATGTTTGTGACATTTTTGCCTTTACTTTAAATTAATTAATATAAAATGTCATTACCACTCTCAAGTGGCTCCATGGGTTCCCAATAATGTCCCAAGGATGCCCATGGTAGGAAATGTAACATCAAATAGGAATAGGACACATTTTTGTGTAATTTTATATTAATATTTTAATATTTTTTTACCCTTATTTATCAGATTTACAATTTAACCATTCTATATAAAATATTTATAGAAGTAAATATTGATAATATATAAAAATAAAAGATAATTATTTACACAATTTCTACCTATTGATTCCAAATATGGATACCATTTTTCCAAATTCAAAACATAGATGTGGTATAAATTAATTTAAAATTAATTCCCGTTGTCAAAATAAAAAGCATGTTTTTAAGAAATAATAACTATCAAAAGATTGACACTTGTTTATGTTTAGATTAAATGTGAAATTACATCAAATGACCTAAATTAAATTAAATGATAAAAAATATAATCTAAATATACGTTAAAATAACTCAAATGTATAAGTTAACAATATAAATTTTTTGATTATAATATATGTTTTTAATTTAAATTTATTATTATTCATCTTTCATAAAAAATTGAAAGCATTCAAGAGAGTACCAAAAATTCACCCCAATAAAAGATTGATATTCTAAATCCATAAAATGAAGTCCATTTTAGAAAATTAAATTTATAAAATTTCAAATAGTTTGTATTACTATTCAGAATGACTAGTTTGATTGGTCCTGGTATTTTAGAATCTCAAAGCGGCGTGAATAACAAGCAATTGAATTATTAAATGAAAAAATACTATGGAAGCATGGGGTTTTACATAAATGAATAAGGTGCTTATAGTGAGAATATTATAACAATATTTGAGAATGTAACTTGGGTTATAATAAATAAAATCCGTAATAGGGAATAAAATTTGACACATCAACACATAGTAAAAATGTTGGAAAATTTTATTATGAAATAAACGCAATCATTAATTGAAACTCTTAATTTTGTAGAAGAATATATGTGGATAATATAGTTTGGTATTATATTACATACATTGTAATGTTATTAAAGGTTGAAGGTTTTCATGGATGTATATTATCAGAGTGGATATAAAGATCAGTTGGGGATTTTGATAAAAAAATATGATTAGGGACTATGTGATAGATATCATATGATTTTATAAAATTATGTTTTCATTATTCAAAAACTAAATTTCTCATTAGCAATGATCTTTTACGGAAATAAAAAAAATATAAGACAAAAGGAACATTCTCATTTTGTTGAGTATCATTTTTTCTCAAAAACGATTTAAACAGAATCGTAAATTATATATTTATCCCACATTTTATTTGATTAATTTGTGTCTTGTGTATGTTTTATTATCAAAAAAACTATCACTATATTAATTGTATGTGACATGAGAAATCAAAACTGTGATTTTCTCAATTTTTTAATTTAAACAGGAAAAAATTGACGAACAATGTTTTTGGGTTCTATGATAGATATAATTTTTTGATAAAGAATAAGTTAGGGGTAAAATATTATACACGTAATTGTCACAGAATAAAATAGAATAGTAAATTATTGAATGTCATGGGATTTGTCATTAACATTAGATATATATGGAAATCATGCTCATAAGTTCATGGGAAAGCGAGAATACTAAAATATATAACACTTTTGTTAAAATAATAGAGAATATATTTGCAATAAATGACATAATTTTAAATATAATCATCCATTTAATAGTTTAGAGGGTGAAGGTTTATCTCCTATAGTATCATTTGTATAAATTGATGCCCTAGATTTTCATGACCAATCCCCTCAGGGTGAATATCATGTTTACCCCACCTTTCCCTCTAATTGGCCTGCGTTTAAAGGTCATATCCAATTAGTAATATCCAACACTAGGGAGGTATTATCCTAATGTAAAAATAAACATGAAAACTTGTAAAATTAAAAAAAAAATTGACAATTGATACCAATGCATGTAGACATAGATTTCCCCATAATCAAAGTACCATAATGAAGTAATGAAACTGATAACAAAGTCCAAATTCAAGCCCAACCAAATACTATAGAGAGTGGATCCTCAGAAATTTTTTAGGACAATGATCTAATGAAAACCCTTGAAGAACCCTCATCCTATCGATCTCAATCTATTTTCTAACTCCTCCCTTTCTACTGAGGACAATATAAAATGGGTCACCATCTGCATATGTCATGAAAATTGTAGGCAGAGTCCATGCATGGTTGGCTGTTAAAATACATAGCTGGTTACCCTAAAAATACTAAACATGAAGAATATATAATATTCATCTCATAAAAATGAACTATAAAATTATTTAATTAAAATAATACATATATATTCATAGAAGGGACATTGTACCTCCATGATGTCTCGACCATCTACCTGATAGAGGACCATTCATGATAAAATGATCATTTTAGGGGAATCCACTCCATGGGATATGATATAACTAGATAAAAACACCCTTGAGTTCATGATCAGAAGGACCTTCTTATGAAAGATCACTCATCTCTTTTCACCTAATAACAATATATAGGATTCAACGCAAGACTGATTGAGGATGCCATGAATCCAATCTGGATGAACCATTAATATATATGATCATCATCGAAAACAACATGAGCACTACTAAATAATAATTTTATATGTAGGATCCACACAATGCTCAAATAGGTCATGATGATTCCATAATCCCCACTTTGAATATAAAATTATAAAGGATCGCACTCTGGTCTCATGGAGGGACACCACAAATACTTTCTAATACTCATCGTAAAACAGGGATCACAATCCAGATATGTGGATCTAATGTCACACTATACCCTATAGGGTATGGGCTATGGAAACACAAACAAATTATACTAGTCCAGACTAAAGAAACAATGTGATCCAAACACCCTAACATCACTAATTATTGGAATTATGAGACTAAAACATACATTATAATGGAAACATATGACATGTGTAGCCACACCATAATATCTAGGATGAACGACTTATGAAAAAACAATAGAATTGTCTATTAGCCCTCCTACATCATTTTCATGCCACATTCATTCCATCAATAATAAAATTCACCCATGTTATTGATCTATTACAATGATGAACTTTCGTACATTGAAAGACTAATGGGTAATCATAGAATAGTGGGACAACAAAAATTTCTGTGATGAATAAATAATTAAATTGGGTGGAAATTCATAATCCCTAAGATGATATGAAAGATCCATTTCCTGTGTTCCTTTTTAATTGATCTATTTTCATATAATAAGTAGAAAAAAGGGGGAAAATATTGACAAAAAATATATATCCATCAATTTAATCTACCATCAATTCGTAAAACAAATTCATATGCATAGAATTGATCTGTATACAACCATATTAAATAAACATGAAGGATTTTCATAAATAATACATTGTACATAGAGTTTGGATATATAAATTATAATGAAAGGTTATATGTCACCATATTTTCTAAGAACAATAGTATTTTTCCATCACAGATCCTAAAAAAAGTGATCATATATCATCTTGAAATGATAATCTATATGTTCACCTCTAACAGTTCCTATCAATCATAGGATTTTTGGATAACCATGGGGTTGTGGAATTAATTTGTTTAAATATGTGATTATATCTCTATATTGATGACATCTAAATGAAATAATTTAATTTATTAATTTTATTAATGATACACCCATAAAAACGTTTTCCAAAATCACAAACAATGATAATTGTTTTATCCCGTATGATTCAAAACGTGCATTCAGAACTCATTGGGGAAATTATTATTATTTATTGGAATACTATATAAATTTTTATTCAAATTATTCATTAAAACTAAACTTGTGTGATATTAATATATTTAATACATTTCAAAAAATAATTTCGTACCCAACATGCCCTAAAATTCCACTCCGCTTTAGTTCCTAGCTCCAAAAAAATAATCCATATAATTTCAAAAAGTAAAAAATTGAAAATCAGATATGTTTTTTTTATCTCCACCTTATTTAATTTTTCCATACGTAATTTAATCATAATTAAAAACATTATCATAATAGGCATAGATTTGGGTGTCTTTCTCACATTCCCACTCTTAATGATTCATTAGAATCCGATGAGAATGGACTAGGGGAATCTATTTTCCATGGATGACTCTTATGTTGATCCATGATCTACAAAAGGTGAAAAAGAAAATTTAGATATATTCTCCCTAACAAAATCACCAAATCGATTACATGTGGTGGTTTGTGCATGTACATCATCAAATGTTACAAGTAGAAAATGTCATGTACTAGGTCCATATATAGTGGTTTATCTATGTGGTGTTACACCATGCCAACTACCTATGGTATCTGGAATGTCCAAGGAATCTCAATGACAACATGACATGTCAGAAAAATATCATCTATCTGGATAGATGTGAGTCCCTAAAGAAATCATGTTCTCCCTCCTTGAACTCTATAACCTGTGGTTGTCATTATGTACAAAACTATGACGTCTATCGTTAAACCTCATCCTATCATATATGTTAATCACCTTCAATATATTCAATCTCACCAACTCAGTTCCTCTAACTGCTAAATCATATGGATCGGTACCATAAAGTATTTTCCTATAAGGTCTCACATACAAGGCGTCGAATGGGTTTATATCAATGATGAAATGGTAGTTTTTGTTGAATTAAAACACTACAAGAGTTGTCTAATACTCACAAATATATTCAATATCCAACATGAATACCCAAAAAAATGTTATCCAAGACCTAAATGGTATAATTAGTATAGCTCTCACTTTAATATTCAATATCAATACTGAACATATTTAGAAGAATTAAATGTGAGTAATATTATTTTTCCATATCTTTTTGAGGAGAAGACAAATAAAGTGTAATATAAATATAATCATTTCATTGAATCACAATGTAGATATAAAATGTATGGCTACAATAATAGGGAATGATTTTCAATTTCATGTAAAGATGATGTCATCTAAAAAGTATCACCATTGAAAGTAGTTATATGTTCTGATAATAATGGTATTTGAAATATATGATACATTGGGTCCTTAAAATTTTTTTAGAGAATTAGATATTTTTATTGAAATTTATATTTTTCACCAAAAATCACAAATTTTAACTATGTATTAGATGTTTTTTTCTAGATAAATTAATATTTTGAACCAATGGATATATTCATCAAAGAGAAAATATGGTAGGATCATTAATTATCATATAATGAATATATTTTTGAGATTAATTACACAATAAAAATATTTTTGTTTAATTGAAAAGTGCTTTGAGAAAAAATATTTTGGGGGATTCATTCGTAAGAGTATATAACATGGAATCAGGGGGAATTAATATGGAATACATACCCATAATTTTCTGTATACTGATATATATCCCAATTTATGTGGATGAAATAATTTAATGTTGGAAAAATGTAAAACCTACTATTTCTTAATAAAAATATATATGATTATAGAAAAATATTCCAAAATATAAATTTTACTATTTCATCATCATGGTATATCATGTAAAAGTACATAACCTAACTAGAATATTACATTCATTATAATTTACATAGTTACTATTACAAAACACATTCAAATAAAATCCACCACCATAATATATTATTATAATGATTTATAATTTAAAATAATTTTAGAATATAAATAATAAATACCTATTATATTGATACTAAAAAATGATATAATAAATATGGTATATGAAATAAAAGTAGGATATGGAGTTCTTAAATGATATAATTTATTTTTAATTGTTTTGGTCAATATGACTGTTGGAATATAACTTCTGGGAACTAGAATTCAGTTATAGTTGTTCAGGAATGTTTTAATAGAATTCATAAAATCATTTTATGAAAACAAATAATTATTAAAAAAATATTAATAAAAAAATTACATATAATTTTACATATATGCCTTAGAATATAAATAGAATTTAGTTTTATAAAGAGTTTATATAGTTTTTAATAAAATAAAATAATTTTAAATAATAAAAAATGATTTAATTATTAAATAGTTTCTTGTATACTGAACTACAATCATAAAAATACATTAAATTTAGAATCAACACATCAATATTTTTAATATTTATTTTTCATAATTATTTGAGATGGTTTAATTTTTTAATAAATTGAAAAAAATGGTAGGTGTATATGATAATTATTAATACATAATTATTATTTCAAAACATATAATATTTAATATAAGTCATCCCATAAGAAAATTTTAATTTACCTTATAAATATTATGTATTTTTTGGAATTAGAAATATTTTTTTTCCCAATAAATAACATTCCTCAGTCAAAAATTGAATTTAATGTTTAAAAATAAATATTTATTTGGATATCATATTTATAATTAAAGAGTAATATGCAATAATCGAACTCCCTTACCTTAAACAAATATGTGATAAAAAAATATCTCATATTAAAAAAATGAGATAATACAATTTGTAGGTCAATGGTGTTTCATTTTATAACCAAAATATTTCTAAGTCCAACATCTAGAAAATAATAATCAATTTTCACCTATTTTATTTAAATATAATTTTACTCTACCATTTCGCCCCAATCGAAAATCTTGAGCATGGTTTTACAGTCATTTCTATAACTTGTGTCCCAAAAATGAGTTGGTATTGGTTTTATTTGGTTACATTCAATCTTTTGTAAGATACATTGCAATGTAATCATTCCATATCTCATTATATTCTTTACAAGTGTAGTTATCTACTATTACATTTAATTTCAAAAAGATTTTTTTATTCATTACAAAAAATTCTGAAATTTTTAATCATTGAACGACCACAACTCCCAATAGTAATATTCCATTTATATTCCATTATAATGATTAAATATTCTTTTAGTCTAGAACTCCATTATACAAAAAACTATATATTCCATGTTACTTTGATTTTTTTTATATTTATTATTGCTAAATGTATATATTGTGGAGTCTTTATATCGTCCCATGAATATTAAACACGGTTTTACTCATGTTGTCATTTTACATCAATGCATGTTAACAGGGACGAATTTCATTAAAAATATATTATACCCAAAAAATTTATCAAATATAAGCAAGGAATACATATACTATTTTAGGACAATTTTATTTAATTAGTATTATGTAATAAACATAATTTTCTTGGAATTATATTATTATTCCTTTTGGTATCATTATACCATTTTATTATAAGACTCTACTATATCATCATAATTACATTTATAATGTTGTTTTCCATTATATTATTAAAAACATATAGCCTCAATTATGTTTTTTTTGAAATTTAACAAATAAAACCAAATTATTCCAATGAATTGATAAATATTGATAGTTCATATATCCATTATTTCAATATAGATTACTATTTATAATATAGTGATGAATATGTATAATCTTCTTATAAGGACATTATGTCTTTTATTGTATGTCCAATTTCTTCCTGTAACGCCCCGACCCCAGCTACCCAGAGTCGGTGCATTACTTCGTAACATTGGCATGATCACAAGAAAGATCAAATCCCGAAAGACCGATTGGTTTAGTAGCCTTGGAAACACTAGATATAATCATAATGTTTTACATTACATTTCAAAGTGAAAAACTACTACAACAACAAAGTCTTCATATCCACACTATTAACCCCTCATAATATCCCTGCAATTCATTCATAATTTACTTCTTCACTACCTGGGAAAAATAAAACATAGAAAAGGGGTGAGCTCAAATTCCCAGTAAGGATAACAATATAGCGGAACATTCAAAATAAGCATAAACATTTAAGGCAATGAATTACTAAAACAAAAGCCTTTTAAAATTGAACTTCAACATAGTATGGCAAAAGTAAAATGAAATAATGCCATTTACTTATTCACATGGATATTCTACTAATCGAATAATCACATGCAATATCAATAACCACTTTCATAATGTTGGAATGCATAATGCTAAACGTTAATTTCTTTGTCTAGGCCTCATCCCAAGACCTAGGGGTTACTTCTAACCGGAACCCAACCCGGAGTGCCTCTAATAACCGGACACCAACCCGGAGTGCCTCTAATAACCGGACACCAACCCGGAGTGCCTCTAATAACCGGACACCAACCCGGAGGGCATACTTTTACCAGTCCCTAACCTGGAGGGCTTACTTTAACCAGTCCCCAACCTGGAGGGCTTACTTTTACCAGTCCCCATCCTGGAGGGCTTACTTTTACCGGTCCCCAACCCGGAACATACTTGTTTAGCACATTCATCTGAAGAAAAGTTTGAAATATAACATAAACATTCGGATTAAAACTAGCATACGAAATGTCAATAATTTCACCATAAACTATGAATGGTATAAAAATAGCACATCCACAGTCAAACATATCACAAAACCTTCAATTCAATATAGAATTTTTTGTATCATAATAAATCAACTTCAAATAATCTTAAAATCCATCAAAGGATGTTGACATAGATGAAATCAAAATTCTTTTTAAAGAAGTATCTCCTTTTATTTTGAAATCATTTAAGATCCATATAAAATAAAACATTTTCTTTGAAAATATTCTTATAAGCTTGTATGTAAAGCTTCGACGATTTTATAACGGCGGAAAATAACCGCACCCGCCGTATAAGTTAAAAAAACATTCTTACCTCAATTCTGTCGAAAAGGTTAAAAAGAACATTGTTTTGAAAACGACGGAAAGATTCCTTTATAAACCTCTTATAAAAAGTCAAACAAGGGTATAAATGACTTTAACCCATATTCTTGTAAATAGTAAAAATGTTTTGAAATACATTTCGAAGAAACATGGATGTGGATGATAAAGAGATCCCAGTAGATTATTACGTATAATACAACCTCGGATAATGAAGAGATTGTGAAATAACCCTTACCTTGTACTTTTCCTTGGTTGGAGTAGGTTAACCTCCTGTATAATGGTGAAATAGTTGTTATTAAATTATACAAGAATCATATACATTAATATGATATCATATATGATCTTTTAATATTGATTTGATAATAATATCTTAGTATTATCGTTGTTTCGGGTGTTAACTTACTTGTTTTATTTCATATGTTTTGTTATGTAAGACATGTTTGTAAAGGATAGGTTGTATATTATTCATATCCAGAATGATATCAAGTCCTTAAACATCATTTTTAAATCATAAAATGATAATTACGCTTGAAGGGATACGATGGAGAATGAATCTCATCGCGTTCGTGGTGACGGTAGTCCGTACGTACGCACGAGCGACAATATCATTCTTTTGATATTAAAATAATATATAAATGAATCGTATATCATATATACAGAATCATTAACATGTTATATTTATTATTTACATGAGTTACACATCATTATTATACCCATCCAAATAATATTATATTGAATAACAATTACACCACGACGTGGAGACGGTAAGCCGTACGTACGCACGTATGGTGACATGTTATTCAAAGGGTGGATAGAATACTGAATATGGTTGTACCATACTTATAATAACATCACAGTATATGTGAGATACTGGAGTTATTATTTTAGAATGGTAAGAACAAAGGAAGAAGAAGTGGAAGAAGAAATGAACTTAGAAAAGGGTGGTGAAATCATTACCTCTTCTTCGGGTTCTTCCTTTTGATTTGATCAAAAGGGCTCCTTAGGTTGGCTTTCTGATAAAACTAAGGCCTCTAGGTTGTAGTGAGGGATGTTGGGAGAGTATTTGGGCAGAGTTTGGCCGAACCAAAAGGCTTTAGAGGTGTGAAGAAATGAGAAGGAGGAGTGCCCTTTTATAAGAGGGGTGAGGGGCACCTTTGGAAAAGCTAGAAATATTAATTTATAATAAATTCATATTCGGTTTCTAATGGCTCCAAAGTTGACTATTCAAAGGTTAAGGTGGGGATAGGTCGAAAAACACTCAACCAATAGAATTTAGACAGGTTTGGGTACTTATATTAACCTTATCTTTAAGTATTAGCTCTAAGTTAATTAGTTTCACTTTTACAATGTCTCTTTGTATTTTTATATAATATGGTTAATAAACTTACTATATACATCCAAGCGACCCCCAAGTGGTCCATTAATGAGGAACCTATCATAATATAACTCTCTTGGCCGAACCTTAGATTTTTAGGAATTTAATATCAATTAATAATATAATATTTGTTTTAAGAACTCTTTTATGTCAATTTTGACACTATTCAATAGTTGATTTTTTTGAAACTCCTAACAGATTGATTACTTCGAACAAAGTCAATTAAATCAATCCTAATATATCATATTATCATATAAAATTAGTTTAATTCATTAAAAGTTTCATATTATAATTATTTGGGTATTTATAATATCAATTATTTTAATTTTTCACTATTATAGTAATTACTGCATCATCATTGTGTCATAAATAAAATAAATTATTAAATGTCTAAAAATTATAAATAAATTATCATTATGTAGGAAATCTTTTTATCTTTCTAATGAATATTTATAATCTAAAATCCAACATATATAACCCTATTTACAAATTGTTGTTCTAAAAGATATATGCTTGTGTCATTTTTGTATTCATTTTAACTAAATTAAAATAAAGTGTCATTATCACTTACAAGTGGATCCATGGGGTCCCAAAATTGACACAAAGATGCCCATGGTCGACCATGTATCAACCAATAGGGTTAAGACACGTTTTAGGGTAATTTTGTATTATTATAATATTATTTTTTTAACCCTTATTTACCGGATTTACCCTTTAACCATGGTAAATAAAATATTTACCGCAGTAATTATTCAAAATGTCTAAAAATAAAAGTTACCTATTTACATAATTTGAACATCCTGATTCCAAATATGGAATCCATTTTCCTAAATTCAAAACACAGAAGTGGCAGAAATTAATTTAAAATTAATTCCCGCTGTCAAAACAAAAAGCGTGTTTTTAAGAGATAATAACTATCAAAAGATTGACACTTGTTTATGTTCGGTTTAATTGTAAAATTATGTCCAATGACCAACATTATATTAAATGGTAAAAATATATTCTAAATATACTTTAAAACCACTCAAATTCATAATTTATCACTATTAATTATTTTGATTAAAAAAGTTGTTTTTAATTAAAATTTAATAATTTTCACTATTCATCAAAATATGAAAGTTATCCGAAAAGTACCAAAATTTCACCTTAGGCTAAATTCGATATTCTGAATCTAAAAATGAAGTCCATTTTCAAATATAAAATATATATAATTTCAAAAAGTAGGTATTACTATTCATAACGGCTAGTTTGATTAGTTGTGGTGTGTGTTAAAACTCAAGGTTGCGTACAACACACGCTACTGTTTTATTCAAAGGAAAGCGTACCGTGGAAGCTTGGGATGTTTCATTCTAAATTTTTGATGTCCCCATTTTGTCAAAAAGTTTAAAATATTGTATTTAAAAAGGGTTAACTATTAAAAGTTGATAAATGTGCAATACTGAAAATGAATTTGTTCTTGCATTATATCTAAGAAACTCATAATATGGATTCTAAAATTATAAGGATTATATAAAGTTTAAAATTTAGATAATACTATTCATAACCTCTTTTGAATGGCTTTTTTTTTTGTAAGTCATGGTGTGATTGAACTCAGTGTTGCGTGTAGTGCAAGTTATTGAATTATTTTGAAGAAATAACACACTATGAAATCTTGGGGTGTTACATTCTCCCCTCCTTCAATAAATTGCGTCCTCGCAATTTGAAATTGTTCTTCGAAAATAAAAGGTTGAAAATAGAAAATATCTTTGTGGGAAAACCCACATCGGAAATTGGGTTACTAAAATTTAGTCTTAATACGAGGAAAAGAGAAATGAAAGGATCACCACCAAATTATGATCTCTATTAGGAGAACATTGGTGGCAATTATAGACATATAATTGGAGGAAAAACGTAAATATTTATAGGTAGTGATTGAGGTCATCAATCACAAACAAGTATAAAATTGAGGTCCTTAAACTCATCAATCTATGATGATTTGAAGTACCATCAGTTCAACAAAATATAGGGTATTGGGATAACACATTTTTGACGTTTCAAAATATCTTAGTTGAAATCCCACATCGAAAAATGAATTAATGATGCCTCTATTTAAAATAAAGAGTGGAAAGTATGAAGATTACCGAAAATAACACATACTAGGGTTCCATGTAGGAAAATATGGATATGGAGGAGAAATATAACCATCAAATATCTGATGGAGAGTGGTAGAGAACATGGCTATGAAAAGGCCAACAATCCCAAAGCCATAAATTAGTGATGATTTAAGGTACCATCTAGGAAAACATTTTTGTTCTAAGTTCCTTTTATTAATGTTGAGGAATTTATTTATGAGATTGGCTAAGATCATAAGGAGATATACTTACTTTATAATTAGAGTTTTATCCATTAATAAATTTCTACCACAAACTCATCTTTCACTCTAAAACATAATAGAACGTAAAAAAAATTCTATTTACACTATTCGTATAGGGTTCCAAAATAAACGAATTTATAATTCATCTACATGATCTTTTAATAAAAACTACATTATTTAATCCAGGACATCTCATGGTCCAGTGGTAGGTGATACACCCTTGTCGCCCTTCGGTTGCGGGTTCAAGTCTCGCAGCCTTGCCGGACGCGACGGGTTGCCGCCCGACCTCCGGGTTGTCCTTTTATGGCAATCCAAAATAATCCAAACTAGAACTATCCAAAATACTTCTGTCCAAACTCACAGCCCAACATTCATAAGGAAGGTAAACATAATATAGATCCTTTTTACCCCGTAATAGCATATGAATACCTTCATCATGTATTACCATATTCCTTATTGATTACATTCATGCTCCCTTATTCCATATAGAATACTGGATATACTTCATTAATCCAAAAATGTTTTAAACCCCAACAATGATGGAATATACAAATCATTAATCAGTTCCAAGGTAGTCAAGAATATCCAATATAATTTATCCAAAACAATCACATGTTATTCCAAAATTACTACCTCAGTATCAGAACTATATTATGGTTTATCATTCTCTCAACCATATATTTTCCAAAAATCTATCCTGCTAATGAGTCAATTTTCTTTTTTCCACACAATCTCAAGTCCTTAATGAAATAGTACTGCAGTACAATCCTTATATACTCCATAATTGTTATAACAAGTACATTGTTGATACAAAGCTCAATTGACATAATCAACATAATAACTCTAATCATTCCTCTTCATCTGTGGTAGTATCATAACTTGATTATTATCCAATAACATCATTTGTGGCATAGTCTGATGACTGGGACATAGGTTCGCGTAGTGTCCAAACTCCTTGCAAATGAAGCATTGTACATTTAAAACCATTTTCTTACCCTTGAAGTCTCGTACTTTGTGCCCTTTTCCTCCACACTTATAACAAACTCCCATTCCTTTCAGGCAAGTTCCAGGGTGTTTCTTTCCACAGTTACCACATATGGGAAAATTCTTCTTTTCCCTCTTCCCTTTATCCATCTTTCTCTCTTCCATCCTTTTCTTCTCTTGCTTCCCTTCAAAGCCATAGGACTCAGTAAACTCTTTACATATCTTATCAACACATGATATTATTTCTTCATATGATGATAATACATGGGAGACTATTTCTCTTATAAATTCTAGCTTAAGACCATGAAAGATATGATCCTTCCTTCTCTTTGAATCATGTGTATTTCTGGAGTTCTCATTCCTTCTACTGGGTGCCATTTCTATACCATGGCATAAACTAGATCAGTTTATGAATCAAAATACATAATCCCATACTTATAAAACACCTAACATAAATTGAACTATTTATGGATATAATCCATAATCATAAGAATGTTTTCTTTGAGGAAGTATATACTCATAATCCCTTCAAAATGATTTGTAAAGAAAATGAGAGTTATCCTAAGCATATCCCCCGGGAGTGTCGTAACCAAGAGTGCAGCAAGGCCCGTTGTCGTGCACCAGTTCCCGTTCGAGTCTAGCTCAAAGCGGTGTTTTCGGGTTTTACCCCTAGGTACATCTGTGCCAGAGCCGCCTCTACCTGCTCGTATCCAGACAGGGATGTATTGCTTGGAAAACTCACAAAATCTCTACAATACCAAAATTCTAGGAAGTTCTTCTATACTAATCCTCAAAGTTCATCTTAGGTCTACGTGCTCTAATCAGAGTTTATCTAAATCTAGCTTCCAAGGTTTGTACTAAACTTCCTCTGATACCAACTGTAACGCCCCGACCCCAGCTACCCAGAGTCGGTGCATTACTTCGTAACATTGGCATGATCACAAGAAAGATCAAATCCCGAAAGACCGATTGGTTTAGTAGCCTTGGAAACACTAGATATAATCATAAAGTTTTACATTACATTTCAAAGTGAAAAACTACTACAACAACAAAGTCTTCATATCCACACTATTAACCCCTCATAATATCCCTGCAATTCATTCATAATTTACTTCTTCACTACCTGGGAAAAATAAAACATAGAAAAGGGGTGAGCTCAAATGCCCAGTAAGGATAACAATATAGCGGAACATTCAAAATAAGCATAAACATTTAAGGCAATGAATTACTAAAACAAAAGCCTTTTAAAATTGAACTTCAACATAGTATGGCAAAAGTAAAATGAAATAATGCCATTTACTTATTCACATGGATATTCTACTAATCGAATAATCACATGCAATATCAATAACCACTTTCATAATGTTGGAATGCATAATGCTAAACGTTAATTTCTTTGTCTAGGCCTCATCCCAAGACCTAGGGGTTACTTCTAACCGGAACCCAACCCGGAGTGCCTCTAATAACCGGACACCAACCCGGAGTGCCTCTAATAACCGGACACCAACCCGGAGTGCCTCTAATAACCGGACACCAACCCGGAGGGCATACTTTTACCAGTCCCTAACCTGGAGGGCTTACTTTAACCAGTCCCCAACCTGGAGGGCTTACTTTTACCAGTCCCCAACCTGGAGGGCTTACTTTTACCGGTCCCCAACCCGGAACATACTTGTTTAGCACATTCATCTGAAGAAAAGTTTGAAATATAACATAAACATTCGGATTAAAACTAGCATACGAAATGTCAATAATTTCACCATAAACTATGAATGGTATAAAAATAGCACATCCACAGTCAAACATATCACAAAACCTTCAATTCAATATAGAATTTTTTGTATCATAATAAATCAACTTCAAATAATCTTAAAATCCATCAAAGGATATTGACATAGATGAAATCAAAATTCTTTTTAAAGAAGTATCTCCTTTTATTTTGAAATCATTTAAGATCCATATAAAATAAAACATTTTCTTTGAAAATATTCTTATAAGCTTGTATGTAAAGCTTCGACGATTTTATAACGGCGGAAAATAATCGCACCCGCCGTATAAGTTAAAAAAACATTCTTACCTCAATTCTGTCGAAAAGGTTAAAAAGAACATTGTTTTGAAAACGACGGAAAGATTCCTTTATAAACCTCTTATAAAAAGTCAAACAAGGGTATAAATGACTTTAACCCATATTCTTGTAAATAGTAAAAATGTTTTGAAATACATTTCGAAGAAACATGGATGTGGATGATAAAGAGATCCCAGTAGATTATTACGTATAATACAACCTCGGATAATGAAGAGATTGTGAAATAACCCTTACCTTGTACTTTTCCTTGGTTGGAGTAGGTTAACCTCCTGTATAATGGTGAAATAGTTGTTATTAAATTATACAAGAATCATATACATTAATATGATATCATATATGATCTTTTAATATTGATTTGATAATAATATCTTAGTATTATCGTTGTTTCGGGTGTTAACTTACTTGTTTTCTTTCATATGTTTTGTTACGTAAGACATGTTTGTAAAGGATAGGTTGTATATTATTCATATCCAGAATGATATCAAGTCCTTAAACATCATTTTTAAATCATAAAATGATAATTACGCTTGAAGGGATACGATGGAGAATGAATCTCATCGCGTTCGTGGTGACGGTAGTCCGTACGTACGCACGAGCGACAATATCATTCTTTTGATATTAAAATAATATATAAATGAATGGTATATCATATATACAGAATCATTAACATGTTATATTTATTATTTACATGAGTTACACATCATTATTATACCCATCCAAATAATATTATATTGAATAACAATTACACCACGACGTGGAGACGGTAAGCCGTACGTACGCACGTATGGTGACATGTTATTCAAAGGGTGGATAGAATACTGAATATGGTTGTACCATACTTATAATAACATCACAGTATATGTGAGATACTGGAGTTATTATTTTAGAATGGTAAGAACAAAGGAAGAAGAAGTGGAAGAAGAAATGAACTTAGAAAAGGGTGGTGAAATCATTACCTCTTCTTCGGGTTCTTCCTTTTGATTTGATCAAAAGGGCTCCTTAGGTTGGCTTTCTGATCAAACTAATGCCTCTAGGTTGTAGTGAGGGATGTTGGGAGAGTATTTGGGCAGAGTTTGGCCGAACCAAAAGGCTTTAGAGGTGTGAAGAAATGAGAAGGAGGAGTGCCCTTTTATAAGAGGGGTGAGGGGCACCTTTGGAAAAGCTAGAAATATTAATTTATAATAAATTCATATTCGGTTTCTAATGGCTCCAAAGTTGACTATTCAAAGGTTATGGTGGGGATAGGTCGAAAACCACTCAACCAATAGAATTTAGACAGGTTTGGGTACTTATATTAACCTTATCTTTAAGTATTAACTCTAAGTTAATTAGTTTCACTTTTACAATGTCTCTTTGTATTTTTATATAATATGGTTAATAAACTTACTATATACATCCAAGCGACCCCCAAGTGGTCCATTAATGAGGAACCTATCATAATATAACTCTCTTGGCCGAACCTTAGATTTTTAGGAATTTAATATCAATTAATAATATAATATTTGTTTTAAGAACTCTTTTATGTCAATTTTGACACTATTCAATAGTTGATTTTTTTGAAACTCCTAACAGATTGATTACTTCGAAAAAAGTCAATTAAATCAATCCTAATATATCATATTATCATATAAAATTAGTTTAATTCATTAAAAGTTTCATATTATAATTATTTGGGTATTTATAATATCAATTATTTTAATTTTTCACTATTATAGTAATTACTGCATCATCATTGTGTCATAAATAAAATAAATTATTAAATGTCTAAAAATTATAAATAAATTATCATTATGTAGAATATCTTTTTATCTTTCTAATGAATATTTATAATCTAAAATCCAACATATATAACCCTATTTACAAATTGTTGTTCTAAAGGATATATGCTTGTGTCATTTTTGTATTCATTTTAACTAAATTAAAATAAAGTGTCATTATCACTTACAAGTGGATCCATGGGGTCCCAAAATTGACACAAAGATGCCCATGGTCGACCATGTATCAACCAATAGGGTTAAGACACGTTTTAGGGTAATTTTGTATTATTATAATATTATTTTTTTAACCCTTATTTACCGGATTTACCCTTTAACCATGGTAAATAAAATATTTACCGCAGTAATTATTCAAAATGTCTAAAAATAAAAGTTACCTATTTACATAATTTGAACATCCTGATTCCAAATATGGAATCCATTTTCCTAAATTCAAAACACAGAAGTGGAAGAAATTAATTTAAAATTAATTCCCGCTGTCAAAACAAAAAGCGTGTTTTTAAGAGATAATAACTATCAAAAGATTGACACTTGTTTATGTTCGGTTTAATTGTAAAATTATGTCCAATGAACAACATTATATTAAATGGTAAAAATATATTCTAAATATACTTTAAAACCACTCAAATTCATAATTTATCACAATTAATTATTTTGATTAAAAAAGTTGTTTTTAATTAAAATTTAGTAATTTTCACTATTCATCAAAATATGAAAGTTATCCGAAAAGTACCAAAATTTCACCTTAGGCTAAATTCGATATTCTGAATCTAAAAATGAAGTCCATTTTCAAATATAAAATATATATAATTTCAAAAAGTAGGTATTACTATTCATAACGGCTAGTTTGATTAGTTGTGGTGTGTGTTAAAACTCAAGGTTGCGTACAACACACGCTACTGTTTTATTCAAAGGAAAGCGTACCGTGGAAGCTTGGGATGTTTCATTCTAAATTTTTGATGTCCCCATTTAGTCAAAAAGTTTAAAATATTGTATTTAAAAAGGGTTCACTATTAAAAGTTGATAAATGTGCAATACTGAAAATGAATTTGTTCTTGCATTATATCTAAGAAACTCATAATATGGATTCTAAAATTATAAGGATTATATAAAGTTTAAAATTTAGATAATACTATTCATAACCTCTTTTGAATGGCTTTTTTTTTTGTAAGTCATGGTGTGATTGAACTCAGTGTTGCGTGTAGTGCAAGTTATTGAATTATTTTGAAGAAATAACACACTATGAAATCTTGGGGTGTTACACTTCCCAAGAAGGGTTTTTTATAATTATTATATGTAGGAAATTGAACTAAATTATATAACCTTTGGATATATTGGGGGGTTTCATTCATTTTCCATTTATGTTTGATGTCTTCACGTGAGGCCTTGAATATATGATTATGATTTTTGGAATTATGTATCCATAACTAGGATATATATTTTCATTATCCATGTGAATAATATATTTCTACTATTATGTTATAAAAGGATAAATTTCGATCAATATATCATATTTATGGATTTTAGTTGTTTATTTATCATTAATATATTATATAATATATTCTTATGTTATGTTAATATCAACTATAGAATAACCTAAACTGAAAGTCTATGCTCACCCATTTATGAATTTTTTCATTTATCTAATAAATTTTAATGGTTAATTGCAGGCCTAGTACTATAGTAGTACTATTCATAGAATCGGTCTTGGGGAAAAAATTTGGGTCTACGGGTCATGTAATGGGATAAATGCCCACTGGGCCTTCGGGCAATGTTATGGGTCTCTCTCTACCTAGTTAAAAGAGGTCTTTTCTTTTCTTTAAATAATAAATGAGGCTTCGACCCCAACCTTTAATGGATAATATAAGTCACATAATGATAAAAACGGTAAAATAAAATTGTTTTCATGTTTTAAAATTATATATCATACTATTCCAATGATCTATAATGTTTATTAATGTGTCCTGAGTCGTAGAACTAATAAGTAGTTGAATCATGTGATTTAATTTATTCTATTAAAAGGTAATAAAATAATCATTCACACTTATTTATTAGTGGTAGGTTAGTTAAAACACAATTATATAACATAGGAATGATTACGTTATTGGCCATTGATATCATGATTTCATAAATTTTTTATGTAGTCTTACACTCAGTTTAAATATTTTTCTAAAAGGTAATACCATGTAAATGATATATTCCTTAAAAGAAAATATTTTTATATGGATACTAGAGTTAGAGTACATTGATCTGTATTAAATGATATTATTAAGACCCCATATTATTAAAATTATTTCTACGATATTTATTATAGATATTATGAGGATGGAATTATTTATGTTGATAAATATCAAATTTTAATTTCTCAATTACATCAAACAATATCATAGACTGGTAGGTTATATTCATTTGTAGAGAATTTTTAAATACATGAAATGTAATTGAAAATATTTTTCATATTTCTATATAGAGGGTTATCTCGAGATGTATTAGATTAGATACCATTTGTTGTTTCGTTAACTCTTCCTAAATATAACGTAACAAATGAGAAAAATAAACTTATAAAAAATATTGATCATGTGATTTTAATTAAGAAGAAACTACATGATATTAAATTAAATAAATCCATCTCTTTGGATGCTAAAATAACAATTATAGAAATGCTATTTATTGGAGAAGAAAAATAATCTTTAGGTATTGGGGAATAAGAGGTGTAAGATTATTATTACATCAAAATTGGTATAATTATATTTTTTATTTTTAATAGAACGAACCATATTATATCATATTCTAAAAGAGATGATTATATTTATATGGGATAAACCATTAATAGAAATCCATATATTATTTTAAATTTTTTATTGGAATCATTATTGTAATAAAATATGTAGAATTGGTCAAAATGAAGTAGATTATAAAGAAAAATTTATAAAATTAAAACATAATGTGATCGAATTATCATTGTTATAGACTGATAATAAAAAACTTTTCATTAGGTTAAAGAATTATAAGGTTTTGAAAAGATATACCACAATGAAAAATATCAAAATAAAGGACTGAAATATATATAAGGATCATCATTGATATCATATCAAATCCATAGTAAATGATTAGAATTATTATTCCATAAATAAAAATATATATATAAATAAAAATTTTAGTAGGATATAAAAACTATTTTTTTAAGGAGATCAAGAAAAATGTATAAAAAGTGAGAGTAGTAGAAATTGTGAATTTATTCTATGTCCATTGGATATGAATGTAATTAGATCAAGATTGGTTTCCCATAGATTTCACAAACAATATATCAATATGATTCAAAACATGGAACAACATGTGTACACATCAATTATATATATAGTAATCAATTCTTCATGGATGAGTTGTATATAGAAAAATTGACGGCTTTCAAATTTGTAAATATGAAATAAAAAATTTTTTGTCGAAAAGGAATTTTGTGGGATATATTTATGAACAAGAATATTTAAACATTATTATATTCATCAAAATTTATAAAATAATTCACCATTGGTAATAATATTAGTTATATAACAATTATAATGATGTATAAATAATAAATCATTTAGATTAAGAATTTCGATGGGACTTAAAATGAAAAGCTTCTATGAGACATAAGATATATTAAATTATTTTAAAATAAATGGATATTTAAATTAATGATAAATCATTTAGATAAATTATATATATATATATATATTAAGATGAAATATCATTTTCATTAGTATATAATTTATAAAATAAAAATATAACATGAATGAATATTTTTTATTTTTTATTTTTTAATTATTTATTGTTTTTTATTTACTAATTTAATATTATATGTATTTTAATTGTAATTATTAAATTAATTTTATAAGAGGATTATATTATGATTATAAAAACATCAATATATTAATTAGATATATGTATACCAAATGTATATATATATTCAAAAAACCATATAAAGTAATAATAAACTTTTATATTTGAATATAAAACCTTATATACTACCCTAAAATCATTCATAATATTATTTTATTGCATTATCAACGTATCTATTATAGTCCTAGTTTTATAAAATATTTATACAATTATTGTTGATAATATGATTTTTGTGGGATACATTGAGTGTGAAAATAAAATGAAAAATTTTTTTTACATTTTTATTACACATTATAATTTAATAATTATATTACATATAGATTTATTTTAATTCTAAACCTAAATTTCTGATATGTCTTAATATGATACTACAATAAAAAATATAATCATCAATTTTAGATGGGAATTACTTTTTGAACACATTATTCCTCATATGGAAAATATATGATGTTACATTCACCCCCCCTCACCAAAAAATTAATCATTGAAATTTCATTACTCAAAATAATATAGATGATGTTACTTTTAACTAATTAAATATTTGGGTTCTCATTTCACTTCATCATGATTATAAATTTCACTAGAATATTTAGGATGTGAGAAGTCTTTACTCTATATTTCTTCAATATAACCTACCGTATGTAGTGGTTATTCCACAAAAGGTAATTCATACACCATTTTTAAGATACATGTGTAGTATATGTGTGGTATTTTTAATATTATTAATTAAAATAGTTATTTCAAACACATTAAACATTTACGAGACATTTGGTGGGTTTATAAGTAGAAAGACCATTGTCCCCATGTTATCAATAATCCTAATCAGATTAAGGTATATAGTGATTAAATTTTCATTCTTCCTAATGAATATAACTATTACATTATTATATTTCATGGAATAAATTTTAAAAAAATTATGATAATATATCACACCATGGAAAATCAAAATAAATATGTTTTTCAGCTATATTCAATGATAATATTTCACAAAGTGGATAGAATATTATCTATCATCTCATGAGAGTTTTCTTTTCATGATAGGTTATTCTTTATATCACCATCTTAATATGTTGTTGTTTTAGTTATGTTATAATACATATCCTCATAGTATTGCATTTGAATTATTGACTAGATATTTTTTTATCCAATAACATGACTATTGGATGATGTTGATGCCAACCAATTATGAAATACATAGACAATGATCTCCAAATATCATCCACTATATGAATTATATTTTTATATTTTCTATATGATGGATGATAATTACTAGTTTTATATTTTTATCATATATTATTTTTAGTCAATACTTATCTAGAACATTTATGTTACCGATGCTTAATAAACACATATATTTGAGAATGGAACACTATGAAACGTAAACACTTTTTAATATAAATTAAGGAAATATTATTATCTGTTAGATCATCATGAATAGTAATTATGTCTTATGTCTTTGTAAGGTGATATGTCACAAAAAATATATAAATGTTCCCTCTATAAGTCTTATGTAATCATGTGATAAAATTAATAGTAATGGATTCCAATTTTCATGTGGATATGGGTAATGGTTTCATCATTTTATTTATCAGATAATTTCGAATCGTAACATTTTACTAGTTCAATAATTTTGGGTGACACACTATAATCTCCTACATCATGATTTTCAAAAATATTTATCTTTAATATTACTAATTATTTTTTATTACTTATTAAATAAAGAAAAATCATATTTATGCATCATTAAGTGAATCCATCTCCAATTCTTGAATTTATGAGAATTATATTGATAGATAAATTTTGGGAGATATTACATGGTATTAATTTACAAATGAATATTACCAACCTCCATTTTTTTCCATATCAACAACTTATTACACCTTTATGACCATGTGTATATATATTTAAGAAAACTATTTTTAATTTTAGTATTTCATCCCTTACCTATTGATTTCCATTATCATCAATTTTAATATCCATGAATATTAAGTCTCCTTCAATATTAATCATAGACATGGGTATATTGTTTAATGCTATAAGAAAACCATACACCTTTTTTGAAGAGTGGGATGATAGAATTCCATTTATAGCAAGATAAATTTTATATCTAAATATAATCTAAGTCAACTTTTTTCTGAAAGAAGTAACAATACAGTATTCCTTACGATGAAGAGAAATAAGATATATAGGAATCCGATCAGAACATATTAATTACCATCCATCAGTACCTCTTTTGGAAATAATATCATTAAATTACTAGCCCCCAAATATACATGAGTTAGGGTTTAATAAATTAATTCAATAAAATCCATGCAATTGATCTAATGCTTAGTAATCATCTAGAAAAACGATAAGATCCTACACTGATACCATAAACTATAATGGTTGAATCACATTTTAGCCAAATATTTATCCATTGTCTCTTATTGGATTTTACAATAACTATGATTAAAACAAGAAAATCAGATTCAATGGAAGAAACCACAACTTATAATCCATTAATACATCCTAAATCATCTTCACATGAATCACTAAAAATAGAACCACCGACCGATAGAATTAGATTTCCACTTGATGGTCCATCGGTGTTTATTTAAATCTAACTAATTAAAGGATATTTATAGATATAAGTTATCATGGAAAGTGTATTATGAAATTTAATCTTTAATAAAACATTCCAAGGAATATAAATATCATGAATTGAATGATTACAATATGTGTTTTGGTAAATATTATCACTTTTGAAAGCAACAAAAAATGAGCCCAGGAAACATAAAGAGTGAAAGAGACTTTATCACATATCTATTTATTAGATTCCTAAAATAAAATTGAAATAAATTATTCATTGAAAACCTTAAATAACTAATAGATATAGGAGAATTAAAGAGGCGTACCATACATTTAATGAAATATTGAATATAGAATGTAAATGAAATTTTAATTTCATGAATATCTATAATAGATGTCCAGTTGGATGAGGGAGTAAAATAGTTAAAATATATATTATCTAAATCCTTAATTTTTTATTTGATAGAACAAAATCCAATGATAATAAAATTTCACAGACCATCAAATAATCAATAGTGTGAATCAATCACTAAGACAACCTCCAAAAAAGATTTAATTGATAAGGGTAATTGCATTTATATTATGATTCCAAATACATTAAATACATATTGGAAAAACAAAAACAAAAAAATATTATAATATTAATATATGAAATCCATTAACAGTGGGATCCAATGTCCAGAAGTCAATACAAGAAGAGAACAAGTAATTACAAAATGCATTGTTTAAATGGTTCGGAAGAGACTCCATGTCATTGTATTTGTAATTGATTGAGATGTTTAGTTGGAAATTTGAATAATTAAGAGTGGTCAAACTATAAGCGAACTATAGTCTAAATTGTAATCTAGAAATTTAGAGAAGATTTTATGGAAGTTGACCATCAAGATTGATAATCCATTATAAAAAATATGCAATTTATGAAAGGCCAGAATGAGGACACAAAATGATTGATATTTCCATATTTGATCTTTCCCATGAACCAAGAACACAAGGAACAAGGTAATTTTTAATTTATATTCAAAATATTGCATAATATAGAAGCATGAAACGACTGGTTATATAATTGGAGTTTATTGATTCTAAGACCCCCTCCTAAAAAGGCCTCCAACAAGTATTCCAGGGGACAATGGACATTGTCCTCTCCATCATGATGTCACTCCCAATAAATTAATCTAATGAAAAATTAATAAAAATCATAAGATAAATATTCCATTAACAAAATTTAAAATTCTATAAACATTTAGACATGATTAATGATTTAACAAAACAAAGGCGACCTTCCATGTGGAGAGTTTATTAATTCCAATAGGAAAATTTCCTTATGGTATGACCAATAATTCCAGAAAAGTTGAATAAGTGTTTCCAGCAAAAAAAAATCAATTCCAATATATATAAAGGAAACAGTACCTCTCTAATACCAAACTCTATCATCATATAAATTTTTGTGACAATAGAAATTTTGTATCCAAAATAAACAAATGGATTAATCTAGATAACTGGTTGGCATGAGACCTCATCAGAATAGATGAGATATTTCATAATATTCATGATGTTTCTTTTATCCCATTGGAGTAGGAGAATAATATAATCATCATTAGGAAGATTATTAGTAGTGAAATTACCTCTATATCCATATATATACATCCTAATACCATTACCATCCCTGATGTGTAGCTACATACTAAGATACTCTTCAATAATTGGGAAAATAATAGCATATACATGATCACATTCCCTGACACCCCTAAAACAAGTTAAATACCCATCAAGTTATCCAATGAAAATCATATACAAACTAGAAGATAGAAATATTATTTTAATATATTTAATGAAATAACATAAAAACCAATCATATAAGGAATATAGAAAATAAATTTATAATCCATCATATCAAAGGAATTATTGAAATCAGGTTATTGGGAAATGTTCCATCCTATAAGAAATTTTTATAATGATTGATAAACTATGTTTATGTGATAATGAAATACTATATAGACCTTCCTTTAATAAAAAATTGTTTGTAAGAAACAATTTTACTCACAATGGTATCTAATCATATTTAAATAATATTACTGATTATCATTAAAAGGTATTTTCCAACGAAACATTCCTAATAAATGAATCACATTTCCATTATCTCCCATTGAAATAAGAGAATGAGACAATGTATTCATCACATAAAAAATAGAATGAATAAAAATGAAATAGATTACATTACAATAAACATCATCTATAATTAATTCCCTATAAGTCTAAAATAATATGTTTCTAAACCCATATGGGCTAGGAGAACTATCAGGATTGATACTAAAAATAGCCTCCTTGATTTCTAGATCCAAAGGAATATATGTAATTTATGATATTTCCTCTAGATTAAATATAATTTTCATAATAATATACATAAAATATAAAATAGTGTGTGGTGAATAAGAAATATCCATGTAATAATTAATAACACGATTCAAGAGGGTGTCTTTATTTTCCATGACTTTATCCCCACATTTGAGTAATTATAAGTGATGGAAGAAATTTCAAGATCTTTGAATGGATTTACTAGACAATTAGTGTATATCCTTATATCATTGATAATTGTAATTGAGTGTCACATTTTCATCGCATCATTCAAAATAAATAGATTATTGTCTATTAAATAACTAAACATCTCACCAAATTCCATCCGAATTTACATTTCATGTGTAATTATCCTAAATGAAATGAATTTATATCTTAAGTGAAGATATTTAATTCCCAAGATGATTGAATATATCGATAATCCATATAATTAAATTTACATTTATCATTGTAATGTGATGATTCCAAAAGAAGCATTATTCTTATAGTCCAATAAACCCCAAACATACTGCAAAATTTTCCCAGATATTGCCTGATTCAACTAAATTTTAATAAGATGAAAAGGAATTTCATTTTTGGATTCCTTTCCAAAAATATGTACCATGATTGGATGATGATTAGAATTTATCCTTAACATGGTTAATGATGATATATAGTCCAAATAATTTAAAGAAAACTCATTACAAAATACTTCTAGATTTTTCGTTCCATCATACTAATGATATTTATCTTATACCATATAAATTTTGAACATTGTAGATTAACCTTAGACAAAAATATATTCTCAATATAGGCACTAAATTCCCCGTTTAAAATGAGGTTAGTCAAAATACCCATCTTTTCATCTAGATTCATCACTGAGTTAATGTCTTCAATTATAATCCTTGGAACATAATTAATATTCCTAATGATATAAATATCCATCAAAAGACTCATATGATCCTTATTTATTTCATGAGAATATATGAAAGAGAAAATTGTATCATTCTTGTGACACTAAAGGCACAAGTGACCTTCTGGTTACTTGAACCAGCAAGGTAATTATTAATCAAAGAATAGTTTTACAAAAACAATAAATTTTTATCTTCTATATACATTTTTTAGTTTATAATAGGTGAAAACACACACCTTCCATACTAGAAATTGTAGAATTATTTTCTTGGGTAAACCTAAATAAATGATAACTTGAATACATTTCTAAATGTCATTCTTAAAGGATCTGTTAGTGTTATTAATGTCCTGAAATTTCAAATTCCATAAGAGAAGCCAATTTTTATCATTATCTGGGATATGTCCCCCATTATCCCGCCAACATTATTTTTACAGGTTTTAGGAAGCTATCTTACCTTAATTTTTTTGTCTTTAAAGGCTTGAAGAACACATCTAATGTTAGTGACTTCACTCCACTTATTTTCAATTCCCTTATAATGTTCCAAATTTTCTTTAATCTTCTGAGAAGATGCATGTAATAAATTTCTTGATAGAATCTGAAGTTGATCCCTGAAGAGGGTTCATCCCCTCATATTCATATCACATATAATGTGATTAATATTCATTATTCCTCTATTTATGATACAAAATTTCAAATATATTAAAATTGTGGCCAAATCATTTCAATTCATATAAGTAGAGTCAAAGATATCTATAGGAACAGAGTCACAAGGTATTATAGGTTCCTAACCATTAAGAGAATAAATCAGGGTATCATCCACTATAGGTTATATAGGAATAATTATAGCCTTTCTAAAATATTGTGAAGGACATGAGACTGTCTTCGTGAGTAGAGTACTCACTTTGGTGTGAGGATGATATATTCTAGTTGATACAACATCAATAATATTATCGTTGTGATCACATAATGGTTGAACCATACTAGTTGGATCATCCAATGAAACAGAATCCTATAACAATGAATAATTCATTGTATTCAAGTTCAAATTAACCATCATGTTAGCATCCACACATGGATATGGAGAACCACCTCCATTGATAATAGAACCACTAATTCAGATAATATTTTGTTAAATGTTAATGTCCTAATCCAACTCCTCCTAATTATGTTTCATATTTTAACTAGTTTATTAATGTATAGTGGTATTTTAAAGTCTATCACATGCTCACCCATTCAATAACTTATATATATATTTTAGAAATTTCTATCATTGGTGAAAAAATAATATAAAATTGAGTTTCCACTTCTTTAGAAATGTCTTCCCAGAAAAAGATAAATTTGGTTGTGGGAAATAATGGTTAAACAAGATGGTTTTCTGCTATAGCCTTAGAATCATACATTTTTTCTAGGACTAAAACTTTGTTTTAGAATTTCTATTAACTATCTTTGATTCCTTGGGAATATGATCATCCATGACACTTTTTGAAACACTCTATAGGTTTCAATAGATTTATATAATATTATTTAATAATCAATGAATGGATGAATTCATCGATATACAATATTTTCCTCATTTATATTATCATTGTATATAAATATGATGGAATCTAGATGATGAGATATCAAATTGACAAGTAGAAAAAATATATCAAATAAACCAAGCTCACATTAAATAGTGTACTGGTAGATATTGATTGGTGTAAAAATCCTAGGGAAATATCAATTATTATTTTTGGGTGACAGTAGACCTAAATTAGACCATGTAATTTAATCCAAATTTATACATTATATTTATTTTACATGATGTGAATGATGCTATAATCCCATTTAGAGATTCTAAATATACCTGTCTTGAGTTTCATATTACCATGATTTTATACCACACACAAATCCTCAAAGCAATGAAAAACAATATAAAAATATTATGAGCCAATCATGATGTGTTTCCATTCATGATTTCTCCCTCAATGAGAGATTCAGTTCCTAAAATCAAAATTAGTATATGACTTATATCCTGCTTAAAAAATTACGAGAACATAAAGATAGAACATAAAGAGATAGCATTATTGTTGATATTCCTATGTATCTGCAACAACTGAGATACCACCATCATCAATCATACTAAAATTATACAGTTTAGAAATATCCACCCAAATCAAATTTTTGAAATTAGACAAATCTTCTACAATTGATATTCATGCTATTGTAAAAGGAGAACCACTAGTGGTTTTATTAATATGGAAATAGGACCAGGAATCACCCATTAAGGAAAACTCCCATTATGGATGAAGCGAGTACATGATTTAGAGAATATAGATATTTATAGCTAATCTCCATTACTAATAATAAAATATCTAGTTCTAGATATCTCCCTTAAGTTTTCTAAATAAATCATTGGTATATTCAAGATTAATATCGAATTTTTTCCTTCAAATTATTATAATTTATCTATAATTAATAATGTTTGATCATCTATAACTATTTCCATAAAGTAATGTTCATGTCATTTTATGTGAAATTGTTCATCATGCATTTTTTCGATATATATATCATTAAAATATTTATATTTAAATATCCTCAATATTTTTTTAAACACAAAATTAGATTTCTAATACCATATCATGAATTGTTTAATTTATCCCATGGACTATTAATTACATTGTTTCATGATGTATCACATTTACTTTTTCATGATAGTAGATCAAATAAACAACTATATAGAAACATTTATATAAAAACCTCATTATTATTGGTTTTTGTTTGTTTAGGTACACACACATTCATTGTTTTCATATACATGATGTTTTCATCATAATAATTTATCCATGAAAAGATATATCCCATTTGTTTTCTCTCAATCAATGGAATTTCTAAATATGATAATTTTATCAGAAATAATTGATATTATCATGTAATTCAATATAAATAATGAATATATATTATAATAGTTTATCATGGTACTTATTTAACAATTTTTTCTTCAAATTATTTATAGATATGACCACTATTTGGATTACCTGACCATTGTTTGTTTTTTTCTACAATCAAAATTCAAAATTACTATAATTTTTCTAAAATAAATAGTTCATATGGTCTTAAACAAATTATGAAGAATTATTATAAATTCATATATCTTTATGTAACATATAAACATATAATTATTAAAAAAATAAATTAAATATAATAAGGTTATATTTAAAAAATCTATTTTTATATTCTATAAGGATTATTTGTGCCTTTGAATGACTATAATACAACAATAATAAATAATAGTGTCTATATATAATGTAGAAAAGTGTATTATGTATATCCCTCCATTTCACCAATACATGATAATATACAACTGAATGATTAAACATCGAGACATATTGATTTCTAAGAATTATATTGACCACGTTGTCAATTCATAGTAGTTGATTATTGTTCATTATAAAGATATATATATAAGATAATGATACTAAAAGATAATGTGCAATGAAATTTCCTTTTTCATAACACTGTTGGGATCCTCATTCTAATTCATATATTGGAATAAAACAATTTTCAAAATTATCTATTATTTTTTATTTAATAAACCCATATTTGTAGGGTTCATTCTATTTTGAATATTTAATATTTTAATAAAACCATGTATGAGTTAAATTATAAAATTCATTCCCATGGTAAAGGGGAAGTCAATGACACTCTTTTAGAAATAATAAATATACTAAAGTATTATTTTCACATATTCAATATTCATGGTTTTCCAATACATTTGAATCATATATTAATTTTCATAGTGTATTAAAACCTATATTAAAAATTATGATTCAGTAGAAACATTATGATCATCATTGAATCAAAATATAATCTTGGAATGATATAAAATTTGACAAATAATTTTCCTCAACTCCGCACTAGATATGAACAATTTATGGAGAAATATTATCATCAATTAACATTTCCTTGATTTCCTCTAATGCCTTAAAACCATTTTCATGAAGTACCGACCCAAAAAATTCAATTAGTGGTTTTTTTAACATGGAATGACAAAATAAGACCATTAAATATGTTCAATTATTCTTAAATATGAAATTATTGAGGTGGTGAATTAGTAATATTAGAAAAATATCATTGTATGTTAGAAGGCATATGACTATAATAAAAAAAATGTTCAAAATTTCCGACTATATAATAATTTAACTTTTAAACAAATAAATAATAATTATTATATAATCCATTCAATTTTCACATGCCTTTTGGGGATGATAATGAAAATTTATATAATTAGCCCTCAAATTGGTGTATTGGTAAATATAATTCTGAAAAATATAAAGCTAAAATTTATTATTGTGTGAGGAATTTAATGGGACATTATATTAACCAATTCGGTCGATAATTCACAATATATTTTTTCAATTTAATATATTATTTATTCATAATATAATTTTTATACATTACCATTTTATTTTATTGAAATTTATTGAGGCATTTAAATATATTTTTTATGTATGTAATTGAATCATCAATCTTCAATGACAGTTACCATTCAAGTATCTATAAAACTGCATTCCCATTTTCTTATAACTAAATACACAAGTGTTATGAGATTATATAATTTTAAATTCCAACTAAATAGTGTATCAAACCATATCATTCACAATACCAAAGTAACATATCCTTTTTTATTTTAAAGAATATATTTTTTTTGTAAATAACAAACTAATTGATTTTACATTCAAAAGAAATTATAAAACAATAAGAATATCATATATTTCTTGTGTTTTCACATTTTAAGAACAAATATAACCTTCCTACTTTTATCAATTATAATATAATTACAACTCAATTTTGATGTGGTGTGTTTGTGTGTAATATTTGTTAAAAGTATTTTCTTAATTTAAACAAATGTAATTGAGAAAAATAATTTCAGGTACTTTCCATTCATCCCATATTCCTCCATATATTTTATTAACATTCATATTGAAAAAAACAATTCCATAATTTTATTCTATAGAAATAAGAAAATAAAAAATTATCATTTATGACCTATATATTTATTTATTCATAACTATTTGATTAGAAAATACACACAAAAATAGAATTTTTTGAAACATGAATGAATCAATAAATTGTTTATCATTCAATAATTTGGTCTCGATATCAACATGGTTTATGTTATATTTCATAACCAAATAAATTTAGACCACTATATTCATAAGAATTTATAAACTTGCACATGACATGAATCGTTGTTTTTTTGTAGATAATTATATTATCAACTAACATTAATGATAAACTACTTCCCATAGGATTAACAAACTAGTTAAAAATTATCAGTATGATTAATAAAAAATAAATAATAATAATAATAACACATATGAATATGGAATCTAATTATCATATTTAACACCCCCTGATAAATTTTGGTAAACCTTTTATGATTTATCTTTTATACATTTATTCCTTTTAACCCAATCCCTATAATAATATAACCCATTCTATAATATATACTAAAATAACCCATATAACACTTGAATACCATTGATAACATTTTTTTGATTATTAACTAGAATACATTATTAAAATACACTCATATGACCCAAGAGCATATTTTCATTGAAGATTATCTAAATGACTCGAACATTTAACCACAAATTATACACTTCTCACATAATATACATAACCAATGTTTCCCTTATATTCATACAATGAATTATATTCTACACTAATACATGGGGAAATTTGAATCATTAATAGGGTGATCATAGATTCCCAGTAAGCTGAAATTTATTTCAATTTCAATCATATCATTATAACAGATGTAACTTTAAAAAATATGATTTGTGTTAATTTTACTCTATTTATGAAAATAAAATCACATACCTTGTTAGTAATAAAGAGATTATATACATGTAATTCAGTCAATATCCTCCTAGTTAGTGGTATAGATTCTTGATCATTGAATCATAAATATTATTTATTTAATATTAATAAATTTATGATAGATAGGTGAAATTTATGTTGAATACTTGTTTTTGAGGTCTAAAAAGTGTAATAAAACATACTCAAACTCAATTAAAATCAACTCAGCAATACAAACAATTGAATTTGTTAAAGGGAAATGGTATAAGTATTATAAAAAAAATTTAATGTTTTGAAAATATTATAGGAAAAGGAAATTTTTGTATATTAGATTAAATAATATTTATTCCAGTGAAAAATAAATTCAGATTGATTAATGGGGCATATGAATAGTGATAAATATCATTCAAATTACATTTACTGACTTTTATAAAACTAATCTCTATTGTCCCTAATGGTAAAGCAGTAATTTCATCACCTATTTTTATGGTGATTTTTCATAGCTAGGTTAGTACAGCAGTCCACTGACTATATAAATCAATGTTTCAGTAAAAATAATCATTTTGGATAAAGAAAATTATTTAGATTCTGGAATGCTACTCTCAATGAAACAAACACTTATTTTTCAAAAAAAACAAGTCAATGGAATATTTTGTATCATTCATAGTAAATATAAATATAAATATGAATTATGTTCATATTGAATGATTTTAGAAATATATATTTAATGTGTCTAATGAAAAAATAGTGAACCATTTAATAAATGTATTTGATAATTTCGTATATATAACAATGAAAGGATTATATATTTACTTTCATTATTTTAAAAAATAATATTTTATTTAACATTTTTTAAGAATGTAACATAAGTAGTAAATGAAATCATTTTGTAGAGTCATCTCATTAGAGCCATATCTTCTTAATAATCAATGTATTATCTCTAAAACATTGACCACTAGACTTCCTCTATCTCCCCTAGGTTCAGAAATATATTTTTTACTTATAGACATATAATAATCTCCAAGTTACACACCTTTTGAATGTTTTCATCTTCCACATTGATTGTATCAAATTTTCCTTCTCACATAACATAATTATGGTCTCAAATCATCAGACTCCATTTAAATTAATTAACTATTCATAAACACCCACTGATCAATAAAGATGAACATCCCCACATGATCTGAATTCCAAAATTTGTATTTTAATTCTAATTCAATGTTTTCTTAAAATGGTTCATTATTGTTCCGTTAATGTAATGATACACCATTTTGATCTAATATTCACTAGTTTTGTACTTAAATAATGAAATTAAGGATAATTCAGTATTTTAATCCTTCAAAGGGGTTGGATATTATATTTCACAACATTCTTAATGCTTCTTTGTATAATATTAAATTTTTATTCGGATCCTTCTGGGATATCTTATTTATCTAACATCAAAAAAAATTATTGGTTAAATTTTGTGATGTGAAACATTGATTAATTGTTTTATAATTTCATGGATGATAGGAGATCTTGAGATGATGGTCGTCTAACCCTAATGGGGTTATCAGCTCTCCCCCCTCCATTGTAAGCCGGAGGGAGGTGGATGAGAATGAGGTCTCACGGCAGAATCGTTTCACCCAATTTTTTGACCCTGATTTGTATCCACCTTTTCATGAGATTCAGATCAGTCTGAAGGTTCATGGAATTCAGAACGGAGACCCTGTGGTCCCTCTTTTGGTTCTGGAGATCTCGGAAGCTGAGAGTCTCCTTGATCTAACCTTGATTGCTCGATTCTAGAGGTTTCGACCTTCAGTGGATTATTTCGATAGGTTCGTCGCCAAATCTTGGGGACTTCAGTATCATCCGGTTGTTGGATTTCATGATAAGCAGAGTTTCATGGTTCATTTCTCTTCATTGGAGGACATGGTTCGTGTTCTGTCATTCTCTCCCAGGAAGTGTGGAAGGTATGAGTTTCATTTATGCATATTCTCCTATGATTTTAATATGAAATGTGATTCCCCTATCATTCTGGTCTATATTAGCATGCCCTTGGTTCCACTTTCCTTTCAAAACACAGAAATCATTCGTGTGTTGGGGAACATGGTTGGGAACTTTCTGTGTGTTGATTCCGGTACAACCTCAGTTAGCCACCCGATTAACCCAAGGATGTGCGTGGAGGTTGATACCTCAAGAGCGCTGGTGGAGACGATTTGGATTGATGCTACTGAGGAGATCTGATGCAAGCAGCCAGTGATCATTGATCATTGGATGGATTTTTGTTTGATTTTCCGTAGACTGGGACACACCATGGCTTACTTCTGACGCGATGTCCACCAGAAAGGTGTTTCTGTGAAGGCCAGAGGTTTTTTGAAAGGCAGAAATGGAGGAGATCACGACACTAGAGGAAATGGGTTCAGTATTGCTAAGCACTCCTCACCTACTGTAAAGCACGGTGAAAACCCCTTGGTGTCTAGTGTTTTTAGCAGGCTCAAGGATGATCTCAGGGTTAATGCCTTCGATACTCATGTTGGTAGGGATGTAGTGGATCCCTCCTTGCAGATTCAAGATAATTCTAACAGTGGTTGACATCAATTCATGGGACGTGGTCTTGACCATTTAACAAATGCAGATGATGCTGAGCAGACCCTCCTAATCAGCACTAAATTGGTCAGTGTTGATCCATGCTCCTTGAACCAGTTCTCAGCTCTGTAGGATGATTATAATGAGGAGTTTAATGCAGGGGAAAAGGTTGTGAAGACTGTTTCCTCCTTAGGTGACAACTCTGAGAATTTGAAAGATTCGGTGACCACTCCAAACTCCCCCTTCAACCGACTGAAGGTAGATCTCGTGGGGCCTCCCAGTGGTGGATGCATGATTGATAAGGTAAATCCCAGCATATGGAGGTCTGGGTGGAAGGTGAGTCGGATGGGGTCCATTCCTTGGACCGCTCATCTGGCAGTGAGAAAGTGGAGTTACTTGGTTTAGATACCATGAAAGAATGGATCGGTGAGGCAGATGTCAGTAAGGGGAGGCAAGGGTCGGATTTGGTTTCCCCTATTACAACCAGAGGTGAGAAGATGGGGGATTTGGGTTCATCTCGGTTGACGGTTCCCCTGCGTTACAGGTTTGAAGGTCTCCCAGAGGCCAATTTGAGTTCTTATTCTATTCCTCCAGGTGATGATGTCAGGGTCAATGTGCTGGACACCAAAGTTCATGAACCTGTTCACTCGGCAGATGAGGACTCAAGCCTAAGATGTGATAGGGACTCCAGGAGATGGAAGGGGAGGAAATACTACTCCTCTCTACCCCGCCTCTTGAGACCCACTCTGAAAAGAAAATGAGCAAGATGAAGATGGTCATGGAGGCTCTGAGACATCAGAAGCTCGAGGTTTGTGAGGATCATACCATGGCCTTTCTGTTAAGCTCCGAATACCACGTGATAGAAAAACATTTATTGATCAACGCAATAGAGGAGAAGGTAGCTAAAATGATGGGGAGGTCGCATGAGGTTTCTCCCAATGAGGAACAATATACTTGGATTGACAAAGAAGATTCAATATTGGTTGGAGGCTTCTATCAAGGAGAGATCAGTGTATAGGAGTACATTTAGTCTTGGGACCAGTAGGTTTTTGAGTTTGAGTAGTAGATATTGAAATGAATATATTTACAGTTGGCATCCTTAGCATGGAGTCTATTTAGGGAAATCGATTCAGGTAACATAAAGTTTATTTTTAAAACTTATGATTATGTAACTGGTCTCGGGTGGATGGTATGAGGGTATTGGTTTTGTGAGGGGTTCCCTAGTTTTTTGGATTGAATTTATGGTTGTTCTCATTCTCCACATTCAGCCTATACCTACTTCAGATGAGGATTAGAGAAAGAAGTCACAATCGAGGTAGACCTTCGGATACGGATGCTGAGAGGGTATGGCGTTTCCATCGGTTCAGTGCCCGTGTATCTGCAAGGGACTGTCTGCTAAGGGTCTGCATCACTGGATGTTTTTTATTGTGACATAGTTGCTTGGGTGGGGCAGGACCAGTTGATTTCTATGGATGTTTTTGGTTGTTCTATTCTCTTTTTTGGTTTATCACTTACTCCTTAAAAGTGTATTATATTTAATAAAAAAGTAATTTTCAGTCATGGATGATGGGACATAAATAATAATTAATGAATTTATAAAGTTGATTAATTAAAAAATAGACATAAAACAACAATACTTAACTGAATAATAAAAAATAGTTCCAGAAAATAATACCAAACATATAAAAATGAATCCATTGAATTTTATTTCAAAAAAAGTATTCATATTAAATTTATGAAAAATATGAAAATTTTACTAAATATAATAAGTTATTTTCGATTAAAATGATAAGAAAATACAAGAAATATAATAATAAATAATGTATAAAAAACCCCAATTTAATTAAAATATTAATTTAATAATAGTTTAATATTAAAAATGAAAATGTAAAATAATCATTCATTTGGAGACTATTGTGAGATTAAAATGAATTTGCCTTATAAAATTTCATTTTTTGTTACGTAGAAACATTATTCATTTTTAAAATCAAAAAAAAAATTCATTCATTTCATATCCAAGTAACAATTATAAAAAAATTAACTATAAGATAATTCCTTGTTACAATATTGATGTATTTTAAAATCATAATAATCGATTTATTTAAATGTTATATCCACCCACGGAATATCTAATGTAACATTCTATGATTTCCCTAATCTTAAATAAATATAAATAATAGTTATAGGTTCATGATTTTTAAATATGATTATAAAAGGAAATTAATTAAATAAATTAATGAGAAATAAAATTTTATTAATATTTTCAGTCAACCATCTATTTTCCTCTTGGGCGTGGAAATATACATATTATGGAACCATGATTAATTTGAGAAAATGTAAAGGATTAATCAGTATTACAATAAATATGAATAATAAATAACATATCAAATATGATTATCTTAAAGTATAAACTAATATACCATTAATAGGAGTAAATTTCAGTGACTATTTGAATGACAGTATTTTTAATTTAACACCAAACATTGTTTTCAAATTATATAGAAAATGTAAAATATTCTATCAATAATTTACCTTAAAAACATAATAAAAAATGAAAGGAAGTTAATTATTTGAATACATAGATTAATGGAATTGATTAATAAATATGTTTAGAAGATAAATATTTTAAATAAATAAAAATTTTGTACATAAATATTAAAAATTGGAAGATGATATTTTTTTGATAAATTTTAGAGATATTCTGACATACAGATTATGAAATATTTTAATACAAAACACAAAACCCTCCCCAGATAAAAAATTCATAGTTGTAATAAATTTTCAAAACAAGAATTATTTTCAAAATAAAATATTTAATATCAAATTGATTTTTACATTAAATATTAAAAAAAATACCTCGATATCAATAGATATAAAAACTATTGTTTGAATACTAAAAATTTATAGTCAAATGACAATATATTTAGATATTTTGAGATATTCACTATAACAATTTTTTAGTTGAATATACAGGATTGAAAAAACAATCATTCTAAAATTTTAGAAGTTCAAAAGTTATTTTTAAAATATAAATAAATAATATGTAACAAATTTATTTTCTTAGTAAACGATATAATAAAAGTATATGAATTTAAAATATATATTTTTATTTTTCAATGTTTTAAACATTCACAAATATTTCATGAAACCAAATTCATTAATAAAGTGTCAATAAAAATTTCTCAAGGGTTTATGTAGAATTAATTATTAGATTCAAAACAAAAATTACATTAGTATAAATTATTTTTCATTAAAATATATTCACATAATAATGCATTGAACTTTTATATGAGTGAATATCTATGTGTACTTTATTTTAAGACCTAATATCTGATAATATTTACGAATTCATCTATGAAATTTAATTTAGAAGTTTAACATCCATAAAATTAAGAAAATATATCATTCAAGAGATTATAGAGTATGTACAACCTCTTAAAATATTTATCATTATTTTAGAATGTTGAATAAAAATAAATCATATTCTAAATTTATTATGTAATATAAATACAAAATTAAGGATCTCTGGTCAACTCCATTTAATGTATATTTTTATGTTGTCAATAAGACTGAATGAAGTATTAGTTTTCAAAAAAAACTAATTATAGATGAGACATATAGTAGCCTATAAATTTAATCCATGACCATAAGAAAATTATCCAAGAATGGTATGTCCCCCTCTTGAAATATTTCTATATCTCCATTGAATAATAAGCTCTTGATGTCTAATGGTTTTTATAATTTGGTTTTTACATATGTTGTGAATACATCCTATTTTGAATTTAAATGTAATACCATTTAAATATAATTAAAATTTATATTGTAAGTTAGAGAGTAATGAAAGGAATTTATAAATTCATTTTATGTTTTATAATATCAATATACATTACTTAATATCTCACCAGGATCACATATAAAATTATAACGAACCCCATGACTAATAGTTTAAAATTTGATGCTTAAAATGTAAATATTTACAAACTTGAGTTGATATACATCATTAATTACAATATCATTCCAAAATAATGTAATAATTATATTCCCAAATACTTTTTTATTTTTGTAGTTTTATATATTTAGTAAAAATATCTCACTAGTATAACCCATTATCATTATATCAAATGGATTGTTTTGTATCTATATAAGACTCTTTTTAATAACAAATGAGACATGTGAATTTACTTTAACTTCTCAAAATATGATTATCTTCTAGATAAAACAAAAATATTTATGATATTAATAACATTGGGAAAAGGTAATCTTAATAATTAATGAACTCATATTCTAGGAAAAGATAATCATAAGTGATAATAATCAATGCAAAAAATTAAAAACAATATACCTATGAAAATAATAATAATAAATCATAGATCATGGAACATGTTTAATGAAGTATGGAAAAAATAATTCATAAATTAATTTCAATAGTACATGAAATTTTTTCAATAAACTATTCAATTAAAAATTACTTTTTTTATAATTATGAGTATAAAATCAAAGAAATACAAAATAATTTGTAATAATATCACAGTGAAACATGTTTTAAAAGATGATTCCAATAAAAAAGCGAATCAATAATCCATATCATATTCCCATCATTGGGTGGTTAATCTTAACAAGATTATAATAGTGTCCTAATGATATATAGTCCCATAAACAATGAATTAGTGAATAAAATTGAATCCTACAACTAATTATCTTCGAAAATGAGTTCCACATGAATTATATTCTGCATCATATCATAAATAACACATGGAATGAAAATAGTTTCCATTCATAAAATATTATATAATTGATAATAGGATAATGGGTTTAATATCATATCATAACATATTTAGATAAGTAAGTCACTCAAAAATACAACAATTACAACATAATGATGAACTCATTAAAAATAAATGGGTATTAAATGATATTTTTTTATCATTCTTGGAAATTATAAATCAATTAATATTATAATGTATTTATTATCATATCTATATATATAAAGTGTATTGGTTTATTATATAACTTCATATTAAACCAAATCATTTAATCTATGTCAAATCATGTCAATCAATGGAAATGAAAATAATATATTCAGAAATGAAATACATTAGAAGAAAATTTATGGCTATTCTTAATGTATTCTATAGAAATAAAATGTTAGTTATGGAAAACACCACTTATAGGAAATATTTTTATATAATACATTCGTAAAAAAATATTTTCATTGTATTCATTTTTAGAATTTTCTTGATCATGAATAAATTATGTTAATATATTTTGATATTGCTGAAAAACAAATTATAGACCCCATGAAAAATATCATTGGAAAATATAATCATTATTAAAATTTTTGAAAACATTTTTTTAAAAATTTATTATCATTATAATTTATTTAAAATAAATTAAAATAAAGAGAAGATGTTACATAGAAAAAGATAATGAAATTAGAAAAATGTGTTTACACAGAATGTGTTAAAATTATATTCATTCACATTTTTTTGAAAATGAATCACTAATAAAATAATAATAAAAAATATAATACCCATAATGATGTTAAAATACGTTTTAAATGATACTAATCATTTATTAAAAAATATATAAAGATATTCAAATAACTTTCCATATAACCTTGGTGTGGAAAAAAGGTGTTTCTATCAAAATTATGAGGTGAGGTAGCTAAATGTATAAAGGGGTAATTTTAGTAATGTATATGTATTAATGAAGTAGGATTTTCTTACATTTAAACCATATAAATAAAAAATTAAAATTATGAGGGACTTAAGATATAAAAATAATTCAGTAGATGGATTATCTTATGAAAAATATCATCTTTCTAAAATATGATTAGAAAAAAATCAAAGAGGAGGGGTAACATTTTATTCACATTCCCATTGCAGATGATGATTGAATTATTTCAAAAAAGACCTTATATAAGTGACAGTTAATATTTTAATATTTTACATTTTTATTTATAAATAAATAAAAAATTAATGGTTAATATGTAATATATCTCAAAAATGAAATTTTGAGATACCAAAAACCTGTAGAAAATGGTTACATAATAATTAAAAGTGAATAAGAGGGTTACAAATAAATTTATATTATTATAACATGAATATTAATATATTAATTATAAATTAATATAATAAGCTACTCAATACAACATATTAAATAAACCATGGTGGTAATACCAAATATTCCTCTTGGAATTAAAAAAGAGAAAAATAAGACATACAATGTCACATCTTATGATATAGAGATCAATCATTTATATGAATATTAAAAAGAGTTTAACTCCCCAAAACTATTAAAGGATTCATAGAGTAACACCTTCATAGGGTGTAGAAAACAAATCTTATATAAATAAAGGTTAATAAAATGAAAAAATTCATGTTATGGGAAATTGGGTATAAAAAAACTCTTACCATAATTCAGGACATCCTCTATAGTTCTTAAATCTCCTAAATTAAAAAAATTAATATCATAATAAAATATTTCAGAAAATTATTGGTACTTATAAACATTTATAATAATCATTTATAATTATTCTCTCCATGTATATTAGTGAGTTATTATCTATTTTTAAAAGCTGGTGTGAGTAATCTTGATTGTTTCAAAATATTTTCATAGTTAAAGTGTTGTACCTCATTATTCAATAGAATTGTAATAATTTACAAAGCATAAAACATTCTAGAATGTATTATTTTTAATTATTAATATATTAATTGTCAATTTCTTAGTGTTTTTCTATTTATGAACCAATATTATAAAACCAATAATGGGTATGTCACTAATTATTTAAAAAGTGGATATTGGAATATTAATAAATGATAGTAATATTAATGATACCATTATAGTACCAAAATTAAAACCATTATTACTTATTTTTAAAATATATAATTGGTATATATGGTATTATAGTATGTATCAAATATAAGATTAGACCTACCCAAACCTGATCGTACTATAATTTAATGGATGTTTAAAAGTAATTAAATAACAATATGATTATTAAATAAGAATTATTATATTATTTAGGTTATATTTTAGTGATATGTCATAATTTATTAATTTTATAATAATTTTTAATGTTCATGAAACTTTTACATGGTATGTGTTAATTATTATTCTCGTAGTATCCATGGATTAAAATGTTATTTATTTTCATGATGAAAACTTATTTTTATATTGTTCTTTAGGAGGAAGTGTAAGCTCCTTTTATTAATAACGAGAATGATGTTTTTATATATTTAATCTGAATATAAAGCTAGACAAGAGATTCATATATCATGAAGCCTCCAAAATGTACAACAAATGAGTCGAGATTTTTTTCCTAGGAGTCACTAGAACCACTTAAATGAAGATATATTTTCAATATTTTTATATCTTTAACCAAAAAGGTTGTCCCATTTACTCCTTTTAGATTCTATAGTGGTAACTAGTTATATTAAAAAAAATTATTATATATTCCAAAAAAAATTATTAGTCCTTAGTTAAAATATATACCTAATAGTTTTAAATTATAAAAATATTTTATTAGAATCACAATATAAATGTGATGAGATTTTTTAAATTCAATATATATTATATTAAAAACAATTTTTGGGAAAATTAATCCTTAGTATAAAAAATGATAAATATCTTATGGTAAATTAAATGTAATATTTTAAAATATTTAATATCACTTAAAAACAATTTGATCTCGAATTAGTTTCCATTGTATTTAAGTATTTTTTATATTATAGTGGGGAAAAATCATTGTATTTGTAAAAATTATAGTTTTCACTATTCACCTAAAACAAAACATTTTTTGAAAAATACCAAAAAATAATACTCTAATTTTTTAAAATTATGAATCCAAAAATGGATTTTCGATTATATAATTTATATTCAAAATATTATCCAATTATTATTTAAATTTCAACAAAATATATAATGAAAAAATACATTTATTAAAATATTTACAATATAGAAAAATAATTGTTATTTCTAATATTTCTGTCTAATTTATAAAATAAAGATATTAATATACAAGTACACTAATTTTAATAATATAAATTATCTTAATAATCATTTAAATGTGGTTTATTTCACTAATTAAATTTTTGAATAGTTATTTTTGACAAGGAAAAACTTTTAGTATTGAATCATATTTTATTTTTTGAAATGAGATTAACAAAGTCATATAAATGTACCATATAGAGAAATAATATTATTCAAATGGGTATGAAATTTAAAGTTTTACAATGGTCTATTTCATTTAAGTGTAACTTGACTACAGGAATGATATCTAATCCCATGTAGCTACTACTTTCAACAAAATTATTGGCCATACCATCTCATAATGTGATTACTTATGAACACTCATATATGATGAATTAGACAACATAGTCAACAAATTATAGTCATTTTTACCATTACACCACTAAATTATATGAGAAATGAATGTATTTTTTAAAATAGTGTACACTATGTTTATGTTTTCACTTTACTATAGTAGATTATATATCCTCTTTGTTTAGGAATACTCACAACATTGATAAATCTTGTATCATAATAGAAATCAAGAAATTAAGAATATATGCATTGTAGAAGAAACTAAGAACAATTACATTGTGATATTTAATAAGGAAACCACTCCCTATGGTCAAGGGTTTATCCTTGGAAGAATTTACCATATAAAAATTATCTCATTTTATAAAATATGAATTATAAACAACATCAAGTATAAATGAATGATAACTAAAATAACCATAAATAAATTTATTCCAATAAAAAATTATATATTATATCGAGTATGGTAGGAAGCCCTATTGAATGATATTTACATACATTTTAGATGAAATTTTACTTTATATAGGTTCTTGGATATTGTATTCGGATTGTCCCTAAATTTTATAATTGTAACTACTCTAGATGATAAGTAATAATTATACCATATCTAATTGGATAATGTTATAAAAAAATTTCAACATCTATAATATTTTACATTAAGTGAAAATGATAACAGTGGAGTTAGTTGTAAATAGAGCCATGTAAATGTTATCAAATAGAAAATTCCAAATTTTTAGGTATTAGTGAAATATAATAATTGATGATCTGCATCCCCATTATGAAAATTTAAAAATTGAATATGTAGTCGAGTGATGAAAAATCTATGTAATTAGAAAAATGTAAGGAACCTTCCATGAGAAATCCCCTAATGCAAGGTAAAATGTGATGGGTTTATCAATGGATTGTTGTATATATAAGTACTAGAGATATTAATTTAGAAATTTATAGATGTTATATAGTAAAACACATTGCAATTAAACCATTAGGTTCTAGATGGTTTATAGAATAGTTCCTCCTCTTAGGGTGAAAAAATGATATTTCTCATAGTTCTATGAATTTACTCATGAATGAATAATTACGGATGATTAATTACTTCCTTAATTGGTACATGAGGATCAAAAATGGGATAATTGTTCTGAATATAATTAATCATATCAGAGTCTATGAAATTATCAAGAATATGTTTTATAGAATATTCCCATATAAGAACCCATTATGAAATTCAATAAAATATCTGAATTTTATACATTAAGAACCTCTATATGGAGGAGTTTATGTAATTAAAATTTGAACATGGGAGTTTTAATAGAAATAAGGTCTTGGGAATGGAAATGGATTTTGAATATTTAGTGATAATACTCGACATAAATTTCACATATAATGGGATACTAAATCTATTAAGGCACCTTTAAATCAGATTAATTATTTATCTTCATTATATAAGAATTATTAACTTATTATTAATTACAAATGGAATTACAATTCATATAAATTTCTTAATAATGTTCATCAAATATCGTACGGATCATTTTAGATTTTTTTTCCTTATATAGAATTCAATGAAAATAATTTTTATTTATGAAAACTACTTAGGGGAATCAAATGATGATAAATTCCTCTCCTTAAATAAATTGAGTCATTGAGATATTAATTATTCATAACTAATGAAATATTAATAAGTATTTAAATGATAATAATGACTTTATAACTAATTTTAAATTATGTCTCTTCCTCAGTATCATTAGTATGAATTATGAACACCACTATTCTCTCATAATTGTAAAATAACTAATTTTGTATTTTACACTATACATTTGGTTCAAATGGTCCTATATAGTTGGAGTCATTACTAATAAGGTGTTTATAAAAATATTTTTATTAATATATTTTAATGGGATGATTTTTGAATGATTTTAATATCATGTTATTTATCATGGGATATCTCTCAAGTGGTAAAATCAAAGTGTAAAAACAAATCATATTTGAGTAATGGATCTATAATAGTATTTTATAAACAAATTAATTCCTATAAAAATATATTTATGAGGAGTTATATTATTGGAATAAAATTATCATTACAATTTTATATTTTACTAATAATTCATAACCATTTTTCATATTTGGAATTTAAAATTATTTTTAGGCAATCTAGTTATAAGGGGGTAGGGTGTACAGGAAAAAAAATTTGAAATTCAAAATTGTTAAGTTGTTGATCATTTTATTTTACTCATAATCATTCACATGATCCAACATCAATAGTTGTGATAGAATATTAATTAATTCATTATAGCTATCTCTAGTACCAACTAATCTTTTGAGCCGTTGGGTTATGGAATTTTGTTTGATAGTTCCCATGTTTTATATAAATTCGATATTTAATTGTTAGTGTTCCATTAGGATGGACTATAGTACATTTCACTATGTCCACTAAGATATTAATTTTTCTTTATAAATTATTCTCCCTATCCACTACATTAATCTTGATAAATTATATTCAAATGAAATCATGACATTCCCATGGGAAAACATTTTTACATTCGTGACACAAAGGAATTTGGATCCTCTTTATATCAATATCATCATCACATGAATTTTCATGATTATCTATCCATATCAATGTTGAAGTATTTTGAAAACAAATTGTGCCTTTGTTATTAATATTAAATATTTATTGTGGGTTTTGAATAAAAACACATTTACCCACTCAATCTGATATTCCATTTTGTTGGTCATTGGGAAAATTTCCACATTATCTTTATCATATGATATTAACATACTTACATTTGGATTCATAAATTTCTAAAACTGAGAGTATTTATCATTATTGATGAATATTTAAACCCATAATCTGTTAAATAAAAAAATAATTTGATAAATACATATTCAAAATTTCATACTCTATAAAAACAATATATTATCTTTTAGCTCAACCTAAATCAATATGGGTTCAATATAATTTTCTATGATCCCTGTTCGATCATACAAATTATCTCAAGCCCTATGATATATTAAATATATCATAATATCATATAAAAATAATTAATAATACTGAATAATATCCCCTGTTAACCTTCAATACAAAATTTTAGTCCTATGACAACTCATAATATTCTAGAGCGAAGTTTAAGTAAATAACTGACTAGTATTTATCAAAGGTATTACTCCTATATGCATCTATTTTAATGATACATTTATTTTTAATTATGCATAGAAGTATATAGTTACATGTAATACAACATATTAACAATATTTAAAAAACTATTGGATTTTATATTATAATTCAAATTATACCATAAACTCAGAGTTTTCACTTTTATTCCCTTATCCTGGTCCCTAATCAATTGTATATTTTCACTATAACCAACAAAATGTTTTATTAATCTATTTTAAACAATGATAAAAAATTATCTATTAATATGAAATAACCATTATGAAATATTAATTAATCATAAACCTAAAACAACTTTACCACTCCATTCATCTAATCAATGATTTGATACCAATTGAAGATCCTCTTGACCCAAAAATCCCAGATATGGGGAGAAAAATAATTATACATTATAAAATGAAATAAAGAATGATAATTAATTAAAATAAAATTATCAAATAATATAATATTTACATTATTGGGATCTCTTTATGTTTAGATATTTAGATAGGTTAGACAAATATTTAAATACAAGAAATAATGTTCTCTGTATTAAATGATATGTTTTTCTATTATATAAGAAAAATAATCCCAAATGAGGATACAATATCTCCAATAAAATTCAATGCTTTATTTGATATTCTATTTAAATCATATATAAAACATATTTTCATAATCTAGGGAAATTGAAAACATAATATGGGGGGAGATTAATCCCTCGAATGGGTAAAAATAATACATAACAATCAATGACCATAAGTATGATTATGATTATAAAATGGGTAAAATCCTGATACATAATAAAACATACATCAAACTGATTAGATCATAAAACATGAATCATTGTGTTCTGAATTTCATGATAGAATTATTGGACATTTTATAGAGCATTACTCAATAAACATGATCCAATAAATCATGAAATTATACTTAATATATATATATATATGTGTGTGTGTGACTATAAAAAATCTAAATTATAAGAAATAATTTCATTATGGAGTAGTATTCACCACTTTATTCCCATTACAATATTGAGTAGGCATCACTACATGGTTCATATACAATATTAATTATGTGTTATTTGTTTTCATTGTTCTCTCATGAGATATATAACCATACCCAATGCATTGGAAGTTGATATATGATCCCATGATTAAGCATCCATATATATAATAGCACATGAAATCAATAAATCGTTATATTCTAATGAATCCAAGGATTTAAAATGAGAATCAATCATCACAAGACAAAAACCTCATAGATATAGAAGTGGTTTAGTATGATGTTCAAATGAATTAAAAAATATAATTCATTAAAAAATTTAACAATAAACTTTTCATTATAAACCCAACTAAAATAAAACTACATCAAATGATATTAATAATATTTCTTTCAAAATTTAATCAAATTATGATTTTGAGGTATATAGAATCTACACTATATAACTAAATGGTAAAATGTATAGTCAATTATTCCATAATGAATAAACATATATAATTTATGTGAACATAGTTCCATTAAAGGAATTGGGAACAAGTTATTCACCAAAGAAATTAATTGGAGGAATATCTATACCTATTAATAGTGGAATATAAAGAAAGATAAATTCAATGACGGGTTCGTTATCAAATAGGACAATAAATTTCTAAATCAAGTTTTGGAACAAAATTTTGATGGTAGAATTTAAATAATATGACTCATCTGTCATAATTTTTTTTAAAGGTGAATGAAACTTTGTTTTGAGAATTGCAAAAAAAATATTTTAAATATGAGACGCTAAATACATTTATTAAAAAAATCATCGTAATATTATTAAAATAATTTATTTTATAAATAATGAAAATGTAGAAGGAATTTAAAAAAAATTATATAGAGTTGATATATTCCATTACATAAGAAACAATAAATTTTTTTATTTTAACACAATGATGAAAACAACTCATTATAAAAATGATAAAAAAATAATATGTAACATTTAATTTTGGCCAATAAAGTATAAAATGGTCATAATAAATAATGGTAAAAAAGATTAGGATATACAAAAAGGCTTCCACTACATACTGACATGGGGAATGGTTGGTTTGATAAAAAACGTGCTAGAATCGGTTTCACTTAAATGGGACACTTGGTGTAAAGATTGATTCATATTGAAATAAATTTGTTAGGGGTCATTTTAAATCCCATGAATGAAGAAATTAACATTAATGGGGTTTTATTAAGAATAAAAATTATTTATACTGATTATCTTTGAAAAACTATATTCATTTAAGAATAATATTGTCAATGAAAACCTCACAATATGAGTGACATTATAATAAAAATCCCTTTAATGTGGGTATATCATATTGAAAATAAATGTATATAAATTAATGAAAATTCATTCTAAAACAACTAATATGATTTTTGTATACTGAATATTAAAAATTATTTAATAATAATTATATCTTAAGGATATATAATATAAATCTAATGTCCCTTAAAAAATGGTAAATATTAATTTATAAGAGTATAAGTGGGCTTTCTTGAAATGGACATTCATATATAATGAGATAAAAGATATTAAATAAATATTATGTTAATGTATTAGTGAATACAAAAAAAATTATTTGTTTTGAAATATCAGACTAGCCTCATGGTTTTGAATATTTTGAATATATACATTTAAGAATTTTCATTTTAGGATATGATTATAAATCCTTCAGGTAAATATTAATGGGAAATTAAAATTACTTTGAAAATTAATAGGAATTGCAATTTATGATAGTCATATTATATAACATTGCCATATTATTATAATAAAATTAATTTAATTGATTATTAAACAGTAATGGAAAACCCAATTCTCAAAAACTATTAACTTAATGGCCAACATATAATAATGATCAAGAATATATAATAGAAAAAAAATTTCGAAACATCCTATTTAAAAAAATTTCCATACCTATATCCTTTTTCAAACATTATTTATAATTTTGTTTTAAATTTATATTAGTTTGTTACTTTTTATTATCAATATCATCTTTTAGTTATCATGATCACTTTGAATATTTTCATAGTACTGTTGTTTATCAAAATTCATCCCAAATAATAAGCTTTCTTATATTATAAAATTCAATTAAATCTTTGATTCATATTCTTTTATAACGATCTAATTTTTATCAATTGATGTTCCAGTTTTGATCCTTAAATATGAAAGTGGTGATGTCTATATTTTGGTAATTTTTTTACAAACACAGAGTGGTATATTAGATACATACCTTATTATTAATGATATCATTCTTGGATGAAAGACAAATCATTATATAATTATTTATATCATTGTTATTAAAGATGCTTATATGAAAAAAATGTGAACATTCTATAATTATATTAAAAACTATGAAGTGAATTAGTTACATTATAATTTTTATATAAAAATAATGATATTATTTTTGTTTTTTATAGTTATACATCAGAATATTATAAATATATAATTTTAGGTAAATAGTTAAAAATAATTACATATTATGAATAAATTTTTTTCCTCTTTGTATGCGTGTTTTAGAGTTTTGAGTTTAGAGTAATCATTCATTACATAAATTATTAACATATTGAAAAACATTTAATATAAGAACAATATTAATTTCCTATAAAACATAATTATACTTAAAATCCATTCTGATTACTATCCATTAATAGATTTGATGGAAATATACATGTTATAGTTTATTCCATGGTAGTGATAGTCCACATGTACACATTGATGACCATTAAATTTACCATATAATGGAAGAAATATATAATATATCATATCATATCAAAAAATGAGATATACTAAAATATTTAAAAATATTTATTATTTTAATAATTAGTACAATACAATTGTTTTGGGGGAGGAGAATGCCATATAAAGCTTCGTGGATGATGTTTTCCAAACACATGGAACAATTTCGATTTTGATTTCATATAAGGAAAATGGGAAATATAGATAATATTTATCACATTATAATAATACTATATACTATAAAAATAATACTTCGGTAATTATATTATATTTATAAAATTATATTTGGTCAATTATGATATTAATATATGATATTAGTGAAAAATTGTACACATTTTGTTGAATTGAGATATCCATTGCAGGACTGCTTTGATATTGAGGTATTGTGATTTATTCTTGTGACTAGAAGATAATGTGAGTAAATAATAGATGAATAGGGAAAGGTTTAGGTTTTTAATAAGGAAAAAAGTATTTATTGTCATGAAGGTGTGGTGATAATACCCTTTTATAATTTTTGGCTGTAATGACTCAGCCTTAGAATAAACATATTCAAGTTATCTCAAAACTAGTTTTCACTTTCTTTTCCCCAAGATCAATCATATTTAGAGTTTTAGATAATTACAAAACACAAATACATAATAATCCCACGCATTAAATGCGGAAACTTATACATGTAATATATTTATTCCACTAATCAAAACCCATTAAAAATAAAACATGTTTCTATTCAAGAGATCTTCAAAAAAAATTCTTTTTGTAATCATTATCCATAATATTCTTTAAACCCTAGTGATGATATTTTAAAAATTGGGATAAGAAAAAATCCTCATATTTTTTTAATAGACAGGAAACCATTAGTCAAATAAAAAACCATAAAATAATTTATTTAATAACATACAATTTACCCCATAATAAAAAATTCATTACCAAAACATCAATATAATTATTTTTGTAAATCAAGATATTTTAAAAAATATATATATTATAGAATATATATGTATTTCACCATTTTAATAATTTACTTACATAATTTTTTACCCTCACAAATACCATATTATGTGACCCTTATGGCACCCATATGAAGTAATCCTCACAGATAACTTATGATGTTACTCTTACAATTACACTTGGAATAACCATTTTGGTCATGATAAAACACGCAGAATTAATATAAAGGACATCATGGAAGCACACATATTTTATTTAAAAAGTAACAAATTATCACAATAAATAAATATAAAGAGACATAACATAATTAAAAAACATTAAAACATTCTTCCTAAAAACATTCCTTTAGGAAAATAATTTATTTTATAAGATTACAATCCACATACAAAATTATTTAAAGATATATATTTAATATTTTAATGTAAATGTAAAAGTGTTATTTAATAATTAAATAATAAAAAACGTAAATTTAAAATTAGATAAAAAAACATTCATTTTAGAAATTTGAAAAATGAAGCGATTAAATATGAATGTTTTTTGAAACAAAGTCAATTACCTTGACTCTGAATCATCAAGTGAAATCATAATTTAAGGAATAATAAACATAACATAATTTAAATGTATTTTTTAGTGTTTTTCATTTTATTATTTATTTATTATAACATATTACAAAATTATTTACAATTACTTAATCATTTAATATCATGTTGGTCATTCTGATGATATTCTGTTCATAAGTCCAAAATGGCTTTGGTTGGCTGATTAAGGTCAAATAAGTAACTATTCAATAACACCCATAGTTTTATCAATTAAATAATATTATTTACTTTATGACAATTATTATTTTAAAACAATAAATTAAACATGTTAAAGAAAAAAGAACTGTAATATAGTCTTGGGGATGGAAAGCCATACGTACGCATGAGTAACATTTCCATTTTTCAATGATTGTTATGTGAAAGTGCTAATTTTAATTTGATCATTATATACTTTCATAATATTTTATATTTCATAATAATTATCTATATATACTTTTATATATTATCTGTAGAGACCCAAATCCTAACGTACATGGACATTACATTACTTTTTCAGGATACTTAGTACATAACAAAAACACACACACAAGGACCGTAATAGTTTAGTGTCTTTGGAAACTCGGAATATAATCTTCTAATCGTGGTGAAAGATCTTCAACATCTCCCATAAAGATATTCTTTTTTTTCTAAACCTAAATCCTTTCATTATGTCCTGGGAAAAGAAAACATAAAAGGGTGAGCTCAAATGCTCAGTAAGGGTAAACAAAAGAAATATCAATCACATCATATTCATAAGAACATAACAGTTTGGAAATCTTAACCTGCAAAAGAGAGAATAATTTCATAACATGGGAAAAATCATAGTAGTGAAATTAAATCCAATTAATCATAACATAAAACATGAATCTTTGTGGCATAAACTCATGATCATAGAGAATAATTTCTTATTAGTCAAGACTCATTGCCAGGACTATCTAAGTGGACATAGTCCATTTCTGAACTGAGTCACCCTCGTTTCAGTTCTGTTTCACTGAACCGGTATAACCTACCATTCCAGCCATGTCTATCTCATGAGATATAAAATCTTTACCCAATGCATTGGAGGGAGATATAGGTCCCACCCATCTCATAATGATACCATTCATATGTGTGCCACAAAATCATAAATCATACATCATTGCATAACCCATGTAATAAAAATGGGATTCTTAAACAACATGACATCATAAAACTATTCATATAAGATAAAGGATTTCATAAAAATAATTCCATCACAACATAATCAAATCAATGTAATAATAGGGATATAAACAGAACCCTATATTATCTTAGATTGAAAATAATTTTGATAAAACACTTGAACTCCATTCTTGAGGAAAATATCCATTCTACTTCAAAAACATTTTTCCTTTCTTAACATGTCATACAATTTTAAACTAAAATAAGTTGATTAAAAATAAACTTGAAAACTTTTAAAGTATGCTTCTTGGAAATAATGTTTTAAAAAAATCCATTCATGCCGTATAAGTTTAAAAAACATTCTTCTCGTACTTTTGTCGGAAAAGTCAAAAAGTACCTCGTACGAAAAATGACAAAAGATTCCTTTAATATCTTTTACTAAAAACTTACCTTAAGGTAAAATAGGTTTTAAAAAATTGTAGGTGGATGGAAATAATATTACATATAGAGGAAACATGGATGTGGATGATAAAATACACCCCAGTAAGTTTCAAAGTATAAACAATCTCAGATAAAAACGAGATTGTGATATTTTCTCTTACCTTTGGTCTGATTTGCTTCATAAGTGTCTGAACCTCCTGTATAATGATTTAAATAATGTCATTGACTTATTCCAGAATCATACTCACTGTTTTGATATCATATATGGTTTACTTATGACTTTATTTTACCCGTTCATTTGTAAATTCCTTGTTAAAGAGCGTTTTGGGTAAAATCGTTTCATTTGTCGTCCGTGTTTTGAATTGTAATTATTCATATGATTACTTAGATCATGATTAATTAATTCCAGAATATAAAATATTATTTATATATAATATATATTCATAATATACATATATTTAATAGATCAATAAATGGAATAAAATACACCGTTCATGGAGACAGTAGACCGTACGTACGCGTGAACAATGTTTTCGTTTCCATATTGAGTTGAATGGAATTAAGTATATGAAATAAATATATGTACACATAAATATAGTATCATTATTATGTAATATATTTCATGATTACTTATTATATATACTTTATAATCATTCATGAATGGATAAAGTGGAGAATGAATCTCATCGCGGCGTGGAGACGGTAGTCCGTACGTGCGCACGAGCGATGATATCATTCTCATGATCGTGGGACTTAATTGGAGTGTATGTATACTATTTCACAATCAATATCACATTAAAATAATCATATATAGTTTTTATTTACACCATTATACCCATCCATGTAAGGTGGTGGTGGAAAATAGATTTCACCACGTCGTGGAGATGGTATTCTGTACGTACGCACGCGCGGTGATTTCGTTTTCCGTAGGATGGATAGATGGTGAAATAGGGTTGTTTCATACATATAATAACATATCAGTATACGAGTGATACTGATGTTATTACATCATAATGAAACAACCTAAGAAGAAGAAGTGAAAGAAGAAATAAATTTTAAAGAATCGGTAACGGACATTACCTCTTATTTGAAGCGCCTCTTTGAGATCTCCTTTTAGGGCACTAAAATTGGTCTTTGAGGAAGACCAGAACCTCTAGGATGTTTCTAGGGAAGTTTAGAAGATAATCTGACAGGGTTTGGACGAGCTTGAAGGCTCAAAGTTGTGTGAGGAAGAGAGGGAGGAGGTGCCCTTTTATAAGGGAGGAGAGGGGTACCTATGGAATAACTAAAAATATTATTTTATTATAAAGCCAAATTCGGTTTTAAATAGCTCCAAATTGATTTATTTAGAAGCTAAGGTGGGGATGGGTCGACAGCCTCTCATCCAATAGAATTTAGACAAGTTTAGGTTCCTATGTTAACCTTATCATTTAGATTTAACATTAAGTTAAATAATTTTCCTTTTACCGTGTCTTCTTGTGTTCTTACACTATAAGGTTAATAAACTTACTATAAAAATCCAAACGAACCCCAAGTTGTTTATTATTAATATATATAACCTTATCTAAGTCATTTGGCCGAACCATAGTTTTTTAGGAATAAAATAACAATTAATAATATAATATTTGTTTTAAAAACTATTTTATGTCAATTTTGACACTATTTAGTAATTGATTTTTGTAAAACTAATAACAGAAATATTAGTTCTAAAAAAGTTAATTAAATCAATATTAAAATTTAATATTAACCTATAAAATTAGTTTAATTCATAAAAAGTCTCAAATTACACTTATTTGGGTATTTATAATATCAATTATTCTAATTTTTCACTATTATGGTAATTACTGCATCATCATTGTGTCATAAATAAATTAAATTATTTCATATCTAAAAATTATAAATAAAATATCATTATATAGGAAATATAATTATCTTTCGAATTAATATTTACAATCAGATTTATCTTATGTATAACCCTATATTAAAAATGTTTTAGTAAATAATCTTTGATTTTAACTCTTTTAACTCTTCTTTGAATTAAATAATAATAAATGTCCTAATCTAATCCAAGTGGGCCTAAATGGTCATATTTTATTCCTAAGGTTATTCTTGGTCGAATTAAAATTATCCAATAGAATTAGGACATGTGTTAGGGTAATAATAATATCATTTTTATCCTTAATTACCCTATTTACTTTTAACTGTGGTAAAAAAAAGTAAAAAGTTACTCTTCATCAAAAAATATTTTCATCTAATTGAACCACATTTTACATACTGACATCAACTGTGTCTCTCGGATTTTTTAAATTCCATTCACAGAAGCGGTAAAATTAAGTTTTTTGAAAAATTCATTTTTTTAACTACCACTTAGTGGTTTCACTATTCATTAAAAAATGAAAGTTTCCAGAAAAATATCAAAAATTAGGCCTAAGCTATATTTGATATTATGAACTCAAAAATGATGTCTATTTTACCAAATTCAAAACATATCAGTTGCATTAATTAATTTAAAAATTAATTCCCGTTGTCAAAACAAATAGCGTGTTCTTAAGAGATAATAACTATCAAAAGATTGGCACTTGTTTATGTCTGGTTTAAATGTGAAATTATATCCAATGACCAACATTGTATTAAATTGTGAAAATATATTCTAAATATACATTAAAACTACTCAAATTAACCATTTATCACTATTAATTATTTCGATTGAAAAAGTTGTTTTTAATTAAAATTTAGTAATTTTCACTATTCATCCAAATATGAAAGTTATCCGAAAATCACCAAAATTTCACCCTAAGCTAATTTAGATATTCCGAATCCAAAAATGAAGTCCATTTTAAAAAATAAAATTTAGAAAATTTCAAAAAGTGGTTATTACTATTCATAACGGGTAGTTTTAATAATATTTTAATATCATATCGTTGTTTAGCGAAACTTGGTGTTGCGTACAACACACGCTATCATGGAAGGTCGCAATTTTGTGTAATTCAAGATAGGTCAATGATGTGTGTTTTGAAAGCTCCTTTCGGTGTAGCGTATAACACAAGACATTAATGAAATTAAAAAGAATATTTTTCATAAAATCTCAGGGCGTTACATTCTACCCCCTTAAAATAAATTCCACCCTCGAAATTCGTCGGGGTTATAAGTGGTTTACTACTCGAAATTTTCTTTAATAGAAACCCACATCGTAAAAAGGAATACCAAATCCAGCATTTAAAAACAAAAGTATGAAACGTAATGGTTACCATAATAAACTAATCACTGGGTTTCCACATAGGTTAAAATATGGATATGGAAGAGAAATCTAACCATCATGTTCTGGTGGAGAGTGGTAGAGAAATGGCTATGGAAAAGCCAGCAATCACAAAGCCATAAATTTGTGACGATCTAGGGTACCATCTGATTCATCGGATATAAGGGCACTAGGACAACATTTTTGGTTTTCAAGATCATTTCCCTAAAGTTGAAGAATTTTAATTAGAATAAATACTTACTTTATTTTGGTACAATCTCACTATTGATCATGTCTTGAACAATTTCCACTTCATCTCTTAAATAAATGAAGTTGAATTTGTTATTCGTGAAGTGTTAGCAGATCATGTGATAGAATGATGGGTCATTCCATCTGTCTCAAACAAAAGGTTAGCAAAAGTTATTAAATATACATAAGTCGATCTATAGTGAGATTAATCATATATGGTTCCTAAAATGGACTTATACTTCATATATCATACTGCTTAATATAATAAAACTAGTTTCTAATAAATAGGGACTTCCTGTAGGCCAGTGGTAGGCGATAAAGGCCAGTCGCACTTCGGTTGTGGGTTCGATTCCCACCGCCTTGTCTGAAGCGATGGGTTGTTGCCCGTCCTACAGGTTGTCCTTTTTCTAAAACTATATTACTATAACATCCCATCAATAATATCAAAAAAAAACTTCTATCATTAAACAATACTATCTTATGTCCAACATAATCCATTCCAATCTTTAGGCTTATCCATAATACTACAGTCCACTCTCATAATATAGTGAAAACGATTACCAGAGATTTAATATCATCGTTGATCCCCATATATCATAAGATATGTCATGTTGGTCACATTACAAACATTCAATGTCCTTAATCATGTATTCTCTTGAATACCCATTGAACTTTAGTGAAAACATGAATGCAATTAAAAGTTAACACCTTCCACATACCAAAATCCTCAAAATTCTATATACTCAAACAATGATATCACTTAGTTTTTATATCAATCACGGACTCATGAATACTGTCAAACATTTCATTTTCTCCTTATCCCTTCATTATGCACATATCATCTACTTTCCAAAATATTTGAATCACTTTTCATGGTTACCGGTACCTTAAAATTGTTGAAAACCACAATAGACCAATACATAAATATTCCAATACACCATAAAAGTACCTCAACGACATTATTCTTGAATACCAATACATAAACACTTCAGTCCATCCACTTCAATGATTGTCCTTGAATAAGTCCATCCTTGATTTAGAAGTAACTTTTTAGGTCAGGGGATTGAGTTGGGTAATGCCCATGTTCTCCACAAATAACACATTGAACTCCATAATAGTCTGTCACTCTATGACCCTTTTCTCCACACAGATAACATCGGTCCCTCCATTTGAGGTATTCCTCAAGGTTCTTCTTCCCTTCTTTAGAAATCTCAATCTTCCTTTCTTTATGCTCTTCAACATGCGAACATGAATAATAGTTTATCTTCCTCTTCTTTGATGAACTTGGCATACCACTAAATTTCACCTTGTTAATCATATATCGCGATGACTGATTCAGCATAATCACAATATCTTTATCTCTAGGAATTACACAATTTTGTTGCTCATAGTCACCAATTTGTTCATGGGATTCAATGTTAACTGAATTCTTTCTGGTTCCCTCCGTTTACTAAAGCACAAAAAGAATTATGTGAGAGGAAAAAATCATTCTATAGAAAACAACATAGTAAAGGGGGAGTACCCTCAATATCTAACATCTTAGGTTAAATTCTAAGATCGTTAGCTCAATTCTAGGACTATAACCTATACGTATACTTAACCTTAGAAACATCCCTAGACATAGCTTAGAAATATCTCTAGGGATCTCACTTACGTTTTCGCATCCTAGTTTCCAAAGGTTGACTAAACCTTTCCTCTCATACCAACTGTAGAGACCCAAAGCCTAACGTACGTGGACATTACATTACTTTTGCAGAATACTTAGTACATAACAAAAAAACACACACAAGGACCGTAATAGTTTAGTGTCTTTGCAAACTCGGGATATAATCTTCTAATCGTGGTGAAAGATCTTCAACATCTCCCATAAATATCTTCTTTTTTTTCTAAACCTAAATCCTTTCTTTATGTCCTGGGAAAAGAAAACATAAAAGGGTGAGCTCAAATGCTCAGTAAGGGTAAACAAAAGAAATATCAATCACATCATATTCATAAGAACGTAACATTTTGGAAATCTTAACCTGCAAAAGAGATCATAATTTCAATAATGGGATAAATCATAGTAGTGAAATGAAATCCAAATAATCATAAATTAAAACATCAAACTTTGTGGAATACACACATAATCATAGAGAATCATTTCTTATTAGTCAAGACTCATTTCCAAGACTATCTTAGTAGACAAAGTCCATTTCTGAACCGAATCACCCTCGTTTCAGACCAGTTTCACTGAACCGATATAACCTACCATTCCAGCCATGTCTATCTCATGAGATATAAAATATTTACCCAATGCATTGGAGGGAGATATAGGTCCCACCCATCTCATAATTATACCATTCATATGTGTGCCACAAAATCATAAATCATACATCATTGCATAACCCATGTAATAAAAATGGGATTCTTAAACAACATGACATCATAAAACTATTCATATAAGATAAAGGAATTTATAAAAATAATTCCATCACAACATAATCAAATCAATGTAATAATAGGGATATAAACAGAACCCTATATTATCATATATGGAAAATAATTTTGATAAAACACTTGAACTCCATTCTTGAGGAAAATATCCTTTATACTTCAAAAACATTTTTCCTTTCTTAACATGTCATACAATTTTAAACTAAAAGAAGTTGATTAAAAATAATATTGAAAACTTGTAAATTATGCTTCTTGGAAATAATGTTTTAAAAAAATCCGTTCATTCCATATAAGTTAAAAAACATTCTTCTCGTACTTTTGTCGGAAAAGTCAAAAAGTACCTCGTACGAAAAATGACAAAAGATTCCTTTGATATCTTTTACTAAAAACTTATCTAAGGGTAAAATAGATTTTAAACAATTTTATGTGGGTGGAAATAATATTACATATTGAGGAAACATGGATGTGGATGATAAAATACACCCTTGTAACTTTCAAAGTATAAACAATCTCAGATAAAAATGAGATTGTGATATTTTCCCTTACCTTAGGTCCGATTTGCTTCGTAAGTGTCCGAACCTCCTGTATAATGATTTAAATAATTTCATTGACTTATTACAGAATCATTTTCATTGTTATGATATCATATATGGTTCACTTATGACTTTATTTTACCCGTTCATTTGTAAATTCCATGTTATAGAGCGTTTTGGGTAAAATCGTTTCATTTGTCGTCCGTGTTTTGAATTGTAATTATTAATATGATTACATAGATCATGAAAAATTAATTCCAGAATATAAAACATGATTTATATATAATATATATTCAGAATATACATATATTTAATAGATCAGTAAATGGAATGAAATACACCGTTCATGGGGATGATAGACCGTACGTACGCATGAACGCTGTTTTTGTTTCCATATTGAGTTGAATGGAATTAAGTAGATGACATACATATATGTACACATAAATCCAGTATCATTATTATGTCATATATTTCATGATTAATTATTATATATACTTTATAATCATTCATGAATGGTTAAAGTGGAGAATGAATCTCATCGCGTCGTGGAGACGATAGTCCGTACGTACGCATGAGCGATGATATCATTCTCATGATCGTGGGACTATATTGGAGTATATGTATACTATTTCAGAATCAATATCATTTTAAAATAATCATATATAGTTATTATTTACACCTTTATACCCATCCAAGTAAGGTGGTGGTGGAAAATAGATTTCACAAGGACGTGGAGACGGTATTCCGTACGTACGCACGCGCGGTGATTTCGTTTTCTGTAGGATGGATAGATGGTGAAATAGGGTTGTTTCATACTTATAATAACATATCAGTATATGAGTGATACTGATGTTATTACTTTATAATGAAACAACCTAAGAAGAATAAATTAAAGAAGAAATAAAGTTGAAAGAATCGGTAACGGACATTACCTCTTCTTTGAAGAGCCTCTTTGAGATATCCTTTTAGGGCACTAAAATTGGTCTTTGAGGAAGACCAGAACCTCTAGGATGTTTCTAGGGAAGTGGAGAAGAGAATTTGAGAGGTTTAGGCCGAGCTTGAAGGCTCAATGTGGTGTGAGAAAGAGAGGGATGAGGTGCCCTTTTATAAGGGAGGAGATGGGTACCTTTGGAATAACTAAAAATATTATTTTATTATAAAGCCAAATTCGGTTTTAAATAGCTCAAAATTGATTTATTTCGAAGCTAAGGTGGGTATGGGTCGCAATACTCTCATCCAATAGAATTTAGACAAGTTTAGGTTCCTATTGTAACCTTATCATTTAGATTTAACATTAAGGTAAATAATTTTACTTTTACCGTGTCTTCTTGTGTTCTTACACTATAAGGTTAATAAACTTACTATAAAAATCCAAACGAACACCAAGTTGTTTATTATTAATATATATAACCTTATCTATGTAATTTGGACGAACCATAGATTTTTAGGAATAAGATAACAATTAATAATATAATATTTGTTTTAAAAACTATTTTATGTCAATTTTGACACTATTTAGTAATTGATTTTTGTGAAAATCATAAAAGAATGATTATTTCTAAAAAAAGTTACTTAAATCAATATTAACATGTCATATTAACCTATAAAATTAGTGTAATTTATAAGAAGTCTCAAATTACACTTATTTGGGTATTTATAATATCAATTATTTTAATTTTTCACTATTATGGTAATTACTGCATCATCATTGTGTCATAAATAAATTAAATTATTTAATGTCTAAAAATTATAAAAAAAAATATAATTATGTAGGAAATATTATTAGATTTCTAATGAATATTTACAATCGTATTTATCTTATGTATAACCCTATAGTAAAAATGTTTTCGTAAATAAACTTTGATTTTAACTCTTTTAACTCTTCTTTGAATTAAATAATAATAAATGTCCTAATCTAATCCAAGTGGGCCTAAATGGTCATATTTTATTCCTAAGATTGATTTTGGTCGAATTAAACTTATCCAATAGACTTAGGACATGTGTTAGGGTAATAATAATATCATTTTTACCCTTAATTACCCTATTTACTTTTAACCGTGGTAAAAAAAGTAAAAATTTACTATTCACCAAAAATTATTATCATCTCATTGAACCACATTTTACTTAATGTCATCAACCGTGTCTCTCGGATTTTTGAAATTCCATTCACATAAGCGGTAAAATTATGTTTTATAAAAAATTCATTTTTTTTAACTACCACTTAGTGGTTTCACTATTCATCAAAAAATGAAAGTTTCCAGAAAAAAACCAAAAATTAGGCCTAAGCTATATTTGATTTTACGAACTCAAAAATGATGTCTATTTTACCAAATTCAAAAAAAATCAGTTTCATTAATTAATTTAAAAATTAATTCCCGTCGTCAAAACAAATAGCGTGTTCTTAAGAGATAATAACCATCAAAATATTGACACTTGTTTATGTCTGGTTTAAATGTGAAATTATATCCAATGACCAACATTGTATTAAATTGTAAAAATATATTTTAATATAATTTAAAACCAATCAAATTAAAAATTTATCACTATTAATTATTTCGATTGAAAAAGTTGTTTTTAATTAAAATATAGTAATTTTCACTATTCATCAAAATAGGAAAGTTATCCGAAAATCACCAACATTTCACCCTAAGCTAATTTCGATATTCTGAATCCAAAAATGAAGTCCATTTTGAAAAATAAAATTTGCAAAATTTCAAAAAGTGGTTATTACTACTCATAACGGCTAGTTTTAATAATATTTTAATTGCATATCGTTGTTTAGCGAAACTTGGTGTTGCGTACAACACACGCTATCGTGGAAGGTCGCGATTGCATGTAATTCAAGCCAGGTCAGAGATGTGTGTTGTGAAAGATCATTTTGGTGTAGCGTATAACACAAAACATTAATGAAATTAAAATCTCGGGGTGTTACATTATCCTTATGATCTGTTGATGACAATTTAATTACTTTTCTTCATGGAGGTAAAAATTCCCATGTATGCATGCATGGAGTAAAATTTTTTATATACATTAAAAAGGAAATAATTTAAAGGATATATTATATTTTAATAATGGAAAATATTTATTATAATCATATAATAAATTTTAATTCCATCATTAGAACTAGTTTTGAGAGACTCTGATGGAAAATGAATTATGTTAGTTCATGAGGCGGTAGTATGTCGTACAAATGAACGATTAATTATATTCCACTTTGAAGGAATTCTAGAATGTTATCAGTTATTAAACATATGTAATACAAATTACTTATATGGATAAATAAATTTTTTTTGAATAGTATATGAGGGGATTGGAAGAATAAATATAATAGAAAGACCCGCATAAAAAATGATACCTCTTCTTTAGATGAACTCCTTTTCCTATACAATATGGCAACAAAAGGTATTGTTATCCAAAAAATAAGACCTGTAAAATATTATAATAGATTATAGTAATGTAATTTGTCATATAGTGGTCAAATAAACTTGGTTTTGATGTGATATGAAAATAGAGGAAGATGCTTTCTTTTATAAAAGAGAAGATTGGAATTCTAGGAGTTCAAGAAAATATTAAATTAATATAATTAATTATTCAATTTAAAATGGAATCATTTATTTAAATTATAATATATTATTTATATTTATATAAATCCTTCAATAACATAAATATTATAATATTTTTATGTATCATTATTACCCTTATCCTATGGGTTTACCTTTATTTAATCCCTTTTCACTCTTAAAGTGACAAGATTTATATTTACTATATGAGGGTTAATATAATTTTCATAAAATCAAAAAATACAAATAAATAGATCAATTATTAAATGTATTCCATCATCTCAATATTTTGGTCGAATTGATGATAATTATGAATTATATTATAGTTTTTAAAATATTATTTTTTAAAAATATCATTAATGCTAGTTTTTAAAATAATAATTAAATAGAGATTTAAAAATATCATAAAAACATAAATTCAAACAAAATATTATATTATATCTAAAATATTTTAATGTATTTTATAAAATTATTAGGTGATTCTAACTATCAAAATAATATTTGTATTTAAATTATTTGTAACATTATTTCATACTTCCATAAAAATAAATACTCTATCCGAATTTTGTGTGTATTTAATTTAAATCATTTTTACACAAAATTATAAATAAAATAAAAGGTTAATGATAAATAATTTATATTTATATTTACTATTTATAATTAAAAAAATATTTGGAAAAAAATATATTAAAAATGATATATATATTAAAAACAAGAATGTGACATATTTTAATTTTCATTAAATAAAAGATTTTAAGTGTCGTTATTTCCTTCATGTGGCACCCAAAATATATAATTAAATTAATATTTGTAAAATAAGTTTATTATAATAAATATTCACTCATATATTATTTTATAACCAACCTTTATTCCCAATAGGTAACATAAGAGTTTGGTAAGACAAATACTGTGATGTTTTGTGACATTATTGATTAGAATAATAAATAATTCATTTTTAGGGAAAATGTAAAAAAGCAAAAACTATATTTCAATTCTCATTTGTTACTAGTAGAATTAAATTTGTCAAATAATTTAATTTTCAAATTTTATTGTCGTTTTTTAGTTATTATCATTTGTTTTTTAACCAATGTTACCCAATTTTCCCATTTAGTTGTAAAAAAATTATCAAGGATCTTATTAATATTTGACAAAAATAAAAGGGGACTATTAAATAAAATTAAAAATTAGAAATTATAATATTTCATCTATTTTTAAATATTCAAAACAATAAAATTATATTTATATTTAAATTTAATCTAATAAAACACAATGGATAATAGGTTTTAAAAAATGACAACTTTAATATTAATTGTTAATTATAATAAAATAGAGAATGAAAAGTTCTTCCAAAGCCATAATAAGATTAATATAATTCAAAATTAAAAAATTAAAATTAAAAATTAATCCAAAAAAATTTACCTTGTAAATAATTGTAAAATATAATATTTAACAAATATCTAATATTATCACGATTCATTAAAAAAACGAACATTTCAAAAAAATTCAAAATTTTACCAAAATTAATTTATATATTCTGATTACAAAAATGAAGTTCATTTGATTGAATAATGAATCTAAAATCTCTATAAATTCATTATAATTCTTAAAAATTATATAAATCAAAACCATTTCGAAAGAAAAAGTGTTTTTAATGAATAATATGAATTTACAAAAAATATATAATTATTTAAAATGAAATAATAAATACATTATCAATTATTAACACCATTAGATATTTCATAATTCAATTAATAAAATTCATTCCCTCCAATTTAGAGTATGTCTTATAATGGTAACATTTAAACAAAATGATTAATTTGTTCGTTTATGCTCTTTGCTACCTATATTATATGCTATAAAGCATTGTATGTCCTTTTAAAATATCATGATGTTACATTATACCCCACAAATAATGTTAATCCTTTTAATTTTATTTTGGTCTTGATAATTGGGGTTTTACTTTGAAATGTACATTTTTTAACATCACTAACTGAGAAAGGGTCAATATAACATCCATTTCAAAATAGATAAAGGATAGTGAAATGGTTACCTGAGAAATCACATATTAGGATTCCATTTTTTAATCATGAAAATTGAAGATAAAAGTAACTATCATTTTTCTAATGGATAGTGATAGAGAACATAGTGGTCATAATACTAACCATCAAAATACTATAAACCATTTATTTCATATTATGAAAAAGTTAACATTATTTTTGTATTTAAAGATTATTTAATGAGTGTTTCATATTCCCTTTACTATCTTTAAAAATATCACATGAACATACTAAAAATTTAATTGTTTAAATCATTTTCACAAATAACTCAGAATTTCTACAAATAATGTGTATTGAAGATAAATCATTTTAATTCCTTAAGAATTATAATCAACAAATTAATAACATTATATACATACAATTAACCCAATATTATTCCTTCCTTTGGGAATTAAAAAAATATGAAATTTATATGATAAGGTAAGATAATTCCATTTAAATAATAATTTTTTATAGAATAAAAAAACAACTTTAATCTCCAAAATTAAATAGTAATACCCAATGGTAAAAATAGGTCATTCAAAAAAGTACATTGCATATAAATCATCCATAATATTCCTGATTAATATTAAAATACCAAAATTAGAAAGAGTTAATCACATATACATGAATGATATTATTAACATTTATCCCAAAATATCTTCAATGAATCTTAATGTATCATAAAAAAATGTAATTTCCCAAATAATATAATCAACAAGTATGTTAAAAATTTTCATAAGGAACTCGAATCACCATAATCCGAAATAAAATTATATAAGTTTAAAAAAATAATACAACCATTATTCCAAATATAAAATATTATATTATAAGGTTTACATTATTCATATTTGATGGAAAAATTTTATAACACCTTCCAAGATCAATTAAAAAATTACATTATAATCCCATCTGATGTGGCATTAAAAACTCATTTTTTGCGACATATTTTAAACTAGTTTTTAATTATTTAATTGTTTATTCATCTACTTTATACTAAATATTTAAACATTTGTATTTTTAAAAATAAACATATCAATTAATCAATTTATACAATTAATCACATGTCTTATGCTTTAAATTAGTTAACTTTTATCCCACTTTAATATTATGGTCTAATGATTATTTATTAGTTTAATGATTTTTTTCTACAAATCTAATAATTTAACATTTATTAATTATTTAATTAAATTTCAAATTTCACTTTTACAATGATTTTTTTTAACAAATCATGTATTAAATAAAATTTATTTATAGTAGCATAACTTAATTATGAGTTTCTTTTAATAATTAATTATTTATAAATTTATGTTTTAAAAGTTTCTACTCTTGTTTTAATCTCTGTAATTTAACTTCATTAATTTAATTAAGTATTTAATTACAAATTAACTAACTTTTTACCTTAATTTTTTAATGTAGATATTATAAATAATTTAACTTTGTTATTAAAATATTTAAATTCTATATTTAATTTTAATAATTTAATTGGTTTTAAATTTTTGTTTTAGTATAGTAACAATTTTAGTTATTAGAATTGAAGTTATTAATAATTTAACTTATGTCTAATTGGTTTTATAACGTTATTATATTTATGTTGTCATTAAATTTTCAATTTTTTTAATACAATTTTAGTTTTTATAAATTAATTTGTTCTTATTTTATTTAAGTATTAATTTATTATATTTTATCTGTTTATTTTGCAACATCACGGCGTCACATCAACTGTTTCATTTTATGGTACCAGATCACTCAATATCAACACGGTCTCACCATATCATTTGTGGCACCGATTCTATTTACTATCTCACAATGTGACTTTTTTCCTTTACTGTCTCAGTATAAACGGAGACACCGGTTCATTCAATCATGGTGGCACTATGTCATCCGCAATATAGTCTCACTGTTTCTTTTGGAACCGTATCCAAATTTTTTTAATTGTTGTCTAACTTTATTCTCCTATCAAAGAAATTCACAACCACCATTTCAACATCATTCCACTGTAGTCTTTCTCCAGCTTTAACTCACCACTTTCTGTATTGTTGATTGATGAGGATTAGGACCAAGCCGCCGCCACATGAGCTGGAGTTGAGGGGTTCAGCATGCTGGATCGCAAGCCACCACAACTGAATAACCGCTACTGAATCCTAAAAGGTTGTCGTCCGAGGTGAATCTACTTGCAAGGAGATTAGGGGAGAGTATTTGTTGTGCTAAGGAGGAGTTGGGTTGTTGTGGATCAGTTCACTGGAAGTGGTCCGACGCTGATTTTCTTGAAGGATACGGATGGATCCGAGCCCCGCCGAACCTACTGGAAACTGCCTCCACCTTGTCATTGGGATGAGGAGGCTGAGCCAGCACTGTTGTAGGATGCTGAGAGAAATGGATTTGGGCCACCATGGGTTCTTGCTGAAGTTTCTGTGTCACTATGATGATGAGGCTGAGCAAGGCATGCATCTGTCTTTGGGAGGATGAAGAACAAATTCCCCCACTTGTAGCATGGCTGGAGGGGGGTGAAGGGAAAGTTTAATAAAAAAATTCATATAAAACAAAAAATAATGATAACAGAAATAACAAAAAAAAACAAATGAATTTAATATTATTTATAAAAGTAATAATTTATAAAAATTATTATTTTTATAAATATATAACTTATAAATTAAAATATTTTAAAACTAAAAAAGAATTTATAAAATTATTTATTTGAAACAATAATGATACATATGTTAAATTAGTTATTAACAAAAAATAATCGTGTTGAAATTTTAATAAATATAATAATATTGTAATATTTATATCTAATTTACATATCTATTGAATTATACTATCTAATTTTTAATAATACTTATATTAATAAAATAACATAATGAATGATAAGAAAATAAAAATATAATAACTTTATTAAAGATTTTATAATAAATTAATAACTATAATATTAATAGTTATTCTAGTAATAATAATTATCAATTTAAATATCTTTAAATTATCTTGAAATAACTTTTTAATTTAAATTTAATTTATAAAATAACTATAATATGTTATTTATTTTCTTTCTGTTTATTTATGCTTGTTTTCTATTGCATGTTCATATGGGAATTGAAATCCCATCCATATTCACTTAACTAACTTATTAAGATTTAGTTACAAGATAAAAACTAGTGTGACGTGCCATTCGCGAAAGAACACACATGTGCGGTGCACAATTGAGAGACTTTTGAAGTCAGTGGAAGTGAGCAGTGACATTTAGCTGATGATAGTTGATATTTAAAGCAGAGCAACAGCAGAATTATGGAGGGATGAAAATTCATTCCATGAACACACCATATTGGAGAGGGAATTCATTCAATCAATCACTTCTGTTGAGAGCAGAGCAGAGAACCTTGGAGGTGATTCCTGGAGCACTTCTCGGAGAACAATTCATTGGAGACACGAGGGCCAGGAGCTGTAGCGATTAATGCATGAAAAGGGATTTTTCATCCTTTTTTTACATTCAATTAAATTCCTCTTCAATTTAATTATTTTAGTATAAGTAATTGAAACAATGTTAGGAAATATACTAATAGTACAGAGTTAAAAATAAAATTTACTGGTTATCTTCTTAATCTCTTCTCACTACCATTTTGTTTGTGATCATAGTAGGTTGGTAAGATCAATTCTGATTACATTCAATTTCAATGTATCACTTGAACTTAATTTTGGAATTCCATATTCATACGGTGAGTATGAAAGTGTATTAATATTCTTGAACTTTTAAATTGAAATAAAATACTACAAAACATAAGGGGAGTTTGATCTATATTCTTTTTCAATCTGAAATTCACATGTTCATTAATCTAGGAGTGGAAAACTCCAGGACCTGTCAGCTTGAGTGATTTATCACATGGAGAGGGAAATAAATCACTGATTTTTCAGTGTTCATAGATGTAATTACTTTTCTTAGAAGGAATGTTTTCAAAACCAGTAGAGTTGATATTTTCTCGTGACATATTTCTCTTGATTTTCACTTATCACCATATTATTTCTCTGTTACTTAAAATTTTTAGCCTATTTATTTCTTTTATATAGTATTGAAAAAAAATCATAAAAATATTGTTTTGTTTCATTTGTGACTTATAAAAAACAAAATAAAATAATTAGAATGATAGAAATTCAATCCCTCTGTTGACAACAATAGGGTATTTTATTTTTTAAAATACTAGTTGTCAAAATAGCCTTCCATGTGGGTTCGACCCTACTTTCCACATATACAGTAGTTAGTAGAAATTTAAATAATAAACATTGACCATGTTCAATGATGGTTTAGGTCAACTTTTTGGAGCTATTTCCAGGGAAGAAACGATCCATCAATATAAATAAACTAAGAAAACACACATATATTAAAATATTAAAAAAAATTAAAAAATTGACATATTAGAAAATTGTAAAAAAAATTCTATTTCACTTATTGCAGAATTGATACTACTGAGTACTTCTTATTTCTATTTGTATGAGCACCAGACACTCTGCTGTTAGTCTAGATCCACTGAACCTATAAATTGACAAACAACTCACTTCTCTAAGAAAGAAGAACAGAACTGAAACGGAAAACATAGATAATAGAGTTCCTATACCTAACAAGTTCCAAAATCAATAATAACTCTTAGATGAATAAGAATGGCCTAGGATGATGGAGTTTCTACTTCCTCGTGTTTTAAGAAATACATTATCCATCACATAATGTCATAGTACTAGAAATTATGAACATAAAAAATAACATATTTCTCAGTCACCTGCTTAAAATGGACTCTCTTATGAGGACTCCCATGCATTCATTAGAGACTTCGATAACACTGTTCAGCAATTACCTCTTCTAGGACTCATAGAAAATGAACTTATATTGAGTTTATTTCCCTTTTTCCTTAAAAGGAGTTCTAGGAATTGGTTCATGAGTCTAGATGAGAAAATTCTTGAAAACTGGGATCAAGTGTATAACTAATTCATTAAGAAATTATATCCACAAAGATTAAAAAGAGAACATATAACTAAGATCATTAGTTTTTATCAAGATGATGGAGAATATTTTCATGAAGCTTGGGATTGATTTAGGGATCTTATTAGTTAGTTTCCCCAATATCAACTCCCATCTCACCATCTTATGGATACATTCTGTGATGGTTTTTCCACCTATGAATGGAATCTAGTTGACAAAGCTACTGGGGGTAATTAAAATGACAAAACAGATGAAGAACATAGAATTTTTTTTAAAAATCTTGCACTAATTTCACAACATAAAAATTCATGAAGAAAAATATTCAATAGAAATGTTAACCCAAACATTGTTTGAATTAGTGAAATTCAAGATCAACTTGCTAAAATCACCAACCAACGTCAATCATTAATGAACCAGAACTCAAAAAAAACTGTTAACCAACTAGGATGTCAAAATACTGACCAATAATTAAGGGAACAGTGTATCCAGTGTGGTTTGTTTGGGCATACTGATAAATTTTGTCCTAATTTTGATATGCCAACCCAACATCTAAATAATTAACACATAGTAAACTATGGTCCTAGAATTCCACCTAAAGAAGATCTATTTTCAAACAATTATAATCAATGTTGTTGGAACCATCCAAATTTTTCTTGTAACGAATAAGGCTTAATCAAACAATCCACTACCCTTAATTACTCTAATTAATCAAGACCAAACTATCAAAATCAAAGAAGGGTGAGTCTACATATTTACAAGGAAACAATGATCGTCACATGTCTTTTAAGCATGATATAATTTTTAACAATATCATCTCTCAAGAAGAAAGATACATGAATAATCTATCCTAACATCAAAGTCAATATGAGTCTGATAAAATGAAAACTGATTTGAGAATGGAAAACATGGAAACACTGTTAGGTAATCTTGTTAGGGATTTTTCATCTAGGAAAAAGATATACTTCCAAGTACCACTGAACATAATCCTAGGGATAATGACATGGGTGTTGTAACTAGAAGTGGGAATAATACTCAAACTGTTGCTGATAAATAAACTAAAAATGCCCAAAATGATAATCTTCTTCAATATAGTAATAATAATCTACTTTGCACACATGTTGGAAATTCATAAGAAATACTTGAAAAGGATCTAAATATTAATTTATTAATTGAAACGCAATCTAAAACATTATCTAAAAATAAAATGAATGAAGGAAAAAAAAGTTGATGAAGAGATAAGTGATACTCTTACTATCTTTGAAAAATTTTCCCCACCCATCCCTTTCCCTAACAAGATGAAACAAAAAAGTAACACCAAGGCTGAACTTCTTCTGTTCCTAGGTCTCCTTTATAAACATCAAGTGAACATTCCTTTTATTAAAGCCTTAATTGAAATCCCATCATACCTTATATATCTGAATATAATTATTTCAAACAAAAAAACTCAAGAATAATCTGCTACTTACAGCCTCACTGAAGAGTGCAGTTCTATACTAAAATTAAAAATTCCACCAAAAATAAGAGACCCAAGTAGTTGTGTCATACCTTGCACACTAGGAAACTCTAATGAGATCAATTGTTTGTGTGATTTAGGTGGTAGTGTTAATTTTCTCCCATACTCACAATTTCATTAGTTGATGTTGTGTGACCTTCAACCCAACATTTTCATAGAACAGTTAGCTGATAGATCATTCACTCATCTAGTGGGTAGGGTAGATGACTTGCTAGTTAGAGCTGGGAAGCTATTTTTGCCTGAAAACTTTTTATTCATAGATATGTAATTTTATCAAGAGGTGCCCATTATCTTGTGTAAGAGCTTCTTGCAAACAGGTGGTGCTGTTATTAATTTCATTAAGGGTCAACTTATTTTTAAAATTGGAGAACACCAAGAAGAGTTCAATGTGTTTATAAATGTTAAAGGGCCAACTTTTTCTGAAAACTGTTCAATGCTAGAGACCTTAGATAATGAGAACTAAATTGGAAACTATGATGAATCTAAAAATCAATCCATTGATGATGAAAATATTTGTGAGGATGAAAATCCTATTGAATCTATCTTAGAAATTGAAAATTCTTCTCAAATACCAAATCTAGAAAATTTTACAGTTTTTGTTGTATAGAAGTCCACTATTTCTGATCTTCAGAGCGTTTTGACTGAATTGGAGGGTGTTTCTATTAACACCAACCTTGATGAACACGTTGATGATATAAAGAGAGACCTTATAATATAATTAAATGATTTTTCATAAATAAACATGTTGAATTCTGATCTAGAAAATCTGGACAGTGTGCTTCCCACATTGGACAGTGGTACTGTTACTTGTAAATCTGAGCATGTAATTGAAAATCATTAATCATTCAATACTTCTTACAGGAAATATGTGTAAGATATTGGGCCTCCCATGACTAAGAATCATCTTTCAGGTGTAGAAAACCCCACTCTATAACTGAATTGAATCCCTTCTCATCTTAAATATTCAATCCTGAGTGAGAACAACACTTTTCCTGTAACAATTTCTACTGAACTTATTGAAAACCAAGAGGCAAGACTGTTGAATTTTTTAAAGAAGTTTAAACATTCCATAGGTAGAACAATAGCTAATATCAAGGGTATTAGTCCCTCATTTTGTATTCATAAAATACCTATGGAGCCTGACCATAAGCCTAGGGTGCAATTTCAATGAAAATTAAATCCAAACATGAAAGAAGTTGTGAGAGAAGAAGTGATAAAATGGCTGGAGACTGCAATGATATATCCCATTTCTAAAATTTCTTGGGTTATCCTTATTCAGGTTGTCCCCAAGAAGGGTGGCTTTACTATAGTTAAAAATGAATAAAATGAAGAAGTCCATGTTAGGAAAAACACAAAATGGATAGTCTGTATAGATTTTAGGAAGAATAATGAAGCCACTAGTAAGGACCATTTTACAAATCCCTTCTTGGATCAAATGATTTATAGGCTCTCTAGAAATGAGTTTTTGTGTTTTTTGGATAGGTTTTATTGTTACAACTAGATTCTTATTGATCTAGAGGATCAGGAAACGAACACTTTCACATGCCCCTTTGGAACATTTGCCTACAGGCGGATTCCCATTGGGTTGTGTGGAGCTCCATCCACCTTTCAATTGTGTATGACAGCTATCTTTTTGGATATAATTGCGAGAATTATTGAGGTTTTCTTGAATGGATTTTCCAACGAGGGTATAAATTTTGATACTTGTCTTTTAAAATCATTATTTTGTATTAGAGAGATTCATTGAAACCATATATTTTATTAATAGGTAGAAGTGTCAATTTATGGTTACATATGGCATAGTGCTTGGTCATAAGTTGTCCAAGAGAGGTCTAGAAGTTTATACTACTATGATCGATGTTATTCAAAAACTGCCACTTCATGTAAATGTCAATGTTTTTAGATGTTTTTTAGGGAATTCCAGTTTCTACCGGAGATTCATAAATGATTTTTCCAAAATAACTAAGACCTTGTGTTCTTTGATGCTCAAGGATGAACCTTTCAATTTTTATGAAAACTGTTTGAAATAATTTAATTTGCTTAAAGAGAAACTCACTACATCAATCATTATCACTGCACCTGATTGGAAACTACCTTTTCAGCTTCTGTGTGATGCTATTGATATGGTTTTAGGTGTTGTCCTTGGAAAGTGTAAATATAGGAAGTTTCATGTGGTGTATTATGCTTGTAGACAGTTGGATAAGGCCCAAAAGAATTATACCACCACTAAAAAAGAATTGTTTGTTCTTGTGCTTTCTCTAGAGAAGATTAGACTATATCTGTTAGGTTCAGAAGTCATCCTTTTCACTGATCATTCTAATTTAAAGTATTTTCGGTCTTAGAAATAAACTAAACCCAGGATGATTAGATGGATTTTTTGCTACAAGAGTTTGATCAAGATATTAGGGATAAGTCGGTGGCTGAAAAATTACTTGCTGACCACTTATCTTGTATTGCTTTTCATCAATCTCAATATGAATATACTTGGGAGATAAACTCTTCCTTTCCTGATGAGAAGTCGCTTACTTTGTCAATTAGGCAATCTTCTTGGTTTTCTGATTTTTCCAACAACCTTGCAGCAAGTGTTTTTCCCAAAAATCTATCCAACAAACAAAGAAAAAAGTTCATTTCTGATCATAAATAACACCATTTTGATGATACCTTGTCGTTTATGAGATGTATTGATAGTATTCTTAGGAGATGAATACATAAGGAAGAGATGATGCATGTCTTAGAGAAATTTCATTTTTCACCTTAGGAGGTCACCATGGTGGGGAGAGAATAACTCAGAATCTAATAAAATCTTGTTTATTTTGGCATACTATTTTTAAGGATGCTAGGAGCATTGTGGTTGTCTGTGATAGGAGCTGTAATGTGGGTAAGAAGTAGGATTTACAACAATGAGGATTTATGGAAGGTGAAATTTTTTATGTCTGGGGTTTAGATTTTATGGGTTCATTTCCATCATCTCAGGGGAATGATTATATTCTTGTAGCTACAGGTTATGTTTCAAATTGGGTTGAGGAAGTGTCACTGCACAAATAATTATTCCTATTCTATAATAAAATTTGTTAAATATATCATCTTTACAAGATTTGGAGTCCCAAGATTTTTTATCACTGGTAATGGAACACATTATAAGAACTATAAATTAAAATCATTGATGGAAAAATATGGTTGTGTTCATAAAACTAGTACACTTTTTTATCCATAGTCTAGCGGACAGGGGGAAATTTCAACAAGGAACTGATACAAATACAAGAGAAAATTGTGTCAGTATCTAGGAAACACTGGTCTCTTAAGTTGGATGAAGCATAATTGGTATACAGAACTGCTTTCAAAATCCCAATAGGTATGTCTCCTTAGAGGTTGTTGTTAGGGAAATGTAGTTATTTTCCTGTGGAGTTGCACCATATGTCTTATTGGGCTGTTAAGGCTCTAAACTTTGATTTTAAGAGTGCTGAACAGAGTAGATTACTTGAGATGAGTGAACATGATGAGATTATGAGAGAGAGTTATGAAAACTAGTACTCACCCATGTATATGCATGACATTTGGATTAATGGTTTTCATTTAATAAGAGAAATCTATTTGTAAAAGTTAATAAGAAATTGTAATGTTGAAAAAAATTAATCAGAAAGTATTGATGCATAAAAAATGGAATAAGAGTCGATAAAATACAAACACACCATTATCATACTTGTAAAAACACTAACGGTGATAGAAATGAAACATGGCTGAATAAGAGAGGCGAAGATTAGAGACATATATAAAATAGAGTTGGAGGTGAAGATAGAGGCAAGAGGCAGTATTGAGATAAATAATGGAATGAAGGGTAGAGATATTTTTAGAGTTTCTAGATTCTTAGTGGACTCTATGGGCTTGTAATTATACATGGGTGGGGATTAGTAGAAAATATGATCAGGTTTCATGTGGTATCATTATTGAAAGATGATCATTATCTCAAGAGAAAAATGGAATGGAGGATTCATTAATGTTGAATTTAATTTGGTTCCCCTGATAAAAATTGAGGTATCAATCCAAAAATCATGATGATATACAAAGAGGAGTTCACAATACGACAATAATAAAGTAAAAATACCTTCAATATCCATGAACTACATCATTATATGTTCATTGAAAACATATATATTTTCCATTTTCTTTCCAATCACCTCCACATGAACTCAGGAAGGAATTTACATATGAGATATATAGTTTAAATCTGAAAAATAATGTCAATATATTTAAAATGGAAATAAGATTTGCATCATCTCTTCCACCACAATCTACTAGAAAACCAGGAATTCAATCAAAAAAGTATATGAAGACATATGGAATATTGATATTGAATGAGAATCAATATCACCATTTTATATATAATTCGAATCAATATCACTATTTTATATTGAATAAGAATCAATATCGTCATTTTATATAAATTCATTTTTATATAAAATTGTATAAAAAATAAGTGCATATAGAATATAAAAACCGAAAATCTATCATGTAGACAAGAATAGGAAATAAATTAAGAATAATCATAATATAGATACCTCTAGATAAGAATAATTCTCTACGCGGAATATAGTTCAAGAAACATGCATTATTTTGGGAACATGTGTTTTCCATATCTGCAATCATACGATAAGTGTAAATTGACACATCATGTATGAATAAGAATAAATTCAAATAATATGTTTGCACAAATGAACAAGAAAATTCATTACTGCTGATCATCCATGATTGTTGTGAATTCATTTTAAAAAAAAAGATTAATAAAAATGGCAGACAAACCCCTCAAATTAATACTATCAAACCAAAATAAAATGTGAATGCATATTCATCAAAGAGACTAAGAGGAATTTGGAAAAACATCATTCTAAATGATTCAATTGTAATGAATATCAATGTAAAGAACCATAAAAAATTAATATAAGTTTCTAGGCATGACCTAAAACATATGACAATTGGAGTTTATTAATGGTAAGTTCCTGCAAAAGCTACAACTTAAACATCACCTGAAATTCTTCATGGGTCGCAATTGAAGGGAAATTCGAACACACAATGCCCTAATGTTGGGATAGAATGGCATCTTATTAGATTAGCATGTCCTATCTCCAAGGGATACACATATTTAAACTCTCAAACAATTTGATGAGGCATTATGCTGATACATGTTTTTTACCAACAACAAGTTTGATCCAGCAATAAAAACTGTATAAAATATGATAAAAAATATTTATAACATCGCATGTTTCATATTTCATGTGTTTTATGAAAATGAACAGTGAAATTTTTTCCAAAACCATACAGATACCAATATATCTAAAAAAATCATTATAACATCCTTTAACATAATTATTCCTCATCCAAGATGTCATGGAGGATCATCAATCATTACACATCATAATAAAGTCAGAAAGGTCATAATATATGAGATTCATATCAGATTATTTATTTATATATGTGAAAATGATGTTCTTTTAAACAACAAAGAGAACAGTTAATATAAGAAAATTATAAAACTAAATAAAAATAAGAGTTTCATTAGGCTAGTCATCCCCGGTGCATGATCACTTTAAAATCATTTCATAAATAGATAGAAAACCCCTTCAAATGAATATAGTCAAACCAAAGTATAAATCTGAATACATATTCATCATAGAGACTCAAAAGAATTTGGAGAAAATCATTCCAAATAAACCCATTGTAATGAATAACAATGTGAAGAACCACAAATAATTTCATATAAGTCGCAAGGTATAACCTAAAACATACCACAATTGAAGTTTATCAGTGGGTAGTTAATGAAAAATATACAGCTTAAACATCACCATAAATTCCTCATGGGTCGCAACTAAAGGGATAATGGAATCTGTAATTCCCTGATGTTGGGATAGTAGGGAATTTGATGCGAATAGCATGTATAATCTCCAAGGGATATTCATATCAGAACTCTAAAACGATTGGTTCAGGAATTGTGATGATACATGGTTTTTTACCTATATCTAGTTTGATCTAGCTATTGAAACTGAATAAAATAAGATAAAAAAATCTTTATAACATCTTATATTTCTACATTCCTGTGTTTTTTTAAAACGAAAGGTGAAATATTTATCAAAACCAAACACAAACCAAGAAATTTGAAACAAATATTTATATCATCCAATAACATAATGATTACTTGTCCAATGCGTGAAGGCGGATCACTAAATCTTACCTCTATTAATTAATTCATAAAGGAAAAAATGTATGAGCTTCATATCTGTTTCATCATTTATAGATGTCAAAATAAAGATCTGTTAAACAACAAAGGCAATAGTTACAATAAGAAAAATATAAAACTAAATAAAAAAAAAGAATTTTAGTTTCATCAATTATTACCTTTGGCATTAGGTCACGGTGCACAAAACATAAAATCTTCAAAACAATGGATCAAGAGAAGGATGGGAAGATGAGATATGTCACTATGATGTATGAAGAAGTGTAAATTGACACATGTCATGTATGATGAAGAAAAAAATGAAAATAATATGTTTGCATGAATGAAATTTAAAATTCGTTAATGTTGATCATCCCTGTTTCATGATCAATGCTAAATCATTTTCAGAAACACACAATTAGAAATTGAAGAAAATACCCTCAAAGTGAATTAAATCAAAATGCAGACACCATTAATGCCCCAAAAAAATTATATTTATAGTCTTGAAAAGAATATAAAAACATAAAAGTATCTTATAGTTGAAGAATCATAAATTGGAGCAGAAAAATTTAAGGTCCCACAAATTCCTCAAGAAATCAATGTTACAGGTCACTAAACCAAAGAGAACTGGATTTATTTTCAATTTCTAGATTTTTCAATTTTTGATAATCTATAACATTGAAAATATAATTCAATTCACAAGGTGAGGAATACTACATTGTTTCATCACCCAGAGATGAAAAATATGTTTCAAGATATTAATGGTTCTTAAATGTATAGAATTTACAATGACTATAATGCCTAAGTCCATTGACAGTCCAAGATGCACATTTATTGGGACTTTGTGTCCTGAATGTATAAAAATGAAATATCCTTCATTTGAAACGTTGAAAAACTATTCATTCATATAGAGTTGGTAAAGAGATAGCTAACAGTTGAAACAGGGCAATGTTGATAGAGGAAAGATATAAATTTCATTGAAATGTATATAAACCAATTATGAATCAATCAAAAAAATGTAACCTTCAAAACTGGGTACTGAGATCTGCATTGCTCTTCCTCTTGATCATCTTCATCACTATCATATAGATGTACAATGTGATATTTGAATCATATTTCCATTGAATAAATGAATTGGTTGAAATAAAGTGAAAAAACATGTGAGTCATGAATGTATATGATTGAAAAATCATTCATGTGAAACCATGAAAAACTGTTCATGTGCATAGAAGTGATAAACAGATATCAAATATTTGACAGAAGGAAATGATGACACATGAAATATATAACTCATATTGAAATTTAAATAAAAAAATATGTGAATTGATCAAAAAAAGGTAACCTGCACAACTGGGGTTTTAGATCTACACTGCTCTTCCTCTTCGTCATCATCATCATCAATGTCCATTGAATCAATGAAATTACAACTATATAGTTCAAAAACATGAAAGATTGTTTACAACTTGTTTGACTAATATCTTAACATAAAATAACATATATAAAAGAATTTTTAATGTTATACAAGTTTATGAATTGACACGTATTTAAATCAGAATATGTAAATATCTTATGAAAGTTTTCATGTTAGCAAATTTGGATTTTTTACAAATCAGCTCTTAAAGTACAACTGGATTCTCTCCTCACAAATGTGAAATAAACCCAGTATGTTTGAGCATATAAATCATATATCCTACAATTCACATAGATACTAATATAACAATCATTAAAAAGGTAAAATTTTTGAATGGTTTCCTATCCGTGAAAAAGTAAGGTACATCTATGCATTCTTCTTTCTATTTATATATAGATATCTATGGAAGTGGGGTGCAATGAAGTTCGTCTACATTTTTCTATGACAAAATTCCACTAAAAATTAATATTTGTATTATTGAAATGAATACAAAAAGATAAAAGTATCATATTCTTGAACAGACAGTTCCTCATAAAATAAATGTTATACTTGTCATTAAACCCTAGAAAAATAGATAGAAAAGAAGTTTCAGGTTGTGTATGGTTGTTCAATGTATATAATTTAACATGAATAACCTGAAAAATACCATTTTCACCCTATGATGCGCATATATGGGGACTTTGAGTCATGAACGAATAGGATTGACACATCCTTTCTGTGAAACATTGAGAAACTAGTCATGCATATAGAAGTAGTAAAGAGATAGATCAGAGTTGAGATAATGCAACATTGACACAAGAAAGACATTAATTAGATTGAAATGTAAATAAAAAAAATGTGAATCCATCAAAACAAAAGTTAACATGCAATACCAGGGTCTGAGATCATCCATGCTCCTCTTTGTCATCTTCACCACTTCCATAGATACCAATTTCTGAGCCATTAGATAAAGATTTATTTTTTCACAACTTCACGACATTTCCTGAAAATATTTGATTACTTAAATAGCCCAACAAAGTTCCAAGAGGCCCTTTCTTCCTGTCAGATAGAGAATTTAATGATATGGATGAAAACCTATTTCATTCTCTATGTTTGCACACAGATTTGGAACTGGGAAACCCATACCATAAATGATGGAAAGCAGAAAATGGAAATCAGAGCTTGAAAATCGGAAAAATCATAACCTAGAAAATAGAAATCATTGGGAAAATGAGCTAGAATATGTAGAGGGGGAGCTGTGAGTGGATCTTGCTGAGGGATATCGATGCATAACAGGTGGATTAGAAGAAACATGAGTCGAAGTAGGCATAGGTGAAGTAGCCGAAGGTGGAGGAGCTTGAGGCAAAGGATCCTGAGGTGGTGCAATGAAGGCGGAGGATCTGGAGGCCGAGTATTTAGAGACACATCAACTGGAGGTAGAGGAGCCTTACGCGGAGCAGATAGAGGTGGATGAACCGGACTCTAAGCATATGGAGGAGGAGAAGCTGGAGACGGAGAAGGTGGAGGAGAGGGTACTGGATGAGGGACCAAAAGAGGGAACCCAAGGAGGAATCTGGCAGTGCTCTGTGGGAATAAATGGAGGATTGGAGGGAAACATGAGAGGTACAATGTAGGTGGTGTTATCCGTAAAACCAAGCTCGAAGATGGGTTGGGGGTTATGCATAAATCAGAAATGAAAATGGAGTGCTAATGTACGGTTGTGTGTGGAAATTGGAGGGGTTAATGGTAATTGGCCATGATAATTTTGTGACATGGTGTATTGAGGAGGTGACACAAAAGTAAGGAGATACCCAGGTTTAGTAGTTATATTATATTCAAGTATTTATAAATAGGGGACTAAAAGTTTTCAGGATTCAATCATTTTAAACATAAATTTCAATCCTCTACAGAAGGTCCTCATCTTTACCTCTAGACTTAAACCTTTTCCTTGCAAGATGAATTCCAAGCGGTCTGGAGCGTTTATTGTAGTGATAGTTCTGAAGAATGGAGCTATTGAAATTTTATTTAGAGAGAATAATCCCATGTTAGTAAATCAGATGACAGTGAATCTTTATTCTGAGGTACAACCAATGGGATAGGCTGCCTTCACTGTGCTTGAAAATTGTTCTTAAATAACTCTTGATTGGGGACTTTAAACCTAGAGCTGCATGGTAGGCATCCCATGTTCTTTGTTGTTTTAGTATATAGATAAAAGTTTTATTAAATAATGTCTAATTGAATTATTTAAATTCGGTGCTTCATGGGAGTCAACTGATTCTCCGTTTTTGTTTACTTTTGTTTCTTTCTTGTTTTATTTTGAATAATTTCTTATTGTGTAGTTTTATGTATGTACTGCTTATGCTAGATATTTGCATATGGTTTACACGCTTTCTATTCTTAGGATGCTGCTTCTGTGTCGTCTAAGGAGTGGAATTCCCATGATATTTTTTGGACAAGAACTTAGTCAGGGAAGTACTTCAACTTTTGGAACTTATTTCTGTTCTTGTTTTTGCTAATAAAATTCTTCTCACTAAAAAATTGTACTTGTATCAAAAAATTCAGCTATGTGTGTACTAAAGATTCAGCTTCATGTCTTACTCTTTAATAAAAAATTCTTCATGTGCCTCTTGGTTAAATTTGAATTCATTGATTAATATTGAAATAATCATTCACTTTATGAAACTAAGTGTGTGTGTTGGGAGGGGGTACATGTTTTCATATTGTTGTGTTTTTTGTTAAATGTGCATTTCTAAGGGGTGTTTGGAATTATTGCTTTATTTTTTGTTGAACATCTAATTTAATCATATTTTACGAATTTCCTTACATCCAATTCTCTCTACACCCACACCTTATATGATAATTTTGAGCATTATTGAAAATCTTTGTCACTGGAAATAATTCTTAATGCATATACTAGCTAATGATCCGATTGTTAGTTATTCTTTGTTGCAAGAAATATTTTTTGAACTATAATTTGACCCTTATACATTTCATAAATCAAATTAATTGAAAATATGTTCTGAACCATAATTGCTAAATTGGTCTTCTCTATATTTAGAATTCATCTTTGGGGACAAATATGGATTTTATGTATGGGGGAATTATAATTTAGGTTGTCAATTATTTACTATGATTAACTATGCTTAATTGGAAGCCCATCAATTCTCACTGCAACACAAAATTTCTTGTAAAAATTTGTTATTTTTTTTCAAAATTCTTGCATAATTTTTTGGTTTACACAGTACTCAATTTTTTCTTCCTTAGGCCAAGTACCTTTCTGGTAGTTAAGATTTTCTTTGAAACTAAAATTAATGATATTTGATGGTTGATGAGTTGTTTTAATTAGTGATTGAATGTATATCATGGTTTATGGACATAATGTTGATAGTGACATGGGTGATCTGTTAGTGGAGTTGTGATCATAACCCTAGGAACTGGAAGTTTGAATTGATTATAGGGGACACACTTATTTGTTATTTATTTAATGTAATAACCATTGTGAGCCAATGAAAATGGTTTTTATATAAATCTTTTGAAACTGGAGTAGTTTGGATATATGGGATTCCACAGTGAGTTTTTGATACCCTAGATGCTAGGTGTGTTTCTTTTTATAATAGGCCCTCTGTACACATTGAATAAGTGCATTGCACACTGCTGAGAACATGATACATGTCTTGAGAAAAATAAAATATAGTTTTTAGGGTCAAAAAAAAGTTCATTAAGGTGAGGTCAAGTTTTTAATTAGATTTTAGAAGGTCAATTCTTGACTGCGCTAAACTGTGCTTAATTGGAAGCCCATCAATCACCACTGTAACTCAAAATTTCATGTAAAAAAGGTTAAATTATTTCAAAATTATTGCTAAATTTTATGTTTTACACTGTACTCAATTGGGTCTTTGCTTAGGAAAAGTACCTTTTTATTAGTTAATAATTTCTATGAAATGAAAACTAATGATATTTAATGATTGGTGAGCGGTTTTACTTAATTATTGAATGGATATCTTGGTTTAGGGACTTACTTTTGGGAGTGACATGGGTGATCTATTAGTGGAGTTATGATTATAATCCTTGGAACTGGAAGGTTGAATTGATCTTAGGGGACACACTTCTTTGCTATTTATTTAAATTAATCACCTTAATAAGCCAATGTAAATGGTTTTTATATAAATCTTTTGAAACATTACTAGATTGGGAATTTGGGATCCCAAAGTGAGTTTCTAAGACCATAGATGTTGGGTGTGTTTCTGTTTACTATAGGCCCTATGTACAATTTGAATATGTGCATTGCATAGTTCTTAGCACATGATATATGGCCTGGAAAAAAATAAAATAAAGTGTTTAGGGTCAAAAACGAGTTTATTTAGGTGATTTCAAGTTTTTGGCACCGTTTCCGAGAGATGTTGGGTCTCTGTGGATCTGTTTGCTCGAAGAGATCTACCGCTGATTTTCCTGAAGGAGGATAATGGATATGATCCCCATTGTAAAAGCTATAAACTTCCTCTGTCATGTCACTGGGATGAGGAGGTTGAGCCAGTTCTGTTTGAGGAGGTTTAGAGTGACGGAGCGGGGCCACCATGGGTTCTTGCTGAAATTGCTACATCACTGCGATGAGGAGGCTGGGCAGGGCTTGAATCTGTCTTCAGGAGGAAGAACAAATCCCCCCAACATGCAGTGTGATTTGGGGGAGGGTGAAGGAAATGTTTAATAAATAATTTATATAAAATAAAATTTAATGATAAACGAAATAATAAATTAACCAAATGAATTTAATATAATTTATAAAAAAAATTAATTTATAAAAAATTAATTTTTATTAATATATAAGTAATAAATTAAAATATAATATAACTAAGAAATAATTTATTAAATTTTTTTTTTAAACAATAATGTTACATGTGTTAAATTAATAATTAACTATGATAATCATATTGAATTATTAATAAATATAATAATAAAGTAGTATTTTGATCTAATTTATGTATCTAACTAATTATACTATCTAATTTTTCATAATACTTATATTAATAAAATAACTTAATAAATAATAATAAATTAAAAACATAATAATTTTATTATAGATTTAACAATAAATTAATAACCATATGATTAATAGTTATTCTAGTAATAATAAATATAAATTTCAAAATCTTTAAATTAACTTGAATTAACTTTTTAATTTAACTTTAATTTATAAAATGACTATAATATGTTATTTTTTCATTGTATTTATTTCTACTTTTTTGCTATTGCAGGTTCATACAGGATTTGAAATCCCATCCAAATTCACATAAATAACTCAGCATGAGTTATTTAAATGAGAAAAACATGCGCGACGTGCTCGTCGCAAAAAAAAACAAACGTGTGTCATGAACATTATAGAGACTATTGAAGTCGGTGGAAGTGAGTTGTGATATGCGGAAGATGGAAGTTGATATTTAAAGTAGGGTAGCAGCAGAATTAGGAAGGGATTATCATTCATTCCATGAACAATCTAGATTAGAGAGGGAATTCATTCGATCAACCACTTCTAATTAGAGAAGAGCAGAGAACCTTGGAGGAAATTCATGAAGAACATCTCAGAGAAACTTTCCCTAGAGACCTGAAGTCTAGGAGAAACATCTATTCAAGATAGCAGTGGGAGTTGTGTTCCTCTGTTTTCATTAAATTCTCTTCCTCTGTAATTGAATGATTTTAGTATACGTAATTAAAACAATGTTAGAATAAATACTATTATTTTGGCGTTAAAAATAAAATCTAATGGGTATCTTCTTAATCTCATATCACTATCATTATGTTTGTGATTAGAGTTGATTGGAATGATCAATTAGGATTACATTCAATTCCAACATATCACATCGTCTTATTTTCGGAATTCCAAATTCTTACGATGACATAGAATGTGGATTAATTTTATTGAACTTTTAAAATGAAATAAATGACTACTAAACATACGACGAGGTTGTTCTATATTTTTTTCAAATTAAAATTCTCATGTATATTAATATACGTGTGGAGAATTCCAAGACTTGTCAGCTTGAGAGATTTATCTCATGGCGAGGAAAATAAATCCCTCATTTTCAGTGGTATTAGATGTAATCATTTTTGTGAGAAGGAATGTTTTTAAAACAATTAGAGTTGATATTTTCCCCAGACATATTTCTCTACATTGTTCACTTATAAACATATTATTTCTCTATTGCATACTATTTTTTAAATATTTCTTTCTTTGATATAGCTCAGAAGAAAAACATAAAAATATTGTGTTGTTTCATTAGTGCCTTATAATAGGTAAAATTTTAAAATTTATGAAGATATAAATTCAATCCCTATATTGAAAACAGTAGGGTCTTTTAGTTTGTTTTTAGAAGACTAGTGGTCAAAATAGCCTTCCCTCTGGGTTCGACCCTGCTTACCACATATAGAGTAGTTAGTAGGAATTTGAATTTTAAACGTTGACCGACTTCAACGATGGATTTGGTCACCATCTTTAACTAAAATGAACGTAACCATTATTCATCATAAAATTTAACTAAATAGATAAATCTCAAAGAAACTATGTTATACCTAATGATTGTGCTAGGTGTATACCCTTTATTACTCTTGGGATATTTGTAAAATATTTTAAGAATTACCATCCACTATGGGGGGTTTCCTTTCATGGTGGCTACCCATTTTAACAATAATTTTTTCAACATTCTATGAAATAAGAGACATTTACTAAAAGTAGCCATAAATTTTTTCCCATTAATATTTTTTTGTTAGTAATGGATAACTAATATTTTTAATTTATCATCTTAAACATGTAATCACCCATAGTTACATAAAAATGTTGAAATCATATAAACATTAAATTTTAAACATATATTCAAAATTACAACTAGAAAAAAATACTGATTTTTCCTTCAATAACAATTAAATAATTTTTTTACTGGTAATTGTTACATATTCCTCAAAAAATGATAAAAAATTTAAATTATCTCATATAAATCCATACGATAAATCATATTAATAGTATTAATGATATTAGACATATATTTTTTCATAAATAAACTACCACATAACAACAGTTTATTTTTATATATAGACACATTAGTCCGTCAACGTTTTTACAATCAATTAAAAATTTTATTTCATTATGATCACTAAATAATAAACTCATATTAATAAGAAATAATAATTCTATTTAGAGATTCCTATATATCAATCCAATCATCTTTCGTACCTTCGGGATAAAAAAAAATTATTCCATAAAATTCAGATTTCAGGATCTTTTTGAATTTCTAATAATCCTTCAGCAGGTGGTCCTATATTAAAAATGTAATTGATGATTAAAATTCTAGAATTTTACATCCCAAAATAGTTTTCAAATTTCATATCTTGAAAGAAAATTAAAAATTTACCATTACCCATATTATTATCATTGAAAATTTCGCGTCTTAGATAACTCATACATCTTGGGGATGGTATTTTTAATACTTAAGTTGATAAAAAAATAATTGAACAAGGGTTTTTTTATAATAATGATGATAAAATCAAATGGGAGGTATTATTTGTTATTGTAGGATCTATTTTATTCCCTCTTGGAAAATAATCCTTATTCTTTTGGAATGAAAATCACATTAATAATGGAAGAATAATTAATATAAAAATAAAATATAGGGTAAATAAAATATAATGAAACTTTTATAATATTATAATCCTTAAAACAAATTATATATCTATATATATAATTTTTTATTCAATGAAACTATTAAATAAAAAAAATAAAAGATATAAAAATGGAAATAACCAATTATAGTAACATAGGGTATTTAATATACGCTCAAATAACATCGTAACTGCAAATATTTTATAAACAATTCTCTAATAGATACTGTAGGTATTTTTCAATAATAAATAGATATTCTAATGATTTTAAATATATAAATCACCATATTTACCCTAATATATTTCAGTTTTATATTTTTATATAATTATTAAAATAAATTCAATAGTAATCCAACACATTAGAAGTTACTAGTTATCAACAGCATCCATTTTCTCAACCATATAAAACCATTTTAAAGAAAAACATGGTTTATATTCGTGACATGTCCTCAAAAATATAATCGTGATATAATATTTATAAATAAAGATCCTTAAAAAACAATGAAGAAATTTTTAAAACATGGAATGAGCACAAATATGTCATTATGATATATAAAACAATGGAGGCCATTATCCTTGTGAAAACCCATAAACACATTTTCTTAAAAGAACACCTTTTTAACTTGAAAATGGAACCATCATAACGAAATGAAAATTGTTTTAAATTTGAAAAATAAATTGATTTTTATGATAACTCATAATAAAATATATATGATATATGTTGGTCATGCAAGACAAAATTTTCATACATAATATGTAGTCCTTAAAGTTACTATATGATGTAACCCTCACGGATACCTTGCAATTTAACACTAACACCAACCTTATAATTCAAATATCATTATTACACATGGAATAACCATTACCCCCAAATTTTGACATAAAAATATAATGAAGGAATATAAAAATCCCATGTTTATTTGGATTAAAATACAAATGACCATAATCATAAATAATTTCCATGATCCATAACATAATCATATACCATGATAACATGCATCCTAAATAAATTCCTTTCAGAAAATCGGTTAATTTATAAAATTAATATGTACATAAAAAGGAAAACAATTTCACTAAAACTATACATTTAATAATGTAACGTAATATTCAAAAAAAAAATTATTTAAAGATGATCTAAATTATTTCCATGATTTATATGTTAAAAACATTCCTTTTTGACTTTTAAAAAATGTGTCATTAAAATAATTGTTTAAAGAATGTCGGCTACCGTTAGTCTACCACTTCACGTAAATTCATTATCTTCATAAATAAAAAAATTATATATTTTATTAATTTTTTAGAATGTATTTAAATTTTATTACTAATTTGATTATACTTATTACCATGCTATATACAAATAAATAACTTTTCTGTTCTAATCGGACCTTTTGATGATATTTATTGCATATGTCCAAAATGACTTGGGGTTTTTGACTAAACTCATATAGTTAACTATTAAATCATATAAAAATTAATATTAATTAAATAATAAATTTTATTATACATCATTAATACATTAGAATCCTTCCATTAAATATGTTTTTTGAAAATGAACTATGTTACAAGCATAGTGACGACATATCATATGTATGCATGAGAAAATATTCAATTTTTTAATGATCATTAAGGTAATTTGGTAGTTATCATATTGTTTTTATATAATTATAATTATATCGAAAATATGATATTGATTATATAAATATATTTATATATATCATTCATATGATGTCGTGATTAAAAACAAATCACATCTCTTCCTAGAGGTAATAATTCTCACGTATGAAAGAATGATGCTATCATTTTCCACTTAGTCAAATGTAAATATTGTGAATGATTTTTTATGTATTAATAGTGATAAATATTTCATTGATTTCATATTTAATATTTTAAATCAATAATTGTAACTATTTATGTGAAAATTTTATGGAAACCATTTCATATTTGTTCGCAAGGTGGTAGTCCACCATATACATGAATAGTTAATTAATTTTTAATTTGAGGTAATTTGATATGGATATTTGTTATTAAACTAACCTAATAAAATTTATGTATATGGAGTATATTTTATTTATTATGTTTTCATGGTTGATGAAAGTCTGAGGGATGTGAAAGAATAAAAAATTAAAAGCAGTTGATTAAAAATGATACAAGTTTTCTGGATAATCTCTTATCATTAAATATAAGATAATTAATATATGAATTTTGAATAAAATAATGACTGTATAATTTCTTAAGGGATTCTAGAAATGTATTTGGGAATATATTAGTTTAAAAAATAGTTTTATAAGTATAATGAAAAGAAAATAAGAGGTTCTATAATGACCAAGATTTCACTGGGCATTTCCTTCAAGAAAAAACAGTGATGAATGGGTTTTAGGATGCAATGGTAACTAATTTCAAGAGTTTTACAAATTTACAAGTTTTCATGTTTTTTCATAGGTGACTTAGGGCATCAGTGTCAACATGTACGTGCATCAACAAGTGAGTGTGTCGATATTTTTGTGCGTTGGTATGTCAGTGCATCAGTGAGTCATGGGAATCAGCATCTATGAGATAGGAGTGTCGTTGATGGTGAGTAATGGTATTTCTTTGGTTGGGGAGTCAGTAGGTTAGGGCATCAGTAGGTTAGGGATTCTTTAGGTCGAGGCGTGAGTAGTTTGTTTCATTGGTATATCAGTGTGGGTGACTCAGCTACCGTAGTTCGAGGCATCGGTAGGTTGTTTTGTTGGAAGCATAACATCGATGGCATAGAATTATTAGGTTGCATCAGTAGCTCACCCATCAGTTGCTCCGTGTTAGTGACACACCCATCCGTGAATCATTTTTAGTTTTCTTGGTTTGTTCTATTTTCCAGTTTCACCCTTCTGATTTATTATTTGACGTAAACAAATTATAAATACTTTTCTTAACTATTTTAATGGTTTTTCAAAGGATATTGAGTATGTATTTATTTTCCTAACATCTCATAGGGGTTTAGATACTAAAAAATGTGATATTGACCATGAACACATGTTAATGGATTTTTGATATCATTAATCCTTTATATAAGGATTTGGATCCATTGATCTATGATCTTCCCTAACTAGTATGTTTTTCATTCCCTTTGGTGCGCCTAAAGTATTCCTTTCAAGATAATTCTTTTGACTAAGATATATATCCTCTTACTTAGTATTCATGGATATATTTTCTACTACTTCTGTGATCCCCTATTTTTGGAGCAAGGAGGAACATCGATCCATTGATCATCTGAATGATATTTCATCTGTCTCACTTTAATTTTGCATCCTCTGGGGTGGGTATACCCATGATTCCTTGTGAAGAATGGATTAATCAATTTAGTGACAAGAAATAATCAATGGAGAGGGTGTATTATCAAAGTATAAGAGGACCAATGGAAAAACGTGGTGGGAGTTTGGTTGTTGTTGATTGCCTATTTTATTTGTTATCCTTAATGATTTTAAATTCTGTTTTGGTTGTAAATCCATCTAAAATCATTTTTCTTCCAAGTAATTGGTTGTGTATGGGTGACACATTATATTTTTTTCACATAAAAAATTGGTGTGAATACCAATATCACTAATCATATATACCTGATTAAATGAAATAGATTCCCTAGGTTGAAAGCCATTGTATGATTAGACCTAATTATAAAGTTAATTAAAGAAAAGTGTTTAACAAATATGAATATATATATATATATTATTAATATATATGGCTAAGTGGACTTTTATGTTGGGTTTTTTGTGAGTTGTGTGGTGTTGGTGTTGGGAGCACAATTATGCATACAAGGGTTGGTAGGTAGATGAATCTCTAAAAATGGAGTCATATGTGTATGAAATGGGTTTGAGAGTTAATGGTAGTTGTTGTGGGTTTGGTTTGTGGGGCATTATGAGTGGTGTGTTTGCGTATCAGGTTCAGAGACAAATTTATTGTGCAATGGATGTACTTGTAGAAAGTGGGAATGCCTTTGTTTTTGATGTGGTCACACAGTGACATTTGGAAGTGGGACATTGGGGAGGTTATGAACTACTATGAAGTGGGACTTCATCAGTAAATATTGGGATTTTTTATTATAATATTGAAGAAGGATAGTTTGAAGTTTATGAATGGGGGCATGCAGTGGGACTGCAAATCTGGTTTTTTTGTATTGATGTTGTTGTGGTTGTTAGATTCCCAACAGTGCCTAAAAAATTAATTTGAGCCCCCTAACTAATAAATATATAGAGTTTAAATGGTATTTGGGTTGGGTTATGTGTTGGCATTGACTGTTGTGTTATTGTGCATAGTGGGGTATTGATAAATATGGTTCTATAGGAGTCAATTTTCTGTTGTGGGGACTCGTAGGTTGAGATGAGTGTATTATTACACACACACACACAACATAGTACTTTTTTATTTCAAGATTCACCACAACCATATTGATAACCATGTTCTGAGCACCCCTATCTCATGTCGGAGGGTGTCTTACCCAACATCCTAGGGGGATTATAGATGGATAGTTACTGATTTCCTTTATTGCTTCCTGTTCTGGGTTCTTGCCGCTTGAGTGTATCCCAGAATGATTCAATTGCTTGAGTCTTACCATAGTCCTATTTCCTTCAGGTATGATTGTTTTGGATGATAGTTATAGGTGTTTTTGGTCCAGTATTGTGTTCCGTGGCATCATCGGGATGAGTCACATGTGTCATTTGGTGAGGGGCATGGTCGTTGTGGCCCAGGAGATTGTGTGCGGGATGGTGTGTGGTTTGAGGCCATGGTTTGTGAGGGTAGGCATTGTCAGTGGGACTAAATTTGGGAAGAGTGGTATCATGATAACATTATCTATTAGGATTGAGTAGTTAATTAGTGGTAATGTTGTCCTGGGTACCCAAATATTGATGATATGATAATATTTCCATACAAGACATGAATTATTTTTTGAGCATGCCTTGTTGAGGATGGGATGCTTAGTACTCCAGGGTAGGTGCTTCTATGTGATACTATTTTCTCATAGGTACATTAGTATGTTCCCGCACTTGTGCATGGGTATCTTTAACTTGCCTAATGAGTATAGTCATATACACACCCTATGCATATAAATTGTCTTCAGGTATCCCCGAGGACATTGAGGACTGTGTATGACTTTAATAGCTCATTTTTATTATTTATTCAAAGCCTCATTTTATTTCAATACATTTTTTTGGTACTTTTTTTACTTTGTATTTGCTTTAAATTTTGAACATTCATGTTGGAATGGATTTTGGCATTACAAGACTTTTAGTGTTGGGTGTTTCAGAGGGATTTTCCATATTATCTACTGATATTGTACTAGAAAAAGGGTAATACCATCTATATTGTGTGATATTATATACCATTGGTTATATTCACCACTCTGGGACCTAAGGATGGTGGGACTCGAGGGTTACTATCTAAGCTTCATCTTGAAGAAGGAAGGGCTTGAGAATTTGTTATCCCATCCCTCATCATGAAGAAGGAGAGTCATGAAAAATTGGTATCAGAGCGTGATATTGGGAGTTTGAGATGTATGATGGATTACAGATTTATATATAGTCAGGATATCATGGGATTGTAAGGAAACTATTTTATGAAATCTTGGTATGTGAATTTGGAAATGGAAGACTGCCTATGAGACAAAATTTTATGGCCTCAGTGATCTTATGAAATGACTTTGGATGTAACAGCCCAAGATTTTATGAAAAATATTCTTTTTAATTTCACTAATGTCTTGTGTTGTACGCTACACCAAAAGTAGCTTGCACAAAACGCATCCTTGACTTGCCTTGCATTACACACAATCGCGACCTTCCTCGATAGCATGTGTAGTACGCAATAACGAGTTTCACTAAACAACAATATGCTATTAAAATATTATTAAAACTAGCCGTTATGAATAGTAATAACCACTTTTTGAAATTTTGTAAATTTTATTTTTCAAAATGTAATTCATTTTTGGATTATTAATATCGAAATTAGCTTAGGGTGAAATTTTGGTGATATTCGGATAACTTTCATATTTTGATGAATAGTGAAAATTACTAAATTTTATTTAAAAACAACATTTTCAATCGAAATAATTAATAGTGATAAATTATTAATTTGAGTGGTTTTAATGTATATTTAGAATATATTTTTACACTTTAATACAATGTTGGATGTAATTTCACATTTAAACCAGTTATAAACAAGTTTCAATCTTTTGATAGTTATTATCTCTTAAAAACACGCTATTTGTTTTGAGGATTAGAATTAATTTTTTAAATTAATTAATGCAGCTGATATGTTTTGAATTTGGTAAAATAGACATCATTTTTGAGGTCATAATATCAAATATAGCTTAGGCCTAATTTTTGGTATTTTTCTGAAAACTTTCAATTTTTTATGAATAGTGAAACCACTAAGTGGTAGTTAAAAAAACTGAATTGTTCATAAAACTTAATTTTACCGCTTCTGTGAATGGAATTTCAAAAATCTGAGAGACACAGTTGATGTCAGTAAGTAAAATGTGGTTCAATGAGATGAAAATAATTTTTTGGTGAATAGTTACTTTTTACTTTTTTTACCACGGTTAAAAGTAAATAGGGTAATTAGGGGTAAAAATGATATTATTATTACCCTAACACATGTCCAAATTCTATTGGATAAGTGTAATTCGACCAAAAACAAGCGTAGGAATAACATATGACCATTTAGGCCCACATGGATTAGATTAGGACATTTATTATTATTTAATTCAAAGAAGAGTTAAAAGTGTTAAAATCAATGTTTATTTACTAAAACATTTTTAATATAGGGTTATACATAAGATAAATTCGATTGTAAATATTAATTAGAAAGATAAAAAGATTTACTAAATAATTGTATTTTATTTGTAATTTTTAGACATTAAATAATTTAATTTATTTATGACACAACGATAATGCAGTAATTATCTTATTAATTTAATATTGACATATTTGATGTTATAAATACTCAAATAAATATAATTTGAGACTTTTTATGACTTAAACTAATTTTCTATGTTAATATGACATGTTATTGTTGATTTAATTAACTTTTTTCGAACTTATCATTCTGTTATGATTTTCACAAAAGTCAATTACTAAATAGTGTCAAAATTGACATAAAATTGTTTTTAAAACAAATATTATATTATTAATTGTTATTTTATTCCTAAAAACCTAAGGTTCGGCCAAATGAATTAGATAATGTTATATATATTAATAATAAACAATTTGGGGTTATTTTGGCTTCTTATAGTAAGTTTATTAACCTTATAGTATAAGAACAGAAGAAGACACGGTAAAAGTAAAATTATTTAACTTAATGTTAAATATAAATGATAAGGTTAAAATAGGAACCTAAACTTGTCTAAATTCTATTGGATGAGAGGCTTTCGAACCATCCCCACATTAGCCTATAAATAAATCAATTTGGAGCTATTTAAAACCGAACTTGACTTTATAATAAAATAATATTTTTAGTTATTCCAAAGGTGCCCCTCTCCTCCCTTATAAAAGGGCACCTCCTCCCTCTCTTCCTCAAACAACATTGAGCCTTAAATCTCGGCCAACCTCTGCCAAATTCTCCTTTCCACTTCCCTAGAAACATCTTAGAGGTTTTGTTATTCCTCAAAGACCAATTTTGGTACCCTAAGAAGAGGTCTCAAAGAGGCGCTTCAAAGAAGAGGTAATTTCCGTTACCAATTCTTTCACCTTTATTCCTTCTTCCACTTCTTCATCTTAGGTTGTTTCATTATGAAGTAATAAAATCAGTATCACTAATATACTGATATGTTATTATAAGTATGAAACAATCCTAATTCACCATCTATCCATCCTACGGAAAATGAAATCACCGCGCGTGCGTACGTACGGAATACCGTCTCCACGACGTGATGAGATTCATTCTCCATGTTAACCATTTAAGAATGATTATAAAGTATATATAAGAAATAATAATTAAATATATGAAATTATAAAGCTACTGGATTTATGTGTATATATATGTATGTCATCTACTTAATTCCACTCAATTCAATAAGGAAACGAAAACAGCGTTCATGCGTACGTACGGCCTACCGTCTCCATGAACGGTGTATTTCATTCCATTTATCGATCCATTATATATATGTATATTCTGAATATATATTATCTATAAATCATGTTTTATATTCTATAATTAAGTAATAATTATCTAAGTAATCATATGAATAATTACAAGTTAAAACACGAATGACAAATGAGACGATTTTACCCAAAACGCTACTTTAACATGAATTTACAAAATAACGTGTAATATAAAGTCATAAGTGAACCATATATGATATAATAACAATGAATATGATTCTGTAATAAGTCAATGACATTATTTAAATCATTATACAGGAGGTTCGGACACTTACGAAGCAAATCGGACCTAAGGTAAGGGAAATATCACAATCTCATTTTTATCTGAGATTGTTTTTACTTTGGCATTTACTGGGGTGTATTTTATCATCCACATAAATGTTTCCTCAATATGTAATATTTATATCCTTCTAAAATAGTTTATATTCAATTTTACCCTTCGGTGCGTTTTTAGTAAAAGATATGAAAGGAATCTTTTGTCGTTTTTTGTACGAGGTACTTTTTGACTTTTCCGAAAAAAGTATGAGAAGAATGTTTTTTTAACTTATACGGAATGAATGGATTTTTAAAACATTATTTCAAGAAGCATACTTTACAAGTTTTCAAGTTTATTTTTAATCAACTTCTTTTAGTTTAAAATTGTATGACATGTTAAGTAAGGAAAATGTTTTTGAATTTTGAAAGGATATCTTCCTCAAGAATGGAGTTCAAGTGTTTTATCAAAATTATTTTCTATATAAGATAATATAGGGATCTAATTATATCCCTATTATTACATTGATTTGATTTTGTTGTTATGGAATTATTTTTATGAATTCATTTATCTTATATGAATTGTTTGATGATGTCATGATGTTTAAGATTCCCATTTTTATTACATGGGTTATTCTAGGATGTATGGTTTATGATTTTGTGGCACACATAAGAATGGTATCATTATGAGATGGGTGGGACCTATATCTCCTTCCAATTCATTGGGTAAAGATTTTATATCTCATGAGATAGACATGGATGGAATGGTAGGTTATACCGGTTCAGTGAAACAGGACTGAAACGAGGGTGACTCGGTTCAGAAAGGGACTTTGTCCACTAAGATAGTCTTGGCAATGAGTCTTGACTAACAAGAAATGATTCTCTTTGATTATGTGTGTGTGCCAAAAAGTTTAATGTTTTATGTTATGATTATTGTGATTACATTTCCCTGCCATGAGTTATCCCAGGTTATGAAATTATGGTCTCTTTTACAGGTTAAGATTTCCAAAAGTTATGTGCTTATGTATATGATGTGATTGATATTTCTTTTGTTTACCCTTACTGAGCATTTGAGCTCACCCTTTTATGTTTTCTTTTCCCCATGATATAAAAAAGTTTTTAGGTATAAAAAAATGGAAGATCTTTATGGGAGATGTTGAAGATCTTTCACTAGGATTAGAAGAATATATTCCGAGTTTCCAAAGACACTAAACTATTACGATCCTTGTGTGTGTGTTTTTGTTATGTAATAAGTATTCCGAAAATGTAATGTAATGTCCATGTACGTCAGGCTTCAGGTCTCTACAGTTCGTATCAGAGGAAAGGTTTAGTCAACCTTTGGAAACTAGGATTCGAAAACGTTAGTGAGATCCCTAGAGATATTTCTAAGGTATGTCTAGGGATGTCCCTACGGTTAAGTATACGTATAGGTTATAGTACTAGAATTACGCTAACGATCATATAATTAAATCTAAGATGTTAGATATTGAAGGTAATCCCCCTTTATTATGTTGTTTTCCCTAGCATGATTTTTTCCTCACACACTATTCTTTTTGGGATTTAGACGATGGCTGGAACCCGAAGGAACCGTGTTGATCAATGCAATGGACAATGTAATGATTGCACTCCTGAACAAAAAAATGTTATGGGAGATGGAGTGCAAAATATTATTGCTATACTTACACAAGCTATAAATCATTCTGGACTTCCAAATATGCAGAGAAGTGAACAATATTCTATTGAGTCCTTCATGAGGCAATGTCCACCTTCTTTCAGTGGGACTTCCGATCCACTTGTTGCTGAACAATGGATCAGTACCACTGAAAAGATATTTTCAGTTCTTCAATGTTCTGAACATGATAAAGTCATCTTAGCAGTATATCGTTTGGAAGGTGAAGCTGATCAATGGTGGAATCTTACCAAGAATACGAGTCCAAGAGATGAAATTGAGTCCATGGAATGGGACGAGTTCAAGAACTTGTTTTTCAGTAAGTACATCCCTCATATTCTTCGAACAAATATGGAAAAGGAGTTTCTTGAGCTGAAACAGAAGGATGATGAATCTGTTGGTATATACGAAGCGAATTTTACAAGACTTGCAAGGTATGCATCTGGCATTATCATCCAACTTGAAAGTAAAGTTGATCGATTTTTCAGTGGCTTAAAACCAAGTCTTCGAAGGGCATTAGCTATAAGAGACTTCGATAGCTATGAATAAATTGTGCGTTGTGCTATCAAGGTAGAAATGGATGTTGGTGTTACATATCCATCTCATGGTTTTGACAAGAAACGAAAGATGGAGTTCAAGGAGAAATCTCAGAATAATGGTGAAAAGAAGATGAATGTTTCCTTATGCACAAAGTGTGGAAAGAAGCATGGTGGAGATTGTCTTAAAGGGACTAGAAAATGTTTTAAGTGTGGAAAAGAAGGTCATCGAGCAGCTGAGTGTCGAAGTAATGGAAAAAGGGTTTCTAATGATGTGAATAAAGCAAACACTGCAGAGAACGCACCACCAACACTTCAATGCTTCAAGTGCAAGGAAATGGGGCCTTATGATAATAAATGCCCTAACCCAAGGGTTAGTGATGATCAACATGAGAAACCGCTTAAGGCAAAGGACAAAGGGAAGTCACATGCTATCACTATTGGCGATGTTGAATATGACAACGATGTGGTGGAATGATTAAGTGTTTATGTAATGGGATTCCAAAATAATGTTGTATCATGGTTTATTGGAATATTTATGTATTGGTCTAATGTGTTATTCAAAGTGATTGAGATATTTTTGGAAATAAGATGATATGCGCATAATGAATGGAAACGAGAAAATGAAATGTTTAACAGTATTCATGAGCTCATGATTGATATAAGGACTAAGTGATGTCATGGTTTGAGTATATAGAATTTTGAGGATTTTGGTATGTGAAAAGTGTTAACTTTTAACTACATTCATGTTTTCACTATGGTTTAATGGGTATTCAAGAGAATACATTATTAAGGCCTTCGAATGTTTGGAATTTGACCAACAAGACATATCTTATGATGTATGGGGATCAAAGATGGTATTAAATCTCTGGTAATCATTTTAACTATATTATTAGAGTGGACTGAAGTATTATGGATAAGACTAAAGAGATTAATGGATTATGTTGGAAATAAGTAAGTATTGTTTAAGGATAAAAGTTTTTTTTCAATATTATTGATGGGATGTTATAGTAATATAGTTTTAGAAAAAGGACAACCTGCAGGATGGGCAACAGCCCATCGCGTCGGACAAGGCTGTGGGAATCGAACCCACAACCGAAGTGAGACTGGCCTTTATCGCCTACCACTGGCCTACAAGAAGTCCCTTTTTAGTAGAAACTAGTTTTATTATATTAAGCAGTATGATATATGAAGTATAAGTCCATTTTAGGAACCATATATGATTAATCTCACTATAGAATGACTTATGTATATTTAATAACTTTTGCTAACCTTTTGTTTGAGATAGATGGAATGGCCCGTCATTCTATCACATGATCTGCTAACACTTCACGAATAACAAATTCAACTTCACTTATTTAAAAGATGAAGTGGAAATTGTTCAAGGCACGAACAACAGTGACATTGTACCAAAAATAAAGTAAGTATTTATTCTAATTCAAATTCTTCATCTTTAGGGAAACGATCTTGAAAACCAAAATTGTTGTCCTAGTTCTCTTATATCTGATTAATCAGATGGTACCTTAGATCGTCACAAATTTATGGATTTGTGATTGATGGCTTTTCCATAGCCATGTTCTCTACCACTCTCCATCAGAACATGATTGTTAGATTTTTCTTCCATATCCATATTTTCACCTACGTGGAAACCCAGTGATTAGTTTATTTGGGTAACCGTTACGTTTCATACTTTTGTTTTTAAATATTGGTTTTGGTATTCCTTTTTACGATGTCAGTTTCTATTAAAGAAACTTTCGAGTTGTAAACCATTTATAACCCCGACGAATTTTGAGGGAGAAATTCATTTTAAGGGGGGTAGAATGTATTAGCCCAAGATTTTATGGAAAATATTCTTTTTAATTTCACTAATGTCTTGTGTTGTACGATACACCAAAATGACCTTGCACAACACGCATCCTTGACTTGCCTTGCATTACACACAATCGCGACCTTCCTCGATAGCATGTGTAGTACGCAATAACGAGTTTCACTAATCAACAATATGCTATTAAAATATTATTAAAACTAGCCGTTATGAATAGTAATAACCACTTTTTGAAATTTTGTAAATTATATTTTTCAAAATGGAATTCATTTTTGGATTCTTAATATCGAAATTGTCTTAGGGTGAAATTTTTGTGATTTTCGGATGACGTTCATATTTTGATGAATAGTGAAAATTACTAAATTTTAATTAAAAACAACTTTTTGAATCGAAATAATTAATAGTGATAAATTATTAATTTGAGTGGTTTTAAAGTATATTTAGAATATATTTTTACAATTTAATACAATGTTGGATGTAATTTCACATTTAAACCAGTTATAAAAAAGTTTCAATCTTTTGATAGTTATTATCTCTTAAAAACACGCTATTTGTTTTGAAGATGGGAATTAATTTTTTAAATTAATTAATGCAACTGATATGTTTTGAATTTGTAAAAATAGACATAATTTTTGAGTTCATAATATCAAATATAGCTTAGGCCTAATTTTTGGTATTTTTCTGAAAACTTTCAATTTTTGATGAATAGTGAAACCACTAAGTGGTAGTTAAAAAAACTAAATTGTTCATAAAACTTAATTTTACCGCTTCTGTGAGTGGAATTTCAAAAATCTGAGGGACATTGTTGATGTCAGTAAGTAAAATGTGGTTCAATGAGATGAAAATAATTTTTTGGTGAATAGTAACTTTTTACTTTTTTTACCACGGTTAAAAGTAAATAGGGTGATTAAGGGTAAAAATGATATTATTATTACCCTAACACATGTCCAAATTCTATTGGATAAGTGTAATTCGACCAAAAACAAGCTTAGGAATAAAATATGACCAGTTAGGCCCCATTGGATTAGATTAGGACATTTATTATTATTTAATTCAAAGAAGAGTTAAAAGAGTTAAAATCAAAGTTTATTTACTAAAATATTTTTAATATAGGGTTATACATAAGATAAATTCGATTGTAAATATTAATTAGAAATCTAAAAAGATTTAATACATAATGGAATTTTATTTGTAATTTTTAGACAATAAATAATTTAATTTATTTATGACACAACGATGATGCAGTAATTATCTTATTAATGAAATATTGACATAATTGATTTTAAAAATACTCAAATAAATATAATTTGAGACTTTTTATGACTTACACTAATTTTCTAAGTTAATATGACATGTTATTGTTGATTTAATAGACTTTGTTAGAACTTATCATTCTGTTATGATTTTCACAAAATCCAATTACTAAATAGTGTCAAAATTGACAGAAAATAGTTTTTAAATCAAATATTATATTATTATTTGTTATTTTATTCCTAAAAATCTATGGTTCGGCCAAATGACTTAGATAAGGTTATTTTTATTAATAATAAACAATTTGGGGTTCGTTTGGCTTCTTATAGTATGTTTATTAACCTTATAGTATAAGAACACAAGAAGACACGGTAAAAGTAAAATTATTTAACTTAATGTTAAATCTAAATGATAAGGTTAAAATAGGAACCTAAACTTGCCTAATTCTATTGGATGAAAGGATTTCGACCCATCCCCACCTTAGCCTCGAAATAAATCAATTTAGAGCTATTTAAAACCGTACTTGACTTTATAATAAAATAATATTTTTAGTTATTCCAAAGGTGCCCCTCTCCTCCCATATAAAAGGGCACCTCCTCCCTCTCTTCCTCACACAACTTTGAGCCTTCAAGCTCGGCCAACCTCTGCCAAATTCTCTTCTCCACTTCCCTAGAAACATCCTACAAGTTCTGGTCTTCTTCAAAGACCAATTTTGGTACCCTAAGAGGAGGTCTCAAAGAGGCGCTTCAAAGAAGAGGTAATTTCAGTTACCAATTCTTTCACCTTTATTCCTTCTTCCACTTCTTCTTGTTAGGTTGTTTCATTATGAAGTAATAAAATCAGTATCACTCATATTCTGATATGTTATTATAAGTATGAAACAATCCTAATTCACCATCTATCCATCCTACGGAAAACGAAATCATCGCGCGTGCGTACGTACGGAATACCGTCTCCACGACGCGATGAGATTCATTCTCCATGTTAACCATTTAAGAATGATTATAAAGTATATATAAGAAATAATAATGAAATATATGACATTATAAATCTACTGGGTTTATGTGTATATATATGTATGTCATATACTTAATTCCACTCAATTCAATAAGGAAACGAAAACAGCGTTCATGCGTACGTACGGCCTACCGTCTCCATGAATGGTGTATTTCTTTCCATTTATCAATCCATTATATATATATGTATATTCTGAATATATATTATATATAAATCATGTTTTATATTCTATAATTAAGTAATAATGATCTAAGTAATCATATGAATAATTACAAGTTAAAACACGAATGACAAATGAGACGATTTTACCCAAAATGCTACTTTAACATGAATTTACAAAATAACGGGTAATATAAAGTCATAAGTGAACCATATATGATATAATAACAATGAATATGATTCAGTAATAAGTAAATGACATTATTTAAATCATTATACAGGAGGTTCGGACACTTATGAAGCAAATCGGACCTAAGGTAAGGGAAATATCACAATCTCATTTTTATCCGAGATTGTTTATACTTTGGCATTTACTGGGGTGTATTTTATCATCCACATCAATGTTTCCTCAATATTTAATATTTATATCCAACTACAATATTTTATATTCAATTTTACCCTTCAGTGAGTTTTTAGTAAAAGATATGAAAGGAATCTTTTGTCGTTTTTTGTACGAGGTACTTTTTGACTTTTCCGACAAAAGTATGAGAAGAATGTTTTTTTAACTTATACGGCATGAATGGATTTTTAAAACATTATTTCAAGAAGCTTCCTTTACAAGTTTTCAAGTTTCTTTTTAATCATCTTCTTTTAGTTTCAAATTTTATGACATGTTAAGAAAGGAAAATGTTTTTTGAATTTTGAAAGGATATTTTCCCTAAGAATGGAGTTCAAGTGTTTTATCAAAATTATTTTCTATATAAGATAATATAGGGTTCTATTTATATCCCTATTATTACATTGATTTGATATTGTTGTTATGGAATTATTTTTATTAATTCCTTTATCTTATATTAATTGTTTGATGATGTCATTGTGTTTAAGATTCCCATTTTTATTACATGGGTTATTCTATGATGTATGGTTTATGATTTTGTGGCACACATAAAAATGGTATCATTATGAGATGGGTGGGACCTATATCTCCCTCCAATGCACTGGGTAAAGATTTTATATCTCATGAGATAGACATGGCTGGAATGGTAGGTTATACCGGTTTAGTGAAACAGGACTAAAACGAGGGTGACTCGGTTTAGAAAGGGACTTTGTCCACTAAGATAGTCTTGGCAATGAGTTATGACTAACAAGAAATGATTCTCTTTGATTATGTCTGTATGCCACAAAGTTTAATGTTTTACGTTATGATTATTGTGATTACATTTCTCTGCCATGAGTTATCCCAGGTTATGAAATTATGGTCTCTTTTACAGGTTAATATTTACAAAAGTTATGTTCTTATGTATATGATGTGATTGATATTTCTTTTGTTTACCCTTACTGAGAATTTGAGCTCACCCTTTTATGTTTTATTTTCCCCAGGATATAAAAAAGGTTTTAGGTATAAAAAAGGGAAGATCTTTATGGGAGATGTTGAAGATCTTTCACCAGGATTAGAAGATTATATTCCAAGTTTCCAAAGAAACTAAACTATTACGATCCTTGTGTGTGTGTTTTTGTTATGTACTAAGTATTCCGCAAATGTAATGTAATGTCTATGTACGTCAGGCTTCGGGTCTCTACATTGGACCTACTGAACAACCATTAAAGGATACTCTTATTATAGTGTAGATAACCTAAGAAAGGTACATGAAACATAATGACTTTAGTTCTTGTGTCTCATGGGTGTTTTTGGGAATTTAAAATAAATGAATAGTTAAGACAGATTTAAAAGAAAATTTCTACACAACCTAGGCTTAGGAGTTCCTTACTTCCTTTTCAGCTATAGATCCCAACCATCATCCAAATGTGGTACAATAAGTTGACTCCCAGTAGATTGACATGGTTGATCAGCAGAGTGCTGATCAAAAGGATAAAGATGACCAGTGGAAGAAGATGATTTTTGCCTTCTAGCAGCAGACTCTGGGGAAGTATGAGGGTAGCATCTCAAACATAGAGATATATAGGTGGATTTAGGATAATGTGATCACTATCTTCTTGATACGAGCTTGGACATGGTGCTGGATTTTTTCTAGTGGTATACCAGATGTGTGGAGTAGCACATCAATGGTGGATTCTTTATAATGGGGAATGTCAGGAGACCGATGTTTTGTGGGATGACTTTGAGAATGAGTTCCAAGAGTAATTCCATCCTTCCAAAATTAAGGACGGAAAAAGTTTGGAGATACACTCCCTACCACAGTAGAATATGATGGTATGTGAACTGGGGATCAAGTTCTAGGATCTCCTTCGATTTTCACTGGATCTCTTTCCAGATGAGGAGTCCCGAAAGGGACTCTTAGAGGAGGCACACCAACCATAGATTTGGAATATTGTTACTCCTTTTACACTACCAAAATAAAAAAAAGGATTAGAAAAAGGATGAGGTAGTGGAAATGATTAAATCGAAGCAAGGTGTGCCATGAGAGGGTAGCCAGCCGAGTTCATCAAATGGTAAGGCCATCAGTAGTAGGTCTCTAGCGTCATACCCTCCATGTTTGGGACAATGGGGAGTAGTTCTCAGAAGTTCTAGTTTTGACCTCATGGTCCACCCCATTCCCAATGATCCTAGTACAATGGTGTTATGTCTATGGAGGTCATGTAAATATTCAAAATTAGTTCCCAATTTGAAAGAATTATAGTGGGGATGGGTAGGTTCAACAACCACCCCAGCAGTAGTAGTGGCTGGTCAGGCCCTTCCCGTAGCAGGGGCTACAAGATCCCACTCCACCTAGGGTAGATTCTCTCGTAGGAGTCCGAACTCAGGAAAACCTCAAGGATCGAGACCAAGGTGTTGTTGGGGAGGTGGTCGACAAGATATTTCTAGAGGAGCAGGGTGTGGGTAGTTTCATGTTGCAGGGGAAACAGTTCCATCAGTACCATAGTTTGTTCAATGTATGATCAGTCAGTTTAGTACCCTTGTATGTTCTTTGTTTGACATTGGAGCTTCTCACTCCATTGTTTAACAATGTCTAGCCCATTACCTAGGTCTATACATTGAGATACAATCTATGATTCTAGTGTTGAATAATCTAGTAAGAGTTCAAACTAGTCTATTTGATGTCGGTTGAGGATGTTGACTAAGGTTTGGACCACATAAGTCTAGTGGGGATCTTATTTTTCTATAGATGTTTCCATATGATGTCATTTTGGGAATCGACTGGTTGTTCTCTATGCATGTTTTTATCCAATACTATTGGAGAAGGTTTTGTTCTCATGTATGGGAGGCTAACGTGTAGTTTTTGTTGGAATTTAGAGTTTTCAGGTTGGCAGTCGGTGTGTTGACGATATTCAATCCTTGTTGGTCGAGCTTTTAGTGGGCTCAGTAGACACCGATATGGTGGGAGTTCTGGGAATTTTCATAGCGTTTATGGATGTCTTCCTTGAGGAGGTTTTGACATTACCCCCTCTACGTGATTTTGATTTTTGGATAGATTTTCTACCCAGTGACTATCTGAGTACGATGTATCTCTATCAGATGGCGTCGTCTGAACAACAAGAGTTTAAGATTCATGTTGAAAATATGATGAATAATTTTTTTATTCGGACGAGTGTGTCATTATGGGGGTGATCCATTCATGTTAGTAAAGACGAATGATGACAATATAAAAGAGTTCATAGGCTACCAAGCACTGAATTAGGCAACAGTGAAGAACTATTACCCCCTTCCAAGGATTGAAAATCTATTCAACCAGTTAAATGGAGCAGGTTGGTTCTCTAAGATTTATATTCATTCAAGATATTAGAAGTTGGGGGTGAAAGAATGTGACATCTGGAATACTTCTTTTAGATATAGGTATTGCTCACGATGAGTTCATGGTCATTCCCTTCGGTTTTACAAATGCACCTACCAAGTAGATGGGGATCATAAAATCTATTTCCCATGAGTTCATGGACCAGTTTTTTATCATGTTGTTCAATAAAATCATGATCTACAAATTGTCGGATGAGGATCACGTCAAGCCTCTAAGGACAATCTTGGAGGTCCTCTCACACCAGCAGGTCTACAAAATGTTTTCCAAGTGCAAGTTTTGGACATGAGAAGTTCACTTCTTGGGACATGTGTTATATCATCAAGCGATATAAGTTCACTTCAAAAATGTTGAATTAGTTGCTTTATAGGCACCACCCAAGAACATGTTAGAGGTTCTCAGCATCCTAGGTTGAGTAGGATATTACTGGAGGTTAACACCTAACTTCACTTTAGTGCAACTCCATTGAGAACATTGACTATAATTTTTTAGGCCTTCAATTGGAGTGATAAGTGTTAGTAATCCTTCATCAATCTGAGGATGAATCTCATCAGTTCTCTAGTTCATATGTTTCTAGATGTAGGGGTGTTGATTGAGGTGTTTTATAACATGTATGGATTAGGATTGGGGTGTCATCTAATGCAACTGCATGGATTGATCTATTATTCATCAAGGTAGTTCGGTCCTGATAAATGTAACTATTTAACCCATGATCTAGAACATGCATTAGTCATGTTCTCATAGAAGATGTGGAGGCATTACCTCATTAGGGAGCACTTTTTTATTCTTCATGGATCATAAGATCCATAGGTATATCATCTCCCATGGAGACATAAATATTTGAAATTAGAGGTGGATTTATTTTCTCTATGGATACCACTTCGATATATCTTACACCCTAATAAAGTGTAATTATGTGGATGATACATTGAGAATCTATTTTCTAGAGGAAGTAGCTCAAGAATCCCGGATTCTTGGTAGGCTATGGAGGAGTTGGTCGCATTGTTCCCGGATACCGGGGAGGCAAGTGGAAGAGGCTAACTATTTCAAATGATAGTTCAATATACCTTAGTGGGATAGGTAGAATATTATTAGTGGGGACACTTAGAGACTGAAGTGAGGCACGATCAAGCTACTTTGGGTTATGTTCTAGAAGGTTGTTTGGAGGGTAGACTAAATAAGGTTTTGATTCCTGGAAATCTATTTGTCCTAGTAACAATGCATAACAGAGTTCTCTGTGAGTTCCATAGATGAACCCTAGTGGTGAATCAGATAATTTATAAGATGTAATGAGGCTTGAGTGAAGTGTTTTGGTGGCCTGTGATAATTTGGGACGTGGTAGGGTTTCTGGCAAGGTGCATATTGTATCAGCAGGTGATAGCCAAGTACTGTTCTCGTACAGGGTTGTCTCATCCCTTATATGTTCCCAAATTGATTTGGGATGAAAAATCAATGTATTTATTCAAAGTATTACATATGGATCTTGGAATATGTGATGATATTTTGGTATTAGTGGACCATTTGATTATGTCAACTCACTTCCTGGAAATCAAGGAGTTTGGCCTAATGGATTCATTAGCACAGAGGTATGTTGAATAGGGTGGGATGCTGCATGGAGTTACATGATCTATATACTTTGATTAGGATACCCATTTTATATTGAAATTTTGTAGGGGACTATAGCATTTATTTAGAAAATATCTATCCCTCAACACTTATTTCCACCTTCATATGTATTAGCATATATAGAGGACCATATTGATGTTGGATGATATTATATTAGCATGCATTATAGAATTCAAAGGATGATGGGTTTGACAAATGACTTTGTTATAGTTTTCATAAAATAATTGATATTACAATACTATTATCATGGAACCATTTTATCCCTTGTATGGGAGGTCATGTCATTCACTATTATGTTGGACAAAGTTTGGGGAAGAAGACTTTCTTGGACTATAGGAAGTGCAAAGCATAATAGAGAAGGTTCATCTTGTGTGTGAGAGGATGAAGGTACCACATCACAAAAAATGTCGTATACCTATCATAGGAGGAGGCCATTGGATTTCAAGGTTGGGTACCCCATGTTCTTATTGGTATCATCTCTTAATGCGAAGTAGAGGCTCGGTAAGGGAAGAAAGCTTCCTCAAATGATCATTGTACCTGTCAAGGTGTTATGATGAGTTGATGTGTGGGCATATCAGATTGAGTTTCCAATGCAGTTGGAGAAGATCCAAGACATCTTCCATGTCTCTCAGCTCCATCTGTATCTACATGATGACTCCCATGTCATTTCTTATGGAGTGTAGAATATCAACGATGATGTGATGATTGTGGAATGACCATTATTAATCGAGGATCGTAAGGATAAGGTGTTTCATATATGGAAAAATTATTTGGATCATGTGTTATAGAGGCATGGTGGCCACAAACAAAACACTTGGGAGTGATAAGAATATATGTGTCCTAAGTAAACAAATCTCTTCTATGTTTTATATCTATGTTTTACATTTCTACTTCCTTTAATGATGAAATTCTTGACATTATTTTATATTAGATGAGTTTTTTTCCTTATTCTCGGAATGTTTGAGGAAATTTATGATCCATGGGGAGTAGAGGACCTAATCACTAATAAATACACATTAATTCAGATTTGATTAAACCCATTCAAGATGGCAGTTCCACCCAAAGTTGATTGTATCATTAAATGGGGTAATGAGCCCCCTTATCAATGTCCCTAGATGGTGCGACATTGATTTTTTTGTTGTCTTTTATTGGATCCATGGGTGTGTTTTATTTATGTATTTTTGAGGAGATATATGATAGGGAGTTGTTCTTGGATGATATGGTTTTTTCCCATCTTTCAAACAACACTATGTTGTTTATTATTGGGAAGTATCTTAAGGGATGGTTGTTTGAACCTCATTTATTCTATGTTTTTTCTAGGATTTTCAAGGATGAGATAGTTTGAGAGGTATTTAATATAATGACTCAAATTTCACTTTGCCTTTAATTTGTGAAAAACCAATGTCTATTTTGTTTTGGGAGGCAATAGTTTCTCATTGAAATAGTTTTACAAATTTTCCATTTTCCATTTTTTACATCGGTGACTCAAGATGTCGATTTCGGCATTCCAATGCATCAGAAGGTCAGTGTGTAGACATTTCAGTGTGCCATCATGTCATTGTTTCAATATTTTAGTGCATCAGTGAGTTAGGAGTGTTGGTATTAGTGGGTCAGGAGCATCGGTGTCGGTGAGTTGAGGGTGTAAGTTAGTCATGGAATCAGTAGATTAGGGTATCAGTAGGTAGAGGTGTCGATAGGTCATTGGGTGAGTATCTCAATACGAGTGGATCATTGACGGCAGATCAAGGAGTTGATAGGTCATTCCCCTGGTAGCTCATCATCAGTGGATTAGTTCCAATCAGCCACATTGGTAGCTCACCTATCAGTAGATCTGTATCGGTGACTCACCATTCAGTGACTCACCCATCAGTGACTCATTTAATGATTTCCCTGTTTTCCCCAATTTTCTAGTTTCTCCACTCTCACATATTATTTTACACAATCCCTGTTTAAAGATTTATTTGAGCATTTTTTAGGGGAATTTTAAAGGATATTGAGTATATATTTGATATCCAAATTTCCTGGGGGATTAGATTTACTCAAACCATGAGATATTTACCATGATCCCACATTAATGAAATTTTAAATTGTTATTCATTTAAATTGGGATCTGGATCATTAAAGCCACGATATTCTCTTTATAGAAGGTTTTCAATTCATTTTGGTTCTCCTAGACTCTTCCTTATTAGATGAGTCATGTTCTTTTGCTAGATCCCCTACTGCTGAGTTTTCATAACGTTCTTCCATGCGGCTTGTGTGATCCCCTATTATTGGCACCAGGAATGACATTAAACCTTTGATCATCCACTAGGGATATATTCTCTGTCAATATTATTATAAATCATGTGAGGTTAGTGTACTAACATGTCTTTGTCAAGATCGAATGAATCCTTTTCTTAACAGGTAAAAAATGAAGGGAATGGTGTCTAATCGAATGACAATGGGACTAATGAAATATCTATTTGGGAGTGAATTGATGCTGATTAGCTGCTTTATTTTTTATTTTTTTTGATGTTATGTTTTCTTGTGACTATAAACACATCCAAAAATCATGGCTGTGGTGGTATTTTTATGTTCATGGGTGAAGCTTTATAACTTTTTTTTTTGTTTCCTCATGAAAACATGGAATGAATACTAATTTGAATAATCACATATGCCTGATTTAATGTAATGGATGACCTAGAATTCTGGCCCTTATATGATCACCTTTGGTTATTATGTTAAATAATGAAAAATGTTTTCCAAATCTAAATATATATATATATATATCGTGTTGATAGGTGTGGCTGATTGTTGTGTTCTATAGGGTTTTTGTTTGATTTGAGTGGTGTAGCTATTGGGAGCACAATTATGGGTACAGGGGTGTGAATTGGAGTTGGTTCTCCTAGAAGGGAGTACTAAATGTACTCATCGGGGTTGTGGGTAAATTGTTGTTATAGAGGGGTTTGTTTGTGGGGAGTATGTGTGGTGTGTTGGAGTCTCAGTTTGATAGATTGATTGATTGTGCAATGGATAGACTTATAGGATGTGGGACTCCCATTATTTGTGATGTGGTACTGGAGCGGCAATGGGTTGAGGGACTATGGGGTGGTTATGAACTTTTATGCACTGGGACTGCATTGGGAAATATTAGGATTGATCAAAATAACATTGAAGAATGATTGTTTGTAGTGGTTTAACGAGGGCGTGCAGTGGGACTGCAAATCTGTTTTTGTTTCTTGTTTTTATATAGGAGGGGTTTGTAGTTTCCCAGTAGTAATGAAATAAATTAAAATGAATCCATTAAATAATAATTTTAAAGTGGTTAAATAAAAATGGGGTTTTGGTAATGTTTTGGATGTTGTTGTTGTGTGGTTGTCCATATAAGGGTAGTAACAAATTTGGTTTTGTATGATTTGGTTTCCTATTTTGGGGACCCATACGTTCGAATTAGTGTTTATTTATCTATAAATATATAAATTGTAGTTCAATGTGACTTTTACATCCACCCAACCCTTATTGAGTACCATTATTCAAACACCCCCATCTCATGGTAGAGGTTGTCTTTCCTAACATCCTGATGGGAGGATGGATGCATGAATACTAACTTTCATCCCCCCACACACTTTTTTGTTCTTATCACCTGATATTATCCATGTAGGCTATAATTCCTTGGGGATTAATATAGTCCCATATCCTTTAGGTGGGCTACTAGTAAATATGAGGCCTATGTTTTTTGGGCACATTATCGTATTCTGAATAGTCTTGGGGATGTGGCACGAGTGTCTTCAAGAGAGAGGTGTTTATGTTGTGTCCCTGGTGTCTACGAGCGATATTTTTTATGGATTAAGGACCATGTGTGTGCAAGTGGGTTGTGGTAGTGGGAATACATCTGAAAAGAGTGGTAGTATCAAGGTGTTATCCATTAGAAATGATAAATTATCCAGTTGGAATGTTTTGAGCGTTACCAAAATGTTGATGTGGTTATTGTATTACCTTAATTGCCTATTGTTATTTGGTGAGAATGTCACGACCCCCTCCCCCAAAATTGTTCCCCTCATGGGCCGACAATGTGAGAAGAGCAATAATGACCCCCGAGTCCCGCCTCCAGTAGGCCCCGGGTTGGCGAATAGCACCGAGGTTATAATAAACATACAAATGGGAGGCATTACCCTCTACGATAACACATGAAGAAGAGAGAGATAGAATAGACTCCAGTATAATCCAACTCAGAACTGAAATATAAAATAAATCCAAGTACATATTTGAAATTTCATGCAAATGTACTACAACTGAAAGGGGGAACAAAAAGTACCCAAAAGAAAGTAGAACGGTAGTGACCACCAGCCCGAACAGCTCCTCCTCTAACCACAAGCTAGTAGTAACCAACTTGATCTCCAAACTTCTCCAAGTGACCTGAAAAACAGTTTATATATACATAGGGTGAGTATAACAGTATACTCAGTGGATCCTCCCTAAGCCTCTCGTGCAAAAGTAAAGAAAGCATGCTAAAGCCCAGTGAACAAAAAGTGAAACTGACTCATCACCTAAACAGGTATACTATGTTCCCAAACTCACCATGGCTACTCTCACCAAGTAACGCATAAAAGAATATAGCATATAGTAAAGAATATAAAGGGTACCCCGCTACTACTTCCCCACTATTTTACCACATTTCCCCAACGACATACGTCATGTGCTTCTCTCTCCAATGGCTTGCCCGCAGACACCAGAGCTAAGATCCACAATCTGCACCTCGTACACGTCAAAGGCTTGCCCACAGACAAATGGGAGAAGTACCACACCATCCTCACAACCAACAGTAAACAGGTAAGTTCCAAGATCCACCACATCCTGAATCACATGTATCATACATTGGGTATTATACCTCAATCCATTTTAGCCCATACACCGAGTAGGGATCCTCAAGCCATGACAGCCTATACACATTACACCTATAGTAGTCCATAGGATACTATATCTAGAATATATGTGTGTGAAATAACCACAAGACATTATAGTCCTCTACACATATATATGGGAAACTAACCGTTGTGCCTGTTGGCACATGTATCTACCAAGAGAAGAGAGCGGGGCCAAAGAGGGTAGTCAACCATTCGACCTCCCATCATAATGTTGGGGAAAAAACCCCCCAGGGCTCAGAATCCCCAGGGTGTCAGTTGCCCTTATCGATAGGGTGGATTAGCGTATAGAAACACAAAAATATAGAATATATATAAAACTCACATCCACACTATGGGAATTACCTAGTCTTAGATACAATTGCAGCTAACGTCTCTTAGACTCCAGGCTGCTACTTCTAAGACTAGGTATCCTATAAGCACAAAAACATTTGAAGATCTTTATTAGATTATTCCATTATCATTTTATCAGTTCTACTATATGTTAATTAATTCTTTAAACATTAATTAACCAGGAACAATTCCACATTAAACTTAAATGGCATCACAAAAAAACAACTGCTCCATTTAAGATTCACATCACCTTTAAATTCCTATATCTCTATCCCCATGAATTTTCTCCATTTAATAAAACATTCATTATAGAATTACTTTTCCATATTCCCAAGCATTCTAAAAATCATCTTATGCTTCTAAACACAAAAAAGGATCAACATGGTGAGTAGATATACTACCCGTCGAGTCTTTACCACCTATAGAAAGAGCAAAGACCCATTCTACCTCGAGAGGCTAAACACGGAAAGCAGGTGGCATACCCCGCGCATCTTCGCCTCCTTCGAAAGAAGGGTGGCACGACTAGGTGCCTTGAGCAGTGGGGAAAAGCAATGTAGATAAACATTCAAATAATCCATAATCATCCAGCAACCACATCCATCCAATTCTATCACCCCTGGTGTCCTCCCCGACACCCACATGCATAAACTGATGCATCTCTCCACTCTAGGCATCATCTGCTACCACAACCACAAGGCCTCCATGCCTCCACATATCACAACAACAATCCAGGCTCACATCACAGCATAAGCAGCAGGAAAACAACAATCACAACCATGGTCTCTTGACCCTTTAACAAACAAGAGGGTAACTAGAACCCTTTTAGAAATTCCCACACAAACTATTCTTTAATCGATATTGAATTAGAATATTAGTTATTCGTAGGTTCCAATTACGGGAGACATAATCAGTAATCTATCTCAATTAATCAACCATTCTTACTTCCCTAACTTGATTAACATCAAATTAGAAAAACTACGACATCAACCAGATTCATTTACATGACTCTTTATCTTTATCCAATTAATTAACAATTAATTTCGGCTTTTAGTTCATTGTCAATTTCCATCATGAACGAACAACAAATCAAAGAAATCATAGATATCACTCTATCTAGAAAAACATGAGGCAAACTATTATCACGATATAAACCAACAACATGTGATCAACCAATTCTTTTAATATGGTTCAAGTATTTAGTTAGCTCAATTTCATTGTGATCCAAAGGTCTAAATCATGATAATTCTACGATTTCACATATACAATTTAAGGAAGCCATGAATACCCTACCTGGAAGAGTTCATAATGTCCTTTATCCACACAACGGGTCAAAATCCTCCTCTCACGACAACTGCATCCAACAGAGGATGCCACGACACGACAGTACCAACAAACCCCAAGAAAAAACAATTAGAATCTTGGAAATTACATGGTAAAATATTAAAGGGAGAACAAGACAAGATGATCCCCAAAATAACGACGATAAAACATACCTTATTGGGAAGATTGACCGACACAGCTCGGTTGCATCCAAAACAGAGAAGAACCAATCCTAGGAGTAATGATTGATTGTGTAAATCCTGCGGGAATGATTGAAAGGTTCTAGAATCTCTTAGCTGAGAACAAAGGGAATGAACAAGGGAGAATGATATCTCGTCCCTTTTTGAATATTTAATGGGGTGACGGTTTAAGATCCGGTTAATTCTCCATAAAAAATGGATCTCATTAACCCATGCAGTCTGACCAAGTAAATACATCCTCGACATTGGAATAATTAATATAGGATTTATGACATTTGAATAGTCCTTAAGAGTCCTTAAAACAAGGCTTTAAATGTATTTTACATCAAAGGAAACGTCAAATTGGGAAAAACAGTAGGAAGCTGGAAACACTGTTCACATACTCAAAATTTGGCAAAGGAAAGAAAAGGACACCATTAGACCTCACCGTTCTGGAAACATTGTTCAATCCTACCATTAGAAGGTCACCGTTAGAATGTTACCTTTCTGGAAACACTGTTAAATCCTACCAATAGAAGGTCACCGTTAGAAGGTTACAGTTCTGGAAACACTATTCAAGCATAATGATAGAAGGTCACCGTTAGAAGGTTACCATTCTGGAAAAATTGTTCAAGCCTACCGATAGAAGGTCACCATTAGAAGGTTACCATTTTGGAAACACTGTTCAAGCCTACCGATAGAAGGTCATCGTTAGAAGGTTACCGTTCTGGAAACACTGTTCAAGCCTACTGATTGAAGGTCACTGTTAGAAGGTTACCGTTCTAGAAACACTATTAAATCCTATCGATATAAGGTCACCGTTAAAAGGTTATCGTTCTGAAAACACTATTCAATCCTACCGATAAGAAGGTCACCGTTAGAAGGTTATCGTTCTGGAAACACTGTTCAATCCTACCGATAGAAGGTCACGATTAGAAGGTTAACGTTCTGGAAACACTGTTCAAGCCTACCGATAGAAGGTCACCGTTAGAAGGTTACCATTCTGGAAACACAGTTCAAGCCTACCGATAAGAGGTCACCATTAGAAGGTTACCGTTCTGGAAACACTGTTCAATCATACCAATAGAAACACTTTTCATCTACCGATACTGTTCATAAAACTGGGAACACTATTCACAGATCTGGAAATTTGGCAAAGTTTTGGGGATAAGTCACATTGACCTCCCGGAACACCTCCAACACCAGATTTTCACAAAGTAATGGACCGGAGAGTTCCGGGCCATTACATTAGATACCTATCAAAACATTCTCACCCTCGAGAATTAAAAACCAACCCATAAGAAAAGAGGGGTCCGAACAACCACCCAATAAGATACCTCTCAGGGAAAAACCACAATGAGTTTTTCGAAAGATGGAACAAAATATGACATCCGAGAGTTTGGGAACAAACAATCCATATACAAACAATTCAATCATAACATCACATCAAAGGTAAATAAATAAAACATGAAAGGTCTAACCACCAAGGAAACATCATTAAATGAAAGGATTTAAACATTAAACAACTCTGGATACTGAGCACGTATCTGTGAATCACACTCCCAGGTACTCTCCTCCATGCCACCGTGTCACCACAAGACACGAACTAAGGGGATAGAACACCCACGAAACACCTTCTCCTTGTGGTCTTGGATCTCCACAGGTCGCTCCTCGAAGGTTGCATCATCATCAATATCGATCTCTCCCAAATCGATAACATGAGATTCATCATGAAGATAATGACGAAGCTATGATACATGGAAAACATCATTTAACCGACTCGTCTGAGGGGGAAATGCTACTCGATACGCCACAACTCCAACACGAGCTAACACCTCGAAAGGCCCAACAAACCGGGGAGAAAGCTTACTTACACGACCAAACCTTCGCTACCCATGACGGGGAGTCACCTTCAGAAACAAATGATCCCCAACATTAAACTCTAAGGGTCTCCTTCTTTGATCAACATATGATTTCTGACGATCTTGCGCTGTCTTCATCCTCTCACGAATCACCTGAACCATCTCTGTTGTATTCTGCACTAATTATGGTCCGAGAATTGCTGACTCTCCGACCCCAGCCCAGCTCAACGGAGAACGGCATGGCCGGCCATACAAGGCTTCAAACGGTGCCATTATGATGGTAGAGTGAAAACTATTATTGTAACTGAACTCTACCAAGGGTAAGTGCTTCATCCATGACCTCCAAAATCATGAACACAAGAGCGCGACATGTCTTCAAGAGTCTGGATGGTTCGCTCTGTCTGACCATCCGTTTGAGGATGAAAAGAAGTGCTAAGGTATAGTTGAGAGACAAAAGCATGCTGGAGACCTCTCCACACCCTGAAGGTAAAATGAGGATCTCGATCAGAAATGACCGTCCTAGGTACTCCATGAAGTCTCACCACCTCCTCAGGATACTGCCTTGACAAAACTTCCACTGAGCTCAACTCCTTGATCACTATGAAGTGGGCCGATTTTGTTAAACAATCCACTACCACCCAATAGCATCATGTCCTCCCGGAGCTCAAGGTAAACCTGTAACAAAGTCCATTGAGATGTCCTCCCACTTCCACTGAGTAATCTCTAATTGCTAAAGAAGACCACCAGGAACACGGTGTTCGTCCTTCACCTTCTGGTAGACTAAACATCGAGACACACACTCTGCAACCGCACGCTTCATCCCAGGCCACCAAAACTGACTCATCAAGGATCGGTACATCTTTGTCCCACCAGGATGTACTGCCAAGGGCGAACTACGGAACTCTCGCAGAACTGTCTCGCACATTTCCAAGGGAACAAAAAGCCTTCCATGATACAACACTCGGTGTTGTTCATCCTCCGACCAACCATCATGGGCCTCACCAAAAACAACTCTGTCTCTCTAAACTTCCACCTCTAGATCACCCAACAGACACTCTTCCACCTTATGCATCAGGGATGACTTCACCGTCATTTAGAAAAGACAAACTCTACCCCCAACTTCTCCGATATCAAGATGCAAAGCTGATAGTTCCTCCATTACTCTCCAGGAATCACCAAATTCACGCACAACATCATTACGTGACTTTCATCTCATTGCATCAGATAGAACATTCCATTTTCTAGGCGTATACGATATTTCAAAGTCGTATTCTTGCAAGAACTACATCCACCGATGCTGCCGCAAGTTCAAGTCACGTTGGGAGAAAACATACCTCAAACTCTTATGATCGGTGAAGACCACAAAGTGCTCACCAATGAGGTAATGTCTCCACAACTTCATAGAAAACACCATGGCTGACAACTCAAGATCATGGGTGGCATAGTTGCATTCATGGGGACGCAACTGCCAAGACCCATAAGAAACAACTGACCTCTGTTGCATGAGAACATAGCCTAGCCCCAGATGTGAAGCATCACAGAAAACATAAAACTGGACTCCCTCCGCAGGAAGACAAATGACTGGAGCACTTACCAACCTCTCCTTTAGATACTTGAAAGCTACTTGACACTGATCAGTCCATATGAACGCTTGATCCATCCTGGTCAAAGCTGTCAGAGGAGTCGCAACTCGGGAGAAATTGGCTATAAACCTCTTATAATAGCCAGCGAGACCAAGGAAACTTCGCACCTCTGGCACGGTCTTGGGGGATGCCCAAGACACCACTTCTTCTATCCTTGACAGATCCACACCTACTCTCTGTTGGCACACAACATGCCCCATGAAATGAACTTCTCGAGCCCAAAACTCACACTTTGATAATATCCCAAACAACTGATGTTGGTGAAGAACTCCCAAAACGGCTTCTAGATGATATGCATGCTCTTATTCAGATGTGGAGTACACAAGGATGTCGTCGATGAAAACCACAATAAACTTGTCCAGGAATTCACAGAACACAACATTCATCAACCCCATGAAAATAGTTGGAGCATTTTTCATGCCGAATGGCATTACAACAAACTCATAATTCCCATGACGACAACGGAATGCAGTCTTCGGGATATCCTCATCCTTTACACGCATCTGATGATATCCTGACTGCAAGTCGATCTTTGAGAACCAACTTGCACCCTTCATTTGATTGAATAAGTCATCAATCCATGGGAGAATATAGCGGTTCTTTATTGTCACTTTGTTTAATTGATGATAATCGACACACAACCGCAAACTATCGTCAGCCTTTTGCACAAACAAAACTGTCGCACCCCTCGGTGACACACTTGGTCGAACAAAACTGCACTGCAACAGACCATCAAACTGAATACGTAGCTCTAGTAACTTAGAAGGGCCCATCCTATAAGGATACATAGAGATAGGAGATGCTTCTGGCTGTAGCTCGATCCCAAACTTGATATCTTGTTGAGGGGGTAAGGCTACAACCTCTTCTAGGAAGACGTCAAGGTACTCCTCTATGACCCTAGGAAATGTCAACTGCTGAACCTCTGAAGAACTCAGCATCATCCCAACCATCATGGATGATAAGGATGGAACTCGTCTATGACTCATCCGAGGATCTCTCTCACCAACAAACACCACTTTCTCTCCACCTGCATCAAGGAAAACGACCTTCTTCCTTTAGCAATCCACAATAGCCTGCATCGAATACATCCAATCCATGCTGAGTTTCACATCATATGGTTTTATCCATAAACATAGGAAATCTCCCCAAGAGTAGTGTTGCCCCAACACTAGCTCACAGTCTCTACATACTTCAAACAAGTCAGCTCGACCTCCAACTAGCGTAGTCATTGCCAAGGGCACTGGAAGACTCTCTACCTCAAGTCCCAAAGCATGGATAAGGGTAGGTGATATGATGGAGTTTTTTTCTCCGGAATCAAATAAGGCATACACCAAGGTAGAAAACAAGCAAAGGGTAGCTCGAATGAAATCTGGCTCACCTGGGGCTGGCAACACTAGAGCATGAAGCTAACGACGACCTCCTCCACGGCCTCTCTGAACCTGATGACGACCACCACCATGGCCGCGCTCTTCTCTTTGAGGATGTGGATCATCATGGGGATGTCCTCTTCCTGCTCCATCTACCCTCTAGTGATCTAAAGCTGGTGCAACCTGTTGCTGCTGCCTCGACTGGAACTGCCTCAATGGAGGAACCTAGAGCGGAGTGTCCAGTGCACGATGTCTGCTCTGAAAATTCGGGAACTGCCGCTGCGGATGACCACGACCACCACAAGAAAAACAAGCGCCTGATCCCTTGGCATAGGCCTGAGAGTTTCTGCCTCTGGAGAAACGAGATGGGAAGGGATGGGACCTACCCCCAGGTGAACGGAAACTCTTCTTCCCTGAAAACCAGGAACCTCGGACCACGGCTCTACTTCGTGAGGAGTCATGACGATTCCCCTCACGTGATGATCCGGTCCTGGCCAAAGTCCTCTCAACAACCTCTTCCCTCGCCAGCACCTAAAGATATGTCTTCAGCATAAATGGGGTGACCTGGCGCTGGATATCTAGATGCAAAGCCTCCTCGAAATGCCTTACCCAGGCCTCCTCATCTGGTAACAGGTCTGAATCATATCGTAGAAGGTTCCTAAAATGGATTCCAAACTCTAGAACACTGGAGCTCCCCTGTCGAAAGGTATGAATCTCCTGGCAATTGGACGCCTTCACAGTCGAAGAAAGAAACTCGACTCTAAACCGGTCTTGAAACTCCTCCCATGAGATCGCTGACTCCTCGCGATCCCCGAGGAACAAGAACCACCACTGCCTCACTGCTCCACGCAGCATCGTCACAACCAAGGACACCCAATGTTCCTTTCGAGCTCGAATTGAACTGAAGCCTTTCTCTACCTCCTACAACCAGTCTTCTGTGACTGCATCTGAAACGGATCCCTCATACTTCTGTAGACTCTGGCACTGAAACTCTCATAGTTTCTTCCTCCAAGTGTCATCGTCATCAACCCCTACCCGACAACGATCTGCTGGAACAGCCTGCTGGACATCTTCTGCGCAAACCTGACGAGGACATCGACCAAGAGCTATACCTATAAAATAAAAACTGTTAGAGCTCCTAAGACTGGAATATGGAAGACTCAACATTAATTAATTAATTATTTTTATTTTATTAATTTTAGGTTACCTATCCCAAGTTCTACCCATTGAAACAGAGGCGCAATGAATAATGATGCATGATCCTTTCCTAGGTCTCTTCCCTGCAACCAGTATCACTTTGTTTAGTAGCCATCGTAAACTTAAAGTTCTGTGCAATAGATCATAGGGGTCCCTAAACGCCTATGTCTCTGCTATCTCCAGTGTTTACCCCACTTGATAAACAGGAATGACACTGTTTCCCTACCATCCCATGCATCATCACCTATGCCTTACTCCAAGCTTCATCCTATCCCTCAACCAGACCTCTGATACTACTCGGTCACGACCCCCTCCCCACAAATTGTACCCCTCCTGGGATGGCAATGTGAGAAGAGAGATAATGACCCCCGAGTCCCACCTCCAGTAGGCCCCAGGTTGGCGACTAGCACCGAGGGTATAATAAACATACAAATGGGAGGAATTATCCTCTAAGAGAACACATGCAGAAGAGAGAGATAGAATAGAATCCAATCAACTCCAACTCAAAACTGAAATATAATAGAAATCCAAGTACATATATGAAATGTCATGTAAAAGTACTACAACTAAAAGGGGAAACTAAATGTACCCAAAATAAAGTAAAATGGAAGTGACCACAACCCCGAACAACTCCTCCTCCAACCACAAGCAAGTAGTAACCAGCTTGATCTCCAACCTACCTCAAGTGACCTGAAAAACAGTTCATATATACATAGGATGAGTATAACAGTATACTCAGTCGGATCCTCCCCAATCCTCTCGTGAAAAAGTAAAGAAATCATGCTAAAGCCGAGTGAACAACAAGTGAAACTGACTCGTCACCTAAATAGGTATACTAAGTTCCCAAAATCACCATGGCTACTCTCACCAAGTAACTCATAAAAGAATATAGCATATAGTAAAGAATATAAAGGGTACCCCGCTACTAATTCCCCACTATTTTTCCACATTTCCCCAACGACATACGTCATGTGCTTCTCTCTCCAAAGGCTTGCCCGCAGAAACCTGGGCTAAGCTCCACAATCTGCACCTCCTGCACCTCAAAGGCTTGCCCGCAGACACCAGGGCGAAGCACCACACAATCCTCACAACCAACAGTAACTAGGTAATTTACGGGAGGCACCACAGCCCGCATAACATGTATCATACATTTGGTATTATTCCTCAAGCCATTATAGCCTATACACCGAGTAGGGATCCTCAAGCCTTGACAGCCTATACACGTTACACCTATAATAGTCCATAGGATACTATATCCAGAATATATATGTGTGAAATTACCATAATCCATTACAGCCCTCTACAGACATATATGGGAAACTAACTGTTGTTCCTATTGGCACATGTATCTACCAAGAGAAGAGGGCAGGGCCAAAGAGGGTAGTTAGCCATTCAACCTCCCATCAGAATGTTGGGGAAAACACCCCCCAGGGTTCAGAATCCCCGGGGTGTCAGTTGCCCTTACCGACAGGGTGGAGTAGCGTATAGAAACACAAAAAGTACAGAATATATATATAACTCACATCCACACTATGGGCATTACCTAGTCTTAGATACAACTATAGCTAACGTCACTCAGACTCCAGGCTGCTACTTCTAAGACTAGGTATCCTATAAGCACACAAACATTTGAAGATCTTTATTATATTACTCCATTATCATTTTATCAGTTCCACTGTACGTTAATTAATTCTTCAAATGTTAATAGCCAGGAACAATTCCACATTAAACTGAAATGGCATCATAAAAAAACAACTTCTCCTTTTAAGATTCACATCACATTTAAATTCCAGTATCTCCATCCCCGTGGATTTTCACCATTAAATAAAACATTCATTTCAGATTTACTTTTCCATATTCCCAGGAATTCTAAAAAAGCATCTTATGATTCTAAACACAAAGGAGTCTCAACACAGTGACTAGATATACTACCCATAGAGTTTTTCCGCCTATAAGAAGATCATAGAACCATTCTCCCTCGAGGGGCTAAACACGGAAAGCACGTGGCATACCCCATGTGTCTTCGCCTCCTTCGGAAGAAGGGTAGCAAGACCAGCTACCTTGAGTAGTGGGGAAATGCAAAGAAGATAAACATTCAAAGAATCCATAAGCATCCAGCAACCACATCCATCCCATTCCATCACCCCTGGTGTCCTCCCCGACACCCACATGCATAAACTGATGCATCTCGCCACTCTAGGCGTCATCTGCTACCACAAACACAAGGCCTCCATGCCTCCACATATCACAACAATAATCCAAGATCACATCACATCACAAGAAGCAGGAAAACAACAATCACAACAATGGGATCTTTACCATTTAACAAACAAGAGGGTAACTCAGAACCCTTTTAGAAATTCCCACAAAAACTGTTCTTTAATTCATATTGATTTAGAAGATTAGTTATTCGTTGGTTCCAATTACGGGATACCTAATTAGTAAGCTATCACAATTAAACAACCATGCTTACTTCCCTATCTTGATTAACATCAAATTAGAACAACTACGACATCAACCAGATTCATTTACATGCCTCTTTATCTTTATCCAATTAATTAACAATTAATTCCGGCTTATCATTCATTATCAATTTCCATCATGAACGAACAACAAATCAAAGAAATCATTGATATCACTCAATCTAGTAAAACATGAGGCAAACCGTTATCACGGTATAATGCAACAACATGCGATCAACCAATTCTTTTAATCCGGTTCAAGTATTTAATTAGGTCAATTTCATTGTGATCCAAAGGAATAAATCATGCTTATTCTACAATTTCACATATAAAATTTATAGAAGCCATGAATCCCCTACCTGGAAGAGTTCTTGACGTCCTTTATCCACACAACGGGTCAAAAGCCTCCTCTCATGACAACTACATCCACCAGAGGATGCCAAGACACGACAGTACCAACCAACCCCAAGAAAAACCCATAAGAATCTTGGAAATTACATGGTATAATATGGAAGGGTGAACAAGAGAATATGATCCCCAAAAGAACAATGATAAAACATACCTTATTGGGAAGATTGACTGACACAGCTTGGTTGCATCCAAAACAGAGCAGAACCAATCCTAGGTGTAAAGATTGATTGTGCAACTCCTACGGGAATGATTTAAAGGTTATAGCGTCTCTTAGCTGAGAATAAAGGGAATGAACAAGGGAGAATGATATCTCATCCCTTTTTGAATATTTAATGGGGCGACGGTTTAAGATCCGGTTAATTCTCCATTAAAAACAGATCTCATTAACCCACGCAGTTTGACCAAGTAAATACATCCTAGCCTTAGGAATAATTAATATATGATTTATGACATTTGAATCGGCCTTAAGAGTCCTAAAAACAAGGCTTTAAATGTATTTTACATCAAAGGAAACGTCAAATGGGGCAAAACTGTAGGAAGCTAGAAATACTGTTCACATACTCAAAATTTGGCAAAGGAAATAAAAGGCCACTATTAGACCTCACCATTATGGAAACACTGTTCAAGCCTACCGTTAGAAGGTCACCATTAGAAGGTTACCGTTATGGAAACACTGTTCAAGCGTACCGATAGAAGGTCACCGTTAGAAGGTTACAGTTCTGGAAACACTGTTCAAGCCTACCGATAGAAGTTCATCGTTAGAAGGTTATCGTTCTGGAAACACTGTTCAAGACTACCGATAGAAGGCCACCATTAGAAGGTTAATGTTCTGGAAAAACTGTTCAAGCCTACTGATAGAAGGTCACCGTTTGAAGGTTACCGTTCTAGAAAAACTATTCAAGCCTACCGAAAGAAGTTCACTGTTATAAGGTTACCATTCTGGAAACAATGTTCAAGCCTACCGAAAGAAGGTCACCGTTAGAAGGTTAACGTTCTGGAAACACTATTCAAGCCTACCGATTGAAGGTCACCGTTAGAAGGTTACCATTCTAGAAACACTGTTCAAGCCTACCGATAGAAGGTCACAGTTAGAAGGTTACCGTTCTCGAAACACTGTTCAATCCTACCGATATGAGGTCACCGTTAGATGGTTACCGTTCTGGAAACACTGTTCAAGCCTACTGATAGAAGGTCACCCTTAGAAGGTTACCGTTCTGGAAACACTGTTCAGGCCTACAGATAGAAACACTGTTCACCTATCGATACTGTTTATAAAATTGTAAACACTGTTCACAGAACTAGAAATTTGGAAAAGTGTTGTGGATAAGTCACCTTGACCTCCCGGAACACCTCCAACACCACATTTTCAAAAAGTAATGGACCGGAGAGGTCCGAGCCATTACAAAGCATTCCTTGTTAGGGATAGATTGGTTAGTACTCTTTGGAAGGCTCTTTGAGGTTCTACTGTTTACCCATAGGAAAATTACTATGCTCCACCACTTGTGCATGTGTAGCATTAGTTTCCATACTGAGTATACTCATATGTTCATACTATGTATATAAACTTTTTTCAGGTTTCCAGGAGGACTTTGAGGACCAAGTTTAACATTAGTAGCTCGATCATTGGGATTAGTTATTTTTTCTACTTAGTATTCTTTTCATTTAGTACATGTTTTGGTAATTTTGGAGTACTTTGTCTTTGCTTTACTTATAGAACATGCATGTGGGAATGGATTTTTACTTTAATTCCACTATTAGTATATGGATTTTCCTGGGATTTACCATCTTATCTCACAATCTTGTACAATAGGAAGGTTAATTCCTTCAACATTTCGAGAGATTCTATAGCATTGGTGTTATTCAGCACATCGAGGCCTATTGAAGGCAGTACATGGGGGTTATTATCTCTCATTCATATTGAGGAAGTAAGGATGTGGCACTTTCATATCCATTCCCTCATCTTTAAGAAGGTTGGTCGTGACAACTTCCCTTTTATAAATGATGAGAGTGGAAATCTTGGAATTTCTCAAAATATTATTTGAAAATAAATTAATATTCAATTTTAAATGGATAAAAATATAATAATTAAGAATATAAGATGATTATAGATCATAAAAATCTCACTCATTAATATTTAAAAAAGTTTATGTCACAATATTACCCTTAACCTTTGGTTTTAACTGTTTAACTATAACATTCACGCCAATGGTGACAACATTGATATTTAATAAATATGTTAATATGATTACTATAAAATTAAAAAACACCTAGAATGGATAATTTATGAGATTTTCAACCTTATCCCAATAATATGGTAGAATTTATGTTATATATGGATTCTATTTCGTTTATTAAAATATTATTTATTTTAAAATATCATCAATCTCAATTTGAAAATTGTTTATTGAATTGAATTTTTAAAATATCATAAACACCGAATAAATTAGAAGGAAATATTGAATTATATCCCTATGTTGTAATTATATTTATTAATGATCATTGAATACATTATTTTTCTCCAATTAAATATATATTAACATTTTTATTAACTTTTATTTGATATTTCAACTAATAAAATTATTACTCAATCAGTGTTATTTGTGTATTTCTGTGAATTGTTTCATTACTAAAAAATAAAAATAAAAAAATGATTAATATAAATATTTTATATTTCAAATTACTATTTATAGTCAATCTAATTTTCATTATAACACTATATTAAAAATGATATATTTATTAATAACATGAATGTGACAACTTTTACTTTTCATTTAAAAAACATTACAAACATAATTATATCATTCATGTTGCGCCAAAATCTACTATATAAATTTAACTCATGAACATGAGATTATTATTATAAAAATTCAAACTGATATGTGTCCATATCCTACCTCTGCAATCATGTAGACAAATAAGAGATATTGAAGTCAAAGAAAGATACATTTTTTTGACTTTCTCTTATATAAATAATATAAAAGTAATATAAATGGAAAAGTGTCTATTAAAAACTATATATATATTCTTATGTGTTTATAATCAATTTATATTAATTCAATAAAAGTTTTCCATGTTTTTGGGTCATTTTATTATCTTTATAATTTTAGTATTATCCTAAACTACCCAATTTAATATTTTTCATGATAACAAAAATATCCATGGCTACTATTCAAATTGGACAAAAATAAAAGGGATTTTTTTAATAAATTTTACCTTACGATTCTAAATATTTCTTATATTTTTCAATGTATAAAGAATAGAAGTATCATTTTTATGTCTAATTTAAATAGTGAGGATGTAAAGAAAAATAGTCCATTAGAAAAATGCAATTTATAATTTTAAACTGATTTAATACTAAATTACCGTGTAAATTCCTTTTGAACCCTCATAGTTGAATTAATTTAAATCCAAATTAATGAATGTAAATTTTAAATGAATTAAAAAAATTATTTGACCTTATAAATACATGAAATATATTTTTTTTTAAACTGTATTTCCACTAATCAATGAAAAATCAATATTATCAGTAAAATATCAAAATTTTATATTAGAGAATTTTTAGATGATGATTTTAAAAATAAATTTCATTTTATAAAGTAAATTATTAAACGTTCTAGAAATTTATTATTTTATTTTACCATAAAAATAATTTAAAATCATTTTTCATGAAAAAATGTTTTGGTTGAATAAAATAACTTTTCCAAAAATATATTACTTATTTAAAAATAAATAAATAATATATTAATAAGGTGTAACAGAATTTAAAATTTAATAATGTATTTATTACTATTCAATGCACCTAATTTCATGGGTGGGTTATAACATTCACATTTAATTAATATGGTTTTAGTATTCATTTATGTTCAATTTTATGTTTCTTATATGTTTTAAAATTTGGTCATTCCATTTTAAATCACATGATGCTAGAATGAGAATCAATTTTTTTTTAATATTGTAAATTAATATAAATAGAAAACATGTTTCATATTTAATGAAGACAAAAAAATTAAATTTCAGGGAATGTGTTAAATGTTTTTGGTTCAATTCACACATCAACCACCTCATTAGATAAATTTTATAATAATGTTGCTCCCTTTACAACACTGGTTAATGGTTTATCCTTTTTTTATTTTACAACAATATCTAGTTTTTACCAAAATCATTTATCCTTTAATATAAAAAACAATCTTCTATTAATTGAACATTATAAACCTTCAAATTTAAAACATGTTTTATATTTTTATTGGATCACTTTTTTAAAGTAAAAAAATTAATTTTCAAATAATAAATACATTACATAACAAAAATAGGTTTTGAGAAAAGATTTAATAATTTTTTAAAACAATATTGGCTAATAAATTAAATAAAAATTTTGAAAATATATTATATATATTATAAAAAATATACTTTTTAAATTATTTATCATATGTTTTATGTTTTTCCAATATCTGCGTGATTTTATAATAAATACAATATTTGTTAAAATTATATCTTAAACAATTAACCCAAGAAATACTTTTATAAAAATACTAAAACATTACAAAAATTTATTTTTCAAAATTTTAATTTATAAATAAACATAATATTATCGAATTGAAATTCTATAATATAAAATATTATTTTCAAACCACAATAGAAAATATAAATAAATAATAATTTTATTGTAAAATTAAATTTATAAACTACAATAGTTCTTGAAATTAATAAATAAATTATTTAAATTTATAAATATTTATATATTAGTTAAAATAAATTAATATTATATAATATAATTAGAATCATTTAAAATTGGTAGATTTATATAATTTAAAAAATAAATATTTCATCAAGAAAGACAAATCCACATTAAAATTAAATATTTTTAACTGTTTATTCTCTGAATTTAATAAACAATTACTATTCTATTATTTACCAGATTTTTACTACATTTAATAATATTCTATAATATTCAATAATATTTAAAGGCATCACATCCTCAGACTTCTTTTTGAAGATCCACAGTTAAGTGACATGATTCCCTAATAATATTTCTACCTAGTGACATGTTTTGTTGTTTAAGAATTAGTTATTAGTTCAATAAATCCTCAAATAAATTTATTCAAAATGCCATTCTAATTCGAAAATATGTTTTTCATAAAATTTATTTAATCTCCCTAGATAAAATATAAAACGATGCATCATGTTTTATGATTGTGTGTAAATACATTATCAAGAACAAATATATAATTCAACATTTTAGATATAAATATTTTTAAATTAATGTGGGTACCATTGTCTATAATTATTGGTATGAGAGCTCCAAATAATGGGAAAATGTTTCTTAATAAATTTTACAATTCTATTTAATTAATAATATTGAAGTTTAGCTATCCATACATAGATATAAATATATTGGACATCCAAAAATATATAATCATTGCATTAAGAATATGAAAATTTTCTCATAATATATAACAAGAAATAAAAAAACATCAATCTACATGATTTAAATATGTGGTTTTTCATGTTTTATTCTAAAATTACCTAACCATTAGAATCTTTGGAATCCCAAAACAATGATCATATTATCCTTAGATTTTTTAGGATGATGACTTACACCATGAAATAAATTTTCCGATGTACCTTGTCACTCATAATTCCATTAAATGGTGAAGAGTGACAATTTTCAATAATTTTAAAAAATACTCTTTAAGAACACACTACCTTTAGATCTAATAAGAATATAACATAAAATATGGTTCATTGAGAATTCTTTTAATATTGACCGAAATTAATTTTATTCTATAGCTTTTTGTGAGGTCACAAGTCATGATTCCATCCTAATGAAATCCCTAAACAATTCACAACATCATATTAATTTTAACTTAAATTGAATGTGGGTTTTTATTTATGAATTTTGAATTTATGTCTATTTGGTCATCATTTCTGGTGATGGTAAGACTATAGTAGAGGTCATCTTCCACATGTTTATCACATTTTTCCCCTAATCACTAAATCAATAACACAGATCATGTGTATCCACATAATTATTTTTTTCCCTTTAATTGATGGTATGTGAAAATGAATAGCTTTGTGAGCAAACAATATGAATTATTTTGAATATGTAATTACATGAATTTCTATTAAGAAATGTAAATTACCATTGATTCATTCATAGTCGGGGTGTAACATCATTGATAATAATCATTAAACCATCTTGAATAATTATGGAAATATATTATTTCTCAAATAAATTTCCAATAAATGGCCTATATGATTATATTAATTGAATCACATATTTCTTCAACATGAAATGGTCATTCTAAAAAAATGATTATATTTACTTTGGTCAGTTATTCCATAAATATATTTATTTCTTTTAAACATTTCTAATCAAAATAATATTTGTTATATCTAATAATAGATTGAAATTATTCCCTACAATGTTGTAATAATCCACGATTAACAACTATTATACACTATTATAGTTCATATTGCATCTAAAAACCTCCACTTTTTTAGCAGGGTTATTTTTTGAGTGATCTCTGTCATTGAATTTCCACCTTATATACACATACTTTATATATTTTGATCATGAAAAATTTCCAAGGTGTTAATAAATTAAAATTTTATCCAATATAAAATCATAGTGATGTCTTGGAATCCTTGGAAGAACAATGTTGTGTTTTAAAAATAGGAATAAAATTTTCATATATTTATTGATAAATAATTTATAAACACATCATATATACTTTCATAAATGGATAAAAAATCTATATATATGATTTATTTTACTTTGTGGAGCCACACTAACTAATGGGAATAAATTAGTATGAAAATAAAACATAGGTAAATGTATAAGGAAACATTTCATAATCATCAAGTGCAGTTATAATTTTGTTGTGACTATAATAACCCAAAAGTTTTAGGATGGTATGTTATTGAGTATGATATACTATATAATACCAAACGTAGGATTGAAATAAAAATGGGCTTCTCATATACAAGAGGGGGGTCAATAGTACCTTTTAAAAATTCCCTTAAGAAGTTTTTCATGTGGTTATGTTTAACAAGGGTAAACAAGATAATTCACAAAATCTCTATGAGTTCTAACATCTTTCTTGAATCCGGAAAAGTTATTTTGAAAATGAAACATAACTAAATTTACAAAGATATAGATTCTACATTAAAGCATATATAATCAAATTATATCAGAGTACAAGGATGAGGAAGTATAAGAAAGTACACTTTCTTCAACAATATAAAATGTAGTGGAAAACAAAGTAGTAAAACTACAAGTAACAAACAATAACTCTTTTAACCCAAAAAGAAGGGTATCCAACAATCTTGGATAAAGGTCCCTTGATTTATACATTCAAAAAATTATGTTTTATCCACACCAGGGTAATCCCTTGATACGATGATCGAAGTCTGTGTTTCTATCCTCGCAAGCCCTCAACTATCAATTAGTCGGCACCTATATCTTCCTCAACAAGGAAGACCTCATCTTCATGTTGTTGGAACCTCTGTCTTCCTATCTGCAGAATCCCATGATTGTAATCAGGAACAATGAGAGTCTCTTGAAGAAAGTCTGTAAAAGGAAAATTTTGAACATGTTGTTCAAACATTCTACATGAAGCTTGAGAGTTGATAGGAGCCTCTCTTTCTAGAAATCACTTCAAGATGTTCTGAACATCGAAATTCCAAAAGTCATGTACACTTTAAAATGATCTCCTATTTATAGGCGAAGCTCCAACTTTCATCTCCCTCCTCTAACGGTCATATTTTCCCTTAAATTTCAGAGGGACCTGTATATGTGTCACTCAACCAACAGTTAGTCAATAACTGAAAGCACAACTTCATTTTGTAATAAAATAAGTGAAAGCATAAGTAAAACTGAAATTCGGAATTTAAGAAAATAAAAGTTCGGAGTCTAACCAAATTGGAATTGGTAGTCTGTGATAAAGTAATATTAGGATTCTGTTTTGTAGGAATTCGGAACCTGAATTTTGTATAAATCTAGAGTCAGATTTTCTACGGAAATTCAGAGTTTGGATTCACTATAATTCGGAACCAGAAATTACAAAGTTCGGAGTCATAGTTCATCGGAATGTGAGTCAGAACTCATAAAAGTTCGGAGCCTGAATTTAGGCAACTCAGAGTTAGAACATAGGTAAGTTCGTAATCGTATTTCGGAGTCCAACTATATGAGAGTTTTGTATCTAGAATTCGGAGTGGAACATTATGAGAGTTCGTATCCAGAATTCAGAGTGGAACTTAATGAGAGTTCATATCCATAATTCGGTGTGAACTTCATAAGAGTTCGTATCTAGAATTCAGAGTTGATTTTCATTAGAGTTCATATCCAGAATTCGGAGTTGAACATTATTAGAGTTCGTATCCACAATTCAGATCCTAAAACGGAATGCCTCATTTCTAAGTATTATATGATTCTGAGGTTTTAGATATGAATCCGATTTTTATACTTATGAAAAATATTGATATGAACAATGAAAACATGGTAGGGGTAAATTCCTTTAGAACGTAAATTTTCGTTGTAGAAGTAAAATATATATTTACTTAAGTATAATGTTTTTGTGATTTTCAACACAAGAAAGAATGGAATAGTCATTAGTAAATCCTTATTGACTCAACAATCTCCCCCTTATTGGAAAGTATAAACAAACTTTCGAAAAATAATTTAAGGACATAGAAAAAAATTGCTTTAATGTTTGAAATTAAAACATATCTCCCATTTTTCATAGATGATGGTGAATTCAACTAACTCCCCCTTAGGCATAGGAACTCTAAGGATTTTATTCTAGATTTCCAGAATGGAGTTTTCATTTTCATGGGAATGAAAAACATTGTAATGAGAATCTCTCCTTTACATAAGGATAGTTCTTGACTTTGAAATTTTTATTCTCTCTTTTAGATTTTTCCTTATCCCCCTTTTGAGTAGTTCTTTTTCCTTCTCCCCCTTTGTGATTCTCAAAAATAATTTAAGGGAATGGAAAAGAAATAAAGTACCTGAAACATTCATACGTAATAACACAAGAAACCAACAACTATATATTTTATTAGAATTGAATGAATTTTTACAAGGAAAGACATTACAACAAAAAATAGGATTGGTCAATTTGTCTTCTTTTTCCATGGGGATTAACTTTTTCAACAGCGTTTTCAGCTTCTTTATGTCTTTCTGGTCCTCCTCAGGTTACTTCTCCAATGATATGATGCTTTCTTCTTGAGATTTCAGGACCTCTTCAATATCCTTCATGGCTTCTTCTAGCATCTTCAGTAATTCATCCTACTTTTCAAGATTCACTTTGATCTCTCTCCAGATATCTCTTTCCACCTTTTAGTTTTGAGAAACGGAGTTTAGCTTCCCATTCAAATCTCTCACTTGTTGATTATGAAAATTTTTATCAAGGGTCAGCTTATCCTGAAGATTACTTATCTTTGCATCATCGGTACAAAAATCTTCTTTTACATCATTCTGAATGGTATCAATATCTTCAATTACTTCATCAATTTTCATTGACCATAAAGTCATTTTGCTGCATGATTTTCTGTGAACATCATAATTGTAGAGAAAATTTCTATACTCATCATCAATCTTCACACACTTATCCATCACCATGGATAAGGATTCTGAATTCTGATTTAGGCTATGTTGAAGCATCTAGAATCTGGAGCCTATGTTGGGAAATATCAGAATGGTTTCCACCAACTTCTTCAGAGAGTCATCATCAAAATCATGACCCATTGCTGATGATTCCGAATCAGAAACCTTGCTCAGGGATTAGACTTATTCAATTTCCACCAACTTTCTTCTGGAAGAGCCACCAACATCTTTATTCCTTATTATATCTTTTGTTGGGGTGTCCATAAGCACTTGATTAGACTTATCAACTTTCGGAGTGGGTTTCTCATTAGGATATTCTTCCACACTTTCATATAGTTGAACTATCTTGTATTCATCAGGTTTCTCCTTCTCTACTACTTCAAGAAAGTGTTTCTCATATCTTTCCTCCTCAGATAAAACATTTTCATTATCTTCTTCCTTGTCATCCTTTCTCTTTCCATCTTTTTTATATCCCTTTCCTGGAGTGACAAGCTTTGAGGGCTCAGCCTCAGTGGTTCCGAGTGGTAGTTTTCTGAAGGGTTTTCCTTCTCTTGATATTCCTCAACTTGTTTAATAAATTCATCTAGATCACCACTATCTTCTTCTACCTCTTCTTCTTCTTCTACTTCCTCCTCTTGTTCTACTCTTTCCACAACTTCTTTCTCTCTAGGTTTTTCCGGAGTGAAGTTGTTCTTTCTAGGGGTCGCTGGTAATGGTTGAATGACAAAAGTTTCCAATACGTGAATCTTCTCAAAATCTATTTCTATGTCTCTCAAAAGGGATTGTACAACATCAGCTTCAGACATCTTCTTCTTCATCTTCTTCTCTTTTTCTACCGTCTCAACGTATTCAGCCATCTTCCCCCTTAAGGATTTAGCTTCAGTAGGGTCCAAACCAAACTGAGGTTCCCCTTCTTTCCTTTTCTCCTTATCTTTCATCCATTTAGAAGCCACATCATATGGATATTTTTTCTCTTTCTTTGGCTTGGGAGGTGCAGATTGGGTTTACATAGCTTTAGGGGTCTTGCATTCAGCTACCGCTTGTTTCAATTTCTTCTTCTTACCAACTTTCTTTTCTGGCTCAGCTTTCTCCATATTTTCTGGAACGGATTCTACCTCCTCCTCTGAAAGATCGTAAAACTCACCAGAATCTTTTGAAAAACTGGCTTTCATCCTCTTTAAGGTGTCATCACTTATCATCATCATCATACAAATTCTCGGATTGGAGGTGAAAGCATCCCTGAAAGAATCAAGACACTGAATAATAAGCTTGGAGAGAAGAGAAGGGTACATAATAATTTTAGCTTTCAAAGACCCATTCTTGATGTTCTGAACTGTAATAAGAATGTGACTCATCAAATTGGTCTTTCTTAGATTTACCAAAAAATCTATGATGTAAATATCACTTTTTTCAGGTTATCCATATCACCTCTTCTCGGATCAAAAAACCCTTGAACCCACAACTGCAGAATCCGATTGTTGGTGGAAAGATGAGAAATATTTGTTGTTTTGTCATCTTTATGTCCAAGACACTCCATTGCCTTCACATTGATGAATCTTCCTTGAGCATCTGGTATTTTAGTAGAAAAAAATTATGTTTCACCATCATATAAGAGCCCCACCAAGATTGCTGCCTTGGTGTAAGAATTCTTGTAAGTATTACCATAGCTCTTAAAAGAGAAACTTTCTCTACCATCTTCTTCCTAGAAGGAAACAAGATCATAAAATTATACAAGAAAATTTGTATAAACGACATCATGATCCCCTGGTTTCGATATGTAGAAATATTCCCATCCATTGAGTTTGTTATTATTAGAAATTAGAGAATCATACTCACTGAAAAAGTTCGAATGGACCAACCTTTCCTTGTAGACTAATCATATTGAGATTGGCTTCATTGAAGACATATCTTGGGAAGTGGATTCTACAGACATTCAAAATGGAGGAGCACTGAATGATTCGGAACGGAATTTAAGAATTGAGGCAGAGCTTCGACATGTGATGGCTTTGAAAACGATGTGGGACAACATTTGGGGTCCCCTTTTTATAGGCGATGGAGGTTCCTTTCCACATCCAAAACAGTATAACTGTTGAAAAGCTCTCTGATCTGATCTAACAGTAGAAAACATACATTCAAGGAAATCTTGAATCCGATCTTTTGAGGTTTTATTGAAAAAAAACATTCTGATTTAAGATAAAATGAGTTCGAGAAATTTTAAAGGAAAAATAATCTTCCAGTAACTAAAAATGATTACAAAAACATAAGTAAGGAAGTCATACCTTTTAGATTGGCTAGGAAGTTTATTTGTAATAGGTAATATTTTTCATGAATAAAATTTGACTACTAAAAACATACTATGAAATTCTTATTACGAAAAATATGAGTACGAAAATTCCCATTACGATAATTCTCATTACGAAATTTATCATTACAAATATTTTCATTATGAAAATTCTCCTTATGAAAATTCTAGTACGAAAGATTCATTCTGAAAATTTTCAGTACGAAATATTCTTTAAAAAAATATCCAGTATGAAAACATCATTACGAAAATTTCCATTACGAAAATTTCATTACGAAAATTTCCAGTACGAAAACTTCATAAAGAAAATTTCCATTAGGAAAACTTCATTATGAAAATTTTGAAACACTCACAAACAAATGTACTCCCCTTATGAAAAGGAGTTTATTACTGTAAGGATAATGGTTTAAAAAAAAGTTAATCAAGGAAGATTTCTTTATGGTTATCATTCCAAAATTTTGTTTAATGTATTAAAATCTATCAGAGGGTAAGGATTTTTTGAAAATGTCAGCAAGTTGATCTTGCGATCCGATGAATTGTAGAATGATATCTCCTTTTAGTGTGTGATCCCTAAGAAATTGATGCCTAATATCAATATGCTTTTCATGAGAGTAATGTGCTGGTTTTTTAATAAAGGCAATGGAACTTGTGTTATCACGCAAAATTTGATTCTTAGTGAAACTCAACCCATAATCTATGTCTGTGTGATGCATCCACAACATTTGAACATAACAACTTCCAGCTCATACATATTCATCTTCAGTAGCGGAGAGTTCTACTGAGTGTTTTTTTTGTAGTACTATGAAACTAATGAATCTCGTAAGAAATGACATGTTCCGGATGTACTATTTCTATATATTCTACATCCACTAAAGTCAGAATCTGAATAACTTTTTAAAACAATATCATTTTCAGAAGTATAAAATAGTCCTAAATCCATGTTTCCCTTTAAGTAGCGAAAAAATCTTTCTGCTACCTTTAAATGAGATTCCTCAGGATTTGATTGATATCTTTCACATAAGCATAGTAAAAACATCAAGTCTGGTCGACTAGCAGTCAAGTAATGTAGACATCCTATCATACCTCTAAAAGATGTTTGATCTACTAGTTTCTCATCGTCATCATGATCAATTGTGTTTGAGGTGACAATAGGAGTACTTAAACATTTAGTGTTGTCATATCAATAATTTTAAAGAAGATATTTAATATACTTAAATTGGGATATGAACATTCGTTCAGGTTTTTGTGAAATTTGAAAACCAAGGAAAAATTTTATCTCATCCATCATACTCATTTCAAACTCATATTTCATTAGATCCGCAAAGGAATTAGTTAATGATTGTTTAGTTGAACCAAATATATTGTCATGAACATAAATTTTAACAATAAAAACATTTATCTTATCTTTCTTTATAAAAAGGGTTGGATCTGCATTTCCCTTAACAAAGTTATTTTGAAGAAAAATCTTGTAAGTCTATCATACCAACTCGTGGGGCTTCTATAAGGCCATAAAAAGCTTTGGTAAGTCTACAAACATTATCTGGTTGTTTTGTTTCTTCAATGCCATGAAGTTCTTCAACAAAAACATCCTCTTGAACATAACCAATAAGAAAAGCACATTTCACATCCATTTGGAAAAGTTTAAAATTGAGGAATGTTGTAAAGGCAAGTAAAATACAAATAGATTCAAGTCTAGCTACTGGATCATAGGTTTTATCATAGTCTATTCCTTCTTGTTGATTATATCCTTTAGCAACCAATCTATCTTTATTTTTTACGATGATTCCATTTTCATCACACTTATTTTTGAAGACCCATTTTACTCTAATAATAGAAGATTCCTTAGGTATTTTAACCAAGGTCCAGACTTTATTCCTTTCAAATTCAATTAGTTTATCTTTCATGGATTTTATCCAATCATTATCACCTAAAGCTTCATCAATGCCTTTTGGTGCTAATTGGGAAAGGAATTATAGATACACTACTTCATTTCATAAGAACTTCTAGTCCTTACAGGTTGATTTACATCACCAATGATACTATCACTGGGATGATTTTTAAGAAAATAAGGGTTTGGGTTTTGTAAAACTTGTTCATCAACATAGCATATGAAATCTTCTGGGGTAAATGTTTTAGAAGTATCTTATTGAAAATTTTCTTTACCAAAATTATTTTCTATCAAAGGTTGATAATAAATTTTTGAAAAGACATCTGAAGATGTATTTTGGGGTTTTTTAAAATCAAATGGATCAGTTTCTTCAAATTTGACATGTACTGTCTCTTCAACAGTGCAAGTTCATTTGTTAAAAACTCTATAATCCTTAGAAGTTATGGAGTAGCCTAAGAAAATTCCTTCATCATATTTTGGTGCAAATTTTTGTATGTTATCTTTATTATTTAGAATGAATACCTTGCAACCAAAAACCGTAAATTAGGAATTTCTAGGTTTTCTACCATTCCATAACTCATAATGGGGTTTATTACGAAATGGTCTAATTAAAACAAGATTTATAGTATAATAAGAAGTACTAATAGCTTCAGCCCAAAAATGTTTAGCTATAGAATATTCACTCAACATGGTAATAGATATCTCGTGAATACTTCTATTTCTTCTTTCAACAACATCATTTTGTTTAGGTGTTTTGGGTGTTGAGAAGTTGTGAGTAATACCTTTTTTATTACAAAAAATTTCAAAATCAGAATTTTGAAATCCTCCTCTATGATCACTATGAATAGTTTTCAATGGAAGGTTTTTCTCATTTTTAATTTGGGCTCTATAAATTTTGAAATACGAAAAGGATTCAGAATTATTTTCTAGAAAAAAGACCCACATAAATATAGTTTAATCATCAACCAAAACAAATACATAGTACTTGCCTCCAATGATTCCAGTTATGTTGGACCAAAAAGATCCATATGCTCTAACTATAATACATAAGTAGTTGAGACTTCACCGATTGATTTTAAACTTTATTTATGTTGCTTTCTATATTGACAAGGGTCACAAACTTTTGAAGAATCAAATCTAAGCTCTGTTAGACCCTGAACTAAACCTTTCTTAGAATGTTTACATTTTTTCCTAAAGTTACAATGTCCTAACCTTCTATGAAATAACCATGAATGATCTTCCATTGCACTATGGAAAGGTGAGTCTTGGCTCTTACGGTCTTCTATGTTTCGTATGTAAACATTCTCTTGCCTCTGGGTAGAAAGAATAAACTCTTCCTTGGAATTGTGTACTAGGGACTTTTCATTCATAAAATTCACAAGGTAGCCTTCATCACATAATTGACTTATGTGGATGAGGTTGTGCATAATACCCTTAACAAACAAAACATTTGAAATAAATGTTTTTATAAGGAGTAAAATACTACATATACCAATAATTTCTCCCTGAGCATTATCTCTGAAAGTTACTTTTCATCCTTTCGTCTTGATAATCTTTTCAAAATAGCTTTTGTTACCAGTCATATGCCGGGAATATCTACTATCCCTGTACCATGTATTGTTGTTGGTACATTTTCCAATTTTCCTGAAAAAAAGAAAAATATTCGGTTTTCGGAATCCAGACTTGCTTGGATCCGGAATTTTTAGAAAACAAAATTTTGGGTATCCACATTTGTTTATAAAAATATGCTTTATGAAACCCAAGATATTGAACTCTATTCAAGGAAGATTTTTTCTTCCAATGCCCACCACTAAGACATTTAGTGTAAAAAAGGCTCTAGATGGAATAAAATAGTTGTTTTTGAAAACCGGTTTTCAGTGAGTGTAACCTACTCCAGTAGTGTTTCCTTATGTTTTAATTTGAGAATATATCTTGTCAAAGTTTTCCTTTCTAGAGGTATATTTTTCATGGAGCTTCTTAAGAGAAAATATTTCAGATTTCAGTCTGATGACTAAATTCCTATTCCGATGAATCATTTCTTTAGAGTTAGATTTTTCCTCAAAAAATTTCATCTCTTAAATAGAATTCCTAATATCTTTAGAAATTACATTCTTAACCGAATTTTCTTTCTCAAGGTCTTTAGAATGTTTTTCTAAAAGCTCTTTTTTATCTCTATGATTTGTAGTAAGATATGAAATCTCATTTGTAAGAATTTCTTCACTAGTATTTTCCTGGTCTAATTTCTTAGAAATTTTATAATTTGTTTCTTCATGTAACTCATAAAATATAGATACTTTTTCATATGAAGGTTCTTCATTTTCTGAAGATGAAGTATCTTCATTCGAAGTACTATTTTCAGAATAGTAATTATTATCAAGAGATAAATTTTTCAATGCCTCGGCAGACCGTACCTTGGAAATAAGACATGTATGTGGGAAGGAATTATAGCAATGAATCCCATATTCTTCTGAGATGATTAATCATATTCATTAAATTCTCTTTTTAAAGAGTCTCCACTGCTAGCGCTCCAAGTAGAATTAGATTTCAGGTCATTATTCACTTTAACTTTGTAAAACTTTTCATGTTCCATTCAGAATACCTCTCTTTTCTTTATTTCTTTTTATGCAAAGTACAATCTGGTCATATGTGTCCACTTCTCTTGTATTCAAATAATGTGACCTCTAAATCATTCTTATCTTTCCATTCCTTCTTCTTATACATGGATTGAAAATTTCCTTGTCCAGATATCTTGTTCGTCCTTCTAGCAAGTTTGGCTAACTCATTTTCTGAAACTTCAATCTTACTAGATTCGGATCGTATAGTAACCTTCTTAGAATTAGATCAAGTTACTCTCTCTGGATTTTTTGCTATCATGTGATTTGAAGTTGTAGTAAAAGCAACATTACCATTCACATTCTTCTTCTTTATGTTTTCGTCATATCTCTTCATTATGGTTTCATGTTGAAGAAGATTTCTAAACAACTCATCTAACAAAATCTAAGTGACATTCCTTTTTTCATGAAAGGTTGTACTCTTGGACTCCCGCTCATTTTGCATGACATCTATAATCTTATCCACAAGAGCCTCATCATCCAAACCTTTTTCTCTATTTGATTGTAAACTGTTCATGATAATCATAAACCTTTGATGTACTTTTCTTATAGGTTCTCTATAAGGAATATTAAAGCCATGATACTCAGCTCTCAACATAGCTCCTCTTGTCTCTATGAATTTGGATGTACCAAAATGTGTAACGTCAAGTTTCTTCCATATACAATTTGCTATTTCACAAGAATAAATTTTTCTATATATGTTCCAAGTCATTGAACGATTTAAATTATTGTGTACCTGGTAGTTGAGTTGGTATTCATGCTATTCATGATTTATAAAAGCACTAAATTCCTTATCAGTAATTTTTTATCCACCAGTAAGCATAAAAAAGTTATCTACCCGAGTATTTAAAATGAATGTCTTCATACGATATCTCCATTATTCATAATCATTACCTTAAAAGATAGGTGGTCTAGTAGGATTGATATTGTCAATGGATCCAAAATTTAATCCTTCCATCTATAAGAAAATCTTTGGCACACAAACATTATAGTAGTATGATTTTGTAAACATGAAGAAAATATCCTATGAAACAAACTATATATTGTAACTCTAAGTAAAAGTGAATCTGAACTATGAGTCCGGAAAATATATTCCAAAAAATATGAATACAGAAATATGAATCCGGATAAGAAATTCTGATAATTCTATTCTGAATCTAATCGTGAGATTAATTCAGATTGAACCGAGTGCTCTGATACCAATTGTTAGGATGGTATGTGATTGAGTATGATATACTTTATAATACCAAACGTATGATCAAAATAAGAATGAGATTCTCAAATACAAGAGGGGGTGAATTGTAACTTTTATAAATTCCCTTAGGAAATTTTTAGGATGTTTATGTTTAAAAAGGTTAAACAAGATAATTCACAAGACCTCTATGAGTTCTAACAGATTGCTTGAATCCAAAAAAGTGATTCCAAAAATGAAACTTAACTAATGATATAAATATTAAGATTCAACCTTAAAGCGTATAGAATCTAACTATATCAGAGTACAAGGATACAAATTTATAAGAAAGTGCACTTTCCTCAACAATAAAAAATGCAGTGGAAAAAAGTAGTAAAACTAGAAGTAACAAACAATAAATCTTTTAACCCAATGAGAAGGGTATCCAACAACCTTGGATTGGGGTCCCTTGATTAATACTTTCAAGAAAGTCTGTCTTACCCACACCACAGTAAGCCCTTGTTACGAAGATCAGAGTTTGTCTTGCTATCCCCGTAAGCCCTCAACTATCAAGTAGTTGACACCTCTGTCTTCCTCAGCAAGGAAGCCCTCAACTTCAAGGTGTTGGAACCTCTGCCTTCCTATCCCCATAAGCCATCAATTGTAATTAGCAACAATCGGAGTCGCACGAAGCATGTCTGCACAAGTCAATGTTTGAACAAGCTGTTCAAACATTTTGCACGAAGCTTGAGAGTTGATAAAATCCTCTCTCTTTAGAAATCACTTTAGGAAGTTCTGAAAAACGAAATTCCAAAAGTCTTGAACACTTTCTAATGAGCTCCTATTTTTAGGCTAAGCTCCAATGGTCAGCTCTGTCCTCCAACGGTCATATTTTTCCTTGAATTTTGGAGGGACCTATACAGGTGTCACTCAACCAACGGTTAGTCAATAACGAAAAGAATGACATCATTTTTTAATGAAAAAAGTGAATGAATTAGTAAAACTGAAAGTCCAAATGTAAGAAAATAATAGTTCGGAGTCTGGCCAAAATGGAATTCAGTGTCTATGATTAAGAGATATTTATATTCTGTTTTGTAGGAATTCGAAAAATGAATTTAGTAGAAATCCAGAGTCTGAATTTATGAGGAAATTCAGAGTCTGGTTTCACTAGAATTCAGAACCATAACTTATAATGTTTAGAGTCAGAGTTTTTGGGAATTCAGAGTCAGAACTCAAAAGAGATCAGAGTCTGAATTCAGAGAACATGGATTCAGAACTTAGATAAGTTCATAATCAGAATTCGGAGTCTAACTACATGAGAGTTCATATCCATAATTCGAAGTGGAACATTATGAGAGTTCATATCCATAATTCGGAGTGAAACCTCGTGAGAGTTTGTATCTAGAACTCGGAGTGAACTTCACTAGAGTTCAAATCCAGAATTTGTATTTGAACTTCATTAGTGTTCATATCTAGAATTTGTTGTCGAACTTCATTAGAGTTCATATCCAGAATTTGGATCCTAAAATATAATGCTTCATGTCTATGTATTATATGATTCTGCGGTTTTAGATATGAATATGATTTTTATACTTAAGAAAAATATTTATATAAACAATGAAAACATGATAGGGGTAAATTCATTTGGGAAGGAAATTTTCCTTATAGAAGTAAAATATAGATTTACTTAAGTATAAGGTGTTTGTGATTTTCAAAACAAGAAGTAATAGAAAAGTCATAAGGAAAACATTATTAACTAAATAGAAAGATTAGAAAATATTAAATTTTTTACAACAAATCATGTATTTTTTTCAAAATTATCATGGTAATGGGATCCTTTTTATTAGTATAGTTTTTCATACATTAATCTATTAGAAACACCATTTAAGTTCTTATTTATTTTTAATTGTTAAATAATTTAATTTTTTAAAATAGAGAAACAACTATTTCTAGAATAATGTAAACTTAGTATACCTAGTTATTATGAGAAATATGGTAAATAATAGTTGAATGCTAGATTTTATGTAACTATTTTATAACAACCACTATTATATTGAGATTCAGACATCCTTATAAATTGATAATTGGTTTAAGACCTTGATCTATAGGTACCATATCCATGTATTATTATATAATGACAACTTTTATGATATTTATAATTTATCCCATTGAATATTTATTTTTTTAAATATCCAAAAATTCCACTTGATTACTTCCTAGTCGATAAGAGATTATTATTGGTACATTTGAATTATCAAAAAAGTTACTTCCTTCAAGTGAACTAGAAGAGGTTTTTGATTCAGAAAAACATATTTCAAAAAATATAGATGACTACTAGGTATATATGGTCTAATAGGAATAATCTGTTTCATAGAGAAGGTATAAAAGAAAATTAAATCCCTTTGAGTATAACTTTTTTATTATATCATCATTTTTTCACACTTAGTTTATAACACTCTTTTTTATATTTACCTCACATTAAAATATTTAAAATTAAGGAAATATTATTCCTTATTCCAATTTATGGTCTCATTCTCCTTACATAAATAATATATAATCAAAGATCTAGAAACATTCGGTTTACTATTAATATGTTCAATAATTTTGAATGATATTCATATTATTCATCAGAAAAATTCTTAAATTCTTCTAAATATTATCATTAGTAGATATTATCAAATTTATTTTATATAGCTTTCAAATATTTTTAAAAAAACCTTAAAAAAAGTCTCTCATTTTTAATGGAAGAATTTATAACAGCCCTATTAATAAATTTTGAAAGGAATTAGAACACTTAAAAATAAAACTCTATTATATACCATGTTCATGAAAATTAGATCATTATAATTTAAAAGCACCCTACAAAAACATTACCTTCATCCAATCTTATTATTGGGTTTTCAAGGGATCCATCATTAAATTGATGGACTACTGTGGTAGTTTTTTATATTATAATACTAATTGTAAAAAATAATGGGTAATGGTTATTATTGATTCTCACATTAAGGTCCTAAAAGAAATTGAGTAACCATTTCTGTCTTATGGTTCATGGGATATAAAATATATATCAATGGGGAATAAAAGTAGGTATCATTTTTGGAATATCAACACAAATCTCTTATATTATTCTTTATATAGAATATTTTACCATTTTTTTCGTAAAGATAAAAATTTGTCTAATTATTTTATTGACAATGTAATTTGAAAAAATAATTGAGGGAATGTAATTATTATTTAAAACCTTTCAAAAAAACACATTGGACATAACATGATCAGATACATTATTTTCTGAATTATACTTGGGATTGTGGGAATTGGGAAGTATTCAACAAAATATATGGTAATACCTAATGTTCATCTAAATAATTATTTTTATCTTTTTTATCCACATAGTTTTAACAACCTGATAATTTATGAAATAAATCATTTTAAATAAATTTAATCTCTTTAATTTCTTTTGTTAAATGCAACAACAATTTAAATGAAAACATGATTCAATAATAATATATATTTTATTTAAAAATGTCCATTCAAACCAAGATGTTAAATTAAATAGTATTTATATGAATAAATTAATTATTAAAACACAAATTTCTCACGTTTAATGGTAATTAAATGGGTATCCATTTATTATAAGTAATATAAGATCCATATAGAAAAGAGTGTTATTTTTTTTCTAAAAATCGAAAGTTTCATGAAATGGTGTTTAATTATTATGTGGAAATACAATTTAAAAAAATACTAATATTGAAAATTGTATTTTAAAAATTGAAGTTAATTTTTGATATTTGAATTTCAAAAATAACTTAAAGTTATTTTTTGGTATTTTTTTGAAATGTAACATTTTTATATGATTAGTAGAACATACATATTGTCACTAAAAATTATTCTCATTAAAACAATATAAATTACTAATATTATATTAATTTTTATAAAAGTAATTTAATTTCAATTTTATATAATTTAATTCAAATTATTTCACTTGAAATAATTTAATGTCGAATTTTGATATCGATTTTTTCTTCAACTTTTGAATGTGTTTCTTTTGGTTAATTATTTGTTTAAAAAGTCTATATGTTTAATTTTAATTTATAATATTTCACTTATATTAGTTGAATTTTGAAATATGTTATCTATGGAGAATATGAGAAATTAAATGGGAAAAAATATTATTGGTCATGTCACTAACTATTAATGTATTGTCTTAAAACCATTTCCTCTAAAATCAGAAATGAAACTCTTGATTATGAGTAAAGTGGATGACCACCTCATGAACTGAAATAATTTGTTTCCATCAGAAATTATCATGGATATATATAATTAATTTCATAATATTTATATATTTTATTAATAAAATAATTTTAATTATTTAATTCTACTATCGTATATACATTCATATGATTCGTTCTATAGTGAATATGATAACGTCATTTGTGTGTATAGTATGCTGCCTCCATATAAAAAGATGTGATTTTTTTCACATACCCATGAAATAGAATGTATTAACGATTAGTTTTATGAATATATATGGTAATCATTAAATATTAACCATTATAGATGTGAAATTTACCATATTATTTTTCACCTTATCATTCATTGAATTGGTGGTTAGAACGTTCTTGTATATGGTGGACTACAACCTCATGATGTGATGTGATTCCTTTTAATTACTAAAACACATGATTATTCTATGTAGGGGTATTTATAGAAAAATATGTTATTAATTATATAATTATAAACTACTAATTTTAAAATTACAATTTCCTTATTTCCATCATAATCATTAAAAAATTATAACGTAACTCCATTACTAGTATGACATATCAGCTATATGATTATAACATAGTTTATTTTACATTACCATATATCATTTTTTTGGTTAAAATTAATAATTTTTTTATAAATATGTTAATTATTTCATTTTTACCATTCTGACGATGATAAATTAATATTTTGAATTTCGTTATCCATCTTACCGATGAGATTTTTTAAATTTGATCCATTTATTGTTAATTTTTTTGATGTGAAATTTATTAGTTATGTAATTAAATAATATTTCGTAAAAAATTTAAATAATTTGAATAATAAACATGTAAATGATTTATATAAATTTATATAATTATATTATGATTATTATTTATGATGATAAATAAAACATTTCATAATTCATGGACATGGTATGGTATCCCTCTAAACCACACATTCATCCAACATATTAACATTCTCTATCTAACTCAAATTTTATTTCACAATGTTTTGTAATGATTCTAAATTTTGTATATATTTATCTAACATATATACTTATTTTATTCTCTAATCCTTTTGTGGGTTATACATTCCTTGTGACCATTTATTAAATTATTTCACTATAAAATTTTAATTTATTATGATTTGGAGAAATATTATAAAACTCATTTTATTGACATGGTTAATTAATATTTTATGACTTATGATTGAGTTCCTATGTATTTAAAAAATGAATCCAATAAATTTTTTCATTTTTTCACCAATAAAACACTCCAATAAATTGGGAAAATCTATAGTTTCATGAGGTGTCTTATATGGGATTATGGAGTAAACAAAATCAATTATGGGATTTTCCACCAGGGGATATTGGCTAAATAGTTATCATTGACTCATATTTATGTCATTTAATATGTTGTTTCTATATTTGATATGTTGTCATGGCCGTATTATTAATTTCTATTTATGTTATTCTTTATCTTTATTGATCATGTGACATTTTTTATGATATCAAATTATACCTTTGACTCACAAGTTATTATTCCTTATCATGTTTATTCTCATATTGAGATTTTTGGTTCATAAATTTTCTTATGAATTCCATAACTAGTCCCATGTAGATTCAGGTAATGAAATATATTTTTAGAGTTTACTAAAGTGAAAAAAATAAAGATGTAATGTTTATGTTTCCTTTAATGTATTATGAATATTTTCATCCAAATTAACTACACCATTACAATATTGTACTATATTAGTGCACATTTGTGTCTATAAAAAAAGTAATAATATGTGTAAAAGTAATCGGTTCTTAAATTTTATATCAAAGAATTTTTCCACTATCATTTTGATCTTTGATAAAAAAAATCACGATAATTCAAGGTGAATGTTTAAGGATAACATTGACGATAATTATAGGTAACAATAAATAACATGGAAGCATGGTGAGGTATTGGGAATGTGGTTTTTAAAGAAAATACATACCTATCTGGGTACTATAAGTGTATTCAGCTCTATCATATTAGGACAAAGTTATAATTTAACAGAAAATACCATATTGAACAAAGTTTTTCAACACCTAGTATAGGACTAGAGGCCCTGCTGCACAATAATTTTGACATACTTATAAGATATGCTTTTTTATATTCAATAACTATTTTAAAACTATGATGCCGGAAATGAAAAAATTAAAATATTAGAAAACCTAATAATTATATAATTATATATAACAAATGTTTAAACTGAATGACTCATAAGATATGATGTAGTTATCATTTATATGTTATTACTACCATGTTTATATGTCTACCTTTTATATAATTATTTGTTACATTACTATAACTTTTTATATTTAATTAGGCGAGACATGATAAAATGTGACCAAACCCATCAAGATATGAATTTTGATAATTCCCCAACGATTTTCCTAAAATCAGGTATGCAGGATCTGAGAAATTCATGTTATTAGTATCTCAATATCCCATGTTATGAATAATAACATAAATCATCTGGAATTATATAATATTTCTAGAAGGGTCAGGTTGAATTCATTTGATTTATGAAATATTATCCCCTATCTATTTTCGATAGTATGATTTCATCATTTATGATTTTTTTAAATTAATTGTGATGATATTTTATGTCAACCAATTCACAGTGATGAAAATTTTGTGTTGTCCATCTATCTCATTAATAGATATTTTATATATAGTTGGGAATGATCATGAATATAGTATTCAAAGAGAATGTTGATTCCATGGATTGGGAATTCATCAATAATATATTTTCCAAAAACAATCCATTATTAAATAGATATGGACTTCCTTGTCAAAATAAATTAGAAGAAGAGTCTATTTTGGAATTTTATGAAAACTTTACAAGAATCACACAGTGCCCCTCCATAACTAATATAACTATGAATTGTTTTTATTGAAATAATCATCAAATTTACAATTCAAACTTTTCACTACAAAAAGTGGCTTTTACCAACAACAAAAATAGTGACACATAATATATTTTTTGGTAAAAGTGATTAATTCCAACAGATATTGAGTTTTTCCAGTATTAATTTTAACTACCAACAATTTGTTTTACTGACAGGTATATTTGTTGGTATAAACTATCCAATACCAACATATATTTTACCAGTAGTTAAATCTGTTATTTTTTCATATTAATAACGACATTTTTCAACCAACACATGAATATGTTATTAATACCTATTATTACCAACAAATATTTTACCATTAGAAGGTTTGTTCCAATAAATTGTTTTAAATTTTTTTTTAAAAAATAATTGAATATATATATATATATATATATATATATGTATGTATATATGTTTTTATATATGCATACAGAAAAATGACATTTTAAAAATATTTACAGAAAAATTGAGACAAATAAAAAACATGGCATTTAAAAATATTACCATTTAGAATGAATTTAAAATATATATTCAATAATAAAAAAAATTAAAACATAAAATAGGGGCTTAACACTGGTGAGTTTCCTGAACACTCTCACATGCCTTCCCTACCAACACTACATTCCGCCTCCCTCGCCACTGCCTCCCTGTGTTGCGCTTCCCGACCATCGCCTCCCTGCATTCCACCTCCCCGCCACTACCTCCCTATGTTCTGCCTCCCCCGCCACCGCCTATTCGCTTTACGCCTCCTCAGCCACCGCATCCCTGCATTCCTCCTCCCGGCCACCGCCTCCCTACGTTCTGCCTCCCCGGCCATCGCCTACCTCCATTCCACTTGCCAGCCACCACCTCCCTACCTTCTGTCTCCCCTTCCACCGCCTCCCTGCATTCCACATCCCACCTCCCAGTCACCTCCTTCCTCAATCATCCCCCACTGCCATTGCTTTATGTTCTTTCTTCCATTATGATCAACAACACTGTAGATATCATAACAGATTCTGTCGATTCAATTCTCAATCAATCGAGCATATTAGAAGCAATGTAAAAGAGTGAGGAGGACGAAGATGTTCATTGGTGGAAAGTTTAAATCATCAAACCCCTTGATTGTTTTTTTGTATGACATTGTATTTTTCGGTGTATAGAAACATATTTATAGATTGGCATCGGGTGATTTCCCTTCTTCTATTATTTCCTGGTTAAACTCCATCCCTCACAGATTATTACATCAATAACTTGATTAGAGGATGGGGTGCACTCGTCCAGCTTCATTTCAGTATCATGAAGCATCATTCACATGCTGAAAAAATCCAAGTTTCACCTTTATTTATCTTTAATCTACACTGTAATGGTTTGGTTAACAATCTGTGTATACTCAATCCCTATATGTGAGGAATTCAAATCATATTCTTGTTATTATCTGTATGGAGGTTTTCCTTACTGAATGAAACTTTATTGAATAGTCGCAATTCTAATGAAATGGGTTTTATCATCTTTATTGGGTCATAGTATTGATTCATGCTTATACGGCTTATTCATCCATTCAATATAGGGGTTTCCTAAAGAATATGAAGGATGGATTTTCCAGGTCATCAATAATTGTGGTGGATAATCTCTTCTTGGGTTTATTTTAATATATGTGGGTATCCATGATAGTTCCAGAAAAGATTCATCCCATACATTCTAATACATATGAGAATAAGGGTATTTTATTACCGTGGAATCTTGATTTCGTGATTTTAGATCATTCATGAATGGTTTTTTCACTTATATCACATGTGATGTTGAGTAATTAAGGTGAGTAAGTGAACCTTCCAACAGCTGGGGCCTATTTTGAGCATTCAATTTAATTCAATAATTTCATGATAGGTGATTAGCATGACTCATATTATAATCAAATGCCGGAATTGCGGGGTATTTCTATTAAAACTATGTTTTACATATGCATTCTCCCATATAGAAACACTTTATTCATGCCTTTCATTACTTGGTGTGATAGTTGCCTTGCATGATGTATCAATATCTACTATAGGTTCTAGTTTCATTGGTGTTTTCACATGAATTCATTAATATAGATGGATTTTCATATTGTTTTCTTGGTGTTATGAATTATTACACTCTAAAAATGTCATATAGTTTTCTCCTTGTGCCTGCTAAGATTATTGGGTGGTGCCTATTCACACACACTTAAAATCACATGTATGCACAAACTTTCATATAAATTATTTTTGATAATCCTGTTATGAACCTCGACTGAATTGAGGGTTTTCCTACTCTGATACATATGCACTGATGCATGTATGATGGGTCTCGTTTGTTGTTCATGGTCTATTTTCTAGAAGGAACCCACAATAAGTCCTACCAGAGAGGCCATTGCTGTCTTTATTTGAGATCGAAGGATGCACAACTTCTGCAATCAGGTATGATTTATAGCTATTATTAAACCTAGATAGAGGAGGGCTCTTTCTGGAGACTCTCGCACTAGCGGTGTGTGTTTTTTTGACTCAGCTGAAATTTTTATATGTTCATCGTTGCTTCGTAGGATTCACAATGTTTAGTTCAAGCCATTAAACACTAGGTTGTCGACAGAATGTCAATGATAAGTCATCCACTTACCTCTCTTTACTTCATACTCTCCCAACACTCCAAGTCTGCCAACATTCTAATCCCCAGCACACTTCAAATTATACTAGACCCATGCTTCCTTCGCCACTTTTGAAACAACTCCAAGACCACTTTATCCAAATCCTAACCCAAAAAAACCCACCTCCACTGCAACCATTTCATCCCTAAAATCTATAAGGCCTTCTCATAAGAATCAATCCCCTGGTAAGCCTATCCATCCCCTAATAACTCTATTAAAAACAAAGCCTGCAAATTATATTATAGAAAAAAAACTCCTTCCTATATTAAAAATGAAGCATACCACTTATATTACAGACCAAACACTACTACATCTATTCTTTCCTTAATTCCAACCAATTAGCTCATGCCCAACCAATCATAATATCCAAGCCCAAAACATTATCTCCCAACAGGGTTTCCTAACAACTAGGCCATCCCATCACTATCAACAACCCCTACGCCACTCTAACTCAGTCCACCATTCCACTTCAACTAGGCCCACTAAAAATCCATATTCCTATCCTAAATCTCTTATTAACAATTCAATAGTGAAGTTTCACACAACTCAATGACATGGATGGAAACAAACGGATTAGAGAAATTGGGCATGGGATTTGGCGGATTTAAGCTAGGTCGTTGCTTGATGATCCTCAAGAGAGTGCCACATAATCACTTAGGCACCCAAATTATTCATTCTTTATTTCTATAAATATTATCAAGTCTTTTTTGTAAACAATACCACTCCATGGAACTCTTCAAGTGCTCAAACACTTTTAATGATGAATAAAATCCTTCTCAATGTACTGTTTCGATTTGTGTTTTTTGTGTCGCTTCTATTTTTCTTCTTCTCCCTATTCTTTTTCTATTTCTTCTCATAATATTATTCTTGTCATTATTAATCTATTTCGAGTATTTTTTTCAGTTAAATAACATGTTTGGATTACTACTTTAAGGGGGGATTGATCGGCAATGAGGTTTATCTTTATTTTTTAATTATATTTCATTTTCTGGACTGTTGGCACATTGCTTGTAGAGACCCGAAGCTAGACGTACATGGACATTACATTAATTTTGCGGAATACTTAGTACATAACAAAAACACACACACACAAGGATCATAATAGTTTAGTGTCTTTGGAAACTCGGAACGTAATCTTCTAATCGTGGTGAAAGATCTTCAAAATCTCCCACAAAGATCCTCATTTTATTTTAACCTAAAACCATTCTTTATATCCAGGGGAAATGAAAACATAAAAAGGTGAGCTCAAATGCTCAGTAAGGGTAAACAAAAGAAATATCAATCACATCGTATTCATAAGAACATAACATTTTGGAAATCATAACCTGCAAAAGAGAGCATAATTTCATAACATGGGATAAATCATGGTAGTGAAATGTAATCACAATAATCATAACTTATAACATGAAACTTTGTGGCATTCACACATATTCATAGAGAATCATTTCTTGTTAGTCAAGACTCATTTCCAAGACTATCTTAGTGGACAAAGTCCCTTTCTGAATCGAGTAACCCTCGTTTCAGTCCTGTTTCACTGAATCGGTATAACCTACCATTCCAGCCATGTCTATCTCATGAGATATAAAATCTTTACCCAATGCATTGGAGGGAGATATAGGTCTCACCCATCTCATAATGATGCCATTCTTATGTGTGCCACAAAATCATAAACCATACATCATAGCATAACCCATGTAATAAAAATGGGATTCTTAAACAACATGACATCATAAAACAATTCATATAAGATAAAGGAATTCATAAAAATATTTCCATCACAACATAATCAAATCCATGTAATGATAGGGATAAAAACAGAACCCTTTTATTATCTTATATGGAAAATAATTTTGATAAAATACTTGAAATGAATTCTTGAGAAAATATCCTTTCTTCTTCAAAATCAATTCTTTTTCACAAAACATCATGCAATTTTAAAAGAAAGATAATTTATTGAAAATAGTCATGAAATATTTTGGAGGAAGGTTCATGAAAATAAGGCTTTATAAAACCGTAAAAATCCGTCCATGCCGTATAAGTAAAAAAACATTCTTCGTACTTTTGTCAGAAAAGTCAAAAAGTACCTCGTACGAAAAACGACAAAAGATTCCCTTCATTTATTTTACTAAAAACTCACCGAAGGGTAAAAATGGATTTAAAAAATTGTAGGTGGATGGAAATAATATTACTTATTTATGAAACATGGATGTGGATGATAAAATACACCCCAGTAAATACTTACGAATAAACAATCTCGGATAAAAATGAGATTGTGATATTTCCCTTACCTTAGGTCCGATTTGCTTTGTACGTGTCCGAAGCTCCTGTATAATGGTTTAAATAATGTTATTGACTTATTCCAGAATCATACATATTGATATGATATCATATATGGTCATATTCTTAGCTTCTTGTTAGTAATATTTCATTGTTACTTGTTACTCGGGTCTTTATTGCCTTTTGTTCTTATGCGTGTTTTGCCGAATAAATTCTTATTCTTCTTTTAAGGTTATAGATACCTTATATCCAGAATGTTATTAGTGTTACATATATCATATTTATTCATTCAATTCATTTATATAATTATTATGTAATGATGATCATGTAGAACGAGTCGCTTCACATCGTGGAGACGGTATTCCGTACGTACGCACGAGTGATGATATCGTTCCTATGATCGTGGAATTGTATTGGAGTATATATATATATTATTTCAGTATCAATATTACTTTATAATAATCATAAATAGTTACTCATTACACCATTATACCCATCCTTGTAAAGTGATGGTGGAAAATAGATTACACCACGGCGTGGAGACGGTATTCCGTACGTACGCACGCGCGGTGATTTCATTTTTCCGTAGGATGGATAGAAGGTGAATTAGGGTTGTTTAATATTTATAATAACATATAAGTATGTAAGTAATACTGATGTTATTACTTTATCCTGAAACAACTAGAAGTTGAAGAAGAAAGAAATTGAAAAGATCGGTAATGGATATTACCTCTTCTTTGGAACGCCTCTTTGAATCCTCCACTTAGGGAACTAAGATTGGTCTTTGAAGAGGACCAGGACCTCTAGGATTATTCTAGGGAAGTGTAGAGGATAAAATGGCAGGGGTTGGCCGAGCTTGAGTGCTCAATTTGGTGTGAGGTGGAGGGGGAGGAGGTGCCCTTTTATAAGGGAGGAGAGGGGCACCTTAGGAATATCTCAAAATATTATTTTATATTAAAGTCAAAATCGGTTTATAATGGTTTCAAAGGGACTTATTTCGAAGCTAAAGTGGGGAAGGGTCGAAATCCTATCAACCAATAGGATTTAGACAAGTTTAGGGTATTATTTTAACCTTATCAATTAGATTTAACTCTAAGTTAATTAATTTAACTTTTACCGTGTCTTTTTGTTTTCTTTCACTATATGGTTAATACACTTACTATAACATGACAAACGAACCCCAAATTGTTTATTATTAATATATATATCCTTATCTAATTCATTTGGCCGAACCTTATATTTTTAGGAATAAAATAACAATTAATAATATAATATTTGATTTAAAAACTATTTTGTGTCAATTTTGACACTATTTGATATATGATTTTTGTGAAAGTCATAACAGAATTATATGTTAGAAAAAAGTTGATTAAATCAAAAATAATATATCATAGTAACCTAGAAAATTTGTTTAATTCATAAAAAGTCTCAAATTACATTTATTTTGGTGTTTATAACATCAATTATGTCAATATTTCAGAAATAAGATAATTACTGCATCATAATTGTGTCATAAATAAATTAAATTATTTAATGTCTAAAAATTATAAATAAAATACCATTATGTAGTAAATCTTTTTATATTTCTAATGAATATTTATAGTCTAATTTATCTTATGTATAACCCCATATTAAAAATTATTTACTTATTAAACATTGATTTTAACTATTTTAACCCTTCTTTAAATAAATTAATAATAAATGTCCTAATCTAACCCAAGTGGGCCTAAATGATAATATTTTACACTTAAGGTTGTTTTTGGTCGAGATACACTTGTCCAAGAGAATTAGGACATGTGTTAGGGTAATATTAATAACATTCTTACCCTTAATTACCCTATTTACTTTTAACTGTGGTAAATAAAAGTAAAAAGTTACTATTCACGAAAAATTATTTTCATCTCATTGAACCACATTTTACTTACTGACATCAACCGTGTCTCTCAGATTTTTGAAATTCCATTCACAGAAGCGGTAAAGTTAAGTTTTTTGAAAAATTCAGTTTTTTAACTACCACTTAGTAGTTTCACTATTAATCAAAAATTGATGTTTTTCAGAACAATGCCAAAATTTCATCCTAAGCTATATTTCATATTCCAAATTCAAAAATGAAGTCTATTTTACCAAATTCATAACATAGAAGTTGCATTAATTAATTTTATAATTATATCCCACAGTTAAAACAAATAGCGTGTTTTTAAGAAACAACATCTATCAAAAGATTGACACTTGTTTATGTCTGGTTTAAACGTAAAATTATATCCAATGACCAACATTGTATTAAATTGTAAAAATATATTCTAAATATACTTTAAAACCACTCAAATTAATAATTTATCACTATTAATTATTTTGATTAAAAAAGTTGTTTTTAATTATAATTTAGTAATTTTCACTATTCATCAGAATATGAAAGTTATCCGAAAAGTACCAAAATTTCACCTTAGGCTAAATTCGATACTCCGAATCTAAAAATGAAGTCCATTTTGAGGGCTAAATTTTCTATAATTTTAAAAGGTGGTTATTACTATTCATAACGGCTAGTTATAATAATATTTTAATAGCATATTGTTGTTTAGTGAAACTCGGTATTGCATACTACACACGCTATCGAGGAAGGTCGTGTAATGCAAGGCAAGTCAAGGATGTGTGTTGTGCAAGCTCCTTTTGGTGTAGCGTACAATACAAGACATTAATAAAATTAAAAAGAATATTTTTCATAAAATCTTGGGCTGTTACATTCTACCCCCCTTAAAATGAATTTCGGCCTCGAAATTCGTCGGGGTTATAAATGGTTTACTATTCGAAACTTTCTTTAACAGAAACCCACATCGTAAAAAGGAATACCAAAACCAATATTTAAAAACAAAAGTATGAAACTTAACGGTTACCCAAATAAACTAATCACTGGGTTTCCACATAGGTGAAAATATGGATATGGAAGAAAAATCTAACCATCATGTTCTGATGGAGAGTGGTAGAGAACATGGCTATGGAAAAGCAAACAATCACAAATCCATAAATTTGTGACGATCTAAGGTACCATCCGATTAATCAGATATAAGATCACTAGGACAACATTTTTGGTTTTCAAGATCGTTTCCCTAAAGTTAAAGAATTTGAATTAGAATAAATACTTACTTTATTTTGGTACAATCTCACCATTGTTCGTGCCTTTAACAATTTCCACTTCATCTCTTAAATAAATGAAGTTGAATTTGTTATTCGTGAAGTGTTAGAAGATCATGTGATAGAATGACGGGTCATTCCATCTGTCTTAGAAATTGTATACATAAGTCGATCTATAGTGAGATTAATCATATATGGTTCCTAAAATGGACTTTATACTTCATATATCATACTGCTTAATATAATAAAACTAGTTTCTAATAAACAGGGACTTCCTGTAGGCCAGTGGTAGGCGATAAAGGCCAGTCGCACTTCGGTTGTGGGTTTTATTCCCACAGCCTTGTCTGAAGCGATGGTCTGTCGCCCGTCCTGCAGGTTGTCCTTTTTCTAAAACTACATTACTATAACATCTCATCAATAATATCGAAAATCTTCTATCCTTAAACTAACTTGTGTCCAACATAATCCATTCTAATCTTTAGGCTTATCCATAATACTACAGTCCACTCTCATAATATAGTGAAAACGTTTACCAGAGATTTAATACTATTGTTAATCCCCATATATCATAAGATATGTCTTGTTGGTCACCTTCCAAACATTAAAAGGCCTTAATCATGTATTCTCTTGAATACCCATTGAACCTTAGTGAAAACATAAATGCAGTTAAAAGTTAACTCTTTCCACATACCAAAATCCAAAAATTCTCTATACTCAAACCATGATATAATCTTCTCCTTATATCAGTCATGATCTCATGAATACAATCAAACACCTCATTATCTTATTATTCCTTCATTATGCGCATATCATCTAAATTCCAAAAATATCTGAATAACCATTCATGGATAGTGGTACCATTAATCATACATTTTCATAACTCAAGGAAAGACAATAGTGTAACAATCCTTAGATGTCTCTTTATTCCATAGTACCATGAGATTTCTTATACAACATTACACATGATTAACATGTAATCATTCCACTACATTCTTAAAACATTGACCGAGCTCCAACAATTATTTCATCTCACATAACATTTGTAGTCTCTTCATCATCATCAACATAAATACTTCCCATACGACCATACTGATTATCTTCATGAGACTTTCCCTTAGGTCATTGGTTTGCATAATGCCCGTACATTCCACATTTAAAACATTTAACCATTGTTGATGTCGTAGAAATACCATTATCCTCATCCATGGTGTTAACTGAACCTTTTCCTTTTCACTTACTTGCTTTGTGTCCTTATTTTCCACACCCAAAGCATCTTCTAGTTCCTTTGAAACATTCTCCTTGATGCCTCTTCCCACATGATTTACATAGTGGAAATTGAACTTTCTTTCCTCTATAATCATCATGAAACTCCATCTTTCTCTTATTAGCCGAGTCTGGAAACTTACCAAATTTTACTTTATTGATCATATTATGAGATTGCTGATTCGGCATAATAATGATGTTTGGACTTCCAAATCCCATTTCATTATGAAGAATATCATTCCATTTTCCATCATATCCTCCATTATCATGAATCATCTTGTTTCCATCCATTTTCTAAAACCCAAAAAAAATAGTGTGAGGCAAAAATCATGCTAGGGAAAACAACATAATAAAGGTGGAATATCCTCAATATCTAACATCTTAGGTTAAATTCTATGATCGTTACCGTAGTTCTAGGACTGTATCCTATACGTATACTTATCCTTAGGGACATCCCTAGACATACCTTATAAATATCTCTAGGGATCTCACTAAAGTTCTCGCATCCTAGTTTCCAAAGGTTGACTAAACCTTTCCTCTGATACCAACTGTAGAGACCCGAAGCTAGACGTACATGGACATTACATTACTTTTGCGGAATACTTAGTACATAACAAAAACACACACACACAAGGATCGTAATAGTTTAGTGTCTTTGGAAACTCGGAACGTAATCTTCTAATCGTGGTGAAAGATCTTCAAAATCTCCCATAAAGATATTCCTTTTTTTTACCTAAAACCTTTCTTTATATCCTGGGGAAAAGAAAACATAAAAGGGTGAGCTCAAATGCTCAGTAAGGGTAAACAAAAGAAATATCAATCACATCGTATTCATAAGAACATAACATTTTGGAAATCATAACCTGCAAAAGAGAGCATAATTTCATAACATGGGATAAATCATGGTAGTGAAATGTAATCACAATAATCATTACTTACAACATGAAACTTTGTGGAATTCACACATAATCATAGAGAATCATTACTTGTTAGTCAAGACTCATTGCCAAGACTATCTTAGTGGACAAAGTCCCTTTCTGAATCGAGTAACCCTCGTTTCAGTCCTGTTTCGCTGAACCGGTATAACCTACCATTCCAGCCATGTCTATCTCATGAGATATAAAATCTTTACCCAATGCATTGGAGGGAGATATAGGTCCCACCCATCTCATAATGATGCCATTCTTATGTGTGCCACAAAATCATAAACCATACATCATAGCATAACCCGTGTAATAAAAATGGGATTCTTAAACAACATGACATCATAAAACAATTCATATAAGATAAAGGAATTCATAAAAATATTTCCATCACAACATAATAAAATCCATGTAATGATAGGGATAAAAACAAAACCCTTTTATTATCTTATATGGAAAATAATTTTGATAAAATACTTGAAATGAATTCTTGAGGAAAATATCCTTTCCTCTTCAAAATCAATTCTTTTTCACAAAACATCGTGCAATTTTAAAAGAAATAGATTTTATTGAAAATAGTCATGAAATATTTTGGAGGAAGGTTCATGAAAATAAGGCTTTATAAAACCGTAAAAATCCGTTCATGCCGTATAAGTAAAAAAAACATTCTTCGTACTTTTGTCGGAAAAGTCAAAAATTACCTCGTACGAAAAACGAGAAAAGATTCCCTTCATTTCTTTTACTAAAAACTCACCGAAGGGTAAAAATGGATTTAAAAAATTGTAGGTGGATGGAAATAATATTACTTATTTATGAAATATGGATGTGGATGATAAAATACACCCCAGTAAATACTTACGAATAAACAATCTCGGATAAAAATGAGATTGTGATATTTCCATTACCTTAGGTCCCATTTGCTTTTTACGTGTCCGAAGCTCCTGTATAATGGTTTAAATAATGTTATTGACTTATTCCAGAATCATACATATTGATATGATATCATATATGGTCATATTCTTAGCTTCTTGTTAGTAATATTTCATTGTTACTTGTTACTCGGGTCTTTATTGCCTTTTGTTCTTATGCGTGTTTTGCCGAATAAATTCATATTATTCTTTTAAGGTTATAGATACCTTATATCCAGAATGGTATTAGTGTTACATATATCATATTTATTCATTCAATTCATTTATATAATTATTATGTAATGATGATCATGTAGAACGAGTCGCTTCACATCGTGGAGACGGTATTCCGTACGTACGCACGAGTGATGATATTGTTCCTATGATCGTGGAATTGTATTAGAGTATATATATATATTATTTCAGTATAAATATTACTTGATAATAATAATAAATAGTTACTCATTACACCATTATACCCATCCTTGTAAAGTGATGGTGGAAAATAGATTACACCACGGCGTGGAGACGGTATTCCGTACGTACGCACGCGCGGTGATTTCATTTTTCCGTAGGATGGATAGAAGGTGAATTAGGGTTGTTTAATATTTATAATAACATATCAGTATGTAAGTAATACTTATGTTATTACTTTATCCTGAAACAACTAAAGAAGAAGAAGTTGAAGAAGAAAGAAATTGAAAAGATCTGTAATGGATATTACCTCTTCTTTGGAACGCCTCTTTGAATCCTCCACTTAGGGAACTAAGATTGGTCTTTGAAGAAGACCAGGACCGCTAGGATTATTCTAGGGAAGTGGAGAGGATAAAATGGCAGGGGTTTTCCGAGCTTGAGTTCTCAATTTGGTGTGAGGAGGAGGGGGAGGAGGTGCCCTTTTATAAGGGAGGAGAGGGGCACCCTAGGAATATCTCAAAATATTATTTTATATTAAAGTCAAAATCGGTTTATAATGGTTCAAAAGGGTCTTATTTTGAAGCTAATGTGGGGAAGGGTCGAAATCCTATCAACCAATAGGATTTAGACAAGTTTAGGGTATTATTTTAACCTTATCAATTAGATTTAACTCTAAGTTAATTAATTTAACTTTTACCGTGTCTTTTTGTTTTCTTTCACTATATGGTTAATACACTTACTATAACATGCCAAAAGAACCCCAAATTGTTTATTATTAATATATATATCCTTATCTAAGTCATTTGGCCGAACCATAGATTTTTAGGAATAAAATAACAATTAATAATATAATATTTTATTTAAAAACTATTTTGTGTCAATTTTGACACTATTTGATATATGATTTTTGTGAAAGTCATAACAGAATTATATGTTAGAAAAAAGTTGATTAAATCAACACTAATATATCATAGTAACCTAGAAAATTTGTTTAATTCATAAAAACGCTCAAATAACATTTATTTTGGTGTTTATAACATAAATTATGTCAATATTTCAGAAATAAGATAATTACTGCATCATAATTGTGTCATAAATAAATTAAATTATTTAATGTCTAAAAATTATAAATAAAATACCATTATGTAGGAAATCTTTTTATATTTCTAATTAATATTTATAGTCTAATTTATCTTATGTATAACCCCATATTAAAAATTATTTACTTATTAAACTTTGATTTTAACTATTTTAACCCTTCTTTAAATAAATTAATAATAAATGTCCTAATCTAACCCAAGTGGGCCTAAATGATAATATTTTACACTTAAGGTTGTTTTTGGTCGAGATACACTTGTCCAATAGAATTAGGACATGTGTTAGGGTAATATTAATATCATTCTTACCCTTAATTACCCTATTTACTTTTAACCGTGGTAAATAAAAGTAAAAAGTTACTATTCACGAAAAATTATTTTCATCTCATTGAACCACATTTTACTTACTGACATCAACCGTGTCTCTCGGATTTTTGAAATTCCATTCACAGAAGCGGTAAAATTAAGTTTTATGAAAAAATCAGTTTTTAAACTACAACTTAGTAGTTTCACTATTCATCAAAAATTGATGTTTTTCAGAACAATGCCAAAATTTCATCCTAAGCTATATTTCATATTCCGAATTCAAAAATGAAGTCTATTTTACCAAATTCATAACATAGAAGTTGCATTAATTAATTTTATAATTAAATCCCGATGTTAAAAAAAATAGCGTGTTTTTAAGAAACAATATCTATCAAAAGATTGACACTTGTTTATGTCTGGTTTAAATGTGAAATTACATCCAATGACCAACATTGTATTAAATTGTAAAAATATATTCTAAATATACTTTAAAACCA